>JAQPPZ010000371.1:0-2400000 GCA_028583015.1 Wollemia nobilis | reverse complement strand
GCAAATCTGCTAAGTGCTGGCCACTTGAGTTTCTCTGACAAAGTGTGTGCTTTAGATCTCTTCACACCTCTCTACAGGTTTTGATCCATTTGAGCAAACCTGCTCTGATACCAAATGAGAAACAATGGTGAAATTGTTCTATTGATCAACAATGCATTACATAGTTTTATAGTTCTTGAAAGAACTAAAAATAGACATGGTGGTTGAGAGAAATCCTCTTAAACTTATTACAACAAACTAACTTAAAGATAGCTCTTATCCTAACAACATGCTAATCTTGGACTATGGTCAAACATTAATTAACCAAGCCAAAACCTCAATGTATGCTAATCAAATTAACTAGAAATATGTAAATCAAAACATTAAACTAAAACTAAATACTAGGACTTAATACTTAGGACTAAGGAGGCAATGTTGAAAATATTCCAACATAATTGGAGGCAATAATTATTAATAAGATAGTATATTATAAGGATTGAATAACTTGAATTCATCTAAGCCAATTCAAGGAGGATTAAATGAAAATTCAAATTTTATTGAGATAATTGAGATTAGAAAAAATGTGATTATCTTATAAGAAAATATGAGTGAAAATCATAGTGTATATTCCTAAGAACATTTTTTTAGATATACGAGGTAAATATGATGGTATTGATCCATATGTAGCATTAGAATGGGCTAGTAAACTGAAGTCTCGTTTTCTTCTTGAACCTAGTTAAATCATAACAAGAGATGCACTTCATTGGACTACAATTGAAAGGAGAAGTATCCATAGGGTATAATTGGTGATCCAAGGAAGTAAATAGATTTGCTATTATTTGCTATGGGTTTATTGAAGATTTCTTAAAGAAATTTTAACCAACGAATAGTGATTATTGCAACCATTGATGAGATTTTGTTTGTACAAGATCTATAAGAGGATACCCATCAAAGTGGGAATCCTTGGCTTCCCTAGTGAACAATGTTCCAAAATATCTGTTATTTGAAAGTTATATTGGAAAACTCTAGCTGATATTTGAAGTGAATTAAATATGCATCACCTTGAATCAATTCGAGATGCAATGCTTAAAGCAAGTTTACTAGAAGGAAATTTTATTGGTGACAAAGGTTTTTCATACCAATTGTACAAATGAAAGTAAAATAAGAACAAATTATCAAAGGTCAAAATTTTTGCAAAAACATCCAAATTATTATAAAATGAGAAATGCTAGGGAGAATGACTCACAAAAGCCAAATAATTGCAAAAAATTGTATGCATATAAAGTCATAAACCATGAGGAAGATATCAATAAAGGAGTCATAGAAAGCAATTTTCTCTCTACACCTTGATAAGGCACCTTGCTACACTAGCTTCCCAAAAGTCTCTTTTAAATATTTTGGGATATGTTGAAGAATGAGATGTTGACTATGATTTAGGAGGTTAGCTAAAAGAAGGCTATAATCATTAGTTTCTAAGAAAGGTGAGATGAACGATCTTTATAATATTTGTCTCATAAGCCTTTGTAACATGATTTGCAAGATAATTTTTAAAACTAGTAGATTTAAAAAACATATTAGATTTCACTACCTCAAAAGAACAAGGTAGTTTTCTTCATGGAAATCAAATACTTGATGGTATAATCATTGCATAAAAGGCCAAATGTTCTCTTCAATCCATAAAAAACCAATTATGCTTGTAAGACTAGATATAAACAAAGTATATGATAGGGTTTGTAAGAGTTTTCTATACTATATGCTTAAAAAATAAGGTTTTAATCAATGTTGATATAAATAATATTATAGGTTGTTATAGCACTCAAGAATATTCTATTTTGATCAATGGATCCTTGGTTAGATACATTCAACCATCTTGTGGTCTTTGGTAGGATGACCCATTATTTGTTTTGTTTTTGTTTTTTTCTTGTTGAGGCTTTGCAAAGAGCTCTCTTAAAGGCAAGACAAAAGGAAAAATTTAGGGAATTCAGGTTGTCATATATGGTCCTTTAGAATCTCATATTCAATTTTTTGTTTAACAATTTTTAAGGCCATCCATTAGTTAGTGAGGCTATAAAATTTATATTAATACTATTGTACTATGAGAAGTTTGTTGGACAACTGGTTAATGTGACAAAATATAATATTTTTTTTATAAATACAACCCTTAATTTACAATAGATTATTGCAAAGATTATAGTTTTTAACATTGAAAAATTTACATCAAAAAATCTAGGTTTCCTTATATGATAAAATATTTGGGACCCAATTTTGGATTGAATTAAATCTTTACTTCATTGACTATAAAGATAAGTTCCTAACTATAATGAGAAAACTTCAACTCATAAAGGTTATATTCTAATTTATACCTATATATATGATACCACTATTAATATTACCAACAATCATAGCATCTAAAATTGATAAAATTTCAAAGCGTTTTTTTTTATTTTTAAATAGGGTTTTGAAAGGGTTGTTCTTTTCCTTTTACATCAACTTAGTCATATTAAGCTATATAGCCTATTTGGTGTTGTCGAGATTTGAACCTTGGTATGGGGTACATCATCCATATGCCCAACCATTGAACCAAGGCCTCATTGGCAAAATTCAAAGCGATTTTATTTAGAAAGAATGTGAGGATAAATTTAGGTTTTATCTTTGTGAATGGGATAAGGTTTATAGAGGAAGAAGATTTGAGGGAATAAGCTTATAAAAATTTATATTTATAAGCTTGACATTAGGGTCAAAACTTGGATGGAAATTATTCAAAGACCAAGGAAACAATTGGGAAAAAAAATGTTACTTTGAACATATATGAGGTTCTACAAATGCAATAAAATTGCTAAGTGAACTTTAGTTAGCGGTTTGAAAATATGGAACTTTATATCAATGTATATACTTTACAATTAATCAAAAACATATTAGATGGTCTTTTCAGGCAATACATTCACACTCAATCCTCCATCAACAATCATTTGCTGCCACTTATGGTTTAGCAACTTTATATGGATCAATGCTTCATGAAATCAACATTACAACTCTTTCACTTCTCTTGTCTATACCATTTGTCCTATTGTTGTGTACAACTGTAATATTGTACATTGTGTAGGGAAGTTTCCCTACACCCCTTGCTTCACTCCAAAAAAAACTTACACAAAAGCGATACCATCAAAAGAGGATTGGAAGGCACAACCCACTTGTCGTTGGAAGGGTGGGCAGTAGCTTTGCTTATACAAGAAAATGTAGATGGGCATAAAACCATGCCAACCATAAAATCTCTTATCAATGGTTGGTGCTCTTTTTCCATCCAAAGCAAGCGACCATGGGTTGTGAAGGCCTGTAGGCCCTTCATCAAACATTTGATGGCTCGTGATTCTTTGCTTTTTGAAAGTTAGTGCAAAAGAGAACCTCGTTGTAGTCAGGGCCTAAACATGTGGTAGTTGCTTATGAATAGAAAAGGTAACACAAAGGAGCAATCAAAGCACACTTGCTATTGACCACCAAATTTGACTTATATGGACAGACTCGTCGCAATTAACCATGTGACAACTGAATCGGCCACCCACCATGCCAGTAAGCCTACCCTTCCAGCCTACACTAATTAGACACAAAAGCCTTGCTAGTCGTCCAATCAAGGAAGGTCATACCAACAATGACAACATATGCACCATTTCAAAAATATGGGCGATGACTTGGAAGAGCTTTAGTACCTGAAGCCTTGAATCAAATGAAGAATTAATTGTAGAAGACCCCTCACGTGTTGCCCGAAGGAGAATATACCATTACCCTGATAAAACATGTGTATCACATAGTGAGCTTGTATGCGATGCATTTCATAAAAGAGCAAAATATATCCATCAGGTTGTTGGTCGTCTCCTTCAAAGGAAAAGCTCAGGAGTGGTACATCAACCTCACCCTAAACTCAGTCAAAATTTGGGATTAGTTTGTAAGTATTTTGATAGATAAATTTGGAGAAAAGGCAGACGATGCATCCCTCCTCGAGCAACTAACAACCACTAAGAGGGCACCTGCAAAAATAATGTATCTCTAATGAGATCACTAATGAGATCAAACCTCCCTTAAGTATGACTGACTTTGGGCTATCACGTGCATAAAAGTGCTATGACTCTACAAAGCTGGGCAGAGGATCTCTAATGAGATCAAACCTCCCTTAAGTATAACACTCATCTATTATTTGAAAACTTTTAAATAATGAGATAGCCATGATGATTAAATCTAAATGAGAAAACTCCTTGTTGAAATCTTACAAAATAGCCATCTAGACCAATAATGACCTAATCTAGATATGAAGGCTAGCCCCTAAACCACCTTTGCCCTTGTTTCCCTCAACTCAACCTCTTTACCAACTCCCTCTAGTTGTACAATCCATCGCTAGGTAGCCTACTCTTATTTTAACTTCAGAGAAAACCCAAGCTCCTATTCCAATATGGTTGCATCCTTACCCAATCCTTATCCTTTAGAGCTAGAAGAAATGAGGAATATGATGACATTCTTCAATGAGATCACAACCCTTAAGAGACAACAAAATATCCAAAGGTTCCCTTATCAGAATTAACCGAAGTCTCCTTTCCAACAAGTTAATCAAAGCTTCCAACCTTCCTCAAATGGGTATCAAAGACCTCCAACTAACAAAGATATTGATCAATCCCAAGCTATGGCTTAAAAAATAGTACCTGTACCAGTTTCATTGCAACAAATTTTTTCTAACCTAGTTAGGGACCTAGTCACCACACAAAACAACTATGTTGAAGATCCTAATGTGGAGTACTACTCTACTCTAGAATTTTATTCCATTGACTCTCATATTGTAAATGAGCCTCAGGTAGCATAGGAAAACCCACAAACTTGACCACCCACTCCTTATCCATAGTCAGATGCTCAGATGTCGAACCAAGATCCTCCGATCCAACTACCAATCATGTCACAAGGAACCAACTCCTCATTTCCAAAGCGAACCCTGTTACCTGTTGAGTGGTAATTTTACCCAATTGGAAAATCACACTCTCTTAGGATTTTGATCACAAAACCCTCTCTTGCAAAGAAGTTAAAAACCAAAACAACTTCTCCAAGGTTCCATTATGTAAGCATTGTACATGTGTATTAGTAATCTCAATAAAGATATATCAATTAATGCTAGGAACACCTTAGTGATTGCAAGTAACTGTTAACAAGGGGCATGTGTTGGTGTATTTTATTATGCCATACTTATGATTGTTCATGAAATTAAACAAAAGCAAATGTGAATTGGCCCTCATATGACCACGATGTAAGCCTTAATTCCTTTTATCTTGGAGGATTTTAGGTAGATTTTATCTTCATTTATTAAGTAGATTTTAAACAAGTTTTATCTTGCATTAAATCCTACTTTAAGCATGAAGTAGAAGATTAAAAACTATCTCTAAACATGAATTTCCAATGATGAAAGAATTCCCTTTATGTTGCTTTAAATGTAGCTTCTTATCATGAAGATAAAGATAGCCTTTAATATAATTAATAAATTATCCCTCTTTGATGAAATTTAATTTTCATAAAGAAAGCAATTTATTGCATGGTCTTGAAATGTCATTATTAATTATCCCTCTTTAATGAAATAATTTTCATAAAGAGGAAATAATTTAATGCTTTAAATCCATAACCTTTGATGTAATGTATAAATTACCTCTCTTTAATGAAATCAGAATTTTCATAAAGAGAAGGCAATTAATGCTCTAAAAATGGTAGCTTGTGAAATGCCATTAAAATTTACCCCCCTTTGATGAAATTGAAATTTTCATAAAGGAAGTTCATTTTATGCTTGCAAATGAAAATATGAAGCTGAAAAATCTGATTTGGCTTCAAAATGTAAAAATAAAAAATTTTGAAATTATAAAAATCTGCATAAAACAACAATTTTAAATAATTTTTTATAAATTCGAAATGACTCCAGCATAAAAGTGTAAATGTGTAAGATGAAACTTTGAAGTTCATTCTACGCATACGTGCAATTATTTTTGGATTTTAAAATATTTCAATTTTTATTTTAATCTCTTAAAATAAAAAAAAAAGCCGCAAAAAGAAATATTAGAAAAAAAAAAAAAAAATGAAATAACATAAATACTGTAACCCGAATTTCTCCACAAACCCTGTAGGTATTAGTATTCTGAATAAAACCAATATTAGAGTGACCCGACTTAATGCAATCAACATCTAATATGGTGCAAGCTTCAAAGAAATAGGTGCAAAATACTGAAAATGACAAGAAGCCAACCATTAACATGCATAAAACCTGAAGCACATCCAATATATTGCTGCAAAAAGATGTTCAATGTTCAACTACAATGCAGAAAACAAGCCCAAAATTGGCATCAAAATGGTGAAAATCAGTCCAACGGAGTGCTTTTCTCTCCGGGAAAAATCCCAAAAGATCCAGCCCCCATGCTTGTCTTTGAAATGCGTATTTAAAGTTTCAAAAACTGTCTTTTCGCTGTCTCAAAACCTATTCGTTTCATTTTTCCTCTTTGGTTTTCTTTTTCTCTCCAACTTTGGTTTCGTATTCCCTCATTTGGTTTTCCAAAGTTGTCCTCTTTCTTTAGCTACGTAACAACAAGGGGCATGATGGCACTTTTATGCACGTGATAGCCCAAAGTCATTTGGCATCTTTTTGTCATGTGTTTCCTCCGGTTATAGAACATTGTTTCATGATTCTTTTCACCTACATCCCTTTACCAAAGTTTCTTTTCATAATGCTTTCCCAAACACTTAACGTGTCAACCATTGATTTCATGCACGTTGGACAAATATACTTTTGTGCCACGCAGGAATACACGAGTTTTATAATATGGTTTGCGGCTATATTCAAGACCCCCCGATGAATCGTGGAAATGGTACCCTCTCCGCTTCATCCTTCGTTTACATTTGGCATGTAGTTGTCCAATCAAGTAAAGGGTCCACGTATACCTCCGGGAACCCGCAACATCCCTCGTGTCATAGTTTTCCTGGACAACCCCGACGATGGCCCACTTTATTTTCCGATGACCATTATGTCTGTGTTATCCCCTAATCGATGCTGGCGAGCTTTGTCTGGTAATTTTGTGTGAATCCCACTGTGCCACTCGTCTATCTTCTACCGGATTACTATCCACATTCGTATTTTCTCCCTTTGCCCAGGATCGTCTTCTGTTATGGTCATGGTGTGCAAATTTCAACGGATATTCATACTATTTACGTCCGGGAGATTCTGTCACGTTGTTAGACGTATCGAGTTGATTCTTAGACGTGTTGTTTGTCCCAATCATGTGAAGTCCCGTTGACATTGTCATCCATATCGACTTCATCTCTACATTACTTCGCACTTACGCTGCGGCCTCCTCACTGCCTAGTGTTACACTGCCCGTTCCTGCTCTGTTAGACTGGTCGCTCTCGACACAGCGAGCTCCTCCATTGTCATTGTTAACTTCCGCGACGTCTAAGTGGCTTCTTTGCGTGATTTTTCGATGATACTACCTACTTTCCTGCAGGGCTGTGACCATATCTACGTGAATCATCTACCCACATTTCGCTTCATTACCGCATCTAGTCGCAACGTTCTGAGCCCTAACTATCCTCGTGAAGAGCATCCTTAAACATTCACGTTCTTCACTTCGCTGAATCACTAGTTCCAGTCATCGCCATTTGCCCCGAAGATTGCTTGAGATCACTCTGAATTTTGCCCCCGTCCGCGTCTATCCGACAACATCGACTCTGCCGGTTATCTGCTATCCACGTCAAAGTTTACCTACCTCCCCCAGCAGTCCTCTCGACCTTCCCCTTTTGCTTCTTTTAGGATTTTATCAAATTCCCTTCTGAAGGTATGAATCGTGCTCTGTACTTTATCTTCAGCTTCACTGTCTGAATCTTCGACATGCTTTAAGTATCCTCCGATACCTGCGGTCGTTTGTTTGCCTTCACTTTCAAATTTTTTATCCTTCTCCAGTGCTTCTTCATACGTTGAGGATGGTACTCCTTCATTTTCTTCTTGAACCTTGGTAGTAGCCCATCCAAAAACCACCGCTGTATCATACCGTCGGCAAGTGTCATCTTCATTTTGTCTGTCAATTGTTTTAATCTTCTATTGTAGCTTTTGACATCTTCATCCGTTTTTTTTTTAGTGACACAAATTTATGTAATTATGTCAGTGTCATCCCTCATAGGTTGGAATTCTTCTATGAATGTGTTCTTGAGGTTGTCCCATTGTGCAAATGTTCACGTACTTTGTCTTTTCAAGTACCAGACTGTCGTCATGCCTCGCAATGTGGCTGGGAATAGTTGCAACCATTGTGTGTCCTGTGTGACTCCATTAGCTCCCCAAATGGTAATGCAAGTCCCCACATGTCGTGCTAGATCCTCCTTCCCTTCACCTGAGAAGGGTGGGCATTTTTGCTATATCGTTCTATTGGCAGGATTTACCATGATATTATGTCTTCTCGGTGTTAGTGGTTGTGGTGGTTGATTTGTTTGTCTATTTACTGTTGGTGGTGCAAAGTTGTGCCCAAATGGCCTTCTTCCCGTCTCCAACTGATCTCTGCTTCGCGATCTCCTTCGTGAATATACCAAACGTGGCTCCGACCTTCCTCCCCACGAACCTCTGCATAGGTGCCTTGATACCAAGTTCTCTCCTTCGATATCCTATGGCCATCATTCCCTCGCTGGTTCTGGTGTTGCCGTCCAATCTTCAATGATAGGCTCTTCCTCAGCTATTTTCTCTCCCTTGTTTTTTGTAGTCACCAAAAATACCTCTATGGTTGTGTTATCCTCCTCCTTAGTGTTCCATACTCTCTCCACCTCAGGGAGAGATATCTTTGCAACCTCGTATGTCCTTAAGTTCTTCAGTCATGCGCTTCTTGTTACCGGTATTTGATCTTTATTCCGTGACCTGAAACCAATCATTCACCTATTCTTGCTATCACTTATCACCAAAACTATAGGTTTTTAATTAGGCAACGACACCAAATGTAGACAGGGGTGAGTACATTCTTGGGATGGGGTGATGACAATCAGAATCAGGGTCCAAGCAAAAGGTGTACTAGTGGATCAGTCAATATCCTAACTCTGCTAACTGACGACTGAGTCTAGGTGTCAGGGGTCAAGAGGTCTGATGAGCAAGTTTAGACGTCTGGGTACTAGACCTCTAGTTGGCTGGTTTAGATGTCTGGTTGCTGCCAGATGTCTGGGTTTAGTCCAGATGTCAAGTCTGGGTGGCTGATGGGTAGCCGTCTGGTGGCTGCCAGACGTCAGACACCTAGCTCTCGTCCTGTCCAGAAAACCTGCAAAAATACTCCTCTTGCTCCCTGCTTCAGTACTGCGTTCAGCAATCTTCAAGGGCAAACCTGCACTGACAACTTAGCACACAATCACCTGCAATACTTCCATTAATGGTTTCCAACCTGCAACTCACAACACATTTATCCATTCACCATGAATGCAGAATATGTAAACAATAGAACAACTCTGTATTATGTAGAATGAATAGCATACAACTCTTACAGCATGGATAGATCGACCTTTACAATGTTTGAAGAGGGGGGTTAAATAGGTGGGAACAAGTTGGTTCCCCAACCAATTCCACAACCGTCCCCAACCGTTCCTTAACACAATCCTTAACATTGCATTAGACGTCAACTACTTGCTAATCTTAACAACTCCTAACTAGACGTCTAATCCACTCGTCTAGTACTAACAAGCATGACGATTGTTTTTGTCTTGTAGCGCCATATGCATTTACATTCATCTTTGATTCTATTGGCTGTATTTTTCAGAAATTAAGACATACGCATAAACAAAATGCTTATATACATTGCAAAATTGGTGATGGATGTGCCAGCCAGTCCTAAGGTCTAGAACTACTGTCTATAGGGACCACTCCCATGGAAGATAGACTTTAAATATCGAAACGTCCATTCTGGAAGCTTCTCAGAATGGTTGCGCTCGGATAGATAAGGATGCACCTCAACTTTGTTGATGTGGAGCGCAGCTGAGAAAGACTGGTGCCAGAGTTGACAGGTTTGGAGGTGAAGTGCAACCAGATAGTGCGCAACACTCTTGCATGCTGGAAGGAGTGCGCCACAGCCTGGCGCACCTGAAGGAGTGCACCACAACCTTGCCTACACTTAGTCATTTTTTAGGTGAAGGTTGGGTGCTGTGCCTTTGATCGTTTTAATAGGCGTTGTGCCCTGCTGGTAGTGCGCTCCTTAAACTGGGCTTATCTATTTTGTCCCAAGACTGGGCTGCGCTCTTCCTTCTCCTTGGGGCCAAATTGCATCAGGGGACTTGGCACAAAACACCATCGCCATCGAAAGGAGGATTTTCCTGCATGGTCAGTAGACAGAAACAATTGCACACTATTTTAGGCTCTGTAGAAAGGGTTTGGTAGAAAAACTCAGGAGAGAGAAAAATGCATTGGAAAAATGAGAACAAAGTTTTTGAGGAGCAAAAATTATTGGAAAGCTTAATGTACACCATGTTGTAGAAGTGACTGAGGAAAAAAAATTACTGGAAAGCTTAATGTACACCATGTTGCAGAAGTGACAACAAGAAGTTGATGGTTGAAAAGTTATTCGCATTTTGTGAAGCCCAGTTTGATTGTAGTAGACAACCAGATGACTGGAATTTCATTATTAACTAATGGGTATGTTTGAAAACAACATTTTTAGTGATTTGTAAATGAAGTACTATAAACCACTCATTATTTGGGTTCAAATACAATATTTGGTGAAGTGGGTTTCAATTTTTGGCATCATATTACACAGTATTTTTGTGTTTTAATTCAATAGCGATATTCTATTTAAATGTGTTAAGTGTTCATAAAAACTAGTTCAAAATCAGAAAACAAAAAATCAGAAGAAAACAAAAATATAGTTTTGGGGTGGGACATTACAGTGGTATCAGAGCTGAGAAATTCTTGCCAGCCTGTAAGGGTTTCAAAAAGTTCATAGTTTGCAACTTGGGAATGTGTAATGGAGCCGGGTACACACCAATACTATGGTAGAAGAAACAGATCAAACCCTAATATTGAGGACCCACTTGATTTGTTTGAAGGAGTAGAGAGGGTAGAAGTACCAATGGATGATCGGGATAACAAAGAACAAATAGAACCAAGAGAACCCACCAACAGAGATGTTTGCAGAGTTGAGCAGAATACAACGTGATTTGCAGCAGAGCATGGCATAATTGATAGCATTAATCACTCAGCAGGTCATGGGTAACAATGCCAATAACAACAACAACAATGGTGGGCAAAATGAGAATCACAAAAATAATGGGAATGTTGATGGATCTGTAAATAATAGGGCTGCTAATCATAATTTTAGAGCTGGAACATCAAACACTTGACCCTTAATACCCACATTTCCACCTAGAAACAACCCATAGGTAGAGGTGGAACCCACTCAAAACGAGCTACAAGACCAAATCTTGCAAGATTGGAGAAATTCTAGTGAAGAGTTTCAAGCTGAGATAAATTTTTGTATGTGGACTTAAGGATGAAACATAGACCCCATGGAGGTGGGAGACATCCGAATCAGGACTTGCTGAAAAAAGTGGGTAAACTATCCATTCCATACTTTAATGGTTTAGGAAAGAGCACATCAAGAGCATGGGTTCAAAAGTTCGACAATTACTTCCAACTTAACCCAATGCATGAGGAAGAAGCCACAAAATATGCTGCCTTGCATCTTGATGGATTAGTACATGAGTGGTGGCATCATGGGATGGTTATGCTTGGGCATGGACAAATTGATTCATACACTGAGTTTACAGAGAGGTTGATAGAAAGGTTCGACAAAAAGGACCCAAAACTTCATTTCAAAGAATTAACACAACTTAAGCAATGGGGTTCAGTGGAATCATATGTTATTGATTTCCAGAGGCTCTCTATTCTAGTGACGAATATTTCAAAAAGGAGGTTGATTGTGCTATTTATGGATGGACTAGCAGATCCATTGAGAGGGTGGATTAAGGCCCTCAACCCACCTAACCTACAAGAAGCAATTAGGAAAGCTCGACACATGGAGTCCACAACTTCAAGGAACAAATTTCAGACCAAGGGGTTTGGGTACAAAAAGGATAAGGATAAAAAACATTTTCAAAAAGACACTAACTAGCAAAAAAGTAAACCAAATTAGTTGGACAACGATCATATCAACAAGTTAAGAAAGAAGAAGTTGTGCTTCCATTATAGAAAACCTTGGGACGCATCACATAAATGCTCAGTTAAAGCAAAGGCCCAACAAATTGAGTATTTCTCAGCTGAAGAATCAGGTTCAAAAAATTTAGAACAACAAGTTGACTTGGAGAGTAATGAATCATAAAGTTTAGATGAGGAGGCTGAAAAATAACTTGAGCGTGATGGTACAATAGCGCAACTTTCCAGCTTCCAGAAAGTTGGTTCTTTTAAGGTTCATGGAGTACTTTGTGGTCAAAGGATCATCACCCTCATAGATATAGGTGCTACACATAACTTCATAAATGAGGGACTTGTAGCCAAGAGAGGGATTAAAATAGAAGAGTTTGAAGGCTTTAAAGTAATGGTTGCCGATGGATTCACAATTACATGTACTCGAAAGATTTCTAATTTGAGTATACAGTTAGGAGAGTAAGAGTTGAAGGATGACCTCTATGTGGTTAGCATAGGAGATATAGATGTAGTACTTGGAATGCATTGGATGCATACCCTCTATGAATTTACAATGAACTTATGTACGATGGAGATGAAGTATGAATCAACAAAAAAATGGATAGTATTGAGAGACATGTCATATGGGGGAGTGTGAGTGGTCTCTGTCAGTAGAATGGAGAGGTTGATTAGACATGACCAGGTGGAGTGGGCAGCAGAGTGCATTCTTATACCTACTAGTATAGAGCAGCAGAAGAGAGACTATCACCCTGACGTGCAAAGGTTACTATCTAAAAATTCTAAGATTTTAGTGACATACCTCCTGGGAGATCTCCAGATCGTGGCACATGTTATAGAGCTAGAGGAAGGGGCTAAGCCAATTATTACCACAGCATACAAGCATCCTAAATGACATAAGGATGAGATAGAAAAGGCTATTAAGGAGTTAATGGATATGGGGCACATTAGGCCAAGTAAGAGCCCCTTTGCTTCTACGATGGTGTTGGTGAAAAAGAAGGATGGGACTATGCGAATGTGCATAGATTACAGGGCACTAAATAAAAAGACATTCAAAAACAGATATCTCATTCCTCGTATTGATGAGTTGCATGAAGCATGCTACTTCTCCAAAATTGATTTGAGATTGGGCTACCACCAAATCAAATTCTGAGAGCAAGATGTGGAGAAGACAACTTTTAGATACCACTTTGGGTATTTCGAGTTCTTGGTTATGCCATTTGGCTTAACCAATGCACCAACTACTTTCCAATCATGCATGAACAAGGTGTTCAGTAGACAACTTAGAAAATCAGTTTTGAGATTCTTTGATGATATTCTTATTTTCAGCAAGACATGGGAAGAGCACCTAAGGCACCTTGAAGAGGTGTTAAGCATCCTTGAACAAGAGTCTCTATATGCCAAGGAATCAAAATGTGACTTTGGGATGACAAAGTTACTATACCTCGATCATATAATCAGTTCTCAAGGTGTTAGAGTGGATCCCAAGAAGATCAAGGCAATCATGGATTGGCCACCACCTAAAAACATCTCTCAGCTTAAGGGGTTTTTTGGCTTGTGTGGCTTCTATAGGAGATTCGTTAAGGGATTCTCACATATTGCAGCCCCTATTATAGATTTGACGAAGAAGGGGGCATTTATTGGATAGAGTCAACACAAATGTGTTTTGATCACTTTAAGCAGATAATGTGCACATGTCCAATATTAGCCATACCAGCTTTCTCTAGACCGTTTGAATTAGAATGTGATGCCTCCGGTGAGGAAATTGGAGCGGTCTGGATGCAGAATAAGCATCCCATTACATTTGAGAGTGGAAAATTAAGGGATGCAGATAAGTGCTATTCAATACATGATAAGGAAATGTTGGCCATCATGCATACCTTGGCCAAATTCAGACCTTATCTTATAGGAGGTAATTTCATAGTTAAAACTGACCACAATAGTTTGAATTTTTTTTTTGAATCAACATGATGTCAATGATAGGCAGCAGAAATGGGTAAGTAAACTCCAAGCCTATGACTTTGACATTGTATATGTCAAAGGGAAGAAAAATGTGGTTGCTGATGCATTATCTAGAAGACCATATTTGTGTTCCTTGGTTGAAATAACAACATATTGGAAAGTGAGAATTACAGCTGAATATGCCAACAATACTTGGGATTCTAGTATTATTGAGGGTATTTTGCATGATGATAGGTATACTGTGGTGAATAAATTGATTATCTACAAAGACATGATACTTTGGTACATAATTAACAATTTAAATTGACAGTTTTAAAGCCCTTTCATGATAATTCTATGGCTAGTCACCCGAGATTCTTCAAAACATATAGGCAGATCCAAGAAATTTTTACATGGAAAGGACTAAAAAATGAGGTCTTTAAGTATGTTCAGGAGTGCCCCATATGTCAGAAAAACAAGGACAAGCATACTTATCCAATTGTTTCATTGCATCCCCTACCGATTCCCAATTAGAAATGGGAAAGTGTTTCCATGGATTTCATTAAAGGGTTGCCCAAGGTGCAAGGGAAAGATTGCATCTTTGTTGTAGTTGACAAGTTGACCAAATTTGCTCACTTTTTTTTCTATTTCAGCAACTTATACAACAACTCAGGTGGCAGATTTGTTTTTCAGGGAGATTTTCAGACTACACGGGTTGCCCAAAACCATTGTTAGCGATAGGGACAACAGATTTCTGAGTCTCTTTTGTTAGGAGCTCTTTAGACTGAGTGGGACTGAACTCACTTCAAGTACCAGTTATCACCCACAGATAGATGGACAAAAAAATATAGTTAATAAGTGGGTGGAAGGGTACCTTAGAAATTACATCTCAGGTGAGAAAAAGGCATGGGTAAAATGGTTGCACCTCGGTGAGTATTATTACAATTCTACTTACCACATGTCAATAAGGATGTCACCATTTATGGATTTGTATGGATAGGAGGCCCCTAGCTTCATGGAATTGCTCTTTGGAGACAATAGAGTGCCTAAGGCCAGAGATTTACTGTAAGACAGCCAGGATATAATGAAATCTCTGAAGGAAAATCTATAATAGGCACATAATTAGCAGAAGTTATATGCTGATCAACATTGGACAGAGTGCAGTTTTGAGGTAGGTGACATGGTCTACCTGAGATTATAGCCATATAGGCAACCACTCTAAAAAAGAGTGGAGCAAAAAATTTAAGCCACGGTTCTATGGCCCATTCAGGATTTCTAGGAAGGTTGGGTAAGTGGATTACGAACTAGAGTTACCGACCGATAGCAAAGTGCACAATGTATTTCACATATCACGTCTCAAGAAGGCATTGGGTCATAATGTAGTTCCTTCATCTGTGTTTCTGCCTTTGGATGAAGAAGGGAATCTTATTCTTATTTCGAAGGCCATCATTGATATTAGGGAACACACTCTCAGAAGAAGAGCAATCAGAGAATATTTGGTCAAGTGGAAAGACCTGCTGGTTGAGGATGCTACATGGGAAAATGAGCAAATTCTACAGCATCCAGAGTTGGAATTGCTTGAGGACAAGCAATTTTGGGAAGGGAGGATTGTAATGTCCCCTTTCTAAGCAGTTAATTATATTTAGGAGGTTAGCCTACTCACGGTATTCCCTAGGTTAATATTTTGTGTTAGGGAGGTCATTGGGGTTGGACAAGTGTACTCTGTGTTACAAGCTTTCTTTTTCTAGTTTTCGAGGCCATTTTAGGTATGCAAGCTCATGCTTACTATTTTTAGTAAGTACGTTTTCGGGCACCGACTTGGTTAGTGGATAAGGTGTGATTTTTATCTTGATTGGGAAGTCCGTTTCTTCACTCAGTCGGTAATTCTTACCTCATTGGCAAATATTATTTAATTTTTGACATTATTTCCCTAAGTTGAATTAAATATTTAATTTATAACGTCAAATTAAATAATAAAGTAAAAGGACCCAAACATAAACTATTAAAATGAAATATTTGATAAAGTGACTTTATTACTAGATGCAAAAGTGGATGTCCCACCTTGGGAAAAAAGACTAAAAGAATAAAAGAGTTTTGGTCTCATTTTGAAGGAGGAGACTTGATATTTTTGTCTATGGAGAAATACTCGCGATAGCTTGCATACAGGGGTTTCAAGATTTGTGAGGACGAAAACCTTCACAAAGGACATTGTCTTCGAGTGTGGGAGATCATCCCTGGACAATCTGT
Organism: Wollemia nobilis; assembly: GCA_028583015.1. Classification (NCBI taxonomy): domain Eukaryota; kingdom Viridiplantae; phylum Streptophyta; class Pinopsida; order Araucariales; family Araucariaceae; genus Wollemia; species Wollemia nobilis. The sequence continues at coordinate 2,383,673 of JAQPPZ010000371.1, read as the reverse complement.
TGGAAGTATCATTTAGAGGGTGCACTTGAACTTTAATGGAGAAGAGACTTTCTAAGTTTAATGGAGGATGGAATAGCTGAATAGAGTTATTGGAGGGTTCATCACATTTTCATTGTTGTTGTTACTTCTAGAAGTCAGTCACACCATTTCTAGGGGGTGCCATATAGTTTGAAGGGGTTTAGTGAGGGTTTGAACTGGTAGCAACATTTATACTCCTTCAGAATCTCCTTGAATTCATTTTTAGACTTGTTGCAGATTCGTTTCTAACAAAGAAGAGACTTATTTAATTGGTTGTATCATTCTGTGCATGCTGAAATACCTTGTGGAGCCACGTCGGGGTCTAAAGGATGATTCGATGCCCATTTGGAGGGGTTTTTGCATGAAAAGAGGCGCTTAGGATGTGAGATTAATATTTGGTTTGTTTTAGAGTGGAGAAGTTGATGGTTTAAAATTTGTTCGCGTTTTGTGAAGCCCAGTTTGACTGTAATAGACAACCAGATGATTGGAATTTTATTATTAACTAATGGGTATGCTTGAAAACAATATTTTTAGTGATTTGTAAATGAAGTACTGTAAACCACTCATTATTTGGGTTCAAATACAATATTTGGTGAAGTAGGTTTCAATTTATGGCATCATATTGCACTATATTTCCGTGTTTTAATTCAATAGGGACATTCTATTTAAATGTGTTAAGTGTTCATAAAAACTAGTTCAAAATCAAAAAACAAAAAATCAGAAGAAAATAAAATCTAGTTTTGGGGTGGGACAATATAGATTCTACCATTTTTCCCCTCATTCGTACAACAATCTCCTTGAACAACAAGTCCTGGGACAAGACCTTTTGAGATGACAGTCTTTCTCCTAACTATAGTTCCAGACGACAGTCTTCCTTATGATTGTGTCTTGAGTCGACGCTTCCTTCGGATGCCAGCTTGTGCTCCCTTTGATGGCAGACTACACTTCCTTTGATTGCAGATGTTGCTTCCTTTGGGCTACAAACAATGCTTCCTTTGATTGTAGACGATTCTTCCTCTAATTATAGATGACACTTTGACCGTAGACGACACTTCTTTAAGACTATAGACGACGCTTCTTTCGATCTATAGACGACGCTTCCTTTTATTGTAGATGGCACTTACTTTGGCCTGCAGACGAACTTCATTTGACTGTAGCTGTCACTTCTTTCGAATGGTAAACTACACTCCCTTTGACTACAAAAAATGCTTCCTTCGAACGTTAGACTGTGCTTCCTCTGACTTTAAATGTCACTTCCTTCAAACTGTAAGCTACATCTTCATTAAGACAGTAGATTGTAGTTGCTCTAATTGCAGATTCTCCATCTATAGCTCTTTCGATTGTGGTTCCCTTAACTACAGATTCTCTGTTTGTAGTTCCTTCGATTTTGGTTCCAGTAAGTGCAGATTCTCTGTTTATAGTTCCTTTGACTGCAACTTCTTTGTCATTTTGACAACAGTCTACCCTACCTCCTCCCATTTGCACACTTGACATGCATGTCCCATTAGATGACCATTTTTTTTCATCAACAAAAAAATTTGGGTCCTCATATGCTTCCTTGGATGCATTCCATCGCTAGTGGTCTGCACCTTCCCAAGTGATGTGCTTCTCACAACTCCATGTCACGAAGATGGACCCAACTTCGTATAGGAAATGGTGCTAGAATGTAGAAATAAAATTCAACATACACAATTCTATTTGTACTTAATAATTCTATAAATCTACTTGCAACAATTAGCAATAACAATAGCCCAAAGTCGGTAAATATACAATAACAATAGCACTTGCAGATGATAACTAAATGAACATATTTTTATTGACAATGGTTGTATGGTAACATTACAGTCCGTAAAACCTATGCAAAATACTCTTCATGCCCATAGTCATCTACAACCAACAACCACATGATTGTACCCTCACAACCATACCACACCATACGTCGGCCCACTCTACAATTACATGACTGCATACATGACCTAACTATATCATACTGTATGTTGTGGCCACCACCATATGCTCATATGTACCACCATTTTGCATGTGAATGAATGAGGCAAGAGCCTTATTTATACAACTAAGAGTTAGTTTCACCCTCCAACTACCTAACACGTCATCATTTCGTAAATTACATTTCACTTGCATGTGTCTTACATTTACCTTTTGTTTCCTAACTCACTACAAGACATATTAGCTTATGAATTACTTTATGACTTTGGTGCATACTAATACTTCACTTAAACATTACATATTATCACGTACATTATTACATTGCCACTTTATAACATTATTATTATACATACACACATTTCTTCTTTGTGTACAACTATAAACTAAGAACATAACAAAAGTTTATTCAGTAAACGTAGACATCAATTTGCTTGCCTACAACACATTGAAGGTTGCTGTATAGCTAACCGATAACATTGTCGTACAAGTTATTGTCAAGGAGATGTACGATACAGTGCATGGAGTTACAACTAAAGAAATATGAGTAGGATATTGAGTGTTAGGAAATGCATTGCATGAGTAGAAGTTGAAAGGAGTAGATACTCGCCTTGACCATTGCATCAAAGAGAACATTATACCAAAGAACGAGAGGTACAAGTAAACTGGAGAGGACTTGCGAAACATAGTTGGGGATGAGAAAAGGAATGTGGTTCAAGAATGGAGCAAAGGAGTAGAAGATAGTCTCAGCATTCACCAGAAGAAGCAAGGCGGCAAGTTACTCCTCCAAGATGGGAGGGAAGAAAGGATAGTGAATGAAAAATGATTCCGTTGCAAGAAATAACATCTATGCAACCGAAACGAGAATTTTTTAGGAAATGGTGGCAAGAAAGCACACTTGATCATCCACCAAGGGCAACATTGATGAGGGTAGGAGTGAGTTGCATACTGCAAGTTCCTGTATCGCTCCAAATTTTTCACATCCCTACCTTCAGGCTATAGCATCCATGCCCGAAAGGAGGATGGGAAAAGGATGGCGTGGTACCTTGGACTTAGAGGCCTTGTGAAGGTCCCGCCTCTCAAGGGAGGTGTATTATGGTGATTTTTCGACGGATGGTGGGTTCACCAGGAAAATTTTAATGGCAGTTTCCACGCCTAGGTTGGGAATGTGTTTTGTGTGTTCAATTTTATCCTTAAACATTCAATTCCTAGGTTTGGCCAAATGAATCTAAGTTACTCTATATGAAGATGCAGATTAAATGAATACAGAAAATAGAATTAAGACAGAAAACAGAGAAATTAAGCAAATATTAAAAGGTCATACCTGATCCGGATGTTTGATGAAGATTCTGATTCTTGAAGCAGTTAGGATCGCCTCTGATTTGACAGGATCGTCTGAGATCTGACAAAATTGTCTGAGATTTGACGAATTCGTCAGAGACCTGCAAACAGAGAAATAGGTGCAAAACACAGCAAATACCACTATTCTAACAGAGGGAAACAGTGTAAAATGATAATAACAATATCAAATTGAAAATTACAAACATAAACATGAATGCATTATACTGATTTAATGACAATTATAACATAATTATGCATTTGATCTAGATGGGTGAACTCCAAAATGCAAGATAGCATAAAATAATAAATAAACTAGCTAATTGCAGAATAAAACAACAGAAAAAGAGATGAAGAAAAACAAACTCTGGGCACTGATTGCCTCAATTTTGACTACAGTCGAAATCATCTCGCATTGGTACAAAATCGTCTCTGATTCGACAAGATCGCCTCCGATCTGAACAGGATCGTCTGTGACGATGTAAGCTTGCTCCGGATGAAAAATACTAATGTACCTACAACAAAAATTGGATAGAACTAATGCAAATAACAATTTGGGATGTCTTAATGTGTGTGAAGTCAAGTTACAAGAATTATCAGCCAGGGGGGTGCTAAGGGGAGGGCTTAGGATTAAATAAGCTTAGGAGGGAGGTTAGGAGGTTGGAGATCATCCCTATTTGGGAGATCTCCAATGGGGAAGGGTCTCTAATGGCGCAGACACGCTTCTACCCGGATTAGAGATGCCGTTGGAACAAAAGCTAATTATGCAAAATCAGTTTAGGGACAAGATCGTCTGGACGCCCTAGCCCAGACGAAATCGTCGGATCTGAGGCGATATCGTCTGATCGGCGACGATATCATCAAACGGTCAAAACAACCTCTAAAAATGGCACGGGAAAGGAGGAAACGGATTACACGACGGTTAACGGGCGATTTGGGAGGTTAAAATTTGAATTTGAATTATTTACTAGAGTAATTGTAATTACTAAGATTTTACTGCGCTAATTTTAGGGTGCTACATTTTGCCCCCTTTTTAGCAAATTTTTCGAAGAAAATACGTTAAAGATGAGTTCTTCTTGATCTATGAGAAAGCAAAAAATTATTCCCATTTTTAGGCGACGATTCTTGGTCGAATCGTAGGACAGCTTACTATGGTGCCCCCTCCGTGTTTTTACCCAAATCGAACGTTTGAGGTAAAAACGCGAAAAAACAAAATTTTAATTGTTTTTAATTATTTTTGAATAAAATTAAGAAAAATAGGGTAAAACCCTAATTCATTTTTACTATTCATTTTTCTGGTTTTTAGAGCTCTGCAAGCAAAAATGGTGGAGACAGCGCACAGATCGGCAGAGGTCCGACGCGGGCTATGGGTAAGAGTCTAAAATTAGCTTAGAATTGTTTGAATTTGAATTTACATGCTTGTTAGGTGAATTTTGATCAATTTTTGAGCATCGTGGTCATTTTTGGGCCGTCGACATCATCGGGACGAAATTGTCCCGATTTCGATGAAATCGTCTCAAGTTCGTCGATTTCGTCTAAGGGCGAAATCGACGAAAGGGGGACGATTTCATCAAATTAGGGACGATTTCGGCTTGCGAAATCGGAGACGATTCTGCTCAAATGGGGGACGATATCATCCAATAGTGGACGATATCATCATTTGTAAAATTGAACTTATTTTAACTTGCATTATTGATCACTTGAGTTTGTTATTAATGATTTGTTTTTTATTGTTGTTTATGTTACAGAGAGGATTGCTAAAGAGAAGAGAATGGAAATACGGGGGGTTGAGAGATGACTTGGCCGCTCTATCATAGGCAAAGCGGGATCAGCTGGCACAAGCCGACTTACAGCATATGGCAGAAATGCCACAAGTGTTTACAGACATGGGGCTACTGACAGCCCTGGCAGAGAGGTGGTATCCGAGTTCTTCCTATTTTTGGCTACTGACAGGGGAGATGACTCCCACACTGGAGGATGTATGGAGGATTACGAGGATCCCCATACAAGGATTATTGATCACTCCTATGGCCAATCGGGGCCATGCTATGATGCGGTTGTGTGGTGACCCGAGCTTCGCCCTGGAGAAGGGCAGAGTTAACATCAAGGCGCTGCGTCAGATGCCTGGGGCATCTAGACTTACACAGGTTTTGGCCAGAGTGGTTGGTGGACTTCTACTGTGCCACCAGAGTGGGTGTAGGGTACCATGGGTGCTAGCAGATGTGATCTGCGACATGCGAGACCATGGTTACAGGTTCTCTTTGGGTAGTTTTGTTCTATGTCGACTGTACAGGATCTTGCATGGGGTCGTGTACAAGGGCGGCCGATGTCTGGTTATGACATCGCTTCTACAGGTTTGGTGCTGGGAGCACATTGTAGTGCGGAGGCCGATAGGGCTTCCTTTGACAAGGGTTGACGGGGAGAGGCCCTGAGATTTCTATTGGTGGCTCCGAAGAGGGTCACAGCGACGGATTGACCTACCGATGTCCCAGAGACTGCTGGATGATCTTGTCCCTGACCAGATCACCTGGAGGCCATGGCGAGAGCACCCAAGGTGGGCCGAGGACGGATAGGAGTTGGCTCGCATCAGGTGAGTTTGTTGGCTGTAGATGGAGAGGGGAGAGGTGGAGCTCCATCGCTACGACCGAGTTTTGTGACAGTTCGGTCTATAGTAGGGGATCCCATCTCTCAGGGATTATGAGTTTTCTTGGACTGTCCAGGATAACACTACGATGAGTGGGGCTCCAGATATGCAGCGCTTTTGGAGTTAGGACTCGGACGATGCCCCCATTCAACTAGTGGATGGGGACGATGCAGGGGTAGCCGATGGCTATGATGCCTGGTACACAGGCATTTGCCCTCCTCGGATGACGAGGGCTCAAGGTTTGATTCACGTAGTTGTGCATCAGATGGGGAGGCGACGCCAGGCGGCCCAGGGTCACGATGGGAGAGAGCAGAGGAGGCCACAGGCGCAGGAGAGGTCGCGACAGCGGGAGAGGAGGGCGGAGAGACCCCCTTCTCCATAGAGAGAGAGGCCACCATCGCTCGACAAGGCAAGGGTGTTGACACAGGGGAGAGTAACGAGACAGTGATTCTCTGAGCGGAGACAATCCGTCTCCAGGCACAGGTGCAAACCCTACAGGAGGAGGCTGCACGACACCGAGCTGAGGCAACACATATCAGAGATGATATTGCACGCCTCAGAGCACGGGGCGGAGGGGCGAGCACTAGGGAGCTGGCACGGGCTATTGCCCAGATCACTTTCTACCAGACATTATACTATCAGATGGTGCCAGAGGAGGATAGACTACCACTTCTAGCTAACATCACAGATCCAATCCGGATCGGGTCGTCGAGGACTTCATCCCGATCGACGACTAGGACTCGTAGTACCACACATACTGTGATGGGGCCACCTCGTCCACCTCAGGGCGGGGGAGGAGATGAGGCTGAGAGCTCGAGGGGTTCTCGAGGCTAGACTACTACATGACATTGTATAGATTGATATGATAGCATTTATTATTTTTTGATAGAGGATTGAGTATGCCGAGGTACAGATTATGGCATACCAATCCAATTTTGAGATGATGTATATATTGTTGATATATATATGAGATGAGATATGTTTTTGATCATATGACTTGTGTCTTATGTATTTGTATGATGTTTTTAAATGTTTTGATTGATTGATTTGATGATTCATGTAATTACGTCATTGGAAATATTATGGTTTGATGTCATGTTTTTAAAATTTAAATGAAATAATCTTATGTAACAAATTGGTTGTTTGTGATGTAATGTGATAAAAGATAAAAAAGAGACTTCTAACAATAATTTCAAAGGACATTGTCGCTATTATAGACCATTTCATGGAGTCGCCGCTCACTCGGTCGTCAAGCTAATCCCAGTATAGAAATATTGTTAAAAGTAAAAGAGTGCTTAAGAGACTTGTCTTAAGACTTTGGTGCAATGGTGCAAATGATGATGATGATGGTTTGTTTTCAGATTTTCATAAAAATAGTATGCATGAAATAATGTTAAAATGATTTTTGCTAGGCATAAATTCCTAAGTGTGATAAATTTTTTGGATAATTCCCTAGGAATTATACCATCATTGCAAAATTGAAGGTTGACATAATGACATGAAATAGTGATAATATGCATGCTTTTTGTTTTGAAAACATAATTGTATAACAGAATGATTTAAGTCATATGGTTTTTATGATTTTTAAATAAATGGGGAATAAAAATTGGTACAATGGTTTGCGCTAGGCATAGAATATGTAGGTATAGACTTATACCATCATCACGAAATTCAAAAAGAGAGTTTTATTGCATGGTTGATTTTTAATACACAGAAAATATGAAGATGAGGACTTGCGCTAGGCATAAAATTCCAATTTTGGTTTTAGAACTATACCATCGTCACGAAAGTAAAAAATGTGTGTTGTGATTGTATGGGTTTGAAAGAAATTTTAATCTTTTAATTATGCATGTAGTTGTCTTTATACTAAACAACTGTACTTGAAGAAGAAAATGAATTATTCCAAACAATTTGCAAAAAATATTTCAAAGTACTTTAAAGACAAAAGTTAGATTTATAAGGAATCCCATGTGCATATGTGAATTCATTTTCAATCTTGATTTATCATAATGATACACAAAATCTCTCAAATATAAAACGTGTGTGCAATTGCTATGTTCATTTACCAGTTTTGAGCAAGATAATATGATACAAGTGATTTGAATGAACCAAATAAGTGTTCATTAACCATGATGTAGATGCATATAACCATACTAGACTACTATGTAAGTCGGATTATCAAGAGCTAGCTAATCCATAAGCGGACATAGGTGCAGTACAAAAGAAGGTCGCTAATGTGACGGACATATCGCCACGCTAGGAGTTACCCAAGGCCAAGCGGAGTTGGGCACAAACCACCTATTATGGGACTTACCTCACAGTTTTCGAATAATTGAGAATTCCAGGGATTCAAGCTCATCAACCCTTCTTTTCTTTTCAAAGGGTAGGGAAAGGGATTTTATTGCTTTTGCTTTTGCTTTCTAAATTCAAACATCTTAATAGGATACCTTCAAAAGATCTCCTATATAAAGTATTGCCAATTATTACAAATCGACTTGCTCGTCTACGTAATAACCGACATTGGTTTCTATTAGAATTGACAGGGAAAGTCCCATTTTGAAGAAAATCAAATATTTCTGTATACCAAGGTTCCGGAGTAGTTTCATTGATTAGAAAAACATCCAAAGGTTCTAAGCATGATTTATTTGAAGCGGGCTCTTGGAGTCAACGAATAATGATAGTAGCATATTCGTCATCTAACTCCAAGGGGAGGAGAGATGCAGCTACGGCCATAGCATCAGCTGCACGGTTGCAAGTTCGAGGAATAGCTTCCAAGGTAACTTGATCAAATAGAGACATTAATTGTAAAACATAGGCTTTATATGGGCACATTTTATCATATCTGGTTTGATAAACTTCATTAATTTGGTTTATAACCAGTTGAGAGTCACCAAAAACTAACAGATGTTTAATTTTTAGCGCCAAGGTAGCTCGTAATCCAAGGATTAGAGCTTCATATTCAGCAGTATTGTTAGTGCAAGCAAATGTTAATTTAAAGGACAAAGGAATAAGATGTTTTTGCGGAAATATTAAAATAATACCTGCACCAGCCTCACTCATGCATCGGGCTTCGTCAAAGTATAAGGACCATTGTTCAATATGGTCCGCCTCTAATTGAAGGCATTCATCGGGAAACTCAATGATGAGGGGATGGGTAGACTCTAAGGGTGCAACGAGCTAATTGATCCGCTATGATTTGACCCTTAACGAGACTTTTTTCCTATGAACGTGAGGTCAAACTCGCTTAGAGCAAGAACCCACTTGGCTGTACGACCCGATAAATAAGGTCGACTCATGAGATACCTTAAGGGATCATATTTAGCAATGACATAAGTTTTTTGACTAAGCATATAATGTCGTAATTTTTGCGTAGCAAACACAATTGCTAGACATAGTTTTTATAATGTTGTATAGTGGGTTTCATAACTGATGAAGGTTCAGCTAATATAATAATTAGCCCGTTCTGTCTTTTCATCATTAAGCTGAGCTAACATAGCTCCTAAGGCAAAATCTGAAGCTGAAATATACAGGAGAAATGGGTGATCAGGTTTAGGTGGTGAAAGCACCGGTGGGTTAAGGAGGTATTGTTTGAGAAGTTCAAAAGCTTCTTTACATTCGTCGTCCTAATTAAAAGGGACATCCTTCTTAAGAAGTTTAAGAAAGGGACCGGTTTTGTCCGCCAGCTTATCGATGAAGCGACGGATGGCTTGAAGCTTACCTTGTAAACTTCGTAACTCAGATATATTAGTAGGTGCGGGCATATCAGTGATAGCCGCAATCTTGAGAGGGTTGATTTTGATACCATGTAAAGAAACTAAAACCCCTAATAGTTTATCGGACTTAACTTCGAATATGCATTTGGTTGGATTTAATCGAATAAGATATTATCGTAATCGATTAAAATGTTTTCTCAAATCATCTAAATGATTATCTTCATTAATAGAGCAAGCTATAATATCATCTACATAATCATGTAGGATATCATGCATCATATCATGAAAAATATAAGTCATAGCTCGTTGATATGTTGCACTTGCGTTCTTTAAGCCAAATGGCATCACTTTCCAACAAAAGGTACCCCAAGGGGTAATGAAGGTTGTTTTAGCCTGATCTTCAGGAGCTATCCTGATCTGATTATAATCATAAAATCCATCCATTAAGGACATCATCCCACTACCGACAGTAAAGTCAATGATTTGATCCATATTTGGAAGAGGAAAATCATCTTTAGGGCATGCAGCGTTAATATCTCTAAAATCTGTGCAAACTCTAACTATGGTGGCTTCTTTTTTGGTAACTGGAACTACATTTGAGATCCATTCAGCATAATCAATAGCTTGTATAAAAACAACATTTAGGAGTTTTTCTAACTCCCCTTTGACTAGCAGAGCCACTTTGGGATGCATTTTTCTAAGTTTTTGTTTAACAGGTTTAGCATCCGGATGGACCACTAGATGATGCATGACTACAGAAGGGTCGAGACTGGCATATCTTCATATGTCCAAGCGAAGACATCTTCATATTCTTTAAGGAATGCAATGTATTGTTCTTGTTTTTATTGACTTAATTCTGATCCAATATTGATTATGTGAGGATTATCCTCAGTTCCAATATTAATTTTAATGACGTTTTCTACCTCCATGTGTAGATATCTTTCAAAATTAGGTGGGGCGGGTGAAATGCCCAATTCTTGTAATTATTGTAAGGTTAATTTGGATAATTCATCTTGAGGATTAGTGGCCTCAAGTTGGGCTATAGTTGGTATTGAACCATCAAAATAAAATCCATTGTGTAACATCTCTTCAACGGAGACGTCGTGGAAGATATCTCCTTCCAACTCCTCATCGGAGTCAACAATCATTTCAGGGTAAGCTATGGATAGCATGTTACATGTAAATGGCTGATTTTTTAGAGGCAAATCATTACGCCTATCCAAATAATCTTGATAACATATGAGTTGATCATCATCTTCAAAAGGAAAGGGTTGACCCTTACTAGGAAATAGGCCCACACCACAACGGGCAAGCCACGGTTCTACCTCGAAAGGTTCTTTCATGCCATTTTGGAAAGGTCCCAAACCTTTCCCTTTATATCCAATTTTAAGCATTATGGGTTTAGCTTTAATATATTCATTGGTAAAATAACACCGAGCATATCCCTCATGATGAGTTTTAATATTCCGAGGGATTCTTCCCCAGTCATATCCTTTATAAATGAAGGCACAACTCCCGACTTGGTAAATACTTCCCATAGGTTGTGGGAGGCCCAAAGTACGAGGAGATGGCGGCAAGTTATTTAAAAGAATTGAATCTTGCATGAAAGAATTTGTTTTTTCGATATTAAGATTGTGGATAAATCGGTAAAAGTTCATCAGAAAGAGCATAAGATGTAGAAGGATCATTCCCTATATCTTTAGATGTAGAAGGTATGATAGATGTTGAAAATGTGGAAGTGTTAAGAGATGGGTCTATAGGTTTTGAAATTATAGGGATAGAACATGAAGGATTGGTTGTAGATTGAAGATATTTTTGAGGTTCTAGAGTGGTTTGTTTAGAAGATTGTTGATCTATATATGAGGATGAAATTAATGGAGGGGAAATAGGTGAAGTTATGGGTGTGTGTTTCACGGTTTTGGATGAAAAATAAGAGTTAGGATGTGTGGATGACAGAGCAGGGCAAAATTGCACTCCAACAGGTTCTGCCAAGGCACACATATCAAAGGGTCTAGGGTCACCATGGATAGTGACCAACTGATTTTTAAATTCGAACTTAACACATTGGTGTAAAGTTGATGGGACAGCCCGCATTGCGTTGATCCAAGGACGACCCAAGAGTATATTGTACAATGCGGGGAAATGTACAATAAACATGGTGGTATCTAGAGTTCGAGGACCAACTTGCAATGGGATGGTAATAACTCCACACGTTTCTTGTGTTTTGTCATTAAAAGCTTTGATAATCATGTCAGTTTTCTTCATTTCATCACTTCTAAAGCCAAATCGTTGGTAGAAGTCAAGAGTGCAAATGTTTAGAGATGAACCATTATCAATTAGGACTCGTTTAATAGCTACATCTCCAATTAGAGCAGTAATATATAAGGGATTATCCTTATGTAAACTGTGTTGTGGGATATCTTTATCCCGAAAGTCAATACAATCAACTTCTCGAGTGATGATAGTATTGGCCATGGCTTCAGGTTGAATGTTTTGAGGTACCATCATTTGGCTTAATGTAAGCATCAACTCATCCCTATGGGTAGGAGAAGATCTTAACAAATCCAAAAGGGAAATTCTAGCTGTAGTATTGGATAATTGCTCATTAATATTGTAAGGGGGTTTAGGTTGAACATTGGAAGCATGATTTCCTTTATTGGGATTTTTCAAAACAAATGGAGCTGATCCATCATTCTGGTTTGGTTCTTGTTGAGAATTTTGAGCCTGTTGTCAGGTAACAACTCTAATGGTACCTACAATGTTATATTGAGGACGCTGAACTGGTCTCGGTCGAGCGTTTATGGCTTGTTCATTAGGGAGGAATTGATTAGAAGAGGGTCGAGTAGTAACTCTTCTAGGAAATGGTTCTTCTGGAACCATAGCATCTGTGATGGGTTGAATAGGATCTGATTCATTTTCAGAACTATTCGATTGGTTTGAAGTGATGTCAATTTCACTTTCAGTATCTGATTCTATATCACTAGAATCTAAAGTTTGAATATTATGTAAGGGCCTGGTCGTAACCATGGATAAGGTTGTGTCAAATATTTGAGGATCATGATTAAGTAAATGTCCGCTAATAGTTCCTACATATCGGGTAGGAGGAGGAACATTATGATGTTCGATTTGATTGGCCACCTCCTTACCATGTCTTGGTAAAGGATGTTGAAATATGTCTAATGATTGATTAGCATTTTGATTTTGATTTTGGGAAATGTTCTTTTGAGGATTAGTAGGAGCATTTTGTTTAGGTTGGAAGGCTTGCACCTCCATTTCATTATTATCAATTAGATCCTGTATTTTATGTTTCAACCTTTTACAAGCATTGGTAGAGTGTCCAGGTCCTCTATGGAAATCACAATGTAAGTCAGCTCTGTATCCGGGTATAGTTGGATTAGGTTCCTGGATAGATGGTAATTGGATCAAACATCTTTCGAGTAATTGAGGTAAAATAGTTGAATAAGGGTTGATTTGATCAAACCTCTTTCAATATAAATTTTTTTGTTGTTTTCATTGCATTGATATTAACAACATTTCTGCTGTCAGTGACTCTGTCACCAACAATTTGTATGTTTTTATATTGATTTATGGAGGTTTTCTCATCATACTTCTTCCTAAGTTGGCCTCTCCTAATGAGGGCATCTTCTACTCTTCGAGCTAAATCTATAGCTTGATCGAAGGTAGTTAAAGTAGCAGTTGATAATTCATAAGATATTTGTTCTTGTAAATTATTGATAAAAATGTCCAACATTTCCCTATAAGGTAGCACAAAGTGCGGTTTTCCTATCAACTTGCCTCCATCTAGCTAAGAAATCGGCAAAACATTCATCCTTGTCTTGTTTTAAGTTGTATAAATCTTTAATGGTTACATGCCTCTCGATGTAGGCACTAAATTGATGGACAAAAGATTTAGTTGTTTCTTCAAAGTTTCTCAAAGAATGAGTGGGCAATTGATAGTACCACTCTAATGCCATTCCACCTAAACTTTTTGGGAATATTTTTAGTAATAGCAAGTCATCATGTGATATATCATGACATGCTATCCTAAACATGCGAAGATGCTCTATGGGATCTTCGGTTCCTTTATATATAGGCAAGATAGGCATGGGAAAATGCTTAGGGTAAGGTTGTGCTACAACTATGGGATCCAAAGGTTGACTACATATCTCTCAATAATTATACGAGGGACAATAAGGATCTATCTGGTCCATACGCAAAGCTAACTATTTCACCATGGCTTCCAGATTACTAGTTTGCCCACCATATTGGTTCGATAGGGCATTGATATGGGTTTTGTGAGCATATGATGGAGGGACATGAAGATTAGATGCTATGTTGCTATTGTGTAGATTGTTGGTAGGAAAGGTGTTATGAAGGAATTTTGAAGTTGTATTATGTTGTATTCCAAATTGTTGAAAATTGGTGTTTGACTTCATTTTAGGTTTTTGTTTACTTGAAGCATATTGATCAATAGTTTGGCGAAGTAAAGCAGTGAAGGAAGTTTTATTTTGTGTGGGAATGATTCTAGGCTGAATAACAGGTTCCTTAGGAGGTTGGGTAACCTATTTTTTTGACATGTTTTGAATCATAGTGACCATATCTGTATTGGATGGTCCAGCCTTATCACTTTCTTGATCAATGAAAGACAAGGGATTAGTGCGCACATCAAACATATGTTCCATGGCTGCTTGAGTGTCACTAATTTTCCCTTTATCCATATGAACTGCCATATTAAGAACACCAATGTTATTATGGAAAAATTTCAGAAATGATCTACGTTGTCAAAAGCAATAGTTCCATCTGGAGCTACTCTAGGGGATGAGGATCCATCCTCTTTAATATTTTCTTCTTGTTCATTGTCTTCACCTAGGTCATCTTCTGGTTGATCTAGAGTTTCTCCTTCAAGAATTGGATCTTCAGGAAGGTCATTTGGGTTTCTAGTTTTATCTTCTAACCAATCTTCTTCTCCTTCAGTTTGTTTACCATTTCTAAGTTTAGGCATTGTGCTTAATTTTAGATTTCATCAAATATATATATATATATATATATATATATATATATGCAACAAGCTTAAGAGGTATATATTAATTATATACCTACTACAATATTTAAAATGAAAGGTTTTGGTTTTTTTTTATGTTTTTTAGTTTTTCTTTGTTTTTGAAATAATATTGTAAAGATAACAAATAACACAATATGCAAGAAATAATACTGAAAACAATGATCTAATTTTCTATAAAAAATTTATAAATATCATTAATGGGCTCGAGTTCTTCAGGATTCATGAAGTGTTCTTCTTCAAATTGAAAGTTTTCCTTGAAAAATTTAATGAAAAGAGCTATAGTAATATTATCTGTCTCAGATGCTGATTGATAGAAGTAAAGCTCGTGGCAATACTCTCGATATAACATAGCTCGAGGGACTCTATTCCATATTTCCCTATCCGTAAGAACAACCTCTTGGTATTCTACAAGACCTGGGAACTGGTGTATAATGGCTACGTTCTCGAGGTATTCCTCGAAGGTGAACAATTCTGAAGACATAAGAGCTCTCCTATAATCTAACCATCTATGGCAGGCTCTTTGAAGTTCATGATAAAAGACGAGTTGATGAGGATCCAGGATTCTATCTAGGACTAGCCTCTTGATTTGTTTAAGTTTTGTTGACCTAGATGAAATGACATTAAGTCTCCTATCAAGTTCGTCCCACAAAAGTTGATTTCTATCTGTTTCAGGCACACTAAGCACATAATTGATTTCTATGGCTGCCAATTGGTTTTCAACATTTATAGTAACTGCTAATATTTTCTTAGGAGCTACCATATAAACATTACATGCAACTTATTAGTTTTAAATGATTTGAAATGCATCTATGTTTTGGTTGTTTTATTTTTTATTTTTTTTGTTTTGTTTTCAAAAGGTTTAAAATGTATTCACGTCGGGTTCACCAAAATGTATCGCTCCAAATTTTTCACATCCCTACCTTCAGGCTATAGGATCCATGCCTGGAAGGAGGATGGGAAAAGGATGGCGCGATACCTCGGACTGAGAGGCCTTACGAAGGTCCCGCCTCTCAAGGGAGGTGTATTATGATGATTTTTTGATGGATGGTGGGTTCACCAGGAAACTTTTAATGGCAGTTTCCATGCCTAGGTTGGGAATGTGTTTTGTGTGTTCAATTTTATCTTTAAACATTCAAGTCCTAGGTTTGGCCAAATGAATCTAAGTTACTCTATATGAAGATGCAGATTAAATGAATACAAAAAATAGAATTAAGACAGAAAACAAATAAATTAAGCAATATTAAAAGGTCATACCTGATCCAGATGTCTGATGAAGATTCTGATTCTTGAAGCAGTCAGGATCGCCTCTGATTTGACAGGATCATCTGAGATCTGACAAAATCATCTGAGATCTTACAAATTCGTCAGACAAATTCGTTAGAGACCTGCAAACAAAGAAATATGTGCAAAACACAGCAAATACCACTATTCGAACAGAGGGAAACAGTGTAAAATGATAATAACAATATCAAATTGAAAATTACAAACATAAACATGAATGCATTATACTAATTTAATGACAATTATAACATAATTATGCATTTGATCTAGATGGGTGAACTCCAAAATGCAAGATAGCATAAAATAATAAATAAACTAGCTAATTGCAGAATAAAACAGCAAAAAAAAAGATGAAGAAAAACAAACTCTGGGCACTGATTGCCTCAATGTTGACTACAGTCGAAATCGTCTCGCATTGATACGAAATCATCTTTGATTCGATAGGATCGCCTCCGATCTGAACAGGATCATCTGCGATGATGTAAGCTTGCTCCGACTGAAAAATACTAATGTACCTGCAACAAAAATTGGATAGAACTAATGCAAATAACAATTTGGGATGTCTTAATGCGTGT
The DNA here is from genome assembly GCA_028583015.1 of Wollemia nobilis. Lineage (NCBI taxonomy): Eukaryota > Viridiplantae > Streptophyta > Pinopsida > Araucariales > Araucariaceae > Wollemia > Wollemia nobilis. The sequence goes on along the minus strand of JAQPPZ010000371.1, from coordinate 2,367,098 downwards.
GAAGTCAAGTTACAAGAATTATCAGCCAGGGGGGTGCTAAGGGGAGGGCTTAGGATTAAATAAGCTTAGGAGGGAGGTTAGGAGGTTGGAGATCATCCCTATTTGGGAGATCTCCAACGAGGAAGGGTCTTTAACGGTGTAGACACGCTTCTGCTCGGATTAGAGACACCGTTGGAACATAAGCTAATTGTGCAAAATCAGTTTAGGTACAAGATCGTCTGGACGTCCTAGCCCAGACGAAATCATTGGATCTGAGGCGATATCGTCTGATCGGCGACGATATCGTAAAACGGTCAAAACAACCTCTAAAAATGGTGTGGGAAAGGAGGAAACGGATTACACGGCGGTTAACGGGCGGTTTGGGAGGTTAAAATTTGAATTTGAATTATTTACTAGAGTAATTATAATTACTAAGGTTTTACTGCGCCAATTTTAGGGTGCTATAGTTCCACTTTTTGATATTTCTTTAAGGATTAATTATTGCAAATGTTGTAGACTTATAACCTACAACAAAATGCTAGCATGGTACAAATTGGTGATCGCAAAGTAAGAGTGGTATTTTTGGCAAATAATTTTCGAAGAACCTTTGGATTGCTAAACCATGGAATACCACTTGTCAGGAAGGATGTCCGAAAATAAATGGATGAATTAATTGGACAGATCACCAGTATGAATCTAAAAGAAGCACCAAGTTATTGAAGCATGGAAGTCAAGGGGTGAAGCAGCAACGGTTGAAGAATGAAGAGTTGCAGTGTGTGATGAACATACTAATGTCCAAATTGGCAGGAAAACAAAGATCCACAAAAATGCCGATTTTGCTGATACAGTATGTGCAAGGCATCAAAGAAGGAGTGCAATATGATTGGGTGTCATACCTGTCATACTAGATCAGAACTTTCTTGAAGAGACAAACTAAGAAATTATCAATGGTGTTTCACACCATTGGCATAATGCTGCATACAGTACCAGAGATTGAGAATATGGAGGAGGAAGATTAAGTGGAACCAGTACGAGTACAACACATTGGAGTAGACTTACCCAAAATATTTGAAGAAGTGCAATAGTTGAATCCACAAGCATCCCTTCGATGCCAGATCGATGAATTTTGACTTTGTAGCTACAATTGAAGAATGGATAGAAGAACTAGAGCCAAAATTATCAATAACCGTAGCTCAAGTAAAATAAAAAGTAAAGAGCCAACAAGGGAGATAGAGAAACTACTACAAGTACAGGAAGAGTCAAATAGTGATGAGCAACCTATAAGGTTTAGATTGATAAAAAGAGGTGGTGGAACAAAAATCAAATTCCCCAAGAGCAACAACCCATGGCAGAAGGAAAAGCAACAAAAAGGCCTATTAATTTTTCAAGAAGAAAAAGATACTAAATAAATCCATACAAAAAAGACAAGTGGAAATTCCGTAGCACTCGACTAGACTTTTTCTTGTTGAAATACCAAATTTCAAGGTTTCACTAGAAAGGGCTGAGCAAATGAGTGAACAAGTAGATGGATTCTTTGGGAAAATGATACAAGAGTCGTGGGAGTTTGAGTTTGGTGGTGTAAGAAGTATGGTTGGACTCAAGGAATTTCCAAGTGGAGTACCAACTATTTATAGACAGCTACCAAGGGTTTATATAGATGAAGGTGAGCTCACACCTTTGATATTCACACAATGACACTGAGAGGGGGGTGTGAATCAGTGTAGCTATTAATATTCAAATCTACAACATTTAAAATTGAAGCAAAGAGAACTTGAAAACCAGAAAAGCAAATTGAACAAGAGAGCACACCACAACACTCAATATACCGAGGTTCACCAATTTGGCTACTCCTCAAAAATGACTGCTTGGACTCCAATCCAAATCCAGTCTTTGCAAAATACCAATTTTACAAACACTTTACCAGCATCTACTGGAAGGAGCACCAACCCCTTAATTTTTTGCTGCAACAGATAGGAGCACCAACCCCTAGTACCAAGCACCAACTTGGACTGCAATTCTGAGCAATTTAAAATGACATAAAAATGTCTTCACTGTTTATACAACCCTGACTGGTCTGCAATAAAACACACTCTGCACACACTCACGGCTCTGCTTATTTCTCTCTTGGCTTTCTTCTAACCCTCTTTTCTCTGTAATTTCACTCTTACAACAGCAACTTAATTCTTTGCACGACTGTCCTTTTATAACCCCTTTTTCTCATTGAGACTCTTCGTCTTCTATCACTTTTCAATCCTGCATGCAGTCGAATGACATACTCTAACTGTTCGAATTCTTTTCTCCTCTCCATAAGCGGCTGTTCGAATCCTTTTACGATCCTGCATATACGGCTGTTTGAATGCTGCAAATACGTCTGTTCGAATGCTTTTACGATCCTGCATATTCGGCTGTTCGTATTCTACAAATACGGCTGTTCGAATACATTTTTGATTCTCCATATGCGACTCTTCGAATGCTTTTCCAATCATGCATATACAGCTGTTCCAGTGCATTTCCAACACCTGTCAATGTGTAACTACAGATCTGACTCCAGTTACTTCTTACGTAACTGGCTGCATGATTTTCCTTTATGCTTTTTTGACACGTGTCACCTTGCATGCTTCTTCGGCATTTACCAGCCAAACTGTTTACCTGTCGCGAAATCGCGACATTTCTGCCCATTTGACTTTTTCTGGACTGTTGACCGCGAAAACCTGACCTGTCGCGATATCGCGACGTTTTTCGCCTCCTCGACCTTATCTTGGCATGCACTCACGAAAATGGAACATGTCACGAAATCGTGACACTTTGCGCTTCCGTACACTCTGCTTCGCTTGTAGCCGCGAAAATGGAACATGTCACGAAATCGTGACACTTTGCGCTTCCGTACACTCTGCTTCGCTTGTAGCCGCGAAAATGGAACATGTCACGAAATCGTGACATCTTTCTCTTCCGTACACTCTTCTTCGCAAACTCCAGCAAAAATCGAACATGTCACGAAATCGTGACATCTTTCTCTTCCGTACACTCTTCTTCGCAAACCAAAAATATGACATGTCACGAAATCATGACATCTTTCTCTTCCGTACACTCTTCTTCGCAAACTCCAGTGAAAATCTGACATGTCACGAAATCGCGACATCTTTCTCTTTCGTACACTCTTCTTCGCAAACTCCGAAAATATGACATGTCACGAAATCGTGACATCTTTCTCTTCCGTACACTCTTCTTCGCAAACTCCAGCAAAAATCTGACATGTCACGAAATCGTGACATCTTTCTCTTCCGTACACTCTTCTTCGCAAACTCCAACGAAAATATGACATGTCGCGAAATTGCGACATCTTTCTCTTTCGTACACTCTTCTTCGCAAACTCCAGCGAAAATCTGACATGTCGTGAAATCGCGACATCTTTCTCTTCTAGCTTTTCACTATGTCGCAAAATCGTGACATCTTCTTTTCTTGCTTTTTCCCATGTCGCGAAATCGTGACATCTTCTTTTCTTGCTTTTTACCATGTCGCGAAATCGTGACATCTTCTTTTCTTGCTTTTTACCATGTCGCGAAATCGTGACATCTTCTTTTCTTGCTTTTTACCATGTCGCGAAATCGCGACAATTATCCTTGAACTTTCTCTCTCTTCGGCCATGTCGCGAAATCGTGACAATTTTGCTTGTGCCTTCTCTCTCCTTGGCCATGTCGCGAAATCGTGACATTTTTCTTTCTGCCTTCGGACTTCTCAACCTGTCGCGATATCGCGACAGAAAACATGTCGCGATATCGCGACAGTTTTCTTACTTGTCTTTTTCTGCAAATTTTTGAATCTGGGTCACTTCTGTTTTCTTAGAAATTCACTGTACTTGATCTGACTGACTTCAGAATTCTTGTCCATTGCTTCAACTGCATCAATTTCTGTCTGTGTTGACAACAATGACAATACTTTTGCTGCACCTTGTTCAACAATCTCCCCCTTTGGAATTGTTGGCAACACTTATGCACTCTCCTGTAATTCTTCTCCCCCTTTGACAATAATACCAAAGGGCTGCTGCAGACTCCCCCTGAGTCTATGCACACCACTCTCAGACAAATGTTGTTATAGTTAGCAAAAATCATAAATATAAGCAAAACTATAAGTATAGGCATAAATGCACCCCCTGAGAATGTGATCCCAAATGATAGTCAGTTCTTGGGAATTGTGACCACTCCCAACTTATTTCGAAGGTACTCAAAAACATCCTTGGGCAATGGTTTTGTGAATATATCAACTACTTGCTGTGTAGTTGGAACAAAATCCAATTTGACCTCTCCTTCTGCAACTTTATCCTTCAAGAAATGATACCGGATTGCAATATGTTTGGTTCTTGAATGCATAAGCTGGATTCTTGGATATGTTGATAGCACTAGTGTTATCACATTTAATTGAAATTGGCTCTTTGAAATGAATACCAAGATCTTTCAACGTTTGTCTCATCCATAATATCTGTGTACAACATGTTGTTGCTGCAATGTATTCTGCCTCTGTAGTGGATAGAGAGACTGATTCTTGTTTCTTGCTGTGCCATGCTACCGACCTGTCTCCAAGATAAAATGCTCCTCCACTGGTACTCTTTCTGTCATCAATACATCCTGCCCAATCTGCATCGAATATGCAATCAAAGTGAAGTCTTTACCTTTTGGGTACCACAACCCATAATCCATAGTACCCTTGAGGTACCTGAAGATCCTCTTTACTGATTGTCACATGAGTTTCTTTGGGACTAGCCTGAAATCTTGCAACCATGCATACTGCCCTGTAATATATCTGGTCTAGTGGTCATTAAATACAATGAGGCTTCCAATCATAGACCCGTACATTGTTTGATCTACATCCGGAGATTTATCATCCTTGCTCAACTTGCGACTGTTGTCATGGGAGTGCTAACGAGGTTTACTATCTTCCATTGTGAACTTTTTCAGCATTTCTTTTACATATTTAACTTGAGAAATAGAAATGCCCTTTTCATTTTGATTGACCTGCGAGTCCTAGGAAATAAGAGAGTTCACCAATCATAGACATCTCAAATTATTTCTTCATTTTAGTTGATATGTCTTTGCAATATTCATCCATCTTGTTGCCAAATATTATATCATCTACATAAACAACAAGAACAATAAGATGGCCCTTCTCTGTTTTGACATATAAATTGTTGTCCACCAAACCTTTCTTGAACCCTTGTTTAATTAGATAGTTATCCAGCCTTGCATACCATGCTCTGGGTGCCTGTTTCAAACCATATAATGCTTTCTTTAACCTGCAAACAAAATCTGGATTGTCACCAAGTTGGAAGCCATCTGGCTGTTCAATGTAAACCTCTTCTTCCAGTTTTCCATTCAGAAATGCTGATTTTACATCCATTTGATATACTTTGAAGTTTTTATGAACTGCTAATGCCAGAAACATTCTGATTGCCTCTAGTCTGGCTACCGGTGCAAAGGTTTCCTCAAAATCAATGCCTTCAACCTGAGCATAGCCTTTATAGACCAATATTGCCTAATTTACGACAACTCTGTCCATCTTCATTTAATTTATTTCGAAAAATCCATTTAGTGCCAATTATGTTTTTATTTGTTGGCCGAGGTACTAATTCCCAGGTTTTGTTTTTCTCAATCTGATCTAGTTCTTCATTAATTGCCTTCATCCAACTTTCATCTGTGCTTGCTTCGGCAACATTTTTAGGTTCAATGCTAGATAACAGAGAATAGTTCCGCACTACCGCTCTTCTTGTCTGAATACCATCAGTGGGGTCCCCAATAATCTGTTCACTGGGATGATTTTTCTGCCAGTTGACTGTTTTAAATTTCTTGTTTTCTTCTTCCTCTGAGTCAATTTTTAACACATCTGGATCAATTTTCTGATTCTCTTCTATTTCCTTTTCATCATCTCCTTCAATGACTTCTTCATAAATAGGGTATTTTTCTTGATAAGAAATTTCTTGCTCTCTACCTTCATCAACTTTAACATCAGCACTCTCAACAATTTTCTTTAGCCTCTTATTGTAACATGTGTAGGCTTTGCTTTTAGTTGAGTAACCAAGAAATATACCTTCATCAGCTCTATCTTCAAATTTATCGAGATTATCTTCAATCCGTTTGATGTAGCACTTGCTACCAAATACTTTGAAATATCTTGCAGTTGCCTTTTTGCCGAACCACAGCTCATACGATGTTTTGATTTCATGTGGTCTTAGCATGCACCTGTTTTGAATGTAAACTGCAGTGTGGACTGCCTCTTTCCAAAATCATCAGCTATTTTGTTCTCGACCGACATTGTCCGTGCCATTTCCTGCACTGTCCTGTTCTTCCTTTCTACAACACCATTCTGCTGAGGTGTCCTTGCTGCTGAAAACTGTCTTCTTATCCCATATTTTTGACAGTATTCTGCAAATTCTTCTGAAATAAACTCTCCTCCTCTGTCTGATCTTAGGCATTTAATCCTCTTTCCAGTTTGATTTTCAACCTGATTTTTAAAAATCTTAAACATCTCAAAGGCATCTGATTTAGTCTTTAAAAATAATACCCATGTCATCCTGGAGTAGTCATCTATGAATAGCATAAAGTATTTGTCACCATTTATGCTTTGAGTTCTCATGGGTCCACACAAATCAGTATGAATTATCTCCAACGGTTTGCTGGTGAAGTATTCCTTTGATTTAAATGTGGATCTGGTTTGCTTTCCTTTTTGACATGAAGCACGAGATGCTATTTCTTGGTTTGCCAATGGTTGGTATATCTCTTACTGCTCTTTTTGAACTTATTTTTGCCAGATTGTCAAAACTAATATGACCGAGCCTCTTGTGCCATAGCCAATTTTCATCTTCCTGTCCAATCAAGCATGTTCCTTCTACGAGTTTCGAGAGAGTATATAGATTACCAGAAGTCCTTGATCCAGTAGCTATCAGTTTCCCACTGTGTGCTTTTCTCACTTCATAGCCCTCCTTCTTAAAAGTGACTTCATGACCTCTGTCACAGATTTGACTTACACTCAGCAAGTTGTGCTTCAGTCCAATCACAAACAAGACTTCTTTTGATTTTATCTTTCCATCACTGATCTTGACTGATCCTTTTCCAACTATCTTTGCTCCATCATTATTTCCAAATTTCACAGAACCACCTTCATAATTCTGTAACTTCTCAAATTTTTGCTTGTCACCTGTCATGTGACTGGAGCATCCACTGTCAAGTATCCAAGGTGCAGATTTGTTCTGTGCTTTAAAGGCAGTCTCGAACAATCAAAGATTCCTTTTCTTTCCATTCTGGTTTGATAGCAGATTTGGCTACTTGTTTTGCCTGTGCCCTTTCATTAGCATGTGCCTATTTTTCAGGAAATTTCTTGTTTTGTTTCAACCCATTTGGTTTAGATTTTCTACCCTGATAATTCTTTGATGCAAAAGTGCTTCTACAGTTTCTTGCTATATGTCCAAAATTATGACAATTATAACATTCAACTGCATAATTCATTAAAGGAGAAAAAATATTTCTACTGGTGAAATTCCTTTGAGGTACATTATGACTGCAATCTGAAATCTTATGGCCATAAGCATTGCATTTAAAACAATAACCAGAAAAGGAATGATTAAACCTAGGTGCAGGTCTTTGCCAGTTTGAAGTAGGAGCCATGAATCTTCTCCTTCTTGAATGTGTGACTTTTGTGAATCCATCTTTGTCAATACTCTTCTTGGGTCTGGCATTATTGCTTTCTTTGGCATGATTTGTTTTTTCTTGATTAACCCTGATCTTTTCTTCTTTCTTTATGGGTTCTACATTTAAGGCCTTTGAACCCTTTGATGATTCTCCTTCATCGAAGCCTAAACCAAATTTGATGCCGGAAGGCCTTTGGTTATTTAACATTTTATCCAGCTTTACAGTACTTTCTTCAAACTTATGAAAACAACTCAATTTCCTATTCATCTCCTCTAGCTGTATCCTTAACTTAACAATGTCTTCTTCTAGTTTGCTGCATTCAACTGTCTTTACAGTTAATTGTTCATCAAGAACTTCAGACATTTTCTTGAATTCCTCTGTCTGTATTTTCAGATTGTTTATTATGTCAGTGGCATCCTCTAGTTTCTTTGAAATTTTTTTATTCTTTTTCCTTTCTGCACTCAACTCTTCAAGTGCAGCAACCAATTCTCCTTCCAGATACACTTCAGCCTCATCCTTGAAGTTTTCATCACCTTCCTGATTTTCCTCTGTTCTCTCTTCTTCAAGTGCCATGAACAGAGCTTCACCTATTTCTTCTTCAGAATCCTCACCTGAGCTTTCTTCAGAAGTGCTGACATTCTTGGATATGAAGCTTTTCTTCTTGAAGTTGTTCTTTCTGAAATTTTGTTTCTTCTTCCAGTCACCTTTTTCTTGGTGTGACCCTTCACCATTTTTGGTTTTCTCCTGCATTGGACATTTGGCTGCAAAATGACCGACTCCTCCACAATTGAAGCACTTAAAAGGTAGCTTTCCTCTATATTTTCCTTTTCCCTTTGTGAGTTTTCGAACAAAATTAGCTTCTGTTTCATCCAGTGTCTCTTCATCCTCAGATTCATGTTCAGCTTTTATATTCTTGTGTGCTTTAAAAGCAACTTCTCTGTCTAAAGACTTGGTTTGTCCTATTCTCATTTCGTATGCAGTCAGGGAACCATGCATCTCATCCATGCTGAAATTGTTTAGATCTTTTGCCTCTTCTATTGCAGAAACTTTGGAGTTAAATCTTTTGTGAAGTGTTACGAGAACCTTTTTCACAACAAGCTGCATCATCAATTTCTTCACCGAGTCCTCTGATTGCATTAATGATTCCGTTGACTCTTGGCATATAAGCCTCTATGTTCTCATCTTCATTCATTTGTAGTGCTTCGAACTGTGCTCGATGAGTTTGCAGCTTGGCTTCCTTGATCTTGTTGTCTCCTTCATGGATGCTCTTCAGTTTATCCCACATGTCTTTTGTCGATTTACAGCTCATGACTCTTATCGGTTCACTTGTCTACAAGCCCACACATTATGGCATTCTTTGCTTTGGAGTTGTTCTCAAATTTTTTCTTCTCAGCAGTATCTGTTGGAGGAGTAGTGGGTGTTGTGTATCCACTATCTATAGAATCCCAAATGTCATATCCCAATGCACTCAGATATGTTTGCATCCTGAGTTTCCAGAAAGTGTAATTAGTTCCATCGAACAAGGGAGCTTTGTTGGATGAGAATCCTTCATCACCTGCCATTGTGTTTCTTCCAAGATCACCTTAGCTGATTAAGCTTGTTCAAGAAACTGGCTCTGATACCAATTGATATTCACACAATGACACTGAGAGGGGGGGTGAATCAGTGTAGCTATTAATATTCAAATCTACAGCATTTAAAATTGAAGCAAAGAGAACTTGAAAACCAGAAAAGCAAATTGAACAAGAGAGCACACCACAACACTCAATATACCGAGGTTCACCAATTTGGCTACTCCTCAAAAATGACTGCTTGGACTCCAATCCAAATCCAGTCTTTGCAAAATACCAATTTTACAAACACTTTACCAGCATCTACTGGAAGGAGCACCAACCCCTTAATTTTCTGCTGCAACAGATAGGAGCACCAACCCCTAGTACCAAGCACCAACTTGGACTGCAATTCTGAGCAATTTAAAATGACATAAAAATGTCTTCACTGTTTATACAACCCTGACTGGTCTGCAATAAAACACACTCTGCACACACTCACGGCTCTGCTTATTTCTCTCTTGGCTTTCTTCTAACCCTCTTTTCTCTGTAATTTCACTCTTACAGCAGCAACTTAATTCTCTGCACGACTGTCCTTTTATAACCCCTTTTTCTCATTGAGACTCTTCGTCTTCTATCACTTTTCAATCCTGCATGCAGTCGAATGACATACTCTAACTGTTCGAATTCTTTTCTCCTCTCCATAAGCGGCTGTTCGAATCCTTTTACGATCCTGCATATACGGCTGTTTGAATGCTGCAAATACGTCTGTTCGAATGCTTTTACGATCCTGCATATTCGATTGTTCGTATTCTACAAATACGGTTGTTCGAATACATTTTTGATTCTCCATATGCGACTCTTCGAATGCTTTTCCAATCATGCATATACAGCTGTTCCAGTGCATTTCCAACACCTGTCAATGTGTAACTACAGATCTGACTCCAGTTACTTCTTACGTAACTGGCTGCATGATTTTCCTTTATGCTTTTTCGACACGTGTCACCTTGCATGCTTCTTCGGCATTTACCAGCCAAACTGTTTACCTATCGTGAAATCGTGACATTTCTGCCCATTTGACTTTTTTTGGACTGTTGACCGTGAAAACCTGACCTGTCGCGATATCGTGACGTTTTCTGCCTCCTCGACCTTATCTTGGCATGCACTCGAAAATGGAACATGTCACGAAATCGTGACACTTTGCGCTTCCGTACACTCTGCTTCGCTTGTAGCCACGAAAATGGAACATGTCACGAAATCGTGACACTTTGCGCTTTCGTACACTCTGCTTCGCTTGTAGCCACGAAAATGGAACATGTCACGAAATCATGACTCTTTGCTCTTCCGTACACTCTTCTTCGCAAACTCCAAAATATAACATGTACAAATCGATGACATCTTTCTCTTCGTACACTCTTCTTCGCAAACTCCAAAAATCTGACATGTCGCGAAATCGCGACATCTTTCTCTTCCGTACACTCTTCTTCGCAAACTCCAGCGAAAATCTGACATGTCACGAAATCGCGACATCTTTCTCTTCCGTACACTCTTCTTCGCAAACTCCAGCGAAAATCTGACATGTCACGAAATCGTGACATCTTTCTCTTCCGTACACTCTTCTTCGCAAACTCCAGCGAAAATATGACATGTCACGAAATCGCGACATCTTTCTCTTCCGTACACTCTTCTTCGCAAACTCTAGCGAAAATCTGACATGTCGCGAAATCGTGACATCTTTCTCTTCCGTACACTCTTCTTCCAAACTCAAAATAATGTCGCGAAATCGTGACATCTTTCTCTTCTAGCTTTTCACTATGTCGCAAAATCAGACATCTTCTTTTCTTGCTTTTTCCATGTCGCGAAATCGCGACATCTTCTTTTATTGCTTTTTACCATGTCGCGAAATCGTGACATCTTCTTTTCTTGCTTTTTACCATGTCGCGAAATCGTGACATCTTCTTTTCTTGCTTTTTACCATGTCGCGAAATCATGACATCTTCTTTTCTTGCTTTTTACCATGTCACGAAATCGCGACAATTATCCTTGAACTTTCTCTCTCTTCGGCCATGTCGCGAAATCATGACAATTTTGCTTGCGCCTTCTCTCTCCTCGGCCATGTCGCGAAATCGTGACATTTTTCTTTCTGCCTTCGGACTTCTCAACCTGTCGCGATATCGCGACAGAAAACATGTCGCGATATCGCGACAGTTTTCTTACTTGTCTTTTTCTGCAAATTTCTGAATCTGGGTCACTTCTGTTTTCTTGGAAATTCACTGTACTTGATCTGACTGACTTCAGAATTCTTGTCCATTGCTTCAACTGCATCAATTTCTGTCTGTGTTGACAACAATGACAATACTTTTGCTGCACCTTGTTCAACAACCTTGTCCAAATGATGAAGTAGGAGTGGAATGCAAGAAGATTCCACCAGAACTGTTCAAAACATATGCACACATGTATTTCTTGGCTTATTGGATTGAATGGTTAGCAACAGGGCTGGAAAAGATACAGTAGTCCAAAGAAGAACAGGCTAGCCAATGGAAGGAGGAAATGCAGAAAATGAAGGTTGACGTAGAGTTAGAAATTGGTGCATTAAGAAAAGAAGTTGAGGAGAAAGCAGAAGCCAAAGAGGAAGGCGATGCACAATTGGATGCATTAAAACAGGAGTTTGAGGGGAAGATGCAACAACAAGATGATATCATTGGATAATTGAAATATAAACTAGGAATTTGGGAGCAATTATCTGAAGTTAAGGACCAGGAGCTAAAACATAAAAGAACAGATGATTGCAAAGAGAGATGAACAATTGTCGTTCAAGTGAACATTGCCATGCAAATAAACATTGCCATTCATTGGAGATTGTTGTTGTTCAACTGTAGATTGTGTTGTTCAAACCAGAGCAATACATATGTATTGACTGCAGTTAGAGCAATACATATGTATTGACTGCAGTCTTGTTTGGCCCTAAATTTTGTCACAGTTCTCTACTTGTTGGGGAACTCACCACCACGCTATATCTGTTTGTTTGTTGCATTTCACTTCTCACGCCGTCTTGCATTATCAACAACAACATATGCCACCTTTAGTTTTTGTCACTAGAACTATCCTCTTGAGGATTCCAAACTCATTCCACCTCTGGTTGTTCAAGTTCTGTTCTTCTTTACTACAATTTTCGGTTGGTAATTTGCTAACCTCTTCTTACAGGCTGATCACTTTTTCTGTGGTTACGTCTACCACGTCCTCATGGCAAGGAATCTGTCATCCACCTCTACAAACTTCAGGCATGCTAGGCTCGAACATTAGATGACAATGACACCAAATGTAGTGCTTGTTGTTGCATCAAACTTCAACAAACAAAATGACCCAACTTTGATTTAGCAATGGCGCCAAATGTAGCCAAATGTAGTGCTCGTTGTTGCTTCAAACTTCAATAGGCAAAGTGACCCAACTTCGATTTGGCAATGATGCCAAATGTAGTGCCTGTTGTTGCTTCAAACTTCAACAAACAAAATGACCCAATTTTGATTTAGCAATGGCACCAAATGCAACATAACAATAAGTACTTTGATGGTTGGAGGAACAATTGGAATGACAGATTCGAGGAGCCAACTAAGACTACAGTATTGTTGGTCCAACGTCACACATTCTCAAACTTGTATGGAAAATCCAATTGTACGGCACAATCAACATTCAATGTACGACACAGTTGCAACCCAATCTGATGGCAATATTCTTATAGCTTCACACCTATCGACAATGTATTTGTATGGAACAACTACGTCACCTCCCTTGTACGACAACCTTCCTCGTACGCTCCAACGACAACATGTACGTCGATCTACTAAAACTATTTGCAACTCATGTCTGCAACTTCTTGCAACCTGCACACACAAAATTTGACATACACAACCTACAACCTACTACACAATAGTTTCACACAAGATGGAAATAGAATGTCATTGCCTGTACAACACTAGCATTACAAGTATGACTGCACGTGCAGTATACAAACAACACAGAATGCTCTCAGGACAATCCTAAAATCCTTGTACTATCTTCTATACTAAACTCTCTTTCATACCATCATCGTTGAACAAATTAGTGGGGGTCCTTTTATGCTTGGGGGTTGGCAATTGGAAGCAATTGCCTCCCCAGACACCTCACCACATAACTACCCAAATTTCATTATGTGACACTGAATTTACATTCATTACAAATAAATATTAATCTCATGACATCATTTTTTTTTGCTAACGCCATCTAATCAAAATGACATTTCAACTTCATTTCATTGTCGTTACATTTCATTTGACTTTTATTTATATATACATTTGACTTTTATTTATATATACATTGCAAAACTTAATGCATTTTGCACCCAAAATTCTATTTACAAATCTACTACTAATATCTAGAACTAGCGCCTACAATGTCTTTATGTAGTGATACCTAACTTTTAGATATATGTTAGGAATGTAGACCATTATTGATGAGGATTATTTATTAAAATCTATGTAAATAAAGTTCATGTGGGAAGCTTCTTGGTTAACTGTTTGTTAGCTATCAATATCCTGTTTGTTAGTAGCTACCTTCAGTTAGCTTGTTAGTTATATTTTGTATTTGGTATCTTTCAGAACAATGCCTTCGGTTGGCTATTAGTTATATTTTGTATTTGATATCTTTAAAAACAATGCCTCCATTACCCAATATTTAAGCACATATTTTCAATGCAAATTCCAGCTTGGTTAATTCCATATCAAGTTGGTATAAGAGCATCAATCTTACCCTGTGGGGGGGGATTTCTAGGGAAGTTCCCCCTCCCTTCCTCCTTGTGGAGGAGGTCTTGTAGTTGCAAGTTTTGCTACCTGGGCAGTAGTCCCATAATTTTGAATTTTGCAGAATATATTGGCGCCAGTTTTTAAAGTCTTTCTCATCTATTTGGCTCTTCTCATGAACTAAGCCTCTGCACTCCTCTTTTGCTACCCTAAAACATCATTTCCCGCAGAAGGCATAGACGTTGAGGATCTCCCACAAGTTCTGTTAGTGGTGATTGTTGATGATGTTCACTTCCACTGGCACTAAATCCAACTTCTGAACGTGAAGTAGGGTATTGTGTAGCGATTGTAAGCCAGGGTGCTAGTTTTGGGCACTAGTTTGAAGCCTGTTCGCTGCTAACACAGACCCTACGCATGTTTCATTGCAAACGCCTATTGTGATTGTTTTTTTTGTGTGACGCACAGACTCCTCTGAAGAGGAAACGGTGCTTGACAGTGCCACCGCTGCACCTCCGTCACCACCACGGCATTGTTGCTTCTCTTGCACATGTTTTCCAGCGTGCTGTCCGCACTCCCCTAGTGCTATGTGCCTTTGATTGTCTACCACAAAGGCCTCCTGTTTGAGCACAGGCCATGCAATGAATGGCTGCCAGGGCACTAAGATTTCAAGCCCTGAAATAAATCGTCAGGCGCATCTCCTGTGTATGAATTCCGGGCTAATAGCTTAGGCGATGCATGGGCGCTAAGATTCTTCATTGACCCAAAGATCTTGGCCCATCCGTAGTTCATTGCCCGGTTATTATCAACATACAAATCCTTGTTTTTTTTTTATCATTTTTGAATATCAGACACTTCAAGATGAAGACCGCTCCTTATTGGTCTGTTTCAATTCCTAGCATGGATTATTCAACCCAATATTTTTGGGGAAAATGGCGGATAATAGGAACTTGACGGAGCATGTCAATGCATATTTCTAGCTGCGTGAGAGTGCAGGTATAATAATATTGCATTGAAGAGATTTACTTGTATGCACGATCTTTTCAAGAGTTCTAGACAGGCATGTATACAGGTACCTCATTGTATCTGGAGGATCTTTGGCCTTGGATGGTAAGAGGGTGTGTGGGTGACATCCTTCTCTTATCTATCCTGACCTCTAGTGGAGACCCACCTGTCTTTGGTATCATTCACTCTTGCATTTGCCCCTACATGGTGATTGCTGATGATGACGATCCTTCTCCTATCAGCATAGATCTGTGACTGTGGTCTCCACCAGCATAAGCTGCTTTTATTGACAGTAAATCTGTTTTATGGCCTAGATGTAGCATAATATATTTGTATCATATTTGTACTATATTTGTGATGTCCTTTTACCGCATATATGTTATGTACTTGTACAGAGGATGCTATTGGTTACACATCATATGGTTTACCCACTTCAGGTTGGACTTTGTGATTTTGTAGATTTTGGAGCACTCTAAGCAAGTATATATTTTCAGTCCTATTGACCTGCTCTGTTCATTAGCATCAATATAATTTTCTTGTCTCTTTCTTTCTATGTACTTGTCTCTTGTTATTTGGTTATTGTATTTTCATTTTATTCAAAGTAGCAATTCTTTACATATTATAAAGTTCTTGAGCCTTCATTAAAAAAGAGGAATTTTGAGGGACAACTAACGTTGTTATTTGATCCCATGAAGTGGTGTGTACCAAGTTGCATGCAATTTAGTGGCCCCACTACTTGGAATATACTTCAAACTTACAAAGTAGACTGTCTGTAATCTGTTATGTCTTATCACAAGCAACTCAAACTAAATTCATCTGTATGATACATTATAGTGTTCTTCTTTGGCATGCACGATGTCTTTGCCTCTTCTAATATAACACTGACAAGGAACTTGTACGAAGCTGTTGGTCTTTAATCCATTGGTCACTTTGTGTTTTTCTTGCAAGGAAATCAAGGTAAATTCAATGACTTTTGTGAGATTTTTAGACCTTATAAGGTCAGTTTACAGTCACAAAAAGAAAAGAGAAATTATGTTAAGATCACGGAGAAAACTAACTGTGATAAATGAAGATATTCCTACATTCTTGAGGCAATCTAGAATATTTGACTTTTGTTGCTTTCCTGCACTTGCAGGCGAGGGTGTTGATAACTCATAGGGACCTAGTGATGTTCTATCATTTGAGAGTGTGTGAAGGCAAAGTAGTCGGTGTGGTGGGCATGGGTCATATGGCTGGAATTGAGCAAATGTGGAAAGATATTGAAAAATTGTAGAAAAATATCGAACAATTGCGGAAAGAGATCGAACAAACGCAGAAAGATATCAAACAAATGCGGAAATATATCGAACAAATGCGGAAGGACGATATTTCACATGGTTGATGATGGGTAAGAAGATAGATCAATTGTTTATCTTTGAAAACAAAAAACTCTCTTCTAGTGGATTTTGCCCATGGGTATGATAAAATCCTCTTTCATGGATATGTGACCTTGTTCACTGTAAAAATCAGAATTGTGGCTTTGAGTCCAACATATGCTTCTAACTAAATGCTTTCTATCTGTTATGCATCTCTAGTCCACTCTACGGGAGTTCAGATTCCATTGAACATTATTTAAAGCACATTGATTGTGCTATGGAATTGACAAGCGAAATACTAATCATTGAACATATAGACAATCTCTGGAAGAGCTGCTTATTTGAAATAACCCTTGCCAAAGTCACAAGTTTTTATCATAAAATTCTAGTTAACAACTCCCTATAACTAAATGTACCCTCACATTAAACAACTTTCAAATTACCTTCCAACCCCCTCTATACAGTTAGGCATTCGCTCTAATTTTAACTATGTTTGTAAAGGCAGAACTGTTTTTGTTTTTGCTTGTCCAGTTATAATTTGTGTAGGAGCAATACTTGTCCTTTTGCTTAGGATTTTAGTTTTAGCTTTGGGATCTTGTTCATAGAAACTTTGGAAATTTTAAAAATGTTCTTCAGGTTGTCAAATAGTTAAGGTGGTTGCTGCTATGATTGTAGAAATGGAATACAACATATTACAACACAATTCCATTACCACTTAAATGAACAAAATATGCAATATGAATATCTTACAATTACAATGCATACACTGTGCACACTACATATATCAGACTGCTTGGCACAGCAGTTCAGAATGCCTAGAACAAAACCCAGACTATGTAGAACAACACTTAGATTGGTTGGAACAACATTCAATCTACCTAGCACAACACTTAGATTGTATGGAACAACACTCGGACGGACCGCAAAAACACTTAGACGGCCTAGTCTGCAAATAGGACAACCTGCCCTTTTCCAAACTACTAACACTCACTAGACAACTTGTATTGAGTCTTGATAGCTTAGGCTTCCCTATAAGGCATGTCACCTTCATTGTATGGACCAAGAACTCCATTGTACAACCCATGAACTTCACTCCATGGCCCGAGAACTTCATTGTACGACCCATGATCTTCATTATACGACTAAGAACTTCATTATATGGCTTAGAAACTTCACTGTACGACCCAAAAACTTCCATACAATCTTCTCCTTTTAGACGATCCTCTAGACAGTCCATACCACGCGCTCTTCCAGTTAGAAAAACTCCTTGCCTTGAACTTT
Organism: Wollemia nobilis; assembly: GCA_028583015.1. Taxonomy (NCBI): domain Eukaryota; kingdom Viridiplantae; phylum Streptophyta; class Pinopsida; order Araucariales; family Araucariaceae; genus Wollemia; species Wollemia nobilis. The sequence continues at coordinate 2,349,480 of JAQPPZ010000371.1, read as the reverse complement.
GTGCTACTTTTGGCATAGCTTCAACTATCTGTTGGATTTCCGCCTCTTCGATTGAAATCGAGTTCACCTTAGTTGCAAGCAGGTTCATCAAGTCCACCTCCTCTGTTTCCTAACTAGGGCTTTGACTCTTCTTTGGTGCTTAGTTTGTACACATCACTGGTTCATCTTGACTTGCAACACTTTGACATTCACATGCGAAGTGCCCCCACAAATGGCATCACCAACATTTTACAATGGGTTTGCCCTTAATATCATACACAATTTTGCATTTTCTAGTTCTCTGGTGGTTGTCATAGACCGCATCACAAGTGGCATCCCCCTTGGTACAATATCCCTTTGTGTTGTATATTCCTATAGCAATGCTTTTGCACTCTTCAAGTCACACTCATCCTCAGAATCATCGTTCTTCTCTTTAGAGTCACTTTCTTCACTAACTTCTTGACCCCAAAACTTGGATAATGAACTACTCTCATTCTCAAAATCATTAGTCTCATTGTCAAATTCACTCTCAACATCATAATCACTTTCATCTTCAAGGTCTGTCTCGTTCACATTAACATGACCCCAACATTTTAATGATGTATTTGCATCACTTTCCAAGTTTAAGGCTCGCCCCAAGGCCTCTTGATATGATATTGGAGGGACCAACCTAATCTTCTTCTTGTACATAGGAAGAAGTTTTCCCATGAACCACCTTTTTATTCAATGCATTTGATAGATCTTCCTCTAGATGGGTAGACAACCCACTCAACCTCTAATTGTACAAACAAAATCATTCTCACCATGTTCCATTCTATAAAATTTACAAATGAATTCATCATCATTGTGGAACAATCAAAATTCCTTCATAAACGCTTCACACAACTCATTGTAAGTTTGGTACTCGCCTTTTGGCAATTTCATGTACTAGTCCATTGTGATTCCATGAAATGTCATAGGGAATAACCTCCAATCTACGTCATTATTCTGCCCATTCGCTTTCCACATCGTGAGGTAGATTTTCTAATGCTTGACTGGGTCTTCTATTTCCCCTCCATGAAACATTGGACACTTACACGATATGCCAAAATTGGTCTTTGTTGTGACAGATTGACTTGACATTGGCAGTGGTTGTTCACATGGCTTTACTTCACGCACATCATCAAGTGCAACACACCACAATCTCTTATGCTGGACTCTTGTCCCATGCACCATGAAATGTGCCAACATGTAGTTGTTTCAATGTCAGACTCTTGTTTCGCTCACCATCGAACACACCAACCTATAGTAGTTCTAGTGTCAGACTCCCATCTTGCACACTAGCGTACATTCCATCTTGTATTTGCACTAATGTTGGACTCTTGTCCTGCTCACCATTGGACACATCAACTTGCAATTTCTCAAGTGCCATACATACTTTGTTGTCATGCAATTCCTCATCATTGCATAACTCATTGTCGTGTGACTCTTCATCATTTTTAGGTAACTCTCCATATTCATCATGTGATTCATCGTTGCCAACATGTAATTCTCCACTATCGACATGCAACTTTTCGTTGTTGACATGCAACTTTTCGTTGTTGACATGCAACTCATTGTTGCTATCACGTAACTCTCTCTTTGAAACTCTTTGTCGCTATCATGCAACTCTTCGTGCACAAACCCTTGTACGTCTCCTCAATGCTTTTTTGCTTGCACGTATGGTTGTGCATCCACTTCCATGTTTGCTTCATGCATCGACCCTTCATCAATGTCAAGAAACAAGTCTACATCTTCATCTACTTTGTTGGTTGCATTGTAATCATTCCATCGATTTCGTTATGCACCTTCTCAAGTGATTTGCCTCACACAACTCCATGTAACTAGGCTTGATCTAACTTCGAACAAGCAGTGGCACCACAATGTAGAAATGGAAAACATACTGCAACACAATTCCATTACCACTTAAATGAACAAAATATACAATGCAATTATCTTATAATTTCAATGCATGCATTATGCATACCACATATATCAGACTGGCTATAATAACACTCGATCTACCTAGATTATCACTTAGGTTGTATGGAACAACATCCAAATGGATTGTAGTAGCACTCAGACTATTAAGTCTATGAATAGGGCAACCTGGCTTTTTCTAGACTGCTAACACTCACTAGACGGTCTATCTTAAGTCTTGATAGCCTAAACTCTCCACTATATGGCATGTCACCTTCATTGTACAACCTTGGCAACTCACTATACTGCCTTATAATTGCATTGTATAGTTGTGCACAAGTATCTCATGAATACATGCCACATGCAGTGCCGACATACAACACTCACCTTCGGTACAAACCCTCAATACAATGCAAACAACAACACAAATTAATTAGAGAGGATATTTTTTTATAGAACTAAAGAGGTGGTTGCATCCTCCAACTACCTACCTGCATGACATCCCATCATTTTCTTAAATTACATTTACATTTCATTTCATGACATATCCGTACACAACAAATACTTAACATTACACATTATCGCATGAAATATTCCATCACCACTTTATAACTTTATTGGTTATACGTACACACATTTCATCAAACACAGTATGTACGAAACAAAATTTATTCACTGATTGTAAGATATTCACATTGCATATTTTGTTCACTTAAGTGGTGATGGCATGTATATTTTGTTCACTGTATTGTATAGCCCTACACAAGTATCTCATGAATACATGCCATGTGCAATGCCAACATACAACACCCACCTTTGGTACAAACCCTAAATACCATGCCAACAACAACACAAATGAATGAGGGAGGGATTTTATTTATAGAACTATGGAGGTAGTTGCATCCTCCAACTACCTACCTACCTGACACCCCATCATTTTCTTAAATTATATTTGACATGCATTTGAATTACATTTACATTTAATTTCATGACTTATCTATACATAACTAAAAATTACACATTATCACATGAAATATTGCATCACCACTCTATAACTTTATTGATTATATGTACACATATTTCATCAAACACATTACGTATGAACTATAAAATAACACAAACTGACAAATCTTATTCATTGATTGTAAGATATTTGCATTGTATATTTTGTTCATTTAAGTGGTAATGAAATTGTGTTGTAGTATGTTGTATTTTATTTCTACAATGATTGAGGTTGATTGATATTTGTGAAACTAGAAGCAACAACGTCCTATTTGATGATTCTAGCAATGGTTGTTAGACATATATCAAATGATTTTAAAGGTGTGAAAAGTTGTATCATTTCCTCTACTTTGAGCTTCTTCAAATCATCTACCATTTTTTGACCTAATTCTACTATAACATGCTCATAGTAGTGGCTTTTATAGATTACAAATAAATACTTGAAGGCACATATGCAATTTGGAGTGATAAAAGTTAAGACCACTTGCCTTTATAAAGGGTTAAGTTAGTAGTTTTATAAACAAAAGCTTATACGTTACTTATTTTAAAATATATAATTTAAAAAAAAAATGGAGACAAACATATACATTATACCAACCATTTGTATAATTTAAGAAATAAAGAATATATAGGATTATGGAATCACAAGCTAAAGGAGTGCTCATTATTACATAGTTACAAAAAAGTAGAAACAAATTATAAGGTGAATTTAATTGATATAAAACCTAGACCACCTCAAAAAATGCTTATGACAATGTGGAAACATCTAATATATGTAACAATAAAAATAATAGACACATCATATGTAATAGGAGGCAATAATTATTATTATGACATATTATAGAGATGAAATAACTTGAATTTGTGCAAGCCAAATAAAAAAGGTTCAAATGAAAATTAATTTATTGAGCTAAATGAGTTTAAATAAAATACGGTAATCTTACAAGAAAATGAGTGAAAAGCATAATGTATATGAACAAAAATAATTTTAAGATATATTTGGTAAATTTGATGGCACTGATCCATGCAAAGCATTAGAATGGGTTAGTAAAATGAAGTCTCATTTCTTCTTGAATCTAGTTAAATGATAAGAAGAGACATTAACCATCGTTAAATTACAATTGAAAGAAGTATCCACATGGTATGATTGGTGACCCAAAGAAATAAATGGCTTTGTTATTATTTATAATGGGTTCACTTAAGATTTCTTAAAGAAATTTTAACCTAACAATAGTGATTATTGCAATACATTGACGAGCTTTCAACAAACAAGATTTGAAAGAGAATACCCATCTAAGTGAGAATCCTTGGCTTTTCTAGTGAACAATGTTCCAAAATATATATTATTTGAAAGTTATATTGGAGGACTCAAGATTGAAATTTGAAGTGAATTAAATAAGCATTACCTTGAATCAAATTCAAGATGCCATGCATATAGCTACTTTGGTAGAAGGGAGTTTTTATGGCAAAAAAGGTCTTTTCTACCAATTGCGCAAACAAAACTAAAAGAAAAAATTATCAAAGATCAAAATTGTTGCAACCATATATAGATAATAATTAAATGAGCAATGCTAGGAAGAATAACTCGCAAAAGCCAAAAAATTATAAAACATTGTGTGCACAAAAAGTCATAAACCACGAGAAAGAGGGCCTTCACAGGGTATTCTTGGGGCCTTGTTGTCACTTCTACAACATGGTGTACATTAGCCTTTCCAGTAATTTTTGCTCCTCAGAAACTTTGTTCTCTTTTCCAATATGTTTTTATCCCTCCTAAGTTTTCTGCCAAACCCTCGCTACGAAACCTAAAACAGTGTGCAGTTGCTTCTGTGTACTGACTTTGCAGGAGAATTCCCCTTCCGATGGCAATGGAGTTTTCTACCAAGTACCCTGAAGCATTTTCAACCTCAAGGACCAAGGAAGAGCACCGCTTTGGCATTTGAGGACATAGTACACCTAGGTTGGGTGCACAGAACAAAGTGCGCTTAGGCCGGGTGCACAGAGCCGAGTGCACCCAGGTTGGGCGCACAGAGGAGAGTGCACCCAGGTTGGGCACACAAAGGTCGGGCACACCTCAAGGAGTGCACCCAGGCTGGGTGCACAGGAGTAAGTGCACCCAAGTCAAGCACATAGTAAGGAGTGCGCCAAGCTATTTTATGACACCTCACAGTGCCCTATTCGTTGGCTTTTTTGGCCTTTGTGCTGGTTTCTTTCGAAAGCACTCCACATCAACAATATGAAGGGCATCCTTATTCGATTAGGCACAACCATTCTGAGAAGCTTTCAGACTGGACATTATGGGATTTCAAGCATATCTTCCATGGAAGCGGTCCCCACGAGTGAGGAGGTAACACCATCAAGCCGAGTCTATCAGGACATTGAAGGGGTTCAACGAAATTTTTGAAGAGTCACCAGTCTTTGCCATACTAAGTTAATGCTTTGTGATTGTAATCCTTGTAATCCTTATCTTGGCTTCCACCGCTATATTTTGTTAATCAACATTTATTGCTCAAGCGACATAATTCTCTATATAAGCCTACTCTTTTATTGTAAAATGGATGGATGTTTGCTAGAGGCTAAATGAAAACCTGAATTCTGCTATCAATATAGTTGATGTTTGGCTCTAAACCTGGACTTCTATTTTCATTTGTATGTATTCTATTTCTTATCTTCTATTATTCAATGCTTTAACTATAAACTTGAATTCTATTATTTGGATTTAGTTTCTGGTAAGGTAGGAACTCTGGAGTAGCCCTGGAGATTATGCATGCTAGATGTTCTGGTTTAATTTGCAGCTTGGGATCATATAGGCCCCATGAATTTAGGGGCTCAACATACAGTACCACCCGTAGCCTTGAAATCTTTGCCCACCTACGATGGTACGAGAAAGACAACGATCGAGCATATTCAAGACGTCATAGGGTTGGCAACTATTCACCATATTACCAATGAGGATGTTATGGTGAAGTTGTTGGTTCTCTCATTAAGAGGTAAGCTCCTCTACTGGTACCGATCACTACCAGTCGACACCATCACTTCATGGGATCAACTGGTGGAGCAGTTGGTAAAGGGATTCAATAAAAAAGCAAACCCTTTCTCATTTTTGTATCAATTCACCAGTATACAAAGGCATCCCCAGGAAGAAATAGCTGACTTCAACGTCAGGTTTGCTCGAAATTGGATAAGAGTCACTGACGGCCTTTAGCCCACCAATGAGCAGGCAACGTTTTATTACTTAAGGGCATTTCATTCAGACATTAGTATGAACATCTAGTAATATAATGTTAGAACATTCCCAAGGCTATACCAACAAGCGTAGAAGGCGGAAGCTGACCTGATAGCTATCGGGAGGATGCCTCCCAAGTCGACAACTCCAATTTACCCAAATTTTCCTCAAAATATGTACCCAAATGTATCTGGTTTATATGCACCTTCGACGTACCCCAGTCAGTCATGGGTTCAAAACCCACAAAATTAGGCGGTGCCCACTTCATAGCCTCAGATACCAATGCCGTAGTATCTGACTCCTATGGTCTCGTAGTTGCCAGTGCCTCCTCACTGCCATGCATTGCCTGCACCATTGGCACCATTATCGTTACCAGCGCCTCCGGCTCACACAACACTAAATCCAAAATAGGCTAAGGAGTTACGAGATATATACGGATTTATGAAGAATATGGCAAATGATATGGCTATCATGAGGAAAATCCAATTTCAAGATCAGAACTATCCACCACGAAGACCTCTACCCCAAATCACTAGAGACCAAACTGCTTCCGTTGGAAGACCTCAAGAAAGTGGAACTCTACAATGTTGGAGTACGATGAGGTTGGTACATCTGGTAGGGCTAGCTGTGCTCCACTTGCAAGGACCCGCATAAAGAAGAGGCATGCGTGGTCCATCAGAACTATGTGCACATGCTCTCAGATAATGGATTCGGCATACAGGTAAATATGATAAGGAAAGTTGAATACAATTATATGATTCCCCCTATCGAACAGGTTTCAGTTATGATGAAGACAGGAAAAAAGCTGATTGAAGTTGATCCGATTCAAATGGAACCGCTCAAGGTTCCTGTCGATCCTAAGAGACCAAGTGATAAAGCACCATGCCATCAGGGAGAGAGCCAGTTTAGGCCGAAGAGCCTATTGACAATGCTTGATTACCTACCTCTAAGGGCAAGAACAGGAGCCCCTAAGCCGCAAGCTTCTACCTCTCAACCCATAGCAGAAGCAAGAGATCAAGCGATGGAGAAGTTACGGTATCCCTCAATCACAAAGCTTTAGAGAGTGGAAGCTACTCAATAGTACTGAACATGGTACAAAGCCACCAAAGATAGAGGGAAGTTCGATAATGGAGCATACAATGTTGTCGAAGAACTAAGGAAAATTTTGGCTAAGGTAAGCCTATTTTACGCGCTCCAATTTCCTGGCCAAGTTGACCTGCTACAGGAATCCCTCAATTCTGTCAAGGGCAAGGGGAGACTGACTCAGACCATATTTGTGCAATGACTAACCACCTCTACCATGGGGAAGAATAGACTACCATAGTTTTACCTATCCCTCAGGATGGAAGGATGGGTAGTGCATAATTGTATGGTTAATTTTGGTGTTGCCACCACTGTAATTCCTAAAGCTATATGTGAATTTATGGGTATGGAGTACACCAGGAGCAGTCTTGGGATGCTCCAGCTAGACAAAACTCTAGTCAGGACAATGGGGATTATAAAGGACATCTTGATTGTGCTACACAAGATGCTGTAGATCACAGTAATATAATAAGTTGTGGTAGTTGAATTGGAGCCCTATTTTAGCATGTGCTTATCAAGGGAATTCACTGCCAAGCTTGGGGGCTATCTATCTCTTGACTATTCACATCTAGAAGTCCCCTTCAGGGGGAAGAGGGTAAATATTTTTTATGAGAAACCCTCTACCTTTCTCAACGAAAGGATCCAGGATATGGATAAACCTATGGACTCTATCAATATCATCGATGGAGTGGAAGAAGTAGAAGAAGAGGTGGAGTTGATGGAGGAATCTCTGGATGAGCTGCACATAGAAGATGAGTTCTCTATGCATGATTTTAATGCTATGATAGAATCAGACATTGAGTGTTACTCGATAACTAATCCTGAAAAGGATAAGTTTCCAAGTGATGCTGAACCCATGGATGACCAATTATGGAAGCTCTTATTTGATGACGTCCGATGCAAGAATGGTTATGGAGCTGGAGTTGTCCTCATATCCCCATATGGAATTCAAAAAACTTACTTGTACAAACTTGTTTGGAGCTATAAAAATAATGCCGTCGAGTATGAAGCCCTGTGTTTGGGGTTACAAAAGATGGAGAAGCTAGGATTAAAGTAGCTACAGATATTCGGGGATTCTAAATCAATTTGTAACCAAGTGACAAATAAATGTGTTTCTAAGCAATACTACCTCAAAGCATACCATAACAAGGTATGAGATCTGCTAGAATCCTTCTCGGCTCTCAACATTCAGTCTATTTCATGAGAGCGAAATAAGCATGAAGACATTTTGGCATCCATCGGAGCAAGATACTCCCTAGCTGAGAATCTAATGCAAAGGCCAAAGACAGTTAGGGTTATCTACAGACCCTTAGTTCCAGATAAAAATATCCACTAGAAAGTCTTTGACAATGACGAGAAAATCATCAATTTTTTGATTAATGAGGCTAGAAAAATTGAAGATAAAACCCTCAATGACGAGGAGTATGAGGGTCTCATCCAGCTGAAGAACAACCACCTACCCAAGGGTCTGATAACCCTTGAAAGCTTGTTTGATCAAGATGACAGGGCCCTACCCCACAAAATTAAATTGGATGCAAAATAATATCAAGAGTTAGACCTAGAGTCTGGGAAGATAATCAAAGTGGGAACTGATTGCACATTGTAGGAAATTGAGTAGATCAAGACCGTTTGTAGAGAATACCCAGATATCATTGCATAAAGTTACCATGATTTGAAAGGATATGGATGTCTTCTAGCATACATTCGAGCTCCAAGAGGGAGTCAAGCCTGTCCAACACAAACAAAGGCCTGTAAATCCAAATATTGAGGTATTGATGAAGGCTGAGCTTCTCAAGATGCTTGAAGCTAAGATAATCTACCCCATAAAGCATTCATCCTAGGTAGCAAAATTAGTCCCAGTCCAAAAAAATAATAGGGATATTCACCTCTGCATGGACTTTTAGAATCTCAATCAGGCATCCCTGAAGTATCATTACCTACTGCTCCAAATCAATTAGATTCTTCATGTGGTGGCAGGAACCCAAAGGTTTTCCCTCTTGGATGGTTTCTCTTGGTACAATAAAATTTGGTTCAGGGAAGAATACTAGTATAAGACCACCTTCAACACCAAGTGGGGCACCTTTGCTTACCAACACATGTCATTCGGTCTCTCCAATGCCGTAACGACATTCCAAAGGGCGATGGACTTAGCCTTTGGCAAGCTACTCAACTGTGTCATCTTAATATACTTGGATGATATGAATATTTTCTCCCACAGGAGGGAGGAGCACGGTTCACATCTGCGACAAGTCTTTGAGAAGTGCTAGGAGTTCGAGATATCAATAAACCCAAAAAAATCAATTTTTGCGGTCAAGGAAGGCAAACTCCTAGGCCACCTCATATCAAAAAAGGGTCTTGCTATTGACCCTGCTAGGGCCGAAGCCTTGCTCAAGCTACCTCTATCGATGAATAAGAAGGGCTTCCAATCCTTCTTTGAACAGATAAATTTCATTAGGAAGTTCATTTCTGACTTCACCCAAGTGGTAAAGTCCATGACTAAGCTCTTAAAAAGGATGCGAAATTCCTATGGACTGACGAGAGGAGGAAGGCATTCAGAGACATCAAACACTGAATTGTCCAGGCTCCTAGTCTAGTTAACCCTAATTATTCCAAGGACTTCATTTTATATGTGATCAAGGAACCAGAAAGCTATGTGGCCATGCTCACCCAGAAGAATGAAGAAAGAGACGAGCGACCTATATCATTCCTCAGCCAAGTAATCCTCCCACATGAGGAAAAGTACAATTTTATTGAAAGTAAGGTGCATGCAGTGATGCGTGCATTAAAGAAGATCTGCCATTTCATCTCGCAGAGCAAGACAATAGTGTACGTTGTGCACTCGGATGTCCGTACCTTCATCACTCAGGGTGAGCTCAATAATATAAGGGCAGGCTGGATCTCAAATATCCAAGAGTTTGATATAGATGTCTGGCCCACAAAGCTAGTCCATGGTCGGGACCTATACCTAGAGCTTGCCAAGAGCATTGCAGCTGAAGTAATAGCTTGCCAATGGGAATATTCACCACCATAGTGTAATCTGGTGAATCAGTCAAGCAACAAAGATTGGACTGAAGATTTGTTAGAGTAATTCAACACTAGACAGTGCCCTCCTAGCCTTGAATCTTCATAGAGAAGGTGCTTCAGGCTTCAGGACTACAAATATGTATTACTACTCGAGGGGTTATTTCATCAAATTATCGACGACATCCTCCTGAGGTGTGTCAGGGGGACAAAAAAATAAAAAATACTAGATGAATTCAATTTTGGGATGTTCGGGGGCCATCTTGCCGAAAGGTCGATGACTTTAAAAATAATAAGGGCAGGCTATTATTGGCCCACCATTTTTTCTAATTCTTTCAGTGTAAGTCAATAATGTGATAAGTGTTAGAGATATGTTGGCCGCGTTAAGAATGCTCTGTTGCCTCTACACCCAATTCGAATGGAGGCCTCATTTCAGCAATGGGGTTTAACTTCATCGAGATAATTGAGCCTAATTCTTCAGTAGGGCACAAATATATCTTGATAGCCACAGATTATTTCATCCGATGGATGGAAGCAGTGCCAACCAAGCAGGCAAATCAGGATGTGGTTATTTTTTTTCTGGAAGGACTCATAACCTATTTTGGAATATCAGACGCCATAATGATGGATAATGGTTTCCATTTCATTGGGGCCAAGATGTGCGCATTTGCTAGCAAGTACGGTATTTATCTAAAGACTTCATCAAATTATTACCTGTAGGGCAATGGTTTGGTAGAGTCTACTAACAAAAACTTTCTTCGTATCCTCAAGAAGACGTTGGAAGACAATAAGAGGACTTGGCACCTGCACTTAGATTTCGTGTTATGGGCTGATCGAATTTATATCAAGAAGTCCATAAATATATCCCTGTAATCCCTAGTCTATGGGAAGGAAGTAGTACTTCTTGCACATATTTAGTTGACAACGCTACAGTCTCTCTGGTATTTGGACGACGAGGGTGAAAAGTTTGATCCAGTTAGCGTTAGAATTACCCAACTCTTGTAGTTGGAAGAGGAAAGGGAGAAAGCCTATGAGGCTTTCATGAAGCATGCCATTGCCACAAAAAATTGGTTGGACAAAAGGACCTCCAACTACACTTTTCAGGTCAAGGACTTAGTGCTAAAATGGAATGAAAAAAGTCCAAGCCAGACAATCTTGATAAGTTTGATGCATTTTGGGAGGGTCCGTTTCGAATCTCCCAGGTCCATTTGGTAAACTCTTTCACACTACAAGACTTGAATGGGTTTGCTTTACCATTACCAGTTAATGACATACACCTGAAGGCCTACTACCAGTGAAGGGTAGTACAAGATTTTCTTGTACATTTGTATATATTATTTGTTTTTTCCTTATGCATTCCAGTTTTTCGTTCTGAGTGTCCTTTCGCTCCTTCTCATGTTAGCAGAATTGTAGTTCTTAGGGTTAGGTCCATAACTGACAGGAGGAAGATGATGGGTGCACTCCCTTTAATTTTGTTTCGTTAAGCTGTGTACAACAAGGCAAATAGTGGTTCCAAGTGAGCCAAGTAGGATTCTACTATGGATGCAAGGCCCCTCGCTATCCGATGCCAAGAGCAGCTCACCAACAATCAAATAAGGGTTGCATCCGGTCGTGCGACATTGAAAATACTACAAGAAGATATTTTACGATGTGCATCTAAGGCTGGGCACACCTTAGGCAGTGCGCCCAAGGTTGGACGCACATAAGGAGTGTGTCCAAGGTCGAGTGCACCTAAGGTAGTACGCCCAAGGTCGGGTGCACCTCAGGCAGTGCACCCAAGACCGGGCACACAGGGAGTGCGCTAAAGGTTGGGCACACATAGGGAGTACATCGAAGACCGAGCACACATAGGCAATGCACCCAAGGCTAGGTGCACCTCAGGCAATGTGTCCAAGTTTGGGTGCACACAGGCAGTGTGTCCAAGGTTAGGCACACCTCAAGCAGTGCGTTCAAGGTCGAGTACAACTTAGGCAGTGCATCCAAGATCGGGTGCACACAGACAGTGTGCCCCAGGTAAGGCACACATAGAGAAGCACACCCAGGTCGGGTGCACACTCCATGGTGCACAACTCAAGGATGATTGCATCCATCCTGAGGAGGCCATCGGGTATATTGACCAAGGTACTGTCCACAGTGGGGATTAAGTACAATGGTTGTAGTGCTTCACGCTCTTCAATGATGATTGCACCTCGCTTTGTTGGTTAGGATTGGGATCCGCACCTTGCCATTATTTATCATGCAGAAGATCTTTTGTGGCACCCCCAAATCATCTCGGGTATTAACTCTACACAGGCGACATCAATTTAGGTGGGTGAATTTTGGGTCTATAAGAAGTCACAGTACCCAATGGATGCACCTTTTAGAACCCTAAATCTGTTTCATAGTCCACCATTGTTGAATGCCAGAGAGCAGTTGTTGTACAGTCCACAATTATTGAACATTAGTGAAGCACTGTTCTATTTAGGCACTTGTTGAGTGGTATTTTCACCCAATTGTGAAAGTACACTCTTCCTTAGGATTTGGGTTCCAAATCCCCTCTTGCAAAGAAGTTAAACAAACAACTTCTCCAAGGTCTCCGCTATATTAGCATTTGCATATGTGTATTAGTAATCTCAAATAAAGATATTCAATTTAAATGCTTGGAACACCTTAGTGATTGCAAGTAACCGTAAACAAGGGGCAATGTTGGTTTATTTTACCATGAAACTTTAGTGATTGTTCATTGAACCAAAATAGAGCAAATGTGAGTTGGCCCTCATATGACCACGATGTAGTGCTCAAATTACCCCTCTTTCGTAAAATTAGAATTTTTATGAAGAGAGGGTAATTTTAGGCTCAAAAAATGGAAATTTGTGAAAATGCCATAAAACATAACTCCTTCAATGAAATTGGAATTTTCATGAAGGGAATGTCATCATAGGCTCATGAGTGCAAAACAGAACTGAAAAAATGAAATTTGACCTTAAAATGGAAATTTTCTATTTTCGGATTTTTAAAATCTGTAATAAAACAACAACTTCGATGAATTTTTAAAAATACTAAACAACTCCGAAAATGAAATTTCAAAATGCGTATTGGAAGTCTGTAGTATAACCTACGCAATGGTGAAATTATTTTTGGATTTTGACATTTTTTAAATGTTTATTTTAATGCCTGAAAATTAAAAAAAAGTTAAAATTTTTGGAAAATAAAATGCAGAAAAATGAAAATGAAATGCAGAAAATGGAACACAAGATACATTCAGTTTGATGCTATCCTATTCCGACAAAACCGAAGATGTGAGGTTTTCATGCATGCAACCTAACCTATTGGACTTGCAAAACAAGCACAATCCGGATAAGCTAAGTGCTGGCTCCTAGGGTTTTAAATGAGGTTTTTCAGATTTAAACATTCGCATGAAGCAACCAAGAAAACTTGCATAAACTCCATTTACAAGCCTAAAATCTGAAAAGGGGAAAAATAGACATTTAATCTTGCATGCAGAAAATGACTCCTTTCTTGTCCATAAGATGCAACTTTCTGAAACTTCCTGTATTAAAGATTTGTCATTTTACAATAACAAAAATTTTTGGTTTTCCCAAACTAGTCAATGGAAGAAAAATAACCCAAACAGGTCCAGAATGGCCCTCTTGCCTTCAAATCTGCAACTCTGCTTGCAGCAGTTTCCAACCCCTCAAAACATCCTTGCCTGGCGTATTTAAAATTTTCAAGAAGCTTTTCGTTTCATTTTCCAATGATTGTTCGTTTCACCTTCCCTTGTGCATGCATGTGTTTTGGTTTCCAAAAAACTTTTCGTTTCTATTTTGTGGCCCTTCGTATTTTCTCCACATGGGCTTGCATCCGTTTCCTTCCGTGTGTAACGACCATCTTAAATGATTTCAAATCATTAAAGATTCCTTATGTAACATTTTGTCTTATTCATTGGATTTTGTCCTTATGTCCACGTCACTATGCAGTCTTCAGTTTCACTATCCTGGTGTTCATCACTAATATCAGACGCACTGTCAACTACTCTGTTCCCTTGGCGAAAATGCAACATGTCACGATATCGCGACACTTTTGCCTCCTTGCTCTCTTTTGTTGCTTTTAGCCATGAAAATGTAACATGTCGCGATATCGTGACACTTTTTCTTTCTTTTTCTTCTTTTTTGTCTTTGGTATCGCTTTTTGAAAATGCAACATGTCGCGATATCGTGACACTTTTTCTTTTGGCTAAAATGCAACATGTCGCGATATCGACAACTTTTTCTTTTCTGTCGTATGCCTTTTTGCTGTTTCTTTTTTTGCGGAAATGCAACATGTCGCGATATCGCGACACTTTTCTCTTTTGCCGCGACAATGCAACATGTCGCGATATCGCGACACTTTTTCTCTTTTGGCCGTGACAATGCAACATGTCGCGATATCGCGACACTTTTTCTCTTTTGGCTGTGACAATGCAACATGTCAGATATCCTGAACACTTTTCTCTTTTGGCCAGAAATGCAACATGTCGCGATATCGCGACACTTTTTCTCTTTCCTCTCCTTTTCTCTTTTGGCCGTGACAATGCAACATGTCGCGATATCGCGACACTTTTTCTCCTTGCTTTCTTTGCTTTGGACCGCGAAAATGCAACATGTCGCGATATCGCGACACTTTTTCTCCTTGCGGTGTTTTGCTTTTTCTTTGATCTTTAGCATATGGGCCACTTCGGTCTTCTTGGAAAATATGCAAAAAGGTGGGTCCCCAATTTTGGGGTACGTTGTGGAGCAACCACAACAAATGGCGACTCTGTTGGGAAATGCTCCTGAGCATTTCGGTGAGAACTCAACCTGAACACCTTCAAAACTCAAACACAAGCGTCAAAAAATATCCCAAGAATGAAACTAGATGAGAAATACATGAAGCATTAGAATTATTAAGCATCAGCTCGGTGTGTGCAATGTGCTTCATTCCCTATCGTTTGAAACTCGTTCAACTTTCCATTGTCATTTTCACTTATGATTCGTGTGTATAAGAAGTTATGGATGATTCTGTAGGATTTAATGCATGGTGAAGATGCTAGAGATATAACAAGCTTTGCAAAGGCTCAAACTTTCTAGTATCATGAACAAACATATTAAAACTGTCAAACCCTCTTAGGACCAAATATGTGCATACTGAATTAATTTACTAGATCCCAAAGTTGGTTATGTGTCACTACCATCTTGAACCCATGTGCAAGTGTAAGTGAAATCAGAGCTTTGGGGAATAGGATTCCCAACCTAAGCGAGATGGGAATTTAACCCTATCCTTACTACTATGATCTGGAGTTCATTACCTCATCTTGAACAAAATGATTTAACCTGTTATGGATGAAACTATCAGGCTAGCCTATCCGTTTGAGCAGTCGATGGTCTTGCTTTTAGACAAGACATGTTGCCACGCATGAGCATACTCCACTTCCAGTCAAGCGTCTATAGCCCCGATGGAGATCAACCCCATAATCCAGGATTTGACTTTACTTTTGATTTCTTGAACCTTGGGGATGACTACCCATCCTTGCAAGGGACATGTAGTACGATCCTTCCAATCCAATATCAATGATGCAATAAAAGTAGAATGAAAAATATTTGCTTTGGAATTTCAAGTTCTTGAGTGGGCAAAATAGAAGCTTTGGGGAATCGGATTCTCAACCTAAGCGAGATGAGAATTAGACCCTATCCTTACTACTCCATGAAGGTCAAATCAGAGCTTTGGGGAATTGGATCCTCAACCTAAGTTCGATGAGGATTTAACCCTATCCTTACTACTCTGATTTTAGGCTTTAAGCACTATAGGAGTGGTAAAAACCACTGTTTTAAGGATTATGTTGCATGATAGGACAGACACGAAATACTCCTTTCACCTCACCTTTTCTTCCAAGTATGGTTTTGACCATTTTGCTCAAGATCCTCTTTAATATGTGTAGAACGTGCTTGGTTCAAGATAGTTCGGGCATCAGTTCCCAACCTTAGGATCCTTTTAATATATGTTATGTAATAACCCTAAGAGGATTCGACACCTTTTCAATGATTGTATTTGAAATGTAGATGCAACTGAGATGAAATGTATATGCAATGTGAAATGTAACATGAGATATGGATGAATGCATTGCTCTTTTTGAAATGCTGATGGAGTATACCACCTATTTTGCCATAATTTGTAAAACTGACAACTTCATGCATCACAAGTTCCAAACGATATTCTTTAATGTGTTTGCGATACTCATGGAGCTTTCTGCAATACAATTCCGATGTTTCATATTCTCTTAGTCTTAGTCAACATTCATAAGGACATAAGTTGACATCTCGCCTTTTTTTTTTTTTCAAGACAAACCAAAAGTGTCCAAAGGACCAACACACAAAACTTAAAACCAAAATGAGATCCAATCCAAAACCAAAACACGAAAACCAAAAGTATATACAAATGTACAATATAATACAAGATGGTGCAAAAGTTTGGATTATCATTTTCCCGGATCCCAAACCTGATTAGAATTCTTTAAAAGACATATGACGTGATACGCATACCAAGTTTTGTAGGAATCCAACAAAAACAAGATCAAACCAAACAAAGAAACAAACTTCCACTTGCCCCTCTCACCATACCAATTTGATTTAGTTTCATTAATAATCCTATGGTGGAGTTTCAAGTTTTCAAATTGATTAGACAATGATTGATATTCAATTCCTTTATGTCTATTCTTTAAGATGTCCATTCCGCACTTTGATTCATGGTGTAGAAATAAGCTTTCATTTTCATTCAATAAAGCCATAACATTAATAATATTTGAATCAAACCATTCATTAGGCAAACCTTCATTCGAATTTTGCATGGTGAAACCAAAAAGGTGAGATTTTACCTTTGGCATGTTTTCATTTGACCTTACTTGAAGAGGATTTGAAAATTCCTCTTTTCTCTCATGACATTCATCATCATGTAGCACTTGTTCTTTCTCCATGACTTGTTTATCAAAGGCACCAAACTTAGGTACCCAATTGAACATATGTCCATCCCTTTCAAACCATAAGTCTTGTCTATCTAGGGGTGGGTTAACTAACACATTTCCATGATCAATCACTTGGGTTGTTTTGGGTAACGTGAGATTTTCAATTGGATCATCAATGATATCAAACCCAAATGATTTAGGTTTTGTAATTTTCTCATTTTGAAATGGCATAATCATTGTAGCACAAGTAAGTGGATCAAGATTTTCAATTTCTTTTCCTTCAAAGGAATCTAAAGCAAATGACTCTCTTTCTTGATTCATGGTTGTAGAATCCTTATCATGTTCCAAAATTTGATGAGATTCGAATTCCTCTTCCAAAACTTTCTCAAATTGTACAGGATTTATAGTATCCTCATGTGAGGAAGCAATTGAGTTATCCTGCATATTAATTGACACAACAAGTTTGTTAGAAGATTTAGATTGATAATATTCTTCCCATTTCTTCCACGAATCATAGTAATCATCTTCCAAGTTCAAGTTGTGACGCTCAAGTACTTCTTCTTCATCTTCTGATTCATCAACATGTTTCTCATCCAATTCATCTTCACCTTCCTTAGATGGTCCGATTATTTCCAAAAGTGGGTTATCTCTTGAATTCAAATTGGTAAAGCTATCATAATCCAAATTTGTAACCCATGATTCAATTTTATCACAATTTGGAAGGTGTGGATCCTCTTGGTCATCACTTTCGAGAACATCATCCAAAGTGTCTTTCGAGAACAAGTGGTGAAATTCGATTATGTCTTCAACTTCATTTGTTGATTTTCTTTCAAATTCATTTTCAGCCACTTGTGATGGCTTAGGAGCTTCTATAATGGGATCAATTTTTGAATTCCGTGTCATATAGTTGCTCCAATCCTTTGCAAGTACATCTGACCAAATCATATCCACATAAGTTCGTTCATCCAAATCCTCCTTTTTGGGTAATGATTCTAGATATTTCTTTTCCAAAACAAGATGGTGATCATTTGATTCCAACTTCTTGTTACCCATCCATAGAATTTCTTCTCCAAAAACTTCATGCTCTTCAAGACTTTTCGAATAGGTATTTACTTCAACGTGAGTCACCTCAAAATCTCTTGTATCGCTTGAAGAAGCATAACATGAAACATCATTAAGATCGACATTATGAATTTTCTTCCTAGGATGATTTGGATGCATACATTGACGTGCTCATTTTTGTGGTGGAACATGCCTACATACCTTCTTAACCACTTTCTTTTGCTCTTTTACTTTCGATGCGAACTCTTTGGGTTGAGTGGTAGAAGTAGTAGGATTAGTTGGATTGATATCCACGGAACAAAGCTTGAACATTTGTTGCAATGGTTCCATGAGTGACCACATGATTCTCTAATTGAGGCATAGTTGGATGGATGGAAGTACTTGTATAAGCACATGTGGGAGCATAAGTTGGTATGGTAGGATAAAGTTGATTGTAGGGAAAAACATTTGATATCAAATTTTGTTGTGCCCATGCTTGATTTACCATCGAGGTTTGATTGCAAGCCCCTAGTTGTCCTACCATAGTTGATTGCTCCATTCCATAACCTTGTGGCCTCAATTGTTGATCTACAATCATAGCTTTCATGTAGGCCGATGCAAGATCAGTAACCAAGGGATTCATCCTAACAAATATGGCAAACAATGGATCCAATGCTCGAAAGTATATTTGAAGAGCACCACTTTCCTCAATAGTATAGGGAGAAATTAATCTCGCATAAAGCTTTCGAAACCTCATGTTGAAACTTCTCACTGGCTCATTAGGTTCTCTTTTGCAAGAAGTAAATTGTTGATATATCGTGAGAGGATCAATGAGCAACCTAAATTGATTGATAAACTCATCTTTCAATTGAGTCCAAGATGTAATAGAACCAGTGGGTAAATTGATGTACCAATCATATGCCACCTCATCTAGGGTTCCAGGAAACATTCTACATGCCACATCCTCATGTTCGACATTCCATCTAACTAGGATATCCACATAGGCTTGAATATGTTCCTCGGCTAATGTTGGACCATTGTGTTTAAATTTGGGCAAACGTTTTTCTACGTTCTTGGGTAAATCATGAGAATCTCCACTAATGTTCAAAGGATTAACATGTATCCCATACCACGTTCCTGTAGTTGTAGCCATTAATGAAACTCAAAGAATAACTTCAAAACCAATTTGTTAGTCATGAATAAAAGAAGGAACCATGACAAAGCAATATTCTAAAAATGTAAATTAGTTTCTGATTCACCAGATCGCATATGCGCAAGTGAAGAGCATACTCCTAGTGTTGTAGGCTTTCTGATTCACAAGATCGCATTATACGCAAGTGAAGAGCATAATACCGACAACAACTACATTTTTAGACAAAATAATTCCTTACAAATAAGCATGAAATGACTAGCAAATATCAAACATGTAACGTATGAATAATCATGTTAGCATCAACCAAGAGATGTATCCATTAAAATCAAATGAAAGTAATTGCATGGAGACAACCTCGTTAGTCAAGACCAAAAATTTTCAAAATCAAATCAAAACACATTATTCCTGTATGAACAATCAAAAGCGTTAGAACAATGCATAGCAATTCATGTCCTCCTTTTAACACTACAAGGTTGTATTGTTAAAAGAGGGCTAAAGATAATAATCAATAGGGCATGAAATATTCAAAATTTAAATCCCTATAGCATTTAAATCACATCTGAAATAAACCAATTCAGGCCCTCCTTCTAGCGCCAAAATGTTGAGTGGTATTTTCACCCAATTGTGAAAGTACACTCTCCCTTAGGATTTGGGTTCCAAATCCCCTCTTGCAAAGAAGTTAAACAAACAACTTCTCCAAGGTCTCCGCTATATTAGCATTTGCATATGTGTATTAGTAATCTCAAATAAAGATATTCAATTTAAATGCTTGGAACACCTTAGTGATTGCAAGTAACTGTAAACAAGGGGCAATGTTGGTTTATTTTACCATGAAACTTTAGTGATTGTTCATTGAACCAAAATAGAGCAAATGTGAGTTGGCCCTCATATGACCACGATGTAGTGCTCAAATTACCCCTCTTTCGTAAAATTAGAATTTTTATGAAGAGAGGGTAATTTTAGGCTCAAAAAATGGAAATTTGTGAAAATGCCATAAAACATAACTCCTTCAATGAAATTGGAATTTTCATGAAGGGAATGTCATCATAGGCTCATGAGTGCAAAACAGAAATGAAAAAAATGAAATTTGACCTTAAAATGGAAATTTTCTATTTTCGGATTTTTTAAAATCTGTAATAAAACAACAACTTCGATGAATTTTTAAAAATACTAAACAACTCCGAAAATGAAATTTCAAAGTGCGTATTGGAAGTCTGTAGTATAACCTACGCAATGGTGAAATTATTTTTGGATTTTGAAATTTTTTAAATGTTTATTTTAATGCCTGAAAATTAAAATAAAGTTAAAATTTCTGGAAAATAAAATGCAGAAAATGAAAATGAAATGCAGAAAATGGAACACAAGATACATTCAGTTTGATGCTATCCTATTCCGACAAAACCGAAGATGTGAGGTTTTCATGCATGCAACCTAACCTATTGGACTTGCAAAACAAGCACAATCCGGATAAGCTAAGTGTTGGCTCCTAGGGTTTTAAATGAGGTTTTCCAGATTTAAACATTCGCATGAAGCAACCAAGAAAACTTGCATAAACTCCATTTACAAGCCTAAAATCTGAAAAGGGGAAAAATAGACATTTAATCTTGCATGCAAAAAATGACTCCTTCTTTCTTGTCCATAAGATGCAACTTTCTGAAACTTTCTGTATTAAAGATTTGTCATTTTACAATAACAAAAATTTTTGGTTTTCCCAAACCAGTCAATGGAAGAAAAACAACTCAAACAGGTCCATAATGGCCCTCTTGCCTTCAAATCTGCAACTCTGCTTGCAGCAGTTTCCAACCCCTCAAAACATCCTTGCCTGGCGTATTTAAAATTTTTAGGAAGCTTTTCGTTTCATTTTCCAATGATTGTTCGTTTCACCTTCCCTTGTGCATGCATGTGTTTTGGTTTCCAAAAAGACTTTTCATTTCTATTTTGTGGCCCTTCGTTTCATTTTCTCCACATGGGCTTGCGTCCGTTTCCTTCCGTGTGTAACGACCATCTTAAATGATTTCAAATCATTAAAGATTCCTTATGTAACATTTTGTCTTATTCATTGGATTTTGTCCTTATGTCCACGTCACTATGCAGTCTTCAGTTTCACTATCCTGGTGTTCATCACTAATATCAGACGCACTGTCAACTACTCTGTTCCCTTGGCGAAAATGCAACATGTCGCGATATCGCGACACTTTTGCCTCCTTGCTCTCTTTTGTTGCTTTTAGCCATGAAAATGTAACATGTCGCGATATCGCGACACTTTTCTTTCTTCTCTTTTGCGCAAAATGCAACATGTCGCGATATCGTGACACTTTTCTCTTTTTTGGCCACAAAAATGCAACATGTCGCGATATCGCGACACTTTTCTCTTTTGGCCGCAAAATGCAACATGTCGCGATATCGCGACACTTTTTCTCTTTTGGGCAAAATGCAACATGTCACGATATCGCGACACTTTTTCTTGGCCGAAAATGCAACATGTCATGATATCGCGACACTTTTTCTCTTTTGGCCACGAAAATGCAACATGTCATGATATCGCGACACTTTTTCTCTTTTGGCCGCAAAAATGCAACATGTCGCGATATCGCGACACTTTTTCTCTTTTGGCCGTGACAATGCAACATGTCGCGATATCGTGACACTTTTTCCATTTTGGCCGTGACAAATGCAACATGTCGCGATATCGCGACACTTTTTCTCCTTGCTCTTTCTCTTTGCTTTGGACCGTGAAAATGCAACATGTCGCGATATCACGACACTTTTTCCTCCTTGCGGTGTTTTGCTTTTTCTTTGATCTTTAGCATATGGGCCACTTCGGTCTTCTTGGAAAACATGCAAAAAGGTGGGTCCCCAATTTTGGGGTACGTTGTGGAGCAGCCACAACAAGCACAAGCAAATTATTTCTGAAGCACTCGTAGAGCAAGCTGTACCTAAAATTTGTCATTTGCAAAGCGCTCGAGGATTTGACCATAAAAAATAGGCAAGAAGGGAGAGCCCAAGAAAAAAAAAGAGGTGGCCCTAAAATCTATAGAGGGCGAACATGGGCAGATAAAAGAAAAAAAAGCCTCTATCGCCTCTGTCGAAAGATAAGCTGAGTAAAATTTAGTACTGTGTCCTCACCAGGACCAGTATGGAGAAGCTGCACGAGAAAATGAAAGCTAAGGTGTCTGAAGTGAACAGTAGGGCAGTTGCATACCACTCCCTCTTGTACTGGTACCTGTGCACACCTGTGCACCCCTACTTAGAGTTGGTCTATGCAATCACCTAGTCCTACAACCCTCGAACTATGTCTATGAAATATCTAGAGGGAAATAGATTGTTCTCCATTTCCACTGATAAAATCTGCACGACCTTTGCTTATGGGTGAAAACCTCCTGGTCAAGTCATTGTCCAAAAAATTGATATCAAAGAGCAAAGAGCAGGGAGATAGATACACCAATTCGCCACAAATGAGGTGTTTTATGGAGGCCCACTACATAGAGACACGTGCACCTGGGGTTGTGCCATAACTCCCTATGCCCTTGCAGAGATTCAAGAACTCTGAGATTTTCTCCATACTGGCATGGTTTACTGGCCAAGCCTCAGACACGTAGGTAAATTCCTTGCAAGAGGTAGTTGCAGAATGTGTATTCCATGGGGATTTCTATGCTGCTGATGCTGCATCATGAGGGATAAAACCCATCTTCTTTGATTGGACTGATTGGGTGTCCCAGCAGCTGCACCTCCAGCTGTGTGGGATGTAGAAATGGACCATGGCGTTCTAGAGCTACTCATTTTTGGTGTGGTACTTATTCCACCAGCTGCATTCACACCCCTACTTTACCTTCATTGACAAGAGTTACACTAATGATAAGGGCAAGACGCTCCTAATATACCAGTGGACTTCAAGCCTATCAAGGTGCAAGTCTTATTACAACTTCAACCAGGTTTTCCTAGGTCTGGCGCTACAAATCGTTACTGGTGTCTACGAACAAGTGTCCAAAGAAATGAAGGATTATGTGATAGACCAGTAGCTCAGAGATATCTTTTGGCTAACATAGGGGCTAGTGGTACAAGTTTTTGGGTTTTTTGGTAATCCCTTCCTGGTGCTGTACTACGCTACTGAGTACCTATTTGCCCTTGAAGTTTCCCGCCAGTGTGACTTCACAAATGATATGTACGACAAGGGGCAGAAAAGATAACACATCTTCCCTTGGTCCATTGAGCTTGGCCCCATTAAGGTGATGAAAAATAAGCAAAATGTTCATCTGGCAGTTACCCTGTATGAGTTTGGTCTGATTGACCTACCCCAACAGTGGAGATATGACCCAGATGGTGTCTTCAGAGAAAAAAATTTAAAGGAAAAATTACATCGCTGCCCTTGCTCGAAAATCAAGAAGTAGCGTAATAACCCTTCTACGTAGGATCTCAAATGGAACATCAAAAAGATGTTCTCCTTCCCACCTTGGCATGATTTTTACATCATGGAAGTTGAGTACAACCCTAGGCGGTATCCATAGCAGGACCCTGATGACCAAATGTTCAAATTCATGAAGGAGAAAGTGCCCCATTGGTAGAAGGAGAAGATTACTAATTGGTGGATAATGAGGTGCCACCACAGAAAAAGGGTGTCTGACCCAACGCTACAGATAGATCAAAAATTTTTTGATATATTTGACGAAAATTATGACTCCTATCGGCCCGTCTTCTTCGATGACCTTGTGCCCAAAAGTACAAAAATTCCTAGTAGGGTGGATGACCTATATGCGATGCAGAAGCAACAAGCTAGTCAGGTGCCACTTATTGAGGGCAAGGGTAAGCAACATATACTAGAAGAAAAGAGTACTCCAAAGAAGAGAAGTGCACCCGAGGCACCTACATCCTAGAGTGTCGTTAAGAAGGCTCACACTATCAAAATTAAGTTCGCTGGCACAGACCCTTCGATGATGGTAGCAGTCAAAGAAGGGAGTGCTTCGGGGGTAACTGATCTAGTGTAGTAGGTACAATGTACCAAGCTAGTGCAGCAGACGCAATAGGTGCAGTAGCCGCTGTAGGCTAAAGTACCATTTATTGACCTGGAGAATGAAGCATCAGGCAGAGAAAGAGAAGCCAATCCAATAACACAGCAGTTCAACACGTCAGCTCTAGAGACATTCGAGCCCGTAGGTGCATCTTCTATTCCTCTCTTTATCTCATCCACCCCTTTAGAAACCCTACTTATTAATGCTAAAACCCTAATATCTGCTAACCTTCCATTCGGTGCCCCTACTGAGGTCTATCCAAACCCTTTGTTACATATGTAGTTCCATACTCCCCTGCCTGTAGTTTCCAAGTCATTCGAGACTTACAAAATTCTCCAATACCTTCTCATTCCTGGTATCCTTCGTCCTTACACCCCAGAGTTTGGTGTTTTCTATCATAACTTCTATGACCACAGTAAGTCTCGTCCAACCCTCTCCTATCCCTGCTTCCTTAGTTATTTTGGCAATACCCACCATGGAGATGGCTCCTCTTGAACCTAGCATCCGGCTTCGGTCACGTAAACCCCAGTGCCCCCCATGGTCCCTTTAATTACTATTGTTGTCACCAAGCCTCTCCCAGAGACACATGTCCAACCAAACCCTCAACAGACTCTATTTTCCCTTACCCCATTCTTTGGAATATAGGAGCCTGAGCCTAAGGAGCTAGATTTTTATGAAGAAGGACCAATGGATGAGAGCATCTGTAAGGCCCAATAGAACTCATCAATTTGGCTCAAAGGCCAAAAAGAAAAAGCGTGCAGGCACTTGCTCGACAAAAAAAGAGGGTAGTATTTGACCCTTAAAATATGCAACTCCATCAAATGGAAAAGGTGCCCAAGGTACAAAATCCGTTGAATGAAATGACATCAGTGGATTACTCCTATCGATAAACTATGGAGGATCTGAAGACTGCTAACCCCGTAGAGAAAGCAAGGAATATTCATATTGAGGTGACATACCTCTACCTTCAGGTGGACCATTTTAGGGATCACTGCTAGGGCACTAAAACCAAAAATACCCAACTTGAAGAAACCTTGGAACTCATGCGAAGGCATCTCAAGGACGAGCAGTAAAAAGTAAAATATCTATAACAGCAAGTGATTTACCTAGAGCAAGAACTGAAGGATACTAGGAATGATTATGAGGAGCACCTCAAGATTTAGGGAGAGGCCAAGGACCAACTACAAATATTGGATGTTGAGATCCATCAGCTTCGAACTAAATTGGATAGTAGGTCAGAGCCCACGGTGATCCTTTCAAAAGATCGTATCAAGGAGTTGCGTAATCACTTCCTGTTCAAGTTCAGAAGCAAGATGCATCGGGAAATCGCAGTCCTAACGTTCATATAGGATGCCAAAAAAAACATTTCCCATGATGCTTCCATCATAGAAGATGCCAAGTTTGAGGTTGACGAATGACTAGATCTGACTATGAAGGCAAAAGCTCTAGACAGGTCGGTCAAGCTTACCCCTATGTATAACCTGACTCGATCATGGGCAGTCGTAGATACAACTTTCAGATATTTCTTCAAGAAGGCTAAGGCAACATAAAAGACGTGAGATCTCATGGACATGCTTGAAAGAGAGAGGAAGGTTGCTCTCATGTATTTTGAGACTCTGGCCCAGAACGGTTTCTCGGGTTTCACCGATGAGGAGGACCGTCTCCTAAAAGAAGAAGAACTGCAATTAGTGTGGGACTCCTTCAAAAATGATACTTCAAAAATTGATAGTTGGGAGGATCCCATTTCTGGACTGCAGGTGATGCAGTACACCACCAGATTCGTAATAATGGAATCTTGTCTCATAGACCTCAGTGAGAGGTTCAATTTTTTTGAAGTCCACCATTTAGAAATATTCGAGTACCTAGTCCAAGAGCTCCATAAGCGTAGTGCCATGCATGATGATGATTGGGCCTTGGTACAAGTGACCTATAATTGCATCCAGGCAGATCTCGCACCACCCGAGCCACATCAGCATCCAAAAGATACCTAGGTACAAGGAGAGATCCAAGCACAAAAGGGAATCAGAGCACAAAAATAAGAGAACTAGGTGCAGGAATAGATTTGGTAGAAGAGGTTCCCATCCTACAAGAAGGCCAAGGCAAGAACCTTGGGCCCAAATGGGATGAGGGTCAAGTGCCTCAACATGAAAAGGCAAGAGTGCAAGAAGAAACCAAACCATAAGGAGACAAGGAACATGAAGAGGTTCATGCTGAGGAATAGGTTGACACTCAAGAGGAAGGCCATGATAAAAACCCTAAACAAGATGCAGGCCAAGACCCTAAAAATGAGGAGGATGAGCCCCTAAGACGAGGTTCTAGGCCACGATGAAGAGTAGAACAATTAAATTCATGAAGGAGAAAAGTCGAAAGAAGAGTCCTCTGCTACCAATGGGTAATCGAAGAGCGATGATGATGATGACTCTAAGCCCTATGAATAAGGCCTAGGGTTTTGAAATTGAGGTGAGTTTAATTTCCCCGTGATTTGCCAAAGATGTTTTCACTTCTACAACATGGTGTACATTAGCCTTTTCAATAATTTTTGCTCCTCATAAACTTTGTTCTCTTTTCCAATATGTTTTTATCCCTCATAAGTTTTCTGCCAAACCCTTGCTACAAAACCTAAAATAGTGTGTAGTTGCTTCTGTGTACTGACTTTGCAAGAGAATTCCCCTTTCGATGGCAATGGAGTTTTCTACCAAGTACCCTGAAGCATTTTCAACCTCAAGGACCAAGGAAGAGCACTTCTTCGAGTATTTGAGGATAGAGTGCGCCCAAGCTAGGTGCACAGAGCAGAGTGCACCTAGGCCGGGCACACAGAGTAGAGTGTGCCCAGGTCGGGCGCACCTCAAGGAGTGTACCCAGGCCAGACGCATAGGAGGAAGTATGCCCAAGCCAGATGCATAGTAAGGAATGCACCAAGATGTTTTATGATACCTTGAAGTGCCCTATCCATTGGCTCTTTTAGCTTTTGTGCCAGTTTCTATGATCAGACATAGCCATTTTGATAAGCTTTTGGACTGGATGTTCTGGAATTTCAAACATATCTTCCATGAAAGTGGTCCCCATGAGTGAGGAGGTAGCACCAACAAGCTGAGTCTGTCAGGGCATTGAAGGGGTTCAATGATATTTCTAAAGAGTCACCAGTCTCTGCCATACTGGGTTAATGCTTTGTGACTGTACTTCTTGTAATCCTTATCTTGGATTCCATCGCTATATTTTGTTAATCAACATTTATTGCTCAAGCGATAGAATTCTCTATATAAGCTCACTCTTTTATTGTAAAATGGATGGATGTTTGCTAGAGGGTAAATAAAAACCTAAATTCTGCTATCAATACAGCTGATGTCTGGCTCTAAACTTGGACTTTTATTTTCATGTGTATGTCTTATATTGCTTATCTTCTATAATTCCATGCTTTAACTATTAACTTGAATTCTATTATCTGTATTTAGTTTTTGGTAAGGTAGGAACTTTGGAGTAGCCCTGGAGATTATGCATGCTAGATGTTCTGGTTTAATTTATGTTAGTTATTTGTATTTGAGGGTTATTTGGTTCAAAATGCAATAGAGTTATTATACTATTAGTCCATCACCCCTATTCTATTTGGCCTGTGGCCATATTTCCCATCCCTTTTAGTCGTTTCCAATTTCTTTCCCATTCCTTTATCTCAAAAGCCCTAGTTAGAATAGCAAGGGAACTAGCTCCTCTTTGGATATCGGCACGGGAGGCATTTTTTCCTCTCGAAATTTCAATGTTGGTTGGGTCTAAGGCACATTGAATAACCAAATTATTACCAAAGGTAGATCTCTGACCAATAAATGTTGTCACTTCTGCAACATGGTGTACATTAGCCTTTCAAGTAATTTCTGCTCCTCGAAAACTTTGTTCTCTTTTCCAATATATTTTTATCTCTCCTAAATTTTCTACCAAACCCTTGCTACAAAACTTTAAATAGTGTGCAGTTGTTTCTATGTACTACCTTTGCAAGAGAATTCTCCTTCTGAAAGCAATAAAGTTTTCTACCAAGTACCCTAAAGCATTTTCAACCTCAAGGACGAAGGAAGAGCACCACTTTGACATTTGAGGACAGAGTGAGTCCAGTTCGGGCACATAGAGCCGAGTGTACCCAGGCTGGGCACACAAAGCAGAGTGCACCTAGGTCGAGTGCACAGAGTAGAGTGTGCCTAGATCGGGTGCACAAGGCAGAGTATGCTTAGGTTGGGTGCACCTCAAGGAGTGTGCCCAAGCCGGGTGCACAGGAGAAAGTGTGCCCAAGTCGGGCTCATAGTAAGGAGTGCGCCAAACTATTTTATGACACCTCACAATACCATTTTTGTTGGCTCTTTTGGCCTTTGTGTCGGTTTCTCCCGAAAGCACTCCACATCAGCAATCTGAAGGGCATCCTTATCCGATCAGATGCATCCATTCTAAGAAGCTTTAGGACTGGACGTTTTAGGATTTTAAGCATATCTTCCACGAAAGAGGTCCCCACGAGTGAGGAGTTAGTGTCAGCAAGTTGAGTCTATCAGGGCATTGAAGGGGTTCAACAATATTTTTGAAGAGTCACCAGTCTCTGCCATGTCGGGTTAATGCTTTGTGACTATACTCCTTGTAATCCTTATCTTGGCTTCCATCGCTATATTTTGTTAATCAAAATTAATTGCTCAAGCGGTAAAATTATCTATATAAACCTGCTATTTTATTGTAAAATGGTTGGATGTTTGCTAGAGGCTAAATGAAAACCTAAGTTTTGCTATGAATATAGCTGATGTCTAGCTCTAAACCTGGACTTCTATTTTCATGTGTGTCTTCTATTGTTTATATTTTATTATTCTATGCTTTAAATGTGAACTTGAATTCTATTATCTGGATTTAGTTTTTGGTAAGGTAGGAACTCTGGAGTAGCCTTGGAGATTATGCATGCTATATTTTTTGGTTTAATTTCTGTTAGTTATATGTATTTGGGGGCTATTTGGTTTAGAATGCAATAGAGTTATCGTGCTATTAGTCCATCACCATTGTTCTATCTAGCCTGTGGCCATATTTCCCATCCCTTTTAGTCATTTTCTATTTATTTCCTATTTCTTTATCTCAAAACCCCTAGTTAGAATAGCAAGGGAACCAAACCCTCTCTGGAGATCGGCCCGGGAGGTATTTCTTCCTCTTGGACTTTCAATGTTGGCAGAGTCTAAGGCTCACTGAATAACCAAATCCTTACCAAAGGCAGATCTCTGACCAACAGGTCTCCCAAGAAGTATTTTCCCATTTTCCTTTGTGAATGTAGCTATCTGTTCGGGAGCACTTGGAGATTCTTTCTTTGGTGTCCTTTGGTGTTGGTTGGCTTCCTGCTAGCTCGATTTGGGAGATGGTGCTGCAAAGCTTATCCTTACAGGTTTTTCTAGTCTTTCAGATGGGACCATGTGCTTCATTGTTGTTCGTAGTGGTGGCGTCCTCTCTTCTCCTAAATTGGGCTTTCAAAAGAGGGTTTGACGTCCTGTTCGTCTGATGTGGGATGTGGCATAGGGTTTCCTTTTCTTCATATTCTTGGTATTTGAAGGGGGATCATATTTTTATTGTCTACAAATGAGAGCCTCTCACGATTGCTTTTGGGTCGGGCTTTCAATGGTGGGTTCTAGATCTTCTACTATGGCTTTCAGAAGATCCTATGCTTGTCTGTTTCAAGAGTTTACCGATGGAACCCTTCTCTATAGTTTGTTTTTTGGTCCTTGGGGAGGGGATCCTGTGCTCTCTCGTTCAACTCTAGTAGAAGGTTTCTAGTGATTACTTCCTAGATGAATAGTTGGTGTGGTTGGGCTTTGATCTGTTGTTGGTGATTTCTTGATGGGTCCTGTATGTAGATTTTTTATGGTTTTTGCAAAGAGACCTCATGTATGCTCGCTTGCTGCAGAGGATGGGTTCCTGAAGGCAGTCCTTGGATTATATTGTTGCTTCTAGTTTTGGGGTACCATGGTGATTTAAATCTCCTATAGGTTTTCCTATCTTCAAACTGTGCATTATGTTTCCTTTGTAGTGAGATATTGTGGTTTGTGGAGATATCTTCGTGCTGCTCATCTAGCTTCCGGGACTTTGAAAGGCCTCAATGCAAGATTTCCTCATTTTTGTTGCTTCTCTTGAGGGGGAAATCTGATTCAAAGTTTTGTGTGGGAAATTGTTTCAAATTTGACATTTTTATGTTGTTTCAGTAGGGGCCAGGAGGTTCCCTATTCTATTTCAAAAGCGCAAGTTTTATTTTTGTTGCTTGTTTGTTTTCCCTCTTTAGGCAGGAAAACTTTTTCAAATTTCAGGTCTCATTTGTAGATGGTCCTGCAAATGTTGTATCCTTGTTTTTGTTGTTCCTTGTTTCTCTTCAGGAGATAGTATTTTTTGTTATGATCCTTTTGTAAAATTTTCGAGGATCCTTTCAAAAACCTTTATTTCAACCAATAAAAAAAAAAACAAGAGGAAGACAATAATTCCAATTGCCTCAATATTGAAATATTTTTGAGAAAAATATCAATGGAGTTATTGAAAGCAATTTTCTATTTCCACCTTGACAAGGCACTTCGCTCCACTAGATTTCCTACAAGTTTATTTTAAATATTTTGGGATATGTTGAAGAATGATATTTCAACCATAATTTAGGAGGCTAGCAAAAATAATACTATAATCATTAGTTTCTAAGAAACGTGAGATAAATTATGTTGATAATTTTCGTCTCATAGGCCTTTGTAACATGATTTATAAGATCATTTTAAAAATTATGGTAAATAGATTAGAAAACATACTAGATTACATCATATCAAAAGAAAATGTTTTCTTTATGGAAAGAAAATCCTTTATGCTATAATCATTGCATAAAAGGCTAAATGTTCTCTTCTATCCATAAAAAAATACATTATATGAAAAAAGTATAAGATAGGGTTTTCTAGAGTTTTCTATATGATATGCTAAAAATTAAGGTTCTAATGAAGGTTGATATAAATGAAATTATAGATTGTTATAGCACTCCAAAATATTCTATTTTGATCAATGCATCCTTAGATACATTCAACCATCTTGTGGTATTTGATAGGATTGCTCATTATTTGCTTATTTTTTGTTATTCTTATTAAGTCTTTGCAAAGAGCTCTTTTAAAGGTAAAACTAGAAGGAAAAAATCAAGGGTAGTCAAGTTGTCATAAATGGTCTTTTAGAATCTAATATTCAATTTTTTGTTAACACTTTTTAAGGTCATCCAATAGTGAGTAAGGCTATAGAATTTAAATCAATACTATTGTACTATGAGAAGGTTGTTGGACAACTGGCTGATATTAAAAAATATAATATTATTCTTATGAATATTGTCCTTCATTTAAAATAAATGATTGTAGAGATTTTAGTTTTTAATGTTAGAAAATTTACATTAACAAATCTAGGTGGGCGTATATCATAACATAAAGAAGCAGTTTTGAGACCTAATTTTTGGATTGAATTAAATCTTACTACAATTTTAGGAATTCAAATCATAATATATTTCTATTTATGATGCTACTTTTGATATTACCAACAACAATGACATCCAAAATTGATAAAATTCAAAGTGATTTTATTTAGAAATAATGTGAGGAGAAATTTATGTTTCCTCTTTATGATTGGGATAAGGTTCTAGAGGAATAAGATTGGGGGGATAAACTTACAAAAATTATATTTATGAGCTTAATATTAGGGTCAAAACTTGGATGGACAATATTAAAAGACCAAGGGAACAACTAGAAAAAAATATTAAAAAAATATATAAGGTTCTGTGGATGCAATGTAATTGCTAAGTGAACTTTACTTAGGGGTTTGAAAATATGGAACTCCATATCAATGTAGATAGTTTACAATGATTTAAAAACCATATGAGATGGTCAATTAATAAGGATGATTCTATGGGTTTTTATTTTATGCTTGGTTTAACCCTTATTATCTTATTTCTAATCCAAAATGAGAACCATTGACTAGGTCTATTTGACTTGCAGAGGTTCATAGTTATATTGGTGCGACCACAATTCCAAATCATAGATTTCTATTAATAGTTTGTTTAAGGGAGAGGACTTGAAACAAGTAGTGGATGAAATTTAAAATATACTTCAAGTATTTTATTTGATATTTTTTCCTCGATAGGATTTGTTGGTTTGGAATCTTTAAAAATTGTGGATACTTTGTCAATTTTGTGTATAAGGATCTAGAGCAATTATAATTTCCTTGGTGAGGATCATGCAAGACATAGTCTTACTCCCAAGGGTTTTCCTTTAAATATGTTTGGTCACTTGAGGCCCTTACTAAGTCATCAACATTCCTTTAGTTTATACATAGAAAATTGGCATATTTGCATAATAAATGAATAAAGCTTTGCCATGCTGTGTTACAGTTTGTACACAAGTGTTTGATGAAATGTGTCTACGTGTAATTAATAAAGTCCATGAAATGTAAATAAACATAAATGTATGTGATATATATTTCAACAAAATTATGAGATGTCAATTAGTTAGTTGGAGGGAGTTGAGGATAAAACTACCTCCTCATTTGTAGGAAAATTTTATGAATAGAACCTCCCATTCAAATATGGTAGAAGTTGGATGTAATTAGACATGCATTTATGATATACTTGTGTCAAGTTGTCTGACTATTGTGCAAGGTTGTTTGAGCTATTGTGGAAGGTTGTTTGAAATATTGTGTAAGGTAATTTTGTTGGACTAGGTCATTTGATATATGTCGTGTGCGCAATGTATCCATTTGTAATTATAAGTTATTGGAATTGTATGTTTTGTTTATTTAAGTGGTAATGAAATTGTGTTGTAGTATGTTGCATTCCATTTAAACATTCTAGTGTTATTTCCTACTTAAATTTGGGTTGGGCTTGGTGATATGGAGTTGTGATGAGCAAATCACTTAGGAAGGTGCACAATTACACAATGGAATGATTATAATGTAGCCAACGAATGATAAAGTTTCCCTTGATAGGAAAGAAGATTGGAGGTCACAATAGATGAATTTTGTTGATACTAATGAAGGGTTTATGCATGAAGCAAATGTGCAATAAATGAGCAACTAGAAATGCAAGGGTTTGTGCACAAAGTTGCATATCGATGACAATGAGTTGCATGCTAAAAAAAAAAAGATAACACCTCTATCATTATTGGAGATTCCTTTGGCTGAGGTGCTGGTAAGGCCAACAAGGTCAGTAATTAGGTCAATGGTTTGGGAGTAGGAATAGGAGTAACTAAAGGAAAATGTGTAATTGTGATGAGTTATAAGAGTTTGTTTCTGCTAATTGGGCTGAACTATCTATGGAAAATACGACATCACAACTCTAGGAGGTAACTTTCCTATTGGAAATTAAAGCAGTATAAAAAGGTAAAAAAATTGTTTACAATGGTAAGCTTTGGACCTTACCATTTTACCTCCTTGGACGACAGCAAGGCATTCGACATCAATTTCCCTTCCTCCTTTCCTCCCTATTTTTCTTCATTTCCTAACTTCTCCTATATTTCCTAAGGTTGTTAAATCAACCCTATTTAAGCATTGTAATTTCTAAGTTTCGTAAGGTCAATGAATAATATTTCTTATTTCCATTTTTCTCCAAGACTCATGTGCCACATCTGGTATCAGAGTCGAGTTCAAAGAGGGCTCAAAGATCGAGGTGGAGGAACCAATAACACGAGCACCGAGGTAGGTGAGGTCAAGTGGGACCCATAGCACGTGATCCGAGGTAAGGTCGAAGAAGGCCCACAAATCATGAACCAATACGAGGTCTGGAGAAGGCCCGCACAATGAGCACACGAGGAGGAGGAGAAACCTAGGAGAAACCAATCGGAGAGCACCACGTAGTGAGAGGAGAGCAAGGCTGATGTAGACTGGATGATATAGAACTGACACAAATCCGATTTCATGGCAGAAGGAGGTGATAAGAAATGTGGCGATAGGCGACAGGCTAAATAAGGCAAAAGGAT
Organism: Wollemia nobilis; assembly: GCA_028583015.1. Classification (NCBI taxonomy): domain Eukaryota; kingdom Viridiplantae; phylum Streptophyta; class Pinopsida; order Araucariales; family Araucariaceae; genus Wollemia; species Wollemia nobilis. Next base: position 2,315,108 of record JAQPPZ010000371.1, on the reverse strand, counting down.
GATCACTGATTACCCGAAGGCAATCAAGTGACTATGTGAGCATTGAGGATTTTAAACACCTCAAACACTCTCGCATGGTTGATGTGGGACTAAAAGTCCCAATTTTTTTTCTTTCGGCGTGGCCGCGAGAAGAACAAGGAAGGCAAGCTTCCCTTGCCTTCTCGTCGAGCCACACAGCTCGACTGGCTCGAGGAGCCAGCTGTAAGGCACCCACCTTCCTGTAGGTCACGGGTTTGAAACCCAGTGATGGAAAAAGCTTTGAATTTTTTTATTATTAAAAATTGGATCCGAAACAGCATAAAATTGTATTCATTCCCTTTGGTTCTCATCGGCAGTGGTGGCCAAGTTGGTTAGTGCGATTTGTTGATGCTAAGAGGTCGCAGGTTCGATTCCTGCAGACCATAATTTTTTTTTTTTATAAGTTATTTTAATTATTAAAACTACATATATTATATTTAATATATTAAATATAATTGTTTCTTTAAAATTTTTTTAGGGCAATTATTTTTTAATTTATTAAATAGTAATATAGTTTTTTAATATTATAAAAGAAAGGAAAATATTTTTTAAGAGACAATTATTGTAATCAAAGGGTACATATTTTTTTTTATTTGATTCAAGGAATCACAAACTGTAGAACTCTTGTGTAATAAGCCTAAGAGGCTTAGTTTTTTTTTGTAAAAGATACCAAGGATCAAATTGTAAAATTGTAAATAGGCATTGATGATAAGACCAAATGGTTGTTATCATGCCTTATGTGCAATTTTAGCAAGAGAAGGTGCAGAGAGGTTTGATGAAAAAGTAAGAGGTTATGGGCTCAATATTGTGTTTAGCCAACTTAAAAATGCAGTGATAACACATCAAAGGCATCCTGACTCAGGGTACGAGGAAGAATTTGAAGACAACTCATTCAGAAGTCAATTTGAAAAATTGAAATCCATACAAGCTACACCACAAGAATAATAGTATACACACTACAATATTTCAATGGAAATCTTAGAACCAGAATCACCAAAAATAATATTGATAAGTGACAACGAAGAAGTAGTAAATAATTTTTTGAATTAAGAGATAGCATCCCCACATCAAGAGGAATAAGCAGTGAATGATAGAGTAGAACAATTCAGATTTGACTTAAATTTGTAATCTCTTCTTTCTTCCTTCTTCTTCTTTCCTTATTTCAAACAACAAAGTACTTTATTGTAACCGTGAAATAAAGAGAGTTTTTGGTAACTATGGCCTCACACAATAGCTTACCTATACTAGAATTTAATGGTTATGACTATGAGTATTGGTCTATAAATATGAATACCTTGCTCATAGGAAGAGGTTTGTGGGACATAATAGAAGAGGGCTACACAGAACCCTCATACTAGACAACACTAAGTTTTGTAGACAAGAAAACACGAAAAGAAGAGAAAAAGAGCAACTCTTATGCTCTTTCTCATATCCAAGCTGCATTGGAGAAAAGCATATTCTCTAGAATCATCGCTTGTACAACTGCACAAGCTGCATGGAAAGCATTGAGTGATGGATTCCAGGGTAGTAGTCAAGTGAAGCAGATAAGGCTTCAAACACTGAAGAGAGATTTTGAAAATCTTCGAATGAAAGATGATGAAAAAGTCGATGATTATTGTTAGATTAAAAGCAATTGTGGATAAAATGGTTACACTAGGCGAAGAAATCAAGCCTGAGATAATTGTAACAAAAGTGTTGTGAACACTTACACATAAATGGAACCATATTGCCATAATTATAGAAGAATCCAAATATATTTCCGTTTTAACATTCGATGCATTAATCGGATCGTTAATGTCACATGAAGAGAGGTTTCCTAAAACTCCTTCAACCAACTACGAAGGTGATGATAAGGCCTTCAATTCCAATGAAAACAATGGAAGAGGATGGGGAAGAGGTCAAGGCAAAGGCAAGCAAAGAGGTAGAGGCAAGGGCAACTATAGAATAGACAATCAAAACAAAGGAGGCAACCAGAATAGAGGAGGCAACTCATACAGAGGAGTCAATCAACAAAGAGGTGGAAATCAAAATCAAGGAGGAAATAAAGGACAAAGTGGAAATCAAGGGCGAGGAAGTGACAAGTCAAAATTAGATTGTTTCAACTGTGGCAAGCCATGTCACTTCGCTCACGACTGTTGGTCAAAATATTCACAAGGAAACAATAGTCAATATGGTAATTATGGAGAAGAAGATGATACCTCTAATATTTTTATTTCGTATGGACAATAAGAATAGAATCTAAATGACACATGGATTCTGGATACTGGTTTTTCAAACCACATGAGTGGCAAAGAACATTTATTTGCTACTCTAGATTCCACTTATAAATCCTAAATCAAATTAGGGGATGGTAAGACATTGTAAGTAGAGGGCATTGGAGCCATGGAAGTTCCAACCAAAGAAGGACTAAAGAAAGTGCATGAAATATATTACAATCTAAAGCTCCAACATAATCTACTCAGCATTGGACAAATTATGGAGAACAATTACAAGCTTGTATCTAATGGACACTGTATCATTTTTGATAAAAATAATTATAATCGTGTCATCGCACAGGTCTCCATGACCAATAACAGGTTATTCCCTCTCAAATTTTATGATCCAGGAGGAGCTCAAATTGCAAATGTAGCTATAAAAAATCCAAGTGTGCTTTGGCACTTGCGATATGGTCACCTTAATTTCGCTAGCTTGAAAATTCTAACTTCTCAAGCTATGGTGACAATATTTCCCAAAATAAATGAACAAAAGGAGGTATGTGAAGGATGTGCTTGGGGGAAGCACTCAAGGTCAAAGTTTCCAAAAGGAAAAGCATGGAGAGACAACTATCCTCTTCAGTTAGTACATTCAGACATCTGTGGACCAATGCAAACATAGAGTGTTAGGACCCTCCTAACATGTCCTAATACTTATATTATTTATTAATTATATTCTAGGGTCACAACCCTTCACTCTTACAACTATTAGACTAGGTATTTAAATGCAATCCAAATATGATAATAAGGCATCATCGAACAAATATATAAATTAAGTCTATTGTGGGTTTTCTACCTTACAATAAAAAAACGATTCAATATAAAAAATGATCCTGCTTCCCACACTATTTAGTTTCATACCATCTGGATCAGAGCTAGATCAAGGAGCAAATTCACCATTAAATTTTTTTCCCACCACACATTTCAGCCAGTCCACATTCGTGAGGACGCAAACAACATTCATGCTTCACGGATCCATGTCAAAATCCTTGCAAAACCTTCTCCTAATGTACGAATTAAGTTGTCTTACACCCAAATTGCTCGACCTTTTGCGTGGTGACTGGTGGCTATTTTGAAAAAGCTAAAATATTCAACATAGCATCAAGGTTTTTGATGTCCAAAATGCAAAGGAAAAAAATTAAAATTATTATTTTTTATTTTTTGCTCACCTGTACCAAGTCATATTGATCATTACCTACACCAACCGCAATGGCTGAAGGACGACGATCACTGGATTCCATTCATGAGAAACATGAAAGGCTCACTGAAGAAGTTCAACAGGAAAGAGAGGAGAATACCCATAACACAAGAGAACTCTTCGAGAAAATATTTGCAATGGATGTTAAACTTGATGCCATCAGTCAAAATCAGGCAACAACACATGCAAATTCACCCAACCACGAGTCATCAAACCAAGCAATGTTAGGAGGTCCACAAAATTCCATTCTACCACGGACGACCAAATTAGACTTCCCAAAATTTGAAGGAGGAGACCCTACAAACTGGATCTACCGAGCAGAGCAATATCTCTCACTAAATCAAATTCCAAAAATGCAAAAAGTGCATATCATCTCCATCCACTTGGAAAACGATGCCATCCAATGGTACCAATGGTTTGAGAAAACTAATGGCACTCTGACATGGTCAACATTTACATAGAATCTATTAGTGCGATTCGGCCCTAGCAAGTTTCAAAGCTTTACAAGGGCCCTCACTAAATTATGCCAAACCACTTCGGTAAGCGAATACCAAGCAAAATTTGAAAGGCTAGCTAATCGAACATCCGGATTAGATGCTGCCTTCTTTCAAGAATGTTTTGTCAGTGGATTAAAATAAGAAATTTGAATAGAGGTGCAAATGTATAACCCTACAAACATGTTAGAGACCATCGGCTTGGAAAAATTAGTGGAGGACAAAATCAAGGCACGAAATCGGTTCACAAAACCAACTTGGGGGAAACCATCAAACACTTATACCAACCCCAAACCAATGCAAAATGGACAAACCCAAAACTCCTACATAGCCCCCAAAATTAACCCCGCTCTACCAATTAAGCATCTGAGTTTCGAGGAAATGAAGGAAAGACAAGCTAAGGGTCTTTGCTACCATTGCGATGAGAAATTTGACAAAAATCATAAATGTGCCTCATGAAAATTATATATTCTAGATGCCACAGAGGAAGGGAATTCTACTGAAGAGGAACCTGAACTTGAAGTAGAGGTATTATCCAACACACTTGAAAGTGACGAAGAAAATGCACCAAATGTTTCCTTCAACGCCCTTGCCGAATTTTCTTTCCCTCAAACAATGCGAGTAAAAGGGTATTTTAAGAAACAAAACCTTACCGTGCTCCTAGATTCTGGTAGCATGCATAATTTTATTGATCCAAAGGTGGCTAAACGAGAAAATTGTTTTATATACCCTTGTAATAACTTCGAAGTGATGATTGGAAACAACGAAAAAATTACATGCAAAGGAAAATGCAGAAATATAAAACTAACTATGGGGGTTTATAACATGAAAGGTGACATGTACGTCCTACCCCTAGGTGGGTGCGACATTGTCCTAGGCATACAATGGTTATGAACCTTGGACGTAGTCCAATGGGAATTTGATGAACTATGGATGAAATTCATAGCAAAGAACCAAACCTATATTATCCAAGCCATGAAATTAGGACCTTCCCAAATCGTCAGCTCGCATAGAATGGAGAAAATTATCCGAAAAGGAAACAAAGGAATGGTTGCCCAATTATTTTCAATTCAACCTAGTCACAAAGAAGACGAGACACCAGAGTTACAAAATATTTTAGACCACCATAAGGCGGTATTCAATGAACCAAAAGGACTACCTCCACAACGAAGTCACGATCACACTATTCCACTATTTCCAAGGCATCAACCTCCTAATATTAGACCTTATCATTATCCATACCTCCAAAAGACCGAAATAGAGAAATTAGTACAAGAGCTTCTTAATGCAGGAGTCATTAGACCTAGCAAAAGCCCTTACTCCTCTCCAATTATTTTAGTTAGAAAAAAGGATGGCTCGTGGCGTTTATGTGTTGATTTTCGAGCGCTTAATAAAATGACCATCAAAGATAAATTTCCTATTCCGGTCATAGACGAGCTATTAGATGAACTCCATGGGGTAGCTTATTTTTCCAATTTAGACTTACGGTCAGGCTACCACCAAATACGAGTCAATGAAAAGGATATTCCTAAGATGACATTTCGCACTCACGAAGGGCACTACAAATTCTTGGTGATGCCATTTGGCCTGACCAACGCTCCTTCTACCTTTCAAAGTCTAATGAATAAGGTATTTCACCCTTTTCTTCATAAATTTATATTAATTTTCTTTGATGACATTTTGATTTATAGCAAAACATGGGAAGAACATTTGGACCATGTTAGAAAATCGTTCCAAATCTTGAAGGAAAATCAACTTTATGCAAAAAGATCAAAGTGTTCCTTTGGAAAACAAGAAATTGAATACTTAGGGCATATTGTCTCAAAGGGAGGAGTTATGGTAGATCCTTCCAAAATCGAGGAGGTGAAAAATTGGCCTATTCCAAAAACCTTAAAAGCTCTACGTGGGTTTCTTGGACTAACGGGATATTATAGAAAATTTGTCCAAAATCATAGTAAAATCGCTGCTCCTCTAACAACATTACTTCAGAAAAATGCTTTCAAATGGTCGTCTAAAGCGGATGAGGCCTTTATCACCTTGAAAACTGCAATGTGTACCACCCCTGTTCTAGCCATGCCCAAATTTTCTAAACCGTTCGTCATTGAAAGTGACGCTTCAAGAATAGGAATGGGAGCCGTACTCATGCAGGATGAAAGGCCTCTAGCTTTTATAAGCAAAGCATTTTCTCCTAAGAATTCAGCTCGCTCTATGTATGAAAAAGAGATGTTTACAATTTTCCATGCTATTCAACATTGGAGGCCTTACCTTATTGGCCAACATTTCATTATACGCACTGACCATCATAGCTTGAAGTATTTTTTGGAACAAAGGACTAATACCTCGGAACAAAAAAAATGGGTTACTAAACTTCTTGGCTATGATTATGAAATTACATATAAAAAGGGAAAGGACAACATGGTAGCCGATGCACTTTCTAGAAAATTTGAAGATATGCCTCAAGTCCATGCTCTTTCCTCCCTTATTCCTAAATGGGTAGATGAGGTGTATGAAGAATGGATAAATGATCCTACTATCCACGCCTTAATTCAACAACTTCAACATAATCCTAGTAGCAAACCTCCATACACTTGGAAGGACAATATATTAAGATACAAAGGGAGGATGGTCCTCACCCCCAATTCAACTTATCATGAAAAAATTATTCATGAGTTACATACCTCACCCACTGCAGGCCACTCAGGGTTCTTAAAAACCTATAAAAGAGCCACTACCTCCTTCTATTGGGTAGGAATGAAAAATTACATAAAAAACTTTGTAAAATAATGTGAAGTTTATCAAAGACAAAAGGGGGAGACCCTCGCTATTCCAGGATTACTTCAACCTCTTCCTATACCCACCAAAACTTGGGCAGATATTTATATGGACTTTAAAGCAACCATTTTCGTAGTCGTTGATCGTTTATCTAAATATGCCCATTTTTTTTTGTGGCTCATCCTTATACCGCTAGAACTATAGCCCACCTCTTCCTAGATAACATCTTTAAATTACATGGTATGCCCTCCATAATTGTTAGTGACCATGACCCAAATTTCACTAGCACATTTTGGAAGGAATTGTTCAAATTACAAGGTACTCAACTTCGTATGAGCTCTACTTACCATCCTCAAATCGATGGCCAAACAAAAGTTGTAAATAAATGCTTGGAAACATACCTTCGATGTTTTGTTTCTACTCAACCACTCCATTGGGTAAAGTGGATTTCACTAGCGGAATGGTGGTATAACACTTCATACCATACGTCCATCAAAATGACTCCTTATGAAGCACTATATGGTCAAACACCACCATCCCTCACTTCCTATATTCCAGGGACTACAAAAATCCATGCGGTGGAAACAAAAATTGCTAATAGAGATGACATACTACGGATCCTAAAAGAGAACCTACACACCACCCAAAATCACATGAAGTAGCAAGCCGATCAACATAGAAGTGAATGTAGTTTCCACGAGGGTGATATGGTTTTCTTACGTCTCCAACCTTACCGTCAATCCTCTCTTAAAAAAAAAGGTTCTCAAAAGTTAGCACCCAAATTTTACGGGCCGTATAAAGTTCTCCAATGTATTGGGACCGTTTATTATAAACTAGAGCTTCCTCCCTCTTCCAAACTTCACCCAGTATTTCATGTATCTTGCCTTAAGCTCACAGTTGGAGCCCATATCACGACACAAACCACTCTCCCTAAATTCTCCGATGATGGAGTACTTCTAGTCGAGCCAGAAGCTATCTTGGATCACCACTCTCATCACCTTCGTACTCACGATATCATGGAAGTTTTAATCCATTGGAAAGGTCTACCTTTAGAAGACGTAACATGGGAAAATTTTCAAGATATCCAACAACAATTTCCAAATTTCTAGCTTTGAGGACAAAGCTCCTTAAGGGGGGTGGCATGTTAGGACCCTCCTAACATGTCCTAATACTTATATTATTTATTAATTATATTCTAGGGTCACAACCCTTCACTCTTACAACTATTAGACTATGTATTTAAATGCAATCCAAATATGATAATAAAGCATCATCAAACAAATATATAAATTAAGTCTATTGTGGGTTTTCTACCTTACAATCAAAAAGTGATTCAATATAAAAAACGATCCTGCTTCCCACACTATTTAGTTTCATACCATAGAGTCTCATAAACTATTCTTATTTTCTCACTTTCATAGATGACTTCTCTAGAATGTGTTGGATTTATTTTTTGAAAAAAAAAGATGAAGCTTTTGATTGCTTCATAGATTTTAGAAACAATGTAGAGAATCAAAGTGGGAATTATGTAAAATGTCTTAGAACAGATCGAGGAGATGAATACTCCTCAAAAGAATTTTTGAAATATTGTAAAGCAAGTGGGATTAAAAGGTAATTCACCACTACATATACCCCACAACAGAATGGTGTGGCCGAGAGAAAGAACCACACCATAGTTGAAATGATGAGATCGATGCTTCAGACTAAGCATATAACTCATATGTACTAGGTAGAGGCTATAAGAACCAGTGTATATATTCTAAATAGAAGTCCTACTTCTAGTTTATATGGTGTCACTCCTTATGAGGGGTGGTACGAAAAGAAACCTAATGTAAAGCACTTCAAAGTGTTTGGTTCTTTAGCATATGCACACATTCTTGATGAGAAAAGGAAGAAGCTTGATCCAAAAAGTCAAGCTTGTATATTTGTAGGGTATTGTGAGTCTACAAAGGCATATAGACTCTACAATCCCAAGACTTATAAAGTTATACTCTCCAAGGATGTAATTTTTAATGAAGATGGAGAATGGGGTCATCAAAGAATTTTTGTTGATGACGAGTCCCAAGATGTAAGTTCTTCACAGGTACAACATGTGTCTCCAAAGAAAAGTAAAGGCACACCACACCCTCCAAGCCCATACAAGAGTACTACATCAAGTACTTCAACCGCCACTCCAAGTCATTCTCCACAGAGATCAGTAAGTTCTTCACCAATGGAAATTTATAGAGACTCTCCATCGAGAGGCAAAAGAACATTACAACATCATCCATATTTTCAAATGTTGGATCAGAATTTCCAGAGAAGATTCACTAGAAGCCAAGCTAGTGAGATGAATACAATTTTGCAGCAACTTGAAAATTTGCAATTGTATGGAGATGATGACTCCCATGATACTTGGGGAGATGTAGTCAATTATGCTTTATTGGCTAGTACACAGCTAGAATCAACTATCTATGAGAAGGCATGTACTCAAAATGTATGGCAAAAAGCCATGAAAGAGGAAATAACCTCTATAAAAAATAATGATAGATGGGATCTAGTAAAACTACCCCAAGAAAAAAAATATGTTGGATGTAAATGGGTCTACAAGACCAAGTACAATGCTAATGGAAGCATTGATAGGCATAAGGTGAGACTAGTAGCAAAAGGTTTTACTCAGAAATTTGGCATTGACTATGAGGAAACCTTTGCTCCTGTTGCACGACAAGAAACAATCAGATTAGTTCTTTCCTTAGCAGCCGATAAAGGATAGAATGTTCAACACATGGATGTGAAAAGTGCTTTTCTGAATGGATACTTGATAGAAGAGGTTTATGTTAAACAACCTCAAGGTTTTCAATAATAAAGAAAGAAGAACCTTGTTTACAAATTGAAGAAAGCACTTTATGGCCTCAAGCAAGCACCAAGAGCTTGGTACTCACGCATTGATGGCTATTTCAGCGAGTATCGATTAAAAAGAAGTAAAAGTGAACCAACTCTATACTACCTAAAGTATGGAGTAGAAATTCTCATAGTTTGTTTGTATGTGGATGATCTAATATTTATGGGTAGTAACAATAAAATGAATATGGAGTTCAAAAACTCCATGATGAAATAGTTCGAGATGAAAGATCTTGGTTTAATGTGATACTTCCTAGGGATGGAAGTGCATAAATAAAATAAAGGGATCTTCATATGTCAACACAAGTATGCTCGAGACATGATCAAGAAATTTTCCATGGAGCAATGTAAATTAGTTGCCACTCCAACTGGATATGGGATCCAATTGAGCAAGGACGATGGAGCATCAAAGGTTGACATGACCACTTACAGAAGCATGGTTGGGAGTCTGATATCTCTCACCAACACAAGGCCCGATATTCAATATGTTGTTTCTATAGTTTCAAGGTTTATGGCTAGTCCATTTGAGCTGCATCTACATGCAACTAAAAGAATCTTAAGATATGTAAAAGGTATATTAGATTTTGGAATCCATTACCAAAAATGTAATTATGTGAAATTAGTTGGCTTCAGTGACAATGATTGGGGCAGCAATATAGATGATAGGAAATTTTTGGCATTTTTGCCACATTGATTCTCATTGATTAATGCATTAGTGTATTATTGAAAATCTGACCTTTAATATCAGCTTTGATGCAGCTTTGGCGAAAAAAGAAGAAAAAATGAGCAAAAAATGACTAAGTCTAAAAGCTGCAGCGATTCGTTGACATGTCACGAAATCGCGGTCAACGCAATCAATGCGAGCGAGTTGGGCGGAACCGTCGCGATATCGCGACGTGTTCCAGAATCGCGGGTTGGTCGGCCTCAAAGACACAAAGTTGAAAACTTGCAGCGCGTCGCTGACATGTCAGCGAATCACGACACTGGCGGCTTCGAAGGGGCAAGTGCCAAAACTTGCAACGATTCGCTGCATGTTCGAGCGGAGAAGAGTCCAAGGCAAGGATGCAGCGCATTGCGACGGAAAATGGCAAAGGGTATGGAGAAATAAATGCGTAGCGATATCGCTACCCGTAGCGAAATCGCGGGTTTTGACCAGAAAGACAGTACCCGAAACATGTAGCGATATCGCTACATGTTTCGTTTTCGCACGGTGTTTGGCAGAGAGGACCCAAGGTTAAAAGTTACAGCGACGCGCTACCTGTAGCATTTTCGTGATGAAAAAGTGGTAATTGGTACGGAAGGAGTAAAGCGTAGAGATATCGCTACATGCTTCAAAATCACGGCCATTTCGGTCCAAGAAGCAAAGGAGCAGTAAGTTGTAGCGATCCGCTGCAATATCAACAATAAGGCCAACTGACATGAATATGCAGCGAAATCATGCAAGGGATGAAAATTGATCAAAAAGCATGAAAATGGTTAAGTGCTCAAATTGGTAGCGAAATGGAGACAAGGAAGAATTGAAGAAATTCAAGTGCAAAAGGTGTTATGTTTTTGCGGACCGTCTTCAAGGCCGTATAAGGTGCCTGAAACATGTAGCGATATCGCTACATGTTCCATTTTCGTGGCGTGTGGCTTCAAAGGTTTCAGTGTTCAAAAGTGCAGCGATGCGCTGACTGTTTTCGCAAAAGGCATAAAAAATGCAGCGATTCGCTGCAAGTTCTGGGCGACAAGGCGAGTGCGGTGCAGCGATGCGCTGACTGTTTTCACAAACGGTATAGAAAATGCAGCGATTCGCTGCAAGTTCTAGGTGACAAGGCGGAGTGCGAAGAGAATCATGCAAAAAGCAAAAGGCGTCACATTTTCACGACCCATCCAGGAGACCGTACAAAGTGCTGAAACGTGCAGCGATGCGCTGTATGTTCCGTTTTTGCGGGGCAGGAAGGAAGGAATAGCCAAAGGCCGCAATGCGTAGCGATATCGCTACATGTGCCATTTTTCGCAGAAGAAGCTAGCGATAGAGAAGACAAAGCCGAAGATATAGCGACAGCGCGACAGGGAGCATTTTCGCGGGTGTAAGTGACAAAAGTGTACGGCATAAAAATACGTCACGATTTCGCGACCCGTCGCATTAGTTTCCTCATCCCTTCCATCTTCTGCTGTACAAATACCCAGTATTGTTGCTAGTGTTGCACCCCTACAAGTTCCACCAATGGCACAATTTCCTCCACCCAGAAAATTCTTGGCATGGAACGGTACTGGAGCCTTGAATCTGCAGGCTCAGAATCCAGTACCTTAGGCTGCACTGAAGGCTTTGCCCACTTACGATGGTACTGGTAAAATAGCCTATGAGCACATAAATGATGTGGCTTCTCTGGCTGCTATCCATGACATTACCTATGAAGATGTAATGATCAAATTGTTAGTGTGTTCTTTGAGAGGTAAACTGCTGTTTTGGTACATAACTCTGCCTCCCGACACCATAACATCATGGGATCAGTTTGGTGATTTACTGGTGAAACATTTTCATGAACAGGCTGACCCTTTCTCATTGTTAAATCAGTTTATTGTCATACAGAGACATCCACAAGAAGAGATACCTGATTTTAATGTCCAGTTTACCAGAACTTGGCAAAGGATTCCTGATGGTATTTGACCTGCTAATGAATTAGCTGCGATGTACTACCTTAGAGCGTTTCACTCAGCTATCGGTTGGGCGGTTCGGCAGTCTAATGTTGTAACGTTTCTAGAAATATTTGAACAAGCAATTAAAGCAGAAGCTGATCTGGTTGCTGTAGGAAGACTGCCTCCAAAGGTAACTATGCCTCTTATTCCAGATTTGCCTCAATATTTATATGGTTCACAACCACACCCCATGCCAGCTATGTATCCTACACCATCATGGAGTTCTAAAGCACCTCAGGTTGTAACTATTCCAGCTCCTCAATTGCCTGCTTTAACTCCTTTACCGCTCCTTGCACCCAGCATTCAACCATCTCCCGTTTCCACTGGATTTCTAGCTTTGCCAGCACCACCGACTCCTTTGCCCTTACCGGTACCTCCTGCACCTGCAAACCCTGATCCATATACAACATTATTGCAAGAGGTTAAGTCTGCAAATTTTGCCATTAGAGCCATGGGAAATAAGATCACACTCATTGAGAGGAAGCAGACTGAGAGAGATTTCCAGCCAAGGAGATTTCAACCTCCTCAAATTACTAGAGATCAAGCTGCCTCCACAAGCAAAGCACCTAAAAAGGGCTTAGCTGTTCTAGCAAATGAAGATGCAGCCCATGCAGATGGAGTATATTGGTGCTCGACTTGTAATGATCCTCACGGAGAGGATACATGTATGGTTCACTTAAATTATGTGCAGACCTTGGCGGCCAGCTCTTCAGGTGACCATGTTAATATGATCTCAGAAGCTGGTTATAATTTGATGACTGCAGTGGAAGATCAAGTTTCAGTTCTAACAAGGACTGGAAAGAAGCCTATGAATGTTGATCCTGTTGACTTAGAGCCGTTAAGAGTACCGGCTGAAGTGAAGAGGCTAGTGAAAGCTCCTGTGCTAGCTCCAAAGTCTTTGCCCAAAGGTCCAACTTTTAATAGAGTTCAAGAAAAGGCAGTAGCTGCACCAGTAATATCAGAAGCAGAGGAGCAGGCACGTGAAAAATTGAAGTATCCATCACTGACCAAGAGGTTAAGAGTGGAAGCTACACAACAGTACAAAACCAGATTTGAGCAACCTCGTGAGATGAAAAATTCTGCTGCAGTTTCATACAACATTGTTGATGATCTTAAAAAGACCCCTGCTAAGGTAAGCCTTTATGACGCTTTGCAATTATCTTGTCAAGTAGATTTATTACAAGAGTCATTGAAATCTGTGAAGGAGAGTGAAAAAGGCCTACCCAGACCGTCTATGCCCAAACTTTAACCACCTCTGTTACTAGTAAGAACAGACCTCCTCCTTTTTACTTGTCATTGCAAATAGAAGGTTGGGTTGTACACAATTGTATGATTGATTCGGAGCTGCAACCACTGTCATGCCCAAGGGAGTCTCGTGAAGCTATGGGAATGGAGTATACCCGGAGTAGTCCTGGAGTTCCGCAATTGGATGGTACGCCTTGTAAAAATAGTAGGTGTCATTAAAGATGTACCCATTGTCCTGCATACAATGCCCCAAATCACTGTTATTCAAGAAATTGTTGTAGTAGATTTAGAGCTCTATTTTAGCATGTGTTTATCCAGGGAATTTATCGCAAAATTAGGGGGTTATATGGCATTAGATTATTTCCATCTGGAAATTCCTTTTAAGAATAGACGTCTCAGAATACAAAATGAAAAGCCTTCCCCTTTTCACATTGAGAAGTTGGAAAAGACATGCAGTCGGTCCATATGCTCACTGAAGAGTCTGAAGATGCTATTTTAATGAGTGAAGTTTTAAACAATATTCAGTTGGAAGACCAGTTTTCAATGCTTAACTTCAATGCCATGATGGAGACAGAGATTGGCTGCTATGCCATTCGAAAACCTGAGACTGAGACAAAGCAGGAATTGTCTAACCCAATTGATCAGACTGAGGTTACAGATCAGTTATGGCAACCGTATTTCAATGGAGCTAGATGCGGGAATGGTGCCGGAGCGGTATTGTGTTAATTTCTCCCTCTGGTGTACGGAGAACTTATTCATATCGGCTTACATGGAGTTGTACTAATAATGCTCGCTGAATATGAAGCATTGTGCTTGGGTCTGAAGAAAGCAAAGAAGTTAGGAATAGAACAACTCAATATTTTTGGTGATTTCGAGCTTATTGTAAATCAGGTCACAAATAGATGCATCTCAAAGCAGCATTATCTGAAAGCATATCGTAATCAGGTTTGGGATTTGTTTGAACTTTTCACTGCGCTTAATATTCAAGCTATTTCCAGAGAGATGAATAAACATGCTGACTTATTAGCATCTCTTGGAGCTAACTTTTCTCCTGCTGATCAAGTTGTGAACAAGCCCAAGACAGTGAGAATGGTATACAGACCCAGTGTGCCAGATAAGGAAACTTTTTGGTAGGTCTTTGAAACTGATGAGCAGATTGTTAATTTCCTGATACATGAAGCTGTAGCTGTTGAGGGCAGAACTTTGGAAGATGAGGAAGCCGAAGGTCTTATTCAATTAAGGAATAACCATATTCCAAAGGGTCTAATAACTCTGGAGAGCTTGTTTGACCAACATGATCGTTCCAGAAAGCCTCGAATGGAGATTGATAGAAAGGAATTCATGGAGTTAGAGCTTCAGCCTGACAAAGTGATTAAGGTTGGCACTGACTCAACCCCAGAAGAACTGCATAAAATCGAGCAGCTACGCAAAGAGTTTTCTTGATATTATAGCTTGGAGCTATGAAGACTTGAAAGGTTACAACAAGCAGATTATACAGCATACAATTGAACTGGAAGAAGGAGTTAGGCCTTTTCGATAGAAACAGAGACCTGTAAACCCAAAGATTGAGGCATTGATGAAGGCTGAGCTTGTTAAAATGCTGCAAGCTAAGATCATCTATCCGGTCAAGCACTCCACATGGGTCGCCAATCTGGTCCCCATCCGTAAGAAGAATGGAGATATTAGATTGTGCGTTGATTTCAGGAATTTGAACCGTGATTCATTAAAGTATCATTATCCTTTGCCAAGAATAGATCAAATATTGCATGTTGTGGCTGGTGCACAGCATTTTTCTTTGCTGGATGGATTTTATGGGTATAACCAGATCTGGGTAAAAGATGAAGATCAGTTTAAGACAGCATTCACCACGAAGTGGGGTACTTTTGCATATCAGCGAATGCCCTTTGGACTGTCAAATGCTAGAGCTACCTTCCAAAGAGCTATGGACATTGCTTTCAAAGATTTGTTGAACAAGATCATTGTAATATACCTTGAAGACATGACAGTCTTTTCACATAGAAGGGAAGACCATTGTTCTCACCTGAGGTTGATTTTTGAGAAATGCAGAGAATTTAGAATCTCCATTAATCCAAAGAAGTCTGTGTTTGCTGTAAAAGAAGGTAAGCTTCTGGGTCATGTGATTTCCGAAGATGGATTAGCAATTGATCCAGCCCGTGTTGAAGCCTTGAAGAAATTGTCACTCCCTGCAAACAAGAAGGAACTTCAATCTTTCTTTGGACAAATAAATTTCATTAGAAAATTCATTGCTGATTTTTCTCGAGTTGTTAAACCAATGACCGAATTGTTGAAGAAAGATGCAGTTTTCCAATGGACAGCTCAAAGAAAGGAAGCATTTCAGGAGATCAAGGAAAGAATAGTGTAGGCCCCTATCCTGATTAATCCTGACTACTCCAAGGATTTCATCTTATATGCAGTTGGAGAAGATGACAGTTATGCTACAGTTTTGACGCAAAAGGGAGATGATGGGAATGAAAGGCCCATTGCTTTTCTGAGCCAAGTCATTTTACCTCACGAAGCAATGTACAATTTTATTGAGAAACAGGTATATGCTGTGATGAAATCCCTAAAGAAATTCAAATATTTTATTTCCCAGAGCAGGACATTTGTTTATGTGCTTCACCCAGATGTGAGAAATTTCATTCTTCAAGGAGAGTTGGGTGATAAACATGCTGGCTGGGTCACCAAGATCCAAGAATTTGATGTTGAAATTCACCCAACTAAATTAGTGCGTGGTAAAGCTCTGTGCCAGTAGTTAGCAAAGATGGCAGCATTTGATGTATGCGAAGATCAGGGAGAGGCTCTTGCTGGTAATGACAATTTAATGAATTTCTTAATTCTGGAAAAATATTGGACAGAGGACCTGATTGATTACTTCACAAATGGAATATGTCCATCACAATTGACTGCTTCTCAGAGGAGGATATTTCGGTTGCAAGCTCTGCGGTATGTTTTGTTTTCAGATGTTTTTTTTTTTAAAAGTATTGATGGTGTTCTTTTGAAGTGTGTTAAACAAGCAGACAAGGATAGGATCTTGGAAGAGTTCCATTCTGGTCTATCAGGAGGACATTTTGCAGGAAGACCGATGGCCTTGAAAATCATTTGAGCTGGTTACTACTGGCCGACCCTGTTCTCAGATTCTTTCAAGATTGCACAAGCCTGTGATAAGTGTCAAAGATATGCAGGAAGAGTAAGGAATGTAGCTCTGCATTTGCATCCAGTTCAGGTTGAAGCACCCTTTCAGCAATGGGGGTTGGATTTTATTGGAATAATTGATCCTAATTCCTCAGCTGGTCACAGATACATCTTAACAGCTACAGATTATTTCACAAGGTGGTCTGAAGCCGTACCTACAAAGATGGCCAATCAATCTGTAGTGATTTCTTTCGTTGAAAGTTTGATTACACGTTTTGGTGTTCCAGACGCCATCATTACAGATAATGGAACTCCATTCATTGGAGCTGAACTGGCTGAGTTTGCTAACAAGTTTGGAATTTTCCTTAAGACATCTTCCAATTACTATCCATAGGGAAATGGCTTGGCAGAGTCAACGAATAAAAATTTGCTCAGAATTTTGAAGAGGTCATTGGGAGAGAACAAAAGATCATGGCACTTGTTATTGAATCAGGCGTTATGGGCAGACAGGATTTCCGTCAAGAAGTCCATTAAAACCTCACCATATGCCCTAGTTTATGGCAAAGAAGCAAGGTTGCCGGTTCATCTTGAGTTGCCGATATTACAGCGATTGCGAGTCTTTTCAAGATGATGAGACAGGACTCGAGTTCCTTGGATCTCCGAATAGCACAGTTGTTGGAATTAGAGGAGCAGCGTTCCAAAGCGTATAATGAATTTGACAAGCACATGCAAGGGATTTCGAAGTGGTTTTATAAGCATTCTGCAGCCCGTCCATTCAAGACAGGAGATTTGGTGCTGAAATGGAATGAGAATAAAGCTAAACCTGGCAATCATAAGAAGTTTGATGCATTCTGGGAGGGTCCCTTTCGCATTTCCAGCACAGGTGCAGCTAATTCTTTCTATTTGGAAGACATGGATGGTAGCTCACTTCCAATTTCAGTTAATGGCTTTCATTTGAAAGCCTACTTTTCATGAATTCGCAAGTTCAATTTGAGTTTGTATATAATTAAAAAAAAAAAAATAAAAAATAAATATATATATATATATATATAAAAAAAAGGAAGTGAAGAAGAAGAAAAGAGTATGTATATAGGTTTTGCCTTTTGTTGTCACCTTGGCTCTTGTTGCTTGTGGGTTGTAGGTGTTTGTTTCCCTTTTGTCCTTCCTTTCCCGACAGTTTGTGGCTTCCAAAGAATTCTTCTTTTCCCTCCCCTGCTTTCTATTTCCTTTCTTCATCTTCCTCTTCCTTCTTTGGTTTCTTTCTTCTTGCAATATAAAAAAACAAAAAGAATAAGCCACGGCTGTTGTTTCTTCTCCCCTTTTCTATTTTTCCCATTTCTTCTTATCCCTTTCTTCTCAGTTTGGTTTTTGTTTTAAAAAGCATTTATTTTCCAGCTTAGTTCATTTTCATTTCACGCTTCAAAAATTCCATTTCTGTTCCATCCATTCGTTCATTCCATATATTTCCACTGGTAGTGTAGCAACATGCATTTGTTATGTCTATTACGTCATTTTTGCTCCATCATTTTATTACTCACACCACTCCATTGCAGTCACCGCCTGCGCAATCGTAGGAGCTCACTTCACCATCACATTCCATTTCTTCAGTTTATAACCGCTTCTATGCAAGTTCTTCTGGTTCTAGTTTTCAGTAGCAGAAGAAGTTTTGTAGCAGTCCTCTGACATGTTTGCAGTAGCCAACCTTACTGTTCTGATATGACTCTGTGCCCAATGGACTAAGGCCTGGATTCTTGCATACAGCAAGCTGTATACCCCGTGAGCCGCCAAGAATGTTGGCATTTTTGCCACATTGATTCTCATTGATTAATGCATTAGTGTATTATTGAAAATCTGACATTTAATATCAGCTTTGATGTAGCTTTGGCGAAAAAGAAGAAAAAATGAGCAAAAAATAACTAAGTCTAAAAGCTGCAGCGATTCGCTGACATGTCGCGAAATCGCAGTCAACACAGTCAATGCAGGTAGGTTGGGCAGAACCGTCGCGATATCGCGACGTGTTCCAGAATCGTGGGTTGGTTGGCCTCAAAGACACAAAGTTGAAAACTTGCAGCACGTCGCTGACATGTCAGCGAATTGCGACACTGGCGGCTTCGAAGGGGCAAGTGCCAAAACTTGCAGCGATTCGCTGCATGTTCGAGCGAAGAAGAGTCCAAGGCAAAGATGCAGCGCGTCGCGATGGAAAATGGCAAAGGGTACGGAGAAAGAAATGCGTAGCGATATCGCTACCCGTAGCGAAATCGTGGGTTTTGACCAGAAAGACAAAGTACCCGAAACATGTAGCGATATCGCTACATGTTTCGTTTTCGCGCGGTGTTTGGCAGAGAGGACCCAAGGTTAAAAGTTACAGCGACGCGCTACCTGTAGCATTTTCGTGATGACAAAGTGGCAATTGGTACGGAAGGAACAAAGCGTAGCGATATCGCTACATGCTTCAAAATCACGGCCATTTCGGTCCAAGAAGCAAAGGAGCAGTAAGTTGTAGCGATCCGCTGCAATATCAATAATAAGGCCAACTGACATGAATATGCAGCGAAATCATGCAAGGGATGAAAATTGATCAAAAAGCATGAAAATGGTTAAGTGCTCAAATTGGTAGCGAAATGGAGACAAGGAAGAATTGAAGACATTCAAGTGCAAAAGGTGTTATGTTTTCGCGGACCGTCTTCAAGGCCGTACAAGGTGCCTGAAACATGTAGCGATATCGCTACATGTTCCATTTTCGTGGCGTGTGGCTTCAGAGGTTTAAGTGTTCAAAAGTGCAGCGATGCGCTGACTGTTTTCGCAAAAGGCATAAAAAATGCAACGATTCGTTGCAAGTTCTGGGCAACAAGGCGAGTGCAGTGCAGCGATGCGCTGACTGTTTTCACAAACGATATAGAAAATGCAGCGATTCGCTGCAAGTTCTAGGTGACAAGGCGGAGTGCGAAGAGAATCATGCAAAAAGCAAAAGGCGTCGCATTTTCACGACCCATCCAGGAGACCGTACAAAGTGCCGAAACGTGCAGCGATGCGCTGCATGTTCCGTTTTCGCGGTGCAGGAAGGAAGGAATAGCCAAAGGCCGCAATGCGTAGCGATATCGCTACATGTGCCATTTTTCGTGGAACAAGCTAGCGATAGAGAAGACAAAGCCGAAGATGTAGCGACAACGCGACAGGGAGCATTTTCGCGGGTGTAAGTGACAAAAGTGTACGACATAAAAATACGTCACGATTTCGCGACCCGTCGCGTTTTCACGACCTGCAACAGTTTCCCGCCAGAACATAGTATGAACGCCCGAGGAGATTTTTTGGATTTTTGATGATTTAATGCTGACCCGAAATTAAATGTTTTGTGGATTTCCAAGGTATTCAAAGTAAAAGACGCGCCCAGGCCACCGAGATTGAAGATTTAATGCATTCGAGGCTGCTGTAACGGTTTCATGCACATGTTCAAAGAATCAAATTTAATGAAGGACCGTGAACGTTTCATTGCATTTAATTTTGTTTCTTCGAGGCTGTAATCAATGGGTCGTGTATGTAATTTCCAATGCACAATTGTAGATCACGAGGAGGATGGTGGCAAACATTTAATGCTGTAGAGAGGACGGACCTCTATAAAAACCAATGTAATTCTCATTTCAAAAGGTTGGAAAAACTTGCTGCTGGAGACTGGAAGTGCATTTGCAGGAATAAAAGACTTGAATTCTAATTTTTCAAGCATTGCATGGATGAATTTCTTTTCTGTTTCTCTGCATTTCTAATAGCATTCATACTCCTGCATTGCTGTTACATTTAAATTCTGCTTCTGGATTTAAACATCGCGGTCAGGGTATGATTTTTGGAATGTGGGTTTGGAGGGATTTGCTGCATGTGATTGTGCGAAGATTAAGCTGATTTCTTATGTTACTTGCTGTTGTTGCATTTGTAGTTTCCTGCTGTTGTTTTTCTCATCCCATCACTTCGGCCTGTGGCCATATTTCCCATTTCTTTTTGCAGTTTTTTTTTTAAATCTCTTTCCTGCAACCCTTATCTTAAACCAAATCTATAATAGTGAAGGGAACCAGCCCACTCTGGAGATTGGTCTGGAAGCCATTTCTTGCTTCCAGCCTTTCAATTTTGGCCAGGTCTAGGGTGCATTTGTAAAATCCTTTCCTATGGCAGATTTTGGACCAACAAAAATCTACATCAAGAAATTTTTTTATTCTAGGATCAAGACTAATTACATGGAGTTCCAAGAAACAAACTGTTGTAGCATTGTCATCGACTGAGGTTGAGTATATAGCCATCACATATGCTAGTACTCAAGCCCTATGGTTGAGAAAATTTCTTGAAGAGATTGGAGAAAGTCAAAGTGGTCCAACTCGACTGTATTGTGATAACATAAGTGCCATTCAATTGGCATACAATCTAGTCCACCATAGCAGATCAAAGCATTTTTATATGAAGTATCACTTCATTCGAGATATGGTGGAACAATAGATAGTTGAGCTTCAATATTGTAACACTTTGGATAATATTGCAAACATCTTCACCAAAGGTATAGCTATAACTCAATATATAAATTTGAGAGAATGTATAGTCAGTCCTCTCAACTTTATGGGGGAGAATGTTGGAAATTAAAGTAGTATAAAAAAGGTAAAAGATTGTTTACAATGGTAAGCTTTGGACCTTACTATTTTACCTTCTTGGACAATAGCTGACTGGGCATATTGGATGGCATGGACGACAAGGCATTCGACATAAATTTCCCTTCCTCCTTTCCTCCCTATTTTTATTCATTTCCTAAATTTTCCTATATTTCCTAAGGTTGTTAAATCAACCCTATTTAAGCATTGTAATTTCTAAGTTTCGTAAGGTCAATGAATAATATTTTCTATTTCCATTTTACTCCAAGACTCATGTGCCACATTTCCTACAGAGATTAGTGTATTTTTGATAGTAACAGTCACTTGATAAACCTAGGGAAAAGTCATTACATTAGATTGCTATGTTTGCAATACTAAGTCAAGACCTAATGATCTAATATAATGGATATATTCTAGGGGCCAAGAGGTCTAATATCCCATGAAATTTATTTTCAAGTACTATTTAATTATGATATATGTTTGGATTCCTATTTCTCGTGGCTTGTGGTTTTGCGCTGATGTTTCCTCTGCTTCTTTTGATTTTTGAGTATCTATATTTACCGTAAAGGGACTTCATGGCCTGAGGAGTCCCATGTTTGCTATATCTCTTTCCAGGCTTGTGTAAGATGCTATTCTTCACATCCCTACATTTTTTTGGTGGCTTCCAGGTCCCTTCCTACTGTTCAGGGGGGTTTTGGTTTTGTATTTTTGGTTTTTCGACATTCTCTGCTCGAATTCTGGTTTTCCCCTATGCAGGACTATGCATTTCAATTTTTAGAGGGTTTATTATTTTCCCATTTAATGGGCTATTTAAATTTGTGGTTAAGTAGGATTGTTCCAATGTTTATTTTTCTTGCCTTTTCTTTTTTCCGCTGGGCGGGCTTTTCAAGTTTGTGGCTGGGCGGGACTTTATTTTTTATTCACTTTGGGTGTGAATTTTTGTGTCCTTCCTGAAGGCTATCCTTAAGCCTATCCTGAAGGCTATCCTTAAGCCTGTCTTGAAGGCTTTCCTTAAGCCTATCCTAAAGGCTATCCTTAAGCTTGTCCTAAAGGCTTTCCTTAAGCCTGCACTGAAGGCTATCCTTAAGCCTGTCCTAAAGGATTTCCTTAAGCCTATCCTTTGGTCCATCCTTGGGCATTCCTACAGCATTTCCTATGTCCTTGCTTAAAGTATTGTGACTTTTTGTAATCAAGTTTCTCCCTTGATAAAAACCCACATAAATTTAAACGACAAAAAAAAATAGTTTCTTAAAACAAAAAAGAGGATGTCATTGAATGACTGTGAACTAGGTGAGAAGTGAAAAGGGATCTACCAACTCATTGAATTATTTGAAAAAAGTCCTTACCAAATAAACCCATGAGAGGATACTTCCATATTCTAAGGTTCAATACCAATATAGTATCTTCCCTGTAAAATATAAGGAAAGAAGCCTAATCATAATATATTCCTCATACATGTAATGAATTGCAACCAATGAGACAAAATATTGATAATTTTCATAGGTAGTATTACCTTTACCATCATAGTTGGGCAAGGCTTTGAGCATTTTTGAGGAATATCATTTACATGTGCTAGACTTAATGGTCTAGTGGTGTTCCATTAGGGAAATTTTGAGGGGTTTGTTCTTGGTTGTGAGCCATGACTTTGAAACTAGATGTTCCAAAGGGTTCAAAAGAGCTAGAGAATGTGGAATATACATTTTCTTATAAGGATTCTGGAGGTAAAGACTCAACTCACCTTGATTTAAAGGAAGGCAATTCTAGAAATGGCAATAAATTATCTAGTTTCTTAGCTACAAATTGAGAGCAACTTGGTTTTGTAAAACTTCATCAAGATTCTTGTCTAAATCAAATAGGTGAACGAATTGTCATAATTCATCCCACGCAGTATGCCAAAAAATAATCTGTTGGCACAAAATATGCCTAGTCTTTAGATTAGGAATGCACCCTAGAATTCAACCAACAATTTGATTGGATGAATGAGATTTCTCTCAATTCAACCTCTAGAGAAGGCTAGCTCTGTAGAGTTCTTATAAATAAAACAAGGGTTTAAAGATAAAGGTAAATAGATAGAAAGGTTGAGGAGGAGCAAGGGTTTAGAGATATAAGCTAAAAGTGGATGGGATATATTGTAAAAACTTTGGAAACTACTGTATAACAAGCTAACACAATCAATTTAAAGGATACTTAACATACCAATCATCGTTAGATGCAATTACAAATTCATTCAATTTCAATTATCTGCTCTAATCATTCCAAAGGCTTAAATGAATAGTAATACAACGACGGTCCAAATAGCAGAATTTGCTTTAACAAAATAAGTTAAACATAAAAGTTTAACATAAATGACTTAAAGTAGAGATACATTCATAAAAACCTATAATTACATAAAAATGGAGGCCAAACAGTTATCAATTCTCATTAACTGATAGCAAGATTACGTGAAGTATTCAAAAAAATACTACAAAGTCGACCCTTAAACTAGAGGTGTTACAACTTATTTATAAGCTGCATTTTGAAACTTACAATAGAAGATTTACAATTAGTTACCAAACTATTATGAAAATAACCTTGCAGAGAAAACTAAAGATGCTAAAGTGGCCATTTCAGATTTTGTTTTATGTTTGAATTTAAATTTTTGTGTAATTTTCTCTATTGATCTACAATTGTGTTATGATCTTGGTGTATTCATATTTCACTTATACCTCAAGCTTTTGTTGTAATGGTTCGTTACATTTGGTATTAGAGAAACCACCCAAGTTCGAGTCATGGAGCCGATAGAAATGTCATTATTGCAGTGTTAGCCTGGGGCTTGTATGAAGAGTAATGGATCCCACCGTATGAGCGCATAACTACCCAAGGTCTAGGCTACGAAGCATGGTGGGATGTTATGATCTTAGTGCATTCGAATTTCAATTTTACCTCAAGGTTTTTGTGTAACGGTTCGTTACAAATTACCTAGTGCAAGTGGCCAAACTATTACAACTAATTTATGAGAGTTGTTAATTTTCAAGCTTCCATGTCATTACTTGGATTAGCTAGAAGGCACTATGGTGGTTGTTAGCACCTTGGAACAAAACCTTGGAACATTTGCGAGTAACGACTTTGTGCAATTGGCCTTGGGCGCTATTACTTGCATAATTTAGGGTCCTTTTTCATTTTGTTGATGTCACTTATTAAAAGTGCTCGAATTTATTCATCTCAACTTTGTGCATCTACTCTTCTTGCATGATGTCAATCTTGGGTTTGGGTGTGCTGATGTCACTGTTGAGGAACACATGAATTTATTCATTTTGACTTTGAATACTTTGGCTTTGAGCACCCCAATTTTTTTCATCATGCATATTTTTAGGTTTTCATAATGCCATGCTATTGTCAATAGTGAAGGGTCCCAAATTTTGTTCACTGTGGCTTTGTGCAGCCCCTCAAACCTTGAAAACACTTAGCCAAATTTTTGAAAGGTAAAATTTGGGTTATTTTATTGCAAATGAGGTCACGAAGTTGACCTACAAGACCATAGATAATTTTTTATAACCCCACAAGTGTAAAATTCCACAATGACTAAGTTTTGCAAAACTCATATCATGAAGTCTAACAGTTAGAATGGAATGTGGACATGCATCCATAGCTGTAACTATAAAATATGCTTGAGCTTCTATTAAAAAGTAATATGATTTTAAATCCTTGTATTTATCGGATAATTCCATGAAAAAGGAATTTGTTTATTTACTTTTTATAAGTTATATGTGGCTTCTATTGGAGGCCACTCCCATCAAAATATCAAAAAATTAAATTTGTTGTAACATTCTTTTTTATTGCAATTTTTTCATCTATTTTTTATCTTAAATATATTCAACTGTTATGTTTCGACAATCAACTCATTGAAATCATTTTGATTAAAAGATAATATATGACTTGCTAGTTTCCTTATAAAATTTTAATTTCAACGAGATGAAGATCAATATTGGAGTTCACTAAGTTATCTGCTATCCTATTTCCTTCTCTATAAATATGCTCACACTTCCAAGAGTTTACCTCTAGTAAAAGATGATGAACATAAACAATAATTTTTTTTATCCAATCTCCTCATCCATTTTTGTTAATAGATTTGATGTAGGATTATGCATAAGGGTTTGGACCCAAAATGTACTTGTAAAAAATTGATCCTGGCCAACTTCATGTAGGAGGAAATGACGATTTACCTTATTTTTCACCAAAAATTGTAAAAACTTGATGAATTTGATAGTTTTGACCAGACCAGATGGAAAATAGTTTGGGCTCAAACTGGGTGAAAAATATGATCCAAGCTCGAACCGGGTCAAAAACATAGTCTGGGCTCGGATCAAGTGAAAAACATAGTCTGGGCTCGGATCAGGTGAAAAACATAGTCCGACTATGAATCGGGTGGAAAACACAGTCCGCATACTGATCAGGTGTAAAACATAGACCGACCATAGATCAGGTGGAAAACACGGTGCGGATTCAGATTGGGTGTAAAAAATGGTTCGGTCATGGACTACGTGGAAAAAACACCCCAGGCTCAGATCGGGTGGAAAACACACTCCATGCATGAACCAGGTGTAAAACATGAACCAACCACGGACCAGGTGGAAAACACGGTCTAGGCCCGGACTGAAGTTAAAAAATGGTCCAGTATGGACCGCATGGAAAACATACCCCAGAATCAGATTGGGTGAAAAACACGGTCTGATATTGGACTAGGTGAAAAAATGATCTGGAATTGGACCGTAAATAAAAAATAAACACAACAATAAGGAAAAAAAACTGAAAAACAAACCTTTCAAAAAAACAACAAACAAACACAGACAAGTTAGGAGTGTGGACGACCTACGAGTATGGATGCCTTGGGAGTGTAGATGACCTACGAGCATGGATGACTTGGGAGCGTGGATAACTTAGGAGCGTGTTTCTAGAAAAGGGGGAGGTACCACAGATGATTGCCCTACTCTAAATCACATAAGAGAAAAGGTAAATTTGCTGTAAAAGGGTATGTTTTTATGCTAGGGTTTAACGTTTTGTTTCCAAATTTCATGGGGATTGTGTCTAGGGTTTAATGGTATCCCAATGATTAATGGGGAATTTTTTATTGGATGTTTCTAGATAATATGGAAGAAGTAGGGAAGTCTTTGAAAGACTTGGAGGAAGTCCCCCATTGCACTATTTGCTTGGAAAAATTTGAATCGGGAGCATTAGTAACAAACATGCCTTGTCATCCAACACACATATTCCACACAAATTGCATTTTCAAGTGGCTTGAGATGGGTAAGCATAGTTGCCCCATCTATAGGATGGTTCCAAAATATTTTCAAAATATAGACAATTAAGAAGGATATTCATACATTTAGAATAAGCTATCAAGTTCAATAATATCTTCTTGTACACAATTTAGACATATAGACAAATATGAATGATTGGATTACAGTTAAAATAATGTGTGTCTATTATTTTTATTTCACATCTCAAATTTATTATTCATTCTCGATTAGTAAGTAGATCATTGTAAATTGTTAAACTATAAATAATGGCATATGTGACATTTTTGAAGTAACTAGTAAAATTATAATTTTATTTTGAATTGTTGAGTATCAAGAGTTTTGTATTTCATCTCTATGCTTGAGAATATTTTATATGAAGTGATGTTAAGAATAATTAATAGTTTCACTTTAGTGTGAGTTTAGTTTAAATTATTTATTCCTAATTTCTTATTAAAAGCATAGTGAGATTGTTTAACATAGTTTGGTATTTTTCTTTCTAAAAATCATTCTTATTTCCATAAGATTAGATTAAGACTCCATAGAACAAAAATAAGATTAGGATGGTTAAAAAAAAGGTCCAGCTAATAGACCTAGTGGATAACAATGTTTGGTTAATGGACCAGGTGGATAACACTGTCCGACTATAGGATTGGGTGTAAAATAAGGTCTGGATAACAGATCGGGTGAAAATCTAGGTCCAGCTAATGGACCAAGTGTAAAAAATTTTCTAGATAATAGATTGGGTGAAAAAAAATGTTCGACTAACAAAATAGGTGGAATTTAATGTTCGGTTTACGGACCAGGTGAAAACAAGGTTCGACTCACATATCGGGTGAAAAAAGATCCAGATAACGAATCGGGTGAAAAAAGGTCCAGCTCATATCAATTGAAAAATAATGTTTGGATAACAGATCGAGTGGAAAATGAGGTCCGATTGACAGATCGGGTGGAATGCAAGGTCTGATTTTCGAACTAGGTGAAAACAAGGTCTGGCTCATGGCCCAGGTGAAAAAAAAGGTCCAACTAATAGACTGGGTGAAGAGCAAGGTATGAATAACCTCATTGAATGTCGAATGAAATTCTACCACGTGTCCAAAATTGATCATTTTTTTCTATAAGTAGACATCGATAATCATTTTTTCGGTTACATTTCTACGATTGCACTCAAACCCTCCCTGATCCACCGTCACCTTGCACCCTTTAAAATCTAATTTCTCCTTTAACAATGAACAATGGCCACCGCTACCACCACTACTACCACTAAAAATTTAGTGTTCAGGAATGCTACTTGGACCACCATGTCAGATTTTTCAACATCCCAAGTTATGACAATTCGTGGCTACCTGAAGAAGGTTTGCAAAACATGCTTTCAATATCGTATTTCAAGATAGATAAGCACCTTTTGCAAACTATCATTCATAGTTATGACCACGATTGTGCAATAGTGAATATGAAAGTTTGAAATAAATAATTGCATTCACAATCACACCTTTTGACATACAAAGGTTAATAGATATTTCGCACAAGGGTTTACCTATCGATTCTCTAAAGTTCTTTATGTCTTAGGCTGATAAAAAGTACTTGAAGGACAATTACAATATCTTGTCGAAAGTGGTTGAAGGTATAATTATCATCAATTGTTTCTATTATTGTTCAAAATTTAACATTTTTTTACCATCTAATTTTTTTGGTGCAACTTTCATGGCTAAGTCTAAAAGAGGCTTAATAAATAGTTGTGTTGAAAATCAACATCGAAAGGCCATTATTGAGTTCTTCCAAGAAAGACTATTTTTTCTTGGAATAATGGAACTTCCATTATAGGCATTGGCGTATATCGTTCATTGCCTTCAAAGTGTGTCATTTGACTAGTGCACGTACATTTTAGAACACATCAGAATAGAGTTGCACGGTGTCAGGATAGAGGAAGTCAAAATGGTGGCGACGATTAATTTTATTTTAGCTCTTTTTTATGAAAGTTTTCATGATTTGAAAAAGCTGAAATACCAACTATATTACATCCAACACTACTGAACATGGGTATGAGACCAGAGGAGTTGAGGGTAAGTCCATGTTTCAAATCCATTTTTAATATATTTTAGCTCTATTTTCATTTTTAATTTTTATTTGCACCTAAATGTAGCGTAAGGCAATGCCAAAAAGTAAAAAATTGGATGCTAGCATAAGGGGTCACATGCATGATATGTGTGGTGATTCTTAAGATAATGCATAAGAATCATCACCAATGGTGAAACCGCAAAAATATATGTGGCATACTTCTTCTCCTCGATCTTCTTCTCTTCCACCTATATTTGGAAATCAACCTGAATCGAGTAAGATCAACCCTACTGCATTTAAGTTTCTCTTTCAATATTTTATCTACATATTTATTACATAAAAGTATAATAATTTTTATTAAATATTTTTATATATTTTCAGAATTGCGCACCACCTCCATCCGTAAAATTGTACATGAGATCCAATAATCGTCAGGTAAATAATTATCTCTTTACTTAAAATAAATGTTTGTTTTTTCCTATATTTTTTAATAATTTTGGTAAGTTCTTATTTAAATGTTTCAGGCAACTCTCAACTTCAAGAAAAATGGGTGAGAAGCCAGGAGTTGCATATCATGAGGTCATCGCTAGCACGAGAGAAACAACATGTGCAATAAATGAGAGGCCAGGTCAATATGACCCATGGAAGAAAAAAACACTTTAGAAATTGAGATCGCAAGGAAATTTTTCCTCTTTTTCATTTAACACATGTACTGTACCAAAGGTGTCAATGTCAAATGTAGGATTAGATAATATTCAACTTGATGAAGAATATTTTTTGCAAGTCAACAATTGGGCTTTCAGGCGACAAATGTGCTTCAAGATCCACATACAAAAACACAACAAACAACAACCCCATCAATTGAGCAAATATTATTACCTTTTGCTAGGGAAACCCACTCTCATCCTTAATCCAAGTATTTGATGTACAATCTTCAATGTGTATGGTATTGAAGCAACCATTCAAGACAAAGTGCTTCAAGATTTAAAATTTATGAAGGACTGGGAAATTCAAGCTAAAGTCCTTATAAAGGAAATAAATTCCCGTTATAAAAATTTTACTAGAAGGGAGACACTTTTTACTTGGTTTGAGAATGAATCAAAGAAACTTAGTGGTCTACAAAAGCAGGCCACATTAGGATAATTGACATGTAGGACTTCATCCGATGATGAAGTTTTAAATATTATGTTGAATAGAATTGAGAACATCAATGTTGAAGCCCAAAAGTACTATAACCAATTAGCTTCCAATAAGAAAAAGTTGAAGTTGTTTTGGCTGCAAGAGATGTGGTCGAGGTGAGAATTTAACTGCATATGGTTTGTTTAAATTATGTCATATAACTCTACTAACTTATGTTTTTTTTTCTTTTGCAGTTAAATTTTGAGAATTTGAAATTGCAAGTCTAGGACATGCAAGTAAATATAGAGGCTACAAAGAAATTTCTGCAAACAACAATGATAATGAAGAGGACAACGCAATCAAAAATAAGAGAATAAATTTTTAAAAAGATTTGTGAAGGAGAAACTTAAAATGAATTTGAATCTCATGATAAGGGATGTACTGGAGAAAAATCTTGTTTTGAAAGTGCTCAAAGATCCTTCCCAAGAGGAAGGTAGATTGTTGGGGAGTTTTAATAACATAGAAGAAGGTTTAGTGATATTCGGAGCACTGTCAACACTTGGTGTACACAAAGGAGAAAAGCAATCGAAGAGGCAGCTTCAGGAGAATCCTAAGTAGCAAACCCTCAATCTTAGAATTAGGTTGAAAGGTTCACAAGTTGATTTAATATTTTGTTGTATTTCAATCAACAATTAAACACATTGTAATATAATTTAATTCAATCTATGAAAAAGGCATTTACTAATTTTGTGTCTTTTATTTAATGGTTGTTTCTATTTATAATATTTTGATGCTTTTTCGTCTATGAAAATACAATTATATATACTATATTAATCTCAAACAAAGAACAAATACAATAATACAACAATATACAAATATTAAAAAATTACAAATGAATTCATGTTTATCAATGTTGTGGAATCATTGAAAATTTAAAATTCAGAACCTGAAATAAACACTTCTCAACTTGTCTATAACTTTGGAAATATGAAAGCACTTAAAACCATTTCAAACACAACAATACTCATACATTTATCAATAAATGAAAGCTTTAAAAAAATTTCAAAAAAATTAACAAAATTCATACATTTACAATATTATTATATGAAAGAAGTTAAAAGATTAAAAACGATTAACAATACTATTAAATGAATGCAATTTAAACCATTTCCAAAATAATAAATTTCTCATTGAGTTCAAATATATCAAAGAGATTCAAATTTATCATTGCTGTGAAATCTAATAAATCTAAAAAATATTGTGAAATATGATAACAAAGAGAGTTAAATTTATCATTGTTGTGAAGTACGGGAAAAATCACAAATCAGGTAGCTAAAATAAACACTACTCAGCTTGTCCAGTATCACTAGTAAGCATAGCGAATATCTATATCTCGACCATTTGATCACTAAAAGCATCATTATCCTCATTATCATTCAAATCCGTTGTACCCCTTTTGCCTGCAAGGGAATTCTAGTATGTCAATGCTCTATCATAAGGAAATTTTTTCAGCTGATATGATGATATAAATTTTTAAACAATTTTTCTAAATTTTTGTCTAGCCTATTTTGGAGCTTAAATTTTAACAAAAGATAGTGCACTGAAAACCCTCTCATATTCCATTGATCCCAAAATCATTGTTTGACATAATTCATATAAACAAAAGTATTCACTAATAGTATCTTATAAGACAATACTTGGATACAATTTTTACCATAAATGTGCAATGGAACCGATCTCATTGATTTTACTTAAAAGTGATTTTTGCACAATCATTGTTCTTCCAAATTGTGATGAATGTTATTTTAAAAGATCTTTGTTGAGTATACCTTTGATTTCAACACCATTGACTTCCACTCTTTTATTGAAATACTTAATAAGTATGAACATATATTTAATAAAAAACTCATGTGTAGAATTGTATTCAATAAAAGGACCCCAAAATATGGGGTTGACCACACCCATGGCCTCAAGCAACTCATCTCTCTGAAACTATTCTCTTATCTCACTTGTCAATGATTTTGCTATTTTTAACAAATTTTTCTTAGTTTTGTGTAAAACAACATGAAATCTATTGTGTGTTATAGGAACTTCTTCAACATCATCCAAAACTATACTTCATTTATTTTCAAAAGAATAAAGAGGTATCAACTTTCAATGACATTAATACAAACATTACCATTGATATCAAACTTAAAAAATATTTTTAGATCATTCACGTTTGTCAATGTATTCCAACTATCAAATAAGGGACCTGTAAAATCTGCTTTGGACACATATAACCTATCAATATCATACATATTTGTTTTCTCATCCTCATAAAATCAACGATATAGATGAACCGCTCTTGTGCAAGTTTAATCAATCTACTAATTTCTTGTAACATTGGAAGAATACCACAACATTAATAGGGTTTCAAAGTCAGTCAAACAAAACAATAAATATTTTTCCTTATTAACTGCCCTACGATTTGCATACATACACCTTGTTAATGATTGATATTATGCAAAAAATCTATGTGCAGGTTGATACAATGAAATCCACATTGTATCCACATATTTTAACAATGTTTTCCTTCTGTAACTCCTAATGCAAATTGTTGAAACTCTACAAACCTTTTTGGACTGCAAGAAAAATAAGAATGTATTTCATGAATGAGGTTTTCCACTCACAACATTTTAAATAGTGCTCACAATTATAAATGAAAGATTCACTATATGAGCCATGCAATGAATGGGTATCATATATGGAGCAACTATGGTTTGGAGTCGAACACAAAGACCATTTCTATGCCCTTGCATTATAGAAGCACCATCAAATCCAAAACATATTAACTTTGTGGCTATGTCTATATAATTCATTCTTGCAATATCCTTTAAATTACAACAATATTATAAATATTTTTTGCATTTTAACTTTCAACCATATTATGTAATCCTAGAAAACTAGGCTGCCTTACATGATTTTGAAATGTATACACATGCATGCAAATCCAGGATGTGTTGTCCACTATTGTCACCTCATCAATAGAAAGTGAAATGAATCTGGAAAGTTTTACTTTCTCCCTCAAGTCCTTCTTTACTAATGATAGATATTTTTCCATTTCCTAACCATTTCGATTTGACCAATGGGAACTAGGAAGGTTTTGCACTTCAACTAGTTGAAACAGGTGTTTATTATCAATAAAAATCATATATGGGTCTACCCTTCTTGAGAATACTATATACAGTAGTAAACAGTAAAATTTTTGAAGCTAAGATGGTCTTATGAATTTTATGAAATTGGGCTTCAATTATTTCACCTTTATCAACAAGAGATATTTGTTGCTTTAAGTGATTGTCATATTGTATTGCATATCTGACAATCATGCTTTGTTGAAGAAAACGAACATATTTCCATTGATTAGAAACAATATAAATAATACATTTTAGAGCCCAGATTAGCTCGTAACCATAGGATCTAATCAACAACTTAGGTCTAAAATAAAATAACAAAATAGACCCAATATTATATACGCTAACAATAGCGTAACTAACCTAGGTAGTTAACTAACTACCCTAACAACATAAATAAAGTAATAATATAGAATTACTATAGTAACTCTAACATCCCCCCTTATTACATTATTTATGTAATTTAAGAACTACTAGTTGTACTAACATCCCCCCTGATTACATCATTTGGCAATACAAAGAGAGCTGCGAAACAATTCAAATTTGACACGTGCAAGTGCCTTAGTGAAAATGTCTGCAACTTGAGCATCGGTGGGAATGTATTGAAGCTGAATTCGGTGCTTTGAAACTTCGTCTCGAATGAAATGACATTGTGTGTCAATGTGCTTTGTTCTTTCATGATGGACTGGATTCTTAACTAGGTTCAGAACACCCTGATTGTCGCAAAACAAGTGTATTGGAGATTTGGATGGATGACCCATACTTGTCAGAATGCGACGCAACCATATCACTTCGCACACAGCTTCACGTGCGGCACGATATTCTGCCTCTGTTGATGAGATAGCAACCACCTATTGCTTCTTGCTGTGCCAAGAGACAGGACCGGATCCAAGATGAAAAATATATCCTGAAGTTGACTTGCGATCATCAAATGATCCGGCATAGTCGGAGTCCGTGTATCCTTGCAAGAAGAATTTGTTGTTCTTCTTGTATTCTAGGCCATATTCCAAAGTACCACGGACATAGTGAAGAACACGTTTTGCTGCTTTCCAATGAGTGGTCTTAGGCTCCTGCATGAACCTCGAAAGATAGTTGACAACAAATACGATATCTGGCCTAGTATTGGTCAGATATATGAGACTCCCAATCAACTGTCGATAGAGAGTACCATCTACCTGAGGTGAATCATCATATCATGATAACTGAATTCCTGTCTCCATCGGAGTTGCCATTGGCTTGCAATCAGTCATGCGATATTTTTCCAACAATGTCTTGGCATATTTTTTCTGAGACACTTTGATGTAGTGCTCCTTCTGGCTGACTTCCAGACCAAGACAATAATGGAGAAGTCCGAGATCTGACATCTCAAAATATTGACACAAGTCTCTTTTGACAGTAGAGATCATAGTTTCTGAACTCCCTGTAATGAGCAGATCATCAACATAGAGTACAAGCAACACTATCTCAGAACCCTGTTTCTTGAAATAGAGGTTTGCATCTGACGGACATCTCTTAAATCCATGTTGCAGGAGGTGATTGTCCATTTTTATATACCAAGCTCGAGGAGCTTGTTTCAGGCCATATAAGGATTTGACCAATTTGCAAACTTTTTGCTGTTGGCCTTCCACTTCAAATCCTTCTGGCTGAGTCATGTAGACTTCTTCTTGGAGATCACCATTCAGAAAAGCACTTTTGACATCCATCTGGTGAACTTTCCACCCAAACTATGCTGCCATAGCACAAATAACTCGAATTGTGGTCATCCGAGCAGTAGGTGCAAAAGTTTCCTCGTAGTCAATGCCTTCCTTTTGAGCATAGCCCTTTGCAACAAGATGGGCCTTATGCTTATCAATTGTCCCATCTGCTTTGTACTTGACTTTATACACCCATTTGCAGCCAATGGGCTTCTTTCCTTGTGGCAGATCGACAAGCTTCCAAGTTTTGTTTTTCATCAAAGACTTATACTCTGCATCCATAGCGGCCTTCCACTGAGGCTCACCTAGAGCATCTTGCACTGATGTAGGTTCAAGATCATCTATTGAAGACATAAACACCTTATCATTATCAATATCCATATCTTCTGTATCTCTCTCTGGATCTACAGAAAGTTCTTCAAAATATTGACACAGATCATCAACCCCAGTATTCTCTGTTGCAGCTTTCTCCTGTCGAGCCATGCTGTGAGTACGAGGCCTATCCAATGTCAAATTTGGTGGAGTGGATAGCTTAGAGTCTTTGATTGTATTTGTATACCACTTTGGATTCTTCTTCTGAGGTGTTGAAGAAGATGAAGAAGAACCTCCAACCTTTGATGAAGGAGATTTATCAACCTTAGTTTCCACAAGGTCTAGGTATACATCTGATGTGTTTTCTGATGTGAAAGCCTCATCAAAAACTACATCTCTACTAATGTGTATCTTCTTGGTCAAGGGATCAATCAAACGATAACCCTTAGAGTGCTCATCATAGCCAAGAAGAATACACTTCAATGTCTTCTCATCTAGCTTCTTCCTTTTCTCTTTTGGTATGTGCATGAAAGCTTTACATCCAAAAATGCGTAGATGAGAAATGGAGGGTTTCCTACCACTCCATGCTTCCTATGGAGTCATTCCTTGTAGGGCCTTTGTGGGTGCCCTATTCAATAGATATACTACTGTGGTGACAGCTTTTGCCCAATATAGTTGCTCAAGACTAGCTCCTGTGAGCATGCAACGAACCATTTCCATGATGGAACGATTCCTCCTTTCAGCAACTCCATTTTGTTGAGGAGTATAAGCAGTAGTTAACTGTCGTGTGATCCCATTTTCTTTCAAGAACTCAGAGAATTATTTAGAGGTGAACTCCCCCCTCGATCTGAGCGGAGGGTCTTTATAGAAGTCCCTGACTCCTTTTCAACAGATTTCTTGAATTGCTAAAAAAAGCCAAATGCTTCAGATTTCAGTTGAAGAAAGAATACCCACATCTTTCGTGAGTAATCATCCATGAATAACTAAAAATACCTCTTACCCCCACAACTGTTGGGAGTGAAGGGACCAGCACAGATCGGTGTGAACCAACTCCAGAGGTTTCTTTGCTCTTGTAGAGCTCTTTTCAAAAGGCACTCTATGCTGCTTTCCTGCCAAGCAGTCAGAGCAAAATGGTAAAGTGGTAGAAAGGGAAGGAAGACCCTTTACCATTTCATACTTACTTAACTCAAGTAAGTAACCAGAACTCAAATGTCCATATCTCTTGTGCCATAGGGAAGTTGCCTCCTTTGTAGAGACTATCATGGCTACATGTGGAGTAGAGATAGCATCTAAGGCAAATAAGCCATGCTTATATGAAGCGGTTGCAATGTTCTTACCCCTCCTGGTAATAGAACAACACTTCTTGCCTCCCTCAACACTAAAGTTCACAACCATATCTTTGTCCAGAATTTGTGTGACTGACAACAAATTGTTTGCCAATCCTGGAACATAGAGAACTTTGTCAATCTGACACTTGCCATCAGGAAGAGTGACTGAAACAGTACCTTCTCCCTGAACCTTGTAGGTTTTATCATCAACAATAGTGACAGGTTTGCCCTCTTTGGCCTCAAAAGACTCAAACCATGATTTGTCACCAGTCATGTGCTTACTGGCTCCAGAATCAACATACCATATAGGATCCATCTGCTTGGACACTGTGGTAGTCATGAGAACTTTGTGGGCTCTCTCAGAATCCATGTCAGATTCTTCAATAGCAACATTCACTTGTTGTTTGTTCTTTTGTGGTTTGTTTCGGCCTTTCTATTTTGATTGTTTATTCTTATGCCAACATCTGTTTGTATCATGACCTTCTTTGTCATAGATCTTGCAATATCTCTTTTTCTGTTGAGGTTGTTGAGTTTGTTTCCCTTTTGAATCCTTTTGTGAATTCCCTCCCTTCTAAAAATTACCCTTCTTCTGGTTCTGCCCTTTCCTGTTGATGTAGAGGGCAGTGTTAGAAGAATCATCTCGTTGTAGTTGGCGTGCCTCCTCCTCTTGAAGCATATTAACCAATTCTACAAAAGTAACTTTTCGTTGTGATACCTGAAGGGAAGTGATCAACACCCGATAAGAATCAGGTAAAGCTCTCAATACAATTGAGGTAAGGAGCTTGTCATCAACTGGTTCTCCCAAAGAATTCAACTTTGCTTTCAATTCAGACACTCTGCAAAGAAAAAATTCAACTGTCTCCCCCTGCTTCATGCTTAGACTGTGTAATTGAGATTGAAGAAATAGAATAGTGGAATCATTCTTTCCCTCATATATAGTATTAAGGGCATCCCATGCCTCTTTACTATTTTCACAATCAGCAATATGGGGTTGAACTTCATCAGACACAACAAGCAAAATGAGCACTTTTGCTTTGCTTGTCTTTCTTGTCAAAGTCTTTTTGAGCAGTAGATGGAGCTGTAGCACCAACAACGAGATGAAGGTCTTGTTGTTGCTCCAGATACAACATCCCATAAGTCATCCATTGCTAGGATGGCCTTCATCTTGTTTTTCCATGGTGTGTAATTAGGACCTTTCAACAACTGATGAGAATCAGTCATTAATTTTGCGAGACATGGTGAAGGTTCCTTATAACACCAATTGGTCCCCCTTTCGATATACCTTTTGCTAGGCCATTATACCATACAAAATACCCACCCTTACGTGAGGGAAACTATAGGTATTTAGAAAGATAAAAAAAATCACCCGCCCTTACGTGAGGGAAACTATAGGTAATTTTTAGAGATCATACGATACGTGGTACTTAAGCAATACTGAAAGGGAATAGTCTTGTTGATGGCACCTACCATAGAAAGTCTGCAATCCTCATGCGTGGGGCGTAACTTCCCCTAAACACTTTGGATTTCAGAACTTTCGTCAAGATTTACGCCTAAACACAAGAACTATTAGGGTAATGGATGGAGTAAAAAAATGCAAAATGGCAAACTTATCTCTCCCCGACGATTTATAGAGAACAAGCTCAGACGTCATTTTGGCAGCTATATTAGGCGGCGGATACAATAGCGCAATCACGACAACTTTACCTGTAAGTGCTGGCCAGAGGTATCACAAATACCGAACGCTGCAGTGCAATAAATTGCACGGATGGGTTTTAATTATTTCGGGGACTTAGGGAGTGAATTTGATTTTTTTTTAACTTTTAATGAAGTAGTGCAAAATAGAAAAAAATGCAACCTACAACATAAAAGTGCCCACAGGAATGACCCACTAGGTGTCGGGCGCAGCCGAAAATGCACCTTTACAATAATGCCAAATTTGCTTTTCAAAAAATTACTCACTTTCCCCCTTTGATTTTTGAAAAAAAAATACCCCCTTTAAAAAAAAATTCTCTCAACAAAGTATTTGATAATTATTTTATAGTTTTAAAGTTAAAAAAAATATTAATTTTAATTTATATAGTTTAAAAACTATTAAAAAATAAATTAAAATTAAATTTTAATTTATATAGTTTAAAAACTATGTAAAATAAATTAAAATCAATTTTTTTTAATTTTAACTAAAAAATAATAATTAAAAAAAAACTTTAGAAGAAATTTTTTTTTTTACCTTTTTTTCAAGAGGGGGGTCGGCGGGATTGGAACCCGCGACCTGCGGGCTCCCTGAGCCCTACCGCTCAGTCCACCACCAGGTGGACTAGCGGGCTGATCCGAGAGGATCAGGGACCCCCTCCTATTTGAGGAGGGTCTCGAAAGCCCGTCCGCCTCACGGCCGCGTGGCCACGACTTCCTCCTTGCTTGGCGGTGACGGCGGGCCGTGGGTCGCCTCTCGCTATAGGTGGCGGTAGGGGGCCGCAGCTGCATCTACTGTAGGTGGCGACAGGGGCCACGATTGCCTTTGCTGTAGCGACGACAGGAGGGGGGGTGGCCGCGACGTCGCGCATGAGTGGCGCGTATGCGGGGGGGGCGACATCGAGAGTGGCATGTGCACGAGGGGGAACAACGACACAGGAGGGGCAGGGAGTAGGGATGCCAGGGTGGCATGGGCGGAGGATCCCGCGGGCGGTGCTTGGGCGGAGCAGGTTTGGCAGACGGGTGTCACAGGGGTGGCACCGGGTTGACGCAAATTATTATTTTTTAATTTCTAAGGTTTGTAACCTTAGAATAAAAAAAATTCCTGCTCTGCATCCGCTTCCAACCATGTTTCCGCTTCCTCCAAAACAGCTTCCGCATTCTCCAGGCAAGCTTCCGCTGCCCTTTTTTTTTTTTTTTTAGACCAGCTCTGCAAAAATTTTTGTTGCCTCTTCTCTCGGCTTCTCCTTTCCCTTGCTCGATGCCATGTTGAAGAAAACGAACATATTTCCATTGATTAGAAACAATATAAATAATACATTTTAGAGCCCAGATTAGCTCGTAACCATAGGATCTAATCAACAACTTAGGTCTAAAATAAAATAACAAAATAGACCCAATATTATATACGCTAACAATAGCGTAACTAACCTAGGTAGTTAACTAACTACCCTAACAACATAAATAAAGTAATAATATAGAATTACTATA
Source organism: Wollemia nobilis (assembly GCA_028583015.1). NCBI lineage: Eukaryota > Viridiplantae > Streptophyta > Pinopsida > Araucariales > Araucariaceae > Wollemia > Wollemia nobilis. The sequence continues at coordinate 2,275,652 of JAQPPZ010000371.1, read as the reverse complement.
GTAACTCTAACACATACACTCTAATGCATCATTCCGCCTAACTTATTTACTAATTTCACCATCAATTCCTGTAACTTTTACATAAGCTTTGCCAGCATGTTTTCCTATTGTATCTATCTTATTTTGCAGCTTGTGTTTCATACCTAGTTTCCAACTACAAATTTTGCATATATATACTTTTTCATCAACTTGGTTGTCCTTAGTTAGGACAAGCTCAATCCAGGGAAATTTTATCTACCCATTCATTTTTAAATGCCCTTTCAATAGCCTAGTTAGATGCATTTATCTTTTTATTTATTTTGCTTGAAGATTTAAAAGAAGCTTGTAATGTATTTGATTTATCTCTTTCATTTTCAACTGGCATGCCATTTTGAGGAATATCTTCAAGTGCTTGTTAGATGTCATTGTTAAGAGAATTTTTATTAGAAGGCATCTCTTGATGAGAAATATCTTCAAGTGGAGGCATATAAGGGTCTATAGGGTATTCTGCATAGTAGCATAAAATACTATTCTTAATTATTATTGAATTTAATAAAATAAACTAACACACAAAAATATGATTCATATTATCATGCAATATGGCTAGAGGTACATTCTATGAATTAACTATTTGAGGAATCAAACATTATTTAAAATAATCATAAAAAATACACCTAACTGTTTAGTAGTAAAAAATAATTTGTACCTTGAATTTGCACAGATGTCGATGGCTCGTTGGATTTCAACATATGGCTAAAATAATTCAGGATACTCTTCAACAGAAGATTTGACCCCCTTCTTTGCATCGCTAGTAGGTGACATTTTACTTGTAAAGAAAATATTTTTCAATTTAGAAAAGTAATAAAATGTTGAAGACATATTACTTTTATGAAGCCTCAAGATAATAGTGTAATTAGAATAAACATATGGTTGGTTGGTAGAAAATAAATACATGTTTCTAGGTATGCTTTATTATGATTTTTTCAGTTTTTGCAAATAATCTATCTTCTAGAGATAACACATGTAACTAATAAGAGCATTAAAATTATCAATATAAAAATTCAAATTAGTGTAAGAAAAAAACTTGTGTGTGCAAAATATAACCAGAGATACAAATGTGAAAAAATATAAGATTCTAGTACAAAATGAAAAAGAAACAGAGAATCAAAATGTATTTCAAGAAACGAAGCATCACAATGTCCTTAGAGAACCAAAGCATTTACCTATTTATAATATTATTTCAAAAAAATAAATCTCAATAGAAATAGAGAATCAAAAAATTTTAACAAAAAGAGAGAAAATAGGGGAAAACTTGGAGAATAAGGTAAAATAGAGAAAAAAAGGGAAATAGAGCATTGACTTATTTTCAGTGAATGATAAAAAATAGCAAAATAAAAACCAAAAATTAGATGATAGAAAAACAAATCTTATTACTACAACTACTTCAACTCTTACTCTTTATAAAACCAAAAATACAAGATAACAGATTCACAATGTTGTTATACTTACAGTGACACTGAGAGGGGGGTGAATCAGTGTGTTCTTTTAAAACTTTAAAATTGCAATGAAATGAAGCAAACTTAAACCAGAAAAAGCAAGTTAGTAATAGAGCATCACACAACACAAATATTTTAATGAGGTTCACCAATGTGGCTACTCCTCAAAAATAGCTGCTTGGACTACCATCCAAATCTAGCCTTTGCAAAGCAACAACTTTACAACTTATTTACCAACACCAAGCTGGAAGGAGCACCAACCCCTCAATTTTTTTGCACCAACAGAAAGGAGCACCAACCCCTAATTCACCAGCACCTATTGGAAGGAGCACCAACCCCTCATGCCAAGCTGCAACTTGGACTTCAAGAAAAATACAAAAAAAATACCTTCACACTGTTTGCACACTGTCTGCTATTTCTGTGTACTCTAGCTTCTGTTGCAAAGGCTTCGCACCACCGGTCTATTCTGTACAACGCTTGCACACTTTGCTTTGACACAATCGAGTTACGGCTTCTGCTCCTGTGCGCTTATGCTTCACACTCCAGTCTGCTTCTACGCAACTACTTCGCACACTTCACTTTGACACAAATGAACTACCGCTTCGCACTCAGCTCGAATCGATACGACTCGCTCTCTGCTCATGCGAACTTCACATGCGCAAATTTTCTTCACAAAAATCACTCCTTCAAACTCGAAACAACCCTCCTTTTATAGATGAAATTTCAAGGATAAATCTTAAACTGTAGTCGGCTTAAACCCTAAAGAACGTCGGCTGCAAAACCCTAATGAATGTCGGCTCCAAAACCCTAATGAATGTCGGCTCCAAAACCCTAATCTTCGTCGGCCCAGATTTAACTCTATCGGCTTCAACCGCCTCTCTGGTTCTGTAGCTTTCCTCGTGAAACTACAACATGTCACGATATCGCGACACCTTTTACATCCGTACGCCTTCTTGTCCCTACTGTCGCAAAATCGTGACACTTTTGGCCTTTGTCTGCTTTGCCACCGTTCTTGTCGCGAAATCGTGACACTTCTAACTTTCGCTGACGTCATCCTCACTCTTGTCATGAAAACATGACCCTTTTTGCTTCTAGGCCTTCTTCTCCGCTTTTGTCGTGAAATCATGACATTTCTGGCGTCGTACAGTCTCTCTCCTCCTAGAGTCGCGAAACCGCGACATGTCGCGAAAATGCGACATCTTCATCCTGCTAGCTTCTTCACTGCTGTCATGAAATCGTGACACTTTTTCAATCCGTACATTTTCCTTTCATCCTGTCGTGAAATCGTGACGCTTTCAGCTTTCGGAGGCTTTTCTTGCAACCTGTCGTGAAATCGTGACACTTTTCGCCTCTTTGTCCTTTTCTAGGCTTGCACCCGCGAAAACATGACATGTCACGAAATCGTGACACTTTCTGCCTTAAGCTCTTTTCTGCCTTTCGCCCGCGAAAACATAACATGTCGCGAAATCGCGACATACTTGCCTTTGTACATTCTCTCTCCTCTTCGGGTCGCGAAAACCCGACATGTCGCGAAATCGTGACACTTTTCCTCCTTGGCGCTTTTTCTCCAAACATGTCGCGAAATCGTGACAGTTTTCTTCCTTAGCGCTTTTTCTCCAAACATGTCACGAAATCGTGACAGTTTTCTTCCTTAGCGCTTTTTCTCCAAACATGTCGCGAAATCGTGACAGTTTTCTTCCTTGGCTCCTTTTCTCCAACATGTCACGAAATCGTGACAGTTTTGCTTGCGCCTTCTCTCTCCTCGTCCATGTCGCGAAATCATGACAATTTTCTTTGTGCCTTCTCTCTCCTCCTACATGTCGCGAAATCGTGACAATTTTCTTTGCGCCTTCTCTCTCCTCCGACATGTCATGAATTGCGAGAAAACATGTCGCGATATCGCGACAGTTTTCTTACTTGTCTTTTTCTTTGATTTTTTGAATCTGGGTCACTTCTGTTTTCTTGGAATTTCACTTTACATGATCTGACTATCCTTTGAACTTCTGTCCTCTGCATCTGAATGACTTCTGAACTGTCTGTCCACTGCATCATTAGATCTAACTGACTGTGTTGACAACAATGACAAACCTCTTGCAACACCTTGCTCAACAATCTCCCCCTTTGGAATTGTTGGCAACACCTGTGTACATTCTTGTAACTCTTCTCCCCCTTTGTCAATAATACCAAAGGGCTGCTATAGACTCCCCCTGAGTCCATCCACACAATTCTCAGGCACAATTTGTTGCACTTAGCACAAATTATGATCATGAGCAAAAGAATAGTCAAATACTCAAATGCTCCCCTCGAGAAAGTGATCCCTGTAGCTAGTCACTTCTTGGGAAGTGTGACTACTCCCAATTTGTTTCGAAGGTACTCAAACACTTCCTTGGGCAATGGTTTTGTAAAAATATCTGCTACTTGTTCTGTGGTTGGGACAAAATCCAATTTAACTTCTCCTTCTGCAACTTTCTCCTTCAAGAAATGATACCTTATAGCAATGTGTTTTGTCCATGAGTGCATTACTGGATTCTTGGAGATGTTAATTGCACTTGGTGTTATCACACTTAACCGATATTGGTTCACTGAAATTAATACCAAGATCTTTCAAAGTTTGTTTCATCCACAAAACTTGTGTACAACAAGTTGTTGCTTCAATATATTCTGCCTCAACTATTGATAAAGAAACTGACTCTTGTTTCTTGCTTGTGCCAAGCAACCAACCTGTCACCAAGATAAAAAGCACCTCCACTTGTACTCTTCCTATCATCAACACATCCTGCCCAATCTGCATCTGAATAAGATATAAGGGTGAAGTCTTTACCTTTTGGATACCATAACCCATACTCCATAGTACCCTTGAGATATCTGAGAATCCTTTTTTATCTTTGTCACATGAGTCTCTTTAGGGTGGCCTCAAAAATCTTGCTACCATGCCAGCCCCGCAGAATATCTGGTCTGGTAGCTGTTAAATAAAGTAAGCTTCCAATCATTGATCTGTACATGGTTTGATCTATGGGTGGAGATTTGTCATCTTTACTCAACTTGCAGCCTGTTGTCATGGGAGTACTGACCGGCTTACAGTCCTCCATTGTGAACCTTTTTAGCATCTCTTTCACATATTTAATTTGAGAAATGAATATGCCTTTCTCATTTTGATTAACTTGTAACCCAAGAAAGTAAGACAGTTCACCAATCATAGACATTTCAAATTCTTTCTGCATCTTATTCGCTAAGTCTTTACAGGATTCATCTTTGCTACTGCCAAATATGATATCATCTACATAAACAACAAGAACAATTAGATGCCCATCTTCTATTTTGACATACAGATTATTGTCCACCAAACCTTTCTTGAATCCCTGTTGAGAGAGATAGTTGTCTAGCCTTGCATACCATGCCCGTGGTGCTTGTTTTAATCCATATAAAGCTTTCTTTAATTTGCGAGACAAGGTTGGGATCTTCACTAATTTGAAAACCATCCGGTTGTTCAATATAGACCTCTTCTTCAAGTTTCCCATTTAAAAAGGCAGATTTTACATCCATCTGATAAACTCTGAAGTTCTTGTGGACTGCTAAGGCCAGAAACATTCTAATTGCTTCTAGTCGGCCCTTGGTGCAAAAGTCTCTTCAAAATCAATGCCTTCGACCTGTGCATAGCCTTTACAAACCAGTCTTGCTTTGTTCCTAATGACCTGTCCGTCTTCATTTAATTTGTTTCGAAATATCCATTTGGTGCCGATTACATTCTTATTCGCAGGTCTAGGTACTAATTCCCAAGTTCTATTCTTTTCAATCTGATCTAACTCATCATTTATTGCCTTCATCCAGCTATCATCTTTGCTTGCTTCATCTATGTTTTTGGGCTCAATGCTGGATAAAAGATAGTAATTACTAGTTACTTTCCTTCTTGTCTGAACACCAGTTGTGGGATCTCCAATTATTTGGTCTCTTGGATGATTTTTCTGCCAGCTGCCTGTTTTGAATTTCTTGTTTTCTTGCACCTCTGAGTCATCGATTAAGTCATCTGAATCAATCGTAGATTTATTTTCTGTTTCATTCACCTCATCTCCTTCAATGACTTCTTCATAGATTGGGTAGTTTTCTTCAAAGTTAGCTATTCGTTTCCCACCTTCATCGAATTTAACATCTGCATTGTCCACAATTTTCTTGAGTCTCTTGTTGTAGCATTTGTAAGCTTTGCTTTTTGATGAATACCCAACAAAAACACCTTCATCTGCTCTATTTTCAAACTTCCCAAGGTTGTCATCAGTTTTTTTGATGTAACACTTATAGCCAAATACTTTGAGATGTTTTGTTGTTGCTTTTCTACCAAACCACAACTCATAAGGTGTTTTGCTTTCATGAGTTCTTAACATATATCTATTTTGGATGTATACTGCAGTGTGAACTGCTTCTTTCCAGAATCTATCTGCTATTTTATTTTTTGCCAGCATAGTGCGTGCCATTTCCTGTATAGTTCTGTTCTTTCTTTCTACTACACCATTCTGCTGGGGAGTTCTAGCTGCTTGAATATTGTCTCCTGATACCATGTTTTTCATAGTATTCTGTAAATTCATTCGAAATGAATTCTCCTCCTCTATCTGATCGTAAACATTTGATCTTTTTTTCTGTTTCATTCTCAACTAGATGTTTGAATGATCTGAACATTTCAAAAGCTTCTGTTTTATCTTTTAAGAAAAATATCCATGTCATTATGGAATAATCATCGATACACAACATAAAGTACTTGTCACCATTTATGCTTTGTGTTCTCATGGGTCCACATAAGTCTGTATGTATAAGTTCCAAAGGCTTGCTAGTGTGGTACTCTTTTGTTTTGAATGAGACTCTAGTTTGCTTTCCCTTTTGACATGAAGCACAGATACTATTTGAAGGTTTTCTAATGGTTGGAATATCTCTCACTGCTTGTTTCGAGCTGATTTTCACCAAATTGTCGAAACTCATGTGTCCAAGCCTCTTGTGCCACAGCCAATTCTCTTCTTCTTGTCCAATGAAACACAAACCTTCTAAAGTTTTTGAGAGTGTGTATAGGTTTCCAGACGTCCTTGAACCAAGTTGCTATCAATTTTCCACTTGTTTATTTTTTTGACTTCACAACCACTGCTTCTTGAAGACTACTTCATGTCCTTTATCACAGATTTGGTGACACTTAACGAGGTTGTGTTTCAAACCATCCACAAATAAAACTTCTTCGACTTGATTTTCCCATCACTAATTTTGACAGATCCTTTTCCTATTATTTTGGCTCCATCATTATTTCCAAACTTCACAGAGCCACCCTCATATTTCTGTAGTTTTTCAAATTTTTGTTTATCACCTGTCATATGACTTGAGCATCCACTGTCAAGAATCCATGGTACACATTTATTATGAGCCTTGAAAGCTGTCTATACTATTAAGGATTCCTTTTCTTCCCTAAGTTGTTCTTTCTGTTTCCACTCTATTTTGACTACGGTATTGGGCTCTAGTTTGGACTTTCCTTTTTCAATATCTTTTGCATATCTTTCAAAAAAATTTCTATTTTGTCTTGTCCTATGTGGTTGGAACTTTCTTTTTTGAGGTTGATTTAAAATAGAGGTACTACGACAATTTCTTGCAATATGCCCATAGTTGTGACAGCTAAAACATTCTATTGCATAATTTGTTAGAGGTGCAAAAACATTTCTACTAACAAAGCTTCTTGGTCCTACATTATACTTGCAGTCTGCAATTTTGTGCCCATAACCATTACATTTGAAATAGAAACCAGAAAAGTAATGATTAAACCTGAAGGATGGTCTTTGCCAGGTTGTTGTGGGAACCATAGATCTTCTTCTTCTTTGATTTGTGACCTTGGTAAAGCCATCATTGTCAGTTCTCCTTTCGGGCCTGGCATTATTGCTTTCTTTTGCATGCTTTGTTTTTCTTTCATCAGCCTGTTTCTCATCTTCACTCCTTATAGTTTCAACATTTTTGGCTTTTGGTCCGTTTGATGATTCTCCTTCAATGAAGCCCAGACCAAATTTAATGCCTGCAGGTCGTTGATCACTTAAGATTTTATCCAGCTTCTTCGAACTTTCTTCACGTTTGTGATGGCAGCTAATTTTTCGATCCAGCTCTTGTATCTGCATTCGTAGGCCAAGATTTTCTTCTTCTAGTTTACAGCAGTAATCTATCTTCATGGTTATCTGAACTTCAAGATCTTCGAACATTTTCTTGTATTCTTCTGCCTGTATTTTTAAACTGGTTATAATGTCGTTTGCATCCTCAAGCTTTCTTGACAGTTTATAATTCTTTCTTTTCTCAGATTTCCATTCTTCAAGAGCAGAAACCAGTTCACCTTCTAGATCAACTTCTGCCTCAGGTTTTTCAACACATGCTTTAGAGTTCATTCCTTCTCTCTTCTCTGATTTTTCTACCTCTTCTGATTTTTCTACTTCAAAAGCCATGAATAGAGCTTCACCTGTTCCTTCTTCAGAATCCTCACTAGAGTTGTCCTCTGAAGAATTTGCATTCCTGGAGATGAAACTTTTCTTTTTGAAATTTCCCTTTACGAAGTTTGTTTTCTTTCTCCATTCACTTCTTTCTTGATGAGATGCTTCCTCACCTTTGTTCTTATCATTGAGAGGACATTTGGTAGCAAAGTGTCCAATGCCCCCACAGTTGAAACATTTGAAAGGAAGCTTTCCTCTGTATTTTCCTTTTCCCTTTCTCAGTTTTCTAACAAAATTTGCTTCCATTTCATCCGAATTTTCTTCTTCTTCAGACTCTTGTTTTGTGTCTTTACCTTTTAGGGCTTTAAAGGCTGCTTCTCTGTCTGTGGGATTAGATCTTCCTATTCTCATTTCATAAGCAGTCAGGGAACCATGCATCTCATCCATATTGAAGTGATTTAGATCTTTAGCTTCTTCTATGGCTGAGACTTTAGAATCAAATCTTTGGGGAAGCGATCTTAATACCTTTTTCACGATAGTTGCATCATCCAAATCTTCGTCGAGACCTCTGATTGAATTAGTGATTCCATTAACTCTCTGCATAAAGGCTTCTATGTTCTCATCGTTGGTCATCTTTAATGATTCGAATTGAGCTCGATGTGTTTGAAGCTTGGCTTCCTTGATCTTGTCATCTCCCTCATAAATATTTTCTAGTTTGTCCCACACATCTTTTGTTGATTCACAATTTATGATCTTGACCAACTCACTATCAACCAATCCACACATGATGGCATTTTTTGCTTTAGAGTCATTTTCAAATGCCTTTTTACCAGTGCTGTCGGTTGGAGCAGTGTCGGGAGCTGTGTAACCATTAACTACTACACTCCAGATATCAAATCCCAAAGCACGGAGATATGTCTGCATTCTGATCTTCCAGAATGCATAATTAGTTTCGTCAAACAATGGTGCTTTGTTTGAGGAGAACCCTTCACCACCTGCCATTTCGTCACTTCCAAGATCACCCTAGCTGATTGAGCCTATTCAGGAACTTGGCTCTGATACCAATTGTTATACTTACAGTGACACTGAGAGGGGGGTGAATCAGTGTGATCTTTTAAAACTTTAAACTTGCAATGAAATAAAGCAAACTTAAACCAGAAATAGCAAGTTAGTAAGAGAGCATCACACAACACAAAAATTTTAACGAGGTTCACCAATGTGGCTACTCCTCAAAAATGACTGCTTGGACTACCATCCAAATCCAGCCTTTGCAAAGCAACAACTTTACAACTCATTTACCAGCACCAATTGGAAGGAGCACCAACCCCTCAATTTTTTTGCACCAATAGAAAGGAGCACCAACCCCTAATTCACTAGCACCTACTGGAAGGAGCACCAACCCCTCATGCCAAGCTGCAACTTGGACTTCAAGAACAATACAAAAAAATACCTTCACATAGTTTGCACACTGTCTGCTATTTTTGTGTACTCTGGCTTCTGCTACAAAAGCTTCGCACCACCAGTCTGCTTCTATGCAACTGCTTCGCACACTTTGCTTTGACACAACCGAGTTACGGCTTCTGCTCCTGTGCGCTTATGCTTCACACTCTAGTCTGCTTCTATGCAACTACTTCGCACACTTCACTTCGACACAAATGAACTACCGCTTCGCACTCAGCTCGAATCGATACGACTCGCTCTCTGCTCTTGCGAAATTCACATGTACAAATTTTTTCCGCAAAAATCGTCTTTCCAAACTCGAAACAACCCTCCTTTTATAGATGAAATTTCAAGAATAGATCTTAAACTGTAGTCGGCTTAAACCCTAAAGAATGTCGGCTGCAAAACCCTAATGAATGTCGGCTCCAAAACCCTAATGAATGTCGGCTCCAAAACCCTAATCTTCGTCGGCCCAGATTTAACTCTGTCGGCTTCAACCGCCTCTCTGGTTCTGTAGCTTTCCTCGTGAAACTGCAACATGTCATGATATCGTGACATACTTGCCTTTGTACATTCTCTCTCCTCTTCGGGTCACGAAAACCCGACATGTCGCAAAATCGTGACACTTTTCCTCCTTAGCGCTTTTTCTCCAAACATGTCGCGAAATCGTGACAGTTTTCTTCCTTAGCGCTTTTTCTCCAAACATGTTGCGAAATCATGACAGTTTTCTTCCTTAGTGCTTTTTCACCAAGCATGTCACGAAATCGTGACAGTTTTCTTCCTTAGCGCTTTTTCACCAGACATGTCACGAAATCGTGACAGTTTTGCTTGCGCCTTCTCTCTCCTCGTCCATGTCGCGAAATCGTGACAATTTTCTTTGCGCCTTCTCTCTCCTCCTACATGTCACGAAATCGTGACAATTTTCTTTGCGCCTTCTCTCTCCTCCGACATGTCGCGAAATCGCGATAGAAAACATGTCGCGATATCGCGACAGTTTTCTTACTTGTCTTTTTCTTTGATTTTTTGAATCTGGGTCACTTCTATTTTCCTAGAATTTCACTGTACATGATCTGACTATCCTTTGAACTTCTGTCCTCTGCATCTGAATGACTTTTGAACTGTCTGTCCACTGCATCATTAGATCTAACTGCCTATGTTGACAACAATGACAAACCTCTTGCAACACCTTGCTCAACAAATGTTTAAAGAGAAATAGAGCACCTGGTGCAAAAAAGGTTCGACTGACGGTCTGAGTGGAAAAAGAGGTTCTATGGTCGGTTTGGGTGGGAAAAGAGGTCCGATAGTTGGTCCAAATGGAAAAAGAGATCTAGCATTAGGTCCGGGTGGAAAAAGTGGTCCAAAAATCATTTTGAGTGGAAAAGATGCCCGACAGTCGGTCTAGATGAAAAAGAAGTGTGAGTATCAGTCTGTTGAACAAAACGAACAATATTTCCATTGATTAGAAACAATATAAATAATACAATTTAGAGCCCAGATTAGCTCGTAACCATAGGATCTAATCAACAACTTAGGTCTAAAATAAAATAACAATATAGACCAAATATTATATACGCTAACAATAGCGTAACTAACCTAGGTAGTTAACTAACTACCCTAACAATTTAAATAAAGTAATAATATAGAATTACTATAGTAATTCTAACATCCCCCTTATTACATTATTTATGTAATTGAAGAACTACTAGTTGTACTAACATCCCCCATCATTTGGCAATACATAGAGAATTACGAAACAATTCAAATTTGACACGTGCAAGTGCCTTAGTGAATATGTCTGCAACTTGAGCATTGGTGGAGATGTATTGAAGCTGGATTCGGTGCCTTGGAACTTCGTCTCGAATGAAGTGACATTGTGTGTCAATGTGCTTGGTTCTTTCATGATGTACTGGATTCTTGACAAGATTCAAAACACCCATGTTGTCGTAGAACAAGTGTATTGGAGATTTTGATGGAAGACCCATACTTGTTAGGATGCGACGCAACCATATCACTTCGCACATAGCTTCACGTGCGGCGTGATATTCTGCCTCTGTTGATGAAATAGCAACCACCTGTTGCTTCTTGTTGTGCCAAGAGACAGGACCAGATCCAAGATGAAACAAATATCCTGAAGTTGATTTACGATCATCATATGATCCGGCATAGTCGAAGTCCGTGTATCCCTGTAAGAAGAATTTGTTGTTCCTCTTGTATTCTAGGCCATATTCCATTGTGCCACGGACATAGTGAAGAACTCGCTTTGCTGCTTTCCAGTGTGTAGTCTTAGGCTCCTGCATGAACCTCGAAAGATAGTTGATAACAAATACGATATCTGGCCTAGTGTTGGTCAGATATATGAGACTCCCAATCAACTGTCGATAGAGAGTACCATCTACCTGAGGTGAATCATCATATCGTGATAACTGAATTCTTGTTTCCATCGGAGTTGACATTGGCTTGCAATCAGTCATGCGATATTTTTCCAATAGGGTCTTGGCATATTTTTTTTGAGACACTTTGATGTAGTGCTCCTTCTGGCTGACTTCCAGACCAAGACAATAATGGAGAAGTCCGAGATCTGACATCTCAAAATATTGACACAAGTCTCTTTTGACAGTAGAAATCATAGTTTCTGAACTCCCTGTAATGAGCAGATCATCAACATAGAGTACAAGCAACACTATTTCAGAACCTTGTTTCTTAAAATAGAGGTTTGCATCTGACGGACATCTCTTAAATCCATGCTGCAGAAGGTGATTATCCATTTTTATATACCAAGCCCGAGGGGCCTGTTTCAAACCATATAAGGATTTTACCAATTTGCAAACTTTCTGCTGTTGGCCTTCCACTTCAAATCCTTCCGGTTGAGTCATGTAGACTTCTTCTTGGAGATCACCATTTAGAAAAGCACTCTTGACATCCATTTGGTGTACTTTCCACCCATATTGTGTTGCCATAGCACAAAGAACTCGAATGGTTGTCATCCGAGCAGTAGGTGCAAAAGTTTCCTCGTAGTCAATGCCTTCTCTTTGAGCATAGCCCTTTGCAACAAGTCGGGCCTTATGCTTATCTATTGTCCCATCTGCCTTATACTTAACTTTATACACCCATTTGCAGCCTATGGGCTTCTTTCCGTATGGCAGATCGACAAGCTTCCAAGTTTTGTTTTTCATCAAAGACTTATACTCTGCATCCATAGCGGCCTTCCACTGAGGCTCACCAAGAGCATCTTGCACTGATGCGGGTTCAAGATCATCTATTGAAGACATAAACACCCTATCATTATCAATATCCATATCTTCTGTATCTCTCTCTGGATCTACAGAAAGTTCCTCAAAATATTGACATAGATCATCAACCCCAGTATTCTCTGTTGCAGCTTTCTCTTGTCGAGCCATGTTGCGAGTACGAGGCCTATCCAATGTCAAATATGGTGGAGTGGATAGCTTAGAGTCTTTGATTGTATTTGTATACCACTTTGGATTCTTCTTCTGAGGTGTTGAAGAAGATGAAGAAGGACCTCCAACCTTTGATGAAGGAGATTTATCAACCTTAGTTTCCACAAGGTCTAGGTATACATCTGATGTGTTTTTTGATGTGAAAGCTTCATCAAAAACTACATCTCTACTAATGTGTATCTTCTTGGTCAAGGGATCAATCAAATGATAACCCTTAGAGTGCTCATCATACCCAAGAAGAATACACTTCAATGTCTTCTCATCTAGCTTCTTCCTTTTCTCTTTTGGTATGTGCATGAAAGCTTTACATCCAAAAATGCGTAGATGAGAAATGGAGGGTTTCCTACCACTCCATGCTTCCTGTGGAGTCATTCCTTGTAGGGCCTTTGTGGGTGCCCTATTCAATAGATATACTGTTGTGGTGACAACTTCTGCCCAATATAGTTGCTCAAGACTAGCTCCTGTGAGCATGCAACGAACCATTTCCATGATGGAACGATTCCTCCTTTCAGCAACTCCATTTTTTTGAGGAGTATAAGCAGTAGTTAACTGTCGTGTGATCCCATTTTCTTTCAAGAACTCAGAGAATTATTTAGAGGTGAACTCCCCCCCTCGATCTGAGCGGAGGGTCTTTATAGAAGTCCCTGACTCCTTTTCAACAGATTTCTTGAATTGCTAAAAAAGCCAAATGCTTCAGATTTCAGTTGAAGAAAGAATACCCACATCTTTCATGAGTAATCATCCATGAATAACTAAAAATACCTCTTACCCCCACAACTGTTGGGAGTGAAGGGACCGCACAGATCGGTGTGAACCAACTCCAGAGGTTTCTTTGCTCTTGTAGAGCTCTTTTCAAAAGGCACTCTATGTTGCTTTCCTGCCAAGCGGTCAGAGCAAACTGGTAAAGTGGTAGAAAGGGAAGGAAGACCCTTTACCATTTCATACTTACTTAACTCAAGTAAGTAACCAGAACTCAAATGTCCATATCTCTTGTGCCATAGGGAAGTTGCCTCCTTTGTAGAAGCAATCATGGCTACATCTGGAGAAGAGATAGTATCTAGGGCAAATAAGCCATGCTTATATGAAGCGGTTGCAATGTTCTGACCTCTCCTGGTGATAGAACAACACTTCTTGCCCCCCTCAACACTAAAATTTACAACCATATTTTTGTCCAGAATTTGTGTCACTGACAATAAGTTGTTTGCCAATCCTGGAACATAGAGGACTTTCTCAATCTGGCACTTGCCATCAGGAAGAGTGACAGAGACCATTCCTTCTCCCTGAACCTTGTAGGTTTTATCATCGACAATAGTGACCGGTTTGCCCTCTTTGGCCTCAAAAGACTCAAACCATGATTTGTCACCAGTCATGTGCTTACTGGCTCCAGAATCAACATACCATATAGGATCCGTCTGCTTGGACACTGTGGTAGTCATGAGAACTTTGTGGGCTCTCTCAGAATCCATGTCAGATTCTTCAACAACAACATTCACTTGTTGTTTGTTCTTTTGTGGTTTGTTCCGGCCTTTCTGTTTTGATTGTTTATTCTTATGCCAACATCTGTTTGTATCATGACCTTCTTTGTCAGAGATCTTGCAATATCTCTTTTTCTGTTGAGGTTGTTGAGTTTGTTTCCCTTTTGAATCCTTTTGTGAATTCCCTCCCTTCTAAAAATTACCCTTCTTCTGGTTCTGCCCTTTCCTGTTGATGTAGAGGGCAGTGTTAGAAGAATCATCTCGTTGTAGTTGGCGTGCCTCCTCCTCTTGAAGCATATTAACCAACTCTACAAAAGTAACTTTTCATTGCGATACCTGAAGGGAAGTGATCAACACCCTATAAGAATCAGGTAAAGCTCTCAATACAATTGAGGTAAGGAGCTTGTCATCAACTGGTTCTCCCAAAGAATTCAACTTTGCTTTCAATTCAGACACTCTGCAAAGAAAAAATTCAACTGTCTCCCCCTGCTTCATGCTTAGACTATGTAATTGAGATTGAAGAAATAGAATAGTGGAATCATTCTTTCCCTCATATATAGTATTAAGGGCATCCCATGCCTCTTTACTATGTTCACAGTCAGCAATATGGGGTTGAACTTCATCAGACACAACAAGCAAAATGAGCACTTTTGCTTTGTTGTCTTTCTTGTCAAAGTCTTTTTGAGCAGTAGATGGAGTTGTAGCACCAGCAGCAGATGAAGGTCTTGTTGTTGCTCCAGATACAACATCCCATAAGTCATCCATTGCTAGGATTGCCTTCATCTTGTTTTTCCATGGTGTGTAATTAGGACCTTTCAACAATTGATGAGAATCAGTCATTAATTTTGCAGACATGGTGAAGGTTCCTTATAACACCAATTGGTCCCCCTTTCGATATACCTTTTGCTAGGCCGTTATACCATACAAAATACCCGCCCTTACGTGAGGGAAACTATAGGTATTTAGAAAGATAAAAAAAATCACCCGCCCTTACGTGAGGGAAACTATAGGTAATTTTTAGAGATCATACGATACGTGGTACTTAAGCGATACTGAAAGGGAATAGTCTTGTTGATGGCACCTACCATAGAAAGTTTTTAATCCTCATGCGTGGGGCGTAACTTCCCCTAAACACTTTGGATTTTAGAACTTTCGTCGGGATTTACGCCTAAACACAAGAACTATTAGGGTAATGGATGGAGTAAAAAAATGCAAAATGGCAAACTTATCTCTCCCCGACGATTTATAGAGAACAAGCTCAGACGTCGTTTTGGCAGCTATATTAGGCGGCGGATACAGTAGCGCAATCACGACAGCTTTACCTGTAAGTGCTGGCCAGAGGTATCACAAATACCGAACGTTGCAGTGCAATAAATTGCACGGATGGGTTTTAATTATTCCGGGGACTTAGGGAGTGAATTTGATTTTTTTTTTAACTTTTAATGAAGTAGTGCAAAACAGAAAAAAATGCAACCTACAACATAAAAGTGCCCACAGGAATGACCCACTAGGTGTCGGGCACAGCCGAAAATGCACCTTTACAATAATGCCAAATTTGCTTTTCAAAAAATTACTCACTTTCCCCCTTTGATTTTTGAAAAAAAAATACCCCCTTTAAAAAAAATTCTCTCAACAAAGTATTTTTATAATTATTTTATAGTTTTAAAGTTAAAAAAAAAATTAATTTTAATTTATATAGTTTAAAAACTATTAAAAAATAAATTAAAATCAAATTTTAATTTATATAGTTTAAAAACTATGTAAAATAAATTAAAATCAAATTTTTAATTTTAACTAAAAAAATAATTAAAAAAAAACTTTATAAATTTTTTTTTACCTTTTTTTTCAAGAGGGGGGGTCGGCGGGATTGGAACCCGCGACCTGAGGGCTCCCTGAGCCCTACCGCTCAGTCCACCACCAGGTGGACTAGCGGGCTGATCCGACAGGATCAGGGACCCCCTCCTATTTGAGGAGGGTCCTGTCGGGCCCGTCCGCCTCGCGGCCGCGTGGCCGTGAGTTCCTTCGCTGCTGGCGGTGGCATGGGGGATGCGGCTGCCTCTATTGCAGTTGGCGGCAGGAGGGTCATGACTACCTCTGCTGCAGGCGATGGCAAGGAGGGGGGGAGTCGCGACGTCGCGCAGGAGTCATGCGATGTGGGGGGGAGGGGGGGAGCCGTGATGTCACGTGGGAGTCATGCAACATGTGGGGGAGGCGACGTCGCGGAGTCGCGTGATGTGGGGGGTGGGGGGGGGGGGGAATGCGCACGGGAGAAAAAATGCATGGGAGTGCCATAGGGGAGGGAAAAATGCACTGTGGGAGTGCGTGCACAGGGGGAGAAAAATGAGTGTTGCGGCCTCAGTGCTGCGCTGGTGCTACGACACTTGAAAAAATTAAAAAATAAATATTTTTTAATTTTTTTTCACAGTCTTCTTCGGCAAGCTTCACTGTGCAATATTTTCCTGAGCCAGCTCTTCCGAAAAATATTCCCTTCTCGGTCTCTCGGCTCTGATGCCATGTTGAACAAAACGAACAGTATTTCCATTGATTAGAAACAATATAAATAATACAATTTAGAGCCCAGATTAGCTCGTAACCATAGGATCTAATCAACAACTTAGGTCTAAAATAAAATAACAATATAGACCAAATATTATATACGCTAACAATAGCGTAACTAACCTAGGTAGTTAACTAACTACCCTAACAATTTAAATAAAGTAATAATATAGAATTAGTATAGAAATTCTAACACAGTCCAGGTGGAAAAACATATTCAATAGTCAGTTTGGGTAGAAAAAGAGGTCTAGCAGTTAGACTGGGTGGAAATGAAGTGCGGTAGTCGATCTGGGTGGAAAAATATATCCTATAGTCGATCTGGATGGAAAAGAAGTGTGATAGTCAATCTAGGTAGAAAAATATGTTTGGTAGATGGTTCGAGCGGAAAAAGAGGTCCTATAGTCGGATCAGGTGGAAAAAGAGGTTCGGATACCAGTTTGGTTGTAGAACACGGTTTAGATGTCGATTTGGGTACAAAACTAGGTTCGACTATCGTTTCGATTATAGAAAAGGGTCCGATTTCGATCTAAGTATAGAACAAGGTTTGGATGTTAGTCTAAGTACTTGATACATAATTGGGTTTGGTTTTTGTTTTTAGTATATTTTTTATCCGAATACTAGTTTCTACACACAACTAAAATTTGGTGGAATTCTGCAATAGATCAAATTTTTTAGTTCATATTTTCGCTTTCAAGGTTTTACTTTTCATTGCACTTGCTCAATTTTCTAATAGTTTAAATGTTTTAAATGAAAAAGTATATTTGGCATGTTAATTATATATAGTGGTATAGTTGGCAAATTTGGTGGGATAAGTTAAAAATTTTAATTTTTTTTGATGAAAATGGTCCATGACTTAGGCAAGAGTGCTAGTGATTTTTAAAAAAAATATGTAATACTATTATCAATGCACGACGAATCAATACCTAAAAATATTTTATCCCAAAAATTTTGGGTGAAATGGCCAACGTCTAGGGCCCCCAAAATCGCCAATTTGCATTTTAAAAAATGCTAATATTCGCCCAATTTGTGAATATCCATCATTGTGCATAACCCTATTTTGATGATAATTTATGAATCCCCCTCAATTGAAATATATTTCCATCCTTTTTCTATTGCAATTTTAATCCTTGTCAGAAGTGCCCTAGCCTCTACATAGTTGTTCATTAAAGTTTCAAATGATTTTGAATAAGTGAGGAGAATTTTGC
Source organism: Wollemia nobilis (assembly GCA_028583015.1). Classification (NCBI taxonomy): domain Eukaryota; kingdom Viridiplantae; phylum Streptophyta; class Pinopsida; order Araucariales; family Araucariaceae; genus Wollemia; species Wollemia nobilis. The sequence goes on along the minus strand of JAQPPZ010000371.1, from coordinate 2,257,609 downwards.
CTCCACTATTTTTAAAAGCACCACCTCCACCAGCTTTTCCTAGATTTCCTTTAGAAGCACCATTAAAATTTATTTTAATAAAACCAATTTTTGGACATTTCTATTTTACCATAGATTGAAGTAGATCCTTTAATTCCATTATCACAAATGACTCTTTCGTGTATGTCAAATCTTGTACCCAAGTTATTAGCACTTTTTTCTGTAATTGAGATTTCCCATGACGAGCACCATAATTGTAGACATTCTACAAGAGATGCAATAATAAAGACCTAAACTTAGGCGTGATTTTTATGCTTATTTTTAAAAAAAATTGTTATTCCTTTCAAGCCATAAATTCTCACAAATAATGGCAGGGCCAATCCTCCAAAGAATACATAATGCTTTTGCTTTGAAATAATAAATCCAACATTTTATCAACTCTTCTAATGTTGATGGATCTACCTAATATAATTTCATATTAAAAAAAACCCAAATGGTTTGATGTTTCTAAATATTTTATAAGCAAGGCAAATCTAAAGGGTCCATTATATATTATTCTTTGTATTCTCTCATATAAGAATCTTAATTGGAACTACTAGCCAAAGGAATGTTGAGGCCTTAGGGAGATTCGCTAATGACCAAACATTTTTCTAAGGAAAACATTTTGGAAAAGAAAATTATGATTGTTCTAAATTCTCATATCCCAACTTGATTGAGTATCCACCATCCTTTGATAAATTCCAAACCAACTCATCCTTTCATGTAAAAATTAGCAAATAAAACTCTTGAAGCATATTTTGAAGTTCATTTGTAATTTTTTTGAGTTCCTCTCCTTCAATTAGGTTACTAAAAGAAATTCATGATCTGGAGTTTTTACTCATAATAGTATAGTATTTGACCTTTGGACCTTTACATGCTAGGCATGCTTTAGCCAATGGTTACCATTTTGAGTTAGAGATAAGCGGATAAGGCTTCAACCGAGCATTAGACCAAAAATTTACATAACTCCCCTCATTGATTGACCATCTAATATATTTCTTTATCAATTTTAAACTCTTTGATATATTCCATGTTGAAAATCCTATAGGTAGAGTTGTTTTCCTAAATAATTTCATTTCATCAAGAGAACCTATATATTTTTGAAGTAATATTTTTTCCAATTATTTCCTTGATCTTTGAATAATCTCCACCCAAGTTTTGCTCCTAATGCCAAATTTATAAGTCTACAATTTTGCAAGCCTGCTCCTTCAATATTCTTTCCTTTGCAAACCCTATCCCACTTACAAAGAGAGAACCTAAATTTTTCCCCACAACCTTTCCATAGAATTTTGTTCAAATTTTATCAATTTCTGATGCTATACCTATTGGTAATCTTGAAAGTGGCATCATATAAATAGGGATGGATTGTAATGTAGTCTTTATGAGTTGTAGCCTTCTTGCCATGGTTAAGAACTTACCTTTCCAACCTTATAAGCAAGATTTAATTCTATCCAAAAAGAGATCCAAAGCTCCTTAATATTTCCTTTACCAAAAAAAGAAATATGCAAGTAGGTTGATGGAAATTTTTGAATTTTAAATCCTAAAATATTCACAATAATTTGCTGTAAATCTAGGGTAGTATTAATGAAAAATTCTTGGAATTTTTTGTATTTACCAATTGTCTAGTAGCTTTCTTATAGCATGATAATATTGATTTAAACTTCATGGCCTTACTAAGGGATGACCCAAAAGAAAAGTATCATCAAAAAATTGGAGATGAGATTCAGAGGAACCATTTTTTGCAGCTTGAATACCTTTGATTTTTCTTTTCATTTTTGCCTTTGAAAAGGCTCTCCCTAATGCTTCCACAAGAATAGTAAAAATATAAGAAGAAATTGGATCACCTTGATGAAGTCCATAAGATGACTTGAAGTGACCAACAGGAGAATCAATGATCAATATAAAAACCTAATCCACTCACACCAACTATAATCGAAGCCAAATGTTTTGAGAATAACATGTAGAAAATTATAGGAAACCTTGTCATATGCTTTATTCATATCTAATTTCAAAAGCATACCTGGTTTTTCCATGGAATTAAGAGAATGTATGGCCTCTTATGCAATAATAATACCATCAAGAATTTGTTTACCATGAACAAAGACATCTTATTCCTCTGATATAAGACAACCTAGAATGTCATTCAACCTATTTGACATAATTTTTAAAATTATTTTATAAATCATATTTTTTTTTGGTAGGTTAATTAATTTTATTTCAAAAAGATTATTTGAAAGGCACCTCAACACCTTTTACATTAGAGGATCCAAGAAGAACACAACATAACTAGTTTGATCATAACAATACAAAATTAGAAGGCCAAAGGCCAGTACAACCAAAAGAGGACGTCCTCAGGGATAGAGGAACATAGAGGATCAAAAATAGATACTGACACCCTTCACCCTTTAACGAAAACCAACAGTCCTTTGGATCAAAGGAGTACTATTTAGAAAAAAAGAATGATCACAAATCCAAAATAGCAGAGTCACAAATGCTATCAAGGATTGATGTCAATTTGTAGAGCAAAATTATCATCAGTTTCTAGAGCTATGTCCTTTGCTTTGTCCTTCAAGATGTCTTTTGGGCTGTCCTTCAAATCTTCAAGGCATGCTTCCTTAGAAATTTCCATGACATCATCTTATTTAACCACATCTTCATCTTTGATACCTCCTTTGGTGTTAGAAGGGGCTTCAACAATAGAAATCATTGGAGGTCTCATTGAAGTTATCACAGAAGAAAAAAAGAATGAGATTATGCCTCTATTATTTAAGGCTAGCAATAGCCTTACCAATAGCAGTATGAGCCATCTCCAGATGAATAATAGAGGCAGTTGTGGCATGAACAACCAATTTGTGAAGAAATTTTTCCACCAGGTCAGGGAAGGAAGATTGAGCTTTAGAAGGTTTACCTAAAATGGAAGGTGGGGTTCTGGATAATTCTTTGAGCTTCAGTATTTGGGAACTTCTGACAAGGGTGGTTTCAATTTTAATCATCTTCCTAGTAATAGGCTAGGGCTTATCATTTTTGTACTTCCTCTTGGAATTAGAGGCTTTTGGGCTCAGAGTAGAGGAAGAGTTCTCCTTATCAGAGTCAAGGGTGGGAATATTACCTTTAGGGAATTTGAGTAGGAGATAACGGTATAGGAACTTGAAAAGTCCTTGGTGGTTGGGTAAGACATATTTTTTGGGTAGATACAATGGTGTAATCAATAGACCAAAAAATTACAATAGGAATATTCATGGCCTTGGCATCACGGAAATGGTTGACATAAGCTAGGTGGAAACAACACAGTTGTGAGTCGGGGTTATCACATGTTAAGTATTGCATTACAGGAACAAGGATTTGCTGCAAAGGAGGGAAGATATGTTCACGAAGCAAACCTTTTTTGTGGTTTTTGTAAACTTCTAAATTCTTCTCGAAGAAGATCAGCTCTACGTCCCAGTTGTGTTTGTTACGTCAGATGAATTTGCCTTCCAAGGGTTGACCTGTTAAATCCACCATCAACTTAAAGGTAATGTGGAATTGAACATCATGGATCATGGATGTGGAATTGGCCTTCGTTTTTTATCGTATTTATTCTGGTAAGATCTTCCGTGATAGTCTCACTGACGTAATCACTCGACAACATTTCTCCTTATGGCTTTTGAACCAAGGGAGTGAGTTTAGTCGTGTGAGCTTCCATAGCAACTGGATCAAAAGTAACTTTTTTTATTGGTCAAGCTGGTGCTAATGCTTCCTTGCACCTCATGCTCTTCAACAACTATGAAGAACTCAAGTGTGCCCAATTAATTTTCTCCATTTTGGATTGTTTTTGGGCCACCAAAACATTGGGTAATAACTACAACTCAAAAAATGAGGTGAATGGGACCAAAACATCTGAGCAACTAGTCTCAAGGGAAGTGGATGAGATGGTGAGAAGAGGGGGAATGAAAATGGTAGCTTGGATGGATGAACCAAGTTGGGTTGTAGTTACACTTACTCTAAGAGGATCTTGCGTACTTACAACGTCAATGGTAGTGGTGGCAGCAATGGAAGGGGAAAGGCACAAAAAGAATTTGGCCCTGATGCATACAAACTAAAATAAATGGAGGCTAAAGAAATGAGAATAGAAGGAGTAGCAGTGACTTCAAGAATGAAAGAAGATAAAATCAAAACAGAGATGGAAGGCATACCAAATGGTGATGTGTTGGTCACAAATATGCCTAAGTACAAGATTTCATCACTTGTGAGCCCTAGACTCGGCCAACATTGAAAGGCCGAGGGAAAAATAAAATTCCTTCGAACCGATCTCTAGAGAGGGTTGGCTCCCTTACTAAATTCTACATTGTTTGAAGACTAGGGATGCAGGAAAGAAATTGAAAAATAATTGAAAGAAAGGGAAATATAGCCACAGGCCAAAGTGTAGAATTTGGGGCAGACTAACAGCAAAAATTCCACCAAGTTTTATAACAACATATAATAAAAGGAAAGTAGTAGAATTTAACTCACACCTTTGTAGAGATAACCCCCGGATCACATTTCAAAATCTACTCACTAACCAGCAACGTTTGAATTCAGAATGCAAAATTCAAAACTTAACAGCAAGAGCATGAGCATAAACAGAAATGATTTTAAAAAAAGAAGGAAATCACACACATAAGAATGCTTGCAAATTTTAGAAGCCAAGTCTCTTCTATTGATGCAGAGAACTTAGAGAGTTTTCTTGCAAAATATCTAACCTCCCTTTACAATAAGAATTTGATTAGTATTTATAGAGGTTTTCGCCTCTTTCATTAAATACATGTGGAGGCAAAGTGTTGGCCACTCAACCACCAATAGCAACAACTTTCTCCTCGACCACAACAATGAACCAATGAGCAAATGCCAAATAAAATAACTGCTGATTTTATCACATGGCATATCAAGCTTCAGCACAAATCATCGGTCCAGTTTCAATCTCCATGGTGGTGCCTTGGAAATGCATGCCCACGAAGTGGTTGATGCCTCGAAAATGAACAATATTGCACTTGGAATCAAGAGCACATGCTTAAACTTGGTAGCTTCAGCGATCATATCACCTCAAGAATTATCTTTATCAATATTAATCTCTTTTCAAGGAAGATTTGCACCAAACTTCACCCAAAATTACATCCATAGGAAAAAGTGTTCAATGTGTGAAAACACTTAAAAAAGAAAAAATACTTTTCAATGTGGCACCAATGATTACAACGAAATGTCAATGTGGCACACTACAACAAAATTCCAATGTGGCAAAAATGCCAATATTTTTGGCGGCTCATGGGGTATTCAGCTCGCTTGAATGTAATCGATTCCAGGCCTTTATTCATTGGGTACAGAGTTCCCACTTGCAGTTGCATCTGATGGTTAGCTACTTGTATCAGCTTCGTCTTGCTTTTTGAGATGTGCTACGGTGGATTCATATATCACAACTGCTTCAGCCCATCCATCTATGGTAATCGCCTCCCGAGCTTTGAGAGTACCCACAAGATATCGAAAAGTCTCAACCTTTTCTATATCAAGATGTTTGGCCCTTTGATTGAGCTCCAATAATCCAGATTCAATGCGAATGAACTCTCTCATTAATGGTAACACATGCTCTTCGGTGATGGGCTCCTCCAAATTATCAATATCTGAAGTATCCATCATGAAAATAGCCCATAATGTATCCAAGTCTTTCTTTGCCAGAATATTTCCTTGATCATCAACAAAACTAGGAAAACCATTATCTGCAAGTGTTTCAAAATAAACCAATGAAATACGTCTTTCATGCTCAAAGGTCTCTTGCAACTGACGAGCTTCTTTAATCAGATTCATCTTGGAGAAATAACTATGTAATGTGATTTTAGCACTCACCCAAGCATGGGCTATATCACTCATTGGATGCATCTTGAGATTTATTTGAGTCATTGCTTGGATCTTCATGGCCATTTCCAATTTTGGCTCTAAATCTTGCTCCATGCTGTCTATTATAGGTCCACCATATGAAACAACTGCCTGAACATCCTAAAGGAACAAGAGCACTAATGTAGCCTTGGTCGCCATTTTCTTACAATTAGTCAACATCTGACTGCGAGCTTCCTTAATCTTGTCCTTGGTGAGGGACACAGAGTGCATTGATTTTGTTGCCAATTGATTCTGCAAGTTCTAAAGCTGATCCTACAAAGCTTGAATTTTTAGTTGTGCTTCCTGCTCGGCTACCTAAAATTGTGTAGTTGTCTGCTTGCTCTCTGCTATGTCACTTTCCAAATGCATCACCTGTTGCTGCCACTGTTGAGATTCAAATTGTGTTGCATCAAATTTAGCCTATTGTTCCTCTAAGGCTTCCTCGAGCTTTTTGATTTTCTCTTCAGCCTAAATGAGAAGATCCTTGTAATGTTTTTCCTCAGATACATGGAACTTGATGCCTCCTATATGGTGCCCATGTGCTCAACTGGATGCTTCTTTGTGAGGTCCTCAATGACAACTTGGTATGAATAGTCACTAGATGTCATTTCTCTTTGAGGTTTTTGAACCCGAGGAATCATGGTCACCATGTGCTTCTCCATTGCTATGGGATCAAAAGTCACTTTCTTTACTGGTTGTGCCATGGCTAGTGAATCCTTTCTCTTACGATTCTTCCACCACCTAGATGAACTTTGTTGTGCCTTGCTAAGTTTTTCCGCTATTGAGCGCTCAGGTAGCAACTCTATCTCAAAGACTAGTGGCTCCTCCATGGCAAAAATTGGGGAAGAGAGAAAAATAGCTTGTTGGGGATTGGATTCAACCACAGGAATGGAAGTGGAGGGGATCTCAACTACGCTTACTCGAAGAGGTGATTGCGTGCTTATGGAAGAATGTGAAGGTATGGAAGATGAAACAGAGGGTAATGGAAGGGAAAATGGATTTGGGACAGATGCAAATGAACTGAAGGCAAGAGAAAAGGATGGAATGGGTGAAACTAAAGAAGCACTAGTGACCTGTGATTGTGGGATAGAAGTGGGAATGGGAGAGGTGGATGTGACGGGAGGTGAAGTAGACATAGGAACTATGGATGAAAAAATAGTGGTCACCAAATTCTTATTAATGAGAGAAGAAGAAGGAAAATGCATACCTATGGCTCATCTTCTCCTTTGTGCTCGTGATCATTTTTGGCGAGGTAACATTGTTTCTCCCAATCTTGGCTTCTCCTTAATAACTGGCTCTTACCCATGTTTAGATCAACCGCTGTCATCCATTGAATCGTAGTGTGTTGGGCCCCCCCCCCTTATACCTCCTCCTTCTCCTCCCTAAAACTGAATTTTTTTAATGCTAGCGAAAGATCGAAAGTGTGTGCACCGCAAGCAAACGCATCTTGTATGGAACTAGCCAAGATACTAAACAATACTTCTCCGTGGGCATTTTGGATAGTTCTTGCAGCAGTGTTGTAGCATTGTGCGATTGCCCAGATCAGCTCAGGACATGGATGCACAGGTGTACACAAGTACCAGGAGAGATGAGAATGAAATGCTATAGTACGGGGACTCCCAACAGACATATGTTGTGCAACAAACTCAGCATCTAGACGCAGTCTTTCTACTCCCTTGTTGGTGATATTGCAATCTTTAATCTGTCCCAAGCGATCATCATAAGGTTTCAGTTCCATATCTTCAACCTTTTCTTCTCGAGCTCTTCGCGGCTTCTTCATGATCTCAGGCCTTTTTTGTACATTCACCTTCTTGGCCTCTGCAGCTTTCCTCCCCATCTTCAACTTCCTTTGAATATGCAGCAATGAACAACAAACCCCGGAGCAAAAGGGATTCGCAAGACTTCGATATAGGAACCCTGCAAATGCTTTGATTGAAAACAAAAGGATGGGCCTCCTTTTTATAAATTTCCATACACATCCGTTGGAAATATTTCTAATTTCATGGGCACCGCATGCATTCCAATGATGCTTTTATTTTTTTATTTTTATGCTTCTTACCACTTCTTGAAATGCGAGAAGTGGTAGTTTTTTTTTTTTTTAGAAAGTGTAATGAGTGAGCGGAGTGAGAAATGGTAATGAGTGGAATTTACAGATAGTGCAGCACGGAGAAGGGGGGTGCATGGGAAAAAATACGAGCGAAAGGATTTAAATGCATAATGGTTTTTCTTATTTTAGTATCATTGTTTTTTTTTTTGGAATGGAAGCGAAAGGATGGAAAAGCGAACGAGGAATGAGCTTTCCGAAAAAAGCGAAGCAGAGGATGGGTTGTTTTTGCTTTTTGAAGAGATTATTTTTTATTTTATTTTTTAAAATGGCCGAAATGGTTTATTCGGGGGACGGAATGGGAATTTCGGGACCCGAAATAGTGTTTTCGGGCGTTCGAAATGAGTATTTCGGAAGGATAACGAAGACTGCGGATGGGGAGTGGTGGAAGACATGTATATTGGGAGGTCCGAAAGGGCTTTTCCGGGACTCGAAATAATGTTTTCGGGGACCCGAAAAGGCTATTTCGGGGGGAATATGAAGAAATTTTGGGCATGCATGAGCACGTTAAATTTTTTTTTTTATTTTATTTTTAAATAATGGAAGGGGGACCCGAAAAGGGTATTTGGGGTGGGAGAAAAACGAGCTCGGGAAGCATGCAAATTTTTATTAATTATTTTTTAATTTTTTTTTTTTTTTTTTGGTTGACTAGTCAAAGGGCGAGAGGGAAGGGTTTCGGGATCCCGAGAACACTATTTTGGGATCCGAAAAGGGCGTTTCGGGCATGAAGGAATGGGAGGGACGAAATGAAGTTTTTATAATATTTTATTTGAAGTCCGAAATGGGTATTTCGGAGGCCCGAAAAAGGAATTTCGGGTTATGTCTTTTCTTATTTAAAAAAAAAAAGGTTTGGGAGGGAAAATTCAAATTTCGGAATTTGAATTTCGAATTGAGCATGGAGGGAGTGGAGAGTTTTTTTTTTTTTTGCATGGGGGAGTTGGGAAAAAAACACAGCCAAAATCCCAAAAACAAGGGTTCCAAGGTAAGGCCATGTTTTACACCTCCAGAACCTTGGACCCCCTAAACACCTCATCCAACTTGATTTTTTTGGTTTTCAAGTTTTTAAAGAACTCCCTAGTTAAGCATAACCTTCCTAGAGTAGTACTCGGATGGGTGACCTCCTGGGAAGTCCCGGGCTCTGCACACTTTTTCATTTTTTTTTTATCGATAATAGGCCTTCAAATGAAGACCATTAATTGGAATTAACGAGTGCATGACCATCCATATCTTGCAAATAAAAAGAATTAACTTGATTGGCACTTGTGATTTGAAATGGACCTTCCCATATTACCTCGAACTTGTGATGTTTGCCAGGCTTTGATTTCTTTTCATTCCACTTCAATACAAGATCGCCAACCTTAAAAGTCCTTTCAGAGACCTTTTTACCGAACCATTTCTTTGTCATCTCAAGCATGTTCTATAAAATCCTGGTATGATTTCTCCCGTTCTTCTTCCAATTGTAAAAGTTGAGCTAATCTCATGTTCATAGAATCAGATTCATCATCCTCATCATCAATCAAATGCCAAGTCTGGAGGGCCGGTAATTCAATATGAATTGGCAAAACCGCTTCTTTTTCATATACCAATGAATAAGGGGATGTCTTGATAGATTTTTTCACCGAGATGCGATCAGCCCACAATGCTTGATTCAAAAGTAGGTGCCAGCTCCGCTTATTGTCGCCAAGGGTCCTCTTCAAAATTTGAAGCAAATTCTTGTTTGTAGATTCGGCCAAGCCATTCCCCCGTGGATAATAATTAGATGAAGTTTTCAAATAAATTCCGTACTTACCCGCAAATTCACTGATTTTGGCACCTATGAAAGGAGTTCCATTATCTATTATAATCGCATCTGGGATACCAAAGCGAGTGATCAACCCCTCAAGAAAAGTGATGACCGTGGCTTGATCCACCTTTTTAGTTGGAATTGCTCCAGTCCATCTAGTGAAATAGTCGGTTGCAGTCAAGATGTACTTGTGACCAGCAGATGAGTTAGGATCAATGACCCCGATAAAGTCTAGGCCCCATTGTTGAAATGGTACTTCTACTTGAATCGGGTGAAGAGGTAATGATGCATTCCTGGTTCTACCGATGTATCTTTGACACTTATCACATTTTTTACTAACTTTGAAGGTGTCTGCAAAAAGAGTAGGCCAAAAATAGCCTGCTCAAATAATATTTAATGCCATGGGTCTACCTGCATAATGACCTCCTGATAATCCATAATGGAATTCTTCTAAAATTTTCTCCTTCTCTGATTCTTTGACACATCTAAGAAGAACCCCATAAATATTCTTATGAAACAAGCCATTTGGTAGCAAGACATACTTGAGGGCTTGCAGTCTAAATCTTCTTCTCTGTGAGGCATTCAGATGTGAAGGACATTTCCCAGAATAAAAATATTCAATCAGCTCCTCTGTCCAATATTGATCCACTATAGAATGATTGTCAAAATTACAATTATCTACTACATCCTCATACTCATGAATTGTGGATCTAGAGGAAGCATTCTTTGCAAGCTCTTGGCACAATGCTCGACCTCGAACAAGTTTGGTTGGTCGGATCTCAACATCAAATTCCTAAATTTTAGAAACCCAGCCAGTTCTCCTATCTCCAAGTTCTCCTTGTATGATAAAATTTTGGACATCTGGATGAACAACATAAACTATTGTTTTACTCTATGAAACAAAGTGCCAAAACTTCTTCAGAGATTTCATTACCGCATACACTTGTTTCTCAATGAAGTTATACTTCTCTTGATGTGGTTGGATGACTTGGTTTAGGAAAGCAATCGAACGTTCATTTTCATCATCTCCCTTCTATGTAAGCACCACTGCATAAGCTTCTTGTTCACCAAGAGCATAAAGGATAAAATCCTTGGAATAATCAGGGTTCACCAGGACCGGAGCTTGAGTGATCCTTTCTTTGATCTCCTCAAATGATTGCTTCCTCTGCTTGGTCCATTTAAATTCAGCATTTTTCTTTAAAAGCTCTGTCATTGGCCTTATTACTTGAGCAAAATCTACAACAAACTTTCGAACAAAATTAATTTTCCCAAAAAAAGATTGCAAATCCTTCTTATTGGCTGGAAATGGAAGCTTCAAAAGAGCTTGGGCCCTAGCTGGATCAATAGCTAGGCCATTTTCTAAAATTACATGTCCTAGGAGCTTTCCCTCCTTTACAAAAAAAATTGACTTTTTTGGATTAATAGATATGCCAAATTCTCGACATTTTTCAAATACCTACCTTAAATGAGATCCGTGCTCCTCCCTATTGTGAGAAAAAATAGTCATATCATCCAAATAAATCACAATAATGTGATTTAACAACTCACCAAAAGCCACATCCATTGCCCTTTGAAAAGTTGTGCCAACATTTGAGAGTCCAAACGGCATTCGTTGGTAAGCAAAGGTTCCCCATTTTGTGGTGAACGTTGTTTTATGTTGGTCCTCATCCCTGACCCAAATCTAGTTATACCCAGAGAATCCATCCAACAAAGATAATCTCTAAGCTCCCACAACCACATGAAGAATCTGGTCAATATGAGGCAGAGGATAATGATCTTTTAGCGAGGCTTGATTCAAATTTCAAAAATCAACACATAGGCAAATATCTCCATTCTTTTTCCATCTTGGGACCAGATTTGCCACCCAAGTTGAATGCTTGATGGGGTAAATGATTTTAGAATCCAACATTTTAAGAAGCTCCGCCTTCATCAATACTTCAATCTTGGGATTAACTGGTCTCTGCTTTTGTCTGAAGGGTTTCACCCCATCATGCAACTCAATAGTATGTTGTATTACATCTTTGTTATATCCCTTCAAATCATGGTAACTCCAAGAAAATGTGTCAGGAAATTCATGACATAAATCTCTGATTTGTTCTAACTCCTCGGGAGTACAATCCATCCCAATATTTATCGATTTTTGGGGACCCAACTCCAGTTCAATATACTCCTTCTCATCTACTTTGATCCTATGCTTCTCTGCCCTATCATTTTGATCAAAAAGGCTTTCAAGTGTAATCAATCCTTTTGGGATATGATTATTCCTAAGTTGAATAAGCCCTTTGGCTTCCTCCTCATCAAGCATCCTCTCTTCCACAGTACTCGCTCCTCTTATCAAAAAATTTACAATCTGCTCATCACTTTCGAATACTTGCCAATACATGTTCTTGTTCGGGACCGAAGGTTTGTAAACTAACCTTACGGTCTTAGGTTTCCTCACTACATGCTCAATCGAAGAGAAGTTTGCTCCAAGAGATGCTAGAAGATCAGCATGCTTATTCATCTCTCATGAAATGGATTGAATATTCAATGTTGTGAAAGCCTCAAACAGGTCCCAAACTTTGTTGCGGTATGCCTTGAGATAATGTTGCTTGGAGATGCACTTGTTCATTACTTGATTCACAATCAATTCAGAGTCACCAAAAATTTGCAATTGTTCAATCCCCAATTTTTTTGCCTTCTTCAAACCTAGGCACAACGCTTCATACTCAACAACATTGTTAGTACAACTCCGTGTCAATCGATATGAATATGTTTTCTATAGGCTAGAGGGAGAAATAAGAACAATCCTTGTTCTCACACCATTTTTACATCTTGCTCCATCAAAATACAACTTCCATAATTGATCGAGCATAGAGTCTTGATCATCTTGATCAAGAGGCATATTTATTTCAACCTCTTCAGGATTTGTAATGGAGTAACAACCAATTTTAGTTTCCATCATGGCATTAAAATCGAGCATTGAAAACTCATCCTCTAAGCGAAGCTCATCCAGGACTTCATCCATCAAATCAGGATTTTCCAATTCTTCAGTTATCATGTTGACAAAATGTGTGGACTTTTCTTCTTCTTCCATATTCTCTATATGAAAAGTAGAAGGCTTCTCATTGTAGATCCAGATTCTTCTTCCATTGAAAGGAATCTCCAAGTGAGAATAATCCAGAGAAAGGTAGCCTCCCAGTTTGGCAGTGAATTCTCTCGACAAACACATACTGAAATATGGTTCCAAATCAACCACAACTACCTCCTGAATTACTGTAATTTGAGGCATACTATGTAGAACAATAGGAATATCCTTGATTACACCCACTATTTTCACGGGAGTCCCGTCCAACTGCAAGACACTAGGGCTACTTCTTGTATACTCCATACCCATGACTTCACAAACTACCTTTGGCATGACAGTTGTCGCAACACTAGAATCAATCATGCAGTTGTGCACTATCCAACCCTCCATCTTGAGTGACAAATAAAATGGGGGTGGTCTATTTTTTCCAGTGGCTGAAGTAGTTAATGTTTGAGCAAAAATCGTCTGGGTAGGATTCTTCTCATTATCTTTCATAGACTTCAATGATTCTTGTAACAAATCAACTTGCCCAGGTAATTGTAATGCATCATAGAGACTAACCTTGGCTGGAATCTTCTTTAATTCTTCAACAATATTGTATGTAGATGCACCAGACTCCCTCTTTTCAACAGTGGCTTCATATTTGCTCCGATATTGCTTGAGTGGCTTCTACCCTCAGTATTTTAGTCAAATATGGGTACTTGAGCTTTTCTCTGGCTTGTTCCTCTGTTTTAGCTCTTGCCTACGAAGCTGAGGCTTTTTCTTGCAATCTTTCCTTTGCTCGTGGTGGCAAAAGATATTTTAATAGAACAGGTGAATATGGATTTGGTATTGAAGTAGGAGCTTTCACTTGTACTTGTTTCTTCTCATTTTGCATCTTTGGATCAGTCGGTACCCTTAATGGTTCCATCTCTACTAGATCTACTGTGACTGGCTTCTTCCCAGTTCTCGTGAGAACTGAGACTTGTTCTTCAGATGGAACCATAAAATTATGATCTACCTCAGTAATCATGTTAACTTGTCCTCTAGAAGAGCTTATGACCAATGTTTGTACATAGTTCAAATGAACCATACAAGTCTCCTCACCATGTGGATCATTACATGTAGAGCACCAATATGTTCTTTCTGCAGGGCCAACTTCCTCATTCGTCAACACAGTCGGGTTCTTCTCAGGAACTTTGCTTGTTGAAGCCACTTGTTCTCTAGTGATCGACAGAGGTTGAAATCTCCTGGGTTGGAAATCTCTCAGTTTGCTTTCTTTCAATAATTGTGATTTTATTTCCCATTGCTCTTATAGCTGAATTAGCAGATTTTACCTCTTGTAATAGCGTTGTGTAAGGATCAATATTTGAGGGCGTAGGAGGTGTCGGTATAGGTAGAGGTGCTGGGGTGCAGGAAATGCTAGGAATGAAGTGGGAGCTGGTAATTGCGAAATGCTTGGTGCAGGCAATTGTGGAATAGTTGGAGCAGGGAGTTGGGGAACTGGAATGGGTGCGATCTGAGGTGCACTTGAGCTCCATGATGGAATAGGATACATGGAAGGCATAGGCTATGAAAATGAACCAGAATACAAATGTTGAGGAAGATCAGGTAAGATAGGCATTGTTACCTTTGGGGGAAGCCTACCTATGGCAATCAAGTCTACTTCTGCCTTTTGCGCTTGTTCGAACAGCTCTGGGAATGTAGTCACGTTGGACTGTCGGATAGCCAAGCCAATGTCTGTGTTAAAAGCTTTAATATAATAGAATGCAACTTGCTCATGAGTGGGCCTAAGACCTTCAGGAAATCTCTGCCAAATTCTGGTAAATCTGACATTGAAGTCTGCTATCTCCTCCTGCGGATGCCTTTGAATTGCATTAAATTGATGCAACAAGGAAAATGGATCGGCTTGTTCATGAAAGTTTTTTGATTAACAACTCTCCTAATTGATCCCATGATGCAATAGTGCCTGGTTGCAACGATCGGTACCAATACAACAATTTCCCTCTCAGTGACAACACCAACAATTTTATCATCACGTCTTCATCCGTTATGTCATGGATGGTCGCCAAAGAGGCTACATCTTGAATATGCTCATAAGCAGTTTTACCAGTACCATCATAGGTCGGAAAAGCTTTCAAAGTAGCTTGAGGGACAACATTTTGTACCTATAAATTCAAGGCTCCCAAACTATTCCATGCCGAGAACTGCCTTGGTGGAGGATTCTAGGCCATTTGGACTGGTGTGTGTGGCTGAGGAGGTGGAAAACTAGTAGTAGTACTAGATGAACTTGAAGGAACAGAAAATACACCAGCAATTTGTGAGGATGTTGTAGAGGACGTAAGTGGTGGGGAGACCAACTTAGGGTGTCCACTTAATTTTTGGTTGTCAAGTTCAAAAAACTCAATGGGATTTTCAAATTTTTTGGCCTTCGATCTTGTGATCATGAAGTACAGCTCTCATTGTCTCCACGTTCGGAGGCTTCTGGGTAGTGCTGAGTCACCAAATGTTCTAACTATACAACATGAAGGTGAACATTAAACCTCAATACTATTGAAAGTGAAACTTTTAGGGTCCCACCGGGTGTGCCAAAAACTGTTGGTCACAAATCTGCCTAAGTACAATATTTCATCACTTGTGCCTCCAGACTCGGCCAACATTGAAAGGCCGAGGGAAAAAGAAAATTCCTTCGAACCGATCTCCGGAGAGGGTTGGCTCCCTTACTAAATTCTACACTGTTTGAAGACTAGGGATGCAGGAAAGAAATTGAAAAATAACTGAAAGAAAGGGAAATATAGCCACAGGCCAAAGTGTAGAATTTAGTAAGGGAGCCAACCCTCTTTGGAGATCGGTTCGAAGGAATTTTATTTTTCCCTCAACATTTCAATGTTGGCCGAGTCTAGGGCGCACAAGTGATGAAATTTTGTACTTAGGCAGATTTGTGACCAACATGAAGAAATGGAGACAAAATATGATGGAAGTGAAACAAAAGTCACTGCATGCTTCGAAGAAGAAGAAGGAGGGATAGAAGATGTACCTTTGAGCATGGGCACCGTGTGACATGGTGATGGAGGTGGATGTGAAATGACTTCTTCTTGTTGTGCTTCTACCCTCTCTTCAATGTCCACATTCTCTTTGCCATCTATGAATTCTACTTGGGAGCTCTTCGATTGATGATCCTCCTCTTGTTCTTGGCCATCTAAAATATTTGTTCAAATTTCATCAGGAGCTCTGGTAAAGGATTAATAACTGTGGCTGAAATAAATAGAATTGTAGAAACTGCAACAACTGAAACCTTAGTGACAGAAGTAGTTATGGCGCTAGTCCTTAGTATTTTCACCACCTTGGGAAACGATGGTGCTTTTGGCACATTTTGCCTTTCTGATGCAGGCCCCTCTTATGCTTTTCATTTCATCTGCTGAGATATTTTTTTGAACATGTATTGTTATTCCTCTTCCTCTAGAATCTCCTCATTTTCCATTGGATATTATCCTTTGGTTTCATCCTCAAAACTGTTAGAGTGTTGAAAACTTTGTGGTAAAATGTTGGCAAAGGTGACGAGCTGATAAGAATTGGCATACTCATCATAATTCTTCGAAAACTATTCATCCAAATTTAGCCCATAAGGAGTAGCCGACTTCTCTCGATGAATCCACATTATCCACCAATTCATGATTTTCTCCTTAGTATAGTCAGGAGCACTTTCTTTTACTTGGCTGAATAAACCCAGTAGAGGGATTTGAGACTTATATTGGGCTGTATTATACTCTAGTTCTTGATCATAACAATCGTACCAATGTGGAAGCATCATCCTTTTCTCAATATGCCAATTCATATCAGGATCATAAAAGTTATTTCTATTCTTCTGAATATCCGACTGAGGGCAACAATGAAAAAGTTTAGACTTTATAATAGCTAAACAATTTCCCAAAGGATCATACCTCCAGCATTGCGACAACTCTATCAAGCCCAAATATTGCAACGCTACTGTCAAGAGTCGATTCTACCCAACTTGGCTTACTTCTATACTATCAAATTTAAATGGCATGTTGCATGTTGTTTTCTTTTCATGCCCATATCCATATACATCATTGATGTAATCCAACTGGAACACTACTTCCATGGCGAACACATGCTTTGTAGCAAAATAGGGTAACAAAAATTGTTTACCCATGAAACCAAAAATTCTCACAACTACGCCCTTAGTAAGCATAAAAATATCTCCCTTTTATTGTGTAACAACTATGTCCCTTAACTCCCGTGACACCCTTTCACATGTGCTGCAAAGCAATTCTATTGCTCAGCCCAAAAACCAACTATTGAAACTATAAAATGACTCCCTTCTTGTCAAAATTAGATTCCACATATAGACTAGGAGTTCATTGTTATCACCTACCTACATCACTATAATAAAATAAAAGTGTTGCTAAATCTAGAAAAAGAAAAACCAAATTAAAAATAAAGAGTAACGACTTTGCCTCTCCAATCTGTAACTTCTCCAATTGAAAATTCAACCTTTAGGAAACAAAATCAGTCCAATCAAAAAATATCGGGTCGGTTCCCTTCCTCATAGTTGCAGGGGAATAGAACTTCACTTGGTAAATACATTGTGCTAACACCACTTGCCACTTATGCACAATATAATCTAAAGGTAAACTGACGACCCATGCCAACATCGAATATATGTCTAAGCTCTTGAAATATAAAAGTGGCTTTGGCAAATTGGGAAGTTACCCCATCTGCGGATCTTTAATTAGTTGAGTCTCCATAAATTGGTACATTATCACTGTGGAGATGTATCTATATTCCTGCTCGTCAGTATGCAATTTCTTATTCACTGCATAATAATGGGGCTTTAACCCACAAGAAAAAACCTCCCAAACCTTGTCTGGGGTGATGGTGAAAAAAATTTCCCTCCTAGAATTCCTTACAACTCTAATGAACAGGTTATAAAACTGGGCAATAAGTCATCCTAGCTTAGGGTATGGATGAACCGACGAACACAGGTGCCAGAATAGTTGCGAATGATAGGGCACTGCCAACCAACTATGTGATGTCACTCCTTGATTTACTGTTGATTCAACATCCTGTCGTAATCTTTCTATGCCTTTGTGGATAATGAGATAGTCACCAATTTCTGCCATGGTGTCTTCATACGGGTCCAAGTCGACATAGTCATTTTTTTTAGTATTCTTAGATCTAGATTTTAATTTCTTGGATTCTACAGCTTTTTTAACTTCCTTAAGCTCTTTTCTTCGCTTCCCCATTGCCTATTATTTCTAAAAAATGTTTTTAACACTCTCTGGACACTTCTGTAGCTATATTTCAAAAATATACGATAGTAAAAATTAAAAAATAAAATAAATTGTGAGCCTTTTTACCTCATATTTTATATAGAGCGCTTCCTCAATTATCGCAATAAATACCGAATTAATCTGAGCGCTTTCGGGAGATCATAAGAATGGATTCTCTCACTCAACACCATTACCTATGTCATAATGGTATCGCCTTTGATTCAATACCAAATTATTTTGGGAAAGAATTCCCTCCTTGCCTCGTAAGTTTATTGTAAACCGTACCCTGGTTGTCAAAGCTTGCTTGGAAAAATAAATTTACCGCTTAAAAACCAATGATGGGTATTCTCTAACTCTTTAGGAACATAAATATTCAGCACGATGCATTTTTTTAATTAAATTCTTTTAAAACACCCTTTTACCTACATTCTTGCTCTCCGATAGCTGCCACATATCCAAGGGTGCGATTATCTTTGCAACGTGCTTCGAAAAGAAACGTATTTGCTCCCTTATTCTTCGATGAAAATACTTTGTGGGTGAATAATAATCTTCTCTTTTCCCTGCGTCTTCAAAAACCAGAGCAACATGTCTCCCTTTTACACATTCCAGGGCACCCTCGAACTGCTTGGAAGTTTCATGGTGAATAGCCTCCTTTATTAAACTTTTTTGCTTCACTATTTTGCCCATACTTAGAAAATTAGATTTCCTAAAAACAAACTCACATTTAAGTAAATTTTCTCTTTTTAGATTTTCTTTTGATTTTTTCATTTTTTTTCTTCTTAAAGGGATGCCTTTCATTAATATGAAAACCCCTTTTACTAAAAACAACAAAGTGCATGAGCTTTTATCCCCCCCTTTTTTTTTTAAGAGAATCATTATCCCTTCGCCCCTATAAATGCGTTCGCCCAAACTTAGGGTGAATAACCATTTTGCCTATTATCTGGGGCGAATGCAACGCTAATTCCATGATCACCTTCACCCAAACAAGATTTTGAAACCGTAAAAAGGTTTGCCCTATACAAGGGCAAATGGTTGCATCACCTCCTCCTCGAGGCGAATGCAATTTTGAATAGATTTTTTCTAATATTATATATATATATATATATATATATATATAACATCCACAATTACAAACAAATAACATATTAAAAGGAATATTTACATATGTACAAGTTGGTACCTCCTCAGAACCTCATCATTGAATGTAGGCCTTCAAATGAAGACCATTCACCGGGATAGGAAGATCATAACCCTCCAAATCATGAAGGTGGTAGGCATTTGACAAGTTTACTGCAGAAATATGAAAAGGGCCTTCCCAGATAGCATCAAACTTATGGTGTTTCCCTAGCTTAGCATTTTTATCGTTCCATTTTAGAACTAAGTCTCCCACCTGAAAAATACGTGTAGTCATTTTATTCCTGAACCACTTCTGCATTTCTTTTGTGTATTCAGAAAATGCTTGATAAGACCATTCTCTATCTTCTTCTAACTACAATAGTTGTGCCAACCTCACACTCATAGGATCATATTCTTCATCTTCATCTTGAAATAGCTACAATGTTTAGAGTACTGGAATCTCAATGTGAGTAGGGAGAATATATTTTTTTCCATAAACCAAGGCATACAGAGAGGTTTTAATAGATTTATTCAAGGAGATGCAGTCTTCCCAAAGTGCTTGATTCAACAACAATTTCCAGCTTCTTTTATTGCTGCCCAATGTCCTTTTTAAAATTTACAAAAAAAAATTATTGGTAGATTTGGCCAACCCATTACCTTGCGGATAATAATTGGACGGTGTCTTAAGATAAATGCCATATTTGCTTGTGAACTTCATGATTTTAGCTCTAATAAATGGATTTCCATTATCAATTATAATTGATTTTGCGATGCCAAAATGATTAATGATCCCTTCTAAAAAAACGATAATAGTTGCTTGATTAGCCTTCTTGGCAGGAATAGCTTCTACCCATCTAGTAAAATAGTCAATCGCCATTAAGATATACATGTGCTTTATAGAATAATGTGGATCAATAACTCCGATGAAGTCAAGACCCCACTGCTAAAAAGGTGCTTCCACTTTAATTAGGCATAGAGGTAAAGCTCCTTTTCTGATTCTGCCAACGCATCACTGAAAACTATCACAATGCTGACTCACTTTATGAGAATTTGTGAATAGAGTAGGCTAGAAATAGCCTACTCAGATAATTTTTAAATCCATAGGCTTGCCTGCATAGTGACCACCTGTAACCTAGAATGAAATTCCTCTAATATTTTTTCTTTTTTAGACTGCTTCACACATCTAAGAAGAACTTCGTCAATGTTCTTGTGAAATAGTTCATTCGATAATAGAATGTATTTGAGCACTTTTAGGCTGAATCTTCGATGTTGTGAAGCATCAATGTGAGTTGGACATTTCCCAGAAGTAAAATAGTCAACCAGATCTTCTATCCAGTACTAATTACTCACAATATTATTTGTCCAAATGCTTTCGCTAATGTCTCCTTCATGTATCACATCCAATGATTCAGAAGTAGCACTTTTAGCTAACTCCTAGAATAAATATCGCCCATGAACTAGCTTTGTTGGTCGGATCTCCACATCATATTATTGAATTTTTGAGACCCATCCTGCCCTTTTGTCACCTAGTTCTCCTTGGAGTATGAAATTTTGAACATTAGGATGTATAACATAAACCACAGTTTTGCTTTAGAAAATAAAGTGTTGTAACTTCTTCAACGATTTCATTACCGCATACACTTGTTTCTTGATGAAATTATACTTCTCCTAGTGGGGCACAATAACTTGACTCAAGTTAACACCGCAACATAGCTCTCTTATCCATATTCTTGCTTCTATGTTAACATCGCAACATAGCTCTCTTTCTCACCCACTGCATAGAGAATAAAATATTTGGAATAGTTAGGATTAATTAAAACTAGAGCTTGTGTGATTCTTTCTTTGATTTATTGAAAAGCTTGTATTCCAATATCTATCCATTTAAACTCAGTATTTTTCTTCAAGAATTCTTTCATGGGCATCACAACCTAGGTAAATTCAGTAATAAATTTATGAATAAAATTTATTTGACCAAAGAAATATTACAGGTCCTTTTTGTTAGCAGTCAATGGTAACTTCAAGAGTGCCTTGGCTCTTGCAGGGTCAATTTCTAATCCTTATTGTGAGATCACATGACCCAACAATTTTCCTTATTTAACAACAAATACTGACTTCTTCGGATTAATAGAAATACTAAATGCATGGTACTTCTTGAACACCTACCTCAAATGAGCTATGTGGTCTTCTCTGTGATGTGAAAACATAGTCATATCATCAAGATATATTACAACAATTATGTTCAATAACTCTTTGAAAGCGATGTCCATCGCCCTCTGAAAAGTAGCACCGACATTTGACAGTCCAAATGGCATCCGTTGGTATGTGAATGTGCCCCATTTGGTGGTGAAGGCTTTTTTATGCTGGTCTTCATATTTCACCTAAATTTGATTATATCTAGAGAAACCATCTAACAATTAGAATCTCTACGCACTAGCTACCACATGAAGTATTTAATAAATTTGTGGCAAAGGGTAATGATCCTTTAACGATGCCTGGTTTAGGTTGTGAAATTCAACACACAATTGAATATCTCCGTTCTTCTTCCACACGAGGACCAGGTTCACCACCCATGTTGAGTGCTTGATTGGATAAATTATCTTTGCCTCCAACATCTTCAACAATTATGCCTTCATAAGTACTTCAATTTTGGGATTGACAAGGTGCTTATTTTACCGAAAAAGGTCTCACCCCATCCTACAACCCAATGGTATGCTGGATCACATTCTTGTCATATCCCTTTAATTATTGATAGCTCCATGTCACGATGTCTGGATACTCATAGCACAAGTTCTTAATATCTTCCAATTCCTTGGTTACACAATTAGTTCTGATTTTGATGATCTTCTCACGTTCTAACTGCAATTCTTTATACTCCTTTACATCCACTTTTATCCTATGCTTTTCAAACCTATCATTTTGGTCAAACAAGCTCTTTAGAAAAATCAAACCTCTGGGAATATGATTGTTCTTCAATTGGATCATTCCTTCTTTCTCTTCTTCAGCAAGCATTCTATCATCTACGCTAGCAGCCTTGCTAAGCAAAAAATTAACTACTTGTTCATCATTGTCGAATACTTACCAATAAGTATTCTTATCAAGAACTGAAGGTCTATAGACCACCTTGACAGTATTGGGCTTTTTGACTACTTGCTCCATAGGAGAATAATTCGCACCGAGAGATGCTAGAATATCTACATGTTTGTTCTACTCTCGGGAAATTGCCTAAATGTTCAAAGATGTGAAGGATTAAAATAGATCCCACACTCTATTGCGATAATATTTCAGGTAATGCTACTTTGATACACACTTATTAGTTTTTTGATTAACAATAAGTTCAGAGTCACCAAAAATTTACAACTACTTAATACCCAATTTTTAGCCTTCTTCAATCCAAGGCACAATGCTTCTTATTTAGCCATATTATTTGTGCAACTCCAAGTCCATATATAATAATAATTCTTCTATAACCATGTGGGGGAGATCAACATAACACCAAATCCTATGCCGTTATTGCATCTAGAACCATAAAAATACAACTTCCATAACTGATCTATGTCAGGATCTAGGGAACCAGGAACTTCTTCTTCAATTTACTCCGGATTGGTTATTGTATAACAACCAATGTCCGTTCCAATCATGGCATTAAAATTTGTGAGGGAAAACTCATCTTCAAGGTGAAGTTCACCAAGCGCTTCTTCCATTAAGTCAACTTCTTCTAGCTCTTCAGTCATCATGTTAACTGCACCTGCAACTTCTTCTTCATCTTCCAACTTTTCAATGTAAAAAGGTGGTGGCTTTTCATTGTGAATACGAATATTATTTCCTTTGAATGGTATCTCCAAATGCGAGTAGTCTAAGGAAATATATCCCCCCAGCTTAGCTATGTGCTTCCTTGAGAGGCACATGCTAAAGTATAGCTCCAGTTCAACCACTACCACTTCCTAGATGACTGCGATTTGTGGCATACTATGAATAAAAATGGGAATATATTTGATTACTCCCACTGTCTTGATCAGAGTTCCATATAGCTACAACTATTCTGGGATACTTCTTGTGTATTCCATCACTTTACATACTGCCTTTGGCATGATATTAGTCGCAACATCGAAATAAATCATACAATTATGTATAATCCACCCGTCTATTCTAAGTGACAAATAAAATGGGGGTGGTCCATTCTTTTTTGTCACCAAATTTGGCAACGCTTGCACCAAGACTGTTTGAGAAGGATTTTTCTTTTTATATTTAGCAGTATTCAAATATTCTTACGATAGGTCAAATTTCCCGGCAACTGTAGTGCATCATACAAGCTTACTTTTGCAAGTATCTTCTTTATTTCTTCCATAATATTATAATTTGAGGTGGTCAGAGCCTTATCTTCTATATCCCATTCATACTTATCCTAGTACTATTGAGTAGCTTCTACCCTTTGTATTTTTTTCAATGATAGGTACTTGAGTCGCTCCTTAGCCTGCTCTTTCATTTCACTTTGTGCTTGAGCAACTACTGCAGGTTGCAAAGTTGATGTTCTCATTTGTGCATTTTCTTGATCTTGCTTAAGCAGTAAATATTTTAACTTGACAGAATCTTGTTCCTTAGTATTTATGCCAGAAACTTTTCCTAAATGTTTCTCTTTTCCATATTGCACCTTTGGCTCTGTAGGTACCTTCAAAGATTCGGTCTCAACTAGATCTACAATTACTGGATTTTTCCAAGATCTCGTAAGAACCAAAAATTGCTCTAATGATGGTATCATAAAATTATGATCAACTTCCATGATCATATTGACTTGTCCACCGACCGAACTCTCTACTAGTGTTTGCACATAATTTATGTGAACCATGCAGGTTTCTTCTCCATGAGGATCATTGCATGTTGAACACTAGTATATCTTTTCTGTTGCTCTGGTCTCCTTGTTTGCTAACGTTGTTGTGCTCTTCTCAGGGCCTCTACTAGTAGACGCTTGCTCTCAAGTAATTGGTGGTGTTTGAAATCTCCTTGACCAAAATTTAGCCTCTGCTTGATTCTTCCTCACCGTTGTAAGCTCATTCGATATAGTCCTTAAGGCTGAGTTATTAAATTCTACTTCTTACAATAATACCATAAAAGGATCAGGATTAGATGATACAGGGGGTGCTAGGAAAGGTAGAGGTCCTGGCGGCATGGGCAATAGTAATGGAACTGGTGGTGTTGAGCAACTATGGAAAACTTGGAGTCAGACATTGTGGGATAGGGATCAGAGCCATATGAGGTGAGCTTGAAATCCATGAGCAAACTGGATATATGGAATACATGGAATACGAAACATGTTGGAATACAAATACTATGGGAGGTCAGGGAGAATGGGCATAGTAATTTTTTGGGAAGCCTACCTACAAAAATTAAGTCAGATTCGGCCTTCTGTTCCTGAATGTACATGTATGGGAACGTAGTCATGTTGGCTTGTCACATGACCATATGATTTAAGTGCTAAACACCCTAAGGTAGTAGAATATATTTTGCTCATGCATGGGCCGTAAACCATTAGGAACCCTTTGCCAAATTTGAGTGAACATGATTTTGAAATCAACTATTTCCTCTTGCGGATGTATTTGAATCGTTGTAAACTAGTGCAGCAAGGAGTATGGGTTAGCTTGTTCATAATTTTTTTTAATCAATAACTTCACCAACTAATCCCATGAGGTAATAGTACCAGGTTGCAATGATCGGTACTAGTACAACAATTTGTCTCTCAATGATAATACCAGTAATTTTACCATCATGTATTCATATGTTATTCCATGGATCATATCCAAAGAAGCTATATCTTGAATATGCTCATAGGCCATTTTACCAGTACCATCATAGGTTGGTAAAGCCTTCAAATTTGCTTGAGGCATTGGATTTTGTGCTTGTAAGTTCAAGGTCCCTGAGCTATTCCATGCTGGACACTATTTGGGTGGTTGTGGCTATTATGGTGGAGGATTTTGAGCCATCTGGGATGGCGTGTGGGGTGGAGCTTGAGGAAGACTAGTAGCAGTGCTAACTGGGATTGTAGGAGCAAAAAATACATTGGCTAGTCATGATGATGTGATAGATGATATATGGTATGTATGAGGTAGTGAAGATGTATGAAATAAAGTGGCTAATTGAGGATGTTCCCCTAACCTTTGGATATAAATTTCGTAGAACTCAATTCAATGATATGGATTTTTGGCCTTCGATCTTGTATTCATGAGACACAACTTTCATTGTACTCACGTTTGGAAATTTCTAGGTGTAATCGAGTCACCAAATGTTTTAACTATACTACATGAAGGTGAACATCAAACCTTAATACTATCGAAAGTGGAACTTTTGAGGTCCCACCAGGTTTGCCAAAAACTATTGGTCAAATATCTACCTAATCAACAAAACTGCATTTTGGCGCCCTAGATATGACCAACATTGAATGACTGGAGGAAAGAAATGTCCTCCGTGTCAATATCTAGAGAGGGTTGGCTCCCAAACTAAATCTTACACTGGTTGAAGACTAGAGTTGTAGGAAAGAAATTGGAAAATATATAAAGAAATTGGAAATATGGCCATAGGTCGAATGCGTAGGATTTGGGGTAGACTAGCAGTAAGAATTCCACCAAGTTTTATAACAACATGTAATAGGAGGAAGGCAACATAATTTCACTCACACCTTTGTAGAGACAACCTCCATATTGCATTCCAAAAATCACTCACTCACCAACAATGTTTTAAATACATAAATAGAATTTTAAACTCAACAACAGGAACATGAGTATAAACAAATATGCTTAAAAATGGAAGAAAATCACACACACAAGAATGCTTGTAAATTTTAGAAGCCAAGTCTCTTCTATTTATGCAGATAACTTAAGTTTTCTTGCAGAATTTCCAACCTCCTTTACAATAGAAATTTTGTTAGTATTTATAGAGGATTTTGTTTTTTTGATTGGTTGAAAGGGTGTTGAAAGGTCCCTGAACCTTGTACAAGTATTTTTTACATGTTTTCCAAACCGACAGAAGAGGCCCAAGAGCTAAATATCAAAGAAAAAGAAAAACACCACAAGAAGAAAGGTGTCACGATATCGCGACAAGTTGCATTTTCGTGGTCCAAAGCATAGGGAAAAAGCAAGGAGGAAAAGGCGTCGCGATATCGTGACATGTTTGCACCGTCACGGCCAAAGGAGAAAGAGATGTCACGATATCGCGACAGGAAGCAGCATCGCGACCGAAGGAGAGAAAGTGTCGCAATATCATGACATGTTGCAACGACACTGCCAGAAGAGAAGAAGTGTCACGATATCGCGACAAGTTGCGTTGCCATGGCTAGAGGAGGAAAGGTGTCGTGATATCATGACATGTTGCATCATTGAGGCCAAAGAAGAAAATATGTCGTGATATCGTGACATGTTGCATTGTCACGGCCAAAGGAGAAAAGGTGTCATGAAATCATGACAAGTTACACCACTGTGGCCACAAGAGAAAAGGTGTCACGATATCATGACATGTTGCATTAACATGACAAAAGGAGGAAAAGTGTCACGATATCACGACATGTTGCAATGTCACGGCCAAAAGAGAAAAGGTGTCGCGATATCGCGACAAGTTGTATCAGCATGGCCTAAGGAGAAAAAATGTCACGATATCGCGACATGTTGCATCATCACGGCTAGAGAAAAAAAGGTGTCACGATATCGTGAAATGTTGCAGCATCGTGGCCCAAGAAGAGAAAGTGTCATGAAATCGCGACATGTTGCATCGTCTCGAAAAAAGGATAAAAAATGTTGTGAAATCACGACATGTTGCATTTCTGTGGCCAAAGAAGAAAAAGGTGTCATGATATTGCGACATGTTGCATTATCACGGCCAAAGAGAAAAAGTGTCATGATATCGTGTCATGTTGCATTATCGCGGTCGAAGAGAAAAGGTGTCGCAATATCGTGACATGTTGCATCATCGCGGCCAAAGAGAAAAAGTGTCTCGATATCGCGACATGTTGCATCATCGCGGCCAAAGAGAAAAAGTGTCACGATATCGCGACATGTTGCATTATCGCGGCCAAAGAGAAAAAGTGTCACGATATCGTGACATGTTGCACCATCGTGTCCAAGGAGAAAAAGTGTCATGATATCATGACATGTTGCATCATCACGGCCAAAGAGAAAAAGTGTCGTGATATCATGACATGTTGCATCATCGCGGCCAAAGAGAAAAAGTGTCGCGATATCGCGACAAGTTGCATCATCATGGCCAAAAGAGAAAAAGTGTCACGAAATCGTGACATGATGTAACACCACGACCAAAGGAGAAAAAAGTGTCACGATATCGCGACAAGTTGCAACCTCACAGCCAAAGGAGAAAGAAATGTTGTGATATTGTGACATGTTGCATTTTCGTGGCCAAAGATGAAAAGTGTCGCGATAATGCAACATGTTGTATTTTCGCTGCCGAAGGAGAAGAAGGAAAAAGTGTCGCGATATCACAACAAGTTTCATCAGCATACCAAACCAATCCCCTAGAAAATCTCACATTGTGCAAACATTGAAACTTGTAGAATCGTTCCTTAGGCCAATGGGAAAGGAGTCTCTCCACACTTGAATTTCATATTCGTCGACTCCCTTGTTAGCAAGCCAGTCCACAACTTTGTTTCCTTCCCGATATTGATGCTTAATGACTAATTCTAGGTAATTGCCAATTAGGGCCTTGCATTCTTGGAAAATAAAAGCAAGGGCCTAGGGAGGCTTAGCGATACCATTGAGCCAGTTGATACAGTGCAGTGAGTCTCCTTCGATGATAAGTTTGTTGATGGTCAACCCTTCCAAGAGGATCAAACTTTGGAATAGAGCCCGCACCTCTGCCATATTGTTGGATTGAATTCCCATGTTTTGGGAAAAGGCCAAAATTATTTCTTCTCTGTGGTTTCTGAGAATTCCTCCTCCGCCAGTCACTCCTGGGTTGCCTTTGGCCACACCATAAAAATTGAGCTTATGCCACCTAGTAGGTGGTAAGACCCACTTGATGTCAGACCTGTCAACAGAATTACGAGGCATGGCAGAGATGTTAGACAGATTGAAAAATTTGGTTAGGTCCGATTCTAGGCCAGGAGGGGAGGTTTTGAAGACGAAACAAGAGAGGCATTCTCCTCAGCAAGGGCCAAGATTTTGACAATGATAATCTTCTTATCAGTGGCTTGATTTTTGAAAATTTTGGCGTTTCTCTTGAGCCATATCTGCCATAGGAAAATGTGGAGGCAAGCTTGCCACATGAATTTAAGTTGGTTGCTCTTGAAATGTTGGGGCCATTGCTTAATAAGGAGGGGAATGGAATGTGGGAGGGATGTGGAGATGTCGAAGGTGTTATGAACCTAGTTGAGAACTGCTAGAGAAAAGGGACATTCCAAAAAACATGCGAAGTTGACTCACAAGCATTTTTGCACAGGATACACCAATTGGGAATGAGTAACCCTCTGATTATCAAGTTGTCAATGGTGAGGATTCTATTTTGGATGGCCAACCAGAAAAATAATTTGACCTTGGGAATGATCTTGGGAACCCAAACCTGATTTGATAAGTCCCAACCATCTGTGGGAGTTTCTTGACTATAGTAAGCTGATTTGACAGTGAAATTTCCAAAATCTTCAAGGTTCTAGACCATGGAATCATCTTTGTGTGAGCTCGGTATGATGCAAGTCCTCAACAAGTTTTGTAACTACTTGAGAGCCTCGATGATATGCCTTGGACCATTAAGATCTAGGTGTTTCCATTCAGGTCTTATAGGACCTGGGTTAATGAAGTGACACACCTTATCTCCTAAGGTGGCTTCGATAGCTGCCTTGAGCACTACAAGATGCAGATCTTGGCTGAGAGGTTGTAGCACCCTAAAATTGGTGCTGTGAAATCTTAATAATTACATTTACTCTAGTAAATAATTCAAATTCAAATTTTAACCTCCCAAACCGCCCGTTAACCGCCGTGTAATCCGTTTCCCCTTTCCCATGCCATTTTTAGAGGTTGTTTTGACCGTTTGACGATATCGTCGCCGATCATACGATATCGCCCCAGATCTGACGATTTCGTCTGGGCTAGGACGTCTAGACGATCTTGTCCCTAAACTGATTTTTCACAATTAGCTTCTGTTCCAACGGGTCTCTAATCCGGGAAGAAGCGTGTCTGCGCCGTTAGAGACCCTCCCCCATTGGAGATCTCCCAAATAGGGATGATCTCCAACCTCCTAACCTCCCTCCTAAGCCTATTTAATCCTAAGCCCTCCCCTTAGCACCCCCTGGCTGAAATTCTCTGTAACTTGACTTCACACACGTTAAAACATCCCAAATTGATATTTGCATTAGTTCTATACCAATTTTGTTGTAGGTACCTTAGTGTTTTTCAGCCGAGCAAGCTTACATCGTCGCAGACGATCCTGTTCAGATCGGAGGTGATCCTGTCGAATCAAAGATGATTTCATACCAATGCGAGATGATTTCGACTGCAGTCAACATTGAGGCAATCAATGCCTAAAGTTTGCATTTCTTCATCTTTCAATCTATTGTTTTATGCTGTAATTAGCTAGTTTATTCAGTATTTTATGCTATTCTGCATTTTGGAGTTCACCCATCTAGATCAAATGCATAATTAAGTCATAATTGTGATTAAATTAGCATAATGCATTCATGTTTCTGTTTTTAAGTTTTAGTTTGATATTGTTACTCTCATTTTACATTGTTTCCCTCTGTTAGAATAGTTGCATTTTCTGTGTTTTGCACCTATTTCTCTATTTGTAGGTCTCTGACGAATTCGCTTGACGAATTCGTCAGATCTCAGATGATCTTGTCAGATCTCAGACGATCCTGTCAAATAAGAGGCGATCCCCGATCGCTTCAAGAATCAAAATCTTCATCAGACATCCGGATCAGGTATTTTCTTTTAACATTCCTTAATTTCTCTATTTTCTGTCTTAATTCTATTTTCCATATTCATTTAATCTGCATCTTCATATAGAATAGCTTAGACGCATTTTGGCCAAACCTAGGACTTGAATGCTTAAGGCTAAAACGAACACATAAAACACATTCCCAACCTAGGCATGGAAACTGCCATTAAATGTTTCCCTGGTGAACCCACCATCCGTCGAAAAATCACCATAATACACCTCCCCTGAGAGGCGGGACCTTCGCAAGGCCTCTCAGTCCGAGGTACCGCGCCATCCTTTTCACATCCCCCTTCCGGGCACGGATCCTATAGCCTGAAGGTAAGGGTGTGAAAAATTTGGAGCGATACATTTTGGTGAACCCGACGTGAATGCATTGTAAACCTTTTGAAAACAAAAACAAAAAAAAATAAAACAACTAAAACATAGATGCATTTCAAATCATTTCAAATTAATAAGTTGCATATTAGATGGTAGCTCCTAAGAAAATATTAGCAAGCTACTATAAATGTTGAAAACCAATTGGCAGCCATAGAAATCAATTTTGTGCTTAGTGTGCTTGAAACAGATAGAAATCAACTTTTGTGGGACGAACTTGATAGAAGACTTAGTGTCATTTCATCTAGGTCAACAAAACTTAAACAAATCAAGAGGCTAGTCCTAGATAGAATCCTGGATCCTCATCAACTTGTCTTTTATCATGAACTTCAGAGAGCCTGCCATAGATGGTTAGCTTATAGGAGAGCTCTTGTATCTTCAGAATTGTTCACCTTCGAGGAATACCTCGAGAACGCAGCCATTGTACACCAGTTCCTAGGTCTTGTAGAAGACCAAGAGGTTGTTCTTACGGATAGGGAAATATGGAATAGAGTTCCTCGAGCCGTGTTATATCGAGAGTATTGCCACGAGCTTTACTTCTATCAACCAAAATCTGAGACAGATAATATCACTATAGCTCTTTTCATTAAATTTTTGAAGGAAAACTTTCAATTTGAAGAAGAACACTTCATGACTCCTAAAGAACTCGAGCCCATTAATGACATTTATAAATTGTTTATAGAAAACTAGATTATTACTTTCAGTATTATTTCTTGCATTTATTGTGTTGTTTGTCTTTACAATATTATTTCAAAAAAACAAAGAAAAACTAAAAAAAACATAACAAAAACCAAAAACATTTCATTTTAAATATTGTAGTAGGTATATAATTAATATATACCTCTTAAGCTTGTTGCATATATATATATATATATATATATATATATATATATATATATATATATATATATATTTTGCTGAAATCTAAAATTAAGGCACAATGCCTAAACTTAGGAATGGTAAACAAACTGAAGGAGAAGAAGAAGATTGGTTAGGAGATAAAACTAGAGACCCAAATGTACTTCCTGAAGATCCAATTCTGGAAGGAGAAACTCTAGATCACCCGTAAGATGACCTAGGTGAAGATAATGAACAAGAAGAAAGTGTTAAAGAGGATGGACCCTCATCCCCTAGAGTAGCTCCGGATGGAACTATTGCTTTTGACAACGTAGATCATTTTCAGAAATTTCTCAATGATAACATTGACGCTCTTAATGTGGCAGTTCGTATTGATAAAGGGCAAATTAGTGACACTCAAGCAGCCATGGAACATACGTTTGATGTACGCACTAATCCCTTGTCTTTCATTGATCAAGAAAGTGATATGGTCACTATGATTCAAAATATGTCAAAACAACAAGTTACCCAACCTCCTAAGGAACCTGTTATTCAACCTAAAATCATTCCCACACAAAAGAAAACTTCCTTCACTACTTTACTTCGCCAAACTATTGATCAATATGCTTCAAGTAAACAAAAACCTAAAACGAAGCCAAACACCAATTTTCAACAATCTGGAATACATCATAATACAACTTCAAAATTCCTTCATAACACTTTTCCTACCAACAATTTACACAATAGCAACATAGCATCTAATCTTCATGTCCCTCCATCATATGCTCACAAATCCCATATCAATGCCCTACCGAACCAATATGGTGGGCAAACTAGTAATCTGGAAGCCATGGTGAAACAGTTAGCTTCGCGTATGGACCAGATAGATCCTTATCGTCCCTCGTACAATTATCGAGAGATCTGTAGTCAACCTTTGGATCCCATAGTTGTAGCTCAACCATACCCTAAGCATTTTCCCATGCCCATCTTGCCTATATATAAAGGAACCGAAGATCCCATAGAGCATCTTCGCATGTTTAGGATAGCATGTCATGATATATCACATGATGACTTGCTATTACTAAAAATGTTCCCGAAAAGTTTAGGTGGAATGGCATTAGAGTGGTACTATCAATTGCCCACTCATTCTTTGAGAAACTTTGAAGAAACAACTGAATCTTTTGTCCATCAATTTAGTGCCTACATCGAGAGGCATGTAACCATTAAAGATTTATACAACTTAAAACAAGACAAGGATGAATGTTTTGCCGATTTCTTAGCTAGATGGAGGCAGTTGATAGGAAAACTGCACTTTGTGCTACCTTATAGGGAAATGTTGGACATTTTTATCAATAATTTGCAAGAACAAATATCTTATGAGCTATCAACTGCTACTTTAACTACCTTCGATCAAGCTATAGATTTAGCTCGAAGAGTAGAAGATGCCCTCATTAGGAGAGGCCAACTTAGGAAGAAGGATGATGAGAAAACATCCAGAAATCAATATAAAAACAAACAAGTTGTTCGGTGACGGAGTCACTGACAGTAGAAATGTTGCTAATATCAATGCAACGAAGACAACAAAAAAATTTATATTGAAACCTCCCGATAAGCCTCCTCGAGAATTTACTAGATTGAATCAACCATTATCAACTATTTTACCTCAATTACTCGAAAGAGGTTTGATCCAATTACCAACTATCCGGGAACCCGATCCAACTATACCCGGATACAGAGCCGACTTACACTCGTGATTTCCATAGAGGACCTGGACACTCTACCAACGCTTGTAAAAGGTTGAAACATAAAATACAGGATCTGATTGATAATAATGAAATGGAGGTGCAAGCCTTCCAACCTAAACAAAATGCTCCTAATAATACTCAAAAGACCATTCCCCAAAATCAAAATCAAAATGCTAATCAATCATTAGACATATTTCAACACCCTTTACCAAGACATGGTAAAGAGGTGGCCAATCAAATCGAACATCATAATGTTCCTCCTCCTACCCGATATGTAGGAACCATTAGTGGACATTTACTTAATCCTGATCCTCAAATATTTGACACAACCTTATCCCCGGTTACGACCAGGCCCCTACATAATTCTCCAACTCCTGATTCTAATGATGTAGAATCAGACACTGAAAGTGAAATAGACATTACTTCAAACCAATCGAATAGTTCTGAAAATGAATCAGATCCTATTCAACCCATCACAGATGCTATGGTTCCGGAAGAACCATTTCCTAGAAGAGTTACTACTCGACCCTCTTCTAATCAATTCCTCCCTAATGAACAAGCCATAAATGCTCGACCGAGACCAGTTCAACGTCCTCAATATAACATTGTAGGTACCATTGGAGTCGTTACTCGACAACAGGCTCAAAATTCTCAACAAGAACCAAATCAGAATGATGGATCAGCTCCATTTGTTTTGAAAAATCCCAATAAAGGGAATCATGCTTCCCATGTTCAACCTAAACCCCCTTACAATATTAATGAGCAATTATCCAATACTACAGCCAAAATTTCCCTTTTGGATTTATTAAGATCTTCTCCCACCCATAGGGATGAGTTGATGCTTACATTAAGCCAAATGATGGTACCTCAAAACATTCAACCTGAAGCCATGGCCAATACTATCATTACTCGAGAGGTTGATTGTATTGACTTTCGGGATAAAGATATCCCACAACACAGTTTACATAAGGATAATCCCTTATATATTACTGCTATAATTGGAGATGTAGCTATCAAACGAGTCCTGATTGATAATGGCTCATCTCTAAACATTTGCACTTTTGACTTCTACCAAATATTTGGCTTTAGAAGTGATGAAATGAAGAAAACTGATATGATTATCAAAGCTTTTAATGACGAAACACAAGAAACGTGTGGAGTTATTACCATCCCATTGCAAGTTGGTCCTAGAACTCTAGATACCACCGTGTTTATTGTACATTGCCCCGCATCGTACAATATACTCTTGGGTCATCCTTGGATCAATGCAATGCGGGCTGTCCCATCAACTTTACACCAATGTGTTAAATTCGAATTTAAAAATCAGTTGGTCACTATCCATGGTGACCCTAGACCCTTTGATATGTGTGCTTTGGCAGTAACCTCGTTGGAGTGCAATTTTGCCCCGCTTCGTCATCCACACATCCTAATTCTTATTTTTCATCTAAAACTATGAAACACACACCCATAGCTTCACCTATTTCCCCTCCATTAATTTCATCCTCCTATATAGATCAACAATCTTCTAAACAAATCACTCTAGAACCTCAAAAAGATCTTCAATCTACAACCAATCCTTCATGTTCTATCCCTATAATTTCAAAACCTATAGACCCATCTATTAACACTTCCACATTATCAACATCTATCATACCTTCCACATCTAAAGATATAGGGAATGATCCTTCTACATCTTATGCTCTTTCCGATGAACTTTTACCAGATTTATCCACAACCTTAATATCAAAAAAAAAATGCTTTCATGCAAGATTCAATTCTTTTAAATAACTTGCCGCCATCTCCTCGTACTTTGGGCCTCCCACAACCTATGGGAAGTACTTACCAAGTCGGGAGTTGTGCCTTCATTTATAAAGGATATGATTGGGGAAGAATCCCTCGGAATATCAAAACTCATCATGAGGGATACGCTCGGTGTTATTTTACCAATGAATATATTAAAGCTAAACCCATAATGCTTAAAATGGGATATAAAGGGAAAGGCTTGGGACCTTTCCAAAATGGCATGAAAGAACCTTTCGAGGTAGAACCGTGGCCTGCCCGCTGTGGTGTGGGCCTATTTCCTAGTAAGGGTCAACCCTTTCCTTTTGAAGATGATGATCACCTCATATGTTATCAAGATTATTTGGATAGGCATGTTGATTTGCCTCTAAAAAATCAGCCATTTACATGTAACATGCTATCCATAGCTTACCCCGAAATGATTGTCGACCCCGATGAAGAGTTGGAAGGAGATATCTTCCATGATGTCTCCGTTGAAGAGATGTTACACAATGGATTTTATTTTGATGGTTCTATACCAACTATAGCCCAACTTGAGACCACTAATCCTCAAGATGAATTATCCAAATTAACCTTACAAGAATTACAAGAATTGGGCGTTTCACCCGCCCCACCTAATTTTGAAAGAGATCTACACATGGAGGTAGAAAACGTCATTAAAATTAACATTGGAACTGAGGATAATCCTCACATAATCAATATTGGATCAGAATTAAGTCAAGAAAAACAAGAACAATACATTGCATTCCTTAAAGAGTATGAAGATGTCTTCGCTTGGACATATGAAGATATGCCAGGTCTAGACCCTTCTGTAGTCATGCATCATCTAGTGGTCCATCCGGATGCTAAACCCGTTAAACAAAAACTTAGAAAAATGCATCCCAAAGTGGCTCTGCTAGTCAAAGGGGAGTTAGAAAAACTCCTGAATGTTGTTTTTATACAAGCTATTGATTATGTTGAATGGATCTCAAATGTAGTTCCAGTTACCAAGAAAGAAGCTACCAAAGTTAGGGTTTGCACAGATTTTAGAGATATTAACGCCGCATGCCCTAAAGATGATTTTCCTCTTCCAAACATGGATCAAATCATTGACTTTACTGTCGGGAGTGGGATGATGTCCTTAATGGATGGATTCTCCGGTTATAATCAGATCAGGATAGCTCCTGAAGATCAGGCTAAAACAACCTTTATTACCCCCTGGGGTACCTTTTGTTGGAAAGTGATGCCATTTGGCTTAAAGAACGCAGGTGCAACCTATCAACGAGCTATGACTTATATTTTTCATGATATGATGCATGATATCCTACATGATTATGTAGATGATATTATAGCTCGCTCTATTAATGAAGACAATCATTTAGATGATTTGAGAAAAGTTTTTAATCGATTACGAGAATATCTTATTCGATTAAATCCAACAAAATGCATATTCGGAGTTAAGTCCGATAAACTATTAGGGGTTTTAGTTTCTTTACGTGGTATCAAAATCGACCCTCTCAAGATTGCGGCCATCACTGATATGCCCGCACCTACTAATATATCTGAGTTACGAAGTTTACAAGGTAAGCTTCAAGCCATCCGTCGCTTCATCGATAAGTCGGTGGACAAAACCGGTCCCTTTCTTAAACTTCTTAAGAAGGATGTCCCTTTTAATTGGGACGACGAATGTAGAGAAGCTTTTGAACTTCTCAAACAATACCTCCTTAATCCACCGATGCTTTCACCGCCTAAACCTGATCGCCCATTTCTCCTATATATTTTAGCTTCAGATTCTCCCTTAGGAGCTATGTTAGCTCAGCTTGATGATGAAAAGAGAGAACGTGCTAATTATTATATTAGCCGAACCTTCATCAGTTATGAAACCCGCTATACAACATTAGAAAAACTATGTCTAGAAGTCATTTTTGCTACGCAAAAATTATGACATTATATGCTTAGTCAGAAAACTTATGTCATTGCTAAATATGATCCCTTAAGGTATCTCATGAGTCGACCTTATTTATCGGGTCGCACAACCAA
Source organism: Wollemia nobilis (assembly GCA_028583015.1). Lineage (NCBI taxonomy): Eukaryota > Viridiplantae > Streptophyta > Pinopsida > Araucariales > Araucariaceae > Wollemia > Wollemia nobilis. The sequence goes on along the minus strand of JAQPPZ010000371.1, from coordinate 2,220,666 downwards.
GTGGGTTCTTGCTCTAAGCGAGTTTGATCTCACATTCATAGGACAAAAGTCTCGTTAAGGGTCAAATCATAGCAGATCAATTAGCTGCTGCACCCTTAGAGTCTACCCATCCCCTCATCATTGAGTTTCCTGATGAATGCCTTCAATTAGAGGGAGACCATATTGAACAATGGTCCTTATACTTTGATGGAGCCCGATGCATGAGTGGGGCTGGTGCGGGTATTATTTTAATATCCTCACAAAAACATCTTATTCCTCTCGTCCTTCAAATTAACATTTGCTTGCACCAACAATACCGCTGAATATGAAGCTCTAATCCTTGGATTACGAGCTGCCTTGGCGCTAAAAATTAAACATCTGTTAGTTTTTGGTGATTCTCAACTAGTTATAAACCAAATTAATGAAGTTTATCAGACCAGAGATGATAAACTGCGCCCATATAAGGCCTATGTTTTACAACTAATGTCTCTATTTGATCAAGTTACCTTGGAAGCTATTCCTCGAACTTGCAACCGTGCAGCTGATGCTATGGCCGCAACTGCATCTCTCCTGCCCTTGGAGTTAGATGACGAATATGCCACTATCATTATTCGTCGACTCCAGGAACCCGCTTCAAATAAGTCATGCTTAGAACCTTTGGATGTGTTTCTAATCAATGAAACTACTCCTGAACCTTGGTATACGGATATATTTGATTTTCTCCAAAATGGGACTTTCCCTGCCAATTCTAATAGAAACCAACGTCGGTTATTACGTAGACGAGCAAGTCGATTTGTAATAATTGGCAATACTTTATATAGGAGATCTTTTGAAGGTATCCTATTAAGATGTTTGAATTTAGAAGAATCCAAATCAGCCTTGAGTGAAGCCCACGATGGATCTTGTGGAGGACACTTCAGTGGTAGTGTCATTGCTAAAAAGCTCCTTAGGATAGGATACTTTTGGCCTACCATGGAGAATGATGCACATGATTATGTGCGCCATTGCGACAAGTGCCAAAAACATGCTGACCTTGTCCATGCGCCTGCACAAGAACTGCAGGCTATTTCATCTCCTTGGCCCTTTTCAAAATGGGGTTTAGATATTATTGGCAAAATCAATCCTGTGTCATCTGATGGACACAAATTCATCATAACCGCCACTGAGTATTTCACGAAGTGGGTTGAAGCTATGCCTTTAGCTTCCTGCACCGGCACCCAAGTCTCTAAATTTATTTTTAATCAAATCATTTGTAGGTTCGGAATTCTTGCAAATCTCATCTCCGACAATGGAACTTGTTTCAAAAATAAAGATGTTAAAAAATTATGCCAAAAATATAAGATTCAACATCGCTGGTCCACTCCCTATTATCCTCGTGGTAATGGTCAAGCGAAGCATCTAACAAAACCTTAATCAAAATTCTCAAAATATTGGTCAATAAAACCGGCCGTGACTGGCACATTCAGTTATATCCAGCCTTGTGGGCCTATCGAACTAGTGTTCGAACCCCCACTGGAACTTCACCTTTCGTTTTGGTTTATGGTGCTGAAGCCATTTTTCCCTTTGAATTAGAAGTTCCTTCTTTGGCTCTACTACTTCAAGATACCGAAGTAGGAGATGAATATCGAAATGTCGGCAGACTCGGTCAACTGGAACTCCTAGATGAAAAACGCATCAATGCTTTGGAGCATCTCCGTGCCTACCAAAACAAGCTTAAAAGATCATATGCTAAAAAAGTTCGTCATCGATCCTTTGAGATCGGCGACCTTGTTTTAAAAGAAAATAAAAAAAATACTAATGCAACTAAGGACCTTAAAGGTAAGTTTGAGCCCAACCTGGCTTGGACCATACATTATCACCGCTAAATTTGAATCGAGAGCATACAAATTATCTACCTTAGATGGTAAAGAACTTAAAGAACCCATGAATATTTTGCATCTTAAACGTTACTATGTATAAATTTGGTCATTTCATCCTTGTATATATTTGTTTAAAATATTTCAAAATCACTATCTTGTATTTCTTTCAATTTATAAATTCAAAAACACCAAAAACATTCATAATCATCAAAATCTTCAAAACTATTTGTTGTATTTATTTATGGCACTTGTTAATTTTTTGTTCAAAAACAAAAATAATAAAAATAAAAAACAACAATATTCTTGACTCTTTCGAAACCAAAACAATATAAAGAAGAAAGAGAGAGTCAACATTCTCAAAACTTCTCAAAATAGTATTTATATCTATATATTCTTACAAATGTTGCAATTATATGTTTCAAATTATTTTGGATAAATTAGCATTTATTTGGAATCCCTCACTTTCACACTCACAAAAATAAATATCTTGATTTTATCTGGCATGATTACTAATCTCTCTTATATCAAAGTCCACAAAATTCAATTAAATAAAGTTTGAGCATAGAGAATTGATCTTGTTATTTACTTAAACCAAGCACATCTTTTTCACAATAAAATGATTATATTTGTAATTTCCATGCTTTGCTACATAGTAGAAGTGGTTTCTTGAGCGAAAAGTTTCCCCTGCTATCCTATCATGCACATGGTCTAGAATCTTTGAGAATTGGCAAAAGGACAAGCTCACCCCTACCCGGAATAAAAATCCCTTGCTCTACAGATAATCCGAGCAAGTATCCCTAGCATAGAAAGAAAAGCAAAGTTCAAGAAAAAGAGAAAAAGAAAAAATGTTATTTTATATCATTTTAGCATTATCTCAAAAATCAAGCAAAAATACAAAAAGAAAAGCAAAAGAAAGCAAAAAGCAAAAGCAATAAAATCCCTTTCCCTACCCTTTGAAAAGAAAAGAAGGGTTGATGAGCTTGAATCCCCGGAATTCTCAATTATTCGAAAACTGTGAGGTAAGCCCCATAACAGGTGGTTTGTGCCCAACCCGCTTGGCCTTGGGTAACTCCTAGCGTGGCGATATGTCCGTCACATTAGCGACCTTCTTTTGTACTAGACCTATGTCCGCTTATGGATTAGCTAGCTCTTGATAATCCGACTTACATAGTAGTCTAGTATGGTTATATGCATCTACATCATGGTTAATGAACACTTATTTGGTTTATTCAAATCACTTGTATCATATTATCTTGCTCAAAACTGGTAAATGAACATAGCAATTGCACACACATTTTATATTTGAGAGATTTTGTGTATCATTATGATAAATCAAGATTGGAAATGAACTCACATATGCACATGGGATTCCTTATAAATCTAACTTTTGTCTTCAAAATACTTTGAAATATTTTTTTTGCAAAATTGTTTGGAATAATTCATTTTCTTCTTTCAAGTACAGTTGTTTAGTATAAAGACAACTACATGCATAATAGAAACATCAAAATTTCTTTCAAAACCATACAATCAAAACAAAAAATATATATATATATATATGACTTTCGCGACGATGGTATAGTTCCAAAACCAAAATTGGAATTTTATGCCTAGCGCAAGTCCTCATCTTCATATTTTCTGTTTATTAAAAATCAACCATGCAATAAAACTATCTCTTTTTGGATTTTCGCGATGATGGTATAAGTCTATACCTACATATTCTATGCCTAGCGCAAACCATTGTAACAATTTTTATTCCCCATTTATTTAAAAATCATGAAAACCATATGACTTAAATCATTATGTTACACAAATTATGCTTTTAACAAAAAGAATGCACATTATCACTATTTCATGTCATTATGTCAACCTTCAATTTTGTAATGATGGTATAATTCCTAGGGAATTATCCAAAAAATTTATCACACTTAGGAATTTATGCCTAGCAAAAATCATTTTAACATTATTTCATGCATATTATTTTTATGAAAATCTGAAAACAAACCATCATCATCATCATTTGCACCATTGCACCAAAGTCTTAAGATAGTCTCTTAAGCACTCTTTTACTTTTTAACAATATTTCTATACTGGGATTAGCTTGACGACCGAGTGAGCGGCGACTCCATGAAATGGTCTATAATAGCGACAATGTCCTTTGAAATTATTGTTAGAAGTCTCTTTTTATTTTTTATCACATTACATCACAAACAACCAATTTGTTACATCAGATTATTTCATTTAAATTCTTAAAGCATGACATCAAAATCATAATATTTCCAAACGACATAATTACATGAATCATCAAATCAATCAATCAAAAACATTAAAAGCATCATAAAAATACATAAGACAAGTCATATGATCAAAAAATATCTCATCTCATATATATATCAAAAATATATACATCATATCAAAACTGGATTGGTATGCCACAATCTGTACCTCGGCATACTCAATCCTCCATCAAAAATAATAAATGCTATATATCCATCTGTACAATGCAATCAGTAGTAGCTAGCCTCGAGAACCCCTCGAGCTCTCAGCCTCATCTCCTCCCCCGCCCTGAGGTGGACGAGGTGGCCCCATCATAGTATGAGTGGTACTGCGAGTCCTAGTCCTTGATCGAGATGAAGTCCTCGATGACCCAATCCTGATCGGCTCAGCAATGCTTGGTTGGCAGCTGTACCCTCTGACCCTCTGGCACCATCTGGAAGTAGATACCCTGGTAGAACGTGGTCTGAGCAATCGACCATGATAGCTCCTGAGTGCTCGCCCCTCCGCCCCGTGCTCTGAGGCATGCAATCTCATCTCTGAGCTGTGTCACCTCAGCTCGATGTCGTGCAGCCTCCTCCTGTAGGGTCTGCACCTGTGCTTGGAGACGGATTGTCTCCGCTCGGAGAGTCACTGTCTCGCTACTCTCCCTATGTCAACACCCTTGCCCTTATCGAGCGATGGTGGCCTCTCTCTCTGTGGAGAAGGGGGTCTCTCCGCCCTCCTCTCCCACTATCATGGCCTCTCCTGCGCCTGTGGCCTCCTCTGCTCTCTCCCACCGTGACCCTGGGCCGCCTCCATAGCCGCCTAGCATCGCCTCCCTATCCGATGCACAACTATGTGAATCGAACCCTGAGCCCTCATCATCCGAGGAGGGCGGATGCCTGCGTACCAGGCATCATAGCCATCGGCTACCCCTACATCATCCCCATCCACTGGCTGAATGGGGGCATCATCCGAGTCCTGACTCCAGAAGCGTTGCATGTCTGGAGCCCCGCTCACCGTGGTGTTATCCCGGATAGTCCAAGAAAACTCGTAATCCCTGAGAGATGGGATCCCCTGTTGTAGACCGAACTATCACAAAACTCGATCGTAGCGGTGGAGCTCCACCTCTCCCCTCTCCATCCTTAGCCAACAAACTCGCTCGATGTGAGCTAACTCCTGTCCATCCTCGGCCCACCTTGGGTGCTCTCGCCATGGCCTCTAGGTGATCTGGTCTGGGACAAGGTCATCTAGTAGTCTCCGGGACATCGGTAGGTCAATCCACCACTGTGACCCTCTCTAGAGCCACTAGTAGAAAACTCGGGGCCTCTCCCCATCAATCCCTATCAAAGGAAGCCCTACCGGCCTTCACACTGTAATGTGCTCCCAACACCAAACTTGTAGGAGCGATGTCATAACTAGACATCGGCCGCCCTTGTACACGACCCCATGCAGGATCCCGTACAACCGACATAGCACAAAGCTGCCCCAAGAAAATCTGTAACCATGGTCCCGCATGTCGTAGATCACATCTCGCTAGCATCCATGGTACCCTGCACCCGCTCTGGTGGCACAGCAAAAGTCCACCAACCACTCCGACCAAAACCTGTGTGAGTCTAGATGCCCCAGGCATCTGACGCAGTGCCTCGATGTTCACTCCGCCCTTCTCCAGGGCGAAGCTCGGGCCACCACACAACCGCATCATAGCATGGCCCCGATTGGCCGTAGGAGTGATCAACCGTCCTTGTATGGGGATCCTCAGAATCCTCCATACATCCTCCAAAGTGGGAGTCATCTCCCCCGTAGGTAGCCAAAAATAAGAAGAACCCGGATACCACCTCTCTGCCAGGGTTGTCAGTAGCCCCATGTCTGTAGACACTTGTGGCATTTCTGCCACATGCTGTAAGCTGGCCCGTGTCAGCTGATCCCGCTCCCGCCTATGTTAGAGCGGCCAAGTCATCTCTCAACCCCCCGTATTTCCATTCCCTGCTCTTTAGCAATCCTCTCTGCAACATAAACAACAAAACAATAACAATCATTAATAAAAAACTCAAGTAATTAAAAATGCAAGTTAAAATAAGTTCAATTTTATACAACTGATGATATCGTCCACTATTGGACGATATCGTCCCAAATTTGAGCATAATCGTCTCCGATTTCGCAAGCCGAAATCGTCCCTAATTTGATGAAATCGTCCCCCTTTCGCCGATTTCGCCCTTAGACGAAATCGGCGAACTTGAGACGATTTCGTCGAAATCGGGACGATTTCGTCCCGACGACGTCGACGGCCCAAAAATGGCCGCGATGCTCAAAAATTCATTTAAAATTCACCTAAAAAGCATGTAAATTCAAATTCAAGCATTCTAAGTTAAGTCTAGACTCTTACCCGTAGCCCGCGCCGGACCTCTGTCGATCTGTGCGCCGTCTCCACCATTTTTGCTTGCAGAGCTCTAAAAACTAGAAAAATGAACAGTAAAAATGAATTAGGGTTTTACCCTATTTTTCTTAATTTTATTCAAAACACAATTAAAAACATTTTTTTCAAATTTTTCTTTTCCACGTTTTTACCTCAAACGTTCGATTTGGGTAAAAACACGGAGGGGGCACCATAGTAAGTTGTCGTACGATTCGACCAAGAATCGTCGCCTAAAAATGGGAATAATTTTTTCTTTCTCGTAGATCGAGAAGAACTCATCTTTAACGCATTTTCTTCAGAAAATTCGCTAAAGAGGGGGCAAAATGTAGCACCCTAAAATTGGCGCAGTGAAATCTTAATAATTACATTTACTCTAGTAAATAATTCAAATTCAAATTTTAACCTCCCAAACCGCCCGTTAACCGCCGTGTAATCCGTTTCCCCCTTTCCCACGCCATTTTTAGAGGTTGTTTTGACCGTTTGACGATATCGTCGCCGATCAGACGATATCGCCCCAGATCTGACGATTTCGTCTCGGGCTAGGACGTCCGTACGATCTTGTCCCTAAACCGATTTTTCACAATTAGCTTCTGTTCCAACGGGTCTCTAATCCGGGCGTAAGCGTGTCTGCACCGTTAGAGACCCTCCCCCATTGGAGATCTCCCAAATAGGGATGATCTCCAACCTCCTAACCTCCCTCCTAAGCCTATTTAATCCTAAGCCCTCCCCTTAGCACCCCCTTGGCTGAAATTCTCTGTAACTTGACTTCACACACGTTAAAACATCCTAAATTTATATTTGCATTAGTTCTATACCAATTTTGTTGCAGGTACCTTAGTGTTTTTCAGCCGGAGCAAGCTTACATCGTCGCAGACGATCCTGTTCAGATCGAAGGCGATCCTGTCGAATCAGAGACGATTTCGTACCAATGCGAGACGATTTCGACTGCAATCAACATTGAGGCAATCAGTGCCTAAAGTTTGCATTTCTTCATCTTTCAATCTGCTGTTTTATGCTGTAATTAGCTAGTTTATTCAATATTTTATGCTATTCTGCATTTTGGAGTTCACCCATCTAGATCAAATGCATAATTAAGTCATAATTGTGATTAAATTAGCATAATGCATCCATGTTTCTGTTTTTAAGTTTCAGTTTGATATTGTTACTCTCATTTTACACTGTTTCCCTCTGTTAGAATAGTTGTATTTTCTATGTTTTTGCACCTATTTCTCTGTTTGCAGGTCTCTGATGAATTCATCAGATCTCAGATGATCTTGTCTGATCTCAGATGATCCTGTCAAATTCCAGATGATCCTGACTGCTTCAAGAATCGAAATCTTCATCGTACATCCGGATCAGGTATTTTCTTTTAACATTCCTTAATTTCTCTATTTTTTGTCTTAATTCTATTTTCTGTATTCATTTAATCTGCATCTTCATATAGAATAGCTTAGACGCATTTTGGCCAAACCTAGGACTTGAATGCTTAAGGCTAAAATGAACACATAAAACACATTCCCAACCTAGGCGTGGAAACTGCCATTAAATGTTTCCTGGTGAACCCACCATCCATCAAAAAATCACCAAAATACACCTCCCCCGAGAGGCGGGACCTTCGCAAGGCCTCTCAGTCTGAGGTACCATGCCATCCTTTTCACATCCCCCTTTCGGGCACGGATCCTATAGCCTGAAGGTAAGGGTGTGAAAATTTTGGAGTGATACAGAGGTTTATCATGGATCCATGGGTCGTCACAAAAATGGATGGTCGTTCTAGTTCCTAGACACCACCTTAAGCCTTCCATGATGATCTTCCTTGTTTTGATTATGCCATTCTAGAAATGGGATCCGATAGGAAGGTTGTGCTCTCCAAGAAAGGAAAACTGATGGAGGTACTTAGCTTTAATGATATCAATCCAAGTGACTTTTTCATTTATGGTAAGTCTCCAGGCCTGCTTGGCAATGAGGGCCATGTTCATCCGCTTGATGTCTCTGAATCTGATTCCTCCATCCTTTTTCTTGGAACAGACCTTGTCCCAGGAAACTAGCAAAAATTTATTCTTATTTTCGTTTCCAACCCAAAGGAATTTGCGTTGAATTTGTTCAATTTTTTGGTAGATGGTAGCTGGAGCTTTGAAGATAGATAAGAAAAAAATAGGGATACTTTGAAGGTAAGCTTGGACCAGAGTGGCTTTGGCTGCCTTGCTGAGCATTGAGCTTTTCCACCCCGCTAGTTTCTTGTTGAGGTGATCTAAAACAGGGTTCCACATAGCTGAGACTGATATACCGTGGAAAAGCGGTAATTCAAGATAAGTAGTTGGAAGGCTCCCAATGTTGCACCCAAGGATCTTATCAATCCTATTTTGTTTGTTAGTGGAAGTATTGAGAAAGTATAGCTTGCTTTTACAGTAGCTGACTTTCTAACCAGTCACCTCTTTTAAAGAATCAAGAATGTTCTTAATTATTTTTGCTTCGGGAACGGAAATTTATAGAGGATTTTGCCTCTTTCATTAAATGTACATTAAGAAAAAATGATCACAAATCAGAAAAAATAGTGAAGAAATTCCTCCTTGAAAACATTAAAACCCATCCTTTTGGAACAAATATCCACCTTTCAAGGAAACATTCCCAAGAAATCAGTATTTTATGCATCGGTGCACAAAAATTTAAGAGACTTTCAATGCCTTGAAAACATGCCCCTACCTTGGAAATTATGAAAATATTCATGTGCTTCTCATATGGCTTCCTTCTTCACTTGGGATTCTCAATTTGAGTTACTCACTGCCATCGTCATTTAATGCTTGCAAAAACCTGCTCTAGGTGCCCTTGAAATCTTGACTATATTCTTCATGGACTATGGCAAAAATTCATAATTGGATGGCTCTATCTTCGTAATTGCATTCACCCTTTTTGCTCAAACCTGCGTTCACCCTTTAGAAAAAATTGTGTTTGCTCAATCTTCTATTGTTCGGCATGTTCACGCGATTCCACTTTGAGAATGAGTTCACCCATGGGAGAGGTGAAAAGGATGTTCACCCCTCAACTAGGGTGAACACATCATGTTTTTTTCTTAAGGTGCATTCACCCATGGGAGGGAAAAACAAAATTTTCACCCCTTGACCAAGGCGAACACGATTTCACTTTGCCTTTGGGGTACGTTTACCCATGGGAAGGGCGAACGCTATCACATTTTAATTTTGGGGTGCATTCACTCTTGGGAAGGGTGAACGGGATGTTCACCCCTTGACCAGGGCAAACACAAAAGCATTTTTTTATGCCCCCTTTTTTACCAAGCCTTGCTTACAACACCTTTTTTATATGACATTCACCCCAAGGTGGGGCAAACGAAGCTTTCACCCCATCCTTGGGGTGAAAGTGATTTCACGTTCCATCCTTTTGGGCACTTTTGAACCATTCAATCCTTCACGTGTTTCATCTTGATCTCCCTTTCTTCATTTCTTTTGCAGGATGTACAGGTCCAGAGACTTCTACAATTTATAGTGCTTATTTGAATGCAGCACACTTGAATCCCAAATGAAGCTCTAAATTTAAACATTCCTTTTAAACATTTATAACTTCGATGCTAAAAGGAATACATATACAAATAGAAAAGTAACATATGAAATTGATCCATAATAATAATATTTCAAAATAAATACTACCGCATTACAAAAAATGCTCCAACAAAAATCCCAATGTTGCAAAACTACCAACATTTCAAACCCTAAAACAAATAATACCAAAAATTTATTTTGCATCAACCTTATAACTCCCCAAAAACCTCACATGCCAAATAAAATATGCAAAAATTAATTTTTAATACCTCAACAAACTTCTCCGAAAATTTTGGCGCTCAAACTTAATGCATACCTTGTTATCCCCCAAAAGGGTTTCGACGTGATTCGATCCACCGTCTCCCCAAGCACCAAGTGCCTTAGCACTTTGGAGCCCACCGCATGGGCTAGAGGCACCCACGTGAAGGAAGGTGAACTTCCTTCCCTTTCAACCTTGCTCCACCATGTTTTCCAACACAAAACAAAATGATCCTCCATGGGGATTCGAACCTATGCTTGTCACTGCCCTCACGTCTTGCCACTACCGTGGTTGCCAACTGTGCTACCAGCGGTTGGTGACCAAGGCTCCCTCCTTGGTGGATGAAATGATTTTGCCTCCTCTAAGCACTTTTTAAAAATTAAAAACTTTTCGTTGCACACCACATGAAATTTGCATAGCATAGGATTTAATTCGAAAGCATTGGGGATTTTGGTAAGGTGGGTAATCCCCCTTTTATACACATGATAAATGTTCTTCCCACATCAACGCTAGAAATTCGAATTTGAAATTCAAATTAATTTTAATAACCCTCCTTAGGGTTAGTTAAAAATTAATATAAATTAACTTATAACTAATATCAAAATTAATTAATAATTAATTTAAATAACTTAAGTAAATTAAATTATAAATTAATTTATAATAAAAATTATATTAATTAATTTAAAAATTCCCTTTATAATATTATAAAAAATATTATAATATTATTCACTTGGGCTTCTTCTTTTGCACTTTGGACCACATCTGACTTCCTGAACCTAGGTCTTGATCAACTGAAACTAGAGAACCTGAAATTGATGTTGCCCACTGAAACTGCCACTGATTGGTGTTGAAATCTTGACATCAATGACCACTCACTCTTGACATCAATGACAACTTATCTACTCAAAATGTCCAACAATCTCCCCCTTTGTCATTGATGGCAACCCAAATTATTTTTACCAAACACTTGACCTTTTTCCTGTTCTGCTCCCCCTGGGACATTGCTCCCCCTGACTCAATGCTCTCTCCTTAAACCAAATATCTCCCCCTTTGACATCAATGGCAAAGGGTCACCTTTGGGGCTCGGGGCTAAGAATGAGTCTCTTAGCTTAGCCCCTCCCCCACCTCCTTTTGAGGTGGTTAATTCTGGGGTGGGAGTATTTCTACTCCCAGCAAGCACTGGTCTTTACCTTTGTCATCTTTCCTTCTCATCTGATCCTTCTGATTCCTTTGACTATTCTTGTTCATGTCTATCTATTCTTGTCTATGTCCATATTCCTGTTCCTGTTCATGTCCATATCCCTGTTCCTGTTCATATTCTTGTTCATGTCCATATTCCTGTTCTTGTTCCTATTCTTGTTCCTGTTCATGCTTGATTCTGGAATGTCTGCTCTACACCACTTTGTTGTATGTCCATAATTATTGCACTTATAACACTTAATGTTATTATTCCTTGGTGGTGCAAATATCTTGGGATTTCTCCTAGTGAAGCCATATCTGTTCCTGTCATGAACCTTACAATTCATTGCCTTGTGACCAAACTGATTACATGAGTAGCAATACCCATGGAAAAGTTACATGTTCCTAAAATTCCCATATTCCTATCTTTCATGTGTCCTACACTGTGAAGCCTTGTGCCCAAATCTATGACATGAGAAACATCTTCCATTGAAGTTTCCTTGTCTTGACCTCATTGGTCTCTTAGTCTCTCTTAACCTATTCTGATTGCTGTTCCATCTGTTTCTCCTTTGTGCATTGTTTCTTTCCTTGTTGAACTTTTTATTGTCCAACTCATCCTCAGAAGTCTCACTTTCTCTTACATTGTCTTCTTCTGAAGTTTCTTCTTCTTCAGAACTTGAGGTTGACTCTTCTTCTTGTTTCTTTTGAGCCTGTTCAAAACCAAGACCTATTTTTTTTGTTGACCTTATTTGTACCTTGATCATCTTATCTACAATATTTGAGCTCTTCCCAAACTTGTGTAGCTTATCCTTAGACTTTTCTAAATCTTCCTTTAGTAGGGCTACTTCTTGTTCTAACTTTTCACATTCTAAGACCTTTGCTTCTAACTTATCCTTGAACTTCTTTGTCTTAGCCATTGACTTGTTTAGATCCTCTATAAGCTTTCCTCTCTCTTCATCATATTCTTGAAACTGAATCTCAAGTTGAGAGTTTTGCTTTCTTACCTTCTTTAAAGTTTTAAGAGCATAGATAAGCTCTCCCTCAAGATCAACTCCTCCTTTTTTTGATTCTTCCTCTATTTGTTTGCCTTTGTCAACATCTTCATTTTATTTTGACTTATCTTCTATAGGATCACCTTCTTCTTCTTCTAGTGCCATTAGAATATTCTCTTCTGGTCCTTCAAGTGCATCCTCATATTCATCATCACTGAAACTAAAACCATTCCTAGTACAACTATCTTCAAGATGTCCAAAATTACCACATCTAAAACACTTGAGAATTATTGGTGACCTTTTCTTAACTTCTTCTTTTTCTTCAATCAGAAATAGGACTTCATCTTTATCATTACTTGAAGAACTAGCATCACTATCACTTGAGTACTTACTTGCCTTGTCTGCATAGTAGCTCCTCTTTTGTCTTTGAAAGAACTTATTTCCTTGTTTGCCTTATCCATCCTTGCCTTTCTTTTGGTACCTGTATCTTTCTGATTCCTTGTTCTTATGATCCTATTTTTCTTCATTATTGTTATTTTTAGCTTCTTGACAATCAGTTGCATAGTGACCATACTTTCCATAATTGAAACATCTAACAGATTTTGCATCCTTAAATCTTCTTGAATCCTTATTCCTTCTACCATAATTTGCTTCTTCATCACTGGATGACTCATTGCTTGAATCTGAATTTTTATCCTTTGTCTTCTTAATCGCTTTGAAGGTTGCTTCCTTCCAGATATTAGGTTCCTCTTTTGTTCTCAACTCAAATGTTGTAAGAATACCAAGTAACATATCTCTTGTCAAAGAATCACCATCCTTTGCTTCTTCTATAGCTGAAATATTTTCACTAAACCTTGTTGGGAGAGACCTTAAGATCTTATCACAAACATCTGATTCTTCAACATTAAGTCCAAGTCCTTGCATAGCATTAACAACCTCATCTACCCGAAGTAGATAAGTACTAATGTTTTCCTCATTCTTCATTCTTAATTCTTCAAATTGTCCTTTGAGATTTCGTATCTTTACCTTTTTGACACTTTTATCTCCTTCATATATGCTTTGCAACTTATCCCAAATTCCTTTTGCATCTTTACAATGCATAACTTTTATTGATTCTATTCTATGCAAACCTCTCAAAATTGCATTCATTGCTTTTGAATTGTAATGTTGTAGAAGCTTACCTTCCTTATCTGTAGGTGGATCAACTGGTGGTATGTATCCATTTTCAACTGCTTCCCAAATTTCATTGCCAAGTGCCATCAGGTGAACCTTCATTCTCATACTCCAATATATATAATCACTTCCATCAAATATTGGTGTTGAATTATCTGAGGACACATTCTTAGAATCCATTGTGTTCTTGAAAGATTTTCCTTCAAGTTGTTAAACTCTTTCGAAGGAACCCACTCTGATACCAATTGAAGAACACAAGCTTATACTGAGAGGGGGGTGAACAGTATAAGACCACTTTTTACTTTTCTTTCCCAATCAATATTATGCAATGTATAGATAGCAATATCAACAACAGTAATAAAAGCAATGCACAAATCACCACACACAATAGAGACACCAATTTTATGTGGTTCACCCAATGTGGGCTACTCCATGGAGAAAATATTTCACTAAAATTTTCTCAATCAATCTCTTGGGAATCCTTTCCCTATTACAATGTTTATGGACCTCTTGTCCAAAGGAGACACCAATCCCCTAATCAAGTTCATGGATCTCTATCCATAGGAGAACTCCTTTCTCCTTAGCTCTGATTGGTGATCTTCTAGAAGAACTATTGCCCCCACTACTCTGGCTAATGGATCTCTATCCATTGAAGACACCTATCCTCACTACCCTAGCTAATGGATCTCTATCCACTGGAGACTATCATCCTCTATACTCTATCACCTTCAAATCTCTATCTCAAATCTACACTAAACATAGTCCTTCGGTCTAGCACAAATATACTCTATCTCTATCTCTAATCTGGCATAAATCTATCCTCAAATATACACCAAAATCTATCCTCAAATCTGTACTAAACATAGTCCTTCGATCTAGCACAAATCTATCCTCAATTCTATCCTTATCTACTAAAAATTAATAAAATTCTAGCACAAATCTATCCTCAATCTCTATCCTCAAGCCTTAACACAAAGCTTGACTCAATCTCAAATCAACTCTGCTAGATCTACCTCAAACCTTAACTCAAGGTTTGAACAAATCAATCAATCAACTCTACTCACAAGTCTTCTCAAAGACTTATCTCAAATATGCCTTGTAAGCTTCCACAAAATCCCACACTAATCTGTCCACAAGTCCTCTCTAGAACTTGTCCAAATCTTCTCAACAAGTCCTCACTAGAACTTGTCCAATTCTGCTCAACAAGTCCTTACTAGAACTTGTCCAATTCTGCTCTCAATCTCTTTCCTCAAATCTGTATTGTAAGCTTCCACAAAATCTCACACAAATCTATCCACAAGTCTTCTCTAAGACTTACCTCAAATCTACTCAACAAGTCCACACTAGAACTTGTCCAATCTCATAGAAACATAAAGAGAATTGTTAGAGACTCAATATGCTTCACATTCATCACAATGCTAAATTACTTTCAATCAATATTTTAGAAACATATAGAGAATTGTTAGAGACTCAATATGCTTCACATTCACCACAATGCTCAATCACTTTCAATCAATCTTTTAGAAACATATAGAGAATTGTTAGAGACTCAATATGCTTCACATTCACCACAATGTTCAATCACTCCTTTTATCACAAAAATATAGAGAATTGTTAGAGACTCAATATGCTTCACACTCACTAACTCTCAATCACTTTCTCAACTCAATTTAGAATATAGAACAATTTGTTTCATAGAACTTGAACAATCACTTTAACACATTCACTTGACTAGGTTCAACCAACTTTACTCAACCAATCACTCAATGAAATAATCCTTGCTCACAAACCCTAGTCCAAGCATATGAACACTCACTCAAATATTTCCAACAATGCTTATCAACCAATCTCACATAACAATGATACTCATGTTCTTTTCAAACCCTAGTTCAAGTTCTTCACTCAACCATCCACTTCAACAACAATGCTTATAAAACAAGGTTTTATCAACAACTCTTTATTCTAGAAAACCTTGAAGCATTAATTCAACACACACTCAACAATGCTCACCTAACAATCCTTTTCACTCCAACTTTGCATACACAACATTCAACAATCACTCACTAGGAAGAATATGCCCATACCTTTTATTTGATGTAGAAGTGACCTTAGCAAACCTGTCTTAATCACAATTCCCTTCTTTGCAATTTCAATGGTTAGATGACAAAATCTCACTCTTAACACTTTCTCAAATATTCCTTAGACACAAATAAACAAAGCTCAAATACACCTTATTGCTCCTACTTGTAATTAACATTCATCAAATCATGCACAAAAATAATTACTTGGATACACCTTATAATCTCCAACTTAAAATAATATCCAACACCACAAAAACCTCAATCAATCTTTAAAACACCTTTATTTCCTTTTCAAACCCTAAAACAAATAATACCAAAAATTTATTTTGCATCAACCTTATAACTCCCCAAAAACCTCATATACCAAATAAAATATGCAAAAATTAATTTTTAATACCTCAACAAACTTCTCCAAAAATTCTGGTGCTCAAACTTAATGCATACCTTGTTATCCCCCAAAAGGGTTTTGACGTGATTCGATCCATCGTCTCCCCAAGCGCCAAGCGCCTTAGCACTTTGGAGCCCACCACATGGGCTAGAGGCACCCACGTGAAGGAAGGTGAACTTCCTTCCCTTTCAACCTTGCTCCACCATGTTTTCCAACACAAAACAAAATGATCCTCCATGGGGATTCGAACCTATGCCTGTCGCTGCCCTCACGTCTTGCCACTGCCATGGTTGCCAACTGCGCTACCAGTGGTTGGTGACCAAGGCTCCCTCCTTGGTGGATGAAATGATTTCACCTCCTCTAAGCACTTTTTAAAAATTAAAAACTTTTCGTTGCACACCACGATTCGCATGAAATTCACATAGCATAGGATTTAATTCGAAAGCATTGGGGATTTTGGTAAGGTGGGTAATCCCCCTTTTATACACATGATAAATGTTCTTCCCATGTCGGTGCTAGAAATTCGAATTCAAAATTCGAATTAATTTTAATAACCCTCCTTAGGGTTAGTTAAAAATTAATATAAATTAACTTATAACTAATATCAAAATTAATTAATAATTAATTTAAATAACTTAAGTAAATTAAATTATAAATTAATTTATAATAAAAATTATATTAATTAATTTATAATTAATTTAAAACTTCCCTTTATAATATTATAAAAAATATTATAATATTATTCACTTGGGCTTCTTCTTTTGCACTTTGGACCACATCTGACTTCCTGAACCCGGGTCTTGATCAACTGAAACTGGAGAACCTAAAACTGATGCTACCCACTGAAACTACCACTGACTGGTGCTGAAAGCTTGACATCAATGACCACTCACTCTTGACATCAATGACAACTTATCTACTCAAAATGTCCAACAATTAGGAAATTTTGTAAAATAATTAATGTGTTTTGTAAACAATTTGAGTTTCTACTTAAAATTCCTTAATTCCCCAAATTAAATGTGATTTTTAGACACAAAAAAATAGAAAATAGAAGTAAAACATAGATAAATGGAAAATGCAAAGTTAGGGAAGTGCCAAGTGGTAGACACATATTTTAAAGCTTTTTCACCAAATTTACCATTGAATTTGCCAAATTCGCCACTACTACCAAATTAATCACTATGACTAGAGATTTTGGTATCTGCACAAAAGGATAAAAACTATATTTTTTGCTTTGGGAGGTCTATCTGAGTGCTGGGAAATATGAAGTTCTATCTTATTAGCTGATCAGACTCCTTGTTTATAGAATTTTTGAGTATGCTTACCTCTTGGAGTGTATTTTTGGATTTTTGCTAAATTTGCCATTAGGTCTTACCAAATTCACCACTAGCAAATTTGATTGGTGGGAAACTTGGTTCTATGTATTTTTGGAATCCAAATTCACCATTGAGTGTGCAGGGTGGTGAATATGGTTAGATTTACAATATTTTGAATAGTTTGGAGGCTATTTTGAGTGGATTTTGGTGGGGTTTTGGGCTAAGATTGCAGGGGAATGATATTAATAATGTTTATGATGTTTACACAATGACACTGAGAGGGGGGGGTGAATCAGTGTAGCTATTAAATTTTTATATCTACAACATTTAATATGAAATAAAGAGAATAAAAAAAAACTTGAACAAGAGAGCAAACCACAACACTCAATATAACGAGGTTCACCAATTTGGCTACTCCTCAAAAATGACTGCTTGGACTCCAATCCAAATCCGAGTCTTTGCAAAATCAATTTTACAAACACTTTACCGGCACCAAGCTGGAAGGAGCACCAACCCCTGTAATTTTTTGCTGCAAGAGATGGAGCACCAACTCCTAGTACCAAGCACCAACTTGGACTGCAATTCCGATAAATTTTGAATGACATAAAAATGTCTTCACTTTATGCACGACCACTGAGCGAGTCTGCAATTAACTCAACTCTGCACACTCTCACGGCTCTGCTTATTTTTCTCTTGATTCTTTTCTAACTCTCCTTTTACAGCAATTTCTCTCTAACAGCAGCAACTATATTCTCTGTACGGTTATTCTTTTATAACCTTTCAATCCTGCATGCAATCGAATCACATACTCTGACTGTTCGAATCCATGCAATACGGCTGTTCGGTTCCATGCACTTTGACTGTTCGAAACCCTGCAATACGTCTTTTGGAAACCATGCAATACGGCAATTTTGTTTCATGTACTTTGACTTTTCGATTTCTTCGAATACGGCTTTTCGAAATTTTTTCAAAACTCCATGTATGATTCTTCGAAAGCTTTTCGATTCTTCATGTTCGGCTTTTTTGTATGCTTCAAATACGTCTGTTAGAATGCCTGCAAATTCGACCTTTCGAATGCTTTTATTATCCTTCAAATTCGGCTTTTCGAATGCGTTTAAATTATGCATGTTTGTCTGTTGCAATGCATGTCCAACACCTGTCAACAATTAACTGTCTGCTCGACTTGATTACTTTTTACGTAGCTGTTGCATGATTTTCTGTCTGCTTTTTCGACACGTGTCACCTTGCATGTTCCTGCGGGTTTTATCACGCTTGTTACTGTCGCGATATCGCGACACTTTTGACTTATCTTGACGTCACCCTAAAGGTTGTCGCGAAATCGTGACCGTTTTGGCCCTCGGAAGCTTTCCCTGCATCTTGTCGCGATATCGCGACACTTTGAGCTTTTGCTGACGTCATCCTCAATCTTTCGTGAAATCGTGACGCTTCCGGCTTTCAGCGACTTTCCTTTCATCCTGTCATGAAATCGTGACACTTTTCAACTTTCGACGTCATCATCATATTGTCGCGAAATCGTGACACTTCGGCTTCCAGCGACTTTCCTTTCATCCTGTCGTGAAATCGTGACACTTTTCAACTTTGTTGACGTCATCATCCTGCTTGTCGCGAAATCGTGACACTTCGACTTCGTACACTCTTCTTTGCCAGCAGCAGCGATGAAAAGGAACATGTCGCGAAATCGTGACACTTTGTTCTTCCGTACAACTCTCCTTGCCAACTCCAGCGAAAATGGAACATGTCATGAAATCGCGACGCTTCTGGCTCTTGCTGACGTCATCATCCTCCTTGTCGTGAAATCGTGACGCTTTCGGCTCTTGCTTACGTCATCATCCTTCTTGTCACGAAATCGCGACGCTTCTGGAATCCGTACGCTCTTTCTCCATGCAGTAGCGAAATCGCTACAACTTTTTGCCTTGTGCTTTTACCTTGTCTTTTTTCATGAAATTTTAACTTGTAATATCAATGCTGCATCTTTCAGATCTACACTTTTGACTAGTAGCGAAATCGCTACACCTTAGATTCCCCTTGTTCCAACATGTAGCGCCATCGCTACACCTTATTTTCTCTTTGTTTCAACATTGTAGCGAAATCGCTACACCTTAGTTTCTCCTTGTTTCAACATGTAGCGAAATCGCTACACCTTAGTTCCATGTATTTTCATCATGCGGCGATATCGCTACACCTTTGTTTCCTTTCATTTCAACATGTAGCGATATCGCTACACCTTTGTTTCCTTCTCCTGCCCGGCATGTCGCGAAATCGCGACAGTTTTGCTCGCATCTTCTCTCTCCTCGATCATGTCGCGAAATCGCGACAATTTGGCGTGCATTTTCTCTCTCCTACTTTTTGTCGCGATATCGCGACACATTTTCTCTCTCCTCAGCGAAAACTTGACATGTCGCGAAATCGCGACATTTTCGGCTGTGCCTTCTCTCTCCTCGATCATGTCGCGAAATCGCGACAGAAAACATGTCGCGATATCGCGACAGTTTTCTTCCTTGTCTCTTTTTGCCAGTTTTTGAATCTGGGTCACTTCTGTTTTCCTTGAAACTTTCTGCACTTGATCTGACTGACCTCTGAACTGCATCAACTGCATCAATCTGACTGTGTTGACAACAATGACAATACTTTTGCAATTCTTTTGCTGCACCTTGCTCAACAATCTCCCCCTTTGGAATTGTTGGCAACACACTACAACCTTGCTTAATTTCTTCTCCCCCTTTGCCAATAATACCAAAGGGCTGCTTGTAGACTCCCCCTGAGTCTATGCACAACATTCTCAGACTTAAAAAGTTTGAATGCTCCCCCTGAGAATGTGTTTCCCATAGCTAGTCAGTGCTTGGGTGGTGTGACTACTCCCAACTTCTTCCGAAGGTATTCAAACACTTCCTTAGGCAAAGGTTTTGTGAATATATCGGCTACTTGCTCTGTAGTTGGAACAAAATCCAATTTAACCTCTCCTTACGCAACTTTATCCTTCAAGAAATGATATCGGATTGCAATATGTTTGGTTCTTGAATGCATTCTTGGATTCTTGGATATGTTGATAGCACTAGTGTTATCACATTTAATTGAAATTGGTTCATTGAAATGAATACCAAGATCTTTCAACGTTTGTCTCATCCATAATATCTGAGTACGACATGTTGTTGTTGCAATGTATTCTGCCTCTGCGGTGGATAGAGATATTGATTCTTGTTTCTTCTTTGTGCCATGCTACCAGCCTGTCACCAAGATAAAATGCTCCTCCACTTGTGCTCTTTCTGTCATCAATACATCCTGCCCAATCTGCATCAGAATATGCAATCAAAGTGAAATCTTTACCTTTTGGGTACCACAACCCATAATCCATAGTGCCCTTGAGATATCTGAAAATCCTCTTTACAGCTGTTACATGAGTTTCTTTGGGGCTGGCCTGAAATCTTGCAACCATACATACTGCTTGTAATATATCTGGTCTAGTGGTCATTAAATATAGCAGGCTTCCAATCATAGACCTGTACATTGTTTGATCTACATCCGGGGATTTATCATCCTTGCTCAACTTGCGACTGTTGTCATGGGAGTGCTTGACCGGTTTCTTGTCTTCCATTGTGAACTTTTTCAGCATTTCTTTTACATATTTAACTTGAGAAATAAAAATGCCTTTTTCATTTTGATTGACCTGCAGATCCTAAGAAATAAGAAAGTTCACCAATCATTGACATCTCAAATTCTTTTTTCATTTTAATTGATATGTCTTTGCAGTATTCATCCATGCTGTTGCCAAATATTATGTCATCTACATAAACAACAAGAACAATAAGATGACCCTTCTCTGTTTTGACATATAAGTTGCTATCCACCAAACCTTTCTTAAACCCTTGTTTAATTAGATAATTATCCGACCTTGCATACCATGCTCCGGGTGCCTGTTTTAATCCATATAAAGCTTTCTTTAAACTGCAAACAAAATCTGGATTTTCACCAAGTTGGAAGCCATCGGGTTGTTCAATGTAAACCTCTTCTTCCGAGTTTTCCATTCAAAAATGCTGATTTTACATCCATTTGATATACTTTGAAGTTTTTATGAGCTGCTAATGCCGAAACATCCTGATTTCCTCTAGTATGGCTACCGGTGCAAAAGTTTCTTCAAAATCAATGCCTTCAACCTGAGCATAGCCTTTACATACTAATCTTGCCTTATTTACGACAACTTGCCCATCTTCATTCAATTTATTTCTAAAAACCCATTTAGTACCAATTATGTTTTTATTTGTTGGTCTAGGTACTAATTCCCAGGTATTGTTTTTCTCTATCTGATCTAGTTCTTCATTGATTGCCTTCATCCAACTTTCATCAGTGCTTGCTTGAGCAACATTTTTAGGTTCAATACTAGATAACAGAGAATAGTTCCTCACTACTGTTCTTCTTGTTTGAATACCATCTGTGGGATCCCCAATAATCTGTTCACTTGGATGATTTTTACGCCGGTTACTGTTTTAAATTTTCTGTTTTCTTCTTCTTCAGATTCAGTTTTTACACTATCTGGATCAATTTTCTGATTCTTCTCTGTTTCTTTTTCATCATCACCTTCAATGACTTCTTCATACATAGGGTAGTTTTCTTGATAAGTAGTTTCTTGTTCTCTACCTTCATCAACTTTTACATCAGCACTTTCAACAATTTTCTTCAACTTCTTGTTGTAACATGTGTATGCCTTGCTTTTTGTTGAGTAGCAAGAAAGATACCTTCATCGGCTCTATCTTCAAATTTACCAAGGTTATCTTCTATCCGTTTTATGTAGCACTTGCTTGCCAAATACTTTGAAATGTCTTGTTGTTGCCTTTACGCCAAACCACAACTCATAAGTCTGTTTTGCTTTCATGTGGTCTCGGCATGCACTGTTTTGAATGTAAGCTGCGGTATGAGCTGCCTCTTTCCAAAATATGTCGGCTATTTTGTTTTCTGCAGACATTGTCCTTGCCATTTCCTGCCTTGTTCTATTCTTCCTTTCTACAACACCATTCTGCTTGAGGTGTCCTAGTTGCTGAAAGCTGTCTTCTTATCCCATGTTTTTGACGGTTATTCTGCAAATTCTTCGGAGATAAACTCTCCTCCCCTGTCTGATCTTAGGCATTTAATTCTTTTTCTTGATTGATTTTCAACAAGATTTTTGAAGGTTTTAAACATTTCAAAGGCTTCTGACTTGAGTTTCAGAAATAGTACCCATGTCATTCTTGAGTAGTCATCTATACACAGCATAAAATATTTGTGTCCATTTATGCTTTCGGTTCTCATGGGTCCACATAGATCGGTGTGAATTAGTTCTAATGGCTTGCTAGTGAAGTATTCTTTTGCTTTGAAAGTGGCTCTGGTTTGTTTTCCCTTTTGGCATGACTCACGAGATGCTATTTACGGGTTTGCCAATGTTTGGTATGTCTCTAGCTGCTCTTTTTGAGCTGATTTTTGCCAGATTGTCAAAACTAATATGCCCAAGCCTCTTGTGCCATAGCCGGTTTTCATCTTCTGTCCCATCAAGCATGTTCCTTCTGCAGTTTCTGAAAGTGTATACAGATTTCCTGAAGTTCTCAGTCCAGTGGCTATTAACTTTCCATTTTTTGTCTTTCTTACTTCACAGCCCTCCTTCTTGAAGATTACATCATGACCTCTGTCACATATTTGACTTACACTTAGCAAGTTATGCTTCAGGCCAATTACAAACAAGACTTCTTTTGATTTTATATTGCCATCACTGATCTTGATTGATCCCTTTCCAACAATCTTTGCTCCATCATTATTTCCAAATTTCACGAGAACCACCTTCATAGTTCTGTAAATTCTCAAACTTTTGCTTGTCACTGTCATGTGGTTGGAACAACCACTGTCAAGTATCCAAGGTGCTGATTTGTTACGAGCTTTAAAAGCGGTCTGGACAATCAAAGATTCCTTTTCTTTCCATTACGGTTTGATAGCAGATTTTGCTATTTGTTTTGCCTTTGTCCTTTCATTAGCATGTGCCTGTTTTACAGGAAATTTCTGGTTTTGTTTCAACCCACTTAGTTGAGATTTTCTACCACGATAATTATTTGATGAAAAAGTGCTTACAGGTTTCTAGCAATATGTCCAAAATTATGACAATTATAACATTCAATTGCATAATTCATTAAAGGAGAAAAAAACATTTATCCTTGGTAAAATTCCTTTGAGATACATTATGCACGCAATCTGAAATTTTATGGCCATAAGCATTGCATTTAAAACAATAACCGAGAAAATGCATGATTAAACCTGGGTGCCGGTCTTTGCCGGTTTGAAGTAGGAGCCATGACTCTTCTCCTCCTCGGATGTGTGACTTTTGTGAATCCATCTTTGTCGGTATTCTTCTTGAATACGGCATTATTATTTTCTTTTGCATTATTTTGTTTTTCGGTTCAACCACGATCTTTTCTTCTTTCTTTGTGGGTTCTATATTCAAGTTCTTTGAATCCTTTGAAGATTCTCCTTCATCAAAGCCTAAACCAAATTTGATGCGAGAAGGCCTTTGGTTATTTAACATTTTATCCGGCTTTACAGTACTTTCTTCAAACTTATGAAAACAGTTCAATTTTCTATTCATCTCCTCTAGCTGCATCCTTAACTTAAGGATGTCTTCCTCTAACTTGTTGCATTCAAGTGTCTTTACTGAGTTAATTGTTCATCAAGAACTTCGGACATTTTCTTGAATTCCTCTGTCCGTATTTTCAGATTGTTTATTATGTCCGTGGCATTCTCTAATTTCTTTGAAAAATTTTTATTCTTCTTCCTTCTGCACTCAACTCTTCAAGTGCGGCAACCAATTCTCCTTCCAAATACACTTCAACTTCATCCTTGGAATTTTCATCACCTTCCTGATTTTCCTCTGTTCTTTCTTCTTCAAGTGCCATGAGCAGAGCTTCACCTCCTTCTTCTTCGAGACTCCTCATCTGTGCTTTCTTCAGAACTGCCGACATTCTTGGTTATGAAGCTTTTCTTCTTGAAGTTATTCTTTCTGAAATTTTGTTTCTTCTTCGAGTCACCTTTTTCTTGGTGTGACCCTTCACCATTTTTGGTTTTCTCCTGCATTGGACATTTGGCTGCAAAATGACCGACTCCTCCACAATTGAAGCATTTAAAAGGTAGCTTCCCTCTATATTTTCCTTTTCCTTTTGTGAGTTTTCGAACAAAATTGGCTCTGTTTCATCCGGTGTTCCTTCATCCTCGGATTCATATTCGGCTTTTACATTCTTGTGTGCTTTAAAAGTTGCTTCTCTGTCTGTAGACTTGGTTTGTCCTATTCTCATTTCATATCTTTGTCGGGGAACCATGCAACTCATCCATCCTTGAAGTCGTTTAGATCTTTTGCCTCTTCTATTGCGAGAGACTTTGGAGTTAAATCTTTTGTGAAGTGTTCGAGAACCTTTTTCACCACAAGCTGCATCATCAATTTCTTCACCAAGTCCTCCGATTGCATTAATAATTCCGTTGACTCTCGGCATATAAATTTCTATGTTTTCATCTTCCTTCATTTGCGAGTGCTTGAGCTGTGCTCGATGAGTTTGCGGTTTTGCTTCCTTAATCTTCTTGTCTCCTTCATGGATGCTCTTCGATTTATCCCACATGTCCTTTGCTGATTTACAACTCATGACTCTTATCGGTTCACTTGTCAACAAGCCCACACATTATGGCATTCTTGGCTTTGGAGTTGTTTTCAAATTTCTTTTTCTCGGCGAGTATCTGTTGGAGGGGTAGTGGGTCTTGTGTATCCACTATCTACCAGAATCCCAAATATCGTATCCCAATGCACTCAGATATGTTTGCATTCCGAGTTTCCAGAAGGTGTAATTTGTTCCATCAAATAAGGGAGCTTTGTTGGATGAAAATCCTTCACCACCTGCCATTGTTTCTTCCAAGATCTCCTTAGCTGATTAAGCTTGTACAAGGAACATGTGCTCTGATACCAATTGATGTTTACACAATGACAACTGAGAGGGGGGTGAATCGGTGTAGCTATTAAATTTTTATATCTACGACATTTAATATGAAATAAAGAGAATAAAAAAAACTTGAACAAGAGAGCAAACCACAACACTCAATATAACGAGGTTCACCAATTTGGCTACTCCTCAAAAATGCTTGCTTGGACTCCAATCCAAATCCGAGTCTTTGCAAAATCAATTTTACAAACACTTTACCGGCACCAAGCTGGAAGGAGCACCAACCCCTGTAATTTTCTGCTGCAACGAGATGGAGCACCAACTCCTAGTACCAAGCACCAACTTGGACTACAATTATGATAAATTTAGAATGACATAAAAATGTCTTCACTTTATGCACGACCCTGACTAGTCTGCAATTAACTCAACTCTGCACACTCTCACGGCTCTGCTTATTTTTCTCTTGATTCTTTTCTAACTCTCCTTTTACAGCAATTTCTCTCTAACAGCAGCAACTATATTCTCTGTACGGTTATTCTTTTATAACCTTTCAATCCTGCATGCAATCGAATCACATACTCTGACTGTTCGAATCCATGCAATACGACTGTTCGGTTCCATGCACTTCGACTGTTCGAAACCCTGCAATACGTCTTTTGGAAACCATGCAATACGGCAATTTTGTTTCATGTACTTTGACTGTTCAATTTCTTCGAATACGGCTTTTCGAATTCTTTTTCGAAACTCCATGTATGATTCTTCGAATACGGCTTTTCGAATTCTTTTTTGAAACTCCATGTATGATTCTTCGAAAGCTTTTCGATTCTTCATGTTCGGCTTTTCTGTATGCTTCAAATACGTCTTTTCGAATGCCTACAAATTCGACCTTTCGAATGCTTTTATTATCCTTCAAATTCGGCTTTTCGAATGCGTTTAAATTATGCATGTTTGTGTCGTTGCAATGCATGTCCAACACCTGTCAACAATTAACTGTCTGCTCGACTTCGATTACTTTTTACGTAGTCGGTTGCATGATTTTCTGTCTGCTTTTTCGACACGTGTCACCTTGCATGTTCCTACGGGTTTTATCGCCAGACTGTTACCTGTCGCGATATCGCGACACTTTTGACTTATGTTGACGTCACCCTGAAGGTTGTCACGAAATCATGACCGTTTTGGCCCTCGAAAGCTTTCCCTGCATCTTGTCGCGATATCGCGACACTTTGAGCTTTTGTTGACGTCATCCTCAATCTTTGTTGCAAAATCGTGACGCTTCGGCTTCGACGACTTTCCTTTCATCCTGTCATGAAATCATGACACTTTTCAACTTTGCTGACGTCATCATCACTGTTGTCGTGAAATCGCGACACTTCGACTCCAGCAGCTTTCCTTTCATCCTGTCGTGAAATCGTGACACTTTTCAACTTTGCTGACGTCATCATCCTGCTTGTCATGAAATCGTGACACTTTCGACTTTCGTACACTCTTCTTTGCCAGCAGCAGCGAAAAAGGAACATGTCACGAAATCGTGACACTTTGTTCTTCCGTACAACTCTCCTTGCCAACTCCAGCGAAAATGGAACATGTCACGAAATCGCGACGCTTCTGGCTCTTGCTGACGTCATCATCCTTCTTGTCGTGAAATCGTGACGCTTCTGGCTCTTGCTTACGTCATCATCCTTCTTGTCGCGAAATCGCGACGCTTCTGGAATCCGTACGCTCTTTCTCCATGCAGTAGCGAAATCGCTACAACTTTTTGCCTTGTGCTTTTACCTTGTCTTTTTTCATGAAATTTTGACTTGTAATATCAATGCTGCATCTTTCAGATCTACACTTTTGACTAGTAGCGAAATCGCTACACCTTAGTTTCCCCTTGTTCCAACATGTAGCGCCATCGCTACACCTTATTTTCTCTTTGTTTCAACCTGTAGCGAAATCGCTACACCTTAGTTTCTCCTTGTTTCAACATGTAGCGAAATCGCTACACCTTAGTTCCATGTATTTTCATCATGCGGCGATATCGCTACACCTTTGTTTCCTTTCATTTCAACATGTAGCGATATCGCTACACCTTTGTTTCCTTCTCTGCCCAGCATGTCGCGAAATCGCGACAGTTTTGCTCGCATCTTCTCTCTCCTCGATCATGTCGCGAAATCGCGACAATTTGGCGTGCATTTTCTCTCTCCTACTTTTTGTCGCGATATCGCGACACATTTTCTCTCTCCTCAGCGAAAACTTGACATGTCGCGAAATCGTGACATTTTCGGCTGCGCCTTCTCTCTCCTCGATCATGTCGCGAAATCGCGACAGAAAACATGTCGCGATATCGCGACAGTTTTCTTCCTTGTCTATTTTTGCCAGTTTTTGAATCTGGGTCACTTCTGTTTTCCTTGAAACTTTCTGCACTTGATCTGTCTGACCTCCGAATCGCATCAACTGCATCAATCTGACTGTGTTGACAACAATGACAATACTTTTGCAATTCTTTTGCTGCATTTTGCTCAACAGTTTACTACTATTCTGAGTGTAAAAGAGATAGAGAATATTACAAAATATCTACCAAGTTATGTTCTAAATGAATATTTTGATGGAGGGTCAAGGGAGAATGCTTCAATGGTTATTTTGAATAGCCAAGGAATGTGAAACAAAGATATGAGAGTGTGGATAGATTAAGAATATAGTAAATAAAGTTAACTATATTCTAATTTCCACAAGATTTATAAGAGCAAAGGTAAACAAATGTAAATATGCTAAGAAAATGAAGAAATGTAGTCTTCAATACCAAAGGGAAACAAATGCTTGCAAATGGGGATTGAAATGGAACTGTAAGTGGGACAACAAGGTAATGAAGACCTTGTATCCTCCACTATGATAGTTGGAAGTGGAAAGGATTATTGAATGCTTAACAAACTAGCAAAATGAAATCTAATATGCTTAAAAGAAATTGATAAACAATATTAGATGTTTGATAAATGGAAAATGCATGGGCATGGATATGAAATCTAATATGAAAAAGATAATTTAGAATGCTTATAATAAAAGTAAATGAGGTTGCAAATGAAAAATAACAAGTATTCAAATGCAATAAAAAGATAGCAAGTATTCAAATCTAGAAGATAGCAAGTATTCAAATGCAATAAGAAGATAGCAAGTATTCAAATACTTATGAAGGAAATGCATGTAATCACCCTACAATATAGAGATATTAGTAAGCAATATGAAGCCAGAAAGTAAGAGAAATCCTCTAAGACCTACAAAAATTATGTTAGAGACTAAATGGATGTGATAAGGAAAGGCTACAAATACAGTGTTAGATGGTTGCAAATAGATATTAGAACCTTGCAAAGAAGGAATTAGAGGCATAAAACATAGAAAATCCAAAATAAAATTTAAGTTAGCAAGGCTACAACCTAGAGGACAAAATGCAAAATGAAGCAAAGTTGAAATAAGAGAAGAAATATGTTGGGAGAGCTATCTTCCTTACCTCCAGGATGACCTCCTTGCCTTGCCTTGCTTAGATTGCCTCCAAATGCTTGTAAAATGCCTCAAAATATTGGGTAATGCTTGAAAATGAAGAATGCTATGGAATAAGAGCTTAGAAGGAGGATGCTAGAAATCTTAGCAAAGTGTAGCTACATCAAGGATGCATGCCAAATTCCTACCCAAGGGGTTTCTTAAATAGGATATGAGAGGAGAATTAGGGAGAAATTTGGATAATATCAAATTGATATCTATGAATCTGGTGCATTGTTGGGATGTGTGAGATCAAGGTAAATGATAGAGTAAGATAATCCACATGCTCCTGGTTCATGCTGAAATATTTTGAGTTGTTTGGCCAAATTCACCATTATCAACCAAATTTGGTGATATAAGTGGTGAATTTGGTCAGGAGGTAAGTTTGACTTTTCAAATTTTGAAATTTGCATGTTTTCCAAATTTATCGCTAGGATTGCCAAATTTACCACTAGAAAATTTGGTAAGGAGTGTCAAATTTGGTAAGATTTTATCTTGATAGTTAAAATTTTATTTTGCAAATTTTCCAAATTCGCCACTCATCTTGCCAAATTCGCCACTGGAAATTTGGTCAAGGTGGTGAATTTAGTAAATGTTGAAAATGATGCTCAAAATATTGGGTAATTTCTATATTGAAATTGTGTAATGTTTATGACTAGTTTTAGAATGTTTCACCTAGTTGACGTGTCACAATTAGGTGTCTACAGGTCCAAGTACTTAAAAAATTAGCAATCCAATAACGATCCAAAAAATAAAATTCGCTTTAACATAATATACTAAGCATTCAAGTGTAACAAAAATGACATAAAGCAAGAAATACATTCATAAAAACTTGGAATTGGACAGTAATGGAGGCCAAACAACTATCACTTCATTAGATGACAACAATCTTACATAGCAATACCATACAAGAACTATAGAGCCAACCTTTGTATTGTGGTATCTTAGCTTATTTATAGGATACATTTTGAATTTATAGTGGGATTTTTATAGCTAGAAGACTATTAGAAAAATAGTCTAGCAAGAAACCAGAATGTTGAGGTTCCTGCTCTAGACTTCATCCTACATTTAAATTTTAATTTGCATTGGACCTGGTCTATAGATTTACAACCATGTTATGTAAGTGGCAAAATTATCATAACTAATTTGTTGGAGTTATCATTTTCATGTCTTGGTGTAATTAATTAGAAATAACTAGTGGGAACCATGGTAGTTGCAGGTCTGAGAGTGACATTTCATGAGTTCTTATTTTGAAGTCAAGCTTGTTATTTTATCTATAGAGGTACTTTGGAATAAAACTACAATTTTGTTGAGATGATGTCATCCTTGGACATGTTTTGTATTTTTTTACTTTATTTTATGTAGTAATTTCCCTCTTTGCACGATCTTAGAGTTTAACTTGAGGTTGTTGACATCATTCGTTTGGGCAACCCAACTTTGTGCACTTTTACTCACTTTGATTGTCCATATCCTGATTTTATACAAGGGACATCTTGATTATGTGCATCTTAGTTTATCTTTGCACAATTCTAGGTTTGGGTTTGAGAATGCTTATGTCATCACCTAAGAGAGCTTGATTTTATTCATTGTGGTCTTGTGCATTTGGTCTTAGTCATTTGACTTGCACAATTTTAGGTTTCTTTTCTCTTTTGTTGATGTCATCCATTCGAGTGGCCCAAATTTGTGCATCATGTCTTTATTTAATTTTCTCCTTTACACGATATCGATATTTAGTTTAGGAGCATTGATGTTATTGCTAAGGTAAATTTGACTTTGTGCATCACAACTTTGAGCTTTTGATCTTGCATGTTCCTAGGTGGGGGAAATATTATGCTAATGTTGCCAATAACTTAATCCTAATTTTGAACATCCGATTTCATGCAATACTTCAAGCTTTTTGTAAACTTGGCCAACTTTAAAAAAAAATTCCTCTTGCTTTGCAAATGAGGTCATGAAATTTACCTACAGTACCTAAGGATAGGAGTACAAGGATATGATATTATATTATATAAGAGTATCATAGATAGTTGGCATGGGCCACACATAACTCAAGGTTGATTATATTATAATAATGAGTGGGATAAGGGTTTAGGAGTCATCTCCCCAAAGTACAATTAGAAGATAAGTATATAAAGAAGGGATATTGTCATTGTAATTATCATCAATCATATCGCGTATTGTCTTGTAACAATCTTTGCTCATGGAATAGATCTCATTTTAGGAGATATTATACAGTGGTTCATTAAGAAATAATATTGATGTTGCCCTACTTGAAGGGTATTACCATATCTTGTCTTGTGTGGATTAATTATTGTGGTTAATTTATTTAATATTTAGCATAGTGTGGATGCTTTGTGTTTATGAGAAGAAAATGTTTATATCAAGTGGTATCATAGAAATGATTCTGGTAAAGTGGGATTGTTTTGTGGATTACAGAATTTTGGTAAAATGTTTCCAAAAAATATCTCATTTTTTGGGAGCTATATCTTTGTGTAAAGTTGTTGTTTCATATAATTCCCATTTTGTCTAATATTTGAAAAGCTTTAAATTTAGTGATCATATGAATAAATTAGAGTAGTATTAAGGGAGATACAACCTTGTGAATTCAATCGTCTCGAACAAGGACAATTATGATTTTTTAGTTTAATTTTTTTCAAAATATAAAATTTGTGATATCTATTAGTTGGGGTAAGCAAATCATCTATTGAGTTTTGGGTCTAATTTTTTATATAGAATTTTAGCTTCAAATTTATGGGGAGATGTATATTTTTATAAAACATTTGTTTGAAATATCTTTTTTTGGTTCATGAACTTATGGAGCTACAAATATTTTCTAGAGAAGATGATATTGATGTTAGAGAATAGTGGAAACAATTTAAATGCTTGTATTCTACTGATTATTATTGGAACATTAGGTTTACTTTTTATTTGGAAGAGAAGCTCTCTATTGGTTTCAAAGTTCTTTTATGGCCCATAATTATAAAACAACTTGAAAATAAATAGAGGAAGCGTTCTTGAGTAAATGGAAATCCTATAAAAAGATAGCTAGGCTCCAAGTTGAACAAAAGGAATTAAAAAAAGTTTAAAAGTTTAAAACATTTGGCAGAATGAAAAGATAAGTATGATAGTGTGCAAGTTGGGGGAACTATATATTTAGTGTCAAATAGGCCAAATTATGATAAAAAGGATTTGTTTGAATCTAAAAATCTTATTTTGCAGGTTTTACATTCAAAGCAAAAATATTATTCTTTCTATAAATCCTAGGAGCATGTATAGTTTCATTAATATTGCTTTGGATAAGAGGTTGTAGGTTCAAGAAATAAAAATTAAAGACATACAAATTGAGGGTGTGAATGTTCATATTTGTGAAGATTTGAAGATCACCATGGATAAATATATTTTATATTTAGATTTTCATGCTATTGAGATGGATGATGTGGATATTATATTAGGTTATCTTCAGTTGAATTGTTTTTGTAATGTTAACTTTAACATGCAAAAGAAGTTCATGAAATTTTGGTACAAGAAAAAGAAGATAATACTACAAGATATTTCTCATCTTAAGGAGAAAGGATACAAGGAGAAACAAGAAATAGTTATGAAAGGGGAACAAGTTAAGGAACTTGTAGAGGAATCAAAAGCTAAGTCTACAACATAGACATTAGCAGAGTCCCAAGAAGAAGGAAGAACAAAATCCAAGGAAGCTATGCTAGAAGAGCACATATATGCACCAAATTAAGGGTACATGAGAAAAGAGCTTGTGGAAGGATTTAAAATAGTGAAACAAAATGTCAAAGAATCAAAGGAAACAAAATCTCAGGTTAATGTTACAAACTATTTCCACCCACACCACCATGAGTGGCAATAATTTGGGAGGTAGAGTTTAGGACATCAATATTATTATGGATCTACATGAAGTAAAAAATACATAAAGTATGGTAGCGTTTGGAATAAAAAGCATAGTAATTCTATATTTCAAAGTGGAACAACATCATGGAATAATTGGACCAATCATTTAGAATATCATAGTAAAGCAACATAAGAATGTAGTCAACAAAGCAATATTGGATATTCAAGTGGCATAATGGTAGCTTGGCATCATTGTAAACCACCACTATTCAAGAATTCACTTGTATGGAGGGATGATCAAGATTGGTACCAATTATCAACATTGCTTAGTAAATTATATTATCTAGTTTCTTCTCATATTTTGAGGATAAAATATTTGTAATGAGGGTGGAATTTTATGGTACCAAGAGATAGAAATATGGGGATATGATATTATATTGTATAAGGATATCATAGATAGTTGGCATGGGGTAAATTTTGGCTTATAATCTCAACTATATCAAAATATTATAGGTCTTAATATAAATAAACCATAATATTATAGGTTGAGATATCAATAATCAAGAGTAGAATTGTATATGTGAGCAATCAAATATATACCCAAGCTAATATAATAATGAAATAACATTCACATTATAAAATCAAATATGAATGTGAATCACCAAAATCATTCATGTACATGCATAACAAATACTTACAATAAAATTGCTCAAAATCTATATACAAGATTTATTATCAATGATTGCTATGTGATACATAATCTATATACATGCTTTATTATCCTGGTACATAATCTGCTATTGCTGGTGGCTTAATTCCATACAGTGCTTCAAAAGGAGACATCTTAATGGAATAATGGTATGAAGTGTTGTACCACCATTCTACCAAAGAAAGCCAATGACTCCATTGATATTGTTTATCCTGAACAAAACATCTTAGGTAGGTACCCAAGCATTTGTTAACTACCTCGGTTTGGTCATCCGTTTGTGGATGGTATGCAGAATACATATTTAATTTGGTACCACTAAGTTGAAATATTTCTTTCCAAAAATTTCTAGTAAATATGGGATTATGATCACTTACAATATTTTTTGACAATCCATACATTTAAAAATTAAGTCCATAAATACCTTAGCCACTTTGCTTGCTAAAAAGGGATGTTGTAGAGCCTGGAAGTAAGCATATTTGTAGAGGTGATCTACTACCATGAAAATTACCATTTTTCCTTCTGATTTAGGAAGACCTTCAATAAAATCCATTGAGATATGTTCCCATTTATGATCTAGAATGGTTAATGATTGAAGCGACCCTGGTGATTTGACTATTTTACCCTTATTGCATTGGCATACTTCACATTCAGCCACCCATTATTTTACCTCTACTTTTAATCCTTTCCAACAAAAGTATTTTTTGAATCGCATATAAGTTTTCAAAAAACTTGAATGTCCTGCTAATGGTGAAGCATGTGATTCATCTAGAATCCTTGATTTGATTATAGAGTTGTGGGAAATGTAAATGTGATTCTTTATTCTTAACACCTTGTCTTCATAGGAAAAAATATGATGCTTGGATGAGCCCAACAATAATTCCTAAATTATGTGAGCAGTTTTTGTATTGGAGAACCATTCTTCCTAGAGCTGAGATACCCATTGGGAACAAGGTCCTGAAATAACATTAATAACAACTTCATCTTCATATTTTTGTGATAATGCATCTGCTGCCATGTTGTATTTCCCTTTATTATACTCGATAACAAAATTATATCCCAATAATTTTGTTAACCATTTGTTTTATTCTAGATACAAAAATCATTGTTCCAAAAAGTGCTTGAGACTACTATGATCAATTTTAATGATGAAGCGACTACTGATTAAGTAGTGTCTCCATTTATCCACTACATGTAGAATAGCCAACATTTATTTCTCATATGTGGATCTTTCCAAAAAAAAATTACTTTCAAATGCCAAGGGATGACCTTCCTACATTAGTACCGCTCCAATACCTGTTCCTAAAGCATTGCATTCAAGTACGAATGGTTTTTGAAAATTCGGAGTCGTAGAAATTGGAGTAGTACACATTGCTTCTTTGAGAGCCTTGAAGGCTTGAGTAGCTACTTCTGACCAATGAAAATCATCCTTTTTTGATATAGCTATGAGAGGAGCTACAATTTTACCATAGTTACGCATAAATTTGTGATAGTAGCCAGTGAGACCCAAAAAACCATGAAGTTTCTTGATGGTTTTAGGTAAGGGCCAATCATGATTTGCCTTTATCTTATTGGGATCCACTTTAACACCTTCCTGGGAAACTATATGACCCTAGTACTCCACTTCTTGAACACCAAAAGAGCATTTAGAGCACTTGAAAAATAATTTTTCCCTATGTAGTATATGAAGAGCCCTTCCCACATGCAACAGATGATCATTCCATGATTTATTATATATGATTATATCATAGAAGAAGACTAGGACAAATTTGTGAAGGAATAGATGAAACACATGGTTCATGAGACTTTGGAATGTGTATGGGGCATTAGTGAGACCGAAAGGCATGATCAGGAACTCATAGTGACCTTCATGGGTATGAAAAGCCATTTTGGGAATATATTCCCTAACTCTAATTTGGTGAAACCCCAAACGTAAGTCCAACTTTGTAAAAAAATTTGCACCATGTAGTTCATCTAATAAATAAGCAATGGCAGGTATATGAAATTTATCTTTTATGGTGATTTTATTAAGAGGATGAAAATCTAGACACATACGCCAAGAATTGTCTTTGTGATGGGCCAAAACTACTGGTGAAGAATAGGGGCTAGTGCTATGACGGATGACTCCATGTTCTAATAGTTCTTGGACAATCTTCTCAATTTCTATTTTTTGAGGTTGGGAATATCGATAAGGATGATCATTAGGAGGAAGACTTCTTGGAACAAGGTGTATGGCATGGTCATGGGATATTTTGGGAGGTAGTCCCTTTGGTTCTTGGAAGAACTCCTCATAGTTGGCCACGATATTTTGTAGATATTTTTATTGGATTTCTGGAGTATCTTGTGCTTGCATATATATACAATTAATTTGAGCAATGAATCCATAAATACCTTTTCTTAATATTTTTTCTATGTTGTGCAAACTTACTATCTTTGATGGAGGTGTTGGAATTCCTTGGAGGTGAATGGTCTTCCCATTTTCTTTCCATTCCACAAAATGTTGCTTGTAGTTAAAACCGACCATGGTTCCATTTGTTCTAACCATGTGACTCCCAAGATGACTTCTAAATTCCCTAAATTCATAATAAAAAGATGACCCTACCAAGTATAACTTCCCATTTGTAATGAAATTAAATATTATTTACCTATACATTGAGAACTTCCCCCATTTACAGTTATAAATTAAAATTTATCTTGATTGGAGGATTTGATGTGCAAGTTTAATGCCTTGGGAATATTTGTGTCAATAAAGTTGTGAGTACTTCCTGAATTAATTAATACAATTACCTTCTTCTATCGAATGAATCATGCTACCTTGATTGTATGGTGAGTATATAAACCTATAAGAGCATGTCCTGAAATTGCCATAGTATCTTCCTCAACACTAACTTCTTCATGTTCAATTTGAAAGTTCTATTATGGTACACATGTTTGATATCTTGGATGGTGATTGCAACACTTATAGTAGAAATATCTTGAGGGTTGATCATTTTGGTGAAAAGAGTTGTTGCGATATTGAGGTCAACCATAGAAATCACATCGTGTAGATGTCCCTATTTGCACCTTCTTCTCTGCCAACTTGGAAATCCTTATATAGGAATCCAAAGAGGATGGATCTTGTAGGTCAACTTTGAATTGAATATTCTATTTCAATACATTTATAAAAGCATATACCACCACATCGGATTGTAAGTTTCTTGCATAGGAAAGCAGGCTAGTGAATTATGAGATGTAATCCACTACTGATCAGATTTGCTTATGTGATAACAACTGCACCATGTATGAATATGAGGATCCTTCATCAAATATATTAAGAAAATATTTGGTTAAATCATCCTAGTAGATGGTATTTCCCTTATAACATTTGAGCCACACAAACCATTGATAAGCTTCAATACCCAGTTTGGAGGTAGCAAAAGGACCTTTTTCTAAATCTCGAATTTGGTATAGGTCTAAAATACCTTCCATTTTATCTAGCCATCCATGTGGATCATGACCTTCAAAGGTGGGTATATAAATGCATGGAAAATTGACACCATTAGGACCTCTTGGTTGTTGGTAAACGCCATCTCTATGTTGGTCCTCATTATACCTATGTCTATGAAAGCGATTTTGAGTATGACCTATTTGTTGTTTGTAAACATATTTATTTTTTATATTCTCATCATTCGTCTATCCATTTAAGCAATTTGGGAGACTACCATTATGACCTCTTTATTGTGCAAAAACTTCTTCTCCATCCTGATCCTCATTGTTCCATTGTCTATGGTAGCAATTTGGGTTAGGAGGGATTGGTTGGCTTTGTTTGTCCACTAGTTGGTGCACCAATTTGGTCAATTTTTTCATGCTGTCTACTAATGTTTGCATGGTCGAGGGGTTGGTATTAGGGTTCCCTATTTCCTCTTGTGTGAGGTTCTCTTGGGAAGAAGTAGGAGAAGGATTGGATGCCATGGTGTTGAGTAATGGATGGCTAGGATCGAAACTATTAATTCATAAAGGGGAAGAATAATGTGTACCTTTGTTCATTGGAGGTCTTATTTATGACTTGAAGATCCCTTTGTTTGAGTTCTATGAGCTGGTTAACTGGCCATTTGGTCCTTTGGTCCACCTTTCGCTCATGCACTTGTCAACAAATCCTGTTTAAAAAAAAATTATCCCTAATTTTTGCAAAAATTTGATTAATTTTGGCAAAATTTTATTTTTTGCTTCAACTGTCGCTCCAATTATGACGTGGAGTTTGCATTTTAAATTTCCAAAGACTACTTTCCCTCGATTTTCAATAGATAGTTCAACAACTAGTTCCTTAAATGTGGATTCGATGGATTAAGCAATGAGTAGGGCTAATACTTTACAATGGCTATATTTGAACCATCAACACTTACAACATACTACCCATAAGGCACAAAAGACCTTGCTAACATCCATGGCACCAATGACCAACTTATGCTAAGATAGACACAAGGACAGACAATGATGTCAGCTATAGATCCAAGGAGAATGTAGGGTGAACACGATAGAATACTGACATGACTGCCCTAACATGACAACACGATCGAGCACTGACATGATTGGGAGATCGAAGACAACATGATAGAGCACTGACATGACTACCTTTACACAAAAACATGACCAAGAACTGACACGATAGGAATATTTAAGACAACATGATAGAGCAATGATATGATAGGGAAATCAAAATTACAATGCTAAAGAGGAAACAAAACCCTACGTGACTGTGAACACTGACATGACAACCGACAGATAGGACCGATGAGGACGACTGGCCACAATATCGAGGATACACGAGAAAAGGACACGTTGGCTAGGAAGAGATCGAAAATGATGCATGGTTACGCACAAAAGGAAAAGAGAAGCATGTGACCATAGTCACAATAAACTTAGGGAGCTCCTTTACTTATAAACCTCACCACTTGCAATGATATGATAGGGAAATCGAAATTACAATGCTAAAGAGGAAACAAAACCCTATGTGACTGTGAAAACTGACATGACAACCGATAGATAGGATCGATGAGGACGACTGGCCACAATATCGAGGATACGTGAGAAAAGGACATGTTGGCTAGGAAGAGATTGAAAATGATGCATGGTTACGCACAAAAGGAAAAGAGAAGAATGTGACCATAGTCACAATAAACTTAGGGAGCTCCTTTACTTATAAACCTCACCACCTTACATATACAGTTCATGTGGGATAAAACATGTGGATTTAAAAAAAAAAAAAAATTAACGTCTCTAGTACCTTAGCGAAGTGATTAATTTAGCAATTTTTACGTGTTTTGATTGGACGACGATGATAGCTATTATCAGGAGCTCATAGTGCATGAATTTTCATCAATTTTGTGATTTGTTCTTCTATGATCATTGGGCTTCTTTGAGTGTAATATGTGACACTGGTTTCCAAGTGATCAACTGTTGATAGTGTAGATTTAGACTTTCAGTGAAGCTAGGTTCTCTCTGCCTGGTAAGTGCCTTTGTTACAACGTCGTTGTAATACACGTAAGTTTTAAACTACATGAACCGGTGTTACCACACCTGAACCTGATCCTTATTTGCTTTGAGGTGCAATTAACATGTTGCTCCATTTTTTGGAGTGTTACAAACCTCCAGGTTGCAGTTTCTCGCTTATTGTGAACATGTTAGTGGGTGCACAATTTGTTGTAATCGGATGGAAGAATCATGCACTTCCTGCTTGCTTGACCTCTTGATATCACTTGGAAGGATAAACTTACCCTTCGATGTATGAAATAGAACTTCTTCCAAACATTATAGAATAATTAACTATCACACACAGAATTTTGAATAAGAGAAATGACAACAATAGAAGTAAAGTAGACTTTAAATCAAAATAATATTAAGCCTCTTCAAGAGGGCTGGTCCTCGCCACTAAGAGGGTAGCCTTTACGAAATGTAGATGAAGAAATTGGATTATATGATATTTTAAAAAAAACCTAGACTATTAAATAATGAAACCAAAATATTCAATTCGAAAGCTAACATAGTCGGCTATGTTAGGGTTGTAACAAATCACTACAAATTGTTTTCCCTTACATTGTATGAAGCTTTATCTCCATAATATAGACATAGTAATGGCTTTTCAATACTTGTAGATTGCACTTCTCACATATCTAGGAGATGTAAACTTTCCTCTTCTTGACCTTTGGCTTCTCATCTTGCCACTTGTATACTAAACTCTTCACTCTCTTATTATATCCATACCTAATACAATATACTTATGCACATATTTACATTACATATTTGCACACTTACATACATGAAACTTGTGCACATTCTCTCAATACACACTTGCACTCTTACTTACATGACACTTGTGCATATCCTACACATTACACTCTTACATGATACTTGTGCATATCCTGCATATTACACTCTGACATGACACTTGTGCATATCCTACGCATTACACTCTTACATGACACTTGTGCATATCCTGCACATTAACACTTACATAAAGGAGAAATATAAATCACTTATCTAAACTAAATATTCATTACATATTTACATTTGTACCATTAAGTTACCATGGGGTACATTATCATGTCTTACATAATGTAATATTCTTCAAAACCCCCCTATATTACATTATTTGGTTATTAAATACTTTAGTCTTGAACCTTTATCTTCATTTTCAATATTTGTGTGACCTTGCATTAAGAATGAATCTCCTGTTTGAGGTTCATCTTCATCTTCTTGTTTTGACACTAGCTTTTGATCTATACCTATTTTAGCTTTCTTCCTATTTACTTTCCTGATATTCTTTTGTTTCTTTATTCTATTCTTTTTAGTCCTGGTCTTGATCTTGCCTTATCATAGTTTTGAAGTCTTTTCTCTTGTATATTGATTTTCTATAACAATTTAAAACATTAATATCTTCAAAAATATTTGAGGAATAAATTTCTTCATTGATTAAGAGTTTTATTGTAAGATATTTAAATTCATTTCCTTTTGACGATTCTTCTAAATCTTGTATTTCATGAATTTCTTGAACTAAGTTTTTTTATTTTCTTCTCTAAATTGTAGCTGATGTTGTTGAATAAGCATATTGATATTTGTTGGCTTTAGCAACATTCAATCATGATAAGAGACAGAGATCAAAGCAATAGAACATATTATTACATGAAAATAAAGTGATACATTGAATAGAGATGTGAGGCTCTTTATATAGGAAGATATATTCCTTAGCCAACACTCTATCTAGTTGTACGAAGGAAAACTTGTACATACTTGCACATTGATGCTTGTGAATTTATTACATTGCATGTGGTAACAAGGTAAATTCCTCGTTAAGTAATCTAGTATAAGCCAAATGATGTAATATATTATACCCCTTGTATTACATTATTTGGTATGAAGTTCTCTTGAATCACATATATGATCTCTAAATGTTTGAAACTTGACTTTCCCAAGTGCCTTTGTGAAGATGTCTGCTAACTGATATTCTATAGGAACATACTTAAGAATGATATGCTTATTCTAAAAATATTCCCTAATAAAATGATATTGTGCTTCAATGTGCTTTTTTATTTAATGTATGATGGTATTCTTGATCAAATTAAGTACTCCTTGACTATCACAAAATAACATAGTGGTATTTCGCTTAATTCCCATGTCAGACAATATGTATTGTAACCATAGAGCTTCACAGGTCATGTCTCTTGTTGATTAATATTGTAATTCAGTTAATGATTGTTCTACTATATGTTGTTTCTTACTGTACCAGGATATAGAACCTGATCTAAGATAGAAGACATAGCCTAAAGTAGATTTCCTATAATCAATAGATCTTGCATAATATGAGTCTAAGTATCCTTGCAGAAAAAAATATTTAACATCCCTCATATAAGTCAACCCATAGTCTATAGTCTTCTTTATATATTGCAATATTCTTTTGTAGCTTTCCAGTGACTTTCCCTTGGTTCTTGCATGAACCGTTAAATATAATTTACTGCAAATGGTATTTCTGATCAACTGTTTGTTAAATATAGAATATTGCCAATCAACTGACGATACATTGTAGCTATAACAAATTATGTTTTATAATTTTGGATAGTTGAATTCCTTGTTCCATTGGTGTATATTTAGGCTTGCACTTTTTCATTCTATACTTTTAATGAGATATTTTGCATATTTTTATTTAGTGATAACTATATTATCCTTTCCTTAACAAATTTCTAAACCAAGATAGTATTTCATTAATCCAAGATCAGTTATTTCAAATGCTTTCTCTAGATCCTTTTTTATAACACTTATTAATATTTCTGAATTTCCAATAATCACTATGTCATCAATATATACTATGAGGATTAAGATATCATTTCCAATTTTATTGGTATATAGACTGGGATTTGACAAGCTCCTTTTGAAATCATGATGCAGTAGATGATTATTGATCTTTATATTCCATGCTCTGGGGGCTTGTTTCAAACCATAAAGATATTTATTCAATTTGCATACCTTTTTTTCTTATCCTTGAATAATAAAGCCTTCAGGTTGTGTCATATAAACTTCTTCTTCTAAGTCCCCATTAAGAAATGCACTTTTCAAATCCATCTGATGAAGTTTCCACTCTTGATGTGTAGCTAATGCGTAGACTGTTTGGATAGTATTCATTCAAGCTATTGGTGCAAATATTTCTTCATAATAAATTCCCTTTGTTTGAGTATATCCTTTTTCTACTAGTCAAGATTTATATTTTTCAAGTGTCCCATCTGCTTTGTATTTGATCTTGTAAACCCATTTTCATCCTACTACTTTCTTTCTTGGAGGTAGATTTACTAGATTCCATGTCTTATTCTTTTTAGTGATGTATATTCATATTTCATAGCTGCTTTCTAGTGTGGATCTTTCAGTACCTAAGAACTTGATATAGGTTCCACTGAGTTGCTTAATATTACTCTATTCATTATGGTCATGTTGAAAGTTTGAGGCCCTGTAGAAGTAATATTTGGCATTCTTTCTGTATTTGATTCTTTGAGAGTGTCTCTGAGCCATATTGGTTCTTTTCTAGGCAGTGTTGTTGATGCTTTTGTATCTTGTTCTTGAGATTCTGATTTTGACTATGTACTCATTGTATCTTCTTCAGATAGATTTATGATGACTTTTGAGTCGTCATTGGAATTATTTGCATCAATCTTGGCTTTTTTATCAAAGACCACGTCTCTACTGATATAGAATTTATTTATATATGGATCTAGAATTCTATATCCTATGGATTCATTGTCATAGCCAACAAATATCCCTGCCATATTTTTGTCATCCAACTTAGTCCTCTTTTGTTTTGGAACATGCATGTAGGCTTTGCATCCGAAGACCTTTAGTTTTTCTATGTTTGGCTTTTGTCCTGACCATGCTTCTTCTAGTGTAATATGTTTGAGTACCCTTGTTGGAAGTCTATTATGTATGTAGACTGTTGTTTGTATTGCTTCTACCTAATATTTGTGATCAATATGTGCTTATTTTAACATACATCTTACCATATCCATAATTGATCTATTTATTATTTCTACAATTCCATTCTACTGATGTGAATATGTTGTAGTAATTTGTATTTTAATTCTATTTTCTTCAAGAAATGATTCAAATTATTTGGAAAAAAATCTCCTCCTCTATCTGAGCAAAGTGCTTTTATGGTGTTCCCTGATTCAAATTTTATTGTTTGACATAATGGAGCTCATTCAAAAATAAATTTTTGAATTCCTTTGTAGGAAACCTTATATCTCCCAAGAATAAGAAATTTGCAAATTCTAAATTTTATAAACTTTCCTTAATAAATTAAATTTGCAAAATATCTTCAAATTTCAAAATTTCTCAAAATTTAAAAACTTCACAAAACTTTCAATAACTTTAAAACATCTAAAAATTCAAATCTTAAAAAAACTTAAAAATATTAACTTTTTAAACTTCAAATCTCAAAAATAAAAAATCAATCAAAGAAACCTTAAATCCTATTTGAAGTAGAAAATCTTATCACTCCAAACTTTAATAAATATTAAAAAAGTCAAAAATCAAATTTTGAGATATTAATTTCAAACTATTGTAGAAAACCTTATAACTCCCACCTAATAATCAAATCATAAAAATATATAAAAACCTTATAACTCCAATTTAAAGTGCCTAAGTTATTAATTTTATAATGTTGGAAATTTTGAGTTAGTTGTGTTTACATTGATGTCAAGAGTCAGTGTCAGAAATCAATGCAAGACTTGGTAGAAGAAAGGTTAAAATATTTATATTTTAATTCCAAGAGATTCTATCTAAGAGCTCCAGTATCTTGGTCAAAAGTATGGTTAAAAACCCTAAAGAAAAGGCCTAAAGGAAATAATATTATAATATTTATTATTATAATATTTGAGTCATCATTGGAATTATTTGCATCAATCTTGGTTTTTTTATCAAAGACCACGTCTCTACTGATATAGACTTTATTTATAGATGGATCTAGAATTCTATATCCTATGGATTCATTGTCATAGCCAACAAATATCCCTGCCATAGTTTTTTCATCCAACTTAGTCCTCTTTTGTTTTGGAACATGCATGTAGGCTTTGCATCCGAAGACCTTTAGTTTTTCTATGTTTGGCTTTTGTCCTGACCATGCTTCTTCTGGTGTAATATGTTTGAGTACCCTTGTTGGAAGTCTATTCTGTATGTAGACTATTGTTTGTACTGCTTCTACCTAATATTTGTGATCAATATGTGCTTCTTTTAACATACATCATACCATATCCATAATTGATCTATTTATTATTTCTACAATTCCATTCTACTGAGGTGAATATGTTGTAGTAATTTGTATTTTAATTCTATTTTC
This sequence comes from Wollemia nobilis, assembly GCA_028583015.1. Classification (NCBI taxonomy): domain Eukaryota; kingdom Viridiplantae; phylum Streptophyta; class Pinopsida; order Araucariales; family Araucariaceae; genus Wollemia; species Wollemia nobilis. Next base: position 2,176,345 of record JAQPPZ010000371.1, on the reverse strand, counting down.
TTCAAGAAATGAGTCAAATTATTTGGAAAAAAATCTCCTCCTCTATCTGAGCAAAGTGATTTTATGGTGTTCCCTGATTCAAAATTTATTGTTTGACATAATGGAGCTCATTCAAAAATAAATTTTTGAATTCCTTTGTAGGAAACCTTATATCTCCCAAGAATAAAAATTTGCAAATTATAAATTTTATAAACTTTCCCTAATAAATTAAATTTGCAAAATATCTTCAAATTTCAAAATTTCTCAAAATTTAAAAACTTCAAAAAACTTTCAATAACTTCAAAACATCTAAAAATTCAAATCGTAAAAAAAATTAAAAATATTAACTTTTAAACTTCAAATCTCAAAAATAAAAAATCAATCAAAGAAACCTTAAATCCTATTTGAAGTAGAAAATCTTATCACTCCAAACTTTAATAAATATTAAAAAAGTCAAAAATCAAATTTTGAGATATTAATTTCAAACTATTGTAGAAAACCTTATAACTCCCACCTAATAATCAAATCATAAAAATATATAAAAACCTTATAACTCCAATTTAAAGTGCCTAAGATATTAATTTTATAATATTGGAAATTTTGAGTTAGTTGTGTTGTCATTGATGTCAAGAGTCAGTGTCAGGAATTAGTGCAGGACTTGGCAGAAGAAGGGTTAAAATATTTATATTTTAATCCCAAGAGATTTGATCTAAGAGCTCCAGTTGCTTGGTCAAAAGGACGGTTAAATACCCTAAAGAAAAGGCCTAAAGGAAATAATATTATAATATTTATTATTATAATATTAAAGGCGATCATAAAAGGCCCAAGGGAAAAGAGGAAAACACCTAGGCCCAATGGAAATAATATTATAATATTTCATTATAATATTAAAAGTTTAATTATGCCTAAGGTAGTTTATAAATAATTTATAATGTTTACATTATAAAATTATTTATAAATAATATTTTTAAATAACCCAAAGTTGGGTTAGGCGCCAAAAACCATTTATCTTCGTCGACATGCATTGGAAGGTACTTAATTAATTATTTTTGCCGACGTGGAGGAGAGGGAGGCATATGGTATAAATACCATAGCCTTTCCCCAAAGGAAAGTAAGTCTCCGAAAAATTCAAGCGCATGCGAATTAAGAGGGAATGCGACATAATTTCGTGAGCAAGCAAAGCTAAGGAGAAAGATTTAATTTTTATTTAACCTCCGAATTTTTTGGAAGTCAAAGCGGTGAAAGTTGAAGGGACCACAAACCAACGATGGTTGGGCTAGCAGTGATTTTGGATTGTGCAAAGGTTTCGAAACAAGAGGTGGTACATTCAATTTCCACTTATGACGTGGAAAGAGCCTTTTTGGCTCTTGGCAGGCAAGGGAGAGTCAAAGCACTTTTAGCGCCTTTGACTCCCACATGAGCGCTTAGCTCACGAGTCTAGGGAGCCACGGCTAAGGCATTGTAGATGCTTCGACCAGGGATCAATCTCTTGGGGAGCGCACGAGGAGGTATTTAATTTTTATTAAATTGTGTATTACCCTAAGGTTGTTGATAGCGCTCAAAGTGCTTGGATTATTTCTACGCTTGGAGTGTAGAGTGAAGAGGAAAAATTAGCACGTGAGGTTATTTGTTTTGTTAAAGAGTTTAGGGAGTTAAAAGGGTAAGGTAATTAATTTTTACCTTAGAGAAGTTGAAATATTTTGATTGAGGGTTAAAAATATATTGCACTATTTTATAAAGTTAATTACTTGAAAAATGCAATATTGAGTAGGGAGACATAAGTAGTGTTTGGATTGTTTCATGCATTAAAATTCTGAAAAAGGGTTATTGTGAAATTGAATGGTTGAAGTCTTTATTTGACAAAGTTTGGAGATAATAAGGTGTACTTGAGTTTTGTTAATCTTGTAATCTTTGAGTGAGGATTTTTGCTATCTAACCCTTGAGATTGGCAAAGAGGTTGATTGTGATTGAGACAGGTTTTGAGGTAATTTCTACATCAAGAAAAAGGTATGGGCATATCTTCCTTGTGAGTGAAATATTGTTGGATTGAGTATTGTGAATGCTAAGTTGGAGTGAAAAGGATTGTTTGATAAGCATTGTTGAGTTTGGTTTTGAGATATCCAATATTGATTGATGAGGGTTTTTTTGGAATGAAGGTTGATGCTAGAAATCTTGTTTGATAAGCATTGTTGGAAATATTGAGTGAGCCTTCATGTGCATGATTAGGGTTTGTGAAATATCATGAGTATCATTGTTATGTGAACTATATTGAACTAGGGTTTGTGAAAGATCATGAGTATCATTGTTATGTGAGGTTTGTTTGATAAGCATTATTGAGTGATTGGTTGAGTGGAGTTGATTGAGCTTAGTTGATTGGAAGTGTTGGAGTGATAGTTCAAGTTCTGTGAAACAAATTATTCTTTATTTTTGGATTGAGTTGAAGGAAATATTGAAAGTGATTGAGCATTGTTGAAACATATTGAGTCTCTAACCATTCTCTATATATTTCTGTGGTAAAACAAGAGAGATTGAAAGTGATTGAGCATTGTTGTGAGTGTGAAGCATATTGAGTCTCTAAACATTCTCTATATGTTTATGTGAGATTAAAAAAGAATCTATGTGAAGCTTATTTGTGTGATTGAAGAGGTTTTATGTAATAGATTGAGTTGAGTTGAGTAAGATTTTGAGGAAGCTTACAAAATAGATTTGAGGTAAGTCTTAGTGAAGACTTTTTGAGCATATTGGGCAAGTCTTAGTGAGGACTTGTTGAGAAGAGATTGGATAAGTCCTTGAGAGGACTTGTGGACAGATTTGAGGTAAGTCTTTGAGAAGACTTGTGAGCAGAGTTGATTGATTGATTTGTTCAAGCTTTGAGTTAAGGTTTGGGGTAGATCTAGAAGAGTTGATTTGTGATTGGATCAAGATTTGTGTTAAGGCTTGAGGACATATTTGAGGATAAATATTGAGTAGATTTGTGCTAGATTAAAGGACTATGTTTAGTGTAGATTTGAGGATAGAGATTGAGCAGATTTGTGCTAGATCGAAGGACTATGTTTAGTGCAGATTTGAGGATAGAGATTGAGAAGATTTGTGCTAGACCGAAGGACTGTGTTTAGTGCAGATCAGATACATAGATTGAGTAGATTTGTGCTAGACCGAAGGACTGTGTTTAGTGTAGATTTGAGACAGATCTGAGAGCAAGCTTTGGAGGTGATAGAGCAGAGGATAGTAGTCTCTAGTGGATAGAGATCCATAAGCTAGGGCAGTGAGGATAGGTCTTCTAAGTGAGGACAGGAGTCTTCAGTGGAGAGAGATCCACAAGCTAGTGCAGTGGAGGCAGTAGTCTTCTAGAGGATCACCAACTAGAGCAGAGGAGAAGGAGTTCTCCTATGGATAGAGATCCACAAACTAGCTAAGGGGATTGGTGTCTCCTGTGGATAGAGATCCACGAACTTTATTAGGGTATTGGTGTCTCCTTTGGACAGAGGTCCATAAACATTGTAATAGGGAAAGGATTCCCAAGAGATTTTTTGAGAAAATATTAGTGAAATATTTTCTCCATGGAGTAGCCCACATTGGGTGAACCACGTTAAATTGGTGTCTCTATTGTGTATGGTGATTTGTGCATTGCTTTGATTATTGCTATTGATATTGCATTGATATATTGGATAATATTGTTTGGGAAAGAAAAGTAAAAAGTGGTCTTATACTGTTCACCCCCCTCTCAGTATAAGCTTGTGTTCTTCAATTGGTATCAGAGCGGGTTCCTTCGGAAGAGTTTAACAACTTGAAGGAAAATCTTACAAGAACACAGATGGATTCTAAGGATGGATCTTCAAGGAATTCAACACCATTGTTCGATGGGAATAATTATGTACTTTGGAGTATGAGAATGAAGATTCACTTGATGGCACTTGGAAATGAGGTATGGGAAGCAGTTGAGAATGGATACATACCACCAGCCACTCCACCTACAGATAAATATGGTAAGCTTCTACATCATTACAATTCAAGAGCAATGAATGGAATTTTGAAAGGTTTGCGTGAAACAGAGTTTATAAAGGTTATGCACTACAAATCAGCAAAGGAAATTTGGGATAAGTTGCAAGGCATATATGAAGGAGATAAAAAGTTCAAAAGGGTAAAGTTGCAAAATTACAAGGGAATATTTGAAGACCTAAAGATGAAGGATGAAGAAAACATTGTTGCATACCTACTTCATGTGGATGAGGTTGTTAACTCCATGCAAGGACTTGGGCTTGAAGTTCAAGAATCTGATGTTTGTGATAAGATTTTAAGATCACTCCCAAAAAGGTTTAGTGAAAATATTTCAGCTATAGAAGAGTCAAAAGATATTGATATTTTGACAAGGGATGAATTACATGGCATTCTCACAGATTTTGAGATGAGAATAAAAGAGGAACCTAATCCCCAAAAATAAGCAACCTTCAAAGCTACTAAGAAGACAAAGGGTAAGAAGTCAGATTCAAGCAATGAGTCATCTAGTGATGAAGAAGCAAATTATGGCAGAAAGAACAAGGACTCAAGAAATTATAAAGGTACGAAATCAGTTAGATGTTTCAATTGTGGAAAATATGGTCACTATGCATCTGATTTTCTAGAGGCTGGAAATAGCAATGATGAAGAAAAATAGGATCATAAGAACAGGGAAACAGGAAAACACAAGTATCAAAAGAAAAGCAGGGATGGACAAGGTAAACAAGGAAAGAAGTTTTTCCAAAGGCATAAGAAGAGTTTCTATGCAGACAAGGTAGGTAAGAGCTCAAGTGATAGTGATGAAAGTTCCTCAGATGATGATAAATATGAAGTACTATTTCTAGCAAAAGAAAATGATGATGTTAGAAAAAGGGCACCAATGATTCTCAAGTATTTTAGATGTGGTAACTTTGGTCATCTTGAAGATAGTTGTACAAGGAGTGGTTTTAGTTTCAGTGATGATGAATATGAAGATACATTTGAAGGACCAGAAGAAAATATTCTTATGGCAATAGAAGAAGAAGGAAGTACTTCTAGTGGAAATAAATCAGAAAGGAATGAAGATAATCCTAAAGGTAAACAAATAGAGGAAGAATCAGAGAAAGGAGAAGTTGATCTTGAAGGTGAACTTATTTTTTCTCTTGATGCACTAAGGGAGGTAAGAAAGCAGAACTCAAAACTCAAGCTTAAATTTCAAGAATGTGATGAAGAGAAAGGAAATCTTATAGAGGATCTAACCAACTCAATAGCTAAGACAAGGAGGTTCAAAGAGAAGTTAGAAGCAAAGTTTTTAGAATGTGAAAGGTTAGAGCATGAGGTAGCTTCACTAAGGAAGGAAGTAAAAGAGTCTAAGGATAAGTTACACAGGTTTTGGAGAAGCTCAAAGAAATTGGATAAGATTATCAAGGCACAAAAACCTTCATCAAACAAGACAAGACTTGGTTTTGAACAGGTACAAAGAAAACAAGGAGAGGAGTCAATATCAAGCTTTGAAGAAGAAGAAGCTTCAAAAGAAGAGAGTGTAAGAGAGAGTGAGACTTCTGAGAATGAGTTGGACAACAAAAAGTTCAACAAGGAAAGGAACAATGCACAAATGAGGAATAGATGGAACAGGAACCAACATAGGGTAAAAGAAACTAAGAGACCAATGGGGTCAAGGCAAGGTAGTTTCAATGGATGATGCTTCTCATGTCACAGGTTTGGGCACAAGGCTACATAGTGTAGGACACATGAAAGATAAGAATATGGAAATTTTAGAAATAGATAGCTTTTTCAAGGGTATTGCTACTCTTGTAATCAGTTTGGTCACAAGGCAGTGAATTGTAGGGTTCATGATAGGAATGGATATGGCTTCACCAGGAGAAATCCCAAGACATTTGCACCTCTAAGGAATAACAACATTAAGTGTTATAAGTGCAATAATGATGGGCATACAACAAAGTGGTGTAGAGCAGAAATTCCAGAGACAAGCAAGGAATAGAAATAGTCAGAGGAATCAGAAGGATCAGTCGAGGAAGACAGTAGACAAAGGTAAAGATCAATGCATGTTGGGAGTAGAAATACTCCCACCCCAGAATTAACCACCTAAAGAGGAGGTGGGGGAGGGGCTAAGCTAAGAGTCTCATTCTTAGCCCTGAGCCCCAAAGGTGACCCTTTGCCATTGATGACAAAGGGGGAGAGATTTGAGTTAGGGGGAGAGCATTCAGTTAGGGGGAGCAATTTCTCAGGGAGAGCAGTTTTGAAAGAGGAAAAGGTTTGGTAAAAAAAGGGGTTGCCATCAATGACAAAGGGGGATATTATTGGAAATTTTGAGTTAGTTGTGTTGTCATTGATGTCAAGAGTCAGTGTCAGGAATCAGTATAGGACTTGGTAGAAGAAGGGTTAAAATATTTATATTTTAATCCCAAGAGATTTGATCTAAGAGCTCCAGTTGCTTGGTCAAAAGGACGGTTAAATACCCTGAAGAAAAGGCCTAAAGGAAATAATATTATAATATTTATTATTATAATATTAAAGGTAGTCATAAAAGGCCCAAGGGTGAAAGAGGAAAACACCTAGGCCCAATGGAAATAATATTATAATATTTCATTATAATATTAAAAGTTTAATTATGCCTAAGGTAGTTTATAAATAATTTATAATGTTTACATTATAAAATTATTTTTAAATAACCCAAAGTTGGGTTAGGTGCCAAAAACCATTTATCTCCGCCGACATGCATTGGAAGGCACTTAATTAATTATTTCCGCATACTTGGAGGAGAGGGAGGCATATGGTATAAATACCATAGCCTTTCCCCAAAGGAAAGTAAGTCTCCAAAAAATTCAAGCGCATGCGAATTAAGAGGGAATGCGACATAATTTTGTGAGCAAGCAAAGCTAAGGAGAAAGATTTAATTTTTATTTAACCTCCAAATTCTAAGGAAGTCAAAGTGGTGAAAGCGGAAGGGACCACCAACCAATGGTGGTTGGGCTAGCGATGATTTTGGATTGTGCAAAGGTTTTGAAACGCGAGGTGCTACGTTCAATTTCTGTCGATGACGTGGAAAGAGCCTTTTTGGCTCTTGGCAGGCAAGGGAGAGTCAAAGCACTTTTAGCACCTTTGACTCCCACGTGAGCGCTTAGCTCACGTGACTAGGGAGCCATGGCTAAGGCGCTGTAGGTGCTTTGACCAGGGATCAATCCCGTAGGGAGTGCACGAGGAGGTATTTAATTTTTATTAAATTGTGTATTGCCCTAAGGTTGTTGATAGCGCTCAAAGCGCTTGGATTATTTCTACGCTTGGAGTGTAGAGTGAAGAGGGAAAATTAGCACGTGAGGTTATTTGTTTTGTTAAAGAGTTTAGGGAGTTAAAAGGGTAAGGTAATTAATTTTTACCTTAGAGAAGTTGAAATATTTTGATTGAGGGTTAAAAATATATTGCACTATTTTATAAAGTTAATTACTTGAAAATGCAATATTGAGTAGGGAGACATAAGTAGTGTTTGGATTGTTTCATGCATTAAAATTATGAAAAAGGGTTATTGTGAAATTGAATGGTTGAAGTCTTTATTTGACAAATTTTGGAGATAATAAGGTGTACTTGAGTTTTGTTAATCTTGTAATCTTTGAGTGAGGATTTTTGCTATCTAACCCTTGAGATTGGCAAAGAGGTTGATTGTGATTGAGACAGGTTTTGAGGTCATTTCTACATCAAGAAAAAGGTATGGGCATATCTTCCTTGTGAGTGAAATATTGTTGGATTGAGTGTTGTGAATGCTAAGTTGGAGTGAAAAGGATTGTTTGATAAGCATTGTTGAGTTTGGTTTTGAGATATCCAATATTGATTGATGAGGGTTTTTTTGGAATGAAGGTTGATGCTAGAAACCTTGTTTGATAAGCATTGTTGGAAATATTGAGTGAGCCTTCATGTGCATGATTAGGGTTTGTGAAATATCATGAGTATCATTGTTATGTGAACTATCTTGAACTAGGGTTTGTGAAAGATCATGAGTATCATTGTTATGTAAGGTTTGTTTGATAAGCATTGTTGACTAAGCTATCATTATTGAGTGATTGGTTGAGTGGAGTTGATTGAGCTTAGTTGATTGGAAGTGTTGGAGTGATAGTTCAAGTTCTGTGAAACAAATTGTTCTTTATTTTTGGATTGAGTTGAAGGAGATATTGAAAGTGATTGAGCATTGTTGAGAGTGAAACATATTGAGTCTCTAACCATTCTCTATATGTTTTTGTGGTAAAACAAGAGAGATTGAAAGTGATTGAGCATTGTTGTGAGTGTGAAGCATATTGAGTCTCTAACCATTCTCTATATGTTTCTGTGATATTAAACAAGAATTTGTGTGAAGCTTGTTTGTGTGATTGAAGAGGTTTTCTGTAATAGATTGAGTTAAGTTGAGGAAGCTTACAAAGCAGATTTGAGGTAAGTCTTAGTGAAGACTTGTTGAGAAGATTGGACAAGTCCTAGTGAGGACTTGTTGACCAGATTGGATAAGTCCTTGAGAGGACTTGTGGATAGATTTGAGGTAAGTCTTTGAGAAGACTTGAGAGCAGAGTTGATTGATTGATTTTTTCAAGCTTTGTGTTAAGGTTTGGGGCAGATCTAGCAGAGTTGATTTGTGATTGGATAAAGCTTTGTGTTAAGGCTTGAGGATATATTTGAGGATAGTGATTGATCAGATTTGTGCTAGATCGAAGGACTGTGTTTAGTGTAGATTTGAGGATATATATTTACCTGGTTTGTGCTAGACTGAAGGACTGTGTTTAGTATAGATTTAAGTATAGATATTGAGCAGATTTGTGCTAGACCGAAGGACTATGTTTAGTGCAGATCAAAGATAGAGATTGAGCAGATTTATGCTAGATCAAAGGACTATGTTTAGTGCAAATTTGAGATAGAGCTAAGAGCAAGCTTTGGAGGTGATAGAGCAGAGGACAGTAGTCTCCAGTGGATAGAGTTCCATAAGCTAGGGTAGTGAGGATAGGTCTTCTGAGTGAGAACAGGAGTCTTCAGTGGAGAGATATCCATAAGCTAGTGTAGTGGAGGTAGTAGTCTTCTAGAGGATCACCAACAAGAGCAGAGGAGAAGGAGTTCTCCTGTGGATAGAGATCCATGAATCATCTAAGGGGATTGGTGTCTCCTATGGATAGATATCCACAAAATTGATTAGGGGATTGGTGTCTCCTTTGGATAGAGGTCCATAAACATTGTAATAGGGAAAGGATTCCCAAGAGATTTGTTGAGAAAATATTAGTGAAATATTTTCTTCGTGGAGTAGCCCACATTGGGTGAACCACGTTAAATTGGTGTCTCTATTATGTATGGTGATTTATGCATTGCTTTGATTACTGCTATTGACATTGCATTGATATATTGGATAATATTGTTTGGGAAAGAAAAGTAAAAAGTGGTCTTATATTGTTCAACCCTCCTCTTAGTATAAGCTTATGTTCTTCATATAACTTAGGTCTTTAACTTTGCATTAAGTTAATGTCTCTTACCTTATTCTCCTTTGTTGGATTACCTAATGCTTCTATAGATTTTTTTAAACTTTATTATTCTACCTTATGCCTTCAATGACCTTCAACACTTGTTGAAAGATATTTGCATGGCATTCAATAATGTGTGATATTAGTCAAGAAAATGTTTGCAACGGTCATTTCATATGCGTAAGAAGGAACATTATCTTCCAAGTTGCATTTACCATTTCACTAACATCACTTCACAAGATATTTCATTGGCCTCTCTTTTGCTTTCTAGATTCTTGAGTAACCATTTTTAATGGCTACATTCTGTGGCTACCTACTCTACTTGTCTCTTTGCTAGACTCATCCTTAAACATTCATCTCTACATTTGTCTCTTCCTTTACATTATTCTCTGTAGAAGACTTATTTCTTGGTATGATTGCTTCCTCTTCTCACTATTGAAAGTAATTACCAGGGCTATGGATATGATGTTGGATAGGATGCATATATGTTATAACTTAGTCGTTTGCTATCACTTGTTTAGCAATCTTCCTGAGAGTTAATTTTCTCTTTCTATTGTGTGTTATTTTTTATATATTTCTTGTTTATTATTGCTTTAAATGAGCACTACTTGGACACTTTTCAATACCTAAATTCTTAAATGTAAGCATTGTTCTTTACTATCACATATTACCTTCTACGTAAGCACCTCTTGAGAACTATTCTTTACTGCTTGTAATCTTCTATGTGAGTACCTCTTGAACATTGTTCTTTACTGTCTATAGTCTTTTGCATGAGCATATCTTGAGCACTTTTTTTTACTACCTATGTGTTGGTCAAATATTTGCCTAATCATACAAAAATATGTTTGTGCGCCCTAGATATGGCCAACATTGAAAGACCGGAGGAAAGGAATGTCCTCCATGTCAATCTCCAGAGAGGGTTGGCTCCCAAACTAAATCCTACATTGGTTGAAGACTAGAGTTGCAGGAAAGAAATTAGAAAATGCGGAAAGAAATGGGAAATATGGCCACAGGTCAAATGCGTAGGATTTGGGGTAGACTAACAGCAGGAAATTCACCCAAGCATGAAATAGCATGTAATAAAAGAAAAGCAATAGAATTTACTCATAAATTTGCAAAAACAACCTTCAAAATAACACTCCAGCACTCACTCCCTCACCAATAATATTTAAATTCAAATGTAGAATTTTAAACTTCACAACAAATAAGGAACATGAATGTGAAATAGAAGTGCATAAATATAGAAGGAAATTGCACACAAGATCACTTGCAAATTCAGAAGCCTGGTGTCTTCTATTGATGCAAAGAACTTGGAGAGTTTTCTCATAAAATGTCTAACCTCCTTTATAATGGAAATTTGATTAGTATTTATAAAGGATTTCACCTCTTTCATTAAATGTACATGAAGACAAAATGATCATAGATCAAGAACCAGAGTGAGGAAATTCCTCCTCAGAAACATTGAAAATTCATCCTTTTGGAACAACGATCCATATTTCAAGGAAACATTCCCAGGAAATCAATATTTTGGGCATCGGTGCACAAAAAATTAAGAGATGTTCAATGCCTTGAAAATGCACTCCCACCTTGGAAATCATGAAAATCCTCCTGTGCTTCTAATACGACTTTCTTCTTCACTTGGGATTCACAATTCGAGTTACTAGTTGCCACCATTATTTAATGCTTGTTAAAACCTGCTCTGGGCACCTTTGAAATTTGGACACCTTGGAAGAATACATTTTTGCTTGACTATATTTCTCATGGACAGTGGTGAAACCTAACAATTGAACAACTTTGTCTGTGTTCGCCCAATTTTCTCAAAAAATTGCATTCGCCCCTCAACAAAAATCACATTCACCCAATATCCTGTTACTCAATGTGTCCATGCGATTCCATTTTGGGAACATGTTCACCCATGGGAGAGGTGAATAGGATGTTCACCCCTCGACTAGGGTGAACACAATTTCATTTTATCCTTGGGGTGCATTCACCCATGGGAGAGGCGAATGGGATGTTCGCCCCTCGACCAGGGCGAACACGATTTCATTTTGTCACGCACCTTCTATTACCTTTATTTCGTCACCTTTTCATATTACGTTCACCCCAAGGTGAGGCGAATGGAGCTTTCACCCCATCTTTGGGGTGAACGTATCTTTCACCAAAACAAATTCTTAGACGGTGGGTGATGCATGATTTTTAAATCCTTTTTTAAAGACGTTCACCCCAAGGAGGGGCAAAGGAATTTTTTGACCCATATTTGGGGCGAACATGTTTTCCATACCTTGTCCCCTTTTTAAATTTTTTTATCCTTAGCCAAAAATTCTTCTTCCCTTTTCCTTTTGATAAAGTATATAGGGCCAAAGACGTATCCAATTCCTGGTGCTTTTGATCATTGCGAATTTGAATTTCTTATAAAGTTCTCAATTTGTTTTCCCCTTTAAACATTCATCACTTTCAAGAAAAAATGTATATATACAAAATATAAAAGTAACATATGAAATTGATCCATAATAATATTTCAAGATAAATACTTTTGCATTACAATCAAAATGCTCCACCAAAATAAAAAAAATCCCAATGTGGCAAAGTGTAAAACTACCAATATTTTTGGTGACTCACGGGGTATCCAACTCGCATGGATGCAAGCGATCCTAGGCCTTTATCCATTGGGCTATCATGGAGTCTTCTTACCAGTCACCTTGGTAGGCACCTTTGCTGTAGATACCTTCCGACGTGCCTCCTCTTTAGATTTCTCCTGTTCTTCAGCTTCGACTACCACTTTGAGCACTTCAACTCGCTCCACTTCTTCTACTGCTTTCTCTACCACTGCACGCTCTGCTATTGCCTACTCCTCCTATTCCTTGAGGGTCTCAGAAATTACTTCATAGGTTGTGATTGCCTCCTTCCAAGCATGAGTAGTGAATAGGCATGGGACACTTAGTGACTCATAAACAAAGCAAAGATTTTGAATATCCATCAAGTTGAGGCGCTTCGCTCGTTGAGCCAACTCATACAATGATAACTCTAGGCATGTATATTTTTGCATCAGGGGAAGTACCTATGCTTCTATGAGGGGCTCCTCCCATGCATCGATCTTGGAGGTATCTTCCACGAACTTCTTCCAGAGTGCCTCCAATTTCTCTTGTGGCAAGGGTTCACCCCACTCATCCGTAAAGTCCGAAAATCCCAACTCGACAAGAGTATTAAAGTGAGTCATGGAAATGGTATGCTCTCGCTCAATGGTGTTGAGGATTGTCCGACCTTCTCTTACCAGGTCCATCCTTTGAAAATAACTACGCAACGTGACCTTGGCAGTCGACCAGGCGTGATCCATTTCGCTTAGAGGGTGAATATGTAGGTTAGCATTAGCTAGGGCCTAAATTTTTACTACCATCTCCATATATGGCTCTAGCCTTTCCTCCATGTTATCAATCAATTGCTGCCCTAACTGGATCTGTATTCGGGCTTCCCATAAATAATGCAATACCTAGATTGTCTGTGCAGCCAACTTCTCACATTTTTGGGCTGAGCGAAGATGGGCCTCCTTGATGCTTTTTGGAGAAAAACCAGCAACCTGTGCAGCCTTCTCTACTAGTTGATTTTTCATATCTTCAAGTTGCTATTGGAGCTTATGCATCTCTATCCGGGTGGCATCTCTTTCTTTTAGGTGCACTCCAACCTACCGGTGCAAGTGTTCATTTTTAGTTGCAGTCTTCTCCTCTTGCGCTCTACTTTTTGCCAAGGCATTTTCGAGCTCAATAATTTTATTTTCATTCTCAAAATATTTTTCCTTATAATACTCATCATGCAAGTATACTGAGCTCATGTCAACCTGTATATTGCCCATATTCTCTATCAGATTTATCCTGGTGAGATCTTCTATGATAGTCTCACAAATGTAATCACTTGGCAACATTTCTCCTTGCGGCTTTTGAACCAAGGGAGTGAGTTTAGTCATGTGAGATTCCATAGCAACTGGGTTGAAAGTGACTTTCTTGATCGATCGAGCTAGAGCCAATGCTTCTTTGCACCTCATGCTCTTCAACCACTATGAAGAACTCAAGTGCACTCGATTAATTTTCTCCATATCAGGTTGTTTTTGGGCCACTTGAACATCGAGTAATGTTTGCAATTCCAAAAATGGGGTGAATGGAATCAAAACGTTTGAGCGGCTAGGCTCAATGGAAGTGGATGAGATGGTGAGAAGAGGGGGAACTGAAATGGTAGTTTGGATGGATGAACTAGGTTTAGTTGTAGTTACACTTACTCTGGGAGGAGCTTGCATACTTATAGCCTCAATGGTAGTGGTGGCGGCAATGGAAGGGGAAGGGTGCAAAAAGGGATTCGACCTTGATGCATACGAACTAAAAGAAATGGAGGCCAAAGAAATGGGAATAGAAGAAGGAGCAGTAGTGACTTCGGGAATGGAAGAAGATGGAATTGAAATAGATATGGAAGGCATACCAAATGGTGGAGAAATGGAGATAAAAGATGGTGGAAGTGAAATAAAAGTCACTACATGCTCTAGGGAAGAAGAAGAGGGAAAATAAGATGTACCTTCGGGCACAAGTGTCGTGTGACGTGGTGACAGGGGCAGCTATAAACTTACTTCTTCTTACTACATTTCCACCCTCTCTTCAATGTACATATTCTCTTCACCATCTATGAACTCTACTTGGGAGCTCTGTGACTGATGATCCTCTTCTTGCTCTTAGGCCATTGATAATATTTGTGCAACCTTATTCGAGAGTTCTGCTACTGGCGAAGGATTAACAACTATGGTCGAAACAATCAGAATTATAGAAATTGCAATAATTGAAACCTTAGTGACAGAAGTAGTTACGATGCTAGTTCTTGGTATTTTCTTTCCCTTGGGAAATGGTGGTGATTTTGGCACATTTTGCTTCTCTGATGTAGGCATCCTTTCTATTTTTTATTTCATCCATTAAGATATCTGTTTAAATGCATACTGTTGCTCTTCTTCCTTTGGAATCTTTGCCTCGACCATTGAACATTTCCATTCAATTTTGCCTTCACCACTGTCAAACTATTGGAAAATTTACGATAAGATGTTGGCGAAGGTGATGACCTGATAGGAATTGACATACTCATCATAATTCTCCAAAAATTGTTCATCTAACTTTAGCTCATAAGGAGTAGTCAACTTCCCTCGATGAATCCACATTATCCACCAATTCATAATCTTCTCCTCAGTCCATTCGGGCTCACTTTATTTTACTTGGCTAAATAAACCTAGCGGAGGGATTTGAGACTTATACCGAGCTGGATTATACTCTGCTTCTTGCTCATAACAGTCATGCCAAGGTGGAAGCATCATCATTTTCTCAATATGCCAATTCATATCAGGCCCATCAAAGTTATTTCTATTCTTCTGAATATCCGGTCGAGGGCAACAATGAAAATATTTGGCCTTTATAATAGCTAAAAACTTACCCAAAGGGTCATACCTCCAACGTTGCGGTAGCTCTATCAGTCCCAAATCTTGCAATGCTACTGTCAGGAGCCGATTCTGTCCAACTTGGCTCACTTCTATACTACCAAATTTAAATGGCATATTGCATGTTGTCTTCTTCCTGCACCCATCTCCATACACATCATTTACATAATCTGACTAGCGCACTACTTCCATAGCAAAAATATGCTCTATAGAAAAATAGGGCAACAAAAATGGCTTACCTGTGAAACCAAAAATTCTCACAACTACGCCCTGGGTAAGAAGAAATATATCTCCTTTCTCTTGGGTGACGATTGCATCTCTTAATTCCCGTGGCACCCTCTCACATGTGCCGCAAAGTAACTCTATTGCTAGGGCCCAAAAACCAACTATTAAAACTATAAAATGACTCCCTTCTTGACAAAATGAGAGTCCACATATAGACTGGCAGGGGTTCATTTTTCTCACCCATCTGCATCACTACAATAAAAGGAAAGCACCGCTGAAGCTGAAAAAAGAAAAACCATACCAAAAATGAAGTGTGCTTGAATGACTTTGCCTCTCCAATTTGCATCTTCTCCAGTTGAAAATTCAACCTTCGAGAAATAAAATCAGCCCAATCAAAGAAAATCGGATTGTTGCCTTGTCTCATAGCTACAGGAGAATAGAACTCCACCCAATAAATACATTGTGCTAAGGCCACCTACCACTTATGTACAATGTCATCTGAAGGTAAACCGATGACCCATGCCAACATCGAATATATATCTAAGCTTTTGAAATCCGAGAGCGGCTTTGGCAAATTAGGAAGTTGCCCCATCGATGGCTCTTTAATCAGTTGAGTCTCCATAAATTGGTGCATTGTTACCATGGAGACATATTTATCTTCCTTCTTCTTAGTATGCAATTTTTTATTAACCGCATAAGAAGGGGGCTTCAATCCACAAGCAAATGCCTCCCGAACCTCATCTGGGGTGATGGTGAAGAGAATTTCCCTCCTGGAATTCCTTACAGCTCTGGTGAATGGGTCATAAAATTGAGCGATGAGCCACACTAGCTCAGGGTATGGATGAACCGATGGGCACAAGTACTAGAACAATTATGAATGATAGGGCATTGTCAGCCAACTATGTGATGTCACCCCCTGATTTACTGCTAACTCAACATCCTGCCTTAACCTTTCCACACCTTTATGGGTAATGAGACAATCACCAATTTTTGCCATTGTGTCATCATACGGGTCCAAGTCGACGTAGTCATTCTTTCTGGCCTTCTTAGCTCTAGAATTTGACTTCTTGGACTCTGTAGCCTCTTTAATGTCCTTAGGCTCTTTGCTTCACTTCCCCATTGTCTCTTCTTTCTGATAAATACTCTGAACACTTTCTGCAGCTACAATTCAAAATATACAATAGTAAAAATTTAAAATAAATTAAATTATGGGCCTTTTACCTCATCCTTTATATAGAGCACTTCCTCAACTACCGTAATAAATGTTGAATTAACTTGGGTACTTTCAGGAGATCATAAGCATTGATTCGCTCACCCGACACCATTCCCTATGTTGTAATGGTATCACTTTTGATTCATTGCCAAATCATCTTGGGAAAGAGTGCCCTCCTTGTCATGTAAGTTTGTTGTAAATCATGCCCTGGTTGCCAAAGCTTGCTTGGAAAAATAAATTTATCACTTGAAAACCAATGATAGGTATTCTCTTCTTCCTCGAGAACATAAATATTCTGTAGGGTACATGTTTTTAATTAAATGCATTCAAAACACCTTTTACCTGCATTCATGCTCTCTGATAGCTGCCACGTATTCAAGGGCGCAATTGTCTTTGCAACGTGCTTCCAAAAAAAACATACTTGCTCCCTTTTCTTCGGTGAAATCACTTTGTGGACGCACACTAACCTTTCCTTTTTACTGCGTCTTCAAAAATAAGAGCAACTAGTTTCCTCCTTCATTTTGGGGTGACTTCGATTTTTCTTGGAAGATCTATGGTGAATAACTCCCTTTAATAAACTTTTTTCTTTCGCCTCCTTTTCCCTTATTTAGAAAATCTAATTTTCTAAAAAAAACAAAATCGTCTTTAAAGCAACTTTTTTATTATTATTTTTATATATACTTTTTTATATATATATATTAAAAATCAATCCTTATCGCTCCATTTATTTTTAACAATGCGGTCGCCCAAATTAAGGGTGAACGACCATTGCGCCCATCACCTGGGGTGAACGCAATGTCAATTATGTGCTCATCTTCACCCGAATAGGATATTGAAGTCATCAATCACCCCAATCAAGGGTGATCGGTTGTGTCTTCCCCTCTTTGGGGTGAACGCGACTTCGAATGTTGTACTTTGCTTTTGTGTTATTCCCCCAAGGAGGCGCTTGTGGTTTTGTATTCTCTTCTTGGGTGAAAGCACCTGAAAGACCTCTCGTTTTAGCTTTGTTGTAACACTTTGAGAGAGAATGAAACTTTGCTTTTTCTTTTTTTTTTATATATATAAATATAGCATCAACAATTTAAAACAAATAACATACTAAAAAGAATATTTACATATGTACAAGATGGTACCTCCTCAGAACCTCGTCATTGAATATAGGCCTTCAAATGAAGACCATTCACCGGGATAGGAAGATCGCAACCCTCCATATCACGAAGGTGATAGGCATTTGCTGAATTTACTATAAAAATTTGAAAAGGGCCTTCCCAGATAGCATCAAACTTATGGTGTTTCCCTGGCTTAGCCTTCTTCTCATTCCATTTCAGAACTAAGTCTCCCACCTGAAAATTGCGTTCAGTTGTTTTCTTCCCGAACCACTTCTACATTTCTTTTATGTGCTCAACAAATGCTTGATAGGACTACTCTCTATCCTCCTCTAACTACAACAATTGTGCCAACCTTGCACTCATAGGATCATATTCTTCATCTTCATCTTGAAATAATTGCAATGTTTGGAGTATCGAAAGCTCAATGTGAGTGGGGAGAATGGCTTCTTTCCCATACACCAAGGCGTACGGAGAAGTTTTAATGGATTTCTTCATGGAGATGCGGTCTGCCCAAAGCGCCTGGTTCAACAACAAGTGCCAACTTCTTTTATTACTGCCCAACATCCTTTTTAAAATTCACAACAAATTTTTATTGGTAGATTCGGCCAACCCATTCCCTTGCGGGTAATAATTGGATGATGTCTTGAGATAAATACCATATTTTCTAGTGAACTCTATGATTTTGGCCCCAATGAATGGAGTTCCATTATCAGTTATAATTGAATCTGGGATGCCAAAATGAGTAATGATCCCTTCTAGAAAAGAGATAATAGTTGCTTGATCAGCCTTCTTGGTAGGAATAGCCTCCACCCATCTAGTGAAATAGTTAGTTATCGTTAAGATGTACTTGTGCTCTATGAAAGAATGTGGATCAATGACTCTGATGAAGTCAAGACCCCACTATTGAAAAGGTGCTTCCACTTGAATTGGGCATAGAGGCAGAGCTCCTTTTCTGATTCTGCCAACGTATCATTGATAACTATCACAATGTTGACTCACTTTATGAGCATCTGCGAACAAAGTAGGCCAGAAATAGCTTGCTCGAATAATTTTTAAGGCCATGGGCCTTCCTGCATAGTGACCACTAGATAGCCCAGAATGAAATTCCTCCAATATTTTCTCCTTCTTAGACTCCTTCACACACCTGAGAAGAACTCCATCAATGTTCTTGTGAAACAATCCATTAGGCAATAGAACATATTTGAGAGCTTACAACCTAAACTTCGATGTTGTGAAGCATCAAGGTGAGTTGGACATTTTCCTGAAGTAAAATAATCAACCAATTCTTCTATCCAGTCTCGATTGCTCATAATATGATTCACACAAATGCTTTCACCAACTTCTTCTTGCATCATGTCGAATGATTCAGAAGCGACACTTTTAGCTAACTCTCAGCATAAAGCTCACCCACGAACTAGCTTTGTTGGTCGGATCTCCATGTCATATTCTTGAATTTTTGAGACCCAACCTACCCTTTTGTCACCTAGTTCTCCTTGGAGTATGAAATTTTGAACGTCTGGATGTATAACATAAACGACAGTTTTGCTCTGGGAGACAAAGTGTTGGAACTTCTTCAATGATTTCATCACCGCGTAGACTTGTTTCTCAATAAAATTATACTTCTCCTGATGTGGTGCAATGACTTGGCTCAAGAAAGCAATTGGCTTCTCTTCTCCATCTTCTTGCTTCTATGTCAACACTACAACATAGCTCTCTTGCTCACCTACCGCATAGAGAATGAAATCTTTTGAATAATCAGGATTAATTAATACTGGAGCTTGGGTGATTCTTTCTTTGATTTCCTAAAAATCTCATCTTCTGGCTTCCATCCACTTGAACTTGGTATTCTTCTTTAAGAGCTCAGTCATGGGTTTCACAACCTGAGCAAAGTCAGCAATAAACTTGCGGATGAAATTTATTTGGCCGAAGAAAGATTGCAGGTCCTTTTTGTTAGCAGGTAATGGTAACTTCATGAGTGCTTCAGCTCTTGCAGGATCAATCGCCAATCCTTCTTGTGAGATCACATGACCCAACAATTTCCCTTCTTTAACAACAAATATTGACTTCTTCGAATTAATAGAAATCCTAAACTCATGACACTTCTCGAACACCTACCTCAAATGGGAAACGTGGTCTTCTCTACGATGTGAAAACATAATCATATCATCAAGATAGATTACAATAATTCTATTCAATAACTCATCGAAAGCGATGTCCATGGCCCTCTGGAAAGTAGCACCAGTATTTGAGAGTCCAAATGGCATCCGTTGGTAGGAAAATGTGCCCCACTTGGTGGTGAATGTTGTTTTATGTTGGTCTTCATCTTTCACCCATATCTGATTATAACTAGAGAAACCATCTAGCAATGAGAATCTCTACGCATCGGCTACCACATGAAGGATTTGATCAATCTATGGTAGAGGGTAATGATATTTTAGTGATGCCTAGTTCAAGTTTCAAAAATCTACACATAATCGAATGTCTCCATTCTTCTTCCATACTGGGACTAGGTTTGCCACCCATGTCGAGTGCTTGATTGGATAAATTATCTTTGCCTCCAACATCTTCAACAATTCTACCTTCATGAGTACTTCTATCTTGGGATTGACAGGTCATTGTTTTTGCCAAAAGGGTTTCACCCCCTCCTGCAACTCAATGGTATGCTGGATCACATTCTTGTCATATCCCTTTAAATCTTGATAGCTCCATGCCACGATGTCAGGGTACTCATAGCACAAGTTCTTAATATCTTCCAACTCCTTGGACATGCAATCAGTATCGATTTTAATGATCTTTTCAGGCTCTAGCTATAATTCCTTATACTCCTTCGCATCCACTTTGATCCTATGCTTTTCAAACCTATCATTCTGGTCAAACAAACTCTCCAGAGAAATCAATCCTCTAGGAATATGATTGTTCTTCAATTGGATCATTCCTTCTCTCTCTTCTTCAGCAAGCACTCTATCATCTGCGCTAGCAACTTCTCTAAGCAAGAAATTGACTATTTGTTCATCATTGTCGAATACTTGCCAATAAATGTTCTTATCAGGGATTGAAGGTCTATAGATCACCCTGACAGTCTTGGGATTTCTGACTACTTGCTCCATGGGAGAATAATTCACACCGAGAGAGGCTAGAATATCTGTATGTTTGTTCTACTCCTAGGAAATCGCCTGAATGTTCAAAGTTGTGAAGGATTCAAACAAATCCCACACTCTGTTGCGATAGG
This sequence comes from Wollemia nobilis, assembly GCA_028583015.1. Classification (NCBI taxonomy): domain Eukaryota; kingdom Viridiplantae; phylum Streptophyta; class Pinopsida; order Araucariales; family Araucariaceae; genus Wollemia; species Wollemia nobilis. Next base: position 2,155,650 of record JAQPPZ010000371.1, on the reverse strand, counting down.
ATTTCAGGTAATGCTGCTTTGATACACACTTATTAGTGGTCTGATTAACAATAAGTTTAGAGTCACCAAAAATTTGCAACTGCTTGATACCCAACTTTTCAGCCTTCTTCAATCCAAGGCATAATGCTTCATATTCAACTGCATTATTTGTGCAACTCCAAGTCAATCTATAAGAATAAGTCTTCTGTAACCCTATGGGGGAGATCAACATGACACTAGCTCCTACGCCATTCTTACATCTGGCACCATCAAAATACAGCTTCCATAATTGATCTGTGTCGGGAGAATCAGGGACTTTTTCTTCAATTTGCTCTGGTTTGGTTATTGTATAACAACCAATGTCTATTCCAATCATTGCATTAAAATCTGTGAGTGAAAACTCATCTTCAAGGTGAAGTTCACCAAGCGCTTCTTCCATCAAGTCAACCTCTTCTAGCTCCTCAGTCATCATGTTAACTGCACTTAGAGATTCTTCTTCCTCCTCCAACTTTTCAATGTGAAAATTTGATGGCTTTTCATTATAAATGTGAATCCTCTTTCCTTTAAATGAGATCTCCAAATGTGAGTAGTCTAAGGAAAGATATCTCCCCATCTTAGCTATGAACTCCCTTGAGAGGCACATGCTAAAGTATGGCTCCAGGTCAACCACTACCACTTCTTGGATGATCATGATTTATGGCATATTATGAAGGACGATGGGAATATCTTTGATTACTCCCACCATCTTGATTGGAGTCCCATCCAACTACAACACTCTTGGACTACTTCTTGTATATTCCATCCCCATCACTTCACATACTACCTTTGGCATGATAGTAGTCGCAGCACCAAAGTCAATCATACAATTATGTACAATCCACCCCTCCATTCTGAGTGACAAATAAAATGGGGGAGGCCTATTCTTTCCTATGGCTAAAGTTGGTAGCACTTGTGCCAAGACTATTTGAGAAGGATTTTTCTTTTGATCTTTAGCAGTCTTCAAAGATTCTTGCAACAGGTCAACTTGTCCAAGCAACTGTAGTGCATCATACAAGCTTACTTTTGTGGGTATCTTCTTCATTTCTTCCATAATATTATAATTTGAGATGGTCAAAGCCTTCTCTTCTGTAACTTATTCATACTTGTCCTGATACTGTTGAGTAGCTTCTACCCTTTGTCTCTTTGTCAACGATGGGTACTTGAGTTGCTCCTTGGCCTGCTCCTTCATTTCATTTTGTGTTTGGATACCTATTGTAGGTTGTGAAGTTGATGCCTTAGTTTGTACCTTTTCTTGAGCTTGCTTAGGCAATAAATATTTTAGCTTGATAGAACCTTGTTCCCTAGCCCTTACACTAGGCACTTTCGCTAGAGGTTGCCCTTTTTCATCTTGCACCTTTGGCTCTATAGGCACCTTCAAAGGTTCAAGCTCAATTGGATCTACAATTACTGGCTTCTTCCCGGATCTTGTAAGAACTGAAACTTGCTCCAAATATGGCATCATAAAATTATGATCAACTTCCCTAATCATATTGACTTGTCCATCGATCGAACTCTCTGCAAGCATTTGCACATAATTCATATGCACCATGCAAGTTTCTTCTCCATGAGGATCATTGCATGTTGAACACTAGTATGCCTTTTTTGTTGCACTGGTCTCCTTATGCTCTTCTCAAGGCCTCTACTAGTAGATGCTTGCTCTCGAGTAATCGGTGGAGTTTGGAATCTCCTCGACTGAAATTCAACCTCGGCTTGTTTCTTCCTCATCGCCATGAGCTCATTTGATATCATCCTTAAGGTAGAATTATTAGATTTCACTTCTTGTAATAATGTCATGAAAGGATCAGGATTAGATGATGCTGGTGGCGCTAGCAAAGGTAGAGGTGTTGGTGGAACAAGCAATGGTAATGGAACCGATGGCACTAGAAATGCTGGAAAAGGAATAGATGATGGCAATTATGGTACTGATTGATTAGGTAACTATGGAAAACTTGGAGTCGAATGTTGTGGGATAGGGATCAGAGCGATATGAGGTGGGCTTGAACTCCATGAGGGAACTGGGTACATGGAAGGCATGGGCTATGAAAATGCACTTGAATACAAATATTGTGGGAGGTCAGGAAGAATGGGCATAGTCATTTTTGGGGGAAGCTTACCTACGATAATCAAGTCAGATTCAGCCTTTTGTGCTTGTGTGTATAGGTCTAGGAATGTAGTCACATTGGCTTGTCGCACGACCATACCAATTTTAGTGCTAAATGCTCTGAGGTAGTAGAACATAACTTGTTCATGCGTGGGCCGCAAACCATCAGGAACCCTTTGCCAACTTCGAGCGAACTTGACATTGAAATCAACTATCTCCTCCTACGGATGTCTTTGAATCATTGTAAACTGATGCAACAAAGAGTATGGGTCAACTTGTTCATGAAAATTTTTAATCAACAATTCCACCAACTGATCCCATGAGGTAATAGTGCCAGGTTGCAACGATCGGTACCAATACAACAATTTCCCTCTCAGCGACAATACCAACAACTTTACCATCACGTCTTCATCTGTTATTCCATGGATCATAGCCAAAGAAGCTACATCTTGAATATGCTCATAGGCCATTTTACCAATACCATCATAGGTCGGAAAAGCCTTCAAAGTTGCTTGGGGCACTAGATTTTGTGCTTGTAAGTTCAAGGTCCCTGAGCTATTCCATGCTGGGAACTACCTGGTGGTTGTGGCTATTGTGGTGGTGGATTTTGGGCCATGTGGACTAGTATATGAGGTGGAGCTTGAGGAAGGCTAGTGGTAGTACTAATTGGGCTTGTGGGAGTAGAAAATACATCGGCTAGTCATGAGGATGTGATAGATGGTATATGGGATGTATGAGGTAATGAAGATGTATGATGTAAAGTGGCTAATTGAGGATGTTCCCCTAGCCTTTGAATATCAAGTTCGTAGAACTCAATTTGATGATCTAGATTTTTGGCCTTCGATCTTGTATTCATGAGACACAACTTTCATTGTACTCATGTTTGGAGATTTTTGGGTGTAATCGAGTCACCAGATGTTCTAATTCTACAACACGAAGGCGAACATCAAACCTTAATACTATCGAAAGTGGAACTTTTGAGGTCCCATCGGGCGTGCCAAAAATTGTTGGTCAAATATCTACCTAATCATACAAACATGCATTTGTGCACCCTAGATATGGCCAACATTGAATTATCGAAGGAAAGGAATGTCCTCCATGTCAATCTCCAGAGAGGGTTGGCTCCCAAACTAAATCCTACATTGGTTGAAGACTAGAGTTGCAGGAAAGAAATTAGAAAATATGAAAAGAAATGGGAAATATGGCCATAGGCCGAAAGCATAGGATTTGGGGTAGACTAACAACAGGAAATTCACCCAAGCATGAAATAGCATGTAATAAAAGAAAAGCAGTAGAATTTACTTATAAACTTGCAACAACAACCTTCAAAATAACACTCCAGCACTCACTCCCTCACCAACAATATTTAAATTCAAATTTAAATTCAAAATTTTAAACTTCACAACAAATAAGGAACATGAATGTGAAATAGAAGTGCATGAATACAGAAGGAAATTGCACACAAGATCACTTGCAAATTCAGAAGCCTGGTGTCTTCTATTGATGTAGAGAACTTGGAGAGTTTTCTCACAAAATGTCTAACCTCCTTTACAATGGAAATTTGATTAGTATTTATAGAGGATTTCACCTCTTTCATTAAATGTACATGAAGAAAAAATGATCACAGATCAGGAACCATAGTGAGGAAATTCCTCCTTGGAAATATTGAAAATCCATCCTTTTGGAACAACGATCCATATTTCAAGGAAACATTCCCAGGAAATCAATATTTTGAGCATCGGTGCATAGAAAATTAAGAGATGTTCAATACCTTGAAAACACACTCCCACCTTGGAAATCATGAAAATTCCCTTGTGCTTCTAATATGACTTTCTTCTTCACTTGAGATTCACAATTTGAGTTACTAGTTGCCACCATTATTTAATGCTTGCTAAAAACTGCTTTGGGTGCCTTTGAAATTTGGACACCTTGGAAGAATACATTTTTGCTTGACTATATTCCTCATGGACTACAGTGAAACTTAACAATTGAACAACTTTATCTGTGTTTGCCCAATTTGCTCAAAAAACTATGTTCACCCCTCAACAAAAATCACATTCACCCAATCTCTTGTTACTTAGTGCGTCCACGTGATTCCATTTTTGGGAATGCGTTCACCCATGGGAGAGGCTAATGGGATGTTCACCCCTCGACCAGGGTGAACACGATTTCATTTTATCCTTGGGGCACGTTCACCCATGGGAGAGGGGAACGGGATGTTCGCCCCTCGACCAGGGTGAACGCGATTTCATTTTATTGCATGCCTTCTATTGCCTTCCTTTCATCGCCTTTTCATATTATGTTCACCTCAAGGCGAGGCGAATGGAGCTTTCACCAAAATAAATTCTTAGACGATGGGTGATGCATGATTTTTAAATCCTTTTTTAGAAGATGTTCGCCCCAAGGAGGGGCGAACGGAGCTTTCACCCCATATTTGGGGTGAACACGTTTTCCATACCTTCTCCCTTTTCAAATATTTTGGTCCTTAGCCAAAAATGCTTCTTCCCTTTTCCTTTTGACAAAGTATACAGGGCCGAAGGCATCTCCAATTCCTGGTGCTTTCGATCATTGCAAATTTGAATTTCTTACGAAGTTCTCAATTTTTTTTCCCCTTTAAACATTCATCACTTTCAAGCAAAAAGGGTATATATACAAAATAGAAAAATAACATATGAAATTGATCCACAATAATATTTCAAGACAAATACTGCCGCATTACAATCCAAAATGCTCCACCAAAATAAAATAAAAATCCCACAATGTGGCAAAGTGCAAAACTGCCAACATTTTAAAAATCGTGTATTATCTGCCATCTAAGAATTTATTTTGGTGAAAGACGTGTTCACCCTAAAATTGAGGTAAAATCTCTGTTCGCCTCGCATTGACGCGAACATAATATAAAAGACGATGAAATAAAGGTAATAGAAGGTGCATGATAGAATGAAATCGCGTTCGCCCTGGCCTAGGGGCAAACATATCATTCACCTCTCCCAGGGGCGAACGTGCCCCAAGGATAAAATGAAATCACGTTCATCCTGGTCGAGGGGTGAACATCCTTTTCGCCTCTCCCATGGGCGAACACATTCCCAAAAATGGAATCGTGCGAACGTGTTGAGATTGGATAAATGTGGTTTTGGTTGAGGGGCAAATGTAGTTTTTTGAGCAAATTGGGTGAACGTAGAAAAAGTTGTTCAGTTTTTAGGTTTCGCTGTAGTCCATGAGGAATATAGTCAAGCAAAAATGTATTCTTCCAAGGTGTCCAAATTTCAAAGGTGTCCAAAGCAGTTTTTAACAAGCATTAAATAATGGTGGCAACTACTAACGCGAATTGTGAATCCCAACTGAAGAAGAAAGCCCTATTAGAAGCACAGGGGGATTTTCATGATTTTCAAGGTGGGAGTGCATTTTCAAGGCATTGAATATCTCTTAATTTTTTGTGCACCAATGCTCAAAATACCGATTTCCTGGGAATGTTTCCTTGAAATATGGATCGTTATTCCAAAAGGATGGATTTTCAATATTTCCAAGGAGGAATTTCCTCACTTTGGTTCCTGATCTGCGATCATTTTGTCCTCATGTGCATTTAATGAAAGATGCGAAATCCTCTATAAATACTAATCAAATTTCCATTGTAAAAAAAGGTTAGACATTTTGTGAGAAAAATCTCCAAGTTCTCTGCATCAATAGAAGACACCAGGCTTCTAAATTTGCAAGTGATTTTGTGTGCAATTCCCTTCTTTATTCATGCATTTCTATTTCACATTCATGTTCCTTATTTGTTGTGAAGTTTAAAATTTTGAATTTGAATTTAAATATTGTTGGTGAGGGAGTGAGTGTTGGAGTACTATTTTGAAGGTTGTTTCTACAAATTTACAAGTAAATTTTGTTGCTTTTCTTTTATTACATGCTATTCCGTGCTTGGGTGAATTTCCTGATGTTAGTTTTCCCCAAATACTACACATTTAGCATGTGGCCATATTTCCCATTTCTTTCTACATTTTCTAATTTCTTTCCTACAACTCTAGTCTTCAACCAGTGTAGGATTTAGTTTGTAGAGATTGACACGAAGGATATTCCTTTCCTCCAATATTTCAATGTTGGCCATGTCTAGGATGCACAAACGTATGTTTGTATGATTAGGCAGATATTTGACCAACACTATGATTGCTACATACCTCTTGAGTGTTGATTCTAGAATGTTACTAAAATATGTTGTATACTAACCAAACTCAGTCGCTTCCTCTTGATGCTTGGGCACTACTTGAATTGAGTATTACCAACCAAACTTGGTCGCTTTTTTGTGATGCTTGAGTGCTGCATGACTTAGGTGTTACCAACCAAACTTGACCACTTCTTCGTGATGATTAAATGCTACTTGAATCAAGTGCTCCTTCTCTATACTTAGTTTCTTCCAAGTTTGTGCTTTCTTCTATGCTTGGATTCTTCCAAGCTTGGGTGCTTCTGCTTTATGCTTGAGTTTTATTAGGCCCAGATGATTCTACTCTCTATTTGAGCTTTATGAGGCTTGAGTGATTCTACTCTACACTTGGACTACACTCAAGCTCAAATGTTTACTTCTATACTTGGGTACTACCAAGACCTTTTCTTCTTTACCCTAACTTCAATCTTACCTTGAGTAAACTTAGCTACAAAATAATATTTCAATATTAGTATAGTTACAATTTTGCTCTTTCTACTATAGTCTAGATTCTATCTAAATTAGCTTGATATTCTGATCTTTGGAAGCTTATATTGCTTCTCAATCCTTAAAAGCTATGATGCTTCTCAATCTCCGAAAGCTTTGATGATTCTCAATCTCTAGAAGTTTTGATGCTTCTCAATTACTTGGGAGATTTGATGCTGCTCAATCCTATGAAGTATTATATCGCACCTAAGAACAACATGATTCTCCTATTTTCTAGAGAATCCAAAGTTAATATTAAGGTGACTATGAATGTCCCCTCACATCCAACTATCTTATGAGTTAGCTCTCTTAGTCAATTCAAGTTGAGTCCTAGTCTTCACTAGTTTTCCTTGAACTAAGTGGAAAGACTTATGCATCCAAATCATGGTGACTATTATTTGTCTCCTCAATATCTACTCAATCAAACCTTTAAAATAGAGTCCAAGTCTTCACTACTTTCAAAGTGGACAGACTCTAATATTATGGTGATTTTGAAATATAACTCTATAAAAAATGGATAAATTTAAGTGGTAGCTCTAACACTACTATTGGCTTTTAATCCTAACCATCTCATAGGTCCTAGTATAAATAAATCACAATATTATAGATCGAGATATCAACAATCAAGAGTAGAATTATATATATGAGCAATCAAATATATATCTAGATTAATATAATAATAAAATAACATTCACTTTATAATATCAAATATGAATGTAAATGGCCAAAATCATTTATGTACATGCATAAAGACTACTTACAATAAAATTGCTCAAAATTTATATAAAAGCTTTATTATCAATGTTTGCTATGTGGTGATTGCTACAGACTGTTTTCCCTTACATTGTATGGAGCTTTATCTCCGTAATATATACATAGTAATATGACTCATCAATACTTGTCTATTGCACCTATCACGTATTTGGAAGATGCAACCTTTCTTATTCTTGACCTTTGGCTTCTCAACTTGCCACTTGTATACTAGACTCTTCACTCTTCTTACATTCATACCTAATACAATATACTTGTGCACATTCTCACATTATATGTTTGTAAACTTACATACATGACACGTGTGCACATTCTCTCAATACACACTTGCACTCTTACTTACATGACACTTGTGCATATCCTACACATTGACACTTACATAAAAGGTAAATATAAATCACTCATCTAAACTAAAGACTCACACCCCAATCTATTACATATTTACATTCGTACCATGAAGCTACCATAGGGGTACATTAGCATGTATCAAATAATGTAATTTTATTCAACACCAAGAATAATCCAAGGTTAGATGCAAACTTCTTATAGTGATATAGGCTTTGACCTCTCTTTGAGAGGTCCAAGGCTCAAACCCCTCTCAATATGAGGGGACTGGAACCCCTCATAAAAACTTGTATAAATTCATTTAAAAAACATAATCCAAGGTTGATTATATTGTGATAATGAGAGGGATAACGGTTTAGGAGTCAACTCCCCAAAGTAGTATTAGAATATAGGTATATAAAGAAGGGATATTGTCATTGTAATGATCGTCAATTATATTGAGTATTTTATACAGTTTTGGCTTGTAGAGCATATCTTATTTTGTAAGACATTTGGAAATGATTTCTTTAAGGAATAACAATTGTATTGCCCTACCTGAAGGGTATTATCATATCTTGTTTTGTATGGATTAATTACTATGGTTGATTTATTTAGTATTTAACACATTGTAGATACTTTATATTTATCATAAGTAAAGGTTTATACCGAAAAACATTAAAGTTTGGGTAGTCAAATTTATATATTAAGTTTTATGCTAGTATAAAGGCTTAAATTTCTAAACATTATTGTTGCACGTATGATTTTGGAGTCGCAATGAGGATGCTTACATATTTTAGATGCTTAAATACATGTACTATTTCTTAACTTATATAATGCATTAATAAGATACGAGTATTATTTCACAATGAATAGACACTTCTAACATGCACTCTAATGTATTCTATACCTCATATTCAAAGATCCACAAGAAATTCTTCAAATATTTTAAGTATATAATTTAAAATTATAATAATTTAGAATTTAAAAATTTTAAATAAAAGTTTAAAATTTAAAATTTGAAAGGAAATAAGATTTGTAAACAAAATTTTAATTAATTCTAATAAGGTTTAAATTGGTCTTTATAATAATGACTTAGATTAAATAAAAGTTTTAAGATCCCAATCTTAAAAAAAATCATTTACTATGTTTTAGTTAATTTTTTAAATATTTTAAATAAAAATTTAATATTTAGATGAAATTAAAAAAAATCTAACACCACATCTTGGGAACTAAAGTCAGTTGGTTTCACACATAAAAATTAAAAATGTTTTTTTTTTTTTTTAACTTTTATGTTTATATAATTATAAATGTTTTTATATGTCTCAAACCAAGGCTTGGGCAAGTGTGAGGGGGTGGGTGTGTGGTGGCTGTAAGTTAAATTCTCTATTGATAAGCATAGCTTTCGATTTTACGAGAGATCATGGTTGAGAAGAGACTATGTTCAGTTCTGTACTTGTATAATTTCTCACACTAACCAAATCAAAAAAATAAATAAATATTTTTATATAATTTGAAAATGATAGGGTGATTGATAGTTGTTGAGTAACTTGCCATAAAATAAGAGTTAAAAATTATTTCCCTTTATTATTTTTTTAAAACTTTTATGCATCCATATAATCCTGAATATTTTTATATAGTTTGAAAGGGATAGGTTAGTGGGTAATTGTGAGTGATTTATCTTAAATATGTTTTTATATAGTTTGAAAGAGATAAGTTGATTAAAGAGTGATTTAAGATTCTTTTAATACTTAAACTTAAGTCAACCAAACCTCAACCTTCTAAATTAGATAACTACCCACCAATCTAAACAGTAATTTTAATCTAATTTCTCTAAATACTAGTGCGCATGCGGATATTCAGAAGGTTTTGTAGTTTTAAAAGGGGGATGAAATTCAAGAAAAAAATTATTGACAGATTAGATGGAAGTCAATGCGGGCCACGTCACAGCATGGGCGTGTACATGGCGTGGTGGCCGAGGTTTGTGGGACCATCGTCGGACGCGCATGATTAACTGCCATTCTTCGTATCAAAGACGGCTCTATCTCCTCCCGGAAGATTCGTGTGGGGACTATTTATCCATTTTCCGGTTCATAGATTTACAGAAGGCAGTCAGATTGTTCGTCTCTTTTGCTTTTAAGGTGAGCGGTTAAATCTCTTTCGTTCAATTTGTGTAGTTTGGATTCTGTTTTGGGGTTTGGAATTTCTGTAGCAGAAAAAAAATTGGGGTTTGGTTACGCCTATTAGAAGGGTTACTTCCATTTTTTCCTTTTTTTCAGGAAGAGGATTTTGGGGTTGTTGATGGATCCGGCGCCACACCAGATTGGAAGAGTGGTATTCCCTGAAGAAACAAGGGAATCGCTGATAGCCATATCGCAGCTAGAGCCAATCAATGGCAGCAGTCCAGGTCGGATTTTAGGGGAGAGGTACGGCAGGGTTGATGACGACGTGGACAAGCAGAAGGAAGCGTACAGATTGCAGCTTATTTCTATTTCTTATCCTGACGGCGAAAAGAAGCAACTCATCGAGGGAAAATCCTGAGCAGAATGAGCAGAAAATAGTGTGGTGATCTGAGGAAGAAAAACTCTGTCGAATAACTGCTTTTATGTTGTAAGTTTGTTGGATTTCTACCAGATTTGGAACAGAGGAATTTGTGTGGTGATCTGTAGAAGAAAAACACTGTCAAATAACTGCTTTTATGTTGTAAATTTGTTGGATTTCTACGTGATTTGGAATAGAAAAGCTTTGTAGTTTTAGGGTTTGTAGCTATTGCAAGCTTTTATGTTGTAAATTTGTTGAATTTCTACCAGATTTGGAACAGAATAGCTTTGTAGTTTTAGGGTTTGTAGATACTGTAATGAAATTGGTGGAATTGCTTCCACAGGATCTCGTGCTTTTGTTTTTCGTGTGCTGTGATCGTCAATAGAATAAATGGTGGCTTTGGTTACGTTTTCAACTGGATCCACGCAGGAGACTTTTTTTTTTTTTAAAGCATTGCGTTTGCTGAAATTTATTCTCCTAAATTGTCCTTAACAATCCGATAATATGATATCATACAGTTTTTTTTTCTGACAAATACAAGGTCAAGTTTATTATCTTCTGGCTGATGTTGAATCAATTGAATCAAGTCTGTAACAGTTGAATCAAGTGTGTAAGACTTTGGAAATATTTGATCACATTAATTATCAACGGAATTATGATCATGTTAATTGTCATCGCATTCCTAAAAAGCTCAACCATCTGACAAATAAAAAAGGCTATGGATTCTTTCTTCAGCTTAGGAATTCTGAGAACTAAGCATGTTAGCTTTGTTTGTTCTGTTCTCCAGACTGCTCAAAGACTTTTATCCTGATTTTTTGAATCAAATTTTCTCAAGATGAGAGCTTTTATCTTAGTTTTGTCTGGAACACTTGTAACAGGTAACTAGTTTATAACATCATCTATAACATCGATAATATCTATATTATCGGATTCTAAACATATCTATGGGGAATATATGATGAGATTTTGTTGATTCTGTCTGTAACTAAAAAGCATTCCTATTATAATAAATAATATATTAAATAATATTAAGCATTCCTATTATATTAAATAATATTAACTTTTTCTCTTAATAATTGATAAAATTGATGCAAGGGATAAAAGTAGTGGCCTTTGCCTATATTTTTAATATGAATTTATTTTCCAAATAACAACACCGTGTCCTTATTCTGGCATCTACTTTATTGGTACAGCGAATAATGGTATCAGGAATACTAGTCTTAAAAAGCTATATTCCAAATAGTGTCAGGAATACTGTACTAGAAAAATAATTTAACTATAGCAACGATTTTTGTTTTTAATGTCATATCTAATTTAAAAAAAGTTAATTATCATACTCATATTTTATTATTTTTTTTTTGAATTTAGCGAAAATTTTCTGTGGAAAATTATTACACCGGTAGGATTTTGGGTATCTGATGTGCATTTAGTAGGGTGGCGGAACCTCCCTTAAAGAATTGCCCTACTCTCTACAACAACCTCCCTTAAAGAATTGCCCTACTCGGCAACAACCTCCTTTAAAGAATTGCCCTATCCTCTACAACAAGTGGATATATTATATTTTATTTTTATTTTTAATTAATTATTAATAATTATCCTTTTCAAGTTAACACAAGAGGACTTGGTGAGTATTAATAGGTAATAGATATGATGCTTATAAAATTAATAATTATATATTTTTAATAAGATAATAATTTTTTTAATGTAGACAATGGTAAATATTGATAATATTTTATTGTATTTTTTTTAATATTTATTTATTTTTAATAATTTTTGTTTATTAAAATAATTATATAAAATTAAAATAAGTTTCATTTATATTATATTATGGTCTTACACTAATTTTGATTTTTTTTTGGTTTGAAAACAAAATATTGTATCCGAGCCCTCTTTCCTTGATAAATCACGATTTTATTTGATTAAGTATTATATTTGATTTAGCGCTAGGATTTAGGGCATGCATAGTTAGTTGGAATTCGTTGAATTGCTTCAACGGTATTTTGTCCATGTTCTATATATATTCCAACTCATATGAATAAAGACTAATGCTTCAAATTCTGATATGGTATCAAAGCCTAAAATCCATTCTTGGGCAATGTGAATTTTTTATTCACTCCAAACGTGATCCTCCGACCTGTAATGCCATTGTTATTTCTGTGAGGTTGACATAGCCTTGAAAATCTGGCATGCACACCTGCAATTGCAGATAGAGACATTCTCATAGCGATCTGATATGACTTTGTGTGGTCACGTGTGGGTACAATGGAAGCATGAAGGAGCACTGAATCATAAATTACAATTAGTAGTTTCAAATTGATTGGTGCATTGGAATTTTTAAAGTGATCTGGGCATATTCTGTAAATTGAAGGGAAGGTACAGTGAATGCCTTCGATGGTAACAAAATTTGCTGACGCAACTTGACCACTGATGTCAAGCCACCAAATTCGGCCGTGATTTACGGTTTCAAAATTTGCTCAAACCTGCTATCTTGCAGATGTGGGATAACAAAAAATAATGGTGAACTTCACAAAGAAATTTGGTTTGCATAACAGTGTTATTTGGGAAAAATTGGAGGTGCACAACGTTTAGAGGTTCGAACTAAAGTTAAAAAAAACATTAAATCAAAACTTTCATTAGCTTCCAAATATTTTTCTGACTGTCGTCGACAGTCCCCACAAGCACAACTTTATTTTTTTTTAAATTGACCACTGCCAAGCCATAAAAGGTACATCATACCGTAGTAGTTTCATCCGTGCATGTGGTGGAGTTGGTCAAGAGCCAATTGCTAACGCGCTTAGGAAGGAGGCACAAGTTCAAATGGTGTGCCCTCTATTTTTTTTTGCTATGAAAATGTATTCTTTAAATATACCCTAGTGCATTGTTTTTCTCTTATGGAGGGATAAGAATGAAAGGGGACAATTTGGTGTTATAAGGAACCTTCACAATGGCCACTATTCACAAATATCTATCAGATTCACAGTTGCTCAAAGGTTATAATTTTGTACTATGGAAAACAAATATTAGATTTTTCCTTCAAGTTGAAGATTTATAGGATGTAGTGACTGACACTACAAAACATCCTATAACACTAGGGCCTGATCAAGAGGCATTTGATAAGAAGGATAGAAGGCGTCTAATGTTTATTCTGCTTGCTACTATAGATGAGGTACAACCTCATATTTGTGATGTAAAATTTGGTAAAGAAGCTTGGGATGCTTTGATTACCATTTATGAAGGGAAGAATCAGTCCACTATTCTTAACCTTCAATATCAACTACATACACTCAGTATGAAATTTGATGAGATAGTTGAATTGTTCCTATACAGAGTGGTAGAATTGAAAGTCAAATTTAATGCCATGGGAGAGATAGTGGCAGATACTCTCTTGACTTCCATGATTTTGAGAGCTTTTCCAAAATCCTACAATTTGTTGATCACCCCTCTACAAGTGTCTTGTAGACAAGTTACTTTTCTTGAGTTGATAAATTTACTTCAAACTGAGGAGGAAAATCAGCTTCAAAGAGATGAAGTATCAGATAATGCCCTTTACTCAAAATAAAGGGCTAAGAAGCATGGTAACTTTCATGAGGGAGGATCTTCATCCAAATAAAAATGGAAACAACCTCAACAGAAAGAAAAAAAATATTATAAAATATGTGATATGGATAACCATGACACCAACAGGTGTTGTTTTAAGAATAAACAACCCAATGACCATGATCACAAGAAAAAGGAAAAGAGAAATATAAACAACAAAAGAAGAATAAGCAACCCAAGGGAAATTTTGCTTATGAGGAATTAGACTCAAACTCTAAGAGAGTACACAAGGTACTCATGACCCACATTTCTTCTCAACAGAAGGATCCTATGTGGTATATTAATTTTGGTGTCAGCAAATACATGGCTAATGATAGATCATGGTTTGATACTTTAGAGGCAAAGGCAGGCAAACCATTAACAATTGTTGATGATAAGACCTACCGAGTCTAGGTTGAAGGAGATGTTTCAGTAACTCTATCATATGGACAATGTTAGATTGAGAAAGTTCTCTATATTCATAGATTGGCCAACAATTTGTTGTCAGTACCCTAGATCCTAGATATAAACATGGTTGTTGATTTTAGAGTTGAGGATGGTAGGAAGAAATGCTTCATCACCAGAAATGGAAAGCATGTAGAAATATTTTCATACAAGCATGGCTTGTTTATCTTAGATGTCATTTCTACACCTCATGTTGCCATGGTGGAAAAAAAAAAGGAGGCCACTTCTCTTTGGCACAAGAGATATGGGCATCTAATTTCAGGATATCTGCTTGATTTGAGAAAATATGAGATGGTAAAAGTTCTTACCAACCTTTCATCCACATTTCCAGTATGCTCGAATTGCTTAGTAGGGAAGCAAAACCAAGTATCATTTGAGGAGAGCTCGTCACGAGCTACAAAACCTTTGGAGTTGATACACACCGATTTGTGCAGTCCTATGCCCAAAAGTTATGGTGGACAAAGGTATTTTAAATTGTTTGTTGATGATTACTCACGAAAAATGTGGGTTTTATTTTGTAATTTAAGTTAGAGTATTTTTTGTACTTTCAATAGTTCAAGAAGAATTTTGAGGAGTCAACATGTTCCATCAAGACCCTCCACTCAGATAGAGGGGAGAATATACCTCCAAATAATTTTCATTATTTTTGAATTCACATGGGATTAAGAGATAGCTGACAACAACCTATACTCCATAATAAAATGGAATTGTTGAGAGGACAAATCGTTCCATCATGGAAATGGTTTATTGTATGCTTAAGGGGGTACATCTTAAGCATGATTATTGGGTAAAAGTAGTGAATACAATAATGTACCTCCTAAATAGAGCAACCATAAAAGCTCTAGAGGGCATGAATCCATAATAAGCATGGAGTGGTAGGAAAACATTCATCTCTCATCTAAGGATTTTTGGATGTAAGGCATTCATGCACATTCCAAAATAGAAGAGGGAGAAATTAGATGAGAAAACCTTACAGTGCATTTTTCTTGGTTATGATGAACATTCCAAGGGATATCGGTTGATAGATCTTAAGACCAAGAAAACACACACCACTAGAGATGTGGTATTTGATGAAGATTTCACATCAGATAACACATATACAACTGTATACCTGGATGAAGAGGAGCCTTAAAAAGAGACTCCTCCCCCATAGAACAAGGTTCCAAACTGGTATACTAGCACATTGAGAGATTCAAAGTTGACTTCACTTCCAGATCTAACTCTAGATCAACCTTGTACTCACAACATGACTCAAAAAATGAGAGCAGAGGCATCAAATTCAAAGGTTTACAAGCTTTACCAATAGTTTTATGAACTACCTATAGATGCAAAGGAATATATAGAAGCATAGAGAAGCAGATATGGATGATGAAAGCGTTTATATTTTTGCATTGGATGATAATGAACCCACAACAATTCAAGATGCACTTAGTGAGCCTCAGTGGAAGGTTGTTATGGATTTTGAACATACATATTTCATGAAAAATAAAATTAACTATTAATAAGCATAATGCCCGTCTTGTTGCAAAGGGATATGCTCAGAAAGAGGGAATTTATTATGAAGAGACTTTTGCACCCACTACAAAAATGACTACCATTCGTGTACTTTGTGCTATGGTAGCTTATTTTGGGTGTAAGTCACATCATATGGATATCAAAAGTGTTTTCTTGAATGGTGACTTTAAAGAAGAAGTGTACATGACCCAACCAAAAGGATTTGTGATTGAAGGGGAAGATCAAAAATTTTGCAAGTTGATCAAATCCTTGTAAGGGATAAAACAAGCTCCACGAGATTGGTACATCAAAATGGACAGACACCTATTACATCATGCATTCAAAATAAGTCCTTCAGATTCTAATATCTATATCAAGAACAATGGCTGACATAGTGATTTTAGTACTCTATGTTGATGATCTGATCATCACTGGTAGTTTAGAGAACATGATAGATATAGGGAAAGATGATTTGAAACAATCATTTGAGATGACATATCTAGGACTTCTTCACTATTGTCTTGGTTTAGAAGTGGCTCAAAAAAAACATCATATTAGAGTCACACAGTAGAAGTATGCCAAGATATTTATTGAAAAATATCGCATGACTAATTGCAAGCCTAAAGCGACTCCAATGGAGCTAGATATTAAGGTATCATGATATGATAAATCTCAATAGGTAGATGGTACTCTCTATCGCCAGATGATTAGAAGTCTCACATGTTTGATAAACACTAGGCCAAATCTTAGTTTTGTTGTGGGTTATCTTTCAAGGTTCATGCAAGACCCTAAGGTGAGCCATTAGAAAGAAGCAAAATGGATTTTTTATTATGTTCATGGTAGTACAGAATATGGCCTAGATTACAAGAAGAATGACAAAATTCTTCTTACAAGGATACACGAACTTAGATTATGTTGGATCTATTGATGATCAAAAATCAACTTCTGGATACATTTTCCATATTGGATCTAGACTTATCTCTTGGAATAGTAAGAAGTAGCAGGTGGTTGCTTTATCTTCTATAGAGGTAGAATATCACACAGCACGTGGAGTAGTCTGCGAGATGATATGGTTAAGTCACATTCTTACAAACATGGGTCTTCCAAAGAATCTTCCACTTCATTTATTTTACGATAATCAAGGTGTTTTGAACCTTGTCAAGAATCCAATCTTTCATGATTGTACTAAACACATTGACACTCAATGTCATTTTATTCAAGATGAAGTTCCAAAGCACCACATACAACTCTAGTACATTCCCACTAATGAGCATGTTGCAGACATTTTCACTAAGGCACTTGCATGTGTCAAATTTGAATTGTTTCGCCATGCTCTTTGTATTTCCAAATAATATAATAAGGGGGGGATGTTAGCCTAGACCATCATATAGTTTAGGTATTACACTATATTTGATTTAGCACTAGGAGTTAGGGCATGCATAGTTAGTTGGAATCCGTTGAACTACTTCAACGATATTTCATCCATGTGCTATATATATTCCAACTCATATGAATAAAGACTAATGGTTCAAATTCTAATAAAAGCATCATCAGAAGAGTTCCTAGGAGAACTCATTGGATAAATCCACTACCAAGGAGAAGCTCCTAATAGTGAAGCACCTGGGACAATTGTCATCATCCGACAAAAGCCTAAGAGAAGAAGAATTTGGCAAGGAGTGCTAAATCGTAGAAGAAGAATTTGGCAAGGACTGCCAAATCCTAGAAGAAGAATTTGGCAAGTTGCCAAGGACTGCTAAATCTTGAAAGAATAATTTGGTAAGGAGTGCCAAATCCAGAAGAAGAATCCAATGAAGACCTCAATATATTCAAAATATTGAGAAGAAGATCTTGTTTGAAGTTAGAATTCGACAATAATATTGAAGGAACATTCAGATAGAAGAAGCCTACCAAATCCAGGAGATTTGGGGATTGCCTCATATCAAGAAGACATATTTCAAAGAAATGAGTTCTTTGAATCTACAGCCGAAAGTAGATCACTGGAAGTATCAAGCTGTCAAACTCTATGCTCAAGATATAAATTTCAAGGCTATAGTTTGGTGAAGAGAAAATATATTCTAGATAGCCAACAAGAAGCTACGAATTCATCCATTACAAGGCAACAATTCGGTGAATCAGAAATACCAAGATCTACATCTACTTTAGAAGCCATCAAAGAGGTAAGCAACTAGGGTACAATTAGTTGAACTTCATATTAGGGTTCATTATCAAATTCCATTAAGCACCATATTTGGATTAAATTTGCAAGAAGAAGGGCTCATTTTATAGTCTTCAAGAAAGTGCAAAAAGGAGAATTCATTTTAAGGATTATTTTCACATTAAATAGGAGTTGGATATTTTTGAAAGAAATAAAATTATCATCTACCTATTTTCTATCTAGAAAGCAAGACTATATCCTACAATATTGGTTATATTAAAAAATTATAGAATAATCATTAAAGGTTCATTACAGATTACTCTTACAATTTGTAGATATTATTAAGTGCATTTGAAATTATTTTGAGAGTTTATTTATAGGAGTAATAAGGTGAGATTATTGTTGCCATTAAAAGTGCATTATTAATCCATTAGCACTATACTAGTTATCCTTAACTAGTTACTCTAAAAAAATGTTAGTTTGTGTTTGTTGATTGTTGAAGATCAAGAGCACAAAACCAACAGATTATCAAAGTGTCTTGAGACACTATTTGGTGCATATAACCTGTAGCATTTCATAGCCCAAAAGAAGCCACCAAAATCAAATTATATTTCTCCAAGGAGTGGAGAAGAAAGCCACCTTTAAAATCAGCAATAGAAGCTTCAAATCGAGATTTGGTGAATCTCATATTGTATAAATTACTTCTACAAAAAGATCTTTTATCTACATGGTTATTAGATTGGATTTATTATCAAAGTTTCCAAGAAAAGGAGAGAGTTGTCTAGAAAATGAGCCAACATCAAATCAGTCATTGCCTACTTCAAAAGCTACCATAAAACCAGAGATTGCAAAAAAGGTGCAAAAAGGTATTATATTCTCAAAAGCATTTACATTATATTGTACTACTCTAATATGCCCTACGTAGGAAGAAGGACAGGTTTTCGGTGCCAAAAGGGCACACTCTTCACAAGGAGAAATACAGTCCAAGATAGTCGTATAGAAGCATTCTCCAAGTGAGGCAAAAGAAGCCTCTCTCATCCATGGTTGTGAACAGTCGTATCAAGCTATCTACAAGCATAACATAAGGAGAAGAATTATCTACAAAGGTAACTACAAGGTAGGTTGGAAGAAGGAAGAAAAGCACAAGGTAAAATAAGGCAATACCAGAGCTAGACGTACATTCAAGGAGCAATCTATATCATCCAAGGAGCATCACAAAGTCTCCACCAAAGCACTGCTCAAGCTCCACCAAGGTGCCGCTCAAAGCCACTTGAGCTCCACCACAGTACAACTCAGCTAGAACCAACTCAACATCGTTAAAATACAATAAAGGAAAATGTGGAAACATATGTTGGAGTAGCATGCAATAATACATTATAAGGCTAGGATAAGTAAAGGAAAGAAGGTGTCACTTGTCACCTTAAAAGGAACCCTAATGCCTTTCATACAAATGTTCAAAATAACATTCAAGATATCACATGCATGGAAGGAATAATTTGAAGAAGCATTACATAGGAAAGAATAGATAATATTGAAGAATGGATGACACCTAAGCAAGCGTTTACATAGAGACTGTAACATATTCATTCTACAATGAATAACATCACTAAGCGTTGAAAGAAAATTGTCATCGAGCATTGAGAGAAGTTGTGATACTTATCTAATATCAACATCACAAACTATTGTGACACTTGTCTAATATCATCATTAGAAACTATAGTGGCACTTGTCTAATAGCATCATCGAGTGTTGAGAAACCTCCATGACAAGAAGGTCATCATCCTATTTAAGGCATTCAAGACCGAGGAAACAAAATTTGAAGTAGCAGCAAAGTACAATAAGAAGAGCATTAAAATCTCTTGATCAAATATTCAAAGTAGGTCAAACATAGCAGACTTGAGATGCCACCATTCAAGATTTGAAGTCAAGAGAAAATTGAAGTTTGCCATTGCTCATAGTGCCCAAGGAAACGTTGAACAACATTGCCTTTTACATCTGAATCCATCGTCGAATACATAGATATTTTGTTAATATATATTAGTTTTATTATTTTATTTTATATGTTGACATATATTATTAGGGATTTTCAGCATCTTCTTTATATATCTAGAGCGCATATAGTTTGTTTGTGATACTGCGCTCATGGGGGGATATTATTTTATTAGTTATTATCTTAGGCTATCTTTAGCCTTAGCTACTTGTATATAATACCATGCTTTATCAATATAAATCTAATGATTATTCTACTCTTTCATGGTATCAAAGTTGAATAATTGGAGGCTTGATTTTTTATCGTAGCCCTAACTAATTTGACCTAGGAATGTTTCTCGAGGTAGGGCTAGACTTGCAACTTAGGCATGCATCCCGAGGCACTTAGTTGCTGATGTGGATAGACCAGACGACTCAGCCGCTGGAAACAGAAGGTGAACTGGACTTGGCCCGAAGGTTGACACAGACTAACTCTGATGCAAAAACATGATGGACAACCACTGTATCGGACCTGAACCTAGGTGGACGACAGTGAATGAACCAGGACACTAGGACGTGGATCCTAGGGAGGACCTGACAAACTACAAAAACGATAGATACAATTAACCCCTATTCAACACATGGAGGCTCATGTGCGTAGGCACTGGATAAGGGAGACCATCGTTTGGTGGTTAACTCACTATATGTGAGTGTTTTTTTAAATGCATCTTGATGCATCTGTGTCCCAAATGTGGGATTTTTACTCCCATTAAAAAATATGAACGCTTGCATATTTTTTTCTCTTCTATACATCAACGTAGGATATTTTTGCTTTCTTACTTGCCAGCTGAGCTAGATCTAGGTCAGATCAGTCCATAGATCAATCCATGCCCCATATTGGATTGATCACAGATCCAATTGCCTCAAAAGTGTATATCGCATAGCCACAGGTCAATCTACAAGGAGACCTTCATGATGTTGATTACAACACGGTAAAAATAAATTTTGCAAACTAAGTTTGACCATCATTGATCTTAGAGTGTAGTCCAATTATAATTGCATTAAAAAATTGAAGGGAGCCCTGGAAGAACATATTGGCAATACATCACCATGATTTCTAGGTTTTGGAATTGGCTCGATCACCGTGTAGCACAGTTATCCCTTCAGTACATCTGGTCGTAGTGCTAGTGATAAATATTTCCATGACACCAATCAATGTTGGTACAAGAATAAATAACCTACGAACAAGGGCTATAAAAAACCCTAGAACAAAAACAAACAACCCAAATTGAATGTTACTATTGAAGAATCTGACTTAGATTATGAGTGGGCACACAAGGTAATCATGACTACCATAGCCTCCAAGTCAAAGGATCCTCTGTGGTATGTTGATTCTGACGCCAGTAAGCACATGAATGACAACAAGTCATGGTTTGTGATATATAAAACCAAGAAAGGAAAACCCGTCACCATTGCTGATGATAAAACCTACAAGGTTCAAGGTGATGGTACAGTTTCAGTAAACCTTCCAAATGCTAAGTGTCAGATTGAAAGGATCCTTTATGTTCCAGGATTAACGAACAATTTATTGTCAATCCCACAAATCTTGGATAGAAATATGGTTGTTGATTTTCATGTTGAGGATGGTCAGAAGCGTTGCTTTATCACCAAGAAGGGTAAAAAAATTGCAACTGCTTCATACAAGCATGGTTTGTTTGCATTGGATGCTATCTCCACCCCTCATGTTGCCATGACAGTCTCTTAAAAGAAGGCAACTTCACTTTGGCACAGGAGATACGAGCATCTCAATTCTGGATATTTACTTGAACTAAGTAAATATGATATGGTAAAGGGCCTTCCCTCCCTTTCCTCTACGTTGTCAGTGTGCTTTGACTGCTTGGAAGAGAAGCAACATAGAGTACCTTTTGAAAAGAGCTCTACACGAGCAAAGAAACCTTTGGAGTTAATTCACACCGATCTGTGTGGTCCTTTCACCCCAAATAATTTTGGGGGCAAGAGGTACTTTCAGTTGTTTGTAGATGACTACTCACGAAAGATGTGGGTATTCTTTCTTCATCTGAAATCTGAAGCTTTCAGTTACTTCCAACAATTCAATAAATTTGTTGAGGAGTCAAGGACTTCAATAAGGATCCTTCGCTTAGATCGAGGGGGGTAGTTCACCTCTAAATAATTTTTTGCATATTTTACCGTACATGGGATCAAAAGATAGCTCACTACTGCTTATACTCCTCAGCAAAATGGAGTTGTTGAGCGAAGGAATCGTTCCATCATGGAAATGATTTGTTGCATGCTAACATGAGCCCATCTATAGCAACGTTTTTGAGCAGAAGCTATCACCAGAGTAGTGTATCTGTTGAATATGGAACCCACAAAGGCACTAAAAGGAATAACTCTATAAGAAGCATGGAATGGTCGAAACCCCTCCATATCTCATCTACGTATTTTTGGATGTAAAGATTTTATGCACATACGCAAAGAGAAAAGGAATAAGCTAGATGAGAAGACCTTGCAATGTGTTCTTCTTGGATATGATGAAAATTCAAAGGGTTATCGATTGATTTATCCTTTGACCAGGAAGATTCATACCAACATAGATATTTTTTATGAGGCTTTCACATCACAAACACATCAAATGTATACCTAGATTTTGCAGAATCTAAGGATGAGAAGTCTCCTTCTTCATCACAAAAGGGAATATCTCCTTCTTCTCCATAGAAAAAGATTCCTAAGTGGTATAAAAGTACTATCAAAGACTCAAAATATCTACTCCACCAGATATGACTCTGAATAGACACCGTACTCGCAGTGTGGCTTGTTAAGAGAAAGTTGCAGTAGAGACTACTAAGGTTGATGCTCTTTGTCAATACTTTGAGGAGATTTTTGTAGATCATAAGAGAGAAACAAAATATATGGATGTGAATAATGACAGGTTATTTATATCTTCACTTGATGATCATGAACCTGCAACAATACAAGATGCCCTTGTTAAGCCATAATGGAAGGCTGCTATAGACATAGAGTATAAGTCTCTAAATATAAATCACACATGGAAGCTTTTTGATCTATCGCATGGTAATAAGCCCATTGGCTGTAAATGGGTGTACAAATTCAAGTACAAGACAAATGGAAAAATTGATAAGCATAAGGCCCACCTTGTGGCAAAGGGCTATGTGCAAAAGGAAGGCATTGACTACAAGGAAACTTTTGCACCTACTGCTCGGATGACAACCATTCGAGTTCTTTGTGCTATGGCAGCATAGTTTGGGTGGAAATTTCATCAGATGGACGTTAAGAATGCATTCCTGAATGGTGATCTTAAATAGGAGGTCTATATGGCACAACCTGAAGGATTTGAAGTGGAAGGCCAAGAACATAAAGTTTATAAATTGATCAAATTCTTATATGGGTTGAAATAAGCTTCTAGAGCTTGGTATATTAAGATTGATGATCACCTTATGCAGCATGGATTTGAGAGAAGTCTGGTAGATGCAAATATTTATTTCAAGAAATAAGGTTATGAAATAGTGCTACTTGTACTATATGTGGATGATCTGATTATCATAGGAAACTCTGAATCTTTGATAGTTGTTGTCAAAAGTGACTTGTGCAAATATTTTGAGATGAAAGATCTCAAACTTCTCCACTATTATCTTGGCTTGGCAGTGAACCAAAAAAAACATCACATCAATGTGACCCAGTAAAAGTATGCCAAGACATTGTTAGAAAAATATCGTATGACTGATTGTAAACCAATGGTAACTCTAATGGAGTTAGGACTTCAGTTATCGCAGTATGATGATTCACCTCAAATAGATGGTACTCTCTATCAACAGCTGAATGAGAGTCTCATATATCTAATAAACACTAGGCTAGCTATTATGTTTGTTGTCAACTATATTTCAAGGTTCATGTAGGAGCCTAAGACCACTCATTGGAAAGCAACAAAACATGGTCTTCACTATGTTCATGGTACTATTGAGTATGGCCTAGAGCACAATAAGAATGATCAATTCTTCTTGCAAAGATACATGAACTCCAACTATGCCGGATCATATGATGATCGTAAGTCAACTTCGGGATATATATTTCATCTTGGATCTGGTCCTATTTCTTGGCACAACAAGAAGCAACGGGTGGTTGCTATCTCATCTACAAATATAGAGTATCACACTGCACGAGAAGTAATGTGTGAGATGATATGGTTACATCGCATCTTGATAAGTATGGGTCATCCATACAAATATCCAATTCACTTGTTTTGCGACAACCAAGGTGTTCTAAACCTAGTCAAGAATACAGTGCATCATGAATGAACCAAACACATCGATACACAATGTCACTTCATTTGAGATGAGGTTCCAAGGTACAAAATTCAGCTTCAGTACATTCCCACTAGTGCACAAGTTGCAGACATATTTACTAAGGCACTTGCACGTGTCAAATTTGAGTTGTTTCACAACTACCTTTGTATTGCAAAATAATGTAATAAGGAGGGATGTTAGAATATTTTATTTTTATTACTTTATTTTATATGTGGACTATATTGTTGTTAGATTGTCGTCATCTTCTTTAGATATCTAGAACACATATAGTTTGTTTGTGATATTGCTCTCATGGGGGGATATTATTTTATTTGTTATTATCTTAGGCTATCTTTAGCCTCAGCTACTTGTATATAATATCATGCATTATCAATACAATTATAATGATTATTCTGCTCTTTCATATTTAAAGCTTCATTAAGGTAAGAATCTACCTTGTATAATTTGCTTTCATTAAAAAGGAGCTATAAGGTTGAAGCAATTAGGAAATCAACCATATTTGAAAGCAATACTAAAAGGAAAATATATAGCCTAATATTTGCAATTTAAACATAGGAGAAATAAGGTTTTCAACTTGGAAAAATAAATATTATTGCAAATATTATAGTTTTCTAACATTCCAAATTAGGGAGTTATAAGGAATACTACATCAAAGTAGGAAATTGGAATTTAGAAACATTAAATATCAAATTATTAAAGGCTATAAAAGGAGGCTTATTAAGGAATATCAAGAGTTGGAAATTTATTGATATACTTGTCTCAAAACCACATTAAGGGGACAAAGGAAATCCAACCATTAAGACCTCATCAAATTGAAAAGTGCTTAAGTTCAATAGGAGTAATAAGGTGTAATAGAAGTTGATTTTTGCTACTTACAAAACATTACAAAATTAACTCAAAAATTGAACTACTATTCTCAAAAGCACTATATTAATCATAAAGCATATTCAAAACCACTAGGGAGTCATAAGGTATTCTACAAAACTTGATAATAATAGCATTCATAGAAGATTATTAACTATTTAATTCATCTAGGAGTCATAAGGACATCTACAAAATAATTCTTCAAGAATTAAATCAAACTAGGGAGATATAAGGAAGTCTACAAAACCTAAGCTCTAAAAAGGTCTTATCAAATCAAGCTCATACTACTAGGGAGTCATAAGGTAGACTACTACAAAGGATTCTAACATACCACAATGGAGAGTAGAACATATTCTCACTCAAAGATACAAGAACTAGGCACACATATTGCATCATGCCACAAATGTAGAAATAACTCTAGCAGGAATAATTCAACAAAGCAAAAGAATACATGGTACATTGACTCAGGAGCTAGTCATCACATGATTGGAAATCTACAATGGTTTGATTTTCTTGAAATTACTAATGGTTACAGACTAAGAATTTTAGATAGAAAAACTTATCCTATACACCGATATGGATGTGTAACACCAAGCAAATCATTTCCAAACTTTCTACTACAAAAATTATTGTATGTTCTTGGATTAACATTCAATCTCATTTCAGTAAACAAATTAGTAGAGATCAATTGGACAATCAAATTCAAATATATAAATGGAATCAATATATGCCTTATCATGAACCAAAGTGAGAAAGAAGCAACAGATCGATCCATGGAAATACATATATCCTTTATTCAATGGAAATATCATAAGACATTGTTGTATTTCAAAATGATACTAACACAATTCTTGAGAAACAGATTGAAAAAAATGAAAAATCGGTGTTCCATAAAGGTAAGCATAGAAGAATCAAAATAAAAAATATGAGAGGTCAATAACACTATGCTCTACTCAACCATCTAAAATATTAAGAAGCAGTAGAACTAAATAAAGACACTCACAAAAAGAAAAACAAAGTAGGATGGATAGAAAAGGACAATATTCTTGAGAAAGCTAAAGAAGAAGAGATGGTTGGTCCAGATAAAAGAGGACTCCATAGCAAAATTCAATTGATGAAATAACTAGATCAAGTAAAAGAGCATCCTCAAGAAAATCTAAAGAAAAGAGTTGTGATTTATCAAGGAAAGAGGACAAGCAATGTAATACAACAAATAGATAGATGTAGGTATGTAGCTATAGCAACTCAATTGAGATAAGAATTGAATTTGTATGTAAATTCTCTCAAACTCTAAGTTTTTCTTCTAAATTAGGTATTCTTCTAAATCATGAATTCATCTCAAAAGTTTTCTTCAAAATTAAGTCTTCTATGGCATTTTCTTCTAGATCAAGGCTTCTGTGACCTTCTTCTTTTGGATCAAGGCTTCTATGACCTTTTCTTCTTCTGCACTCTACATGTATTGATCTTGAATGGAGATAACCAATCTCCTATCGTCTCCTTGATTCAAATTATAGAGTCTCTTCTTCCTTGAGTCTACTACAAAGCTACTATAGCCTTTTCTTCACTTCTATAGTTTGTAGGATTATAGCTCTTGTAATGTGACCTTTTCTAGGTATTTAAAATATCCAGTCTTCTTCCTTATTGCTACAAGTACTGGAGTTATTCTAAGAAGATATTCTTCCTAAGTCTCTTGTAGGAAGCTTCCTGTTGGTCACGAATCTGCCACAGGAAAGGATTTTCTAAAAACTATGCACCCTAGACCCGGCCAACATTGAAAGGCTAGGAGAAAGAGATGTCTCCTAGACCAATATCTAGAGAGGGCTGGTTCCCTTACTAAAACTAAGTTTGCTTTCAGATTAAAGTTGCTGGAAAGGAATTATAAATGTGCAGAAAGAAACAGGAAATACATGGAAAGAGATGGGAAATATAGCCGTAGGCCGAATTTGTTAGATCGGGAAAGAAACTCAGCAAGAATTTAACCTCAAGCATATAAACAACATAAAATAACAGAATACAACATAATCCACTTACGACCTTATGCAGACAACCTCCAGTATGGCATTCCAGAACTCACTTTCTTTTAAGCAATATTCAAACTCAAATGCAGAATTTGAATCTAACAATAGATTGGAAAGACGAGCATAACTGAGAAATACATGGAATAGAAGGAAATCATTACACAAAAATACGCTTGCAAAATCAGAGGCCAAATATTTCTTATTTATGCAAATAACTTGAATGTTTCCAGCAAAATGTCTCTCAAACTCCCGATCCCTTTTTCTGAGATCTACATTGCTTTATATAGAAGTCTTGCTTCTTTACAACATTAAAAATATGCAACGGACCTCCTCGAGATCTACAAAAATATGCAACGAAAACAAGGAAATGATCCCCTTAAACCAGCCTCGAAACAAGGAGTCGGTCGTCTTCATTAAATTATCGTTCTTGAAAATATGCTTGAAACCGTTAGAAAAACCATGAACAACCACTTTGGATAATGGAAATATTTAATTATGATGGCTTGGACACATTCTTCTACCTTGCTCGCATCGAAAAGTAGCAAAACATTTAATTCTGGAGTGCCTTTAATTCTTGAAAATCGTAAAACTACATCAGGCCGTTTGAACTACATTTTGGCACGAAACTGTAATAGGTCGCGAAAACGCGACAGGTCGCAAAATCATGACGTCTTTCTATTCTGTACGCTTTTGCACTTTGGAACCACAAAAATCAAACATGTCACGAAATCGCTACGTATTCGGCTCCTTTGTCTCCTTCGCTACCTTGAACCGCGAAAACGCAACGCGTCGTGAAATCGCAACGTTCCGTACAATTATGCTCTTTCTTAGCTCTGTTGCCGCAAAAATGTGACAATGCGTGATTTCACTACACTTCCTCTCTGTTGCTCAATATTCTCTTCTAAGTCCCAAAAATCCAACATGTTGCGATTTCGCTACCATTTTCATCCACACTGTATGGTCCTGCATCTAACCCGCGAAAACATGACACTCTTGCCTCAAGTGATTCTTCAATCTCCATCATGTCGCGAAATCATGACAGGTTCTGTCTCCTTGGACTTTGCTGCTTTTCGACCGTGATTTTCATCATGTCGCGAAATCGCTACCATTTTCTGCACTTGGTCTTTCTTGCTCACTGTGTCACGAAATCGTGACGTTTCCTTGCTGCTAGCCTTTATCTTCATGAATGTCGCAAAATCGTGATGCCAACTTCTTTCTTGCCCTTAGCCTCAAAAATGTCGTGAAATCACGACAGTTTTCGTCTTGCTCAGCTTCATCCCACAAATGTCACGAAATCGTGACGTATTCATGCCTTAAGCCTTTCTGTCTCCACTTCGTCGCGACCATGCAACACGTAGCGATTTTGCTACGTCTTTCACCATTCGTACCATGTGCCATATTTTGTCATGATATCGCTACAAAGTTGATTCTCATTGCCTTTCGCTCAGTTATGTCATGATTTCGTGACCTTTTTCTCTGCTCTGCTCCATGCCCATTATAAGTCGCGAAAATGCGACATGTCACGATTTCGCTACCTTTTTGCCGTGCTACCTCCGTTGACCATGTTGACCGCGATTTTTTGACGCGTCGCGAAATCACGACGACTTTGCGTTTGATTTCTCTCTCCTCAAACGACCCGCGATAACGCGACATGTCACGATATCGCGATGGTTTTGCAACTTTGGCTCTCCATGCTGTTTTTTGTCATGATTTCATGACAGTCTTCGGACTTAGCCTTTTTTTGCATCAAAACCTATATAGGAGTGAGAATTTCAACATCTTATGCATGAATAATCAATAATCAACATAATGTGGCAAAAATGCCAACATTCTTGGTGGCTCGCGGGGTATACAATTCGTTGTATGCACGAATCCCAGGCCTGAATCCATTGGGCAACAGAGTCAAGAAAAACGAGAACAGAAAGCTGGCTGATGGGGTACATCTCGGTAGACTGTTGCAACAACTCTTGCTGAATGACGAAAACTTCAAGTAAATCTGTATTTGGCTGAACTGACCATGGAATGGAAATGAAAAATGATGGAATAATGGAATGGATGGAGTGAGGTGGTAGATACAGTAACAGAGTGCTTTTGTGCTACCAGCTGCTATGAAAGGGAAATGGAAGTGAATGGAATAAATAGAATGATGACCAGCAAATATGTAGGCTATGGAATGAGAATGGAATGGGGAAATGAACTATGGATAAATGCTTAAAACAACAATGTAGTTAGAAGAAAAGGAAAAGAAGAACCGAGAATATTAGAAAAGGGGAAAAGAAACAACAACAGTGGCTTGATTACTACAGAAGAAAAAGGAGTAGGAGAAGGAGGGAATGAAGAGGGGAAGGGAAGAAATAGAGAGGAAGCCACTAACTACTAGGAAAGAAGAAGAAAAAAGAAAGAAATACGTACCTGCGGGCTCGCATGCAAAAAGAGCCGAAGTGGACAGAGGAAAACAATACTTTTTTTTTTCTTTTTCTATTTTTTTTTTTTTTGCTATGTACAATAGTTTATGACATGATTGGCATGTCGTCACCAGAAACCCAGTCTCAGGGGGTTATCCGGTAAATCTGCAGTGTCCCGACCAGATCTGATCATACTTGAGTCGGTCCTTGAAATTGGGATGACCTCTTCCTAAAGTTCTCCATGTTGCAGACATGGGCAAGTTATCCTGCATGCCAGTACCCACACAATCGACAAATAATGTAGCAAAGAAATTTGCCACATGGAGGGCTCTTGTAGGTACCAGTTGTAGTAACGACTGAAGCCAATACCACCATCTTGAAGGGTTCCCTGGTTGTGGACTGAGAACGGGTTCCTCCAACTCTTGGATGCGATCACAGAACCTTTCTGATGATAAATCTACTTTCAGGATCTCTTCAGGCTCTTCCTCTTGATGAGGCATACTCGACAGGTTCTGGCTAAATACTTGCATGTTGTGCACGGTTATGCCCTCCTCAGGTTCTGGAACTTGAATCTATTTCTCTCCTTGGCTCATCTCCTGATAGACATTGCAAGCAACCATATGGTTCATTGTTGGGAAAGTGCTTGCATATTCCCATCATTGGCTTTGGATGAAATCTGCCCCTTGAGTTCCACACAACTGCATTTCAGGCCCCTGCACAGTATGTGGGATCTACCATGATGAATACTGCATAGGGTAGATAGGAGTGGTGACTATTGGATAAGGTAATGGAGCTTCTCCCCACGGTAATTTTCTTGATAAGAGCAAAAGATGCTCCGCTTGTAATGCTTCCTCAAATATTTGAGGGAATCTATGTTCGCCTGATTGCAGCAAGAGGAGGCTTATGTCCGGATGGAAAGCTCGAACATAGAAGAAGTGGGCCTGGGCGGGTGTTGGTCGGATCATCTCTAGAATTCTCTTCCAACTTCTGCTAAATCAGACATTGAAGTCCGTGATGCTCTCCATAGGTGCTCTCGTGATGTACATGAAAAACTGAAAGGGATCCTAAGAGCTATAAAAGAGATCCTCGTCGAATCTTTTGATTAGCGCTCCCGCTAAGTCATCCCATGAGCTGATGCTTTGACGCCTGAGCAGTCTGTACCACTGTAACGCCCTTCCTTGCAAAGACAGAACCAAAAGTCTGATCATAACATCTTCATGAACTATATCATGTAGGGTCGACAAAGCGGCAATATCTTCAACATGCTCTCGGGCCATTCCTTGGGTGCCATTATATTTTGTTAGGGCTTTTAGGGCACTTTTGGGAATCTCGTGCCGAATTTGGAGATGCAGAGGGCCAGGATCATCCCATCTAGGACAGCATACCCTTGCCATTATCTTCTTTTAACTTTAAAGGTAGGTGTCCACGATCAAGAAATTTGGATCTTCAGCTCAGCAGAGTCGCCAGATGAACTTACAAATCTCCGCTATGAGGTCAAGACAGCTCATCAAAATCTTGATACCTCCGGGTGTTAAACAATGAAACATACAATCTCACCGATTATGGATCTTTTGAGATAGAAGAAGTCTGTCCCACCGGGCGTGCCAAAAATTGTTGGTCACGAATCTACCACAGGAAAGGATTTTCTAAAAACTATGCACCCTAGACCCGACCAACATTGAAAGGCTGAGAGAAAGAGATGTCTCCTAGACCAATCTCCAGAGAGGGCTGGTTCCCTTACTAAAACTAAGTTTGCTTTCAGATTAAAGTTGCTGGAAAGGAATTATAAATGTGCAGAAAGAAACAGGAAATACATGGAAAGAGATGGGAAATATAGCCATAGGCCAAATTTGTTAGATCGGGAAAGAAACTCAGCAAGAATTTCACCTCAAGCATATAAACAACATAAAATAACAGAATACAACATAATCCACTTACGACCTTGCACAGACAACCTCCAGTATGGCATTCCAGAACTCACTTTCTTTTAAGCAATATTCAAACTCAAATGCAGAATTTGAATCTAACAACAGATTGGAAAGACAAGCATAACTGAGAAATACATGGAATAGAAGGAAATCATTACACAAAAATATGCTTGCAAAATCAGAGGCCAAATATTTCTTATTTACGCAAATAACTTGAATGTTTCCAGCAAAATGTCTCTCAAACTCCCGATCCCTTTTTCTGAGATCTACATTGCTTTATATAGAAGTCTTGCTTCTTTACAACATTAAAAATATGCAATGGACCTCCTCGAGATCTACAAAAATATGCAATGAAAACAAGGAAATGATCCCCTTAAACCAGCCTCAAAACAAGGAGTCGGTCGTCTTCATTAAATTGTCGTTCTTGAAAATATGCTTGAAATCGTTAGAAAAACCACGAACAACCGCTTTGGATAATGGAAATATTTAATTCTGATGGCTTGGACACGTTCTTCTACCTTTCTCACATCGAAAAGCAGCAAAACATTTAATTCTAGAGTGCCTTTAATTCTTGAAAATTGCAAAACTGCATCGGGCCGTTTGAACTGCATTCTAGCACGAAACTATAACAGGTCGCGAAAACGTGACAGGTCACGAAATCGTGACGTATTTTTGCTCCATACGCTTTTGCACTTTGAAACCGCGAAAATCAACCATGTCGCGAAATCGCTACGTATTCGGCTCCTTTGTCTCCTTCGCTACCTTGAACCACGAAAACGCAACACGTTGTGAAATCGTGACGTTCCGTACAATTATGCTCTTTCTCTGCTCTATTGCCGCAAAATGTGACAATGCACAATTTCGCTACACTTCCTCTCTGCTGCTCAATCTTCTCTTCTAAGTCATGAAAATCCAACATGTCCCGATTTTGCTACCATTTTCATCCATTCTGTACGGTCCTGCTTCTAACCCATGAAAATACGACACTCTTGCCTCAAGTGATTCTTCAATCTCCATCATGTCGCAAAATCGCGACAGGTTCTATCTCCTTGGACTTTGCTGCTTTTCGATCGCGATTTTCATCATGTCACGAAATCGCTACCATTTTTTGCACTTGGTCTTTCTTGCTCCCTGTGTTGCAAAATTGCGACGTTTCCTTGTTGCTAGCCTTTATCTTCATGAATGTCGCAAAATCGTGACGCCAACTTCTTTCTTGCCCTTAGCCTCAAAAATGTCGTGAAATCATGACAGGTTCTGTCTTGCTCAGCTTCATCCCGCAAATGTCGTGAAATCGCGACGTATTCATGCCTTAAGCCTTTCTGTCTCCACCTTGCCACGACCATGCAACACATAGCGATTTCGCTACGTCTTTCGCCATTCATACCGTGTGCCATATTTTGTCGCGATATCGCTACAAAGTTGATTCTCATTGCCTTTCGCTCAGTTATGTCGCGATTTCGTGACCTTTTTCTCTGATCTGCTCCATGCCCATTATAAGTCGTGAAAACGCGACATGTCATGATTTCGCTACGTTTTTGCCGTGCTACCTCTATTGACCATGTTGACCGTGATTTTCTGACGCGTCGCGATATCGTGACGACTTTGTATTTGATTTCTCTCTCCTCAACCGACCCACGATAACGCGACATGTCGCGATATCGCGACAGTTTTGCTACTATGCCCTCCATGCTGCTTTTTGTCGTGATTTCGCGACAGTCTTTGGACTTAGCCTTTTTTTTGCATAAAAACCTATATAGAAGTGAGAATTTCAACATCTTATGCATGAATAATCAACAATAAACACAATGTGGCAAAAATGCCAACACTTCCCAACCTTTTTTGAATCTTCTTTTTCTTGCAACAAGTTAGAAACTATAATTGAAGAAATTGTAATTCTAGAGATAATAATATTCACGAGTTGATTTGTCAATCTAATGGTATGAATGCTGAGTCCTAGTCTTCATGAGTTTTTCTCCAACTCTGTGGGAATAATCTAGCCAGATATAATATCAAACATTTTGTAACTAAGATTTATTTGAGTCCTCACTTGTGACTCTTTAAACCTATTAACTACTATGGATTTTTCTATCAATTGATTTCTAATGGTAAATTTTGCATGCAGTGACACTCAATAGTAGATCTTGTTTGCAAATATGCATGCCAACAGTAGTAATGGTGACTCTCCCTATTACTCTTGACCTACTGGACTTCTCTTATGATAAATTTTGCAAATGGCAGTGCAAAAGGCTAGCTCGATTTGCAAAATTGCAAAGAGAAACTATGCTAGATGTAGGCCCTCCTAGTCTCGATTCTCCGTGGATCTAGTACCACTATTAGATTTTGAGG
This sequence comes from Wollemia nobilis, assembly GCA_028583015.1. Classification (NCBI taxonomy): domain Eukaryota; kingdom Viridiplantae; phylum Streptophyta; class Pinopsida; order Araucariales; family Araucariaceae; genus Wollemia; species Wollemia nobilis. Next base: position 2,121,652 of record JAQPPZ010000371.1, on the reverse strand, counting down.
ATATCTGGAATAGAGATATCTAACATAGATCCTAATAAGATGTATAAAATATGAAAGAAAGTAGTTTTAAAATATGATTAAAATATACTACAAATAAAAATTACTGAAATACACTATAAATAAAATGACAAAAATACAATGCAATATGGAGGTAATGGTCACTCCATCAATATCAACTAAAGAACTACATTGTACTCCATACATAAGTAATGCACTTGATATAATATTCCTATGAGATCTATATCTATCTATCTCTATGAGGCCCTTTATATAGGAAGATAAGTTCCTTGGCCAACACTCTACCTAGTTGTACAAGTGGACACCTTGCACATTACAACTTGATACTTGTGCATTTATTACATTGCTTGAAGTAACTAGCTAACTTACCCCTAAATTAATATCCTGTTCTAACTATGTACCAAAGGTGGTGCATTTACATGACCTAAATGATATAATATACTCTAACTCTAACATATAGCTGTCATACACCCACCCATAATTCAGCCATCAAAAGTCCTATAGTAACTCCACCCCAATAGATTCTTCAACCTTGATGGTGGGATTATCTAAAACCTGGGTAAATAGTCACCCCACTACCATCTATCTAACCTCACATAAAATCTTAATATCCTTGTTAGCCACCTCATGCCATGATTCCTCTTTCTAAATCACTAGCCAATATCTTCTTAAAGTTGCACAATGTAGGGCACATTATTTTACCTGAAATTAGACCAAATGATCCCAATCATACAAAACCCAAATGGTACAATAAGCATCAATTTTGTATCTATCATTCCAATAAGGGAATAACATTAAAAATTGTCACCTCTTCAAGAAAACACATTTTGACAATCCTATCTCATCTTCCAATATAAACTTGGGTACATCTAATAATTCATTACCGCAACCTGGGATGCCACGATCACAAGTTGTGACCTTGACAGTGAAACTTGCACCATGAAAAGTCAACCATATTAGTCATGTCCCATCACACTAAGGTTTTATTGGTATGATTAATATTGTTACCAACAATTAGCAATATTTGAGACAATCTTCCCCATCATCATGATCTTCTTGCTACCCCATCCTATAATCATTTATTTTAATATCAAATTCAATCTAGTTGTCCCTCCCTCCTCACCCATGCAACCTTCGTTCCTTCTCTTTATTTTCTAAGTTCCATTTCATTGTTGTATTATCATGCACACTTGGCTATATACCTATGATAGGTCCTTTTCCTCCTTTTTTTTTTCTATTTATCTTTCTTATTTTATTCCTTCCCTTTATTTTTATCATCATTTTTGCATCTTCTTCAAATTGCTTTCATGACTAGGGGAGTTCACCCTCTTTAAAAACACCTTTTTTTTGGGGGAGTTTCTACTCTTCCCAATCAATTTCAAGAATAGGGAATTTCATCCCCTTCTAAATCATTTTTTAGGATCGGAGGAGACCACCCCCTTTCACCTCAATTATATGACTGAGGAAGCCCACCCTATCCCTACTCTCTTTTTGTCTAGGGAAGTTGATACTCCTTCCAACCAGTTATGTATCTGGAGGTGTTGACCTTCCCTCCACATTCAATTCTCTCACTTCTCATTTACTTATGTTAATGTTGCCAAACATCTCATAAATCAATTTTTAGGTTCAAAGGTTGTGCCCTTTGCCTTGCCCTCACAAATCAATTACCAAGTTTTAAGGTTGTTCCCTTTACCTTACCCTCACAAATAAATTACCAAGTTTTAACCTTGCACCCTTTGCCTCACCCTCACAAATCAATTATCAAGTCTTAAGGTTGTGCCCTTTGCCTCACCATCTCAAATAAATTTATAGGCTACAAGGTTGCATCATGTACCTCATCATCTCAAATCCATTTCCAGGTTATGAGGTTGTGTCCTGTACCTCACAATCTCAAATAAATTGCTATGTTACAAGGTTGCATCTTATACCTCGCCATATCAAATAAATTACTAGGTTACAAGGTTATGTATTGTACCTCATCATATCAAATCATTTTTCAGGTTACAAGGTTGTGTCTTGTACCTTGCCATATCAAATAAATTGATAGATTCAAAGGTTGTACCCTTTACCTTACCCTCAAAAATTAATTACCAGATTTTAAGGTTGTGCCCTTTGCCTCAACCTCACCAATCAATTACCAAGTTTAAAGGTTTCATCCTTTGCCACACCCTCACAAATAAATCACATGGTTCTAAGCTTACGTCCTTTGTATCGATATCAATAAATCAATTTCTAGGTTCTAAGGTTGTGCCCTTTGCCTTACCCTCACAAATAAATCACCAGGTTTAAAGGTGGTACCCTTTACCTTACCCTCACAAATCAATTGCCAAGTTCAAAGGTTGCACCCTTTGCCTCACCCTCACAAATCAATCACTAGGTTGAAATGTTGTGTCCTTTACCTCACACACAAATCAACTACTTAGTTTAAAGGTTGTGCTCTTTGCCTCACCATTAATACTTTCCTCAAAAAAGATACCACTCATGTGGTTACGTTTCCAAAATCAAATTTCATTTAGCTTTCCTTTGAAAAAGCACTATTCATTTGGATAGGTTACAAACATTAAATTCCCTTTACAAAAGGCACCATTCATTTGGTCAGATTACAAAAATTAAATTTCCTTTAGAAAAGGTATCATTCATCTGGTCATGTTTCAAATTTCTTAGTTTCCCTTAGAAAATGCACCATTTGTTTGGTCATGTTTCAAAAATCTTAGTTTTCCTTAGAAAAGGTACCATTCATGTTTTAATGTTTCAATAATATTAGTTTCCCTTAGAAAAGGCACCATTCATTTTATCATGTTTCAAAAAATATTAGTTTTCCTTAGAAAAGGCACCATTCATTTGGTCACATTTCAAAAAATTGTTTCTATTACACAAGGCACCATTCATTTGCTCATGTTTCAAAATATTAATTTCCCTTAGAAAAGGCACCATTCATTTGGTCATGTTTCAAAGATCTTAGTTTCTTTTACAAAAGGCACCATTCATTTGGTCATGTTTTAAAAATCTTAGTTTCCCTTAGAAAAGACACCATTCATTTGGTCATGTTTCAGAAATTTTAATTTTTCTTACAAAAGGCACCATTCATTTGGTCATATTTCAAAAATCTTAGTTTCCCTTAGAAAAGGCACCAGTCATTTGGTCATGTTTCAAAAATATTAGGTTCCCTTAGAAAATGAACCATTCATTTGGCCATGTTTTAAAAATCAAATTCTCTTACAAAGGTACCAAATTTATTTGATCAAGCATTAAAATTATTTTACAAAAGGCACCAAATTTATTAAATAATAGTTAATTTTCCTTACAAGGGGTACCAAATTCTATTGGTCATATTTCAAGAACAACAACAACAACAACAACAACAACAAAAACAATAACAACAACAATAAAAACAACACCAAACAAAAGCTTTAAATGACAATATCTCATTCATTCTTCCCCAAATTTAGACATATTACTTGAAACCCCTCAAATAAATCTTCTTATTCTCCTCTTATGCTTTGTTTTCCTCCTTTTCAATCCCCTTACCTTTCTTTCCTATTTCTTTCTTATTTTCATTGGATTCAAATCAATGTTGTATGGTCACACATGAGCGGCTACATACCTTTGACTGGTCCCTTTTCCTCTTTCCCCTTTATTTTTCTTCCTACTATTCCTCATTATCCTAATTATTCTTTCCCTCATTATTCTTTCAATTCACATGCCTTTCTCCATTTCTCACTCTTTCTTCTTACTATTCTATCTACCTCTAATTATTATTTTACTCATTATTTCTTCATTCCATATTCTTTTCTCTCTCATTTTTCTTATCTTGCAAATATTTGTGTTTTTCACTATTTATTTAGTCATGTTTATAACGTCAAACATTTGCATTCAAATAATTCCTTGCATTTATTACATAAATAAAATTCACAATCATAATGTGCTAACTTGATCATGTTTTGAATGTGTAGATACATGTTGTCTGTTCATAATTAGTATAATTAATTAATGACATGTTTTATCACACACTTATTTTATCATTCATATGCATTGCATGTTCATACCATGGTCATATATTTCAATATAGTGTCCTGCTTTATTCAGTTGCATTTTCCCTCATATTACACAAAAACATTTTCATCCCTTGAACATAGTCAATAAGCATACACTAGTTATTGCAACTACCATGATGTCTTTTTCAATCCATTTTCCTTGGTTTCTTGGTACTAAGAATATTTTTGATTATTCAACCATTCCTAGTTCAATCAATTATCCTTTGTCAAATATCATAAAATTCTAATGCAATTTTAGGCTTCCCTTGGCTGACTTGAGTTCTTTATTGGACCAATCGTGTCTCACATATTAAGAAAATTTTGAGTGTAGGGAAGAAAACATCATGAGTAGTATTGCCATAAAGTAAAATTTTTATTGCTCTTACTATAATTTGCATTATCCAAGCTCGAGGATCCAAAAAAAAGGATAATGTTATCTTTTGAAGCTAGATGTATAGAATTAAAGTAACCACAAGATCTAAAATAAGGTTGCAATATGAAATATATGATAATGACAATCCGTTAAGCATAGAAAATTCATAAATAACTTCAAAATTGAATAATATAAATACCACTAATAAATGCTCATGAAAATATGATCTTTATTGAATAAAGACCTCAAATACATCATACTTCATCACTCTCCATTATGACTATATGACCAATCATTCTATATATTTATGTATCTTTCTCGACATCCATATACCAATATATAGAATGCAATGTGACTCTTCATATGGAGTATTCTTGACCTTCACTATTCCTATGACTCTTCATCTTCATATTATATAGAAACATGTACATAGGGATAACTATGCACATTTACATTGCCAAAATACTTTGCACACTTGTGCATTTATTACGTTGTATACAATAAATACTTCCATCCTAATATATGTAACTCTTTTCTAATCTATAGATGTACCCATGGTGGTACATTGACATTTACCAAATGATGTAATTTATTCCAACACCCCCATATATTACATTATCTGGTTATTGAAGACTTTAGTCTTCAATATGGTCTTTATATTTTTTCTTGAACCTATGCTCTTATTTTTCGCTTTGTGCGTTATGCTTCATGTTTGTATCCTGATAAAGTAAAAGATTAGTATTTTCATAGGATACTATATTTGCTGAAAGCTCTTTAACTTCACGATATTTTGTAGTATCTTCTAGTTATTTTATTTCTTGTATCTCTTGAGCTAAGTACTATTGAGTGAAAATTTATCCAATTGTAAAATTACCATCACAATCAGGGATTTAAAGTGAAAGCCCTCTCTTGCAAAGAAATATAAGACTTCTTCAAGGTTAATTTTAGCATAAAAAAATATGTGCTTGAAAGTATGTGCAAATGTGTAAATCTATATAACCTTGATATTAAGGTACCCTAGTGCTTGCAAATAAACTGTTAACAAGGGGACTAGTTTATGTGATTTGTGACATGTTTTTTATTGTTCATTGATTAAAAAGGGGCTTTATTTCCCTTATACACAAAAATAAATGATGAATGAGGTTGCTCCTAATTCCTTTTTTATCTTTGGATTAATGTGACTTATCCCTGAAAACCTTGTTAGTGATTCCTTTTAGTTCATATTAGACTGTGAAAGTGGAAGATCCACTTCATTTTATCTATGCCTTAATGTGAGATTGAAAGTTAGCATTTGGTGTTAGCAGGTTTATTTTATCTTCACATTAAAATCCTGATGTTAGCATGTTAGCAAGTGTTGTAAAAACAATCAACTTCATTGTTATCTGCACTTTAATGTGAAAGTAGTAGGTTAGTAGAGTTAGCAATTTATTTTATCTTTAGATTAAACAATGAAAGTTAGAAAATGTTGTGGAAGATGCACTTCATTTTATTTGAATATTAATGTGAAATTGTAGGTTAGTAGACCCTCCCTTTGAGCACAAATTTTATCTTGATATTAAGGAATGCTGAAACTTGTGCAATGTGAATTCATTTCATCCATTAAAATGGAAAGATATCCAAGTAATTACTTATATTAATGCCTTTAAAAATTAATTACTTGAATGACTAATGACTACAAAATCCTAGGTTAAATTTATGGGTAAAATAGAACCCTAGGATCCTGAGTATTTGATAATACTTGGTGAAGAAAATAAATGAAATAAAGCAAAAATAATAAAGAAAATAAGTGTTGAAAATATTAAAAGATAAAATATTGTCAGTATGATGCTACCCTATCCTACAAATTCAAAGATAACAAGAATTTATGCATGTAACCCAATTCATTCGAAGCTACATTTTTTTGCACAGTCCAAAATGAATCCAGTGCAATATTCTAAGGAAAACAATATGGATTCCATATTATTAAACATTCATAAATTCTATCATTAAAATGCATAAAACATTACCTATAAGTCTAAAATATAAATAATACAAGCTTATACTAAGAGGGGGGGTGTGAAAAATATAAGATAATTTTTTACTTTTCTTTCCCAATCAATATTATGTAATGTATAGATCAATATCAACAATAGTAATCAAAGCAATGCACAAAACACCATACACAATAGAGACACCACAATTTATGTGGTTCACCCAATGTGGGCTACTCCACAGAGAAAATCTTTCACTAAAATTTTCTCAATCAATCTCTTGGGAAGCTTTTCCCTATTACAATGTTTATGGAACTTTGTCAAAAGGAGATGCTGATCCCCTAAATCAAGTTCATGGATCTATATCCATAGGATAACTCCTTCTCCTCTACACTGGCTGGTGATCCTCTAGATTACTACTGCCTCCATTGCACTGGCTTGTGGATCTCTCTTCACTGAAGACTCTTGTCCCCACTCAGAAGACCTATCCTCACTGACCTGGATTATGGATATCTATCCACTGGAGACTACTATCCTCTCTACTATGTCACCTCCAAAGCTCTATATCAAATCTACACTAAACATAGTCCTTCGGTCTAGCACAAATTTGCTCAATCTCTATCTCTAGTCTAGCATAAACTTGTCCTCAAATCTGCACCAAACTTTGCTCCTCAAGTCCACTCAGAACTTGCTCAATATACTCAACAAGTCCACTCAGAACTTGCTCAATATGATCAACAAGTCCACTCAGAACTTGCTCAAACTGCTCAACAAGTCCACTCAAAACTTGCCCAAATATGCTCAACAAGTCCACTCAGAACTTGCTCAACCCTGCTCAATAAATCCACTCACAACTTACCCAAATTTTCTCTCAATATGTATTGTAAGCTTCCATAAAATATTACTCAAATATTTCCACAAGTCCTCTCAAAGACTTACCTCAAATCTTCTCAACAAGTTCACACTAGAACTTGTCCAATCTCATAGAAACATAAAGAGAATTTTTAGAGACCCAATATGTTCTATACTCAATACCCAATCACTTTCTCAACTCAAATCAGAATATAGAATAGTTTGTTTTATGGAACTTGAAAAATCACTTCACACACCCACTTGACTAGGCTCAACCAACTCTACTCAACCAATCACTCAAGGAAACAACCCTTGCTCACAAACCCTATTCCAAGCATGTAAACATCAACCCAAAAATATTTCCAACAATGCTCAACAATAATCCTCACATAAAAATGATACTCATGTTCTTTTCAAACCCTGGTTCAAGTTATTTGCTCAATAACTCACTTCAACAACAATTCTTATAAAAAAGTCTTCACATAGCAATGATAATAAAACCCTAGTTCAATCTCTTTACACAACCAATGGCTTCAACAACAATGCTTATACAATAGTCTTCACATAACAATAATACTCTAACCCTAGTTTAAGCTTTTCACACAACCAATTGCTTCAACAACAATGCTTATAAAATAAGGTTTTAACCACACTTCTTTATTCCAAAAAATGTTGTAGCAATCACTCAAACACACTCAAAAGGAAATCCTAATCAAGTCCTTTTCACTCCAAACTTATTTTCTAGAAAACAATCAATCAACTTAAACTTTGAATAATATGCCCATAATTTTTTCTTGATAAAGATGACCTTCAAGAATCTGCCACAATAACACAATATTCCTTTGCCAATTCTCAAAAGGATTAGATGACAATACAATGCATATATTAATTCATGAGTATACCTTATTACTCCAATCTCAAAATAATATCCAACACCATACTATTTTGAATATTCACCTCTCAAGCATAAGTCACTTTACTAATTTGTTTATCAAAGCCCAAGGCTATTTCTACTTATATCTCCCTAAAATTATTATTGCATTAAAGATAATTCTTTTGATAAAATAATGCAATTTATCTTTCCCTTTTCTAAGGTAAAATTTTTTTACCCACAAGTAAATATTTTCACCTCAAAAATTAATAAAAACTACTCTTTTTAATTTAGGTATCCATAAAATTAATTACAACCTTATTTCTACTTTATTCAACCTTAGCCTAAATTAAAATTAAAGCTCACAAGAATGTTACCAGTTTTATTAACACATGAAGTGCTTCTTCTTCCAAGCGCCTTCCTCTTGGGTGTCACCACTGTGGAGATATGTTATCCCTTAGAGTATCTACACTTTATGCCTTCACATGCTTCAGGCCATGCCACACTATGTTCACTGCCTCAAGCCACACCTTGGCTATGCTTACTGCCTTGCACCACTCCTTGGCTACATTTACTTTCTCTGGCTAAAAATTGACTATGTTTGCTACCTTGCACCACACTTTGGCTACATTTGTTGTCTCTAGCCACTCCTTGGTTGCGTTCTCTGCCTTGCGCCACTCCTTGGCTACATTTGCTATCTCTAGCCACTCCTTGGCTGCATTTGCTACATTGCACCACTCCTTGGCTACATTTGCTGCCTTACACCACTCCTTGGCTACGTTTATTGTCTCTTAGCCACACCTTGGCTACATTCGCTGGGCATACAAAAAAATTTCACTATACTTTCTTCCTTACACAATTGCACATTTTTATCATCAAGCAAAATGATGACTAAAATGCCTCCAAAGCATTAGAATTTATACTAAATCTCTTCCCCCATTCATGACGTCGACGCTCGATTTATTCTCAATGTTGGTGCTCAATTTTACTTTGAAACTTTATTAATTTATAAAATATTTAAATTCTTTTGAATTAAATTTTATGAATTAATTATTTAAACCCTATGGTTTTAAAGAAAAACCCTTTTATTTTTTCCACCATTGGTTTTAAAGAAAAACCTTTTATTTTTGCCACCATTGGTTTTAAAGAAAAACCTTTTATTTTTGCCACCATTGGTTTTAAAGAAAAACCTTTTATTTTTGCCATCATTGGTTTTAAAGAAAAACCTTTTAACTTATGCTTCCACATAATATTTAAAAATATTATAGAGCCCTTTGCCTTTAAATTTTGTATTGTTCCTCTTGATCTTGATTTTATTAGATGCTTCTTCCAGAATATCAATGACAACTTTTCTAACTTGTTTCTTGATAAATTCCTTGAAAAATTCCTTTGTTATGTGACCATAATTGTTGCACTTGTAACACTTAATGTTATTATTTTTTGAAGGTGCAAATGTCATAGGATTTATTCTAGTGAAGCCATACCTCCTTCTGTCATGAATCTTGCAATTTATTGCCTTGTGACCAAACTAATTATATGAGTAGCAATATCCATGGAAGAACTGTCTGTTCCCATATTCCTGTCTTTCATGTGTCCTGCATTGTGAAGCCATGTGCCCAAACTTGTGACATGAAAAACATCTTTCATTAAATTTTCCTTGTCTTGACCTCATTGGTCTCCTAGACCTATTCTGATTGTTGTTCCATCCGTATCTTCTTTGTGCATTATTCCTATTTTTTTTGAACTCTCTATTGTCCAATCCATCCTCAGATGTCTCGCTTTATTTTACACTATATTTTTTTGAAGTATCTTCATATGAAGTATCTTCTTCTCCAAAAATTGAAGTTGACTCTCCTTCCCATTTCTTTTGATTCTGTTCAAATTCGAGATTTGTCTTGCTTGATGTAGTATTTTGTGTCTTGATGAACTTATCCAAGTTATTTGAGTTGTTTTTAAACCCTTTCATCTTGATATTGGAGTCCTCTAAATCTTCTTTTAGTAGTGCCACTTCTTGTGCTAACTTATCACATTCCAAGATCTTTGCTTCTAACTTATCTTTGAACCTCTTTATCTTAGCCTTTTATTTTTCTAAATCCTCTATGAGCAATATTCTCTCTTCATAACATTCTTGGAATTAAATTTCAAGTTTAGAGTGTTGCTTCCTTACCTTCTTTACCATATCAAGGACATAGATAAGTTCACCCTTGAGATCATAACCATCATTTTTTGAATATTTCTCTATTTGTTTACCTTTGTCCATATCTTTATTTTCTTTTGGCATATCTTATATAGGATCACTTACTTCTTCTTATAAAGCCATTAGAATATTTTCATATGGTCCTTCAAGTGCATTCTCATATCCATCATCATTGAAACTATAACCATCCCTTGTAAAATCATCTTCAAGATGTCCAAAGTTACCACATCTAAAACACTTGAGAATTTTTGGAGTCCTTTTCTTAACTTGGTATTTTTCTTCAATCATAAATGGGATTTCATCTCTATCATTGTCTAAAAACTAGCATCACTATCACTTGAGTACTTACTTGCCTTATCCACATAGTAGCTCCTATTTTTTATTTGAAAGAACTTCTTTCCTTATTTGCTTTGTCTATCCTTGTTTTTCTTCTAATGCCTATATCTTTTTGATTCCTTGTTCCTGTGATCCTATTTTTCTTCACCATTTTTGTTCTTTGGTTCTTGACAATCTGTTCCAAAATGTTCGAACTTTCCACAATTGAAAGATCTTAGATCTTTGGATCTTCTAGATTCTTTATCTCTTCTACCATAATTAGCTTCTTCATCACTATATGACTCACTGCTTGATTCTGACTTCTTACTCTTTGTATTTTTTATTGATTTGAATGTTGCTTCCTTTTGGGGAATATGATATTTTGTTCTTATCTCAAATGTTGTGAGCATAGCAAGCAACCTATCTCTTGTCAAATTATCACCATCCATTGATACTTCTATAGCATAAACTTGTTCACTAAATATTTTTGGAAGAGTTATTAAGACTTTATCACAAACATTTGATTCATCAATATTCATTCCAAGTCCTTGCATATCATTAAAAACCTCATCAATTCGAATTAGATAAGGACTAATATTTTTCTCTTCGTTCATTCCTAATTCTTCAAGTTGTCCTTTGAGATTTCACATCTTTACTTTCTTGACACTTTTATCTCCTTCATATGTATTTTGTAATTTATCCCACATCTCTTTTGTAGTTTTACAATGCATAACTTTCATAGACTCTGTTCTACACAAACCTCTCACAAGTACATTCACTGCTTTTGAATTATAGTGTTGTATAAGCTTACCTTCCTTATCTATAGGAGGATTGACTAAGGGATTGTATCCAAATTCCACTGATTCCCAAATTTTATTGCCAAGTGCCATAAGGTAGATCTTCATCATCATACACCAATACATATAGTCACTTCCATCAAATACTGGTGCTGAATTATTTGAGGATACCTCCTTAGGATCCATTATGTTCTTGTTAGTTTTTCCTTTAGGATGTTAAAATATTTTGAAGGAACCTACTTTGATACCAATTTAAGAACACAAGCTTATACTAAGAGGGGGGTGAACAATATAAGATAATTTTTTACTTTTCTTTCCCAATCAATATTATGTAATTTATAGATCAATATCAATAGCAGTAATCAAAGCAATGCACAAAACACCATACACAATAGATACACCACAATTTATGTGGTTCACCCAATGTGGGCTACTCCATGGAGAAAATATTTCACTAAAATTTTCTCGATCATTCTCTTGGTAATCCTTTCCCTATTACAATATTTATGGACCTCTGTCCAAAGGAGATGCTGATACCCTAAATCAAGTTCATGGATATCTATCCACATGAGAACTCCTTCTCCTCTGCTTTGGTTGGTGATCCTTTAGAATACTACTGCCTTTATGGATCTCTCTCCACTTAAGAATCTTATCCCCAGTCAGAAGACCTATCCTCACTACTCTGGATGATGGATCTCTATCCACTAGAGACTAATGTCCTCTCTGCTCTATCAACTCTAAAGCTCTATCTCAAATTCGCACTAAACACAGTCCTTCGGTCTAGCATAAATCTTCTAAATATCTATCTCTAGTATGACATAAACCTATCCTCAAATATACACTAAACTCTACTCCACAAGTCCACTCAAAAATTGCTTAATTTTTCTCAACAAGTCCACTCAAAACTTGATCAATCTGCTCAACAAGTCCACTCAAAACTTGCTCCATATACTCAATAATTCCACTCAAAACTTGTTTAATCTGCTCAAAAAGTCCACTTAGAACTTGCTCAACCCTGCTTAATAAGTCCACTTAGAACTTATACAAATCTAATCTCCATATGTATTGTAAGCTTCCACAATTTCATTGCCAATTACCATAAGGTAGATCTTCATCATCATAGTCCAATACATATAGTCACTTCCATCAAATACTGGTGCTAAATTATTTGAGGATACCTCCTTAGGATCCATTGTGTTCTTGTTAGCTTTTACTTCAAGTTGTTAAAATATTATGAAGGAACTTGCTCTAATATCAATTGAATAACACAAACTTATACTGAGAGGGGGGTGAACAGTATAAGACAACTTTTTACTTTTATTTCCCAATCAATATTATGTAATATATAGATAAATATCAATAGCAGTAATCAAAGCAATGCACAAAACACCATACACAATAGAGACACCATAATTTACGTGGTTCACCCAATGTGGGCTACTCCACGAAGAAAATATTTCACTAAAATTTTCTTGATCAATCTCTTGGGAATCCTTTCCCTATTACAATGTTTATGGACCTCTATCCAAAGGATATGCTGATCCCCTAAATCAAGTTCATGGATATCTATCCACAGGAGAACTCCTTCTCCTCTACTCTAGTTGGTGATCCTATAGAAGACTACTACCTCCACTGCATTGGCTTGTGGATCTCTCTCCACTGAAGACTCTTATCCCCACTTAGAAGACCTATCCTCACTACTTTTGATGATGGATATCTATCCACTAGAGACTAATGTCCTCTCTACTCTATCACCTCCAAATATCTATCTCAAATTTGTACTAAACACAGTCCTTTGGTCTAGTACAAATATTCTAAATATCTATCTCTAGTCTAGCACAAACCTATCCTCAAATCTACACCAAACTCTTCTCCACAAGTCCACTAAAAACTTGCTTAATTTTTCTCAACAAGTCCACTCAGAACTTGATCAATTTGCTCAACAAGTCCACTCAAAAATTGCTCAATCTACTCAAAAAGTCCACTCAAAACTTGCTTAATCTACTCAACAAGTCCACTCAGAACTTGCTCAAATTGCTCAACAAGTCCACTCAGAACTTACCCATCTGCTCAACAAGTCCACTCAAAAATTGCTCAACCCCGTTCAATAAGTCCACTTAGAACTTATAAAAATCTAATCTCAATATGTATTGTAAGCTTCCAAAAAATCTTACTCAAATATTTCCACAAGTCATCTTAAAGACTTGTCTCAAATCTTCTCAACAAGTCCACACTAGAACTTGTGCAATCTCATAGAAACATAAAGAGAATTGTTAGAGACCCAATATGTTCTATACTCAATCCCCAACCACTTTCTCAACTCAAATCAAAATATAGAATAGTTTGTTTTATGGAACTTGAAAAATAACTTCACACATCCACTTGACTAGGCTCAACCAAATCTACTCAACCAATCACTCAAGGAAACAACCCTTGCTCACAAACCCTAGTCCAAGCATGTAAATATCAACTCAAAATATTTCCAACAATGCTCAACAAAAATCCTCACATAACAATGATACTCATGTTATTTTCAAACCCTAGTTCAAGTTCTTTTCTCAATAACTCACTTCAACAACAATGCTTATAAAATAGTCTTCACATAGCAATGATAATCAAACCCTAGTTCAAGCTCTTCACAAAACCAATGGCTTCAACAACAATGCTTATACAATAGTCTTCACATAGCAATGATACTCTAACCCTAGTTCAAGCTTTTCACACAACCAATGACTTTAACAACGAGGTTTTAACCACACTTATTTATTCCAGAAAACCTTGTAGCAATCACTCAAACACACTCAAAAGGAAACCCTAATCAAGTCCTTTTCACTCCAAAATTATTTTCCAAAAAACAATCAATCAACTTAAACTTTGAATAAAATTCCCATACCTTTTTCTTGATAAATATGACCTTCAAGAATCTGTCAAAATAACATAATATTCCTTTGCCAATTCTCAAAAGGATTAGATGATTATACAATGCATATATTAATTCATGAGTATACCTTATTACTCCAATCTCAAAATAATATCCAACACCATACTATTTTGAATATTCACCTCTCAAGCATAAGTCACTTTACTACTTTGTTTATCAAAGCCCAAAGCTATTTCTACTTATATCTCCCTAAACTTATTATTGCATTAAAGATAATTATTTTGATAAAATAATGCAATTTATCTTTCCCTTTTCTAAGGTAAAAATATTTTACCCACAAGTAAATATTTTCACCTCAATACTTAATAAAAACTACTCTTTTTAATTTAGGCATTCATAAAATTAATTACAACCTTATTTCTCCTTTATTCAACCTTAGCCTAAATTAAAATTAAAGCTCACAAGAATGTTACTAGTTTTATTAACTCATGAAGCGCTTCTTCTTCCAAGCGCCTTCCTCTTGGCTGTCACCACCATGGAGCTGCGTTCTCCCTTGGAATCTCCACACTTTATGCCTTCACCTGATTCAGGCCATGCCATGCTATGTTCACTACCTCAAGCCACACCTTGGGTACACTCACTGCCTTGCACCACTCCTTGGCTATGTTTGTTGCCTTTGGATAAAACTTGACTATGTTCACTGCCTTGCACCACTCTTTGGCTACGTTTGTTGTCTTTGGCAACTCCTTGGCTGTGTTCTCTTTCTTGTGCCACTCTTTGACTATGTTTGCTATCTCTGGCCACTCCTTGGCTACGTTTGCTGCCTTGCACCACTCCTTGGCTATGTTTACTGCCTTGCGACACACCTTGGCTATGTTCGCTGGGCATAAACAAAATTTTCGCTATACTTTCTTCCTTACACAATTGCACATTTTTATCATCGAGCAAAAGGATGAATGAAATGCCTCCAAGGCATTAGCCTTTATACTAAATCTCTTCCTCCATGCATGACGTCGACGCTCGATTTATTCTCAACGTCGGTGCTCGATTTTCCTTTGAAACTTTATTAATTTATAAAATATTTAAATTCTTTTGAATTTAAATTTTATAAATTAATTCTTTAAACCCTATGGTTTTAAAGAAAAACCCTTTTATTTTTGCCACCATTGGTTTTAAAGAAAAACCTTTTATTTTTGCCACCATTGGTTTTAAAGAAAAACCTTTTATTTTTGCCACCATTGGTTTTAAAGAAAAACCTTTTATTTTTGCCACCATTGGTTTTAAAGAATTTTTTTTTATTTTTATCATCATTGGTTTTAAAGAAAAACCTTTTAACTTATGCTTCCACATAATATTTAAAAATATTATGGAACCCTTTGCATTTAACTTTTGCATTGCTCCTGTTGATCTTGATTTTATTAGAAGCTTCTTCCAAAATATCAATGACAACTTTTCTAACTTGTTTCTTGACAAATTCCTTGACATTTAATGATGACTTCATTTCTTGACATCAATGACAACTTTAACTTTAAGGACTCAAAATGTCCAACAAAAGCATGGAAGATAAAAATAAAATCGTTAGCTCAAAACACCCAGAAATATCTCTGCCAACTCTACTTACAAGGTGCAAATTTCTAAAGCTCTTGCATTTAAAAATGAAATATAATATCTTTATTTACAAAAAATTTCCAACCCTTTTTATTTCTTTCGATGTATTTAAATTTTACAAGATGTCTCTTCATTTTCTCTTTCATCATTTGATTTTAACTTTTGATCATATTCTATTTTAGTCTACATAATTATATTAATAAAGCGGATATATCGTTTCTTCTATAAAAAAAAAAAATAATACCTAAATCTCTTGTGCTTTCTCTGAAACCCATGTCTCTAAATATTAAATTATACTAACAATAAAACAATGAAGACTTTTCAAACCTTATCTCTCAACTCATCAAGAACCATGAATAATATTGAAAGGGTTAACTTGTATATAACAATGAATGCATACCTTCTCCATTCATTCATCGACCAAGATGATACATTCTTCATGCCTTCACGATAGAAGTTTCCTAGTGTCTAGGTAGTGAATACATGAATCCATATTTGTGGACGACCAATTTTGTAGCAATGGTGGTATCCGGGCAAGTGACTCGACCTAGACTATGCTAAAGGATACCCACTCACCCCACATTCATGAACAAAACCATACCTATATTTGATGTTATAGGCTACAGGATTATTATTGCACTCGATCTAGATAAATGCACCCTCACAAATACTTCCTTACCTCTGTCATCGACGAATTGCAAACTACCAACATAATATTGCAGCGATGGACAACCAAGAAGCATTACGATGCAAATAATCGAGAATCCTATATCTTGATTACTTTGAGATCCATTCATGGTGAGGCCCAATAGTATCATAAATTTGATGATGATCCATGGGATATTTAATTAATATGGACAACTATACTGCTATTGTCAGAACTGCACCATCGTTTTTGCCTTGGCTGATGTACATTGTGCTAGATGTTCATCACCTTGGGATTGTAATAATTTTGATATAACACCACATATTTGTTAGGCTTATACCAAATGATTATCCCACCTGAGTGTTTCTTCTCCCTATATTTGATTTTTACTTTGCCAAAATAATATGCATACTGTGCACATTTAGCAGTTTCACTATCAAATACTGTGTTCACACTGATTATCTCCTTCATGCGATTAATACTTTGACACTCATCCTTGTAACCGTACTTCATGAGTGATAATTCCTGGCTAGTCCATCGTGCACAACATGGTTTTGGATACCATGTAATAAAAAGAGAGATTGGAGTCTTCAATATTCTCCCAACCTACAATTTAGATGGACACCTTGTCTACCTTAATAATCTGCATTGATCCACATAATTTGCTACCAAATCAAACCGTCAAGATATCTATCATAGGTTGATGTCTCTAAGCATGTTAATACAACTATTCTACCAAATGTTTCTTTTTGACCGTCATCTATGCTCATATTTCAAGTTCGACACGCTTCGATAAACTCTGCATGTGATACATGTATTGTCATATCTAACTATTGACTTCATAAATCTGCTCATGACCTACGTGTTCTTGTCATATCCTACAGTCAACTACCAAATATGAATAATTTATAACTTTTACTAAGTAGATATCATCGATATGCACCTACATCACTCCCAATTCAAGTCATTGTGCTATCTATCTAACAGGAGTATTCATCAAGTCAGTTTGGATCCAATCTATGGTGCCCCATCAACCATCAGTATGTGGTGTGTTTTCATAGAATGGATGTACACATCCAACCAAGCAAACATATCAAACCGCAACCTGCATCCAGGTCGCTATGCAATAATCTATCTCCATGTCATGCATGCTAGATTTTTCCACTTATGTAGAATCTAGTTAGCAATATTGTCCACACATTAGTGGCCCGGTCATATCTTGGTCCATACGTCCAGTTGGTAGTCACCATCCACATTGGAAACTGCACCCTTATCCATCTCTGGTAGTTCACCTACAACACAATGAAGAGCATATAAATACCAATACTAACACCAGTAACAATATCTACATAAGCTAATACCTTGCATAACATAAGAATAATATCTTATAGGTGTTTCATTTTATTTTATTATTATTATTTTTGTATATATATTTTTTATTTATTTTTTTATTTGTTTTGTTTTATTTTCTTATATATATAATTTCAAATTAATCAACTTAAAATGCTTTGACTATCAAAAACTCAAGACAATGAAAATAAACTTTAAAATTAACATTTAAATTTTAAAACACATAATTAAATCTATCAGTTTGATCCATTCAAACCAAGATCTATCTAACAACAAAAGAAAAGGTGGGTCCCCAAATTTTGGGGTTAGTTGTGCAATGACCACAACAAATGGTGACTTTGCTGGGAAATCCTCCTGAGAATTTTGTATGAAGAACCCAATCTGAAATGAGAACACAAAATATCAGTGAAATGATAATTACTTAGTGATATCCCAAGAATTTTGGGGTAAAAAACTTTGAATGAAGGTAACTAATCCATGTACATTTGCTCAATGTGTGCAAAGTGATTCATTTTGCATTATTCGAACCTTCCGAATTCCATAATCTATTTTACATTTAGGATTTGAAGCATGACTCATAAACAAATTTTTTACAAATATAGCCCTACTATTTGTCAGGGGTCTATAGCCCCGATGGAGCTTATCTAACTCACCCTTGTGATTTATTGATATTTTACGAAGCCATTTTTTCTTTCTTTGAATAAGCTTTGTTTAGATAGATCCCTATTACCAGTCAGGCATCTATAGCCCCAAGAGAGTATATCTAAATAGGTTACTAATTTTAGCATGTTTTCCTTTTCTTGCTCCCTTTTTTTACTTTTTATTTTTTATTTTTTACTAGGCTTTACAAAATTTTTTGCCCCACAAGGGTTAGGAAGCATAGAGATGGAGCGAGTTGGATACCTGACTTAATTTGCAAAATAAAATGACTTCATCCTTTAGGAATTCCAGAAATATCCTTTAATATGTGAGTTATAAGTGAAGATTTGGCTAAATATTTCATTGTTCCACTCTTTACCATTTTAGTCCCAAAATATGAGCATGATCATAAAATAATTCCACCTCCCTTATCCTATTTTTACTTGCTTTAAGATAAGGTATTTCAACCTACTCCAAAAAGGACCTAATACCAACAAAGGAACCAGGAGTCAGTGCCCATTATCAACATCAACCACAAACAAAGGGAGAACACCAAAATGATAAAAATAAAATCAACTAAATAACATGTGTTTATAATAAGAGGGGGGGGATAAACAATATACAATAATTTTTTTTTCTTTTCAAACCATATGATAACATCACCAATATTAAATTAGTAAGCATCACAAAAAGCATCACACAAATGAGAGACATGATTTAATGTGGTTCACCCAATGTGGGCTACATCCATGGAGAAAATATTTCACTAAAATTTTCTCAACAAATATCTTGGGAATAGTTCCCTATTACAATGTTTATGGACCTCTATCAAAAGGAGATACCAATATCCTAATCAAGTTTATGGATCTCTATCCATAGGATAACCCTTTATCCTCTGCTTTGGATGATGATATTTCTAGAAGACTACTGCCTCCACTGCACTGGCTTGTGGATCTCTTTCCACAAAAGACATTATCCTCACTCAGAAGATCTCTATCCTCACTATCCTAGCTAATTTATTTCTATCTAATAGAGACTACTATCCTCTGCTCTGTTACCTCCAAAACATGCTCTTACTCTACTCTTTATCTATCTTAGATCTGTACTGAACACTGTCCTCTACCCTGCATAAATCTATTCAATATATATATCAAGTCTACACTAAACATTGTCCTTCAGTCTAGCACAATTTTTATCAATATCTGTATCAATTCTGCACTAAACACTAGCATTCGATCTAGCACAAATCTACTCAATTTCAGTCTCAAATATGCACTAAACACTATCCTTCGATCTAGCACAAATCTGCTCAATATCTATCTCAAATATACACAACAAGTCCTCACTAGAACTTGTCCAATCTGCTCAACAAGTCTTCACCAAGAATTACCTTAAATATGATTGTAATCTTCCACAAAAGCTCACACAAATCTATCCTTAAGCTTTCACAAAAACTTTATTCAAATTAATTGCAAAACTAGCATACACAACTCAACTCAATCATTTCAAAAAACCTCTTTAATCACACAAACAAGTTTCACTCAAAATCCTTTTTAATCATAGAAACATATAGAGAATGGTAAGAGAATCAATATATTTCACACTCACAAATCACTCAATCACCTTCAAACTCACTCTATGAATCTCAACCCTTGACTCAAGATGATTCCACATTCACATAACAATGATACTCATGATCTTTTCACAAACCTTAATCAGTACATGAAGGTACACTCAAATATTTCCAACAATGCTTATCAAACAAACCTTTTCACTCCAACTTAGCATTTCACAACATTCAACCCAACACTATTTCACTCACAAGGAATATGTGCCCATACCTTTTGCTTTGATGGAGATATATCTTCAAAACCTGTCTTAATCACAATCAAAACCTCTTTGCCAATTCCAAGGTTAGGTAGCAACAATCTATCTCATATCAACTCAAAATTCTCCTTAATATTTATTTCACCATACACAAATACCAAGTCTCAAGTACACCTTATAAAATCTAAACTAACAAAGGTTCAATAAACTTAATTTCACAATAATCCACTTCAGATTTTTAATGCATAATATAATCAAACTAACTCCCTTATATCTCCCTACTAAAAAATGCATTATCAAATAATCAAAACATCTTTCCAAAAATAATTCAATTCACTTTTAAGCCAAATTAAATATTTCTCAATATTCAACTTAAGACAAAAATAAAATATATCTTAACCACCTTATATCTCCCAAATTAAAATTGCATTTCAAAATAATTAACACCTCTTATCCAAAAATAATGCAATTTACTTTTAAACAATAATTAAATTCTTCACAACCTTTAATTAAAATAACAACCTTTAAATCACCTTATATCTTCCAAGGTGATCAACATACGACTTTAGACCTTATGCACATATGACAAAAATAATGTACATTTGCACTCCTTGGTGGGATTCGATCCTAGGTTAAGCCACTGCCTACACCCTAGCCGCGGTCTAGTTGTCGTGTTAGCTAGGTGCTCACGTGGGAGGCAAAAGTGCTTTGAGCACTTTGTCTCTTCCACCAACACCAAAGCCACCAAAAGGCTTTTTCCCTTCGCAAATGCCAAGACTCGAATGCGGGTATCCCACGTACCCTGCACCTTACATGCCAAAAACTTGCCACTAGCCCAACCACTTGGTTGGTGTTAAGCATTTATGCCCTTGTCACTTTGACATTCATTTTTTGGTTGCAAATAAAAAATTTCCTCGTCTTGTTTTGCTTATGAATTTTTCGTATTCCACAATAATCACATGTGCTCTAAAATATTTGGAGACTTTCATTTGTGAGACAAATGTTATGGTATTCATACCATATGCTTCTATCCTTCGAACATCGGTGGGGGAATAAAAGTTTAATTAAATTTGTGCCCAATCGGTTTTAATAATATTATTTTTATAAATTAATTTATAATATAAATATTATAAATTATTTATAAATTACCTTAGGCTTTAATTTAACCTTTAATATTATAATATTATTTCCATTGGGCCTAGGTATTTTTCTCTTTCGCCCTTAGACCTTTTCTGATCGCCTTTAATATTTTAATAATAAATATTATAATATTATTTTCTTTAGGCCTTTTATTTAGGGTATTTAATCATCCTTTTGACCAATCTTGTGAAGCTCTTAAACCAAATGTCTTGGGCTTAAAATTTAAATATTTTAACCCTTCATTTGCCAAGTCTTGCACTGAATCTTGACACCGACTCTTGAAATCAATGATAACACATCTAACTCAAAATTTCCAACAATCTTCCCTTTGTCATTGATGGCAACCTTTTTTTTTTTGTAACCATTCATTTTCCTTTTTCTAATACTACTCCCCCTGAGAAACTGCTCCTCTTGACTGAATGCTCTCCCCCTTTGTCATCAATGGCAAAGGGCCACCTTTGGGTCTTGGGGCTAATAATGAGACTCTTAGCCTATCCCCTCCACCACCTCCTATCTCGAGGTGGTTAATTCTAGGGTGGGAGTAAAACTACTCCCAATTTTCTTTGAAGATACTCAAAAGTCTCTCTCGAAAGTGGCTTAGTGTAGATGTCCACAATCTGCTCCTTTGTAATAACATATGCCAACCTGACCTGCTTATCTGTCACTTGCTCTCTCAGAAAAATATATTTGATCATAATGTGCTTGGTATTGGAATGCATCACCGGATTCTTTGAGATACTTATAGCACTTGTATTATCACACAGTATAGGAATAGGGTGATCATGCTTTATCTTGAAGTCCTCTAAAGTTTACTTCATCCATAATATCTGTGTACAATAAGCAACTGCTGCTATATACTTTGCATCTACTATGGATAAGGATACTCATGCCTATTTTTTTCTTAACCAAGAGACTAAATAGTATTCAAGAAAGAATGCTCCTCCACTTGTGCTTTTTCTATCATCAATGTTGCCAGCCCAATCTACATATGTATAAGTTGTGAGAGTGAAACTGTCACTTTTCTCTAGAGCAAGCTGTGAGAACACATAAAAGCTATGGGATTTTCAGAATTACCTTTGCTCTTTTGAGTCAATACACTTGCAAATGAATGATTAGATGTAAATATGTAAATATAAAATGGCTTTGTATAATTAGGACTCACCAATACCGGTGTGCTAGAGATAGTATCTTTAACATTATGGAAAACTTACCTTACCTCATTAGTCCAACTTATATTGACATCCTTTCTTAGCATATCATTCAATGGCCTTACTATTTTCGTGAACCCAGAAATAAATTTCTTTATAAAATTGATTTTACCAAAGAATGACCTTAGCTCTTTTTGATGTCAAGGAGTTGTTCTCACAAAGTTGTCATTGATGTCACAAGATGAAGTCATCATTAATACCAAATATTTCAGCAGGAAACAAAGGGGATAAAAATGGTTATTTGATATCCAGGAAGAAGGCCAAAGATCAAGTGAAACAGTGCAAAATACAGAAGTAAAAAGGAGTTATAATATTTATTTTATAAATTATTTAAATTCAGTGTGAATTTAAATTTTATAAATAAATATTAAAGGTACTTTATCAAAGGTATAATATTATAATAGTGGTTATTATAATATTAAATGTGCCATGGTGAAAACCCAAATAAAACATTTATAATTCTTATTATAATGTTTTATAAGGCAAAAGTGGGTTTTATAAAGTCTAAAGATATTTTAATAAACCCAAAGTTGGGTTTTTAAAGATAAAAGGCTTTTAAGCCTTATAATTTCATCGACATTCATGAAGGAGCTAGCGCCGACGTATTAAGGTTGGCAAGAAATTAATATAAAAGCATTTCCAAAAACCATTGGCAATTACCCTTGCTCGAATATCGAATTGCATGTGAAGAAGAGGAAAGAGCTCGTGAAAAACATTTTTGTTCATTGCGAAAAGGAGAAAAGCAGAAGGTGCACGATTTGAGGGCACATAGGCCAGCTTGGCCTAGCGGTGCGTTGAGTTGTTTGGACGCAGGAGGTCCTGCATTCGAATCACAGGCAGTGCGAAAGGGAAGACGTGTTTGGAGCCCAAGGCGCACACGGTTTTTATTGAAGGTGCACGTTTTCACAAAGGATAACAAGCACGTTGTGCTTGTTGGTTGTTGTGCGAGTGCGTGGCTCGACGACGACTTTGGCCATGGCTAAGGCGCTTAGGGAAGGAGGAGATAGAGGGTTCGAAACCCTCCAAGGCAAGTTTAATTTTTGTAAAGTATTTTTAATTGCCCACGTGGAGTTATAAGGGTGTTATATGATGTGTTAAGCCTTAGGGAAATTAAAAGGGGTTATGATTTAATTTTATTTTATATAAGGCTTGCATAAAGTTTTTTTATTAAAGTGGATTTATTTTAGTGGGGCAATTTAATTAAAACTTGTCATTAGGGGTTATGAGGAGTTTGTGAAGGATAGTATTGACATTATTGAGAATCAAGGTTATTGTGAATTAATTTCTCATAAAAGGGTTATTTATTTTATAAGAAGACTATGGTGAAAATTATTATTGAGTTGGAGTAATAAGGTGTTATTGAGTTATTATTTTTGTATTGTGGTATTACTCAAGTCTTCTAACCCTTTTGTGATTGGAAAGAGAAATTTATGAGAGTGGCAGATTTGTGAGAACAACTCCTTGGCATCAAAAAGGTATGGGCAAATTCCTTCTTGGTTGAGTTGATTGATTGGCTTTATTGAAAATTAAGTTTGGAGTGAAAAGGACTTGATTAGGGTTTCCTTTTCGAAAGTGGTTGAGTTATTGCTTCAAGGTTTTCTGATTTGAGAGTTGAGATTAAAACCTTGTTTTATTAGCATTGTTGTTGAGATCATTGGTTGAGTGAAGTGTTTGAGTTAATGCTTCAAGGTTTTCTGAAATTGAGAGTTGTGATTAAAACATTGTTTGATGAGCATGGTTGTTGAAGTGAGTTGTTATGCAAAGAACTTGAACTAGGGTTTGAAAAGATCATGAGTATCATTGTTATGTGAGATTTGTTGTTGAGCATTGTTGGAAACATTTTGAGTTGGATGATACATGCTTGGACTAGGGTTTGTGAGCAAGTGTTGTTTCTTGAAGTGATTGGTTGAGTAGAGTTGATTGAGCCTAGTCAAGTGGATGTATGAAGTGATTGTTCAAGTTCCATAAAATAAACTATTCTATATTTTGAGTTGAGAAAGTGATTGAGTTTTTGAGAATAGAACATATTGAGTCTCTAACAATTCTCTTTATGCTTCTATGAGATTGAGTTGAGAAAGTGATTGAGTTTTTGAGAATAGAACATATTGAGTCTCTAACAATTCTCTTTATGCTTCTATGAGATTGAGTGAAAGTGAGTTTTGAGTTTGAGTAACTTTATGTTTCTATGAGATTGGATAAGTTTTGTGTGAGCTTGTTGAGCAGATTTGGAAGAAGTTCATGTGGACCTGTTGAGCATATTTGGACAGGTTCTATGTGGACCTGTTGAGAATATTTGGACAGGTTCTATGTGAACTTATTGAGTAGATTTGGATAGGTTTTGTGTGGACCTATTGAGCATATTTGAGCAGGTTCTGAGTGGACCTATTGAGCAGAGTTGTGCTAGATCGACTGGACTATGTTTAGTGCAGAATTGAGATAGAGCTTTGGAGGTGATAGAGCAGAGAGGATAGTAGTCTCCGGTGGATAGAGATCCATCAGCCAGGGTAGTGAGGATAGGTCTTCTGAGTGGGGACAAGAGTCTTTAGTGGAGAGAGATCCACAAGCCAGAGCAGTGGAGGCAGTAGTCTTCTAGAGGATCATCAGCTAGAGCAGAGGAGAATGAGTTCTCCTATGGATAGAGATCCACAAACCAGATTTAGGGGATCAACATCTCCTTTGGATAGAGGTCCATAAACATTGTAATTGGGAAGGATTCCCAAAATATTATTTGAGAAATATTTAGAAGAAATACTTTCTTCGTGGAAGTAGCCATATTTGGGTGAACCACGTAAAAATGATGTCTCTCATGTGTGTGATGCTTTGTGTGATGCTTACTATTTTATTAATGTTGATGCTACCATTTGGATTAAAAAGCAAAAAGTTTTATTGTATACTGTTCACCCCCCTCTCAGTATAAGCACATGTTCTTCAATTGGTATCAGAGCGGGTCTCTCCGTGAAAAGACTAACAACTTGGAAGAGGATCCTTCGGTAGCACACATGACTTCAGAAAGTGAAGAAGAGACTATGTTTGATATAAAAGAAGAATTCTTTGCTGCTCTCAGAAAATTGGAAAGACTTAGAGAGAAGAATTCAAGCTTGAAAGAGCAAGTTCAAGAAGATGAAGAAGCATTGTGTGTCGCCTCACTCAAAAAAAAAGAAGGAGAAAGAAAGAAAAAGGAGGGAGGAAAGAGAGGAGAAGAGGGGGGGGGGGGGAAAGGGGGGAAAAAAAAGGGGAAAAAAATTTTTTTCTAGGGGAAAAAGGGGGGAGGGGGGAGGGAGGACAAGGAAAGAAAAAAGGGGGGGAGAAAGAGGGAAGAAGTCTCCAAAAGGTAGAAAATTCAAACAAGGAAAATCAAGCAAAGGACATCAGAAAGGAAGAAAGCAAAGAAGAACCCTGGATAAGAGTCAATCACAAGAGAAAGATAACTTCTCCTCAAATTCCAAGACATCCAAATAGGTTACATAATTTCTTCCATGGACATTGTTTTTCTTGCAATAAATATGGTCATAGAGCTGCACATTGTATTCATTATGCAAGATACAATAGAAATTTCAATTCCTTTGCACCTCTCATGGATGATGATGTCATATGTTACAAATGCAATAATTTTGGGCACAAGGCTAGATGGTGTAAAATGATATCTCCTGAGTCTAGAAAAACAATTCCAACAACTAGGAAGGATGAAAGAAAGAATGTTAGGGCTAAATCAATGTTAGTACAAACAACCCTTCATGCTCAAGATAAAGAAGAACAATGGTATCTTGATAGTGGTTGCTCTAGTCACATGACAGGAGACAAGGATAAATTCATTGTACTGAAAGAAACAAATAGAGGATCAGTTAGTTTTGGTGATAATGGATCAACAAAGATTGTTGGGAAAGGAACTCTGAGTCTAGACAATGGAAAAACAAAAATAGAGAATGTTTTGTACGTCAAAGGGTTAAAACACAATCTACTGAGTATAAGTCAACTTTGTGATCAAGGATACATGGTCACCTTCCATCCAGATAGGTGTGAAATAAGGAAAATAGAAACTGGGAAAATCATTGCCAATGCAAGAAGGACCCCAAACAACTTATACATGCTCAATGAGATCAAAGGGAGAAAATGCTTTCTATCGCAAGAAGATGAGAGTTGGTTGTGGCATAGAATATTGGGTCATTTGAATTTTGACAACATAGTCAGTATAAGCAATAAATAGGAAGTTAGAGATTTACCCAAAATAAGAAGACCTCAAAACACAATTTGTGCACCCTGTCAACATGGAAAGCAAACAAGGACAACTTTTAAGCCAAAAGGCTATATATCTTCTGAGCCTTTGAGTCTAATACATACTGATTTGTGTGGTCCTACCAGAACACAAAGTATTCAGGGTGAGAGTTACTTCATGTTGTTTGTAGATGATTATTCCATAATGGTTTGGGTAACCTTCCTAAAAGAGAAGTCAGAGGCCTTTGAAAAATTTAAAGCATTCAAGGGATTGGTTGAAAATGAAACAGGCAAAAGGATTAAGTGTCTACGATCCGAAAGAGGAGGAGAATTTACTTCAAATGAATTTGTAGAATTTTGTGAACAACATGGAATCAAGAGAGAATACTCAACAACAAGAACTCCTCAACAAAATGGAGTAGTTGAAAGGAAGAACAAGACTATTGAAAACATGGCTAGAGCTATGTTAAATGAATCTAAGTTATCAGATGGTTTTTGGAAAGAAGCGGTATCCACAACAGTATACATAATTACCAGGGCTCAATTAAGGGTAAATCATCACAAGACTCCATATGAGCTTTGGAAAGGAAGACCTACTATTGTAAAACATTTCAGAATATTTGGAAGCAAATGTTACATAAGACGGGAAGATCAAAACTTGGGTAAGTTTGATCCAAGATGTGATGAGGGAATTTTTCTTGGTTATTCCACAAAGAGTAAAGCCTACAGATGTTTCAACAAAAGAACACGCACTATGGTGGAAAGTATGAATGTGACAATTGATGAGAAGACAGATTCTAGAGAACCAGTTCAGCAAACTATGTACCAAGAAGATGGATGTTGTCAAGAAGAATTTTGTGAGGAATCAGACAAATATGAAGAAGAAACACAAAGGCTCCTTCCTAAGACTCCTTCCAGGTATGTACAGAAACACCATCCAAAATATCAGATCATCGGGAATCCAGATGAAAGATAGACAAGGAGAAGAATAATAAAACCATCTCAACAAGCAAATTTTTCTTTGCTATCTAAGATTGAGCCAAAAGACTTCACTCAGGCTAGTGAGGATGAATTTTGGGTTAAAGAAATGAATGAGGAGTTGGATCAGATAGAGAAGAGCAAAACTTGGGAACTTGTTCCATGACCAAAGGACAAAAATGTGATTGGCACAAAATGGGTATTCAGAAATAAGTTGAATGAAGATGGACAAGTGGTCAGAAATAAAGCAAGGTTAGTATGCAAAGGATATGCACAAGTAGAGGGAATTGAATTTGATGAAACTTTTGCTCCAGTTGCATGACTTGAAGCTATAAGGATATTTTTAGCTTTCTCAAGTTTCAAGAACTTCAAGGTATATCATATGGATGTCAAGTCAACATTTCTAAATGGGGTTCTAGAAGAAGAGGTCTATATTGAACAACCAGAGGGATTCATACTAGCAGATACACCAGATCAGGTATGCAGATTGAAAAAGGCATTGTATGGTTTAAAATAGGCTCCCAGAGCATGGTACTCAAGATTGGATAAGTATCTTCAGGAATAGGGATTCAGGAAAGGAATAGCAGATAGTAATTTGTATATCAAAAATGAAGGAAATGATCTTCTAATAGTGGTTGTTTATGTTGATGACATAATTTTTGGAGGAAACAATGATAAGATGTGCAAATAATTTGCTAAGAATATGCAAAATGAATTTGAGATGTCTATGCTTGGTGAATTGTCCTTCTTTCTTGGACTTCAGATTTCACAATCAGAAAGGGGAGTGTTTCTCTCTCAAGCCAAGTACATCAAGGAAATGTTAAAGAAATTCATATTAGAAGATTGCAAACCAGTAAGTACTCCTATGGTCACAGGATGCAAGTTGAGTAAGGACGATGAATCTCTAGAGGTAGATCAGAGATTATACAGATCTATGATTGGTAGCTTATTATATGTTACAGCTACAAGACCAGACATAGTACAGTCAGTGGGATTAGTGGCAAGGTTTCAAGCAGCTCCTAAGGAAACACATGTGGCAACAGTAAAAAGAATCTTTAGGTATCTAAAAGGGACTATGGATTTTGGGCTTTGGTACCCCAAAAGTGATAGTTTCACACTAACAACATATACAGATGCAGATTGGGTCGACAACATTGATGACAGAAAAAGCACAAGTGGAGGAGCATTCTTTCTTGGAGAATGTCTAGTCTCTTGGTTAAGTAAGAAGCAGGTTTCAGTATCTCTATCTATAGCAGAGGCAAAATATATTGCAGTAGTAGCCAGTTGTACACAGGTGTTATGGATGAAGAGAACTCTAGAGGACTTTAAGATAAAGCATGATCAGCCCATTCCTATACTATGTGATAATACAAGTGCCATAAGTATCTCAAAAAATCTGGTAATGCACTCCAGGACAAAGCACATTCCGATTAAGTATCATTTTTTGAGAGAACAGGTGATGGATAAACAGGTCAGATTGGAATATGTCACTACAAAGGAACAGATAGCAGATATTTTCACTAAGCCTCTTTCAAAGGAAACTTTTGAGTATCTTCGAGGAAAATTGGGAGTGAGACTCCCACCCTAGAATTAACCACCTCAAGAGGAGGTGGGGGAGGGGCTAAGCTAAGAGGCTCATTCTTAGCCCCGAGCCCCAAAGGTGACCCTTTGCCATTGATGTCAAAGGGGGAGAGATTTGTGTATTGGGGAGATATTTGATATGGGGAGAGATTTGATATTTGAGAGAGCATTGAGCCAGGGGGAGCAATGTCCCAGGGGGAGCAAAAGGAAAAAGAAAGGTCAGGTTTCGGTAAGAAGAGTATGGGTTGCCATCAATGACAAAGGGGGAGATTGTTGGACATTTTGAGTCCCTAAGTCAAAGTTGTCATTGATGTCACCAGATGAAGTCATCATTAATACCAAATATTTCAGCAGGAAACAAAGGGGATAAAAATGGTTATTTGATATCCAGGAAGAAGGCCAAAGATCAAGTGAAACAATGCAAAAGACAGAAGTAAAAAGGAGTTATAATATTTATTTTATAAATTATTTAAATTCAATGTGAATTTAAATTTTATAAATAAATATTAAAGGTACTTTATCAAAGGTATAATATTATAATAGTGGTTATTATAATATTAAATGTGCCATGGTGAAAACCCAAATAAAACATTTATAATTCTTATTATAATGTTTTATAAGGCAAAAGTGGGTTTTATAAAGTCTAAAGATATTTTAATAAACCCAAAGTTGGGTTTTAAAACCAAAGGCTTTTAAGCCTTATAATTTCACCGACGTTCACGAAGGAGCTAGCACCGACGTATTAAGGTTGGCAAGAAATTAATATAAAAACATTTCCAAAAACCATTGGCAATTACCCTTGCTCGAATATCGAATTGCATGTGAAGAAGAGGAAAGAGCTCGTGAAAAACATTTTTGTTTGCTGTGGAAAGGAGAAAAGTAGAAGGTGCATGATTTGAGGGCACATAGGCCAGCTTGGCCTAGCGGTGCATTGAGTTGTTTGGATGCAGGAGGTCCCGCGTTCGAATCACAGGCAGTGCAAAAGGGAAGACGTGTTTGGCACCCAAGGCGCACACGATTTTTTATTGAAGGCACATGTTTTCACAAAGGATAACAAGCACGTTGTGCTTGTTGGTTGTTGTGTGAGCGCGTGGCTCGACGGTGGCTTTGGCCATGGCTAAGGCGCTTAGGGAAGGAGGAGATAGAGGGTTCGAAACCCTCCAAGGCAAGTTTAATTTTTGTAAAGTATTTTTAATTGCCCACGTGGAGTTATAAGGGTGTTATATGATGTGTTAAGCCTTAGGGAAATTAAAAGGGGGTTATGATTTAATTTTATTTTATATAAGGCTTGCATAAAGTTTTTTTATTAAAGTGGATTTATTTTAGTGGGGCAATTTAATTAAAACTTGTCATTAGGGGTTATGAGGAGTTTGTGAAGGATAGTATTGACATTATTGAGAATCAAGGTTATTGTGAATTAATTTCTCATAAAAGGGGTTATTTATTTTATAAGAAGACTATGGTGAAAATTATTATTGAGTTGGAGTAATAAGGTGTTATTGAGTTATTATTTTTGTATTTTGGTATTACTCAAGTCTTCTAACCCTTTTGTGATTGGAAAGAGAAATTTATGAGAGTGGCAGATTTGTGAGAACAACTCCTTGGCATCAAAAAGGTATGGGAAAATTCCTTCTTGGTTGAGTTGATTGATTGGCTTTATTGAAAATTAAGTTTGGAGTGAAAAGGACTTGATTAGGGTTTCCTTTTCAAAAGTGGTTGAGTTATTGCTTCAAGGTTTTCTGATTTGAGATTTGAGATTAAAA
This sequence comes from Wollemia nobilis, assembly GCA_028583015.1. Taxonomy (NCBI): domain Eukaryota; kingdom Viridiplantae; phylum Streptophyta; class Pinopsida; order Araucariales; family Araucariaceae; genus Wollemia; species Wollemia nobilis. The sequence goes on along the minus strand of JAQPPZ010000371.1, from coordinate 2,090,392 downwards.
CCTTGTTTTATTAGCATTGTTGTTGAGATCATTGGTTGAGTGAAGTGTTTGAGTTAATGCTTCAAGGTTTTCTGAAATTGAGAGTTGTGATTAAAACATTGTTTGATGAGCATGGTTGTTGAAGTGAGTTGTTATGCAAAGAACTTGAACTAGGGTTTGAAAAGATCATGAGTATCATTGTTATGTGAGATTTGTTGTTGAGCATTGTTGGAAATATTTTGAGTTGGATGATACATGCTTGGACTAGGGTTTGTGAGCAAGTGTTGTTTCTTGAAGTGATTGGTTGAGTAGAGTTGATTGAGCCTAGTCAAGTGGATGTATGAAGTGATTGTTCAAGTTCCATAAAATAAACTATTCTATATTCTGAGTTGAGAAAGTGATTGAGTTTTGAGAATAGAACATATTGAGTCTCTAACAATTCTCTTTATGCTTCTATGAGATTGAGTTGAGAAAGTGATTGAGTTTTTGAGAATAGAACATATTGAGTCTCTAACAATTCTCTTTATGTTTCTATGAGATTGGTTGAGAAAGTGATTGAGTTTTTGTGACTATTGAGTTTTGTTGATTTGGACAAGTTATGTGTGAGATTGTTGAGCAGATTTGTGCAAGTTATGTGTGGACCTGTTGAGCAGATTTGGACAGGTTCTGTGTGGACCTATTGAGCAGATTTGGACAGGTTCTGTGTGGACCTATTGAGCAGATTTGGACAGGTTCTGTGTGGACCTATTGAGCATATTTGAGCAGGTTCTGAGTGGACCTATTGAGCAGAGTTGTGCTAGACCGACTGGACTATGTTTAGTGTAGAATTGAGATAGAGCTTTGGAGGTGATAGAGTAGAGAGGACAGTAGTCTTCGATGGATAGAGATCCATCAGCCAGGGTAGTGAGGATAGGTCTTCTGAGTGGGGACAAGAGTCTTCAGTGGAGAGAGATCCACAAGCCAGAGTAGTGGAGGCAGTATTCTTCTAGAGGATCATTAGCCATGTTTTGAAATTTGAAAGTTGATGCCAATGCATTGCCTATGTTTATAATTCATATTGTCACCATTGGAATGTCAAGAATATTTATCTTTATGTGTTCTGTCTTATAGCAAGTGCATTGTCAAATTTCACCTTGATATTTAAAATATTTTTAGTTATGTTTGTAGGGTCGTGTTGTAATTTAGTGATTAAAGCCTTAGTTTATCATTGTTACCATTTGAAATATCACAAATTTGGTGTTCCTTAGGAAGGTCATATAGCAGGGTTTACTTCACCAAAAGGTGTGAGAGTTTGGATCTATGCTTTAATTATAGCACATCGTGGTTCCATCAATTTGGCATGAAGTATAATGTGTTTTGTAGGTTTAATTATTTTTAGATTATTTTGTTAGTGTGTGGTGTTATGTATATGTTTGTTCGTATATTATGTTTAGTTATGTCATGTTTTAAATTAATTAAATTATAAAGTTTTATAACTTTATAATTTAATTAAATTTAAGAATATTATTTTATAAATTTTTTATATTCTAATTAATATTTGTCTTATTGGCAGGTTTATAACTTTAATTTCTGAATTCCAATGAGAAGAAATATTAAATCCTTCGAAAAGGCTTTACTGATAACGGAACAAATTAGGGTTTCAAGAATTCATTTGAGTAAACTAATCAAGAGGAACAAATTTCTCAAGTTATAAATGGAGAATTAGAAACCAAAGAGAGGGTCAGACATTTTTGTAGAGAAGGAGAAAAGGAAAGTTGAAGGAGCAAAAGAAAGGAAAATGAGCTACAAAGAGTTGGAAATTAGGGAGAAACGTATTCTATTGTAAGATCTTTGATTATATCAAAATATTTTAGGGATTCAAATAAGCATCATTTTGGTATTTGAATTATAATTAAAATGTTTGGTATAGTTTTCAATAATTAAAAATTCCACGGAAGATTGCATCATATCATTGTTCTATTGTGTGAATACTGGTGGCCAATGATTTGGTTTAAGTTTGTGATTATTTTTTTCTGTAGCATTTGTCCAAGATAGAATAATGTTTCTTCTTTATAAAAAGTTTGATTATTTATTTGATATTCAATTATTTTTGCATAGCTTGGTTCAATGTTCATGAAAAGTAAAATTTCATACTAGGTTATTATTAATTTATTATTTAAATATTAGATTGTTTTAATATTTAAATAAATAAATATATAAAAGGTAAATGAGTACTCTGGTTTCAATTTTATTTAATAAAATTGAGAATTAGGGTTGATATCTTTTATTGAAATTTGTTTGGATTTCATGCTTCAAATATCGTTTTATTTATTTACCGATCCAAACCCTACATTGAGAGGATTATATTTGTTATTAAATATTTATTCCATAAATATTTAATAAGCAAATACTATGAGAAAAACATATTTATGAACTTGATTTTCAAAGTATAAAATACTAGTTTTATATTAAAACCCTATGGATTATAATTATAATATTTGAAAATCTTACAATTTTGGGGTTAAACATTATTACTTTATTTCATTTTGCAAATATTTTAATGTGGATCTTTTATTTGGGATGAATAAAATGTTTTATACATAAGTATTCTGGTTCTAGCTTTAATTTAATAAGGTTGAGAATTAGAAGTGACTTATTTTATTAAAGTTTTTTTGGATTTCATGTTTAAGTATAATTTATTTATGCACAAATCCAAACATTACATTGGAAGATTATGTTGGTTATTAAAATTTGATTTCACAAATATTTAATAAAAAAATATAATAATGAAGTATATTTATGAACTTGATTTTAAATCATAGAACTCACAGTTCATAAATAATATAGTGTAGAAGTTGTAGAAGTTTGTTTACCCAGATTTAGGCATGATGTGGATCAATCCAAGGACCATATTCAGAGATACAAGAGTGTGTTAAGTCATTTGCAGCTCATGCAAGGAGATGTTCCTTGTAGATTATTTTCATACCCATTGGATGAGGTTATGCTTAAGTGGTACATACAATTACCTGTAAGGTATGCTACTTCTTGAGTTAAACTAGAGAAAGCATTTCTCAAGAATTTTGGAAGGCTGGATGATTTAGTTATGATGCTAAATCAATTTGTTTCTATTCAAAAAATATTTAATGAATGCATGAGATCATTTAATGATAAATTCCATAGGTTGTATACCTAGGTAGGAACACATTATATCATTTCAGAAGAAGGAGCTACTTAAATATACATGGGAGCCTTAGATCATGTTACTGCTATTTTTTTGGAAGGTATTAATATTACATCATTGCCTAGAGCTTATAATGAGGCAGTAACATTTGAACAAAAATTGATATATCAAGGTGTTAATATGGAACAACTATATAGACTTAGACCTAAAACTCATAATAAAATATCACAAATGAGTCAGGTTGAGGTTGATAGTTTAGATTCCACAAACACCTTAGATATTGAGAATGAGGTGCAAGTTTCAGAGTCAATACCCATCAATGAACATTGTGATGATCAAGTTGATAAAAATGTAGAAATTGAATTAGAGCCATTATTCACAAAAGAGGATTGGGATGATCTTATAAAATAAAATACAGAAATTGACCCCATTGAAGAAACCCTTGTCTTACCAAAATATGAATCTGAGGAAGATGTATTCTTTGAAATTGAGGAGGATGAATCTGAGAAAGATGATTTTTTTGAAATTAAAGAAAATGAATTTTAAAATGAATCTGAAGAATATATAGAAGAAATAATAGATTTTTATCATTTGTTTTAGGAGGATAATGAGTGTGATTTTCAAACAGGTAAATTTAAATAATTGAATGATCATATATGTGATTTCGTTGAAGATTGAAAGGGATTACAAAAAAATAATACCTTGATGATGATGGTTCAAATGAATGATCCTAAAATATTATTATCTGAGGAATATGAATTGTTTGAAAATGAAGATGAATTCATTATTGAAGAAGGTGAATCTAAAAATGAATCCAAATATGGTATAAAAGAAAAGATGGAATGTCACCAAGTGCTTCAGAAAGATAATGATTTTGTTATTTCATATCATGAAGAAAAATTATTAACTTTATTCACAAGTTCTAAAGTTCTTATATCATATGATGTGTAGGAAATTGAAAGCCTTGTGTCACTTAAGGATTCTACAATGCTCATACAACAAGAAATTATTAGGTCTTCATCTCAGGTGATTGATAAAGGTGAATTTGAAAAGGAAATTATAGACCTATCTGAATTTTGCACAAAAGATATGGTTGAACCTCACCCTTTAACTATAAAAGATAATTTTTATAATGGTTGGGGAATATATGATGAATGTTTTTCTTTTATGCCTACTGATAAGAATTTTTCTTCATTTGATATGCAGGATGTTAAAATTGATATCTTACATGAAGAGTCTACAACTCCTGTACAGTTAAAAAAACACATGTTTTCTAAAGCCACGATAAAATCTCATCCCTTATATTTAGAAGATAATTATTATAATGTATGGGGTATGTATGGTGAATCATTGTTTTCTCATACTTCTATTGATAAAATTTCTATTTCACTTGATATGTAGGATGTTGAAACTTCTATTTCAAAAGAATATTTCGCAATTCCTACCCAATAAGAAAATGACATGCCAATTGTAGAAATAGAGAAGGTTTCAAGAGTTGATCATTTTGAACATGATTTTGTAGAACATTCTTCTACAATATAAAGGGAAGAAATGGTAAATGTTTCTTATGATTCATCTATTTTAGATGAAGAAGAGGTAAATTCTTTTCTTTCTTTATCGAATACTGAAGATTTGAGTGAAAATTTTCATGATTGTATTGAATATTCAAATGAAGAAATTTTATGTATGGATAAAAAATAACTAGAATTTCTTATTCATCCTAAAGAAACTATTGCTTTGTTTGATCAACAAGATTTATAGTTTGAAAAATATGGAAATATTCTTGATTGGATTCCTAATTTTGATGCTTCTGAAAAATAGGTTATTGATGAAAGAATACGAAATGATGGTGGTAATGATAAATATCATGAAGAAAAAGAAAATATTGCAATGGCTCATCAAGTAGTGGTAAATGAAAGTGCACAAAAGGTAGATTCTTATCCTTTGTATTCAAACATTCAAGAATCAGGTAAATTTTTGCATAACCAGTTATTGGCTTCTACTATTGTTTATGATGAGATGTCATTAGAGGTCGATGAAGCAATAGAAGGGATTCTCATTCCCAACACCAATAGGATTGCATTGTTAAATTAAAAAGAGGATATGCTTGAATCATTGAACCAAGTTCATCAACATCTAATAATTCAACCTAGGATACAAAACTATAATGATTCTTAATTTACAAATATCCTAGATTCTTACAAATTGTTACATGAATATGATTGGCATATAAACATGGATGATAATATTGCTTTAAAAATTTCAGAAGTTGCTTCATATTTGAAAGAAATCCTATATACTTGTGAAAATGAGAATTTAGGTCAAAATGGTGAATTAGGGTTTGAAATTCCTACCTTGTTGAATAAGTATAAGATCATGGAAGATCATGTATTTGCTTGTAAGGTTAATGAATCAAATCTTAAACACATAATTGCTTATAAGTTTGAATCAAATCAATGGGTTGTGAAAGGAAAAATGAAGGTTGCATGGTTTGGCCTAATCTTCTTTTGGTTAAAATTATGCAAATCTTAGAATTCTAATCATGAGATATGTCTTTTAAGGTGTGTCTATCGTGTATGGGATCCAGGGAAATGATGTTAGACATTTTGGTAGTGTTTTGTATATTATGTATATTTTTTGTAAATAGTTTTTTGGATTCGTTGTGTTGTTGTTGCTGTTTGATTTTATGTATTGATGTTATGTATTTATGTTGTGTTTTTGATGTTGTCATTATGTTAGTATTCGTATGTTTTATTAATTTTTGGTTGTGTTTGTTGAGATTAATGAAAATTGACTTTGCTAGATTTTTTGGGAGTTTCATGATTTGGGTGTGATCCAAATTGACACAAATTATAGGTGGATGTTTCAAAAGTAAGATTTTTGTGATTGAGATACTGTTCATTTGTTGGTTGTGTTTGGTTTTTGATCCTGGACCGCATAGGATGAGATTACCTGGTTTGAAAACATGTGAAACTTGGAGAAAAGGAAAAGAGAGATATTGGTTTATGTCCTCATGAATGTGAACTAAGATAAGGTAAATATGAAAAATTAGAATTGTATTGCAAAAAACTTCACAAGTATCACAAATACACTTGCATACACTTGCATTTCATAACACATTTCATAACACTGCATACATCGCCCTCGCATTCCACATTTTACATCCCATAGAAATATCAATCAAATTCAAAAGTTCTAATTGGTTTTAACAAAAGTCATGTTGCTTTATTCAAGGGCACTTTCACAAAGGCATTTTTTACAAAATTGTAAAAGACAATGCTTCATGTTTACACACCGTAGTTTCTAAATCCCTAAATTTTTTGGTCACTCAACAATTTCTAGTGTGGTAGACAACCACCGAAAAGCATGTCAGATTTTCTTAGGATCATTGCACAATATACATTAAAAATATCTTGAGATCGAGAACTGATGTTGAAATTATCTAGAACCAAGCACATCTTATACATATTAATTTTTTTTGGGTAAAATGGTCAATACCATCCTTGGAAGAAAATGTGAGGAAAAAATGGGTATCCTTGTCGGTCCCATCATGCAACATAGTCCATAAAACTTATTATTATCACAAATACTTGAAACTCTAAAAAATCAGAGTAGTAAGGATATGGTCAAATTCTCATCATACTTCAGTTAAGAATATGATTTCCCAAAGCTTTGAGTCTACTTGCATAACACAACACTGACTATTGGGTCGTAAGGATTTTTACTATTTATCCCTTAGATGAATGGGTAGTCGTCCCCAAGATTCAAGCAATAAAAAGCCAAAATCATGGACTATGGGGTTAACATCCACCAGGGCTATATATGCTTGACTGGTAGTGGAGTAAGCTCATGTGTGGCAATATGTCTCATTGAAAAGCGAGACCTTTTATTCTTCAAACGAGCAGGCTAGCCTTGTGGTTCTTTCATAATAGGTTTAACCATTTTGGTCAAAATGAGGTAATGAACTCACTTGCGCACACACTGGTTCTAGATGATATTAGGATCATAACTGAGATCTTGATTTGGTAAAGGAATTTACTGCACACACATTTGGTCCTAAGAAGCTTAGACAGATTTTAGTGTATTTGTTTATTGTATTAAAATGTTTGAGTCTCTATAAGACAAGATGTTTATTTCAATATGTTCTTTTATCTCATATCATATTATTTTTCATATCATCCTATCGATCATAAAATGTCAATTTTAGGGCTCCTGATTAAAGTACGATGACAAGCATGGCCAAAACAAATATTTATATTGAAAATGATCATTAATACATATCACCTGATCCCCTCCAACAATACATCATATCCTACATAAATCATCTATGATTATGGTAATTCATATTTGTATTGGTCTATTCTCATTATCTATATGCTTATTAATGCTTGTGATTCTAATATTCGAGTTTTTTTGTTTTCAAAGTTTGGTTTTTGAATCCAAAATGTCCAGGGACATTTACCAGTAGAGTCACCAATGTTGTGATGTCCTTCACAACGACCCCAAAATTTGGGGACCCACTTGAAATTTGAAAGTTGATGCCAATGCATTGCCTGCATTTATAATTCATATTGTCACCATTGGAATGTCAATAATATTTATCTTTATGTGTTATGTATTCTAGCAAGTGCATTGTCAAAATTCACCTTGAGATTTAAAATATTTTGAGTTATGTTTGCAAGGTCGTGCTGTAATTTAGTGATTAAAGCCTTAGTTTATCATTGTTACTATTTGAAATATCACAAATTTTGTGTTCCTTAGGAAGGTCGTATAGCAGGGTTTAATTGACCAAAAGGTGTGAGAGTTTGGATCTATGCTTTAATTCTAGCACATTGTGGTTCCATCAATTTGGCATGAAGTATAATTTGTTTTGTAGGTTTAATTATTTTTAGATTATTTTGTTAGTGTGTGGTGTTATGTATATGTTTGTTAGTATATTATGTTTAGTTATGTCATGTTTTAAATTAATTAAATTATAAAGTTTTATAACTTTATAATTTAATATATTTAAAATTGTTCATTGTTTTAAATTAATTAAATTATAAAGTTTTATAACTTTATAATTTAATTAAATTTAAGAATATTATTTTATAAATGTTTTATATTCTAATTAATATTTGTCTTATTGGTAGGTTTATAACTTTAATTTTCGAATGCCAATGAGGAGAAATATTAAATTCTTCGAAAAGGCTTTATTTATATTAGGGTTTCAAGAATTCTTTTTTTTGTTAAAACTGATGGAACAGAGTAAACTAATCAAGAGGAATGAATTTCTCAAGTTATAAATGGAGAATTAGAAACCAAAGAGAGGGTCATACATTTTTGCAGAGAAGGAGAAAAGGAAAGTTGAAGGAGCAAAAGAAAGGAAAAGGAACTACAGAGAGTTGGAAATTATGGAGAAACAAATTCTATTGTAAGATCTTTGATTATATCAAAATATTTTAGGGATTCAAATAAGCATCATTTTGGTATTTTAATTATAATTAAAATGTTTGGTATAGTTTTAAATAATTTAAAATTCCACTAAAGATTGCTTCATATCATTGTTCTATTGTGTGAATACTGGTGGGCAATGATTTGGTTTAAGTCTCTATGATTATTTATGTCTGCAACATTTATCCGAGATAGAATAATATTTCTTCTTTATAAAACTTTTGATTATTTATTTGATATTCAATTATGTTTGCATAGCCTAGTTCAATGTTCATGAAAATTAAAATTTCATACGAGGTTATTATTAATTTATTATTTAAATATAAAATTGTTTTAATATTTAAATAAATAAATATATAAAAGATAAATAAGTACTTTGGTTTCAAATTTTATTTAATAAAGTTGAGAATTAGGGTTGATATCTTTTATTGAAATTTGTTTGGATTTCATGTTTCAAATATCGTTTTATTTATTTACCAATCCAAACCCTACATTGAGAGGATTATATTTGTTATTAAATATTTTATTTCATAAATATTTAATAAGCAAATAATATGAGAAAAATGTATTTATGAACTTGATTTTCAAAGTATAAAATTCACAGTTCATAGATCAATTTTATATTAAAACCCTATGGATTATAATTATAAGATTTGAAAATCATATAATTTTAGGGTTAAACATTATTACTTTATTTCATTTTTCAAATATTTTAATGTGGATCTTATATTTGGGATGAATAAAATGTTTTATACATAAGTATTATGGTTCTAAATTTAATTTAATAAGGTTGAAAATTAGAAGTGATTTATTTTATTAAAGTTTGTTTTGATTTTAAGTATAATTTATTTATACACAAATCCAAACATCACATTGGAAGATTATGTTGGTTATTAAATATTTGATTTCACAAATATTTAATAAACAAATATAATAAGGAAATACATTTATGAACTTGATTTTAAATCATAGAACTCACAGTTCATAAATAATATTTATAGCAAACCCTATGAATTTATGATTAATAAGGTTTTTAAAACCTTATAATTTTAGGGTTAAACATTTTTATTTTATTCATTTTCTCAAACATTTTAATGTTGATTTTATATTTGAGATGAATAAAATCTATTCATTGATTAGACCTTAGTTTTTAAAGGTGAATATTTATAATCAGGGTTTATATCATCATTTTGAAATTTCACATACTTTAATGCTAAGGCAAATTGTTATTTCAAATTAGTTTTGAAAGCATTTTAATCAATGGTATTGTTAAGTTTGCATCAATAGATCTTAATCATAAGGTAAATTTACTTTATCATTTAAAATATAAAAAGTTAATGAGATATGCATGTTAGCAGTGATAAACTTAAATCAAATTACCTAGTTTCCCAGGCCCCTTGTTAACAACACTTGAAAACCAAATGAGTTATTCGAGCATTTCTTAAACATATACGTAAGATATAGTGAAACACAAAACAAGAAACTTGGATATATATATTATTATTTGGAAGAGAGAACTTAACGTTCTAAGTTGTCGAGTGGTTTTGTGACTTGAAAAATTGTACCTCAACAAGCCAGAGCAGAGGAGAACGATTTCTCCTGTGGATAGAGATCCACAAACCAGATTAGGGGATCATCATATCCTTTGGACAGAGGTCCATAAATATTGTAATTGGGAAGGATTCACAAAAGATTATTTGAGAAATATTTAGAAGAAATACCTTCTCTGTGGAAGTAGCCATCTTTGGGTGAACCACGTAAAATGATGTCTCTCATGTGTGTGATGCTTTATGTGATGCTTACTATTTTATTAATGTTGATGCTACCATTTGGGTTAAAAAGCAAAAAGTTTTATTGTATACTGTTCACCCCCCTCAGTATAAGCACATGTTCTTCACTTTTTTACTACATGGGAGGGGAATCTTTTGGATTGCTTCTATCCTTGAGGGGTCTATGGAAATTCCTTCTTTTGATATCACATGCCCCAATAATTTTCCCTTGGTTACCCCAAATATACACTTTTTAGGATTAAGAGAAAACCCATGTTCCCTGCATATTTGAAGTACTTTTCTCAAGTCCTTGATGTGATATTCTCTTTTCTTTGAGAATAATGGAACACCATCAACATAAATAATTATACATTTACCTATGAGACCTTTGAAATAAAAATCCACGGCATGTTGGAATATTGCAACTACATTGATTAAACCAAAAGGTATCCTTTTATACATAAATATTCTCAATTTAGTGGTAAAGGCAGTTTTCATTCTATCATTAGGATGAATGAGAATATGGTTATATGTTGAATAGCCATACAATAAGGACATCATCTCAGAACCATTTACCATTTGTAAAATTTCATCAATTGAAGGTAAAGGGTAATTGTCCTTTTGTGATGCTTTATTAATATTTCTAAAGTCAATACATAATCTAATATCCCCACTCTTCTTTCTAACAGGTAAAATATTAGTAGCCCAAGTAGAATATCTAATAGGAAATATGATTTTTGCATCAAGCAATATCTTAACTTCTTTCTCTATTAGGGGTTCTAACAATGGGTTGATCGGCCGTTGCTTCTACCTAAAAGTCTTAGAATCTAGTTTTAGTGGGATAGTGTGCATGATGATATTTTTATCGTAAGTCTTTAGGTCCTCATAACCCCATGCAATGCAATCTATATAGTCTCTGACATCATGCTCTATTACTTATTTCTCCTAGTGTGTGCATGCTTTGGTAATAAATACTTCATGTGGATCTTCTTCACTCCTAAGGTTAACTACATCACAATCATCATTTGGGAGAGGAATTTTATCACACCTATTGATTTCATAGCCAAGGTCAAATAGCTTCTCAAATGGAATAACCCCGTTTGGAATCTTATTCATTTTTTTATTTTTCTCGTTCTCTTCTTCTTCCCTTTCTTGCCATCGCTGATCCTCATCAATTACCTGATTTTCAAAAATACCCAAGTTAGTCACAAAATTAAATATATACCTATTGCTTTTAAATACCCGTAAATTGTTAACATTATCAGGTATGGAAAGATAGTGTACTAATTCAATTGAAAACTTAAACTTTTTATTATTAATGGGTCCTAGCGTACTTGTAGTAACTACAAAGGAATTAGCCATACAATTACCTTTTCTAGAAATTAGAGATATATTAAAAGCATCAAACTCATAATTAAAATATCTAACCCTAATTCTGTAATGAATTAACCTTTTATCGTGATAAATGTATTATCCCTTGACCTGTTTGACCACTAACTCTGAGTCACCTAAGACCTTCAAGCATTTGGCATCCTTACTCAAAGCTAGTTGTAATCCATAAATCAGAGCTTCATACTTTGCTACGTTACAAGTGCATGGGAATTGCAGTCTATAAGAAGTAAGAAAAGGTTCACATTTAGGACAAGTGAGCTTAATACCAACTCCAGATCCCTACTTTAAATTGTATCCATAAAAACTTGAGTATCCACACAAGATTATCGTTATTACATGGGATACTAGAGAGAATTTTATATTTAGGTTTATTGGTGTCCGTATTTATATCTATGGTGTAGGCCTCAAGTTTTGACTCTGTAAAAAGAGTTTCAGTGGTTCTGTTATAGTCTGTAATCATTTATTTAATTCTAGGCTCCCTATCAACACAAATTTGGTTGGCTACCTCTTTCCAAGGTAACCACATATAGGAGCAATCTATGGTCATGTAACCATTTAAATTCCTACTCCAATATTTAGCCAATAACATGCCATATCTATCTATAATTTTTACTACAAATATTTTAACAAATTATTGAATCCTAGGCTATGAAGTAATCTAGATATGAATATTATGGAGCATGGCTATCACATTTACTTTAGACCTATCTAATTAAACCACAATACTGTTTGAGGGAGTAGGATTTAAACCTAACCTTTGACAACTCACATAAGGTATGACATTGCCTGATGCACCCAAGTCTACTAGACAATTATAAAATTTTTTATCCGCAATACTAATTATTAAAAGAAAAGGAGGAACCTCTCCTTCATCCTTTCACAAGACAAGGTGTTACTCAGTAGCCTTTTTATCATTGGTTTTGCTTGAAGGAATAAGTGCCTTAATTAACACATTTTTTATTTTTCAATTGAGCCATCTCAAATATAGGGACATTGGATTTAGTTTTCTTCATATCCTCAATGATATTATAGGAAGTTACATCCAAAATTTGCATCTTTTGAACTGGTATAGAAGACTCGATGGGATATGGAGGAGGTGGATTATTGTTGGCCTTGGCATCAGGTGGAAGAATATAACTGTTCAAAGGGGTAGAAGAAGTATTTGGAGCTTTGGATTTATTCCTCAAATGATATCCATGATTCCCCTTTGAAAATTACCTAAAGGCTTGAACTTCCTCTTCTAGGGTATCATCATTATCCTCTTCTTCCACCTCTTCCACTTTTTCCTCTAGGTAGTAGGTCTCAACAACTAGGGCAGTTCCCTTACCCTTTGGGTTGATGAGGCAAACCATTATTAGGCACCCACTCTAAGTCATTTACTTCTTCCTATAGAATATTTATGAATGACATGAATTTTGGATAATATTTCTTGCTATTCTCCATAGTGGCATGTAACCTACACCAATTTTTCATAGTTAAGTCTAAAATATTGACGATTGGATTGGCTTAACTAGAACTTGTGGAGGATTTAGCTTGGTTAGTAATAGGAGTAGGCACACCCCCATTATTTGGTCTTGTATTACACTACCTCCTCTAAAAATTGGCATTTCAATTTTGTTGAGGACCCTGAGGACTCTGCTTTTGCATGTGGACCATATCCATGCTTAGATTTTGGACAATATTTTACAATTCCTCAACCTTTGAATCTAACTCTTTTGGTTGAGGTGTGATGGTAGGAAAAGTCAAGGTTCCAAAAACCCATAAAATTATGATTTGGCATCATGTTTTGTTAGTCTTACAATGACACTGAGAGGGGGGGTGAATCAGTGTAGCTCTTTAAACTTGAATTTATAGCTCTTAATACAGTAGCAATTAAAACTAATTACTAGATACAACAAGTATAACACAAGAGCATCACACAACACAAGATTTAACGAGGTTCACCAATGTGGCTACTCCTCAAAAATGACTGCTTGGACTACCATCCAAATCCAGCCTTTGCAAAGCACCAACTTTACAATCAATTTACCAGCACCTACTGGAAGGAGCACCAACCCCTTATTTATCTGCACCAACACAGATTGATAGAGGGGGTTGGAAAGATACCTTTGTTTTTGCAAGATCCTGACTGGTCTTTCTTCACCTTTGCACTCTCTGCGCACTCTACTTTCTCTGCGCAATCACTTCGCACACTCTGCTTCATTACAGTCGACCTTCACGATCGTCTTCTCCCTTTCGCACACTCTGCTCTCTTCGCACTACGACCGAACTTCGCACACTTCAACAATCTCAAATCTCCAAACAACCCTCCTTTTATAACAGAATTCTTGTGATGAAAACCCTAATCTTAGTCGGCTATAAACCCTAATCTTAGTCGACTTTCATGACAACTATGAACCCTAATTTTAGTCGGTTGTCATCGGTCTTCGTCGGCTTCAACTCAACCACGAAAATACAACATGTCGCGATATCATGACACTTTCACTTTCTCTCTCTTTCTCCTTGCTTTGGCCCCGAAAATACAACATGTCACGATATCGCGACACTTTTTCTCCTTGCTCTTTCTCTTAGCTTTGGCCCGTGAAAATACAACATGTCGCGATATCGCGACACTTTTTCTCCTTGCTCTTTCTCTTAGCTTTGGCCCGCGAAAATACAACATGTCGCGATATCGCGACACTTTCGCCTCCGTACACTTTCTCTATTCTTTTGTCGTGAAAATGCGACATTGCACGATATCGTGACACTTTTGTTATTCTCCCTCCCCTTCTTGAGTCATGAAAATGCGACATGTCGCGATATCGCGACACTTTTGCTTCTCTGCCTTCCTGTCCTTTTCGAGTCGTGAAAATGTGACATGTCACGAAATCGTGACACTTCTGCTTCGAAGTCTTGCTTTCTACTTTTGTCGTGAAATCATACTTCTCCTTTGGAGTCTTCTTCTTGCTTTTGTCATGAAATCGTGACACTTTTGGTACTTCACTTCTTTGCTTTTGTCATGAAATCATGACACTTCTAAGTCTTCTCTTTGTCGTGAAATCGTGACACTTTTCTTCTACTTTTGTCATGAAATCATGACACTTTCTTCGCTTACTCTTTCTTTGTCAAAATGCACATGTCAGAAATCGTGACACTTTTCAACTTGCTTTCTCTCTTATTGTCACGAAATCATGACACTTTTCTACTCTCCTATTTTCTTCAACATGTCACGAGATCGTGACACTTTTCCAACTTACTTTCTTTCTTCGAACTTGTCATGAAATCATGACACTTCTTCTACTTTCTCTTTTTCTTCCAACATGTCACGAAATCGTGACACTTTTTCCACTTGCCTTTTTCTCTTCCAACATGTCACGAAATCGTGACACTTTTTCCACTTGCCTTTTTCTCTTCCAACATGTCACGAAATCATGATAGTTTTTCCACTTGCCTTTTTCTCTTCCAACATGTCGCGAAATCGTGACAGTTTTTCCACTTGCCTTTTTCTCTTCCAACATGTCACGAAATCATGACAGTTTTTCCACTTGCCTTTTTCTCTTCCAACATGTCACGAAATCATGACAGTTTTTCCTTGCCTTTTTTCTCTTCCAACATGTCACGAAATCGTGACAGTTTTTCTTGCTTTTTCTCTCTCTTCCAACATGTCATGAAATCACGATAGTTTTTCTTGCCTGCTGTATATGTCGCGATATCGTGACACTTTTCTTACTTGTCTTTTTCTTTGATCTTTTGCATATGGGCCACTTTGGTCTTCTTGGAAAAACACTGTACATACTTTGAGTAACCTTTGAACTCCTGTCTTCTGCATCTGAAAAGCTTTTGAACTTCCTGTCCACTGCATCAATAGATCTATCTGACTGTGTTGACAACAATGACAATATTGTTGTTGCACCTTGCTCAACAATCTCCCCCTTTGGAATTGTTGGCAACACATGTGCAATTTCCTGTAACTCTTCTCCCCCTTTGACAATAATACCAAAGGGCTACTGCAGACTCCCCTGAGTCCATGCACAACATTCTCAGGCACAATTTATTACACTTAGCAAAAATCATGACCATGAGCAAAAGATAATCAAATACTTAAATGCTCCCCTTGAGAATGTGATCCCTGTAGCTAGTCAATTCTTGGGAAGTGTGACCACTCCCAATTTATTGCGAAGGTACTCAAAAACTTCCTTGGGCAATGGTTTTGTGAAGATATCTGCTACTTGCTCTGTAGTTGGAACAAAATCCAACTTAACCTCACCTTCTACAACTTTCTCCTTCAAAAAGTGATACCTGATAGCGATGTGTTTTGTGCGTGAATGCATAACTGGATTCTTGGAGATGTTAATGGCACTGGTGTTATCACACTTAACTGATATTGGCTCACTGAAGCTAATACCAAGATCTTTCAAGGTTTGTTTCATCCATAATACCTGCGTACAACATGTTGTCGCTGCAATATATTCTGCCTCTACTGTCGATAAAGAAACTAACTCTTGTTTCTTACTGTGCCATGCGACCAATCTGTCTCCAAGATAGAATGCACCTCCACTTGTACTCTTTCTGTCATCTACACATCCTGCCCAATCTGCATCTGAATACGAAATAAGGGTGAAGTCTTTACCTTTTGGATACCATAACCCATACTCCATAGTACCCTTGAGGTACCGAAGAATCCTCTTCACTGCTGTCACATGAGTCTCCTTGGGATTAGCCTAAAATCGTGCTACCATGCATACCGCCTACAAAATATCTGGTCTGGTAGCTGTCAGGTACAGTAAGCTTCCAATCATAGATCTCTACATGGTTTGATCAACAGGTGGAGATTTGTCATCCTTGCTCAACTTGCAACCTGTCGTCATGGGAGTGCTAACTCGGCTTACAATCCTCCATTGTGAACTTTTTTAACATCTCTTTTACATATTTAACTTGAGAAATAAATATGCCCTTCTTACTTTGATTAACTTGCAACCCGAGGAAATACGACAGTTCACCAATCATTGACATTTCAAATTCTTTCTGCATCTTATTTGCTAAATCTTTACACGACTCATCTTTGTTGCTGCCAAATATGATATCATCTACGTATACAACAAGAACAATAAGATGCCCATTTTCTGTTTTGACATACAAATTACTATCCACCATACCTTTCTTAAACCTTTGTTGAGTGAGATAGTTGTCTAGCCTTGCATACCATGCTCGGGGTGCCTGTTTTAAGCCATATAATGCTTTCTTCAACTTGCAAACCAAGTTTGGATCATCACCAAGTTGGAAACCATCTGGTTGCTCAATATAAACCTCTTCTTCAAGTTTCCCATTCAAAAATGCTGATTTCACATCCATTTGATAAACTTTGAAATTCTTGTAGACTGCTAAAGCCCGAAACATTCTAATTGCCTCTAGTCTAGCTACTGGTGCAAAAGTTTCCTCAAAGTCAATGCCTTCAACTTGTGCATAACCCTTACATACCAATCTTGCTTTATTTCTGACTACCTGTCCGTCTTCATTCAATTTGTTTCGAAAAATCCATTTAGTCCCGATTATATTTTTATTTGCAGGTCTAGGTACTAACTCCCAAGTTTCGTTTTTCTCGATCTGATCTAATTCTTCATTTATTGCCTTCATCCAACTTTCATCTTTGCTTGCGTCAGTAACATTTTTGGGCTCAATTTTGGATAATAGAGAGTAGTTACTTACTACTCTTCTTCTTGTCTGAACACCAACTTTGGGGTCTCCAATTATTTGCTCTCTAGGATGATTTTTCTGCCAGCTGCCTGTTTTGAATTTCTTATTTTCTTCCACTTCTGAATCACAACTTAAATCATCTGAGTCAATTTTTTGTATCTTTTCCATTTCGTTTTCCTCATCTCCTTCAATAACCTCTTCATAAATTGGGTAGTTCGTTTCATAGCTAATTACTCGTTCTCTACCTTCATCAAATTTAACATCGAACACTGTCCACAATTTTCTTTAGCCTCTTGTTGTAGCATTTGTAAGCTTTGCTTTTTGATGAATAACCAACAAAAATACCTTCATCTGCTCTATCTTCAAACTTACCAAGATTATCTTCAGTTCTTTTGATATAGCACTTGCTGCCAAAAACTTTGAGGTATTTTGTTGTTGCCCTTTTACCGAACCACAATTCATAAGGAGTTTTGCTTTCATGTGTTCTCAGCATGTACCTATTTTGGATATACACCACAGTATGGACTGCTTCTTTCCAAAATCTGTCTGCTACTCTGCTTTCAGCCAACATAGTCCGTGCCATTTCCTGCATTGTCCTGTTCTTTCTTTCTACCACTCCATTTTGTTGAGGTGTCTTGGTTGCTGAGAACTGTCTCCTAATACCGTATTTTTCATAGTACTCTCAAACTCCTCTGAAATGAATTCTCCTCCTCTATCTGATCTTAAACATTTGATCCTCTTTCCTGTTTCATTCTCAACCTAGTTTTTGAAAATCTTGAACATATCAAAAGCTTCTGATTTATGCTTCAAGAAAAATATCCATGTCATTCTGGAATAGTCATCAATGCACAACATAAAATATTTGTCACCATTTATGCTTTGTGTTCTCATGGGTCCACATAAATCAGTGTGTATTAGTTCCAAAGGTTTGCTTGTGTAGTATTCTTTTGTTTTGAATGTGACTCTAGTTTGTTTCCCCTTTTGGCATGAAGCACAAATGTTGTTTGCAGGTTTGCTGATGGTGGGAATATCTCTCACTGCCCTTTTTGAGATGATTTTTACTAGATTATCAAAACTGATATGCCCGAGTCTCTTGTGCCACAACCAGTTTTCTTCTTCCTGTCCAATAAAACAAGCTCCTTTTGAATTCTCTGAGAGCGTGTACAGGTTACCAGATGTCCTTGATCCAGTTGCTATCAATTTTCCACTGTTTGTTTTTCTGACTTCACAACCCTGCTTCATAAAAACTACTTCATGACCTTTATCACAAATCTGACTTACGCTCAACAAGTTATGTTTCAAACCATCCACAAACAAGACTTCTTCTGACTTAATTTTTCCGTCACTAATTTTAACTGAACCTTTGCCAACTATCTTAGCTCCATCATTATTTCCAAACTTTACTGAACCTCCTTCATATTTCTGTAACTTCTCAAATTTTTGTTTGTCACCTGTCATATGACTGGAGCATCCACTATCAAGTATCCATGGTACATATTTATTCTGTGCTTTGAATGTTGTTTGTACGATTAAGGATTCCTTTTCTTCCTTAAGTCACTCTTTTCCTTTCCACTCCGTTTTGATAGTAGTTTTGGGCTCTTGTTTTGCCTTTCCCTTATCAGTAGTTTGTGCATGTTTTTCGAGAAGCTTTCTATTTTGTCTCATCCTATTTGGTTGAAATTTTCTTCCTTGAAACTGATTTGATGTAAATGTACTTCTACAGTTTCTTGCAATGTGCCCAAAATTATGACAGTTATAACATTCTACTGTATAATTCATCAGAGGAGAAAAAACATTTCTACTCGGTGAAATTCCTTGGTCTTACATTATATTTGCAGTCTGAGATTTTATGTCCATAGCCATTGCATTTAAAACAGAAACCAGAAAAGGGATAATTGAACCTGGGTGATGGTCTTTGCCATGTTGCCGTAGGAGCCATAGGTCTTCTTCTTCTTTGATGTGTGACATTGGTGAATCCATCATTGTCAATTCTCCTTTCATGCCTGGCATTATTGCTTTCTTTTGCATGAGACATTTTTCCTTGATCAACCTGTTTCTTATCTTCATTCTTTATGGATTCTACATTTCTGGCCTTTGATCCACTTGATGATTCTCCTTCGATGAAACCCAGACCAAATTTGATGCCTGCAGGCCTTTGGTCATTTATGATCTTATCCAGATTCATAGAACTTTCTTCACGTTTGTGATAACAACTAATTTTCTTATTCATCTCTTCTAGCTGCATTCTTAAACCAACAATCTCTTCTTCTAGCTTGCTGCAATAATCTATTTTCATGGTTATTTGCACTTCGAGATCTTCGAAGATTTTCTTGGATTCTTCTATCTGTACTTTCAAACTGGTTATGATTTCATTTGCATCCTCAAGCTTTCTTGAAAGTTTCTTATTCTTTTTCTTTTCTATCTTCCACTCTTCAAGTGCAGAGATCAACTCACCTTCTAGATCTACTTCAGCCTCATGGTTTTCACCACATACTTCAGAGTTCACTCCTTTTTCTGATTTTACTTCTTCAAATGCCATGAAAAGAGCTTCACCTTTTTCCTCTTCAGACTCTTCACCGGAGTTGTCTTCGATGAACTGACATTCTTGGAGATGAAACTTTTCTTCTTGAAGTTGCTTTTTCTAAAATTCGTTTTCTTCATCCAGTCACTTCTTTCTTGGTGCGATCCTTCATCATTTTTGTTCTTCTCTTTAAGTGGACATTTAGTCACAAAATGCCCAATGCCTCCACAGTTGAAACATTTAAATGGTAGCTTCCCTCTGTATTTTCCTTTTCCCTTTTTTAGTTTTCTAACAAAGTTTGCTTCCATTTCATCTGATGTCTCTTCTTCCTCGGACTCTTGTTTTGTGTTTTTATTTTTAAGGGCTTTAAAAGTCGCTTCTCTGTCTGTGGGTTTAGATCTTCCTATCCTCATCTCATATGCAGTCAAAGAACCATACATCTCATCTATACTAAAATAATTTAGATTTTTAGCTTCTTCTATCGTTGAGACTTTGGAATCAAACCTTTGAGGAAGAGATCTTAGTACCTTTTTCATGATGGCAGAGTCTCCAATATCCTCGTCGAGCCCTCCGATCGCATTAATGATTCCATTAACTCTCAAGCATATATGCCTCAATGTTTTCATCATCATTCATTTTCAATGCTTCGAACTGAGCTCGATGTGTCTGTAACTTGGCCTCCTTGATCTTATCATCTCCTTCATGAATACTCCTCAGTTTGTCCCATATCTCTTTTGTCGTATTGCAGCTCATGATCTTTACTAGTTCACTGTCTGCTAATCCGCACATGATAGCATTCTTTGCTTTTGAGTTACTTTCAAATAGTTTCTTTTCATCAGCCTCTTTTGGAGGAGTGATGGGTATTGTGTATCCACTAACTACTGAATCCCAGATGTCGTATCCCAAAGCATAGAGATATGTCTGCATCCTGATTCTCTAGAATGCGTAATTAGATCCATCAAACAATGGTGCTTTGTTTGATGAGAAACCTTCACCACCTGCCATTGTGTTACTTCCAAGATCACCCTAGCCGGTTAGGCTTGTACAAGAACTTAGCTCTGATACCAATTGTTAGTCTTACAATGACACTAAGAGGGGGGGTGAATCAGTGTAGCTCTTTAAACTTGAATTTATAGCTCTTAATACAATAGCAATTAAAACTAATTACTAGATACAACAAGTATAACACAAGAGCATCACACAACACAAGATTTAATGAGGTTCACCAATGTGGCTACTCCTCAAAAATGACTGCTTGGACTACCATCCAAATCCAGCCTTTGCAAAGCACCAACTTTACAATCAATTTACCAACACCTCACTGGAAGGAGCACCAACCCCTTATTTATCTGCACCAATAGAAAGGAGCACCAACCCTCTGATTTACTAGCACCTACTGGAAGGAGCACCAACCCCTGATGCCAAGCTGCAACCTGGACTTCAATTTTGAATCTATAAGATTGATAGAAAGATACCTTTGTTTTTGCAAGATCTTGACTGGTCTTTCTTCACCTTTGCACTCTCTGCGCACTCTGCTTTCTCTGTGCAATCACTTCACACACTCTGCTTCGTTATAGTCGACCTTCACGATCATCTTCTCCCTTTCGCACACTCTTCTCTCTTCGCACTACGATCAAACTTTGCACACTTCAACAACATCTCAAATCTCCAAACAACCCTCCTTTTATAATATAATTCTTGTGATGAAAACCCTAATCTTAGTCGATTGTAAACCCTAATCTTAGTCGACTTTCATGACAATTGTAAACCCTAATTTTAGTCGGCTGTCATCGGTCTTCGTCGGCTTCAACTCAATCATGAAAATATAACATGTCATGATATCGTGACACTTTCACTTTCTCTCTCTTTCTCCTTGCTTTGGCCCCGAAAATACATGTCACGATATCGTGACACTTTTTCTCCTTGCTCTTTCTCTTAGCTTTGGCCTACGAAAATACATGTCGTGATATCGTGACACTTTTTCTCCTTGCTCTTTCTCTTAGCTTTGGCCCACAAAAATACATGTCATGATATCGTGACACTTTCGCCTCCGTACACTTTCTTTATTCTTTTGTCGTGAAAATGCGACATTGCGTGATATCGTGACACTTTTGTTATTCTGCCAGCATGCCCTTCTTGAGTCATGAAAATGCGACATGTCATGATATCGTGACACTTTTGCTTCTCTATCTTTCTGTCTTTTTCGAGTCACGAAAATGTGACATGTCACGAAAATCGTGACACTTCTACTTTTGAAGTCTTGCTTTCTGCTTTTGTCGTGAAATCGTGACACTTCCTTAGCTTTTTCTTTGTCATGAAATCAGACACTTCTTTCCTTTTCTTTGCTTTTGTGGAAATGGTGACACTGTCTAGTCTTCTTTTTGTCATAGAAATCATGACACTTCTACCTTCAAGTACTTCTTCTTTTGTCATAAATATGCATGATAAGACACTTTTCAAACATTGCTTTCTCTCTTTAGTCGTGAAAATGCGAATGTCATGAAATCATGACACTTTTCTTACTTGTTCTTTTCTTCAAACATGTCGCGAAATCGTGACACTTTTTCATTTTTTCTTTTTCTTCCAACATGTCACGAAATCGCGACACTTTTTCCACTTGCCTTTTTCTCTTCCAACATGTCGCGAAATCGCGATAGTTTTTCCACTTGCCTTTTTCTCTTCCAACATGTCGCGAAATCGCGACAGTTTTTCCACTTGCCTTTTTCTCTTCCAACATGTCACGAAATCATGACAGTTTTTCCACTTGCCTTTTTCTCTTCCAACATGTCACGAAATCATGACAGTTTTTCCACTTGCCTTTTTCTCTTCCAACATGTCACGAAATCATGATAGTTTTTCTTGCTTTTTCTCTCTCTTCCAACATGTCACGAAATCATGATAGTTTTTCTTGCTTTTTCTCTCTCTTCCAACATGTCACGAAATCGCGACAGTTTTTCTTGCTTGCTGTATATGTCGCGATATCGTGACACTTTTCTTACTTGTCTTTTTCTTTGATCTTTTGCATATGGGCCACTTTGGTCTTCTTGGAAAAACACTGTACATACTCTGAGTAACCTTTGAACTCCTGTCTTCTGCATCTGAAAAGCTTTTGAACTTCTTGTCCACTGCATCAACAGATCTATCTGACTGTGTTGACAACAATGACAATACTGTTGTTGCACCTTGCTCAACATGTTTTGGTTTAGGGTAATTTGACCCAAGAATCGATTCACATTCTGTAAGGGTATGGGCATGGGGAATGAGGTCAAAGTGTGAGCATTGGTTGCAGTGACTCCTTGAGTAGCCAATTGATTCTCCAAAAGCAAAGGAGTAGTTGTAGGAATGGATATGTTTAGATAGGTGAGCATGGATGGCTGATTGTAAGGTAGGGTATTCAACATCGACATCTGTGGTGCCATAGCCTAGTTCATCATAGGTATCTGATTGTAAGGACCAAATTGCCCTGCCATGGGTAATTGGGTTATCCCAACACTTTGCATGGTATTCAAGGTAGAAATATTCTTCAAGGGTGTGAAGTTTACAAGGTTGCATAATATATCAATTGTATCAAGAATGGACTATTGTGAATAGCAAACAATGGATAATTATTCAAGTCAAGGTATATCTCAAAGCAAAGGCAAATATTTTTCAAGCAAAGGATTATAATATTTAAATATTATAAAGAGAATATTATAAGAGGTACAAAGGTTTAAAAATTGCTTGGACAAAAAGAAGGATAAAGGTTTAAAAAATTGATTGGGACAAAAAGGTTTAAATATTATAAGAGTGACAAAAGTTTAAAATTTGCTTGAACAAAAGGAAGGATAAATGTTTAAAAAGTTGCTTGGGGAAAAAAGGTTTAAATATCATAAGAGCAGGATAAAATTTTAAAAATATAAATATTTAAATTCTAAATTTAAATATTATAAAAAAAAGAGTTTGAGAAATAAAAAGGTGTCAAAAATTGAAAAATTATTTAGCCAACCTTCAAAATTGAAATCGAAGGAAATAGAAAGCATATATATACATGGCATTGTTAAACCTTAGAGTGTAATGAAAATTGAAATTGAAAATCCATCATCATGCATGTGAACGGTAGGAAGAAAACATAGAGGAAAAGAAAATGAAAATCGAGGCAAATATAGACAAAGAGAAATATCACAGTGTGTGCCCGAGATTTTATCCATTAGGATAGCCCAACTAGTAGTGTGGCTTTGCATGGAGCACTACTGGGTAGGAGGTCACAGGGTCGAATCTGGTCAATGTTGTTTTTTGTTGAGTTTTTTTGAACAAGAAACATTTGGATAAATATCACTATGAGTGCCTTTGGTTTTGACTGTTGAGGTAGCCCAACTGGTTATTGGTTTTGCATGGAGCGCTGTTAGGTAGGAGGTCATGGGGTTGAATTAGGTCAACACCATTTTTTATGAGATTTTGTTGTTGATAAAAGCACAAGGACATGAAAATATATTGAACACCTCCCTTTTTGTCTTAGTTTCCATAGCAACATAGCTGGTCACAAAGTACTTGGGAAAGCACTGTATTTCATGAGGTCAGGGGTTCAAATATCAACTGTGCAAAGGTATTAAATTTTTTATATTTTGAAGGAAAAATAAAGGTCAAGGTGTTAGCATAAGAAATTGTGATTTTTGCAAATTATAAAAGGGAGTTATAAGGTGTATGGTGGTCAAGTTTATTTGTATTTTTACATGTTAGAAAAGAGAGAATTAAGGTGTAATTGTGATTAATGTTATATTGTATTTGGCATATTATAAAAAAGGGATATAAAGTTTTTTGTTATTCATAAAGCTTTATTTTGAGAGTTTCAAAAAGGGAGATATAAGGTATTATTATTTTTAAGCTTTATTATGTACATTTTTGATAAGGGTTTTTAATGTGAATTATTTGATATCTATTCAAGAAAAAGAGATTTACTAACCAATTTTGAAGTGGCAAAAGAAAAGAAAATTATTTTTGTCAGGACAGGCACATGCAAAAGAAGACTATCATCATTGAGGTAGATTTAGAGGTATAGTTATTTAATTCCTTTCTCAAGGGTGGTTTTGTTTGAGGAAAATAATTTTTGTCATATATTTTAAGGTATAAGGATTGAATTGATGTGCATTAGTGTTGATTGAAATTGGGAATTAATGTGCAAAGATTATAGGTCAATTTTTTGCATTAACTTGTGCATTGGTCTTGATTGAAATTGGGAGCAAATGTGCAAAGGTTATAGGCCATATTTGTGAGTAAAATTATGCATTGGATTTGATTGATATTGGAAATAAATATGCAAGGGTTATATAATAGATTTAAAAGCCAAAGTTGTGCATTTTTTATGATTAATTTTGGGAGTAGATCTAGAGGGTAGATTTGAGCATTGTGATTGGCTTTGAAGTGCATAAGGAAGTAAGTAAATAGTCTTACACATATAGAAGGATTATTTTAAAGCAAGTAAAAGTGTCACATAGTGCAAGGATAGTTTGAAAAGATTAAATTGAGAAGAAGAACATATTGGTTAATTGCTATTGAATATCATTCCCTATAAGTTCATGAAGATAAAATAATACTGGGTAGAATATGTCTGAATCGCTAGAGTAGAGGAAAGCACATTGAGAAAGTTATGAGTCTTGTTTGTATTCAAGATTTGATAATTTATGAGCATTGTTTGTATGAGTGGATGAGCATGATTTTGGAGCATATTTGAGTATGACTTCTTAATAGGCTTGTGAGTAGATTTGAGCAGATTTTGTGAGTAGAGTTGAGCAAATTTTTGTGAGTATATTTGAGCAAGTTTTGGAGTAGATTTGAGTAGGATTTTTGAGCAGGCTTGTGAGAATATTTGAACAAAGTTATGAGTAGGTTTGACCAGTATTTATGAGTAGGATTGAGTAGGTTTCATGAGTATACCATATTAGAGGATATTGATGTATCCTATGGATAGAGGTCCATGAAACAGAGCAAAGGGGATTGGTGTATGTTGTGGATAGAGGTCCACAAATTGGAGTAGAGGGTATTGGTGTCTCCTATGGATTGGGGTCCATAAAAATTGTAATAGGGAATTGATTACCACAAAATTTGTTGAAGAAATTTATATGAAATATTTCTTCATGGATGTAGCCCACATTTGGTGAACCACATTAAATATATGTCTCTTATGTGTGTGGTGATTTGTGCATTGTTTCATTATTGTAATTGATAATACTGGATGATATTGCTTTGGAAATAAAAGTAAAAGTTTTTTCTTATACCGTTTATTCCCTCTCTTAGTATAAGCTTGTGTAAATCAATTGGTATCAGAGCCAGGTTCCTTTGTGAGATCCTAACAGTTTGAAGGAAGATCTTATAGGAACACAAATGGAACATCAAGAAGAATTTCATTAAATAGAGATCCATTTTTTTATGGGACTAACTATGCTTTCTAGAGTGTGAGTATGAAGACTTATTTGATGGCACATGGATATGGTATATGGAAATACATTGAGAATGGGTTCACACCACCTATAAATCATCATATAGATTCAAGTGGTAAGAAACCATATGAAAATAATGTCAAGGCAATGAATGCAATTTTAAGTGGGTTATATGAATCAAAGTTTGTGAAAGTCATGCAATACACTTCAGAAAAATTAATATGGGATAATTTACAGAGAACAGATAAAGGAGATGAAAAGGTTAAAATGACAAAAATTCAATCCCACAGGAGGAATTTTGAAGACTTGAAGATGAAATATGAGAAAGATATTTTTAGGTATCTACTTAATGTTGACGAGGTTGTCAACACATTTCATGGACTTGGAGAAAATATTGAAGACTCTAAGATTGTTAAATAAATATTAAGGTCACTTCCTATGATATTTGATGCAAAGGTTTCAACAATAGAAGAGATGAAGGATATCAACACCTTAAGTATGGATGAGCTACATGGGATTCTCATAGCCTATGATATGAGGATAAAAAAGATCAAACATCCAAATGAGAGGCAACATTCAAAGCTTCAAATAAGGCAAAGGATAAAGTACCAAAATCAAGTGATGAATCAAGCAGTGAAGAGGAGGCTAACATTATGAGAAGAAATAAGAAGGGTCCAAGAAAACACAAAAATATGCAGATTATGAAATGCTTTAGCTGTGGTAACATTGCTCACTATGTAGCTAATTGTCCACAAGCTGAAAATAGTAGAAGTGAAGAGGAAAAGGAATACGAGAAAAAGAAAGATAAAATTTTATCATGAAAATAAAAATAGGAACCACCAAGGCAAGCATGAGAAGAATATATTTCAAATGCACAAGAAACGTTTTTATGTTGAAGAAGCAAGTAGTGCTTCCAGTGAAAGTGATGAAAGTCTCTCCGATAGTGAAAAAGAAGAAATTCTAATTTTTTCCATAGAAGAGAAAGAATATGCTCCTATTGTCAAAGACCAAGTAGAAGAGAAAGAAGATGCACCTGTTTTCAAAGACCAAGAAAAAAAAATATGCCCCTGTTATTGAAGACCAAAAAGAAGAGAAAATTTTAGAATATGAAGAGGAAGCCACAATTGATATGGAAGAGGAACTTGTTATTGATCTTGAAGAGTTGAAAAAGGAGAAATTAAGATTGAAGGCTCAAGTACAAGAGGATGATAAAACAAAGGCAAAGCTTCTACAAGATCTCATTGACTTAAAAGTTAAGGTTGAAGAGGTAAGGAAAGTTGAAGAAGGTATGGTTGAACAGTTGTAGGCAAAAGAGCTAGAATGTGAAAGACTAGAACATGAAGTTGACATTTTAAGGAAGGGACTTGAAAAATCTAATAAGAAGTTATATTAGTTTAGGAAAATCTCAAAATATTTGGATGATATTATCAAAATACAAATATCTCCATTTATGAAGATCGGAATTGGATTTGAATAAGGTCAAGAAGTACAAAAAGAGGATTCAAGCTCAAAATAAATAGAAGCATCAAATAAAGTATTTGAAGAAGAATCTAAGACCTATTCTAATAAGTTGAGAAGTGGAAACATCAATGAGGAAGAAAAAAATGCACCATCAAGGAATATGGACCAACATAGGAAAAATGAAATAAAGAATAATGTGACCATATCCTCCAAGGCAAGATGAATACTTCTAGGGTTATTGATTCTCATGTAATCATTTTTCTCAAAAATTTATACATTGCAGGGTTCATGGTAAGAATGATTATGACTTCACCAAGAGAAAATTCAATTCATTTGCACCTTTCAAGGACTACATCATGTGTTTCAATTGCAATAATTTTGGGCATAAATCTAAATGGTGTAGAACAAAGTTTCCATAATTTCCAAATACAATCAGGAAAAATGATGCTCAAAATGTTCAAAAGGGTATAACTACAAAGGTGCAAAAAAAGAAAATTGAAAAATAAAAAGAGCATTGTAAGTTGGGAGTAGTTTTACTCCCATATCAAAATTGATCACCTCAAGTAAAGGAGGTGGTGAGGGGGCTATGCTAAGTGTATTATTTTTATCCCCAAGGAGCCCTTTGCCATTGATGTCAAAGGGGGAGAATTCAGTGAGAGGGAGCATATTTAGAATCTAGTTGTACTAGAAGGAATATTTTGTAGGGTTGCCATCAATGACAAAGGGGGAGATTGTTGGAAATATTGAGTTGTCATTGATGTCAAAGGGTGCATGGTATTCAAGGTAGAAATATTCTTCAAGGGTACGAAGTTTATTGGAAATATGAGAAAGATTTGTTGTCATTGATATCAAGAGTCAGTTTTAGTAAGCAATACAAAAGGAAGGATGTCAAGAGTTAGTTTCAGTAATCAGTGTAAGAGAAATATTACTTCTAGGCCTAAGGAAAACTAATATTATAATATTCAAGGTTGTCAGATGAGGTCTAAAGAGCAAAAGGAAGGCCCAAGAAAAATAATATTATAATCTTATATTATAATATTAAAGTTCTAAGGTTAAGACCTAAAGATTTAAATTAATTATAAATTAATTATAATAATTTCATTATAAATTAATTTATAACTTAATTTAATTAAATTTAAAGTTATTAAATTAATTATAATAAATTATAAATTAGTTTATGATTTAATTTAATTAAATAACCCTAAGGTTAGGGTTACAAGGGCAAGCGACTAAGTTAAATGGCACCGACGTCGACTAAAATTCTCATCCACCGATGTGCCAAGGAGGACAACACATTGGTATAAATACCATGTGCTTTGAAAAATCCAAAGTCACCTTTGATAAAATCTTTGAGAGTGCATGCAAAAATTTATGAACTATGTGGAAGAAAAATAGAACATTTTTGTTTACGTGGCAGTCGTCGAAGGCATAAGAGGGAGGAGGCTTGAAGCTTCATAGCTAACCATGGTGGTTGGGCCAATGGTAGGCGACTGTGTGCTTAGGACACTAACAGACAGGAGAACCTACGATCGAAACCTGGTGGCTACATTTTGGTAGAGATTTACGTTTTGGTTTTGGTGCCAAGACGAAGCAATAAAGCACACAAGATGCATTTTTATTCTAAGGTGAGCACCTAGCTCATGTGGCATGTGGGCCATGGCTAGGGTTCTGTGGAGGTGCAAGCGGGGGAGTTCAAATCCCACCGAAGGCAAAGGTATTTAATTTTTGGAAAATTAAATTGCTTCTAAGGTTTAAGGTGCTATGCTTAATTTTTGTTAAAAGGGAGTTATAAGGTTTTAAGGAATAATTATTTTATTGTGATTTTTGATAAAGTGAAATTGAGATAGGAGTTATAAGGTAGAAAAAGGAAATTATATTTTTGTTGGGATAAACTATGATGTGTTAAATTCTTTGATAAAAGAGTTAAGGGTTCATAAAGAAAATTATTGTGATTATTTTTTTTAAACAAATTGTTGGCTTATATTTTGAAGTGTGGAGATTATAAGGTGTAATATATATTTATTGCTATATATGGTGAAATATTGTGAGAGATCAATTGAGTGAATTTTTTCGAAGATATTGCTACCTAACCTTTGAGACTGGAAAAGAGTTGATTGTGATTGAGATAGGTGTTTGAGGTCAAATCTTCTTCAAACAAAATGTAAGGGTACATTATTTTTGAGAGTGATTGTTGGATGTTGTGAATGCTAATTTGGAGTGAAAAGGATTATTTGATAAGCATTTTTGAGTTTAGTTTTGAGATATCCAATGTTGATTGATGTGGGTTTTCTGGAATGAAATTGATACTAGAAATCTTGTTTGATAAGCATTGTTGGAAATATTGAGTAAGCTTTCATATGCTTGATTAGGGTTTGTGAAAGATCATGAGTACCATTGTTATGTGAATTTGAGAACTATCTTGAAATAGGGCTTGTAAAAGATCATGAGTATCATTGTTATGCGAGGTTTTTTTGATAAGCATTGTTAACTAAGATTTTACTGAGTGATTGGTTGAGTGGAGTTGATTTAATTAGTTGATTGGAAGTGTTGAAGTGATAGTTCAAGTTCTGTGAAATAAATTGTTCCTTTCTAATTTGAGAAAAATATTGAGTTGATTTTTGTAAGCAAGTTTTGCAATTAAATTAAACAAATTTTGTGAAAGCTTGAGAGCTAAATTGAGTAAGCTTTTGTAAAAGCTTAAGGACAAATTTTTGTGAGCTTTTGTGGAAGCTTACAATTAGGTTTAAGGCAATTCTTGGTAAAGACTTGTGGACAGATTTGAGGTAAGTATTGGTAAAGACTTGTTGAGTAGATAGACAAGTTCTAGAGAGAACTTGTTGAGCATATTTGAGACAGATATTGAGCAGACTTGTGCTAGAATTATGGATAGTGTTTAGTGCAAATTTGAGATAGAGATTGAGTAGATGTGTGCAGGGCAGAAGACAATGTTCAGTATAGATATGAGACAAAGAACATAATAGAGTAAGATCAGAATTTGGAGGTGATAGAGCGAAGAATAGTAGTCTTCAGTAGATAGAGATCCATTAGCGAGTGTAGTGAGGACAAAGATATTTTGAGTGAGGACAAAGTCTTCTATGGAGAGTGATCCACAAGTGTTAGGATTCTACTCCTAACATTGTTAATAATCATAATTATTCATATCGCTCATTCATTAATTATTAATTATTCACAAAGCATGAGTCATGACCTTTGATCACACCTTATGTGCACATAGAAATAGGGAATGTAGTTGGATGTAAATAATCATCCAAGAAAATACTACACTTTGGATTCCTAAAAAATTACAAAAGAGTGACTAAATTTTTTTATTGGATAGGGATAAAAAATGATATCAAGAGATTCGTAAATGAATGTGAGACATGCCAAAGAAATAAAGGTGAAACAATGGCTACACCAGGCCTTATTCAACCTCTTCCCATACCAAAAAATCATGGGTGGATATTTCAATGAATTTCATTGAAGGCCTTCCAAAGTATGTATGAAAAACAACCTTCCTAGTTGTGGTAGATCATTTATCTAAACATGACCATTTTTTCCAGTAGCTCACCCCTATACCACTAGTACTATTGCTCAAATTTTCCTTGATAATATCTTTAAATTACATGACATGCCTTCTACTATAGTTAGTGATCGTGATCACACTTTCACTAGTAATTTTTGGAAAGAATTTTTTAAACTTCAAGGTACTCAAATTCGGATTAACTCTTCTTACGACCCCAAACATATGGTCAAACTAAAGTTGTTAATAAATATTTAGAAACTTATCTTCGGTCTTTTATTTCCACAAAACCCCTTTACTGGATTAAATGGCTTTCACTAGCCGAATGGTGGTATAATACCACATATCATGCAACCATTAGAATGATCCCTTATGAAGCACTATATGGCCAATCTCCCCATACCTGACCTCTTATATTATAGTAAGTACAAAGGTGCCAACCGTAGAGATGAGCTTGTTACTCAAGATAATATTATTCACACTCTTAAAGATAATCTACACATTGCCCAACACCGCATGAAGCAACAAGCAGACCAACATCGAATCGAGTGGGCTTTATAAGAAGGGGATATGGTATTTCTTCACCTTCAACTATATCATCAAACTTATTTAAAAATCAAAGGTTATCAAAAGTTAGAACCCAAATTTTATGGCCTTCATAAAATTCTACAACATATTGGACCAGTTGCATATAAGCTTGAGTTACCAGAGTCCTCCAAAATCCATCCTGTATTCCATATTTATTATCTCAAACCTGTAATAGGCACTCAC
Source organism: Wollemia nobilis (assembly GCA_028583015.1). Classification (NCBI taxonomy): domain Eukaryota; kingdom Viridiplantae; phylum Streptophyta; class Pinopsida; order Araucariales; family Araucariaceae; genus Wollemia; species Wollemia nobilis. The sequence goes on along the minus strand of JAQPPZ010000371.1, from coordinate 2,058,300 downwards.
ATCACTACTCAAACTCAACTTCCAAAGTTTTATTACGATGGGTCCTTCATGGTTGAACCAGAAGCTATCCTAGATAACCGCATGTGCCACCTCTACAATTGCACCATCACCGAAGTACTGATTCAATGGTAAGATCTAACTTTAGAAGACGCCACATGGGAGACACTCCATCATATTCAACAACTATTTCCTCAATTCTAGATTTTAGGATAAAAATCATTTTAAGGAGGGTGGCATGTTAGGATTCTACTCCTAAAATTTTTATTAATCACAATTATTCACATCACTCATTCATTAATTATTAATTATTCACAAAGCATGTGTCATGACCTTTGATCACACCTTATGTGCACATAAAAATAGGGACTATAGTTGGATGTAAATCATCATCTAAGAAAATAAAAATTAATTCATTGTTCAGGTCTTCCAAACAATTCAATCGTGATTCTAAAAACAAAGGTGATTCTTTTATTTATTCTGCATTATTGTTCTTGTTTTAATCAATAGGATCCATTATCATAACAATAAGACAGTGTAGTTCTAAGAGGGTCACCAGCCAGAGCAAAGGAGGAGTTCTCCTATGGATATAGTTCCACAAACTTGATCAGGAGATTGGTGTCTCCTTTGGACATAGGTCCATAAACATTGTAATAGGGAAAGGATTCCCAAGAGATTTATTGAGGAAATTTTATAAGGAATATTTTCTTCGTGGAGTAGCCCATATTGGGTGAACCATGTTAAATTACGTCTCTCATGTGTGTGATGCTTTATGTTATGTTTATTGCTTTAATATTACTGATGTTATCATATGGATTGAACCTCTCAGTATAAGCACATGTTCTTCAAAGTTTACAAGGTTGGACAATATATCAATTGTGTCAAGAATGGACTATTGTGAATAGCAAACAATGGACAATTATTCAAGGTAAGGTATATCTCAAAGCAAAGGCAAATATTTTTCAAGCAAAGGATTATAATATTTAAATATTATAAAGATAATATTATAAGAGGGAAAAAGGTTTAAAATTTGCTTGGACAAAAAGAAGGACAAAGGTTTAAAAGTTGCTTGGACAAAAAGAAGGATAAAGGTTTAAAAGTTTCTTGGGACAAAAAGGTTTAAATATCACAAGAGAGGGACAAAGTTTTAAAAAGATAAATATTTATAATATTTAAATTCTAAATTTAAATATTATAAACAAAAGAGTTTGAAAAATAAAAAGGCACCAAAAATTGAAAATAAATTAAGCCGACCTTTCAAAATGAAATCGAAGGAAATGGAAAGCATATATATACATGGCATTATTAAACCTTGGAGTGGAATGAAAAATTACAATTGAAAATCCATCATCGTGCATGCGAACGACAGGAAGAAAACGTAGAGGAGAAGACAACGAAAATCGAGGTAGAGATAGACAAAGAGAAATATCACTGTGTGCACCTGAGGTTTCATTCACTGGGATAGCCCAGCTGGCAGTGTGGCTTTGCATGGAGCGCTGCTGGGTAGGAGGTCACGGGGTCGAATCTGGTCGATGTCATTTTTTGTTGAGTTTTTTGAATGAGGAAGACTTGGATAAATATCACTACGAGCACCTTTGGTTTTGACTACTGAGGTAGCCCAGTTGGTTGTTGGCTTTGCATGGAGCACTGCTGGGTAGGAGGTCATGGGGTCGAATCAGGTCGACACCATTTTTGATGAGGTTTTGTTGTTGATAAAAGCACAAGGACACGAATATATATCGGGCGCCTCCCTTTTGGTCTTAGCTACCGTGGTAGCATAGCTGGTCACAAAGCGCTTGGGAAAGCACTGCATTTCGTGAGGTCAGGGGTTCGATTCTCAATTGTGCAAAGGTATTAAATTTTTTATTAAATTTTATTTTGAAGGAAAAATAAAGGTCAAGGTGTTAGCATAAGAAATTGTGATTTTTGCAAATTAGAAAAGGGAGTTATAAGGTGTATGGTGGTCAAGTTTATTTGTATTTTTGCATGTTAGAAAAAGGAGAAATAAGGTGTAATTGTGATTAATGTTATATTGTATTTGGCATATTATAAAAAGGGGATATAAGGTTTTTGTTATTAATAAAGCTTTATTTTGAGAGTTTCAAAAAGGGAGATATAAGGTATTATTCTTTTTAAGCTTTATTATGCACATTTTTTGATAAGGGTTTTTAATGTGAATGATTTGATATCTATTCAAGAAAAAGATATTTGCTAACCAATTTTGAAGTGGTAAAAGAAAAGAAAATTATTTTTGTCAAGACAGGCACATGCAAAAGAAGACTATCATCATTGAGGCAGATTTAGAGGTATGGTGATTTAATTCCTTTCTCAAGGGTGGTTTTGTTTGAGGAAAATATTTTTGATGTCATATGGTTGGAGGTATAAGGATTGATTTGATGTGCATTAGTGTTGATTGAAATTGAGAATAAATGTGCAAATATTATAGGTCAAATTTATGAGTAAACTTGTGCATTGGTCTTGATTGAAATTGGGAGTAAATGTGCAAAGGTTATAGGTCAGATTTATGAGTAAACTTGTGCATTGGTTTTGATTGATATTGGGAGTAAATATGCAAGGGTTATAGAACAGATTTGAAAGCAAAAGTTGTGCATTGTTCATGATTAATTTTGGGAGTAGATCTAGAGGGCAGATTTGAGATTGTGATTGGCTTTGAAGTGCATAAGGAAATAAATAATAGTGTTAAAAATATGGAAGGATTGTTTTATTGTTGAGTAGAGGAAAGAATTGAGAAAGTTATGAGCATTGTTTGTATGCAAGATTTGAGAATTGATGAGCATTGTTTGTATGAGTAAGATTTTGGAGCAGATTTGAGTAGGCCTTCTTAGCAGGCTTGTGAGTAGATTTGAGCAGATTTTGTGAGTAGAGTTGAGTAGGTTTTTGTGAGCATATTTGAGCAGGTTTTTGAGTATATTTGAGTAGGCATTTTGAGTAGGCTTGTGAGCATATTTGAGCAAAGTTGTGAGTAGGTTTGAGTAGTGTTTGTGAGTAGGATTGAGCAGGTTTTATGAGAAATAGAGTAGAGGATATTGGTGTCTCCTATGGATAGAGGTCCATGAACCAAAGTAGAGGGGATTGGTGTCTCCTGTGGATAGAGGTCCATGAACCAGAGTAGAGGGGATTGGTGTCTCCTATGGATTGGGGTCCACAAACATTGTAATAGGGAATTGATTCCCACAAAATTTGTTGAAGAAATTTATAAGAAAAATTTCTCCATGGATGTAGCCCACATTGGGTGAACCATGTTAAATCTGTGTCTCTTATGTGTGTGGTGATTTGTGCATTGTTTCATTATTGCAATTGATAATATTGGATGATATTGCTTTGGAAAGAAAAGTAAAAGTTTTATCTTATACTATTCACCCCCCTCTCAGTATAATCTTGTGTTCTTCAATTGGTATCAGAGTAGGTTCCTTCGTGAGAGCCTAACAGCTTGAAGGAAGATCTTACAGGAACACAAATGGCACATCAGGAAGGGTTTTCATCAAATAGAGCTCCATTGTTTGATGGGACTAACTATGCTTTCTGGAGTGTGAGGATGAAGACTTATTTGATGGCACATGGATATGATATATGGTAATCCATTGAGAATGGGTTCACACCACCTACAACTCCTCCTACAGATGCAAGTGGTAAGAAACCATATGAAAATAATGCCAAGGCAATGAATGCAATTTTAAGTGGGTTATGTGAATCAAAGTTTGTGAAAGTCATGCAATGCACTTCAGCAAAAGAAATATGGGACAAGTTATAGAGAACATATGAAGGAGATGACAAGGTTAAAATGGCAAAACTTCAAACCCATAGGAGGAAGTTTGAAGACTTGAAGATGAAATATGAGGAAGATATTGCTAGGTATCTACTTCGTGTTGATGAGGTTGTCAACACCATTCATGGACTTGGAGAAAATATTGAAGACTCTAAGATTGTTCAAAAAATATTAAGGTCACTTCCTATGAGATTTGATGCAAAGGTTTTAGCAATAGAAGAGATGAAGGATCTCAACACCTTAAGTATGGATGAGCTACATGGGATTCTCATAGCCTATGAGATGAGGATAGAAAAATATCAAACATCCAAATGAGAGGTAACATTCAAAGCTTCAAAGAAGGCAAAGGATAAAGTACCAGAATCAAGTGATGAATCAAGCAGTGAAGAGGAGGCTAACTTTGTGAGAAGAAATAAGAAGGGTCCAAGAAAACACAAAAATATGTAGACTATGAAATGCTTTAGTTGTGGTAACATTGGTCACTATGCAGCTAATTGTCCACAAGCTGAAAATAGTAGCAGTGAAGAGGAAAAGGAATACAAGAAAAAGAAAGAAAGAAAATTTTATCATGAAAATAAAAATAGGCATGATCAAGGCAAGCATGAGAAGAAGATCTTTCAAAGGCACAAGAAAAGTTTTTATGTTGAAGAAGCAAGCAATGCTTCCAGTGATAATGATGAAAGTCTCTCCGATAGTGAAAAAGAAGAAATTCTATTTTTGGCCATAGAAGAGAAAGAAGATGCTCCTATTGTCAAAGACCAAGTAGAAGAGAAAGAAGATGCACCTATTGTCAAAGACCAAGAAAAAGAAAAAGAAGATGCCCCTGTTATTGAAGACCAAGAAGAAGAGAAAGTTTCAGAATATGAAGAGGAAGCCACAATTGATATGGAAGAGGAACTTGTTATTGATCTTGAAGAGTTGAAAAGGGAGAACTTAAGATTGAAGGCTCAAGTACAAGAGGATGAGAAAACAAAGGCAAAGCTTCTACAAGATCTCACTGACTTAAAAGTTAAGGTTGAAGAGGCAAGGAAAGTTGAAGAAGGTATGGCTGAACAGTTAAAGGTAAAAGAGCTAGAATGTGAAAGACTAGAACATGAAGTTGACATTCTAAGGAAGGGACTTGAAAAATTTAATAATAAGATATATCAGTTTAGGAAAAGCTCAAAATATTTGGATGATATTATCAAAACACAGATATCTCCATTTATGAAGACCGGACTTGGCTTTGAGGAAGGTCAAGAAGTACAAAAAGAGGAGTCAAGCTCAAAAGAAATAGAAGCATCAAAGAAGGTATTTGAAGAAGAATCTAAGACCTATACTGATGAGTTGAGAAGTGGAAACATCAATGAGGAAGAAAACAATGCACCATCAAGGAACAGGGACCAACACAGAAAAAGCAAAGAAAGAATCATGCGACCATATCCTCCAAGGCAAGATGAATACTTCTTCTAGGGTTATTGCTTCTCATGTAATCATTTTGGTCACAAAGCTATACATTGCAGGGTTCATGGTAAGAATGATTATGACTTCACCAAGAGAAACTTCAATTCATTTGCACCTTTCAAGGACTACAACATCATGTGTTTCAATTGCAATAATTTTGGGCATAAAGCTAAATGGTGTAGAACAGAGTTTTCGGAACTTCCAAAGACAAGCAAGAAAAAGGATGCTCAAAATGTTCAAAAGGGTATGACTACAAAGGTGTGGAAAAAGAAAATTGAAAAAGAAAAAGAGCATTGTAAGTTGGGAGTAGTTTTACTCCCATATCAAAATTGATCACCTCAAGTAAAGGAGGTGGTGAGGGGGTTGTGCTAAGTGTCTTATTTTTAGCCCCAAGGAGCCCTTTGCCATTGATGTCAAAGGGGGAGAATTTAGTGAGGGGGAGTAGCTTGTCAAGGGGAGCAGATTTGGAATCCAATTGTAGTAGAAGAAATTTTTTGTAGGGTTGCCATCAATGACAAAGGGGGAGATTGTTGGAAATATTGAGTTGTCATTGATGTCAAAGGGTGCATGGTATTCAAGGTAGAAATATTCTTCAAGGGTGTGAAGTTTACAAGGTTGGACAATATATCAATTGTGTCAAGAATGGACTATTGTGAATAGCAAACAATGGATAATTATTCAAGGTAAGGTATATCTCAAAGCAAAGGCAAATATTTTTCAAGCAAAGGATTATAATATTTAAATATTATAAAGAGAATATTATAAGAGGGACAAAGGTTTAAAATTTGCTTGGACAAAAATAAGGATAAAGGTTTAAAAAGTTGCTTGGGACAAAAAGGTTTAAATATTATAAGAGGGACAAAGGTTTAAAAGTTGCTTGGACAAAAATAAGGATAAAGGTTTAAAAAGTTGCTTGGGACAAAAAGGTTTAAATATCACAAGAGAGGGACAAAGTTTTAAAAAGATAAATATTTATAATATTTAAATTCTAAATTTAAATATTATAAACAAAAGAGTTTGAAAAATAAAAAGGTGCCAAAAATTGAAAATAAATTAAGCCGACCTTTCAAAATGAAATCGAAGGAAATGGAAAGCATATATATACATGGCATTATTAAACCTTGGAGTGGAATGAAAAATTGAAATTGAAAATCCATCATCATGCATGTGAACGATAGGAAGAAAATGTAGAGGAGAAGACAATAAAAATTGAGGTAGAGATAGACAAAGAGAAATATCATTGTGTGCACTTAAGGTTTCATTTGTTGGGATAGCCTAGTTGGTAGTGTGGCTTTGCATGGAGTGCTACTGGGTAGGAGGTCACGGGTTGAATCTGGTTGATGATTTTTTGTTGAGTTTTGTTGAATGAGGAAGACTTGGATAAATATCATTGTGAGCACCTTTGGTTTTGATTGTTGAGGTAGCCCATGGTTGTTGGCTTTGCATGGAGTGTTGTTGGGTAGGAGGTCACGAGGTCGAATCAGGTCGACACCATTTTTTATGAGGTTTTGTTGTTGATAAAAGCACAAGGACACGGATATATATCGGGTGCCTCCCTTTTGGTCTTAGCTATCGTGGCAGCATAGCTGGTCACAAAGTGCTTGGGAAAGCGTTGCATTTCGTGAGGTCAGGGGTTCGATTCTCAGTTGTGCAAAGGTATTAATTTTTTTATTAAATTTGATTTTGAAGGAAAAATAAAGGTCAAGGTGTTAGCATAAGAAATTGTGATTTTTGTAAATTAGAAAAGGGAGTTATAAGGTGTATGGTGGTCAAGTTTATTTGTATTTTTGCATGTTAGAAAAAGGAGAAATAAGGTGTAATTGTGATTAATGTTATATTGTATTTGGCATATTATAAAAATGGGATATAAGGTTTTTTGTTATTAATAAAGCTTTATTTTGAGAGTTTCAAAAGGGAGATATAAGGTATTATTCTTTTTAAGCTTTATTATGCATATTTTTTGATAGGGGTTTTTAATGTGAATGATTTGATATCTATTCAAGAAAAAGAGATTTGCTAACCAATTTTGAAGTGGCAAAAGAAAAGAAAATTATTTTTGTCAAGACAGACACATGCAAAAGAAGACTATCATCATTGAGGCAGATTTAGAGGTATGGTGATTTAATTCCTTTCTCAAGGGTGGTTTTGTTTGAGGAAAATATTTTTGATGTCATATGGTTGGAGGTATAAGGATTGATTTGATGTGCATTAGTGTTGATTGAAATTGGGAATAAATGTGCAAATATTATAGGTCAAATTTGTGAGTAAACTTGTGCATTGGTCTTGATTGAAATTGGGAGTAAATGTGCAAAGGTTATAGGTCAGATTTATGAGTAAACTTGTGCATTGGTTTTGATTGATATTGGGAGTAAATATGCAAGGGTTATAGAATAGATTTGAAAGCAAAAGTTGTGCATTGTTCATGATTAATTTTGGGAGTAGATCTAGAGGGCATATTTGAGCATTGTGATTGGCTTTGAAGTGCATAAGGAAATAAGCAAATAGTCTTACACATATAGAAGGATTATTTTAAAGCAAGTCAAAGTGTCACATAGTGCAAGGATAGTTTGAAAAGATTCAATTGAGAAGAAGAACATATTGGGTAATTGTTATTGCATATCATTCTCTATATGTTCATGAAGATAAAATAATACTAGGTAGAATATGTCTGAATTGCTAGAGTAGAGGAAAGCACATTGAGAAAGTTATGAGCATTGTTTGTATGCAATATTTGAGAATTGATGAGCATTGTTTGTATGAGTGGATGAGCATGATTTTGGAGTAGATTTGAGTAGGCCTTCTTAGCAGGCTTGTGAGCAGATTTGAGCAAATTTTGTGAGTAGAGTTGAGCAGGTTTTTGTGAGCATATTTGAGTAGGTTTTGGAGCATATTTGAGTAGGAATTTTGAGAAGGTTTGTGAGTATATTTGAGCAGAGTTGTGAGTAGGTTTGAGTAGTTTTTGTGAGTAGGATTTAGAATGTTTCATGAGAATGACCAAAGTAGAGGATATTGGTGTCTCCTGTGGATAGAGGTCCACAAACTAGAGTAGAGGGGATTGGTGTCTCCTGTGGATAGAGGTCCACAAACCAGAGTAGAGGGGATTGGTGTCTCCTGTGGATTGGGGTCCACAAACATTGTAATAGGGAATTGATTCCCACGAAATTTGTTGAAGAAATTTATAAGAAAAATTTCTCTGTGGATGTAGCCCACATTGGGTGAACCACGTTAAATCTGTGTCTCTTATGTGTGTGGTGATTTGTGCATTGTTTCATTATTGCAATTGATAATATTGGATGATATTGCTTTGGAAAGAAAAGTAAAAGTTTTATCTTATACTGTTCACCCCCCTCTCAGTATAAGCTTGTGTTCTTTAGTTCCATAGCCTGGTTCATCATAGGGATATGATTGTTAGGACCAAAATGCCCTACCATGGGTAATTAGGTTATCCCAACATCTTGCAGTATCATTTGCCGCTCAATGGTCATGGATTTTGAGTAAGCTAGGGCAAGGGTAGTAAACTAAGGATTCCTCCTAGCAAACATGGTAGTCAAGGTATCAATTGCTCTGAAATACATTTGAAGAGCCACATTGGCATCAACAATAAAATGACAAGTTAATATCATGTATAGTTTCTAAAATATGGAATTGAACATCTTGATGGGATCATTAGGTCCCATTTTACAAGTCATGAATTGGTGATAGATAATGGTAGGATCTAAAGGTGACCTAAATTGATTGACAAAAGAAACCTCTAATTGATCCCAAGAGGTAATAGAACTAGTAGGGAGACTGATATACCAATCATATGATGTTTCATCTAGGCTTAAAAGAAATAGTCTACAAGCCACATATTCATGTTCAACTTGTGCTCTGATCAAGGAATCCTTATGAACTTGGATATGTTCTTCAGTTGATCTAGGACCATCACACTTAAAATTGGGTATGAATCTTTCAATGTTTTTTTTTGGGTAGATCATGGACATCCTCAACTATGTTCAATGGAGTATTGTGTGTTCCATACCAGGAAACATTTTGAGACATGGAAATCAATGCAAGGATCCCTAAATAAACACTAGGGGCAATAGAGCCAATAGGTAAAGACACACTTGGTGTGCTAGAAAAGGATGGTAAGCCAAATTCGAGCACACTTAGTGGGATTAAAACTATTTCTCTCAACTTTTATATTTCTATGAGTGGGTGATAGACATGGAAGAATAGTATCCCTAGTGTATTTGGATCCAGTAATGATAAATTGATGTGGATCCAGCCTAAAAATGCAATCACTTAAAAATGATCTCTCAAACCCTCATTAATTTTAGACATACATGTTTCATATCCAACTCCTACATACACAAAAAATAATACAAACCATTAATCCTGCACATTAACTGTCAAAAATAAAATCTTGAATCAAATAGTAATGTTAGATTTAAGAAACCTATAGTAAAAAAATCACAAAACACTCAATCATACCCTCCTTCTAGCATCATTTCTGTTGAGTGGAAATTTTTCCCAATTGTAAAATTAACATAACAATCAGGGCTTTAAAGTGAAAGCCTTCTCTTACAAAGAAATATAAGACTTCTCCAAGGTTACTTTTAGCATAAAAAAATATGTGCTTGAAATTATGTGCAAATGTGTAAATCTATATAACCTTTATGTTAAGGTACCTCAGTGTTTTCAAGTAAACTATTAACAAGGAGCCTAGTTTATGTGATTTGTGACATGTTTTTTTATTGTTCATTGATTAAAAAGGGGCTTTATTTCCATTATATAAATAAATAAATGATGACTGAGGTTGCTCCTAATACCTCTTTTATAGTTGGATTAATGTGACTTATCCTTAAAAACCCTATTATTGGATTCCTTCTACTTTATATTAGACTGTGAAAGTTAAAAAATGCTATGGAATATTCACTTAATTTTATTTGTGCCTTAATGTGATATTGGAAGTTATAATTTGGTGTTAATAGGTTTATTATATCTTCACATTAAAATTCTGATGTTAGCATGTGAGCAAGTGTTGTAAAAAATTAGCTTCATTGTTATCTGCACTTTAATGTGAAAGTAGCAGGTTATTAGAGTTAGAAATTCCTTTTATCTTCAGACTAAAGAGTGAAAGTTAGAAAATTTTGTGGAAGGTCCTGTTGGTCACGAATCTACCACAGGAAAGGATTTTACAAGTGCGCCCTAGACCCGGCCAACATTGAAAGGCTGGAAGCAAGAAATGGCTCCCAGACCAATCTCCAGAGTGGGCTGGTTCCCTTCACTATTCTAAACTTGGTTAAGATAAGGGTTACAGGAAAGAGATTTAAAAAAATGCAGAAAGAAATGGGAAATATGGCCACAGGCCGAAGTGATGAGATCAGAAAATAGCAGCAGGAAACCTCAAATGCAACAACAGCAAGCAATAGAAATTATCAACTTGATTCTCACACAATGTATGCAAAAAAAACCCTCCAAGACTACACTCCAGAGAATATATTCTTACAGCAGTATTTAAATTCAGAATGCAGAATTTAAACGCAACAGCCATTAAAGAATAATAATGTGATTAGAAATGCAACAAAGACAGAAAGGAAATCCCCCAAAGCGTTGCTTGAAAAATCAGAAGTCAAGTCTTTTATTCCTGCAAATGCACTTCAGTTTCTAGCAGAGAACTTTTCCAACCTTCGTAAATGAAAATTACATTGGTTTTTATAGAGGTCCATCCTCTTTACAGCATTTAATGTTTGAAACTGACCATATCATGATCTACAATTGTGCCTTGGAAACCAAGAACACGACCCCTTGATTACAGCCTCAAAGAAACAAAAATTAAAAGCAATGAAACATTCGCGGTCCTTCATTAAATTTGATTCTTCGAACATGTGCATGAAACCGTTACGACAATCCACGAACAGCAGCCTCGAAAGCATTAAATCTTCAATCTTGGTGGCCTGGGTGCGTATTTTACTTTGAATGCCTTGGAAATCCACAAATCATTAAATTCGGGTCAGCATTAAATCATCGAAAACCCAAAAACCCTTCTCGGCCGTTCATATTGCGTTTTGGCGAGAAACAGTTGCAGGTCGCGAAAACGCGACGGGTCACGAAATCGTGACATATTTTTATGTCGTACACCTTTGGCTGTTGGAAACCATGAAAATCCTCCCTGTCGCGATATCGCTGCATCTTTGGCTTCAATGTCTCCATCGCTAGCTTGTTCCGTGAAAACGGAACATGTAGCGATTTCGCTACGTCTTTTGGTTCTTGGTTCTTCCTTGCGCTCTGCCCCGTGAAAACGGAACATGTAGCGATATCGCTACATGTTTCGGGCACCTTGTACGGCTTCATGGACGGGTCGCGAAAATGGAACACTTCTTGCCCTTTGAAGCCAATCACCGCGCGAATTTAAGACGTGCAGCGCATCGCTGCACTTTTTGCTTTAGACTCCCTCTTGCAACCACTGCCCGCGATTTTAAGACATGCAGCGCATCGCTGCACTTTTTGCTTTGAACTCTCCTTCGCTCGAACACGCAGTGCGTCGCTGCAAGTTTTGGCACTTAAGCTCTTCTTCGACCAATATGCAGCGAATCGCTGCACTTTGCACCACTTGAGCCTTTTGAAACCACTGCGTCACGAAAATAAGACGTCAGCGACGCGCCGCAACTTTTCAACTTGAGTCTTTGAAGCCGACCGACCCGCGATTCTGGAACACGTCGCGATATCGCGACGGTTTCGCCCAACCTGCCTGCGTTGACTGCGTTGACCGTGATTTCGCGACATGTCAGCGAATCGCTGCAGTTTTTAGACTTAGCCATTTTCTACTCAATTTCGCTCCTTTTTTGCTTCAAAGCCGCATCAAAGCCTGTATAAACATTAGATTTGCAATAATGTATACATTAATACTTCAATGAAAATCAATGTGGCAAAAATGCCAACAGGTCCACTTTATTTTATTTGAAGAGGTTGGTCATGACTCTGCCTAAGTATAAAATATATGTGCATCCTAGACCCAACCAAAATTGAAAGGCTGAAGGAAAGAGATGTCCTTCGGGCCAATCTCCAGAGAGGGTTGGCTCCCGTACTAATATAACAATTAGTGTAAAGCTTAGGGTAACATAAATATATGGGAAATGACATAAAGGAATGGGAAATATGGCTATGAGCTAAAAATGTAAGGTGGGTATAAAATAGCAGCTAAAATCCAAATCAAATTTCAACCAACATGTAACAAAAAGAAAAGCATAGGAACCATTCACAACTTGCAGAGATAACTTCCAATAAACATTTTAGAAGTCAATTATTTATTAGGAATTAAATTTAAAATGTAGAATTTAAACTTATCTAACAAATATCATGAAACTAACATAAATGATAGGTAGAAAGTAATTGCATACACCACTAATCCAGGAACTAGAGCCAAATATCTTTCAATTGATGCAGAGAACTCAAAGTTTTTTTTACAGAATGTCTATCCTCCTTCTTTACATAAAATGATTAGTATTTATAGAAGGTTGTACCTTTGTAATTAAATGCACATTGAAACAAAATACCAGCTACTCAAAGATCATACATCAATAATTTTCTCCTTGGTAATTGTAATGAAAAATCAAGACATTCCTTAGGAAGTAGTGATCCCATTTTCATGGAGAGTGCTTTGGAAATTAGCAAGAATGGATGATGGAAAATCATCTCAAAAGTTGGTGCATAAAAACACAACAATGTACCACAAAAATAAGGAGCTCGAACATTAAATATTGTTTACCACTTTGTCATATTGTGCCTTAGAATTTTATTTTTACTAGGAAGACCCAATGAAAACTAACTTTATTTGGGAAAGGAGCAAAATCCATGGATGGTTCCTTAAAAATAAAGGTGATCATGCCATAATTAGGAGCACAACATTTAACATTGAAAACCCTTTAGCATAAATTTTGGAAATATTGGTTTTGTTGCCCTAATAAATTAAAATTCATCAGCATTTGATCCTTCCCAAAACTGATCCACAATGACGACACCTTCAAAAGGAACTTCGCTAAGAGGAAAATGCAAAAAATGATTTCACCATAGAAATGGGACAAAAAGCCATTTCATTGCAATCATGGGTGAAAATGGAAGTTCATTTGGTATTTTCACCCATTTTGGATCTTTCGCTATTACACCTAAAGACATTCTTTCTTGCATTTGCTTTCTTATTATGCAGTGATTTCGCAAAGAAATGGGGTGAAAATAAATTTCACTTCCAAGAAGGGAAAACAATAATAAATTTTGCTCTACCTGGGATGAAAAATAATTTCTCTTGAAAAAGAGGCGAAACTCCCCAACAAAGGCTTTCATTAGAGAAACTGCTAGTAGACAACTCTTATTTTTGCCACTGGATGAAATTGACATTGAATTTTTGAGATGCTTTCGCTTGGATAGAAGTCTGCCAACTACTTTTACTTTGAAATTGATTAAAAATAGTAGTTCACTCAAAGGATGGGTGAAATTGAATTTGACCATAAGAAGATGCCTTTTCATTGTTTTTCACTCCAAATTGGGCGCTTTTTATTGCTTTCACTCCAAATTGGGTGAAATCATCTAGTTTGCCAAAAAAAGGGTGAAAGCACTTGGTAGATGCTTCCACCAATTGGTTTCACTCCCAAGTTGAGTGAAAATAACAAGTCACCCAAAAGAGGGATAAAATTGCCTTCGATGCTCACCTTAGGGTAAATTTATCTTATCTTGTTGGCAAAAAACATCTCAATGCCTTTTTACTTACTTTCACCAGTGAAATCAATGCAACTTAATTTTTCTTGGAAAAATCAGTACTTAAATTTTATCTTCATTAGAGAAACTACTTATACTTATTTTTGCTAGCAAAATCATTATTGGTGAAAGCACTTGCATTTTTATTTTGTTGGTGAAATTATTGAAAAAATGTCAAACTAAAACAATGAAAACATCAAAAATGAAAGAGAACAACACAATTCATTCTTTAATACTTAGATTTTTTACAACAAAATTTAGTGTGGTAAAACTACCAACACTTTTAGTAGCTGTCAAGGTATTCAGTTTGTTTGGATGCAATCAACCCTAGGCCTTCATCCATTGGGCTCAACTCTCACCTCCATTGGCTAAATTAGATGGTACATTTGATTCAATAGCCTCTTTCTACTCTATTTTTGCCCTTGCCCATTATTCTTTCTCTGCAAGACTTGCACTGGTAGTATTATACACTACAACTAAATCAACCCAAGAATCTTCATCGAGTATTGAAGGATACTGGAGTGAATAAAAAAAGAAGTGCAATGTCTAGACATGGTTCAAGCTAATGTGATTGGATCTCTAGCATATTTCGTACAAGGAAAACGTAATGCGAGTGAGCCTTTTCATGAATGACAAAACCTGCTTCTCTGTAATGGGCTCTATCCAACTATCGATCTCAGAGATATCCTCTATGAATTCTTTCTATGCTACCTAAAATTATTTCTTTGATAAGATCTCCCCTTAATCATCAGTCAATCTTGGGAAGCCAACATCAAATACAACCTCAAAGTATATGAGCAAAATAGATCACTCATTCTCATACATATCAAGTAGCTTATGACCCTCTCTGGCCAGATCCAATATGGAAAATAACTACGTAGCATCACCCTGGTGTTAGACCAAGCTTGGTCCATCCCACTCATGGATTTACATCGAAGGACGATGATAGATAATGTTTGAATATTTAGTTCCATCTCTAGTTTTGGTTCTAACTGCTCCTCAGCATACTACAATGCTTTCTCACCAAATATTATTACATTTCATACCTCTTGAAGATACAATAGAACCAAGAACACTTTCACTATCCACTTTGTGTAGTCTTCAGTCAAGATGATGGGCTTCCTTGATATTCTCCTTGGAGAACCCCACTGATTGTGTGGCATTTTTAGCCAACTAATTCTATAAATATTCCAGTTGGGTAGTTAATGTCTACACCTATTGTTTAGCTTCTTCTCATATTTTATAATTCTCCTCATCTGCTTTCTCTAAGTCTTATACTTTCTACTACCAATGCTCTCCCTCTGATTTTGTTGTCTCTAGATGTGCCTTAATTTTGGCTAGATATTATTCTAACTCAATGATATTAGCCATAGCCTAAAAAAGCTCTTTTTATAATGCTCGTCCTATAGGTAAAGTGAGCTCATATCCACTTGAATATTCCTCATTTGTTTTATGGTATCAATATTTTTCAAGTCCTTTGTAATGAATTCATAAGCATAATCACTTGAAGCCATCTCTCCTTGGGGCTTTTGGACTTGGGGAATCATATTTATAGTGTGGGAATCCATAGCTTCAAGGTCAAAGGAGACCTTCTTCAATGTTTTTTCTAGGTCTTGAGCCTCTTTTCGCTTACAAATTTTTGGCCATTGTGATGAACTCTGGTGGGCTTGAATTATCTTTGCTATAACATGATGCTTTGGCACAACTTCTATCTCTAGTTCTAGCAGCACTTGCAACTCAAGAAATGATAAAAAGGGAAAATGAGCCTATTGAGGATTTTGCTTAGGAAGAAAAGTAGAAATGGGAACGTTTGATGGAATGGAAATGGTTGAGGGAATAAAAATGAGGGGTTAAACTACATTTATACTTACTTGAGGAGGAGCTTGTGTACTTATAGCCATGGTAGAAGTTATTGGAACGGAACATGGAGAGAGAAAAAATGGATTGGGTATGGATGCAAAAGAACTGTAAGAGAGGAAAAATGAAGAAGAGGGAATAGAAGAAGGAGCATCAGTGACTGGTGACTAAGAAATGAGAAGTGGATACCAAATGGGGGTGAAATATAAGTGATAACTATAAAAAGGGTGTGACTATAACCAAATTCTCAAGAAAAAGGGAAGAAGGTAGGAAAAATATACCTTTGAACTTCGACACCATTTGAAATGACGATGAGGGTGACTATGATACTAGCTCCTCCTCTGTCTAATCTTCCTTTAACTCTTCCTCAATCTCATCTTCAATAGTTATGAATTCTATTTTATGTCCAAGCTGCTCTTGATGGAATAAAGGAACCGTCTCTGAAATATCAGCCTATGTGGAGGAGGGTTTGTACCAAATGAAGAGATTGCACCAATACTTGGATTATTAGAGACTTTTGGAAAAGGAAGTGCCTCACACGTACTCCTCTTCTTATGCTGGAGCTAATTTTTTTAGGATGACTATTTTTCTTCTTCCAAAACTAGTGCTTTTTTAGCTGCAAGTAGTTGTTTTCCAGCCATGATCTCTTTGATGTCAGATCTTTGAAAGCTTCGAGTTACAATTTTAACAAAATACATCAACTAGCAATTGTCATAATATTCATCATATATGTCCAAAAAAATATCATTCATCACCAATCCATAGACTGATCCATTATTTCTTCGATGGGCCCTCATAACTCACCAATTGGTGATTTTCTCCTCAGACCAAGCAGGAAAATGGTCCTTCATTTTGCTAAACAGGCCCAGAGGAGTAATCTGGTTCTTTTGGATTTTAGGACTATATTCAACCTCCATCTCATAGAAATCGTGGCATAATGGGAACGCCATCATTTTATTAATATGCCATTTAAGATCATGCCCCTCTGGATTGTTTCTCTACTGATTAACATCTACCCAGGGGTAGAAATGAAAACTCTTTGCCTTGGTCAATGTCACAAAATGACCCAAAGAATAGTATTTCCACTATTGAGGCAACTCAACCAAGTTGAGGTCATAGAGGTTTTCTGTAATCAACTAATTTTGTCCAACTTGGCTTACTTCAATATCACCAAAACAAAAGGGAATTGTAAGTGTGGTTCGTTTCCCTCGACCCATACCATAGATGTGATTACTAAAATAATTTTGTTGGGCAACCTCCAATGTGAAAAGGTGCTCTGTAGCAAAATACGAAAGGAGAAACGACTTGCTAGTAAAACCAAAAATTTGTACAATGATGCCTTGCATCAACAAGAAAATATCAACTTTCTCCTTCATGACGACATCCTCTCTCATCACTATTGGCACTCTCACATGTGCCAAAAATAATCTTGAGGGTGGGTCCCAAGAATATTCATTTGAAATTATAATATGACTCCTTCCTGGACAAACTCAGATTCCATAAATAAACTAGCAGCTTCCTATCTGTAACATCAGTTTGCTTGACAACTATAAATGAAAAATGCTAGTGTATATGGTGAAGAACATAAGTTTATACTAAGAGGGGGGTGAACAATATAAGATAAAACCTTTTACTTTTCAATCCAAATGATAACAACAATAATATCAAAACAATAAATAATGCACACATCATCACACATATGAGAGCCATGATTTAACGTGGTTCACCCAATGTGGGTTACGTAAATAGAGAAAATATTCCTTATAATTTTTTCTCAAAGAATCTCTTGGGAACAAAATACCTTTTACAATTTTTATGGACCTCTGTTCAAAGGAGACACCAATCCCCTATGCTCAAATTCATGGATCACTATCTACAAGAGACATCTATCCCCACTGCTATGATTTGTGGACCTCTATCCATAGGATAACCCTATACCCTTTGATATTGTTTGTGGATATCTCTCCACAGGATGATTCTATCCCCTCTGCTCTGGTCTACTTCAAAGTATCCTCTCAAATCTACTCAATTCTGCTCATAACTCTGATCAACACTGCTCATATTTTGATCAATTCTGCTCAACTAATATGATAAAATATTCTCAACTGCCTGTACTAATTTATATCATACCTTCTCATAAATCTACCTTAAACCTACTCACAAATCTACCTTAAACATGCTCATAATTTATCTTAAACCTGCTCACAAAACTACTTCAGGTCTTCTCACAAGACTTGCTTAAATCTACCTTCAAGCCTTCTCAAAAGACTTGCTCAAAACTCTTGCTTGATCATAATATTTAAAACATATTCTACTAAGGATTCTTGTTCAAGAACACATAAGAAAGGATATGCAATATAATTCCACCTTATGTTCTTTTCAAACCAAATACACAATTATTTTACAAAACTTGCTCATACCCATTCAATACATTCAAACCAGTGCTTCAAAATAATTTAGATAATGAAAGCACATTTTTTTCACAAACCCTAGCTCAAATATTTTCAATAGTGCATGTCAATAAACCCTTTTAACTCCACCTCAAACTACTTTCTTAAAACACAACCACTTAGATAAAAATTTGAACCACCATACCTCAAAATGCTTGATGAAGATGTGCCCTCAAATACCTATCTCAAAAATGATATCTTTTGCATCTACAAAAGGATTAGCATAACACATTTTCATATATTGGAAAAAACCTTCTCAAAATGTGTGCACAATTTTCCAAACCAATGCTCTATAACCCTCTTGGTTTTTCAAAATAAAACATCAAATCATGAACCAAGTCCTTCAATATTAATGCAAATAATACAAACAATAAAAACACATTTTATACCTTTTATCTCCCACTTTCATAAAATAGTTTCCAATTCACTTAATGACCCATAACACAAATTTACAATATTAAATCAACCATTTACACCTTATCACTCCTAATTTTACATATATAACAACAAAACTTAATGACAACAATATATTCAAAAATATTTGGTAAAAATAAATTACCCTTATACCTCCTATAAAATATTTACACCATAGCACACCCTTAAAACTCCATGCAAAGCAAATATTAAACAACCATGGCACATACTTTTTTTTTTAAATATTATCACTGGTGCAGATGAGAATTGACCCTTCGACCTCAAACTCCTAACACAATGCATGACCGTTTGCACTAGCCAAGCGGTTGAGACCTAACGTATAGGTCTTCAACTTTATCCCCTCTATCACGTTCGTTGAAAAAGTTAAACCCTTCAAAACTGGTGCTAGGGAGAATAAAACTGCGAACCACTCCCTCACAAACAACTTAGCATGAATCTAGCCACCGTCTAGCCTACCCTGGAAGGATGACATCAAGGAGTGAACAAATATATATATGTTTTTCTCCTACTATACTCCTTAATCAATGTTATCCCCTCTTCCTCATTCGTTGTCACCACTTCGTACGAAAATAAAAAATCAAGCACACTTTCATTTACAAAGTCTTAAGGGGTATTTATATGTTTCCATGCACGTTTTTAGACGTTAACCCTCTTTCAAATTTATTTTAAAAATTTGAATTATATTTGGCGCCATGTAACTTTATACTTAGGTATTATAATATTTTTCTAAAAAAATTATAATAAAACGTTTCCCTTGGGTATTTTTCCACCAATGAGAAGTCTTATCTTTTCTTTGCAATTTAAAATATCCCTTTGTTTTTTATTTATCAAATGAATCCCTTGTTACTTTCAAACTCTCTTAATAATATTTAAATTTAAAATTTAAATATTATAATCCTTTTCTTCAAAATTCTCTTTGCTTGCTTTCACAACCATGGAAAAATATTTTGTCTTGATATTTATTTCACAAAGTACTTCTGCCCCATATACTCTTTGATGACTTTTCCTTTGCATTTATTATTTCAACCTTGAAGAAAAACTCAACCTTCTCACCTTTGACATTAATGACAACCAATGACATCAAACCTTTGACATCAATGACAACACTATACTCAAAATTTCCAAAATATGGAAAAATAAATACCATGCTGATAATGAAGAATGTTTAAACACTACTTCTCCACTCTGCACTCTCTCTAACTGGGTATGCATTCTTCAATCCATGTAATCCATCCAATCAAAGAAAATCGGGTTCATGCTCACTATAATTACTATTGGAGCATATAATTCTACCTATGAAACACACTGTACAAGTGTTGCTTTCCATTTATGCACTATAGAATCGGTAGGAAGACCAATCACCCAGGACAACATAGAAAACATGTCTAGACTCTTAAAATATGTTAAGGAGTTTGGAAAAACTAACAACTCTCCAAACTGGGGCATCTTTATCAACTGATTTTTTATGAACTGGTGCAATGTCACAATCGACTGGTACCCTTCATCTTGCTCGATATTTAACTTTTTGAACATAACATCCGGAGGAGGCATCACCCCGCAAGCAAATGCTTCTCTAACTACATTAGATAAAATGCTGAATAATTTATCCCCCTTTGCATTTCGAATAGTTCTTGTGGTGGGGTTATAAAATTTTGTAATACTTAGCACCAGTTCTGGGCAAGCGTGAACAAGTATACACAGCCAAAAAATTTGTGCATGATATGCAATAGTTAACGAGATTTCTAGCATCAAGCCTTTTTTGATAATAACTTCTACATCTTGATGTAATTTGTCTATTCCCTTGTTTGAAATGACGTAGTCACCAATATGAGCTAGTGCATCATAATACGAATCAAGATCTTCCTCTTCATTTTGCCTAGAATTTTTAAATTTATTGTATCCTTCTACTTTTTTCTATGTTTTCTTTGTCTTGGCAGCTGTCTTCAGCATATTTGTCCTTTAGCAATTTTACTTCAGCACTTTGATAGTTCTACAATGAAGCAACAATTTAGCAAAGTTGAGTTACAATCCTTCAATGCTCTAGAGAAAATGCTCTTGATATTTATTTATGTGCAAGATTTTGGGAACTCATGGTATAGCTTCTTGATCCGCTCCAGCTCTTCTAGAGTACAATCAATACCACCTTTGATTGAATTCTCGGGTCCCAACCATAGTTTAGTGTACTCCTTCTTATCCACTTTTACATTATGCTTTTTTACTCTATCATTTTATTCAAAGAGGCTCTTTAGAGTAATAAATCCTTTCAAAATATGATTATTTATTAGCTGGATTAGTTCCTTAGCTTTTTCCTCATCAAGTATTCTTCCTTCCATAGTACTAGCTTCCCTTATTAGAAAATTTACAATTTATTCATCAATGTCAAACACTTTCCAGTATATATTTTTGTTAGGGACTAAAGGTCTATAAACTAACCTCACTGTCTTGGGATTATTCTCCATGTGCTCAGCTGAAGAAACATTAGCACAAAGGGATGCTAGAATATAAGCATGCTTGTTATGCTCCTATGAGATTGCTTGGATATTCAACGTTGTGTAAGCTTCAAACATATCCCATACTTTGTTGTGGTATGACTTTAGGTTGTGCTTCTTGGAGACACATTTTTTCATTACTTGATTCATAATTAGTTCTAAATATCCAAAAATCTATCATTTTTTAATACTAATCTTCTCTTCTTTCCTCAAGCCTAGGCATAGTGCTTTATACTTGACAACATTGTTTGTACAACTCCAGGTCAATCGTTACGAATATATTTTTTGTATACCAAAAGGAGAAATGAGAATGATCCCAACTCGTACACCATTCTTGCATCTCACACTGTCAAGGTAAAACTTCTATAATTAATCTAGAATGGGATCTTGATCATCAGAAACCTCCACTTCAGCTTTTTCAGGCTTAGTAATAGTGTAACAACCAATTTTAGTATCTATCATGACATTAAAATTGAGCATTGAAAAATCATCTTCTATTCGAAGCTCATACAAGACTTCTTCCATCAAATCCAATTCTTCCAATTCTTCAGTCATCATATTGATAGAATTCATGGATTTTTCTTCTTCTTCAATCTTCTCTATATGAAAAGTAGAAGGCTTCTCATTATAGATTCAAACTCTCTTCTATTTCGAAGGAATATCCAGATGGGAATAGTCCATAGAAAGATAGCCTCCCAAATTGGTAGTGAACTCCCATGAAAGGTACATGCTAAAATACGACTCCAGATCAACCACAAACACCTCTTGGATCATGGTGATCTAAGGTATTTTATGCAACATAATGGGAATGTCTTTGATAACACCCACTATTCTCATATGGGTTCCATATAATTGCAAAAATCCAGGGCTACTTTTGGTATATTCCATACCCATAACGTCACAAACTACCTTTGGCATGATAGTTGTCGTAGCACCAAAATCGATCATGCAGTTATGTACAATCTAATCCTCCATCCTAAGAGATAAGTAGAAACGGGGTGGTCTATTATTTCTAGTTGCTGAAGTAGTTAACATTTGAGAAAAAATAGTTTTAGTAGGATTATTTCCTTTATATTTTACAAACTTCAGTGATTCTTGCAATAACTCGACTTATTTAGGCAATTGCAATGCATCATAGAGACTCACCTTGGCAGGAATCCTCTTCAGCTCTTCAATAATGTTGTACGTAGATGCAGTGGACTCCTTTTGTTCATTGGCAACCTCATACTTGCTTCGATACTACTGTGTAGTCTCTACCTTCTGATGCGTGGTCAAGGATGGGTATTTGAAAATTTCTTTGGCTTGTTCCTATGTTTTAACCTTGGTTTGCAAAGTTGCAACCTTTTCTTACAATATTTATTTCACTCATAGAGGCAAAATATCTTTTAAAAGGATAGGTGCATATGTCTTAGGCATTGGAACAGGCGCTTTCGCTTGTGCTTGTTTTTCTCATTTTGCACCTTCGGGTCAACAAGTACCTTCAGTGTATCCATGTTAAGATCCTGCTATAAAATAAACTCAAATAACACACTCTCACACAATTGCTTGGAAATAACTCACATAAACATCACATTAATATAACAGAAATTTGCATAAAGAACAATCTCACAATAGAACTGAATCGCAAGCCTCTTCGAGGGGGCAACCTCCTTCAATACTTCATTAACTTTGCAAAAGATGGTTACATTGGTGCCCTTTCGGGTATTTAAGGAGTTTCCTTCCAAGGTTGGCTTACATGCAAAATGCCACCTGGATTACATGCATAATGCCACCCGAATTACATGCATAGTGCCACTTTGAATTACATGCACAATGCCACCCGAATTACATGCACAATGCCACACGAATTACATGCACAATGCCACACGAATTACATGCACAATGCCACCTATCTACCATGTGTTACATAAAAAAGGGTGCCATTTGTCATAGGCACTACCTAAGCTAAAACTTAGAACATTACAAAATATTAATCATGGGTACTACCCACGTTCACTAGGAATTATTACATCAAGGAAGTTATTACATTAAGGGTTAGGATGAGATCCTAACATGCCCTTCTCCTTGAAGAAGCTTTGTCCTCAAAGCTAAAAATGCGAAAACTATTGCTGGAGTTGATGGAGGGACTCCCATGTAGCATCCTCAGGTTGAAGTCCACGCCACTGAACCAGGACCTCTGTGATGGTATGGTTGTGAGTTCGACGATACAACAGCTGCTTTGGTGCAAGTAAGATGGAGCCTTCTTCATCCAATTCGGGAAGTGTTGATGGGACCTGTACCTTGGAGCTGCCCGAAATGTAGGAGGGAGGCATGAGTGGAGGGTTCCCGTACTCTGCCTCTAGTGGCGGTATGATAGGAAGTGTTGTACCACAATTCGGCCAAAGAAAGCCATTTTTCCCAATGAGTAGGATGATCGGAGGCAAGTAGCGAAGGTAGGTTTCCAAGCAGTTATTAACAACCTCTGTTTG
The DNA here is from genome assembly GCA_028583015.1 of Wollemia nobilis. Lineage (NCBI taxonomy): Eukaryota > Viridiplantae > Streptophyta > Pinopsida > Araucariales > Araucariaceae > Wollemia > Wollemia nobilis. The sequence continues at coordinate 2,034,641 of JAQPPZ010000371.1, read as the reverse complement.
ACCATCCGTTTGCGGATAGTAGGCTAAACTCATTGTGAGCTGAGTCCCCTGCAACTTAAACAACTCTTGCCAAAAATTTCTAGTAAGGCTGGGATTACGATCAGATACATTGGAGGTTGGCATGCCATGAAGGCGAAATATGGAGTCAAGGAAAATTTGGGCAATAGTGAATGTTGTGTAAGGATGGGTTAGGGCACAAAAGTGAGCATACTTTGAAAGGCGGTCCACTACCACAAAAATAACAGACTTGTCTCCAGATTTAGGTAGCCCTTCTATGAAATCCATAGAGATGTCAGTCCACACCTGATCCGGTATCGGCAAGGGTGGAAGAGTGCCCGAAGAGTGCATTGTTTCTCTTTTCATCCTTTGACTTGTGTCGCAGTCTGCCACAAAAGAGTGAATGTCCTGTTTCCTACCTTTCCAAAATAAGGTGCGCTTGAGTCGCTCATAAGGTGGTCTGATATTGGGAGGTGTACTATCCGACAATAATGGAATGGCATGGTCGTGAGAGCGATGCAGTGGTCGTGTGATGGGTTTTGAAAATATGGCCTCATGTTTGTGGAGAATCTGTTGCATGTCTTGTGGGATTTCACCCATTGGAGATGTGGATGGCTGGATGGAGAATAGTTGTGCAATGACCCCACGTGATGATTTCTTTAGCAATTTCTCCATGCCGTTTGAACTGATCATTTGAGGTGTTCCTGTCGGGGAGCCCTTGATGATGTGTGTTTGTCCATTCTGGAAGAACTGCATCCAAAGTTTAGCAAAGTTCCAACTGATAGTGCCCAACGTACTCAACCATTGGCATCCCAAAACAATATCACATCCACCCAAATGGAGGGCAAACATGTCCTGCTTGAGTTCATAGTCCCCTATCTTGATTTTAACATTGTGACACTTTCCTTTACAAGATAAGGTTCCCCCATTGGCTACCATGACCTCAAAGGAATTACAATTGTGGATATAGCAATTTGCCCGTTGAGAAACTCTAGGGTCAATGAAGTTGTGCGTGCTTCCCGAATCCAAAAGGATGGAAAGACGTTGGCCCTTGAAACATCCTATAACCTTCATGGTTTGAGGAGTAGTAATGCCTGCAAGGGCATGGATTGTAATTGATGTCTCAGGTTCCTGTTTCCCTTCTTGTGGAGGAGGTGTTTCTGGAGGGTCCTCATCCTCATCACTCTCGTCAACGGTATCAGGTTCTCCAACATCTATCAAGAACAATTTTTTGTGTGCACACTTATGCCCCTTGAAAAACTTTTCATCACAATTGTAGCATAATCCTTGGGCACGATGTGCATCCATCTCTTCGGTGGTGAGGCGCTTGGGTGCAGCAGGTTTATTATCATCTGGGTGTTGGGCTCTCGGGGGAAATGAAGGTCTATCTTGAGAAAACTTTGATGGGCATCTTTGGGCAGAGAGTTTAGATTCGGCCAGACGGGCCAAACTGATAGCTTCCATCATAGTTCGTGGTTTCAACATTTTGACTTCTGCTTGGAGTTCCATCTTCAACCCACCGATATAACAACTCTGGAAGAACCCTTCACTCAATCCTCTTGTTCGATTGGCCAATTTTTCAAATTGAGCTTGGTACTCTCGAACTGACCCTATTTGTTGTAGTTTGGATAAGGGTCCTGTGAAGTCCTCAAACTCACTAGGACCAAATCGAGTGAGTATTTGGGATTCAAAATCCTCCCAAGAGAGATTTGGGTAGGTAAGACGCAACCATTGAAACCAGTGTAGAGCCTCAGATTCCAAGTTAAAGGAAGCCATCCGGACTCGATGAAATCTTGGTACATTATGAAGTCGAAAGAATTGGTCAACCCGACATAGCCACCCATCAACATCCTTCCCACCGAATTTGGGAAAGTCCAACTTGGGCATTCTAAAGGGTGTATCATGGTCACGATTCCTTGTAGAACTCTCGGCTGGTATTCTGATTTGGGTGGTTCTCTTCTCAGTTTGCTGTCCACTTCAGTCAATGCTTCTTCTAAGCGATTGCTAGTGGCCTCATGCTCTAAGCGAAGACCTTGGACTTCTTCCCTTATGGAGTGAAAAGCCGAGTTCAAGTTCTCAATGGATTTTGTTAGGGAATCCAAGTGTTCTAGTTCTTTCTGGTGTCCAAGAGTACCCTGGGCCATTTTTTGACCTTTTGTGACCAGTTACTAAAAATAGAATTGAATTTTTTTAACTTACTATTTTTAGTAAGTGCCCAAAAAGTGCTTGGGTACTATATATCAAAATGATCAGCAGGAGGAGGTGGTCACAATGAGATATATCTCTTAACACTACTTTTTGGCACCCCAGACTTTTTTTTTTCTCCTGTTTTGCTGAGTCTAACGGTGTTTATAGATTCTGATTCTGAGCTACTGAGCAAAAGTTGGGTACTGGAGCACTATCTAAAATTGGCCGTGTTTCACACTCAAGATTCTCTGTATTTTGCAGGTGACTGATATGACAATTCTGTTCTGACTTTGAAGACTGTGAATTCTGCCCTGACTGTGCTGACCTCTCTGACCTGACTGACTCGATTGTGGACTGCCACTGTAAATTTGACTGTTACTCTCCAGAATTTCAACTTAAGTGTCACCCTCATGGCTTATCCCGAATGCATGTCCCTTTTGTTATTTTTTTGGTAGAGGACTCCTTTCTCATATGCTCACTTTTGAAATGCAGGCTTACGAACGGGGGTGTTTGGATTCTTATTTTGATTTTTATTTTTGCATTTTTTATAGGTTGCAGTTTTAACAGAACCAGGGAATGCTAAGTATAGGAGTATGTACCACCCATAGGCCCTCTAATATACCGACAGTGACGAACAATAGTGCTCGGACCAATATTTCAGGCCACTACTCAAGGAGGATTCCACACATACCTTGAGCTCACTACCTGCCTCTCTGACAATACGGGAGGGTAATCGTCCGAGGATGCTTGTGTCCCGTAGACTATGAGTAATACAAGGCCGAAGAGCTTCCTAATGGCTAAAAGTTTGTTTAATCCTAGATGTCCTCCCGATATACCCGAAGATACGTGGGAGCTCAAGTTCGTGCGCGAGTTCTGTCTGAGGCCTGGGTATTGGAGCCTGATCGCCCCTCACTTCACTAGACGCTTTATGGGCTATCTAGCTTAGCCAATAACGACGGATCCTTCACGATATTTTAAAACCCCGGTACAGGGTTTCTACCTACTCAACTAATAATATATATTTTTTGTTTTTGGTCTGGAAAAAAAAACACTGTATTTTTTTTTGGATTTTTTTTAATAAGGAAAAACAGAATGGAAAAAACACACGGAATTTATACCTAACAGGCGGATTTGATGGCAAGAATCATTGCAGTTGCAGCAGAACTTGGCCCTGGAAAGCGCTCTGATACCACCTGTTAAGATCCTGCTATAAAATAAACTCAAATAACACACTCTCACACAATTGCTTGGAAATAACTCACATAAACATCACATTAATATAACAAAAATTTGCATAAAGAACAATCTCACAATAGAAGCGAATCGCAGGCCTCTTCGAGGGGGCAACCTCCTTCAATACTTCATTAACTTTGCAAAAGATGGTTACATTGGTTCCCTTTCGGGTATTTAAGGAGTTTCCTTCCAAGGTTGGCTTACATGCAAAATGCCACCTGGATTACATGCATAATGCCACCCGAATTACATGCATAGTGCCACTTTGAATTACATGCACAATGCCACCCGAATTACATGCACAATGCCACACAAATTACATGCACAATGCCACACGAATTACATGCACAATGCCACCTATCTACCATGTGTTACATAAAAAAGGGTGCCATTTGTCATAGGCACTACCTAAGCTAAAACTTAGAACATTACAAAATATTAATCATGGGTACTACCCACGTTCACTAGGAATTATTACATCAAGGAAGTTATTACATTAAGGGTTAGGATGAGATCCTAACAATCCATTTTTACTAGATCTACTATGATGGGTTTTCTTCTAGCTCTCGTGAGAACCAAAACTTATTATTTAGAAGGGACCATAAAATTATAATTAGCTTTTGTAATCATGTTGATTTGACCATCAGAAGAACTATCTTCCAATGTTTGCACATAGTTGAAGTGAACCATGCAAGTTTCCTTGCCATGCAGATCATTGTAGGTAGAGAACCAGTATACATTACTTGATGGGATAGCTTCTTCACTTGTCAATACGATTGTATTCCTTTCAGGTGCCTTGCTGGTCGAAGCTACTTTCTCTCTAGTGATTAGAGGATGTTGAAATCTCCTAGCCTAGAAATCTCTTTTAGCGTAATTTTTCTTAAGCACTGTAATCTCATTGCTCATCGCTCTCATGGTTGAGTTCATTGATTGCATCTCTTTTAGCAACTTCTCTTGGGGATCAGGATTTGAGGGTGCCAAAGGAGCTGGTAATGGAAGTGGTATAGGTAAATATGACAATGTTGGGAATGGAACCAGGGTGGGTAACTATGGAATTGATGGAGTAGGTAGTTGCAGAATAGAAACTATCATCGCGGTTTGATATGAACTCAAATTCCATGAAGGGATTGGGTACATGGGAGAAATTGGTAAGAATTGAGGAGATGCATTGGAGTACATATACTATAGGAGATTAGGAAAGATAAACATCATCATATTTGGTGGAATATTACTGATAGAAATCAGATCAACCTCAACATTTTGTGCAGTAGAATACAAGGGTAGAAATGTATCAACATTGGAATGACATAAGGCCATGCTAATTTATGAATTGAAGGCTCAGAGGTAATAGAATGTAGCTTGTTTTAGAGTTGGTCAGAGACCATCAAGGGCTCTTTACAAAATTCAGGAGAATCTGGCATTGAAGTCTATAATTTCCTCCTATGGATACCTTTGAATGGTGGTAAATTGATGCAACGAAGAGAAAGGATTGACTTTTTTATTGAAACCTTTGATTAATAATTCGACCAACTGATCCCTGGTGGTAATAGTGATAGGCTGTAAAGATCAATACTAGTATAATAACTTCCCTTTAAGAGAGATCACAAGCAATATTACTATGACATATTAATCCATGATACTGTGAATGGTTTCCAGATAAGATACATCTTGGACATGCTCGTAAGACATCTTTCCTGTACCATCGTAGGTAGGCAAAGCCTTCAACACTACTTGTAGAATTGGGTTTTGAGCTTGCAGGTTCAAGGCTTCATAGTGATTATAGGTTGGGAACTGTCTTGGTGGTTGAGGTGACACATTTTGGGCCATTTGGACTAGAGTGTTTTTTTGGAGAGGAACACTAGTGATAGTGCTAGTAGGACTTTAAGGAACAAAAAAAACACCAATTACCTATAAATATGTTGTAATCGATGGGACAATTAGGGTGGAAAACCTAGGATTTTATCCTAAAATTTGGGTGTTAAGCTCAAAGAACTCAATGGGGGTTTTAGAATTTTTGGCCTTCAATCTAGTGATCATGAAGTAAAGCTTTTGTCAACTTCACGTTCGTAGGCTTCTAGGTAAAATTGAGTCACCAGATGTTCTAGTCAGACAGTAAAATGATGAACATCAAGCCTCCATACTACTCAAAGTGGAACTTTTAATGTTCCATTAGGTATGCCAAAAATTGTTGGTCACGAATCTACCTAAGTAAACAGTATATGTGTGCCCTAGACCTAACCAACATTGAAAGGTTGAAGGAAAGATATGTCCTTCGGGTCAATCTCTAGAGAGGGATAGCTCCTGTATTAATCTAAAAATCAATGTAAAGCTTAAGTTAATAGAAATATATGGGAAATGACACAAAGAAATAGGAAATATGACTATGAGCCAGAAATGTAAGGTGGAGATAAACTAGTAGCTAAAATCCAAATCAGGTTTTAACCACCACGTAATAGAAAGAAAAGCATAGGAACCATTCACAACTTGTAGAGATAAATTCCAATAAACATTTCAGTATTTAGTTCTTTATTATGAATTAAATTCAAAATACAGAATTTAAACTTATATAACAAAGATCATGAACCTAACAGAAATAATAAGCAAAAATTAATTGCATACACCATTGATCCAGGAACTAGAGACAAATATATTTCAATTGATGTAGGTAACTCAAAGTATTTTTTTGCAGAATGTCTATCCTCATTTACATAAAAAATGATTAGTATTTATAAATGGTTTCACCTCTATAATTAAATGCACATTAAAAATAAAATATTTCTTTGTCAAAGATCATCCATCAAAAATTTTCTCCTCGGCAATTGTAATGAACAAATCAACACATTCTTTAGGAAGCAACGATCCTATTTTCATGGAGAGCGCTTTGGAAATTAGCAAGAATGAATGACGAAAAATCATCTTAGAAGTCGATGCATTGAAAGACAACACTGTCACACGAAAATAAGGAGCTCAAACATTAAATCTTGTTTACCACTTATTGGTCACAAATCTGCCACAGGAAAGGATTTTGTATATATATGCGCCCTAGACTTGGCCAACATTGAAAGGCCGAGAGAAGGAGAAGTCTCCCGGGCCAATCTCCAGAGAGGGTTGGCTCCCAAACTACTCTAAACTGGTTTTGAGGATAAAGATGCAGGAAAGAAATGGAAAAATGTTGAAAGAGAGGGAAATAACATAAAGGAATGGAAATATGGCCACAGGCCGAAGTGTATGATTTGGGGTAGACTAACAGTAGGAATTACACCAAGTTGTATTACAACATCTAGAAAAAGAAAGCAACAGAATTAAACTCACACTTTTGCAGAGATAACCCCTAGATCGCATTTCAGAATATACTCACTAACCAGCAGCGCTTGAATTCAACATGCAGAATTCAAAATCTAACAGCAAGATCATAAGCATGAACATAAATAACTTGTAAAACAGAGGGACATCACATACATAAGAATGCTTGCAAATTTTAGAAGCCGAGTCTCTTCTATTGATGCAGAGAACTTAGAGAGTTTTTCTTACAAAATGTCTAACCTCCTTTTTGCTTTAGATATACATGAATATTTATAGAGGTCTTCCCTCTCTCTTTTGCATCACAACATTAAAAACATACAACATATTTTGAAGAGGTGATCCACAAAATGTGCACTAGAAAAGAGAAACAATCCCCTTAATCTGCCTCGAAGAAATGACACATTAAATGACCATTATCAGAGCAAGCCGAAAGTTGTTAGGAGACCACGAACAAAACTTTCAATGTTGGAGGCGTCTTTAATGTTGGTGGCATCGAAAACTGCCTCATGTTCTTTGATATTACGCAGCAATGTTTAATCTTGAAGACTCCTTGACCATGATCTAAAAATCAGTTGGAGAGTGTTTACTTGATCCTTATCTTCTCTTCACATTCTCCTATGCAATCTTGAAGGAAAATGCAAACAAAATTGTATCGGGCCTTTTGTCGTTGATTCTGTCGTGAAAATGAGACAGGTCACGAAAATGTGACATGTCGCGATATCGTGACACTTTTACCTTGTTGCCTTCTCTCTCCGCCACCAGTCGCGAAAACATGACATGTCGCGAAATCGTGACATCTTCTTTTCTTTGGCTTCTTTGCTGCTTCTTATCGTGAAAATGAAACATGTCACGAAATCGTGACATCTTTCTCTTGCGCTGTCTTTTCCTCCTTCTTACCCGCAAAAATGCGACAGGTCACAAAAATGAGACATGTCGCGATATCGCGACGTTTTCTATGTTCTCCTTATTTATGCCTTTGCCTCGCGAAAACGGAACATGTCGTGAAATCATGACAATTTCCTTTGCCTTGTACGGTTCAACTCTCAACCCGCGAAAATGCGACAGATCGCGAAAATTTGACATGTCACAAAATCATGACATTCCGTACAATCTGGCTGTTTCCTCGCTTCCTCCTCGCAAAAACGTGACATGTCATGAAATCGTGACAATTCTCCGCACTTTGCCCTTCCTATCCAATATGTCGTGAAATCATGACATTTTCTTGCTTTCTCTATTGTTGCCACTTCCTGTCGCGATATCGCGACAAGTTTCTCTTACTTAGCTTCATTTCTAAAAATGTCACGAAATCACGACGTCTTTCATGCCTTATGTTTTTCTTTCAACCTTGCCGCGATAACGTGACATGTCGCGATATCACGACATTCCATACCATTTTCTCCTTGCTTGCTTTTCTATCGCGATATCGTGACATTTTCTATCACACTGCTCCATGGCCACCGCAAGTCACGATTTTGCGACATGTCGCGATATCGCGACAACTTCATTTTAGTGCTTCCGTTGACTACGTTGACCACGAAACTCCAACACGTCGCGATATCGTGACAGTTTTCATTTTGGTGCTGCCTTTGACTGCGTTGACCGCGATACTCCGACATGTCGCGATATCATGACAGTCTTACCCCCTTGCTTCCGTTGACTGCGTTGACCGCGATAACGCGACAGGTCACGAAAATGCGACATGTCACGATATCGTGACATTTTCTTGACTTAGCCCTTTTCTACATTTGGCGCCGCAAAACTATGACAGGTCGTGATATCGTGACAGGTCGCGATATCGCGACATGTCGCGATATCGTGACATCTTTCCATTCTTGCACCTTTTTGGTTTTGGACCCCGCGAAAATGCGACAGGTCGCGATTTTGCAACATGTCACGAAATCGCGACAACTTTTGGGCTTAGTTTTTTGTATGGTACGGACGCCGCGAAAACGCGACAGGTCGCGATTTCGCGACATGTCGCGAAATCGCGACACCTTTGCTTTTCACTTACAAACATAGGAGTGAGTATCTTTACACTTTGAGCATTCTTTTGCTTGAACAGCAACAACAAAAACAATGTGGCAAAAATGCCAACATTCTTGGCGGCTCGTGGGGTATACAGTTCTGCTGTATGCACGAACATCAGGCCTTTATCCATTGGGCAACAGAGTCAGGAAATAGGAGGAGTAGAGAGTGAATGCTAGGGTGATGCTGGACATCTCTGTAGGCTACTGCAACAAACTCTTGCTGGTACTCGGCATTGAAAAATAGGACCTACAACAAAAAATTATGGAAGAGTAGAACTCCCTTATTTCTTTAGAACTACTACACTTTGCCTAGCTCAGTTGAGCCAAGTAATCACCAGGTGCTGTGAAAGGATCTTCATGGCAGTAGTGAAAAGCACCTTAACTACAAAAATGGAAATGAATGGAGTGATGACCAGCGGAGGCACAGGCCATGGAATGGGGGTGGTGAATGATGGAATGGTGGAAGATGGCAGAACAGAAGTGGTAGAGACAGAAACAGGGTGCTACTGTGCTACCAGCTGCTGTGAAACAGATAATGAAATGGAAGTGGATGGAATGGAGATGGTAGGAGGAACTATGGCTGTAATGAATGGGAAGAAAGGGAAAGTAGAAATGGGAACATCAGAGAGGGAAGTAGAAACAATAGCAGTGGCTGGATTATGTACAGAAGAACAAGGAGTAGGAATTGCAGAAGAAGAAAGAGTAGGAGAGGAAGGGAATGCATATGAGAAAGGGGAAGAAGAAGTAGAGGAAAGCCACTAACTACTAGGAAGGAAAAGGAAAAAAGAGAAAGAAAAGAAACATACCTTCGGGCTCGTGTGCAAAAGGAGCCGAAGTTGACGAAAATTTATTTTTTTTTTTTTTAATCGATAGTAGGCCTTCAAATGAAGACCATTAACTGGAATTGACATTGCATGACCATCCATATCTTGCAAGTAAAAATAATTGACCTGATTGGCCCCTGTGATTTGAAATGGACCTTCCCATATTGCCTCAAACTTGTGATGTTTACCAGGCTTTGATTTCTTCTCATTCCACTTCAATACAAGATCGCCAACCTTAAAAGTCCTTTCAGAGGCCTTTTTACTGAACCACTTCTTTGTCATCCCAGCATGTTCTATAAAATCCTGGTAGGATTTCTCCCATTCTTCCTCCAACTGCAAGAGTTGAGCTAATCTCATGTTCATTGAATCAGATCCCTCATCCTGATCATCAATCAAATGCCAAGCCTGGAGGGCCGGTAATTCAATATGAATGGGCAAAACCACTTCTTTTCCGTATACCAATGAATAAGGGGATGTCTTGATGGATTTTTTCATAGAGATGCGATCAGCCCACAATGCTTGATTCAAAAGTAAATGCCAGCTCCGCTTATTGTCACCAAGGGTCCTCTTCAAAATCTGAAGCAAATTCTTGTTTGTGGATTCGGCCAAGCCATTCCCCTGCGGATAATAATTAGATGAAGTTTTCAAATAAATTCTATGCTTACCCGCAAATTCATTGATTTTGGCCCCTATGAAAGGAGTTCCATTATCTGTTAGAATCGCATCTGGGATACCAAAGCGAGTGATCAACCCTTCCAGAAAAGTGATAACCGTGGCTTGGTCCGCCTGTTTAGTTGGAATTGCTTCAGTCCATCTAGTAAAATAGTCAGTTGCAGTCAAGATATACTTGTGACCAGTAGATGAGTTAGGATCAATGACCCCAATAAAGTCTAGACCCCATTGCTGAAATGGTGCTTCTACTTGAATCGGGTGAAGAGGTAATGATGCATTCCTAGTTCTACCGATGTATCTTTGGCACTTGTCACATTTTTGACTAACTTTGAAGGCATCTACAAAAAGAGTTGGCCAAAAATAACCTGCTCGAATAATATTTAATGCCATGGGTCTACCCGCATAATGACCTCCCCGATAATCCATAATGGAATTCTTCTAAAACTTTCTCCTTCTCTGATTCTTTGACACATCTAAGAAGAACTCCATCAATATTCTTATAAAACAAGCCATTTGGTAGCAAGACATACTTGAGAGCTTGTAGTCTAAATCTTCTTCTCTATGAGGCATTCAGATATGAAGGACATTTTCCAGAATAAAAATATTCCATCAGCTCCTCTGTCCATTCTCGATCCACTGCAAAATGATTGTCAAAATTACAATTATCTACTATACCCTCATATTCATGAATTGAGGATCTAGAGGAAGCATTCTTTGCAAGCTCTTGGCACAATGCTCGACCTCGAACAAGCTTGGTCGGTCGGATCTCAACATCAAATTCCTGAATTTTAGAAACCCAGCCAGCTCTCCTATCTCCAAGTTCTCCTTGTATAATAAAATTTCGGACATCTGGATGAACAACATAAACTATTGTTTTACTCTGTGAAACAAAATGCCAAAACTTCTTCAGAGATTTCATTACCGCATATACTTGTTTCTCAATAAAGTTATACTTCTCTTGATGCGGTTGGATGACTTGGCTTAAGAAAGCAATTGGACGTTCATCTTCATCATCTCCCTTCTGTGTAAGCACCGCGGCATAAGCTTCTTGTTCACCAATGGCATAAAGGATAAAATCCTTGGAATAATCAGGATTCACCAGGACCGGAGCTTGAGTGATCCTTTCTTTGATCTCCTCAAATGATTGCTTCCTCTGCTTTTTTTTTTTTTTCTCTGTTGTTTCTTGTTTTTTTTTTTTTTTTTTAATTTGGTTTTCTGAGCGAAATCTGCAACAAACTTTCGAACAAAATTAATTTTCCCAAAAAAAGACTGCAAATCCTTCTTATTGGCCGGCAATGGGAGCTTTAAAAGAGCTTGGGCCCTAGCTGGATCAATAGCTAGGCCATTTTCTGAAATTAGATGTCCTAGGAGCTTTCCCTCCTTTACAGAAAAAATTGACTTTTTTGGATTGATAGATATGCCAAATTCTCGACATTTTTCAAATATCTGTCTTAAATGAGATCCGTGGTCCTCCCTGTTATGAGAAAAAATAGTCATATCATCCAAATAAATCACAATAATGCGATTTAACAACTCACCAAAAGCCACATCCATTGCCCTTTGGAAAGTTGCGCCAGCATTTGAGAGTCCAAACGACATTCGTTGGTAAGCGAAGGTTCCCCATTTTGTGGTGAACGTTGTTTTGTGTTGGTCCTCATCCCTGACCCATATCTAGTTATACCCAGAGAATCCATCCAACAAAGAGAATCTCTGAGCTCCCACAACCACGTGAAGAATCTGGTCAATCTGAGGTAGAGGATAATGATCTTTTAGCGAGGCTTGATTCAAATTTCAAAAATCAACACATAGGCGAATGTCTCCATTCTTTTTTCATATCGGGACCAGATTGGCCACCCAAGTTGAATGCTTGATGGGGTAAATGATTTTAGAATCCAACATTTTAAGAAGCTCTACCTTCATCAGTACCTCAATCTTGGGATTGATCGGTCTCTACTTTTGTCTGAAGGGTTTCGCCCCATCATGCAACTCAATAGTATGTTGGATTACATATTTGTTATATCCCTTCAAATCATGGTAACTCCAAGCAACTATGTCAGGAAATTCATGACATAAATCTCTGATTTGTTCTAACTCCTCAGGAGTGCAATCTGTTCCAACCTTTATCAATTTTTGGGGACCTATCTCTAGTTCAGTATACTCCTTCTCATCTACCTTGATCCTGTGCTTCTCTGCCCTATCATTCTGGTCAAAAAGGCTTTCAAGTGTAATCAATCCTTTGGGGATATGATTATTCCTTAATTGAATAAGCCCTTTGGCTTCTTCCTCATCAAGCGTTCTCTCTTCCACAGTGCTTGCTTCTCTTATCAAAAAATCTACAATCTGTTCATCACTTTCGAATACCTACCAATACATGTTCTTGTCTGGGACTGAAGGTCTATAAACTAACCTTACAGTCTTGGGTTTCCTCACTACATGCTCAATTGGCGAGAAGTTTGCTCCAAGAGATGCTAAAACATCAGCATGCTTATTCATCTCTCGTGAAATGGATTGAATATTCAATGCTATGAAAGCCTCAAATAGGTCCCAAACTTTGTTGCGATACACCTTTAGATAATGTTGTTTGGAGATGCACTTGTTTGTTACTTGATTCACAATCAATTCAGAGTCACCAAAAATCTGCAATTGTTCAATCCCCAATTTTTTTGCCTTCTTCAAGCCTAGGCACAATGCTTCATACTCAGCAGCATTGTTAGTACAACTCCAGGTCAGTCGATATGAGTATGTTTTCTGTTGGCCAGAGGGAGAAATAAGAACAATCCTTGCTCCCGCACCATTTTTGCATCGTGCTCCATCAAAATACAACTTCCATAATTGATCGGGCACAGAATCTTGACCAACTTGATCAGGAGGCAGTTTTACTTCAACCTCTTCAGGCTTTGTAATAGAGTAACAACCAATTTCAGTTTCCACCATGGCATTAAAATCGAGCATTGAAAATTCATCCTCTAGGTGAGGCTTATCCAGGACTTCATCTATCAAATCAGAATCTTCCAATTCTTCAGATATCATGTGAACAGAAGGTGTGGACTTTTCTTCTTCCCCCATCTTCTCTATATGAAAAGTAGAAGGCTTCTCATTGGAGATCCGAATTCTTCTCCCCTTGAAAGGAATTTCCAAGTGAGAATAATCCAGAGAAAGGTAGCCTCCCAGCTTGGCAGTAAATTCTCTTGACAAACACATACTGAAATATGGTTCTAGATCGACCACAACTATCTCCTGAATTACTGTAATCTGAGGCATACTATGTAGAACCATAGGAACATCCTTGATTACACCCACTATTTTCATGGGAGTCCCGTCTAACTGCAAGACACCAGGGCTACTTCTTGTATATTCCATACCCATGACTTCACAAACTGCCTTAGGCATGATAGTTGTTGCAGCACCAGAATCAATCATGCAGTTGTGCACTATCCAACCCTCCATCCTGAGTGACAAATAAAATGGGGGTGGTCTATTTTTTCCAGTGGCTGAAGTAGTTAATTTTTGAGCAAAAATCATCTGAGTAGGATTCTTCTCACTATATTTCATAGACTTCAATGATTCTTGCAATAGATCAACTTGACCAGGTAAGTGCAATGCATCATAGAGACTAACCTTGGCTGGAATCTTCTTCAATTCTTCAACAATATTGTATGCAGATGCACCAGACTCCCTCTTTTCACTAGTGTCCTCATATTTGCTCCGATATTGCTGAGTGGCTTCTACCCTCAATATTTTAGTCAATGATGGATACTTGAGCTTTTCTCTAGCTCGGTCCTCTATTTCAGCTCTTGCCTGCGAAGTCGAGGCTTTTTCTTGCAATCTTTCCTTTGCTCGTGGTGGCAAAAGATCTTTCAATAGAACAGGTGAATCTGGCTTTGGTACTGAAATAGGAGCTTTCATTTGTACTTGTTTCTTCTCATTCTGCATCTTAGGATCAGCTGGTACCCTCAATGGTTCCATCTCTGTTGGATCTACAGAGACTGGCTTCTTCCTGGTTCTCGTGAGAACTGAGACTTGTTCTTCAGATGGAACCATAAAATTATGATCTACCTCAGAAATCATATTAACTTGTCCTCCAGAAGAACTTGCAGCCAATGTTTGCACATAGTTCAGATGAACCATACAAGTGTCTTCGCCATGTGGATCATTACATGTGGAACACCAATATGTTCTTTCTGTAGGGCCAACTTCCTCATTTGTCAATACAGTCGGGCTCTTTTCAGGCACTCTACTTGTTGAAGCTGCTTGTTCTCTAGTGATCGATGGAGGTTGAAATCTCCTGGGTTGGAAATCTCTCTCAGCCTGCTTCCTTTCGAGAACTATGATTTTGTTTCCCATCGCTCTTATAGCTGAATTAGCTGATTGTACCTCTTGTAATAGGATTGTGAAAGGATCAAGATTTGAGGGCACAGGAGGTGCCGATAGAGGTAGAGGTGCTGGCGGTGCAGGTAATGCGGGGAATGAAGTGGGAGCTGGCAATTGCGGAATGATTGGTGTAGACAACTATGGAATAGTTGGAGCAGGAAGCTGGGGAACTGGAATGGGTGCAATCTGAGGTGCACTTGAGCTCCATGATGGAATAGGATACATGGAAGGCATAGGCTACGAAAATGAACCAGAATACAAATGCTTAGGAAGATCAGGTATGATAGGCATTGTTACCTTTGGAGGAAGCCTACCTATGGCAATTAAGTCAGCTTCTGCCTTTTGTGCTTGTTCGAACAGCTCTGGAAATGTAGTCACATTGGATTGTCGGACAGCCAAGCCGATGTCTGTGTTGAAAGCTCTAAGATAGTAGAATGCAGCTAGTTCATGAGCAGGCCGAAGACCATCAGGAATTCTCTGCCAGATTCTGGTAAATCTGACATTGAAATCAGCTATTTCCTCCTGGGGTGCCTTTGGATCGCATTGAATTGATGCAACAAGGAGTATGGATCAGCTTGTTCATGAAATTTTTTTACTAGTAGCTCTCCTAATTGATCCCATGATGCAATGGTGCCTGGTTGCAACGTTCGGTACCAATACAACAATTTGCCTCTTAGTGACAACACCAACAACTTTACCATCACATCCTCATCCGTTATGTCATGGATAGCCGCCAAAGAGGCTACATCATTAATATGCTCATAGGCAGTTTTACCAGTACCATCATAGGTCGGCAAAGCTTTCAAAGCAGCTTGAGGGACTTGATTCTATGCTGGTAAATTCAAGGCTCCCGAATCATTCCATGCTGAGAACTTCCTTGGTGGAGGCTGCTGGGCCATTTGGAATGGTACGTATGGCTGTAGAGGTGGAAAACTAGTAGCAGTACTAGATGAATTTGAAGGAACAGAAAACACACCAGCTATTTGTGAGGATGTTGTAGAGGATAAAAGTGGTGGGGAGACCAACTTAGGATGTTCGCTTAATTTTTGGTTGTCAAGTTCAAAAAACTCAATGGGATTTTCAGATTTTTTGGCCTTCGATCTTGTGATCATGAAGTACAACTTTCATTGTATCCACGTTCGGAGGCTTCTGGGTAATGTTGAGTCACCAAATGTTCTAATTATACAGCATGAAGGCGAACATTAAACCTTAATACTATTGGAAGTGAAACTTTCAGGGTCCCACCGGGCGTGCCAAAATTGTTGGCACAGGTGGGTTTGTCAACTTGGAATATACTTGTCCCATTGTGGTTTGGAGTGCCCGGTGCAAAACGTTGGTCACAAATCTGCCACAGGAAAGGATTTTGTATATATATGCGCCCTAGACTTGGCCAACATTGAAAGGCCGAGAGAAGGAGAAGTCTCCCGGGCCAATCTCTAGAGAGGGCTGGCTCCCAAACTACTCTAAACTAGTTTTGAGGATAAAGATGCAGGAAAGAAATGGGAAAATGCTGAAAGAGAGGGAAATAACAGAAAGGAATGGAAATATGGCCACAGGTCGAAGTGTATGATTTGGGGCAGACTAACAGCAGGAATTACACCAAGTTGTATTACAGCATCTAGAAAAAGAAAGCAACAGAATTAAACTCACACTTTTGCAGAGATAACCCCCAGATCGCATTTCAGAATATACTCACTAACCAGCAGTGCTTGAATTCAACATGCAGAATTCAAAATCTAATAGCAAGATCATAAGCATGAACAGAAATAACTTGTAAAACAGAGGGACATCACATACATAAGAATGCTTGCAAATTTCAGAAGCCGAGTCTCTTCTATTGATGCAGAGAACTTAGAGAGTTTTTCTTACAAAATGTCTAACCTCCTTTTTGCTTTAGATATACATGAATATTTATAGAGGTCTTCCCTCTCTCTTTTGCATCACAACATTAAAAACATACAACAGATTTCGAAGAGGTGATCCACAAAATGTGCACTAGAAAAGAGAAACAATCCCCTTAATCTGCCTCGGAGAAATGACATATTAAATGACCATTATCAGGGCAAGCCGAAAGTTGTTAGGAGACCACGAACAAAACTTTCAATGCTGGAGGCGTCTTTAATGTTGGTGGCATCGAAAACTGCCTCATGTTCTTTGATCTTGCGCAGCAACATTTAATCTTGGAGACTCCTTGACCACGATCTGAAAATCAGTTGGAGAGCTTTTACTTGATCCTTATCTTCTCTTCACATTCCCCTATGCAATCTTGAAGGAAAATGCAAACAGAATTGTATCGGGCCTTTTGTCGTTGATTCTGTCGTGAAAATGAGACAGGTCACGAAAATGCGACATGTCGCGATATCGCGACACTTTTACCTTGCTGCCTTCTCTCTCCGCCACTAGTCGCGAAAACATGACATGTCGCGAAATCGTGACATCTTCTTTTCTTTGGCTTCTTCGCTGCTTCTTATCGCGAAAATGAAACATGTCGCGAAATCGTGACATCTTTCTCTTGCGCTGTCTTTTCCTCCTTACCCGCGAAAACGTGACAGGTCGCGAAAATGAGACATGTCGCGATATCGCGACGTTTTTTTTGTTTTTTTTTTTTTTAGCTATGTTCTCCTTATTTTCGCCTTTGCCTCGCGAAAACGGAACATGTCACGAAATCGCGACAATTTCCTTTGCCTTGTACGGTTCAGCTCTCAACCCGCGAAAATGCGACAGGTCGCGAAAATTTGACATGTCACGAAATCGTGACATTTCGTACAATCTGGTTGTTTCCTCGCTTCCTCCTCGCGAAAATGCGACATGTCACGAAATCGTGACAATTCTCCGCACTTTGCCCTTCCTGTCCAATATGTCACGAAATCGTGACATTTTCTTGCTTTCTCTATTGTTGCCACTTCCTATCGCGATATCGCGACAAGTTTCTCTTACTTAGCTTCATTTCTAAAAATGTCATGAAATCGCGACGTCTTTCATGCCTTATGTTTTTCTTTCAACCTTGCCGCGATAACGTGACATGTCACGATATCGCGACATTCCGTACCATTTTCTCCTTGCTTGCTTTTCTGTCGTGATATCGCGACATTTTCTATCACACTGCTCCATGGCCACCGCAAGTCACGATTTTGCGACATGTCGCGATATCGCGACAACTTCATTTTAGTGCTTCCGTTGACTGCGTTGACCGCGAAACTCCGACATGTCGCGATATCGCGACAGTCTTACCCCCTTGCTACCGTTGACTATTTTGACTGCGATAACGCGACAGGTCACAAAAATGCGACATGTCGCGATATCGCGACATTTTCTTGACTTAGCCCTTTTCTGCATTTGGCGCCGCAAAACTGTGACAGGTCGCGATATCACGACATGTCGCGATATCACGACATCTTTCATTCTTGCACCTTTTTGGTTTTGGACCCTGCGAAAACGTGACAGGTCACGATTTCGCAACATGTCGCGAAATCGCGACAAATTTTGGGCTTAGTTTTTTTATGGTACGGATGTCACGAAAACGCGACAGGTCGCGATTTCGTGACATGTCACGAAATCGTGACACCTTTGCTTTTCACTTACAAATAGAGGAGTGAGTATCTTTACACTTTGAGCATTCTTTTGCTTGAATAGCAACAACAAAAACAATGTGGCAAAAATGCCAACACCACTTCATTGTCTTGCGCCTTAGAATTTTATTTTTGCTAGGAATACCCAACAAAAAGTAAATTTGTTTGGAAAAGGAGCAAAATTAGTGGATGGTGCCTTGAAAATGAATATGATCATGCCAAAATCATGAGCGCAACATTTAACATTGGCAACCCTTCAACAAAGAAATTTGGAAATATTGATTTCGTTGCCCCAATGAATTAAAATTTGCCAACCTTTGATCCTTCCCAAAAATGATCCACAATGACGGTGCCTTCAAAAGGAATTTTTCTAAGAGGAAAAGGCAAAAAATGATTTCACTAGAGCAATGGGATGAAAAGACACTTCGTTGGAATCGTGGGCAAAAATAGAATTTTTTTTGGTATTTTCACCCATCTTGGATCTTTCACTATTACTCCTAAAGACGTTTTTTCTTGCCTTTACTTTCTTATTCTGCAGTGATTTCACCAGGAAATGGGATGAAAATAAATTTCGCTGCCAAGAAGGGGAAAAAATGATGAATTTTGCTCTACCTGGGATGCAAAAAGATTTTTTCTTGAAAAAGAGATGAAACTCCCCAGCAGAGGCTTTTGCTAGCAAAACTGCTAGCAGACAACTCTTATTTTCACCACTGGGTAAAATTGACATTGACTTTTCAGGATGCTTTCGCTTGGAGGGACGTTTGCCAACTACTCACTTTGAAATTGATTAAAAATAGTAGGTCACTCAAATGAGGGGCGAAATTGACTTTGACCATAAGAAGATGCCTTTTCATTATTGTTCGCTCCAAATTGGGTACTTTTTACTACTTTCACTCCAAAGTGGGTGAAATCATCTAGCTTGCCTAAAAAAGAGTGAAAGCACTTGGCAGATGGTTTCACTCCCAAGTTGAGCGAAAATAACCAAATGTCCAAAAGAGGGGTGGAATTGCCTTCGATGCTCACCTTAAGGTAAAATTATCTTATCCTGCTAGCAAAAAATATCTCAATGCCCTTTTATCTAACTTCACCAGAAAAATAAATGCAACTTATTTTCGTTTGGCAAAATCAGTACTTAACTTTTATCTTCATTAGTAAAACTACTTGTACTTATTTTTGCTAACAAAATTGTTGCTAGCGAAAGCACTTGCCTTTTATTTTCACTGGTGAAATTATTGAAAAAATATCAAACTAAAATAGTGAAAACATAAAAAATGGAAGAGACCAGCACTATATATTCTTTAATACTCCGATTTTTTACAAGAAAATTTAGTGTGGCAAAACTGCCAACATAATAGTAATGTGAAATTGCAGGTTAGTAGACCCTCCCTTTGAGCACAAATTTTATCTTGATCTTAAGGAATGTTGAAACTTGTGCAAATTTTAATTTATTTCATCCCTTAAAATGGAAAGTTATCCATGTAATTACTTATCTTCATGCATTTCAAAATTAATTACTTGAATGAATCAGGACTGCAAAATCCTGCGTTAAATTTATGGGTAAAATAGCACCCTGAGATCCTGAATATTTGATAATACTTGGTGAAGGAAATAAATGAAATGAAATGAAAAGAATAAAGAAAAAAAAGTGCTGAAAATGTTAAAAGATAAAACACTGTCAATATGATGCTACCCTATTCTACAAAGTCAAAGATAACAAGGATTTCTGCATGTAACCCAATTCAACTCAAGCTGCATTTTTTTACACAGTCCGAAATAAATCAGGTGCAATATTCTAAGGAAAACAATATGAATTCCATATTCTTAAACATTCGACAATCCTATCATTAAAATGCATAAAACATTGCCTATAAGTTTAAAATCATGATAGACAAAAATAAAATCGTTAGCTCAAAATACTCAAAAATATCTCCTCCAACTCTACTTACAAGGTACAAATTTCTGAAGC
The DNA here is from genome assembly GCA_028583015.1 of Wollemia nobilis. Classification (NCBI taxonomy): domain Eukaryota; kingdom Viridiplantae; phylum Streptophyta; class Pinopsida; order Araucariales; family Araucariaceae; genus Wollemia; species Wollemia nobilis. The sequence goes on along the minus strand of JAQPPZ010000371.1, from coordinate 2,014,492 downwards.
TCTTGAATTTAAAAATGAAAGATAATGCATTTATTTACCAAAAAAAAATTCTAGCCCTTTTTCTTTCTTTCGATGTTGTATTTAAAGTTTGCATGATGTCTCTTCGTTTTCTCTTCCATTGTTTAATTTTCACTTTTGATCATCTTCTATTTCGTTCTGCATAATTATATTTTATACTAATAAAACGGATATATAGTTTATTCTATCAAACAAGAAATAATGCCTTGCTTTCTCCCATGTCTCCAAATATTAAATTATACCAACAATAAAAACAAACAATGGAGACTTTTCAAACCTTATCTCTCTGCTCATCAACAACCATGAATAATCTTGAAAGGGTTAACTTGTATATAACAATGAAAGCATACCTTCTCCCTTCATTCATTGGCCAAGATGATACATTCTTCATGCCTTCGTGGTAGATGTTTCCCTTTGACTACCAGCTTTGCTCGCACTTCGATATAAACTTTGCATGCGATACATGTATTGCCATATCTAACTACTGACTTAATCAATCTGCTCACGCCCTGTGCGTTCCTGTCATATCCTACAGTCAGCTACCAAATATGAATAATTTCAAACTTTGTCTGAGTAGATACCGCTAATATGCGCCAGCATCGTTGCCCAATTCAAGTTGTTGTGTTGTCTATCTTTCGAGAGTCTTCGTCAAGTCAGTTCGGGTCCAATCTATGGTGCCCCGTCAACCATCAGTTCGTGGTGTGTTTTCATAACATGGACGTACACAGCCAGCCAAGCAGACATATCAAATCTGTAGCCTGCGTCCAGGTCACTACGCGGCATCGATCTCCATGTCATGTGTGCTAGATTTTTCTACTTATGCAGGGTCTAGTCACCAACATCATCCACACGTCATCGGCCTGGTCATATGCATCTTGGTCCATACATCCAGTCGGTAGTCACCATCCACATTGGAAACTGCGCCCTTATCCGTCTCCGGTAGTTCACCTGCAGCACGATGAAGAGCATATTAATACCAATATTAACACCATTAACAATATCCGCATAAGCTAACAACTTGCATAGCATAAGATTAATATCTTATGAGCCTGTCATTTTATTTTATTATTATATATATATTATTTTATTATTTTATTTTATTGTTTTGTTTTATTTTCTTATATATATATATATATAATAGTTTCAAATTAATCAACTTAAAAGGTTTTGACTATAAAAAAAAATCAAGACAACGAAAATAAACTTTAAATTTAACATTTAAAGTTTAAAACACAGACTTAAATCTATCAGTACCCAAAACACTAACCAAAAACATTAAATATTCGAACCATGATCTCCCAAAACAACAAAAGAAATATCCCCAAATTTTGGAGTTAGTTGTGCAATGGCCACACCAAGGACCCATTTTGATATCCTTATTTATATTGTAGCCGAGATTGACTGTACTCACGATAAAATTATTACTGATGAGATCTATATTGGTTTTGATATTATATAGATTGAGACAACCTATTTGGTTGATTTCCCAAGTTAGTTTGATTCCCTTGATAACGATTCGTTGGATTGAATCTACAGTAATTTGTACTATGACCTCTCCTTTTGCAAACTTGATAATATCTCTCATTCCATTTTGATTTATTTCTTAAAATTGAAGCAACATTTCCTTATGAGTTATTTTTTGAGACTAATGCATTATTAGTCATTTCATATTTTAATGAACTCTCTACTTCATCTTGCTATAGTATATTGACTAATTCTTCAAATTATGTATCCTTAGAATTTGTAAGGGTGTGACTTGGTGCTTGTATCTTTCTAGAAGAGCTCTCAAAATAACCGGGACAAGAAATTTATCTTCTACTATATCTCCTAGGTTAATAAATTTCCTTTTATATTTACCACTTTTCTTAGAAAGAGTTCTATACTCTCCACTCTTGAATTTTAGAAAATCTAATTGGGTTTGTAGATTCAGGATAGTGGCTTTATTTTGCCCTTCAAATATCTTATCTAAGGTATTTCATACTTTAGTAGAGGTTGTTGTTGAATTGATGTAAGGTTGTATATCATCTATAATTGCAAAATTTATTATCATAAGTGTTTTTGCTTCATCTTCTTCATATTTTTGAATTTCCCTATCATCTTCAGTAGATCTAGATTTTGCTCCCTTGATAATATCCCAAAGCTTTTCTACTATAAGTATTGATCTCACCTTGTTTTTCCATGAGGTGTAATTAGGAACTTTGAGTAGTTGAGATTCTAAAAGAAAGAACTTATTTGTTATCATGGGTAGACTACCTTATATCTCCCTAGTTTAATTAATGTAGTCAAATTTTCTATTATTTATTTCTCCTTAGTTTTGAATGATAGACTAAGGATAATTTTTCAGTTGTTGATAACCTTTTATCTCCCTATAGTTCTTTCAAGTTTATATTTTGTAGAAATCTTTGTATCTCCCTAATGAATGGATATGACAATATAATTTTTTAATTTCTATTCTCAAAAAATAGCAATTTTACTTTTCTCTTATCAATCAATGATTTGAATGTAATTTTTAAATACTGTAAATCTTCAAATTTATATCTCTAATAATTATGGATTAGAGATTAATGCAAATTTTCTTTGTCAAGTACTTCTATGTTGAATTCCTTATAACTCCAACTCTAGAAATTTAGAAATTCTAAATATAATATTTGCAAGTTTTGTGTATTCCTAATTTGATGTAGAATACCTTATTTCTCCAAAACTATTAATTTGCAAATATTTAATTTCCTTTGTAAATTCAAATATGCAAATTACAAAACTCCAAAATCAGTGCTTTAAATCTCCAATCAATCTTCAATATTTTGTAAAAAAATTTAATTCATAAAATTTTGATTTCTAAGGTTTAAATAATACTTATCTCTCCAATAAAATACTTTTAATTTTAACCTTAGATAATATATTCGTTTACTCCTTATAAATTCTACTTATAAACATAAATTCCAAAAGGAATAAAAAATTACCTTTAATATTCCAGGTGATCCCTACTTAATGATGTACTTGGACTTGCTTGAAATATGTGTGCTCTTACTCCTCTAGTCAACTTCCTTTAATAAGGTCAAGGTGCTTCACCTTCAACGTAAATAACTCCTTGCTATAATTAATGAGATAATACCAAAGTAAATTCATCTCATGCACTAAATGGGTGCTCAAAAATGTTTCTCCTTCCTTTGTAATGTTTTATCTTTTGCAAGATGAGTGACAAGTGTCACTAAAGTGCTTCCTTTACCATTTTAATGTAGCTTGTAGCTTCTTTAAGACTTGTAGCACTTATTCTCTTATGTAAGAAATGGAAATTGTATTTTCTAGCTCTTGGATGGCCTGTAGCACTACTTCATCTTGACAAGTGACATAAGGTTCCTCAAATGAACCTGTAACGTTCTTTGATGCTTTGTTTTTCTAGCTATGTTACATCTTACTCCTGGATGCTTGGTTGTGCATGTAGTGAATATGTTATGCAAGTTTCTCTTCTTGGTGGTTGCACGAACGTGTTATTTGAACTTCCTTAACACCTTTGCAATTTATTCTTGATGTTTTATGTTTTTATATTTGCAGGTGTCACTTCACTTTCTCCAATGGTGGCTCTATCTAATGTGGTGTCTCCTCTCCTATTCAGTGGTTGTGCTTCTAGACAATGCTTGAATAATTCTGGTGGTTGTGCCACTAAAAATTGCTTAGGTTCTTGCCACCATGTGCTTTGTTGTCACTGTTGCACTTATATCTAGTGCTCAATCTATGCAACTCGATGGTGATTTGAGTGGTGGATTTACCACTCTTTTTGGTGATTTCCTTCACCAACATATTTTGTAAGCTTGATGCTTTTTTTGGTTTTTTTTTAACACCTTAAATATACCTTGGTTTTGAGGACTATTTGAACTCACTATTACATAGAATAAATCTACTTTTTTTCTATTATATAAGTTGCATTTTAGTCTAAGTGTATTTCAAAGTTAAAATCCTATCATGCATAAATTATTTAAAACATTAAAATACCATTAAAAACACCATAAAAAAAAACACATAAGCACACACATTACAAATAAATGTAACATGATATTACTCAAGAAGTAGAAAGGTACATAGGTATGTGTAGTCGATGTACCACAATTCAAACCTGATACACTCGACCATCCCTAGGGATGCATGCCACACTAAAAAACTAGCATTTCATCCTGATCCTCGCCCTAGCTCTGGTATTCTATCTCCTTTTCTCTACCCATCAAAGGTGACATTTGTGGGGGCATGTTCATAGATCATAAAACTATCTATGATCTAGATAGAGTCTCGATCAATGTTTGCAAGAATGATGATGATGACACTTGTTGATCCATAAAAACTACCTAGTAGTACAATGTTTGGAAGAAGGTTTCCATCTGCATGGATACCTCTAGCCTCTTTCCCATCCTTTATAGATCCACCTATAATAGGTGAATCCCATCACCCTATTGGCTATCATTGACCTTAGCCACACCCTCTTCCCAAGATCACAGATGCTTCTTATCCAATCATCTCACATCTCCCTAGAGATGATTAGCCTTTGCTTGTGTCACATCCTATAGATACCTAAAACATGTCATATTTAGGAGACTACTCATATGGGTATCCTTGTAGACCATATGAATGATCTTGGACCTTTCCAAGAGCTACTAGAGGTTTTAACCACTCATTTGGGGTAGTTTTGTCCTATCTAGGCTCAACTACTATCGATTAGAGTGGTTGCTAGACCAATCACTAATGCTCAAAGCGGCTATGATCTAGCCGCTCTAAGTGAGAGAGACTAGCTTTGAAACAAAATCGGCCTCAAGGGTTGAGCTAAAAATTGGTTGTAACAACTAGAGCAAATAATTTTGGGTGGTTTTTGGTGAGGAAGCTTCTGGATGCTTCCTCCCAAATACTCCAACCTCCCAATTATTGATCTTGGCTTATCAAGGAAGATAGGATGAGGAATTGGGAAGGCTATAAGACCCCTCTCCAAATTGGAGAAAGATATAGAAGAGATTCCATGTTTAATCCAGTGAAGCCCTATCAAATTGGAGAGCCAATTGCACCTTGTAGAGAACAACAAGATGCTGTCAAAATCTAATTTGATCATCAACCTTGCAATAATGGAGATCTTAAGAGCTTGAGGAGTAAGTTTGATAGTTGATGTATTCTCATTATAAATTTGAGTGAATTACACTGTCAATCTGTTCTAGAACACCGAGACAAACCTTGATCATCAATTCAACTGGTGAATTGTACATTACAAACCTTGATTCAAGAGTCAAAATTTTTAGTTCATGGCCACTGTCCCTGACAATGACTTGTAGGCCTCTGTTGTCGATGACATCAGCGTCTAGGGTTTAATACACAATTTACTCAATTTTAGCTTAGATTCTTGTTTATTCATACTTTAATAGCCTAACTTAGGGTAGATATATCATTTCCATTTCACTTGCATGGTCAATTAGTAAGATTAGAGGTAAATTCAGCTTCACTTAGTCATATTTTCTAGATCCAATTAATCTCCTTATATTAGCTTTATTTCATGTTTTTATTGAAAATTACATGGTAGATTGACTATATTTCCATGTTTTACTACATGCTTTGCATCAATTTAGTTATTTCTTGATCACATTAGCATATCTTTATGTTTTCTTTCAATATTAGTCATACTTCTTTTATTTCTTGACAAAACCTCATCATGAGAGGCCTAGTATGCTTTTAATTGTGCTTTGTTGTTTCATATACATAGGCTACAGAATCTTGTAGATTTCAAAGCATCATCAAAATTGAGTTCCTCTTGTAAAATAGAGAAGAAGGCATCCCTTATAATACCTTAAGTAGTTTTATAGAGATATGAAGACCAATTGAAACACATGTTCCCCCATTTTGGGGTTATTTGTTAATTTTAACAATTGTATCAATATTTTGGTATCCCTAAGAGGGAAAAATTTGTAACAAGATTCATTTGATAAATAAAGAGAGATTCTCTTTTTGTTATTTTCTTCTTGTTACCAAATGTATGCTTAGATTACTTGAATTATTTCTTTCTATTACAATATTTCAATAGATGTGTGGTCTTCGTAGCCTCTATCAGTGGTGATCATGGTGGCACACCTATATTTTACGTTGTTTTATTTATTTGTTGAGTGTTTTTTGCATACAGGTACAACCACTCTTATTGATAGCAACTAGCAGAGCTTAGCCACTATTGAAGATAGCAGTCAGATTTAGATCCACCCTGAGTGACTGCGATCAATAAAAAACCTACAAATAGTAGACAGTCAAATATTCAATAGACTTGGATTCTAGGTTGGTTGGAAATCCTTGTAATTTTACTTTGTCTATGTTTTTGTTATCTAAAATGCAGTAGATGGAGATTAAATAGAAAATATAGAGAAAGTGTAAAAGCAAAATTCATAATATCTCTTAGCTTTTCTACTAGTCATTGCTAGGAGCAGTGGTCTAGATTGTGTGTTAGAGTTTGAATGCTTGGGGCCTATCTAAAGGCCAATTTTCATGTAAATTTGCATTGCATTATTTCAAAATAGAATTTAATGTTGCATCTTTCTAAAATGAAAACATCAATTTCCTAGGCATGTAGGAAGAATCATGGATATTCTATGATGTATTTTCATTTTATATAAAATTAAAATAAACCCTCACACACCACATCACGTTTAAATGTTAGTGAGTTAGAATTCATACCCAACCACTAATAGAGTTCAACCACAGTGGGTTTCATATCAATATGTTGGCTCAAATCCTATGTACCCTATTTTTGGTCAAGTCCGACTCCAAGATCCGATGTAGCTTGGAAAATTTGCATGTACTTCTCTTCAAAGGGTATAATGCTGACCAAGTGAGACTAGGTGAGGACTGGCAGGACCTGTGCTCCCTAACCGGTATGGGCTTCATATCCATACTTTTTTGGGTTTACATGACCAAAATTTTATTATCGGTTGTCAAGCTGCGAGCATACAAGTGAAAACCCTTAAACTATACAAGTATATCATCAAAACAAATGCAAACACGATGAGAGATAGTTTATGATTCAACTAAGCAAAATCTCACAAAATAGTTTAGGGCTCACAAAGAATATTTAAAAGAGATAAACACCCTTGTTTGCTTTGTTTTCCCTAAAATTTACAAAAGAGATAATTCACATTATGGTCAACACACGGAGAGATTGAACTCAAAAAATGATCGATGAGGCTGAAGAACACAAGCTTATTCTAAGAGGGGGGGTGAAAAATATAAGACCAAAATTTACTTTTATTTCTCAAACACTATTATCCAATATATATCAATGGAAATATTAGCATCAGTAATAAAAGCAATGCACAAATCATCACACACAATAGAGACACAAATTTAATGTGGTTCACCCAATGTGGGCTACTCCACAGAGAAAATATTTCATTAAATTTTTCTTAATAAATGTCTTGGGAATCCTTCCTTATTACAAAGTTTATGGACCTCTATCCAAAGGAGACATCAATCCCCTAATCAAGTTCATGGACACCAATCCATAAGAGAACTCTTTTCACTTTGCTAATTTGTGGATCTCTATCCATAGGAGAAATTTTTCTCCTTTGCTTTAGCTGGTGATATTCTAGAAGACTACTGCCTCCACTACACTAGCTTGTGGATCTCTCTCCACAGAAGACCTTTGTCCTCACTTAGAAGATCACTGCCCTGGATAATGGATCTCTATCCACTAGAGACTACTATCCTCTGCTCTATCACCTCCAAAGCCTGATCTTAGCTCTACTCAATCTTTGTCTCAAATATACACTAAAAATTGTCCTCGATCTAGCATAAATCTACTCACAATTCTATCTCTAGTCTGGCATAAATCTACCCTCAAATTTGCACAAAAATCTATCATCAAATCTATCTCCAAACCTTAACACAAAGCTTGAAAAAATCAAGCAATAAATTTTGCTCTCAACTCTTCTCAAAGAATTGTCTCAAATATTTCCATAAGTCCTCTGAAGAACTTGCTCAATCTCATCAGCAAGGATTCACCAAGACTTGTATCAAATCTATCCAACAAGTCCTCCCTATAATATGTCCAATATTATCAACAAGTATTCACCAAGAATTATCTCAAATATATCCAAAAAGTTCTCTCACGAACTTGCTCAATTTTATCTCAAGTCTTCACTAAGACCTACCTAAAATTTATCCAAAAAGCTCTCCCTAGAACTTGTCCAATCTGCTCAACAAGTCTTCACCAAGACTTACCTCAAATCTACTCGATAAGCTTTCACAAAAGCTCACACAAATCTGTCCTTAATCTTTCACAAAAGCTTACTCAACTCTATCCTTAAGTTCCCTCTAAGACTTACTCAAATCTGCTCACAAGCTTTCATAAAAGTTTACTCAAACAACTGCAATTCTTCCATATAAAACTCAACTTAATATCTTTCAAAAAACCTATTCAAACACACAACCAAGTTTCATTCATAATATTTTTTAACCACAAGAAACATATAGATAATGATCAAAGACGCAATATGTTTCACTCACAATACACTCAATCACTTTCAAACTCTATTTCAAATAAATTTAGAATAAAGTATAATTTGTTTCAAAAAACTTGAACTATCACTCCAATACTTTCAATCAATGATCCTCAACTAACTTCATTCAAACATACACTCAATGAAACATAACTTACTTACAAACCCTAACCAAGTGTTTCACTATACTTCCAACAACTCACACTATGGATCTCAAACCTTGACTCAAGATAATTCCAATTTCACATAACAATGATACTCATGTTATTTCAAAAACCCTAGCTCAAGATAGTTCTCAATATAACATAACAATGATACTCACGATATTTCAACATCCACAAATCATGCACATGAAAGCTCACTCAAATATTTCAAACAATGCTTATCAAACAATCCTTTCTCTCCAACTTTGCATTTCACAACATTCAATCCAACAATATTCCACTCATAAGGAATATGTGCCCATAACTTTTGTTTTTATGGAGATATGTCTTCAAAACATGTCTTAATCACAATAAAATCCTTTGTGTCAATTTTAAGGTTGTTGGAAGTTAAAATGGTAAAAATTTGTTTTACAACTGTAAGCTTTGGACCTTACCATTTTACCTCCTTGCAACCGAGTCAGCAGGATTGGACGACATGGACGGTAGGAAGAGTTTGACTCCAAATTCCTTTTTTTCTTTCCTCCCTATTTTTCTTCCTCCGTAATATTTCTCCTAAGTATTGGTTATTATTTTATGTATTTAAGCAATGCATTTTCAAACTTTTAAAGGCTAATGAATATCAGAGATTATATTTTGAGCTTCTAACTTTTTGGTTCTATTTCTGGTATCAGGGCAGAGGGTGTCTAGGGCTTCAAGGTAATCTAGGCATGGATATTGAGGAGGCTTGAGGAGGCCCACAAGCGAGGCATGAATCTTGAGGAGGTTGAGAGGTCCTATAGAACATGAACCGAGGTGAGGTCGAGATGAGGCCCATAGAGAGCATGCGACTTGAGGTTGACCAGTTGACCAGAGAACACTAGGCATGATTTCCAAAGTGACTAATGGGTGACTTGGAGGAATGCAAACTAGAGGTGGATACATGGTGAGCAGACAGCGAGATAGATACGTGGACACGTGGACTAGAGGAGAACTGATTGTATGTAAGGTGACGTGGTAGACAAAAGAGCAACTAGAGTGATGTGGCACAAGGATATTTGCTAAGGAATTTGGCAAAAGGGTGGTCATCGATTACCTGAAGGTAATTGATAAGATTTGTGCATCTTTTTGATTATATAGTGTTATTCCCCTTCGCACAATGAATGTGGGATAAAAGCACAAGTTTTTTTTTGTTGTTTTATGCAGGCCACAACAAAACAAAGGAGATAAGCCTCCATTACATCCTTGTTGGGCCATGTAGCTTGACTGGCTCAAGGAGCCAGCCTTAAGGTGCTCGCCCCCAATAGGTCACAGGTTCGAAACCTAAAAATGATGAAGGTTTTAATTTTTTGTTGGTACACTTGCCCCGAAATCTTAGAAATACACATGTATGGTGCTTGAGTCCCATCGATAGTGGAAGCCGAGTTGGTAAGAAGGCTTTGTTTAGTGAGAGGAGTCACGGGTTCGACTCCTGCAGGCTTGAATTTTTTTTTTAAGTTTTTTTCTTTCTAAAGTTTTTTTATATATATTAAAAAGAATAATTTATATTATATTTAATAAATTAAAATAATAATTGTTTTTTAAATTTTTTTATAAAGCAATTATTATTTTTATTAAATAGAAATATAGATATCTTTTTAGTACAATAAAAGGAGAAAAAGAACATTGCCTAAGAGGCAATTTATGTAAGAGGACTCAAAGGTGGAAAATTGTGACAATTTCTTTGTAAAAGTCTGAGAGAGGCAAAACATTGAAGACTAGAAATTTGTAAAAATAGGCAAATTGAAGGGAAAAATTCATGATTTGCTCCAGAGGATGTTATCATGCACTTTGTGCACTTTTGGTAAGAGATAATGCTAAAAGATTTTATGAAAAAGTACAAGTTTATGGGCTTCATACTGTGTTTAGTCAATTGCAGAACGTAGTAATAGCACACCAAAGGCATCCAAACTTAGGGTACGAGGTAGACTCTGAATATAACTCTTTTGGGAGTCAATTTGAGCAATCTAAATCCATAGAAGTTGCACCACAAGAATCTAAATATACTCATTATAGTAATTTAGTATAAATTCTAGAACCAGAATCACCTGAGATAATATTGATCAGTGACGACAAAGAACAAGTAGCAGACAATTTCGTGAATTAAGAAATAGTAGCATCACAACAAGAGGAACAAGCAATCAGTGAAAGAGTGAATCAAGTCATATTTGACTTAAATTTGTAATCTCTTCTTTCTTCTTATTTCTTCTTTATTCCTTCTTCCTTATTTGAAAAAGCAAAGTGCTTTATTGTAACCGAGAAATAAAAAGAGTGATTTAGTAACTATGGCCTCACATAATAATCTACCAATTCTAGAGTTCAACGGGTATGACTACTTGTATTGGTCTATCAAAATGAAGACATTTCTCATAGGAAAAGGTTTGTGGAACATAGTGGAAGAGGGTTACACCAAACCCACATACTGGACAACATTAAGTGCCACAGATAAGAAAAAAAAGAAAGAAGTGCAAAAGAGCAACTCCTCTGCTCTTTATCATCTCCAAGAAGCATTGGAGAAAAGTATATTTCCTAGAATAGCCACTTGTATAACTACACAAGATACATGTAAATCTTTGAAATACGGATTCTAGGGAAGTGATCAAGTGAAGCAAGTGAGGCTTCAAACACTAAAACGAGATTTTGAAAATCTCAAAATGAAAGAAGATGAAAAATTTGGTGACTACTGCGTCAGAGTGAAAGCAATAGTTGATAAAATGGTTACTCTTGGCAAAGAAATTAGGCCTGAAACAATTGTAAAGAAAGTGTTACGAACACTTCTTCAAATATGGAATCACATAGCCATAATCATAGAAGAGTCAAAAGATCTTTCCACTTTAACATTTGATGCATTAATTGGGTCATTAATGTCTCATGAAGAGATATTACAGAAATATCCTTCAACCAGCTATGGAGGTGATGATAAAACCTTCACATCCAATGAAAATACTATAAGAGGATGTGGAAGAGGTCAAGGCAGAGGTTATCAAAGAGGTAGAGGCAGAGGCAACTATAGAGGAGGCAATCAGAATAGAGGAGGCAACTCCAATAGAGGAGGCAATCAGAACAGAGGTGGAAACCAAAATTGAGGAGGAAATCCAGGATGAAGTGGAAATCAAGGATGAGGAATTGACAAGTCCAAAATAGCTTGTTTTAACTATGGCAAGCAAGGTCACTTTGCTCGCGACTGCTGGTCAAAATATTCTCAAGGCAACAATAATAAATATGGAAGTTATGGTGAAGAAGATGATACCTCTAATCTTTTTCTTTCATATGGAAAATAAAAAAAAAATCTAAATGACACATGAATTTTGGATACTGGTTGCTCAAACCATATGAGTGGCAAATAAAATATATTTTCTACTCTAGATTCCACTTATTAATCCCACATCAAGTTAGGGGATGATAAAGTTTTTCAAGTCGAAGGCATTGGAGCCATGGAGGTTCCAACAAAAGAAGGCCTAAATAAAGTGAATGACATCTACTACACTCCAAATATCCAACAAAATTTTCTAAGCATTGGGAAAATGATGGAGAATAATTAAAAACTTGTTTTTGATGAAGGAAAATGTATCATTCTTGATAAACAATTGTAATCATGTCATCACACAGGTCCCAATGACCAAGAATCGATTATTCCCTCTCAAATTTGGTGAGCCAGGGGGATCTCAACTTGTAAAAGTAGTTACAACTAATTCAAGTGTACTTTGGCACTTGTGATATGGTCACCTAAATTTTGCTAGCTTGAAACTATTAACTTCTTAATTTATGGTGACAGGACTTCCCAAAATCAATGAACAGAAGGAGGTCTATGAAGGATGTGCTTTGGGAAAGCACTCAAGGTCTAAGTTTCCAAAAGGACAAGCATGGAGAGCCAGCTATCCACTTTAGTTAGTGCATTCGGACATCTGTGGTCCAATGCAGACAAAGAGTATCGAAAACAATTCCTATTTTCTCACTTTCATAGATGATTTCTCTAGAATGTGATGGATTTATTTCTTGAAATATAAAGATGAAGATTTTGATTGCTTCATAGATTTCAAAAAAAATGTAGAGAAACAAAGTGAGTATTTTGTAAAATGTCTTAGGATAGATCGAGGAGGTGAGTACTCAAAATAATTCTTGAAATATTGTAAAGCAAGTGGGATCAAAAGAAAATTCACCACTGTCTATACTCCACAAAAGAATGGTGTGGAAGAGAGAAAGAACCGCTCCATAGTTGAGCTGGTAAGAATTATGCTTCAGACTAAGCATCTCACTAATATGTATTGGGCTAATGCTATAAGAACAAGTGTATACATTCTAAATAGAAGTCCAACTTCTAGTCTAGATGGCATCACTCCTTATGAGGGGTGGTATGGAAAGAAACAAAATGTAAAGCACTTCAAAGTTTTTGGTTCTTTAGCATATGCACACATTCATGATGAGAAAAGGAAGAAGCTTGATCCCAAAAGTCAAGCTTGTATATTTATAGGGTATTATGAGTCTACCAAAGCATATAGACTCTACAATCTCAAGACTCATAAAATTATACTTTCTAGGGATGTAATTTTTGATGAAGGGGGAGAATGGGGTCATCAAAGAATTTTTGTTGATGATGAGTCCCAAGATGTAAATTCTTCATAGGTACAACAGGTATAGTAGGTGTCTCCTAAGAAAAGCAAAGTCACAGCACCCCCTCCAAGCCCAAGCAGGAGTACTCCATCAAGTACTTCAACCACCACTCCAAGTCCTTCTCCACAGAGATCAGTAAGTTCTTCACCGATGGACATTGATAGTGACTCTCCAACAAGAGGTAAAATAACTTTACAACATCATCCATCCTTTCAAATATGAAATTTCTAGAGAAGATTCACTAGAAGCCAAGCTAGTGAAATGAATACAGTTTTGCAACAACTTGAAAATTTGCAATTGTATGGGGATGATGACTCCCATGATCCTAAGGTATATGTAGTCAATTATGCTTTATTTGCTAGTGCACAACTAGAACCAGCTAGCTATGAGAAGGCTTGTACTCAAAATGTATGGCAAGAAGCCATGGAAGAGGAAATAACCTCTATAAAAAATAATGATACATGGGAGCTAGTAAAGCTACCCAAAGGAAAAAATTGTGTTGGATGTAAATGGGTCTACAAGACCAAATACAATGCTAATGGAAACATTGAGAGGCACAAGGTGAGATTAGTAGCAAAATATTTTACTAAAAAAATTGGCATTGACTATGAGGAAACTTTTGCTCCTGTTGCACGACAAGAGACAATCAGATTACTTCTTTCCTTATCTGCCCACAAAGGATGGAACATTCAACACATGGATGTGAAAAGTGCTTTTCTGAACATATACTTGACTGAGGAGGTTTATGTTCAACAACATCAAGGCTTTCAAGAACGAGGAAAAGAGAACCTTGTTTATATGTACTACCTAAAGCATGGTGTAGAAATTCTCATAGTTTGTTTGTATGTGGATGATCTAATATTTATGGGTAGTAACACTAAAATGAATATGGAGTTCAAAAACTCCATGATGAAGCAATTTGAGATGAAAGATCTTGGTTTAATGCAATACTTCCTAGGAATGGAAGTGCATAAATCAAATAAGGGGATCTTCATATGTCAACACATGTATTCTCGAGACATGATCAAAAAATTTTCCATGGAGCAGTGCAAATCAATTGCAACTCCAACTAGACATGGAATCCAATTGAGCAAGGATGACGGAGCACCAAAGGTTGACATGACCACTTACAGGAGCATGGTTGGGAGTCTGATGTTTCTCACTAACAAAAGGCCTGATATTAAATATGTTTTTTCTCTAGTTTCAAGGTTTATGGCAAGTCCATATGAGCTGCATCTACAAGCAACTAAAAGAATATTAAGATATGTAAAAGGTACATTGGATTTTGGAATCCATTACCACAAATGTAATTCTATAAAATTAGTTGGCTTCAGTGACAGTGATTCGGACAACAATATAGATGATAAGAAATCTACATCAAGGAACTATTTTAGTCTAGTATCAGGACTAATAACTTGGAGTTCCAAGAAATAAACTATTGTAGCATTGTCATCTACTGAGGCTGAGTATATAGCCATCACACATGCTAGTACTCAAGCCCTATGGTTAAGAAAAGTCCTTGAAGAAATTGGAGAAATTCAAAGTGGTCCAACTCGACTGTATTATGATAACATAAGTGTCATTCAGTTGGCATACAATCCAATCCACCATAGCAGATTAAATCGTTTCGATATGAAGTATCACTTCATTCGAGAAATGGTGGATCAGCAGATAGTTGAGCTTAAATATTGTAGTAATTTGGATAACATTGCAGATATCTTCACCAAAGACATGGCTAAAGCTCAATATATAAAGCTGAGAGACTATATAGTCAATCCTCTCAACTTTAAGGGGGAGAATGTTGGAAGTTAAAATGGTAAAATGGTAAAAAATTGTTTTACAACTGTAAGCTTTGGACCTTACCCTTTTACCTCCTTGGACGACAACCGAGTCAGCAGGATTGGATGACATGGACGACAGGAAGAGTTTGACTCCAAATTCCTTTTTTTCTTTCCTCCATTTTTTCCTTCCTCCCTAGTATTTCTCCTAAGCTTTCTAAGTATTGGTTATTAGTTTATGTATTTAAGCAATGTATTTTCAAACCTTTAAAAGCTAATGAATATCAGAGATTATATTTTGAGCTCCTAAATTTTTGGTTCTATAAATATTAGATAGCAATAGTCTATCTCAAAATATCCATGCAAATATTTCCCAATAATTATCTCACCATACACAAATATCAAGTCTCAGGTACACGTTATAATATCCAAACTCTCAAAATAATATTCAATACATAAAAAATCAAATTCCTTTGTAAACATCGTATAAAATCCAAGATTCACAAAATAACTTTCAACAAAATAAAAATTAATTCCTTTGTTAACACTTTACAACTCCAATTTCTTTATTTATATTTCTAATCAAAAATAAAATATTTTAATCAACCTTATGACTCCCTGTTCTTTCACCTTTGCAAAAATAATCACATGGCCTCTAGCACCTTTGACATAAATTAAAATCAACCACTTACCTTATAAATATTGCCCACATCTTCAAAAATATTGTGCCCTGTTATAACTGCAACCAAACTCGAACCCGTAACCTATCGCCACCGCAGTGCATTAGCCCAAAGCTAGGATACCATTGGGCTACATGCCACACAACTCTCAAAGCACACGATCCTCCCTTTATACCTTTCCCTATATGATTTTTGAAAACCAAAAACCTTGTTGTGTCAAAATGAACCCTTGAATTGCCCTACACGAATGACTTAATAAGCCTACGACCACCGTCTGTGCTACCCAACACACTGGGATCGATTTGATGATCCACACAGATTTAATGCAAAGTCCATGCGAATTCTCTTCTTCTTACTCAATGCAATGCACGATTAATTCATTACCTTGGAAATTCAAAAATTGCAATGGATAATTTAAATGAAAATCATTGCCCCCATTTTATACATTGTTCTTTGCACTCCAAAACGTCGGCTTAGTGAATTCAAATTTTAATTTGAATTTAAATTTAAACCTTTTGGTGCCTTATGATTTATTTAAATTAAAATTTTAATCATAGGTTAAAATATTTTAATTTAAATAAATTAAATAATAACCTTTAAAATCTGCTCAATGGGTTTTTTCAAGGATTTATTTTTAATGATTCCTTGGACCTTGTTTTTCTTCACCTCAACATTTTGCTTGAAATATTATAATAGTAAATATTATAATATTATTATTTCTTTTTAAACCTACTTCTCCTTCCTTGGGTCTTCAATATTTTAGGCCTCTTTAGGAATATAATATTAAAACAAATATTATATCCTTTTTGCTTTAACCACTTCCTTTCCTTTTGGAAAATCAACCTTGTGACATCAAATGACAAAAAAACTGGACATCAACCTCTTGACATCAATGGCAACAAAAATTTCTCAAATTTCCAATAATCTTACCCTTTGTCATTTATGGCAACCCCTTTTTTTAAAACATTCCTTTTACTTTTTTCAGTCCTGCTCCCCCCGACTTAATGCTCTTCCCCTAACTCAAATATCTCCCCCTTTGACATCAATGGCAAAGGGACCACCTTTTGTTCTAAATATAATACTCTTAGCTTAGACCGCTCCTCACCTCCTATCCTTGAGGTTGTTAATTTTGGGGTGGGAGTATATCTACTCCTGACATACAATGTTTTTTTTTCTTTGTCCACCTTCTTCCTCAATTGATCCTTCTGATTTCTTTGAATATTCCTATTCTTGTTTGTCTCAAGGAATTTTGCTCTACACCACTTAGCTATATGCCCAACATTATTGTACTTATAACACTTAATTTTGAGGTTCCTTGAAGGTACAAATATTTTGAAGTTACTCTTGGTGAATCCATATCCATTCCTATCATGAACCCTGTAATTAACTGCTTTATGATCAAACTAATTACAAGAGTGACAGTACCCTTGAAAGAGATGCTTATTTATGAAATTTCCCTTAGTGAAACCATACTCCTGTATTTCATGTTTCCTATACTACGTAGCTTTGTGACCAAACCTATGATATGAGAAGCATTGTATATTGAATAAACCTTGCCTTGACCCCATTGGTCTCTTAGTTTCTTCTTCCCTATGATGTTTTCTGTTCCATCTATTCCTTACATGTGCATTGTTCCTTTCCTTGTTGAACTTTCTATTTTATAACTTATCCTAAGAAGTCTCACTTTATTTTATACTCTCTTATTCTAAAGCTTCTTGTTATTTGGAGCTTGATATTGAATCCTCTCCTTGTTCTCTTTGTTCCTCTTCAAAACCAAGTTTTATTTTGTTTGATAAATATCTTTGTACCTTGATCATATTATTCAAGGTCTTTGAGTTTCTCCCAAACCTGTGTAGCTTGTTTTTAAACTCTTTTACTTCCTTCTTTAGTGAAGCTACCTCACGCTCTAATATTTCACATTCTAAAACTTTTACCTCTAACTTTTCTTTAAATTTCCTTGTCTTAGCTATTGAGTTGGTTGGATCTTATATAAGATTTCCTTTATCTTCATCACATTCTTAAAATTGAAGTTTGAGTTTTGAGTTCTGATTTCTCAGCTTCCTTAATTCCTTAAGAGTAGAAATAAGCTCACCCTTAATATCAACTTCTCCTTCCTTTGAATCTACCTCTATTCCTTTGTCTTTAAAAATATCTTCATTCTTTTTTGATTTATCTTCAATGGAAGCACTTCCTTCTTCTTCTATTACCATAAGAAGACTTTCTTCTTCTAGATATTCAAGAGCATATTCATATTCATATTCACTAAAACTGAACCCATTCCTTGTACAATGATCTTCAATATGGCTAAAGTTACCACACCTAAAATACTTGAGAATTATTGGTTCTATTTTTACCTTTTTCTTAACATCTTCTTTTTCTATCATCAAAAATAGCATTTCTTCTTCTTCATTATCTAAGGATATTTCATCACTATCACTTGAACTCTTGTATGTCTTATCTATATAAAAAATCTTCTTATGCCTTTGGAAAAACGTCTTTCCTTGCTTTCCCTGTCCATCCCTATTTTATTTTGATACCTATATTTTCCTGCTTCCCTATTCTTATGATCCTATTTCTCTTCATCACTGCTATTTCCAAATTTTGGAAAATCAGATGCATAGTAACCATATTTACCACAATTGAAACACTTAAATGTTTTCATACCTTTATACTTTCTTGTGTCCTTGTTCCTTCTGCCATAGTTTGCTTCTTCATCATTGGATAACTCATTACTTGAGTCTGACTTATTATACTTTGTCTTCTTTGTAAATTTGAAAGATGCTTCTTCCTGGGGGATAGGATCCTTTCCTATTCTCATCTCAAAAGCTGTGAGAGTTCCATGTAACTCATCCCTTGTCAAATTTTCAATATCTTTCATTTCTTCTATAGATGAAACCTTTTCACTAGACCTCGTAGGGAGTGACCTTAATTTTTTTTGACAAACTTTAAATCCAAGTTCTTGCATGGAGTTAACAACCTCATCCACATGAAGTAAGTATGTAGCAATGTCTTCCTCATCCTTCATGTTTAGGTCTTCAAACGTTTTCTTGTGATTTTATAATTTTTCCATATTGACCTTTTTTTCTCCCTCATATGCTTTTTGAAAATTTTCCCAAATATCTTTTGTTGATGTGCAATGCATAACTTTTATAAAATCCAATTCATGTAAATCACTTAAGATTCCATTCATTGCCTTTGAGTTATTCATTTGTAGGAGCTTACCATATTTATCTGTAGGTGGAGTAGCTGGTAGTGTGTACCCATCCTCAACTGCTTACCATATATCATTTCCTTGTGCCATTAGGTAAATATTCATTCTTATACTCCAAAATGCATAATTGTTCCCATAAAAAAATGTGCCTTATTTCCTAAAGATCCATTCTAAGAATCCATGTGTTCCTATAATATTTTCTTCAAGTTTTTAAACTCTTCCAAAGGAACCCACTTTGATACCAATTGAAGAACACAAGATTATACTGAGAGGGGGGTGAACAGTATACAACCAAATTTTACATTTTTTTCAAATAATATTATCCAATATATCAATGGCAATATCCTAAGTAGTAATAAAATCAATACACAAATCATCACACACAATAGAGATACCAATTTAACGTGGTTCACCCAATGTGGGCTAATCCATAGAGAAAATATTTCACTAAAATTTTCTCAAAAAATCTCTTGGGAATCCTTCCCTATTACAAAGTTTATGGACCTTTGTCCAAAGGAGACACCAATACCCTAATTTAGTTTGTGGACACCAATCCACATGACAACTCTTTCACCTTTTCTGGTTCGTGGATATCTATCCATAGGATTTTTTTTTTCTCTGCTCTATTTGGTGATCTTCTAGAAGACTACTACCTCCACTACACTAGCTTGTGGATATCTCTCCACAGAAGACATCTATCCTCACTCAAAATACCTCTTTTCTCACTACCCTATCTAATGGATCTCTATCTACTAAAGACTATTGTCCTCTGCTCTATCACCTCCAAATCCTGCTCTCAACTCTACTCAATATTTATCTCATATCTACACTAAACACTATCCTCGATCTAGCACAAATATGCTCATAATTTTTGTCTTTGGTTTGGCACAAATCTACCATAAAATCTACACCAAAATCTATCCTCAAATCTATCCTCAAGCCTTAACACAAATCCTGATAAAATCATAAATCAAATCTACTAAGATTTATCCCAAGCCTTAACACAAAGCTTGAAAAAATCAATAAATCAATTCTACTCTCAAGTCTTCTCAAATAATTATCTCAAATCTATCCAAAAGTCATCTCAAGAACTTTATCAATATGCTCAACAAGTCTTCACCAAGAATTGTCTCAAATTTTTCCAAAAAGTCCCAAGACTTGTCTCAAATTTGTCCAAAAAGTCCTCCCTAGAACTTTTCCAATCTGCTCAAAAAGTCTTCACAAATACTTATATCAAATCTATACAAAAAGTCCTCTCAAGAACTTGTTCAATCTTATCTCAAGTCTTCACTAAGACTTACCTCAAATATGTCCAATAAGCTCTTCCTACAACTTGTCTAATCTGCTCAACAAGTATTTACCAAGACTTACCTTAAATTTTCTCAACAAGTCCTCACCAAGACTTACCTTAAATTTGCTCAATAAGTCTTCACTAGGACTTACCTCAAATATATCCAACAAGATCTCCTTAGAAATTGTCCAATATTCTCAACAAGTCTTCACCATGACTTATCTTAATTACGCTCAACAAGTATTCACCAAGACTTACCTCAAATATTCTCAACAATATTTCACAAAAGCTCACATAAATTTGTCCATAAGCTTTCACAAAATCTTACTAAACTCTGTCCTTAAGTCCCCTCTAGGACTTACTCAAATCTTCTCACAAGATTTCATAAAAGCTTACTGAAACAACTATAATGCTTTCATAAAAACTCAAGTTAATATCTTTCAAAAAATCTCTTCAAACACACAACCAAGTTTCACTCAGAATCTGTTGGCAATTTTGGGTACCTTGGGTACATTGCCTTTGCTCTAAGTGTAGATGTTGTCATTGATGTCAAGAAGGTCTTGAAGCAATTTGGTTTGATGTCAAAGAATGTGTTTTGATGAAGGTTTCAGCATGGACAGTGAGTTTCCAAGAAGATCAGGGTAGCCCAGTTGCAAAAGATCAAGAAAAAGACAAGTAAGAAAAAGTATGCAGGTGACTGGAAAAACTATCACGATTTCGCGACATGTTTTAGGAGAGAGAAAGTGCTGGCAAAACTATCACGATTTCGTGACATGTTTGAGGAGAGAGAAAGTTTAGGAAAAAGTGTCACGATTTCGCGACATGTTGGAAGGCAGAGACGAAGCAGGCAAAATTGTCATGATTTCGTGACATGTTGGCAGAGAAGAAGAGCAAGATGGAAAATGTCACGATTTCGTGACATGTCGCATTTTCGTGACTCGAAAAGTGCAGGAAGGCAGAGAAAGAAAAGTGTCACGATTTCACGACATTCTGCAAAGGAGGTTGTACGGACGAAAAAATGTCACGATTTCGTGACATGTTGCAGAAGAGAGAGTCCATAGTGTGAGCTATCATGATTTTGCGACAAGATCGAAGAGAGAGAAAGTGATTCAGGAACTATCACGATTTCGTGACATGATGCAAAGTTCCAAGTGAGGACTATCGCATTTTTGTGACATGCTACAAAGGTCAAGTTGAGGACTGTCACGATTTCATGACATGCTAAAAAAGCTTGAAATGAGAAGCATCACGATTTCATGACAGGTAGTGGAGAAAGCGTACGGAAGCTAGAAGTGTCACGATTTCGTGATAGGTAGTGGAGAAAGCGTATGAAAGTAGAAGTGTCATGATTTCATGACAGGTTGCAGGAAAAGCTTTCGAAAGTTGAAAGCGTCACGATTTCATGACAGGATGAAAGAAAAATGTACGGATGTAGAAAGTGTCATGATTTCATGACAGAAAAGTGAAGAAGCCAACAGATGAAGATGTCATGATTTCATGACATGTCATTTGCGACCAGAAGGCAAGTGCAGAAAGGAAGATGTCATGATTTCGTGACATGTCGCAGTTTCATGACTCTAAGAGGAGAGAGACTATATGATGTCAGTAATGTCATGATTTCATGACAAAAGTAGAGAAGAAGGCCATGAAGACTAAAGTGTCATGATTTCATGATAGAAGTGAAGATGACATCAGCAAGAGGCAAAGGTGTCACGATTTCATGACAAAAGCTCAAAGGAAGTCGACAAAGGCCAAGGTGTCACGATTTCATGACAGCAGGCTATAGAAGGTGTACGGCTATAAAAGTGTCACGATATCATGACATGTTGTAGTTTCACAAGAAAAGCTACAGAACAGTAGAGGCGGTTGAAGCTGATAGAGTTAACCTTGAGCCAACGAAGTGTAGGGTTGTAGACTGTTTTAGGGATATAAGCCGACTAAGATTAAGTTTTTGATCTTGAGAATTTATGCTATAAAAGGAGGACTGTTTCGAGTTTGAGGTCATCGAATGCGAGTATCGAACTTGCACAAGTAAAGTCCATGATGCGCAGAGACCGAGTCGAATCGATTCGAGCGAAGTGTGCGAGATGCAGCCATAACAGCGTAGATAGCACAGAAGTGGCGAGTTGATGCGTAGAATGAGGAGTTCGATCGTAGAGTGTTGAAGTGTTGTTGTATTTGCGAAGATAGTGCAAAGGTTGGAATTCGATCAAGGGCGGCTGTGATTGCTTGTGTTTGACAAATTTGTGTTTCATATTCTTAAGAAAAGCATATTACATCTATCTTATTCTTTTGAGATTTGAGATTGAGATTGGGAATTAAGTATAGAACATATTGAGTCTCTAACAATTCTCTTTATGCTTCTATGAGGTTGATGAATCACATTGGGTCTCTAACAATTCTCTTTGTGAGTTCATGCTAAGCAAGTTTTCTTTGTAAGCTTGTTGAGGTTTTGGACAGGTTCATGTGGGGATTTGAGAGCAGGTTTTGGACAAGTCATTGAGAGGGCTTGTTGGACAGCATTGAGCAAGCTTTTGTTGAAGCTTGTGGAGTTTTGGGTAGGTTCTAAGTGAGAACTTGCAAAGCAGATCTGAAACAAGTCTTGAAGACTTGGGTGAAGATCAAGCCAGCATTAGTGCAAGCTGGTGAACCATTTTTGTGAACCAGATTTGAGGACCAGTTGAGGACAGAGATTGATGAAGAGTTGAGGACAGATTTGTGCCTGATCGAAGGACTATGTTTGGTGCAAATTCGAGGACCAGCTTTGAGGTGATAGAGTTGAGGACAAAGGTCTCCAGCCAGAGCAGGGAAGACAGGTGTCTTCTATGGATAGAGATCCATTTGCTAAGGGCAGTGGAGGCAAAGGTCTTCTAGAGGATCACCAGCCAGAGCAGAGTTAGGGGAAGGTATCTCCTTTGAGCAGTGGCTCATAAACATTGTAATTGGGAAGGTTTCCCAAAGAACTATGATATAACTTTTAGAGAAAAGTTTTATCCGTGGAGTAGCCCACTTTGGGTGAACCACGTAAATTGTTGTGTCACTTTGTGGATGATTTTGTGCATTGTTTTGATATTGCTTTGGATATATTGCTTTACTATTTTGAAGTATAAAGGAAAAAGTAAAAAGAGGTCTTATATTGTTCACCCCCCCTCTCAGTATAAGCTTGTGTTCTTCAATTGGTATCAGAGCCGGTGCCTTCGAAAAGTTTAACAGCTTGAAGGAAGATCTTACAAGAACACAAATGGCAAGGAAAGGCAAAAGCAAAACCATAAGACACAAGAAGAAGAAAACTCACATGGTCATGAAAGAAAATGAAGATGAACTCAATGTTGCTATTTTGGGAATGGAAATAGATTCAAGAGATGAATCAAACAGTGGAGAACAAGCCAGATTAATAAAGTTTTGCACCAGATGTGGAAAGACCGGTCACTTTGCAGCTGATTGCTCACAAGGAAGAGAATGTTTTGTTTGTGGTCAACTCGGTCATAATGAACGTCAGTGCCATGGGTTTAGTAGCAGTGAAGATGAAGATGATCCGTTCAAAATCGATGAAGAAACAGATTCAGAATAGGAATGTGATGAAGAAGGAAGTGATGCAAAAGCAAATTGGAAACAGAAACTAATTTCAGCTCTGAGTAAAAAGGTTGAGGATGCAGAAGATATAATCACCAGTTTGAAAGTACAAACAGAAGATTACAAGAAAATTTTTGAAGATCTCAAAATGCAATTAACCAGGAAAACAGAGTATTGTAGTAAGCTAGAAAAAGAAATTGACGGTTTAAGAATGCAGATAGAAGAAATGAGTAATAAAGTCGATATATGCAGCAAACATGAAAAGGAATCTAACAAAGTTGTTAGCAATTTGAAGCTGCAAATAGAAGAGTCCAAAAGGAGTGAAGAAACTCTCAGGTCTCAAATCAATGAGAGAGAGACTGTTTGCTGCAAACAAGAAAAAGAGATTGTTTCTTTGAAGAAACAACTAGAAGAGGCCAATACAAATCTTAAAATCAAAGATGATCTTACAGAAAGTCTTGACTTCTCTATGACTAAGACACAAGAACTCAAGGATGAGTTAGAGTCTAAGATTTTTTAGTATAATGAGTTGGAACAGAAAATGGCTTCTTTGGAAGTGGAAACTAAAGAGTACAAGGATAAGCTGTACAGGTTTCAAGATAGCTCCAAAAAGGTTAAGTCTCTCATCAAAGGTCAAAGAAAGACAATAGATAAAACAGGCCTCGGTTTTGTTGAGCCGCACAAGGAACAGGTTGGGGAATCTAGCAAGAGATTTCAAAAGGAAGAGAGTTCTGATGAAGAAAATACTTCAGATCATGAGTCCGTGAGTGATAGATGCACAGAAATAGAAAACAAAATTCAGATTGAGAAGAAGAAGTTTTCGGGACCCAAGAGGTCGAATAAAAGAAATTTTCACGACAGATGTTTTGCGTGTCACAGGTTTGGTCACATGGCTGTACATTGCATGGCTCAAGTGAAGAAGGTAAATGACAGTTTCAGAAGTGGTAATTTCTTTCATGGGTATTGCTACTCTTGTAATCAGTTTGGGCATAAGGCAATTTTTTGCAAAGCAAATAATAGGTACACCGTTAGTCAGAATAGGTGGATTCAAAGAACAGATATGTCTAAAAGAAATTACAGTGTTATTTGTTATAAATGCAACAATGCAAGTCACACAACTAGACAGTGCAGAGCTGAAATGCCAAGGTACAGGAACAGGAAAAGTGGTATGAACAGGTCCATGGATCAAGGCATGGATAAGAACAGGAATGATAATAGAAATAGGAACAGTAGTATGAACAGGTCCGAGGATCAAAACAGTAACAAGAATATGGACAAAGAGTTCAAGAGAAGGCCCGACAAGGAAGTCATAGACACTGATGATGATCAGTGCCTAATGGGAGATTTACTCCCAACCCTATTTTAATCACCTCATCAGGAGGTGGGGGAGGGACTAATCTAAGAGGCTCATTCTTAGTCCCGAGCCCCAAAGGTGACCCTTTGCCATTGATGACAAAGGGGGAGAGATATGAGTAAGGGGGAGAGCTTCATAGTGAAGAAGAGAGCTTCAAGTCAGGGGAGAAAAACTTCAAAGGAAGATTCTCAGTTGTTGGATTAGTTGATTTCAGTTTTGGCTCTTGACTAGTGTTTTTAGTTAAGGTTTGCCATCAATGACAAAGGGGGAGATTGTTGGCAATTTTGGGTACCTTGGGTACATTGCCTTTGCTCTAAGTGTAGATGTTGTCATTGATGTCAAGAAGGTCTTGAAGCAATTTGGTTTGATGTCAAAGAATGTGTCTTGATGAAGGTTTCAGCATGGACAGTGAGTTTCCAAGAAGATCAGGGTAGCCCAGTTGCAAAAGATCAAGAAAAAGACAAGTAAGAAAAAGTATGCAGGTGGCTGGAAAAACTGTCGCGATTTCATGACATGTTTTAGGAGAGAGAAAGTGTTGGCAAAACTGTCATGATTTCGTGACATGTTTGAGGAGAGAGAAAGTTTGGGCAAAAGTGTCACGATTTCGCGACATGTTGGAAGAGATGAAGCTGGCAAAACTATCGTGATTTCGCGACATGTTGGTAGAGAAGAAGAGCAAGATGGAAAGTGTCACGATTTCGTGACATGTCGCATTTTCGTGACTCGGAAGTGTAGGAAGGTAGAGAAGGAAAAGTGTCATGATTTCATGACATTGAAAGGAGGTTGTAGGACGAAAAAGTGTCACGATTTCGTGACATGTTGCGAAAGAGAGAGTCCGTAGTGTGAACTATCACGATTTCACGACAAGATTGAAGAGAGAGAAAGTGATTCAGGAACTGTCATGATTTCGTGACATGATGCAAAGTTCCAAGTGAGGATGTCATGATTTTGTGACATGCTAGAGGTGAAGTGAGATGTCATGATTTCGTGACATGCGAAAGAAGCTCGAAAGGAGAAGCGTCATGATTTTGACGAAGTGGTAGAAAGCTTTCGAAGCTGAGAAGTGTCACGATTTCATGATAGGATGGAAGAAAAGCGTATTGAAGAGAAGTGTCACGATTTACAAGTGAGGCTAAAAGCTTTAATGAAAGCGTCACGATTTTGTGATAGGATGAAAGAAAAATGTATGGATGCAGAAAGTGTCATGATTTCATGATAGGTAGAAGTGAAGAAGCCAACAGGATGAAGATGTCACGATTTCGTGACATGTTACAGTTTGTGAGTAGAAGGCAAGAGAAGTCAGGGAAGAGTGTCACGATTTCGTGACATGTTGTAGTTTTGTGACTTAAGAGAAGATGAGCGTATGGCGTGATAAGTGTCATGATTTTATGACAAAAGCGAAGAAGAAGGCCATGAAGACTAAAGTGTCACGATTTCATGACAAAGTGAAGATGACGTCAACAAGAGGCAAAGGTGTCACGATTTCGTGACAAAGCACAAAGGAAGTCGACAAAGGCCAAGGTGTCATGATTTCGCGACAACAGGCTATAGAAGGTGTACGGCTGTAAAAGTGTCATGATATCATGACATGTTGTAGTTTCACGAGAAAAGCTACAGAACAACAGAGGCGGTTGAAGCCGACAGAGTTAACCTTGAGTCAAAGTAGGGTTGTCAGACATTTTTTAGGGATATCAATCGACTAAAATTTAGTGTTTTGATCTTAGAATTAATGCTATAAAAGGAGGACTATTTTTGAGTTTCAAGGTATTGAATGCGAGTATCGAACTTGCACAAGTAAAGTCCATGGTGCGTAGAGACCGAGTCGAATCGATTCGAGCGAAGTGTGCGAGATGCAGCCATAACAACGTAGATAGCGCAAAAGTGGCGAGTTGATGCGCAGAATGAGGAGTTCGATCGTAGAGTGTTGAAGTGCTGTTGTATTTGCGAAGACAGTGCAAAGGTTGGAATTCGATCAAGGGTCGTGATTGTTGTGTGTTATGAGAAAATTTGTGTTTCATATTCTTAAGAAAAGCATATTACATCTATCTTATTCTTTTGAGATTTGAGATTGAGATTGGGAATTAAGTATAGAACATATTGAGTCTCTAACAATTCTCTTTATGCTTCTATGAGGTTGATGAATCACATTGGGTCTCTAACAATTCTCTTTGTGAGTTCATGCTAAGCAAGTTTTCTTTGTAAGCTTGCTGAGGTTTTGGACAGGTTCAGGTGGGGATTTGAGAGCAGGTTTTGGACAAGTCATTGAGAGGGCTTGTTGGACAGCATTGAGCAAGCTTTTGTTGAAGCTTGTGGAGCTGTTTGGGTAGGTTCTAAGTGAGAACTTGCAAAGCAGATCTGAAACAAGTCTTGAAGACTTGGGTGAAGATCAAGCCAACATTAGTGCAAGCTGGTGAACCATTTCTATGAACCAGATTTGAGGACCAGTTGAGGACAGAGATTGATGAAGAGTTGAGGACAGATTTGTGCCAGACCGAAGGACTGTGTTTTGGTGCAAATTTGAGGACCAGCTTTGAGGTGATAGAGTTGAGGACAGAGGTCTCCAGCCAGAGCAGGGAAGACAGGTGTCTTCTGTGGATAGAGATCCATTTGCTAAGGGCAGCGGAGGTAGAGGTCTTCTAGAGGATCACCAGCCAGAGCAGAGTTAGGGGAAGGTATCTCCTTTGAGCAGTGGCTCATAAACATTGTAATTGGGAAGGTTTCCCAAAGAACTGTGATATAACTTTTAGAGAAAAGTTTTATCCGTGGAGTAGCCCACTTTGGGTGAACCACGTAAATTGTTGTGTCACTTTGTGGATGATTTTGTGCATTGTTTTGATATTGCTTTGGATATATTGCTTTACTATTTTGAAGTATAAAGGAAAAAGTAAAAAGAGGTCTTATACTGTTCACCCCCCCTCTCAGTATAAGCTTGTGTTCTTCAGAATCTTGTTTAACCACGAAAACATATAGAGAATGATCAAAGACTCAATATGTTTCACTCACAATACACTCAATCACTTTCAAACTCTCTTTCAAATCGATTTAGAATAAAGTATAATTTATTTTACAAAACTTAAATTATCACTCTAATACTTTCAATCGATGATGCTCAACCAACTTCATTCAAACATACACTCAATGAAACATAACTTACTTAAAAAACCTAACCAAGTGTTTCACTATACTTCCAACAACTCACACTATGGATCTCAAACCTTGACTCAATATAATTCTAATTTCACATAACAATGATACCCATGTTCTTTCACAAAACCTAGCTCAATATAGTTCTCAATCTCACATAACAATGATACTCATGATCTTTGAACATCCACAAATCATGCAATGAAATATCACTCAAATATTTTCAAAAATGCTTATCAAACAATCCTTTTCACTCCAACTTTGTGTTTCACAACATTCAATCCAAAAATATTCCACTCATAAGGAATATGTGCCCATACCTTTTGTTTTTATGGAGATATGTCTTCAAAACCTGTCTTAATCACAATCAAATCCTTTTTTCCAATTTCAAGGTTAGATAGCAACAATCTATCTCAAAATTTCCACTCAATTATTTCCCAATAATTATTTCACCATACACAAATATCAAGTCTTAAGTACACCTTATAATATCCAAACTCTCAAAATAATATTTAATACATAAAAAAATAAATTTATTTGTTAACACCTTATAAACTCCAAGCTTCACAAAATAACATTCAACAAAATAAAAATTCCTTTGTTAACACCTTATAACTCCAATTACTTTATTTATATTTCTAATCAAAGATAAAATATTTTAATCAACCTTATGACTCCCTCTTTCACCTTTGCAAAAATAATCATGTTGCCTCTAGCGCCTTTGACATAAATTAAAATCAAGCACTTACCTTATAAATGCTACCCACATCTTCAAAAATATTGCACCCTATTATAATTGCATCCAAACTCAAACTCGTAACCTACCACCACTACAATGCCTTAGCCCAAGGCTAGGCTTCCGTTGGGCTATACGCCCACACAATACTCAAAGTGCACGATCCACCCTTTATGCATTTTGCTCCATGATTTTTGGAAAACCGAAAATCTTGCTGTGTCAAAAATGAAGGAATACAAATTGAACCCTCGACTTGCCCTATGCGAATGACATAACCAACCTCCAACCACCATTTTTTCTACCCAGCACATTGGGATTGATTTGGTGATCCACATAGATTTAATATGAAGTATCCCCACTTAATATTTAAAGCATACAAATTCTTTTCTTCTTACTCAATGCAACGCACGATTAATTCATTACCTTGGACATTCGAAAATTGCATTGGATAATTTAAATGAAAATTATTGCCCCCATTTTATACCTTGTTCTTTGCACTCCAACACATTAGCTTAGTGAATTCAAATTTTAATTCAAATTTAAATTTAAACCTTTTGGCACCTTATGATTTATTTAAATTAAAATTTTAACCATAGGTTAAAATATTTTAATTTTAATAAATTAAATAATAACCTTTAAAATCTGCTCAATGGGTTTTTTCAAGGATTTATTTTTAATTATTCCTTGGACCTCATTTTTCTTCACCTCAACCTTTTACCCAAAATATTATAATATTTTAATTTCTTTTTAAACCTACTTCTCCTTCCTTGGGTATTCAATATTTTAGGTCTCTTTAGGCTTATAATATTAAAATAAATATTATATCCTTTTTCCTTTAACCACTTCCTTGCCTTTTGGAAAATCAACCTTGTGACATAAAATGACAACAAAATTGGACATCAAATTCTTGACATCAATGACAACAAAACTTTCTCAAATTTCCAATAGAGGTCCAAGCTCCAGAAGATACACAAAATAATGCATTCGAATCTTGACTATAGGATCCACCCTAATGATGTTCAATGAGTATCAAAGGTGACAATTCAAAGCTTGGGGATTATATTTAGAACACCTCAATTAGAGGATGTAACACATAATACTCATGGGATAGAGCTGAGGGTGGCTCAAAGCCCTTGTTATCCTATGGTAGACAAAGAGAAAATCTGACCAAGTTACATCAGAGTGCATACCCCTAGAAACTCAAAAACCTAGTGGACATGGAAAGTTCATGATAGATATTGCCATTATTGGAGCCAATAGCATACCACCTAATGAGCCCTGGAAGAGTAGGCAACTTGATGGACTAGAATAAGTTTATAGGTGACTAGATTATAATCCCTCCATCGCTCACTCTCGCTTTGAGATTTCATGTAGTGAGATCATGCATAGGCATACCATTGAGCCAATAGAGTGCTCAAAGTGCTCCCGTAGTGCATATACCTTATCCACATAGGTAGGCACAAAGAATAGACTATAATATAATACAAATACCGTCTACACAGATAAGAGCAAGAGTATTGCAAATAAGTCTATTGGAGCTCACACTAATAAATCCCCTTGAATAGAGCTAAACAACCAAATACTTCACACTAATGATCATACAGATCGATCTCAGAGGCTGGATTTAGATTAGAGGTAGTGTATCTTCCAAGACCAATTGGAAGATGTGCATACAGATCATGAGCACCTTGAGAACAAGGATACTCAACATCAAAGGTTATTGAGGTAATGTTTGTATGAGCAGTGCATGCGAGAGCAACACATATTAGATAAAAAGGAGTGTGAGAAGAGAGAGTATAGGTTAGATCAGGTTAATATACCCATCAAAGTGAATATAGGGAGTGCAACCAAATATGTGTTGCATCACAACATGAACTTTGCCCAAATAAAGTTGAAAATCATATTCATTGTATGGATCAGGACACACTACAATGCCATGCATTAGAACAACCTGGGTGTACCCAATATGCAGAGTCAGAAGGAAATGAGCAAGAGCAATAGTATCGTAAGATATCCTTAGTAGATGTGGAGGACAAGTCCAATCCTCCACCTTGACCCAAAAATAATCTACCTCTAGTAGCTCCGTAGAGACCTCTTAGGGAAGAGGAAATCTTGTCCTCACAAGCATACAAAGCCTTAGCAAAAAAGGTGAGAGCTATTGAGAAACAAGGCATGGCTTATCAAAAGCCTACCTTGAATAAAATTCATAATGTGCCCTTGTGCTCTTCAGTTCCTAGCCCAAAGTATCTCGATAATTTCAAGATGCCCAAGCTAGATAAATTTTAAGGTGATAAAGATGCGTAAGAGCATGTCATAAGATTTATGAACATGTGCTTCAAAATAAAGAGTAATGATACCCTATTTATCAAAAAATTTATAATGACCCTTTCAAATACCACCTTGGAATGGTTCAACCAATTGAAGAGGTATAGCATTACTAGATTCAAACAACTAGCAAATTCCTTTCTTGAACGCTTTTCATTTGGCATCAAGAAAAAGACTAATTTGATTGACTTGGAAGCTCTAAAGAAGTATGATGATGAGCCAGTCATGAATTTTGGTAACATATGGAGAAAGCTGATGGATAAGAAAGCTGATGTATTTTACACAAATATTGGTGAACATTCAAGTTAGTTTAGTGGTAGCAATACCATACATTCGAGGAGGCCTTGGCTCAATCCAAGGTTATAGAGGATATCAAGTTGTAAGCAGGTGAATTAAAACTCAAGACTAAAAAGGAGTGGAATAATAAAAATACAAAGAACCAACACCTATAGGCCAAACCTACACATATAAATTAGGTTGTGTTGAATCGATAAAAGGGGAATCATGACCAACAACCTTAGAACTATCAATATTAGCCTCCCCTATGTAGTACAATCAGTGTAACAACATGAAGTAGGGTAATAATAGAGAGCAACATCCTCCTTGCTAGTTTACGCCACTGTCAAAGACTATGGCATCAATATTCAAACAATTGTGTGAGGTGAACACCTTAAATTTACTCGAGATCAAATTAATTGATCCTAATAAACCTAAATCGAAAGCATTTAAGGAAGATCAGTTATGTTCGTTCCATAGACAAAAAAGGCATGACATTGAATGATGCCATAGTTTTATACATCTATTATATAACATAATTTATAGGAATGCATTGATTTTTGATAATACTTAGGCTTTGGATAATTAGAACATGGGATATTCAAAAATCCCCTACCAAACCATGAGCCTCCAAGGAATAATTCTAGATAAGTGAATCAAGTGTGGATTGAACCACCCACACAAATATTTATTGGTATGGTGAACATTATCACCAGGAATAGGAGGTATGATCAACTAGACCCTCCTCCTACTCTAATAAAAGTTCAAGCTACACCCCCTCAAATGCCAACATAAAATAACTTACCAGACCCACCAACTAGACCTGTGGTGACCATAAGGAATAGGCTTATTCAAATCCTATAGTTGGCCTTAGCAAAGCTATCAATGAGATAATTCACTAGTCTCCTAGGCACAGGTAGATGCTCATGGATATTCTAAGGTCCATAGAAGTGCATTCCCAAGGTTCATAAGAATTTACTAATTCTGTAGGACATGTGCAACAGTTTCAAGAGTTCGTGATCCAATTTTATGATCACAAAATTAAAATAATATCTACTGCTATAGTGGACCTACTACTTCACATTATTGTATGTGTAAACCACACAGTCTTCAAGTGGGTGTTGAGCAACATAGGATATTCAATCAACATTATTACCACTAAGGCCTTGGCACATTTAAAATTTCCTAAATTGCATATTATGCCTTCCACCTTTAGACTGTGTGCATTCAATGATGCATTATGCTCAATAGTAGGTACTATAATTCTACCTATACAAATGGGATTGAAGACCATCCCAATGATGTACTACATACTTGAAGGTGTGATGCAATACAAATTTATAGTAGGTAGGCCTTGGATAAGAGAGATGCAGTGTGCACCTTCGATATTATATTAGTGCATCAAATATGTACACGAGGGGAAAGTGCATGTGGTTCCTTCTAACAAGGAGTCATTCAAGTATATTAATCAAGTAGATTTGCTGAGATATTTTATCCTCCCATCAATGCATTTGGATGTAATACCTAAATTACCTATACGTCATCCAATAGGTAAATCAAAGGAAGTGTGCACTGGTACTTCAACATCGGTCCCATGACCATATGCACATACAACAATAACTTTTGCAAAGCCCACAATATCAACGTTGTTTAATAATGATTAGAAGCTAAAGGTAGTATTGGGTGAAAAAGAGTCAAAATAAATCTCCAATATAGTGAATTTCGATGTCCCAAATACCTTGGAGGAGGGATATTCACAGAAAGAAATTAATGAGGTGCCTCAAACTGCCTCACCTACATCTTCAGTAGGGTGATATACACCACATGTGATTTTTAACTTAGCCAACATAGGACTAGGTGAATATCTAGAGAAAAATGTCACTTTCACTGCAATCATTTATTCTGCATAAGACATGGGTTGACCAAGAGTCCCAAAAATTTCTATAGGGATGGTGGTACCACTGGGGGTGCCACCCAATCAAACAAAATTCATATATGGAGGCCTAGATCAACTTGCAAATCATATGCCTATAGATGAAGATGATGATGAAATATTAGTAGTGAATGTTCATTATCTATCTAACCCAGAGTTTACCCTTTGATATTTTAAGCATTACCATTAGCATTATTATAGTTTAGGGTTATTATAACAAGGGTGTTGAACTCCATATGAACCACGATATTAGTTTCCAACTGATCGGTTTAGGTTGGGCTATGACATAATAGGTTAGAATGGGCTTCTAACCATATATTTAAATCACCTAAACATAATAATAGTGGTATATAACATCGATTGGAACCTGTACTATCCTAACCCTTCGTATTCTTGAAGAGGTGACTGACCGATGACTATGGTTACCATAGAACCACCTCTGATCTATCATGATAACATCTTTGTGAAGGCTAGTTTAGATGGTATGCTAGAAATTGATTGGCTCATTAGGAACCATATATATCGATAACAATGGCATTGAAACCCAAAATCTTGGTACAATAGAAGAACTTGAATAAAAAAATACCATTGAGGAAGGAGATTTAGAATCCATCCCTGAAAGTGGTGAACAAAAATCCAATTTTGGTAAATATGATGATGAGCATTTATCAAAAGATGAGAAATACAAATATGATACCAAGTTGGCCTACTTATACCCTTGATATTTACATCATCTATTATCCCAAGTAGATATGGAAGAAGTGTACTGTATAGTCTTCTTGGGACCTCAAATATTGATCTGGATAGTGAACTTAAACAAAATTTATCACATGATCTTCCCAGATCCTTCAACTAAAAGAAAAGAGTTTCAATCAGATGTTCCAATCATCCCACCTATTCCTAGATAGGATCTAGTTATACCCATACCTCCTGAGCTGCATCTAGAGTATGGGGAGTTATCTAGAAGTATAGAGTCTCTGCCATGTGGTCCTAGAGACTTAATCCATTCTATCAACATGGTCTCCATTGATTTGACCACTCCACTCTACAACCTAGCCGATATTTCCAAACCATCATGTCTTAATCTAGATGCTATTGATTGGGATTGCTCTGATTCATTTTTAGATCCTAAAGATTTCTTCCCTAATGAATAAATGTTACAACCATTTAATTTTGTACCAGACTATGCATATGATGTTTATCATTCTAAGGATAATTTTGATGTGGAACCTATAAAACTAGTGGATGACATCCATTTGATCCTTACACCTCATCAGCTTGAGGAGGGATCACACATTTTAATAGAGGAAACCTTTTAAGTGGATATTAGTGAAGATCCCACGAATCCAAGGAAGGCTAAACTTGAAGAGAGCTTATCTCCTAAGGAGTGTTCAACCCTCATTCATCTATTGAAAGAGAAACCTGATCTCTTTTCTTAGACATACAAGGATATGCCAGGATTAGATCCAAAATTGGTTACTCATAACCTTTCATTGGACCCCAACAAGAAACTTGTGAAGCAAAAACTTAGAAAAATGCATCCAACCATTACATTGATGGTTAAATACGAGTTGAAAAAATTGTTGGATATAAAATTCATATTTTCCATCTTCTATATAGAATGGGTATTAAACATGGTACTTGTAGGAAAACCTAATGGAAGGATTCATATCTATATGGATTTTAGATACCTTAATAATGCAACACCAAAGGATTCATTTCCATTGCCTAATATCGATGCTCTAGTAGACGCGACTATAGGTCACGAGATGTTATTCCTAGTGGACGGTTTTTCTTGTTACAATCACATTTGGATAAATCTTGAAGATCAATATAAAACTACATTCACAACACCATGGAGGATATTTTTCTACAAAGTTATGCCATTCAGTCTTAAAAATGTTGGTACCACAGACTAGTAGGCAATGACATATATCTTTCATGACTACATGCTCAAAACACTAGAGGATTATATCGATGACATATTAGTGGTCATTGTTGCGTTAAGAGCATACCAAAGTTCTCAGAAAAATCTTTGATCACTTGATAGAGCACAATGTCATATTGAATCCCAAGAAATACATCTTTGGTGTAATATCAGGAAATCTCTTAGGATTCATTATTTCTAAACAAGGGATTGAAGTTGATCCAGTAAAGGTCAAGGTCATTTTAGAAATATGTCCTCCTACTAATATCAAAGAATTAAGAAGCCTACAAGGCAGAGTAGCATCCATAAAGTGATTCACCGTACAATTATCAAACAAATGCTGACCCATGAATTGGCTACTACATTAGGGAGTCCCATTCAAATGGGACGAGGACTATCAAGGGGCCTTTGTTGAGATCAAGCACTACCTAGAAATACCACTAGTTTTAGCTCCACCTTGACCAGAGGTGACATTCTTATTATATATATCTACCACTAACTTTGCATTAGGAACCATGTTGGAGCAAAAGAATATGCAAGGCAAAGAATAGGTAATATATTACATCAGTAGAACTTTGTTCTGCTACAAGCTACGATACACATATATGGAAAAACTGTCTAGCAAGAGTATTTGTGATGAAGAAGTTGCACCACTACATGTTAAGCCATACAACATATGTAGTATCAAAACAAAATACTTTTTAGTACATGATGAGAAAAATGTATCATAATACATGTACTACGAAGTGGATTATGCTATTGATTGAATTTAACCTATAATTCATTAGTAAATAGTCTATCAAGGGATAAGTTATAGTATATCAACTGGTAAAGGTTCCTCTTCAGGAGCATAGAACTCTTGTCATAGAGCTACCCGATGATGCAGTCTTTGCATTATCAAAGTTGCATTATGAGATGTGATACATATATGTGGAAAAACTGTCTAGCAGTAGTATTTGCAATGAAGAAGGTTGTGCTACTACATGTTAAGCCATACGACATATATAGTATCAAAACAAAATCCTTTATAGTACATGATGAGAAAAATATATCATAATACACGTAATGCATATGGATCATGCTATTGACCGAATTATCAAGGGATAAGTCATAGCAAATAAATTGGAAAAAGTTCTCTTTAGTATCATAGACCTCTTGTCATAGAGCTACCCGATGATGCAATCATTGCATTATCAAAATCGTTGAAACCTAAAGAACCTAGAAATCAAGAAGATACATCTATGTTCTTTGATGGTTCTAAATGTGAAAAAGGGGGTGGTGCAGGAATTATGTTCTTCACGCTATAAGGTTCTCCAATACCCTTGTCATTTAAGCTCAATTTCCCTTGTACTAACAATAATGCTAAATACAAGTCCCTAATATTAGGTATCCAAACAATGGTCACCATGAAGATGAAAAAACTAAATATATTTGATGACTCCTTGCTTATTATAAATCAATTTAACAGGATATATAAGTGTAGATATACCATACTAAAGGCATATAAATATCTTGTGGACACATATCTAGCCCAACTATAATGGTATGACATTGAGGTGAAGACACCATGGTATCTTTGGGATCCTTAATTTCGTAGAATATATCTGTTGAATTTACTACCATTCATGTGAAGATGCTCTCACAATCTGTGATGCAGCATGAGGCTTTTGAAAATCAAGAATTATTCAGTATGATTCAAATAGAACCAACCCATGAATGGTTCTACAAAGCTAGAGACTTTTTGAAAAAAAGTGTCGTAGGCATATTTGCTTTGATAGGGTCTTGCATAGAATGGTACTACTATTATCCATAAGGTAGTTTCTAAATTGACTTTTGTAAAAGTTGAACTATAAGGAGAACATGTCATTTAGTCAATTGAAGCTATT
The DNA here is from genome assembly GCA_028583015.1 of Wollemia nobilis. Lineage (NCBI taxonomy): Eukaryota > Viridiplantae > Streptophyta > Pinopsida > Araucariales > Araucariaceae > Wollemia > Wollemia nobilis. Next base: position 1,977,063 of record JAQPPZ010000371.1, on the reverse strand, counting down.
TCCTATCAGTCTTGGATGTCACAAATACATGATTTCCTTAAGCTTGGTATAATCCCCTAGGGATTATCGTGTGCCGCAAAATGAGTATTCAAGCAAAAAGTGACTAAGTATGTCTTACTAGGATATATATTGTATCATCAAATCTATAATAGAATTATCCTTCATTACCTTCAGCTCTAAGAATCAAATTGAGCAATATCTCAGGCTCATGATGGAACATATGGTGGCCACTTCAAAAAATGACCATCATCAAGCGCATACTTTGAATGGGTTATTATTGGACCACTATGGAGAAGGATTGTGGTAAGACCCCAAGGTATTACTATAAAATTATTAACAAATTAATGTAAATGTAATCGCAAGCCACTCAAAGGGGGCTCCCTTGTAATCGCTTTGCCGCTATAGGGAGCTCCCTCCTTTAGAATATATATTCTTATTCTTCTTCTTGGATGCTTTGATATGGATGGCCAAACTAATATATATCTACACTAAAGCTACGTTGGTGAAGAGACATGATGGTTCATGTATGAAGAGACGTGATGGTTCATGTTATGAAGAGTTGTGATGGTTCACTTTATAAGTTAATAATATAATAATTAAATGATTAATAATACTAACTAATACTAACTAATAATGTTAGGATTGAGGATCCTAACATGCCACCCTCCTTAAAAAGAGCTTTGTCCTCAAATCTCAAAGTGAGAAGCTTTGTCCTTTGTTTTCCAAGAAGGATTTGTGTAAGTTCTTGAACTCTTTTAATGGCATCCTTTCATAGGTAGGGATATCGAGAAGGATGAAGCATTAGCGAGGGGTTGCCAAGAACAATAGTAGAATATTCCTTAGGAAAATCATGATGACGATGGGAGGGAAACCCTTGGGGTTCCTCAAATACTTCAGAATGATGCATCAAAAGTGATGGTAATGATTTCATATCATTTTTTGGTTCCTTGGTAGTGCCAACGGAGAAGGAGTGTGTAGTCACTCTGCATTGGTTTCGAATATGTTTGGTCATATGGCAAGAAATCACTATTGGTGAGGAAGGTATGTGTAGGTCTTGTAGAGTGCATGTTTGGCTAGCATTGATCACTTTGGGTATGTCTACCTCATACTTGCTTGGTATATCAATCACTTCTTGCACATAGACCTCATTGTCTTCATTGCAGTGAGTAGTTGCACTGGTCGCTTCGAACACAACTACCTCATCTACTTTCTCTATGGAGAGACAAGGATCAAATTCCATCAATAAATACAATGTTAGTGTAGCACATTTATGGTGGGGTCCAAATTGTTCATCATAATTATCATAGAGTCCTTTTGCTCATCATTCCTTCATCTCCTCAAAGCTAAGATGTTTAATTCATAAATTTTGGTTAGATTTGGGGGTTGTGTAAGTGCTTTGTGACCTTCCATTATGCATAGGTTTGGGAGCAATGTAAGTGGTCGATGATTTTTCCATAAGTGGTTTCCTTAATTGTTGTTGTGCATTGATTTTATCTTCAACTAATTTTGCCAATCCATAGGTTTGTATCATGGTATAGGGATTGAACCTTGTCACCTCCATTCTAATTTCCTATTTTAATCCCCTAATGAAGCCATTGATGAGAATTGATTCATCCAATCTTGTGTTGTGTTTGGTGATATCCTCAAACTAAGTTTGATACTCACACACAAAAGTGATTTGATGAAGATATTTGAGCAATTCCCACATGACTGGGTCCCACATGGCTCTGATACCAAATGGTAAGACCCCAAGGTCTTACTGTAAAATTATTAACAAATTAATGTAAATGTAATCACAGACCACTCAAAGGGGGTGCCCTTGTAATAACTTTGCCGCTATAGGGGGCTCCCTCATTTAGAATATATATTCTTATTCTTCTTCTTGGATGCTTTGATATGGATGGCCAACCTAATATATATATCTACCCTAAAGCTACGTTGGTTAAGAGACATGATGGTTCATGTATGAAGAGACATGATGGTTCATGTTATGAAGAGTTGTGATGGTTCACTTTATAAGTTAATAATATAATAATTAAATGATTAATAATACTAACTAATTGTAGCACCCTAAAATTGGTGCAGTAAAATTGTAATAATTACATTCATCCTAGTAAATAATTTAAATTCAAATTTTAACCTCCCAAACTGCCTGTTAACCGCCGAGTAATCTGTTTCCCACTTTTTCGCACCATTTTTAGAGGTTGTTTTGACTGTTTGATGATATCGTCATCGATCAGACGATATCGTCACCGATCAGACGATATCACCCCAGATCTGACGATTTCGTCTGGGCTAGGACGTCTAGACGATCTTGTCGCAAAACTGATTGTTCACAATTATCTTCTATTCCAACGGGCCTCTAATCCGGGAAGAAGCGTGTCTGCGTCGTTAGAGACCCTCCCCCGTTGGCGATCTCCCAAATAGGGATGATCTCCAACCTCCTAACTACTCCCCTAAGCCTATTTAGTCCCTAGGACCTTCTCTTCCCAACCCCTAGCTGAAATTCTCTGTAACTTAACTTCATGCACATTAAATCATCCTAAGATTTCATTTACAGTAGTCCTATATCAATTTTGTTGCAGGTACCATCTTGTTTTTTAGCCGAAGCAAGCATACATCATCTTCGACAAACCTGTTCAGATTGGAGGCGATCCTGTCGAATTAGAGACGATTTTGTACTGATGCGAGACGATCTTGAATGCAGTCCACATTGAGGCAATCAGTGCCATAAGTTTGCATTTCTTCACCTTTTCTCTATTGTTTTGTTCTACAAATTAGCTAGTTTAGTTGATATTTTATGTTATATTGCATTTTGGAGTTCACCCATCTAGATCAAAGGCATAATTAATCCATAATTGTGAGTTAATCAGAATCATTCATACATGTTTTTGTCTTTAACTTTTAGTTCATTGTTTTCACTGTTATTTTGCACAGTTTCCCTCTACTAGAACAGTAGTATTCTCTGTATTTTGCATCTATTCTTCTATTTACAGGTCTCTGATGAATTCGTCAGATCTCAGATGATCTTGTCTGATATTAGAAGATTCTGTCGAATTCCAGACGATCCTGACTGCTCCAAACATCAGAATCTCCATCAGACATCTGGATCAGGTATTCTGCTTATTCCTCCTTAATTTCTCTATTTTTTATTTTTAAATCTATTTTCTATACTCATTAAATCTGCATTTTCATATAGATTAATTTAGATTCATTTGGCCAAACCTAGGATATGAATGCTTAAGACTAAAAATGAACACATAAAAACACATTCCAAAACTAGGCATGGAAACTGCCATTAAATGTTTCCTGGTGAACCCACCATCTGTCGAAAAATCATCAAAATACACCTACCTTGAGAGGTGGGACCTTCGTAAATCCCTCTCAGTCCGAGGTACCACAACATCCTTTTCCCATCCTCCTTTCGGGCACGGATCCTATAGCCTGAAGGTAAGGATGCGAAAAATTTGGAGTGATACATTTTGGTGAACCCGACGTGAATGCATCATAACCTTTTGAGAACAAAAAAAAAAAAAAAAATAGAACAACTAAAACATAGATGCATTTTAAAACATTTAAATTTTAAAATCATGTTTAGATGGTAGCTCATAAGAAAATATTAGTAGTTACCATAAATGTAGAAAACCAATTGGCAGCCGTAGAAATCAACTCTATGCTTAATGTGCCTGAAATAAGTAGAAATCAATTCCTGTGGAAAGAACTTGATAGAAGACTTAGTCTCATCTCATATAGGTCCACACAACTTAAGCAAATCAAGAGGCTAGTCCTAAATAGAATCCTGGATCCTCATCAACTAGTTTTTTATCATGAACTTCAGAGAGCCTGCCATATATGGTTAGCTTATAGGAGATCTCTAGTATCTTCAGAATTGTTCATCTTCGAGGAATACCTCGAGAATGCAACCATTGTACACAAGTTCCTAGGTTGTGTAGAAGACCAAGAGGTTGTTCTTATAGATAGGGAAATATGGAATAGAGTTCTGCGAGCTGTGTTATATCAAGAGTATTGCCATGAGCTTTACTTTTATCAACCAGCATCTCTGACAGATAATATCACTATAGCTCTTTTCATCAAATTTTTAAAATAAAACTTTCAATTTGAAGAAGAACACTTCATGACTCCTGAACAACTCGAGACTATTAATGATATTTATAAATTGTTTATAGAAAACTAGATTATTACTTTCAGTCTTATTTCTTGCATTTATTGTGTTATTTGCTGTCTTTATTATATTATTTCAAAAACAAACAAAGAAAAACTAAAAATTAAAAAAACAAAGAAAACTAAAAAACATAGCAAAAACTTAAACATTTCATTTCAAATATTGTAGTAGGTATATAGTAAATAGTATTTTTTTTTAAATATATATATATATATATATATATATATATATATATATATATATATATATATATATATTTGCTGAAATCAAAATTTAGCACCATGCCTAAACTTAGGAATGGTAAAGAAACTTTAGGAGAAGAAGAAGATTGGGTACAAGATACAACTAGAGACCCAAATGTCCTTCCTGGAGATCCAATTCCGGAAGGACAAACTCCAGATCAATCAGAACATGACCTAGGTGAAGATAATGAACAAGAAGGAAGTGTTAAAGAGGATGGATCCTCATCCCCTAGAGTAGCTCCAGATGGAACTATTGCTTTTGACAACATAGATCATTTCAAGAAATTTCTCAATGATAACATTGATGATCTTAATCTGTCAGTTCGTATTGATAAAGGTCAAATTAGTAACACTCAAGCAGCCTTGGAACATGCGTTTGATATACGCACTAATCCTTTGTCTTTCATTGATCAAGAAAGTGACAAGGCTGGACCATCCAATACGGATATGGTCACTATGATTCAAAACATGTCAAAACAACAGGCTATCCAACCTCTTATGGAACCTGTTATTCAACCTTAAATAATTCCCACACAAAAGAAACCTTCCTTCATTACTTTATTTTGCCAAACTATTGAGCAATATGCTTCAAGTAAACAAAAACCTAAAACGAAGCCAAACACCAATTTTCAACAATCTGGAATACAACATAATACAACTTCAAAATTCATTCATAATACTTTTCCTACCAATAATTTACACAACAGTAACATGGCATCTAATCTTCATGTTCCTCCATCATATGCCCATAAAACCCATGTCAATGCCCTACCAAACCCATATGGGGGGCAAACTAGTAATTTGGAAGCCATGGTGAAATAGTTAGCTTCATGTATGGACTAGATAGATCCCTACCGTCCCTCGTATAATTATCGAGAGATATGTAGTCAACCTTTGGATCCCATAGTTGTAGCTCAACCATACCCTAAGCATTATCCCATGCCCATCCTGCCTATATATAAAGGAACCGAAGATCCCATAGAGCATCTTCGCATGTTTAGGATAGCATGTCATGACATATCGCATGATGACTTGCTATTATTAAAAATGTTACCAAAAAGTTTAGGTGGAATGACATTAGAGTGGTACTATCAATTGCCCACTCATTCTTTGAGAAACTTTGAAGAAACAACTGAATCATTTGTCCATCAATTTAGTGCCTACATCGAGAGGCATGTAACTATTAAAGACTTATACAATTTAAAACAAGACAAAGATGAATGTTTTGCCGATTTCTTAGCTATATGGAGGCAATTGATAGGAAAACTGCACTTTGTGACCTTATAGGGAAATTTTGGACATTTTCATCAATAATTTACAAGAACAAATATCTTATGAGCTATCAACTGCTACCTTAACTACCTTCGATCAAGCTATAGATTTAGCTCGAAGAGTATAAGATGCCCTCATTAGGAGAGGCCAACTTAGGAAGAAGGATGATGAGAAAACATCCAAAAATCAATATAAAAACAAACAAGTTGTCGATGATGGAGTCACTGACAGCAGGAATGTTGCTAATATCAATGCAACGAAGACAACAAAAAAATTTATATTGAAACCTCTTGACAAGCCTCCTCGAGAATTCACTAGATTAAACCAACCCTTATCAACTATTTTACCTCAATTACTCGAAAGAGGTTTGATCCAATTACTAGCTATCCGGGAACCTGATCCAACTATACCCGGATATAGAGCTGACTTACACTATGATTTCCATAGAGGACCTGGACATTCTACCAACGCTTGTAAAAGGTTGAAACATAAAATACAAGATTTGATTGACAATAATGAAATGGAAGTGCAAGCCTTCCAACCTAAACAAAACCCTCCTAATAATACTCAAAAGACCGTTCCCCAAAATCAAAATCAAAATGCCAATCAAACTTTAGACATATTTTAACACCCTTTACCAAGACATGGTAAAGAGGTAGCCAATCAAATCGAACATCATAATGTTCCTCCTCCTACCCGATATGTAGGAACCATTAGCAGACAATTAACTGTTCAGGATCCTCAAATATTTGACACAACCTTATCCCTAGTTACGACCAGGCCTTTACATAATTTTCAAACTTCTGATTCTAGTGATATAGAATCAGATAGTGAAAGTGAACTAGATATTACTTCAAACCAATCGAATAGTTCTAAAAATGAATCAAATCCTATTCAACCCGTCACAGATGCTATGGTTCCAAAAGAACCATTCCCTAGACGAGTTGCTACTCGACCTTCTCCTAATATATTCCTCTCTAATGAATAAGCCATAAACGCTCAACCGAGACCGGTTCAACGTCTTCATTATAACATTGTAGGTACCATTGGAGTCGTTACCCGACAACAAGCTCAAAATTCCCAACAAGAACCAAACTAGAATGATGGGTCAGCTCCATTAATTCTGAAAAACCCTAATAAAGGGAATCATGCTCCTAATGCTCAACCTAAACCCCCTTACAATATTAATGAGCAATTTTCCAATACCATAGCCAAAATTTCCCTTTTGGATTTATTAAGATCCTCTCCCACCCATAGGGATGAGTTGATGCTTACATTAAGCCAAATGATGGTACATCAAAACATTCAACCTGAAGCTATGGCCCATACTATCATCACTCGAGAGATTGATTGTATTGACTTCCGGGACAAAGATATCCCACAACACAGTTTACATAAGGATAATCCCTTATACATTACTGCTTTAATTGGAGATGTAGTCATCAAACGAGTCTTGATTGATAATGGCTCATCTCTAAACATTTGCACTTTTGACTTCTACAAACGATTTGGCTTTAGAAGTGATGAAATGAAGAAAACTGATATGATTATCAAAGCTTTTAATGACGAAACACAAGAAACATGTGGAGTTATTACCCTCCCATTGCAAGTTGGTCCTAGAACCCTAGAAACAACCATGTTTATTGTACATTGCCCAACATCGTACAATATACTTTTGGGTTGCCCTTGGATCAATGCCATGCGAGCGGTCCCATCGACCTTACACCAATGTATTAAATTTGAGTTTAAAAATCAGTTGGTCACTATCCATGGTGACCCTAGACCTTTTGATATGTGTGCTTTGGCAGAACCTATTGGAGTGTAATTTTGCCCTGCTTTGTCATCCACACATCCTAGTTCTTATTCTTCATCTAAAACTGTGAAAAACACACCCATAACATCACCTATTTCCCCTCCATTAATTTCATCCTCCTATATAGATCGACAACCCTCTAAAAAAATCACTCTAGAACCTCAAAAAGATCTTAAATCTACAACCAATCCTTCAAATTCTATCCCTATAAATTCAAAACCTATAGACACATCTATCATACCTTCCACATCTCAACATATAGGTAATACGCCTTCTACATCTTATGCCCTTTCTGATGAAATTTTACCAGATTTATCCACAACCTTAATATCAGAAAAACAAATGCTTTCATGCAAGATTCAATTATTTTGAATAATTTACCGCTATCTCCTTGTACTTTGGGCCTCCCACAATCTATGGGAAGTACTTACCAAGTCGAGAGTTGTGCCTTCATTTATAAAGGATATGACTGGGGAAGAATCCCTCGAAATATCAAAACTCATCATGAGGGATACGCTCGGTGTTATTTTACCAATGATTATATTAAAGCTAAACCCATGATGCTTAAAATGGGATATAAATGGAAAGGCTTGGGACATTTCCAAAATGGCATGAAAGAACCTTTCGAGGTAGAACCATGGCCTGCTCGCTGTGGTGTGGGCCTATTTCCTAGTAAGGGTCAACCCTGTCCTTTTGAAGATGATGATCAAATCATATGTTATCAAGATTATTTGGACATGCATGTTGATTTGCCTCTTAAAAATCAGTCGTTTTCATGCAACATGCTATCCATAGCTTACCCTGAAATGATTGCTGACCCTGATGAAGCATTAGAAGGAGATATCTTCCATGATGTCTCTGTTGAAGAGATGTTACACAATGGATTCTATTTTGATGGTTCTATACCAACTATAGCCCAACTTAAGGCCACTAATCCTCAAGAGGAATTATCTAAATTAACTTTACAAGAATTACAAGAATTGGGTGTTTCACCCACCCCACATAATTTTGAAAGAGATCTACACATGGAGGTAGAAAACGTCATTAAAATTAACATTGGAACTGAGGATAATCCTCACATAATCAATATTGGATCAGAATTAAGTCAAGAAAAACAAGAACAATATATCGCATTCCTTAAAGAGTATGAAGATGTCTTCGGTTGGACATATGAAGATATGCCAGGTCTAGACCCTTCTGTAGTCATGCATCATCTAGTGGTCCATCCGGATGCTAAAACGGTTAAACAAAAACTTAGAAAAATGCATCCCAAAGTGGCTCTGCTAGTCAAAGGGGAGTTAGAAAAACTCTTGAATGTTATCTTCATACAAGCTATTGATTATGCTGAATGGATCTCAAATGTAGTTCCAGTCACCAAGAAAGAAGCTACCAAAGTTAGGGTTTGCACAGATTTTAGAGATATTAACGTTGCATGCCCTAAAGATGACTTTCCTCCTCCAAACATGGATCAAATCATTGACTTTACTTCTGGGAGTGGGATGATGTCCTTAATGGATGGATTCTCCGGGTATAATCAGATCAGAATAGCTCCTGAAGATCAGGCTAAAATAGCCTTTATTACCCCCTGGGGTACCTTTTCTTTGGAAAGTGATGCCATTTGGCTTAAAGAATGCAGGTGCAACTTATCAATGAGCTATGACCTATATTTTTCATGATATGATGCATGATATCCTACATGATTATGTAGATGATATTATAGCTCACTCTATTATTGAAGATAATCATTTAGATGATTTGAGAAAAGTTTTTAATCGATTACGAGAATATCTTATTCGATTAAATTCAACAAAATGTATATTCAGAGTCAAGTCCGGTAAACTATTAGGGGTTTTAGTTTCTTTACGTGGTATTGAAATTGACCCTCTCAAGATTGTGGCCATCACTGATATGCCCACACCTACTAATATATCTGAGTTACAAAGTTTACAAGGTAAACTTCAAGCTATCCGTCGCTTCATCGATAAGCTGGCGGACAAAACTGGTCCCTTTCTTAAACTTCTTAAGAAGGACGTCCCTTTTAATTGGGACACCGAATTTAGAGAAGCTTTTGAAATTCTCAAAAAATACCTCCCTAATCCACCTATGCTTTCACCACCTAAACCTGATCTTCCATTTCTCCTATATATTTCAGCTTCAGATTCTGCCTTAGGCGCTATGTTAGCTCAACTTGATGATGAAAAAAGAGAACATGCTAATTATTACATTAGCCGAACCTTCATCAGTTATGAAACCTGCCACACAGCATTAGAAAAACTATGTCTAGAAGTCGTGTTTGCTATGCAAAAATTACGACACTATATGCTTAGTCAGAAAACGTATGTCATTGCCAAATACGATCCCTTAAGGTATCTCATGAGTCGACCTTATTTATCGGGTCGCACAACAAAGTGGGTTATTTCTCTAAGCGAGTTTGATCTCACATTCATAGGAAAAAAGTCTGTTAAGGGTCAAATCATAGCAGATAAATTAGCTGCTGCACCCTTAGAGTCTACTCATCCCCTCATCATTGAGTTTCCTGACGAATGCCTTCAATTAGAGGCAGACCATATTGAGCAATGGTCCTTATACTTTGACGGAGCCCGATGCATGAGTGGGGTCAGGTGCGGGTATTATTTTAATATCCCCACAAAAACATCTTATTCCTCTGTCCTTCAAATTGACATTTGCTTTCACCAACAATACTGTTGAGTATGAAGCTCTAATCCTTGGATTACGAGCTGCCTTGGCACTAAAAATTAAACATCTTTTAGTTTTTGGTGATTCTCAACTGAGTTATAAACCAAATTAATGAAGTTTATCAGACCAGAGATGATAAACTATGCCCATATAAGGCCTATGTTTTACAACTAATGTCTCTATTTGATCAAGTTACCTTGGAAGCTATTCCTCAAACTAGCAACCGTGCAGCTGATGCTATGGCCACAGCTACATATCTCCTGCCCTTGGAGTTAGATGACGAATATGCCACTATCATTATTCATCGACTCCAGGAACCCACTTCAAATAAGTCATGCTTAGAGCCTTTGGATGTGTTTCTAATAAATGAAACTACTCCTGAACCTTGGTATACAGACATATTTGATTTTCTCCAAAATGGGACTTTCCCTGCCAATTCTAATAGAAACCAACGTTGGTTATTACGTCGACAAGCAAGTCGATTTGTAATAATTGGCAACACTTTATATAGATCTTTTGAAGGTATCCTATTAAGATGTTTACATTTAGAAGAGTCTAAATTAGCCTTGAGTGAAGCCCATAATGGATCTTGTGGAGGACACTTTAGTGGTAGCGTCATTGCTAAAAAGCTCCTTCGGATAGGATACTTTTGGCCTACCATGTAAACGGATGCACATGAGTATGTGCGCCATTACGACAAGTGCCAGAAACATGCTGACCTTGTCCATGCACCTGCACAAGAGTTGCAGGCTATTTCATCTCCTTGGCCATTTTCCAAATGGGGTTTAGATATTATTGGCAAAATCAATCCTGTGTCATCTAATGGACACAAGTTCATCATAACCACCACTGAGTATTTCACGAAGTGGGTCGAAGCTATGCCTTTAGCTTCCTGCACCAGCACACAAGTCTCTAAATTTATTTTTAATCAAATCATTTGTAGGTTCGGAATTCCTGCAAATCTCATCTCCCGACAATGGAACTTGTTTCAAAAATAAAGATGTTAAAAAATTATGCCAAAAATATAAGATTCAACATCGCTGGTCCACTCCCTATTATCCTTAGGGTAATGGTCAAGCAGAAGCATCTAACAAAACCTTAATCAAAATTCTAAAAATATTGGTCAATAAAACTTGTCGTGATTGGCACATTCAATTATATCTAGCCTTATGGGCCTATCGAACTAGTGTTCGAACCCCCACTGGAACTTCACCATTTGTTTTGGTTTACGATGCTGAAGCAGTTTTTCCATTTGAATTGGAAGTTCCTTCTTTGGCTCTGCTACTTCAAGATACCGAAGTAAGAGATGAATATCGTGTTGGCAGACTCAGTCAGCTGGAACTCCTAGATGAAAAATGCATCAATGCTTTGGAACATCTCCGTGCTTACCAAAACAAGCTTAAAATATCATATGCTAAAAAAGTTCGTCATCGATCCTTTGAGATTGGCGACCTTGTTTTAAAAGAAAATAAAAAAAATACAAATGCAACTAAGGACCTTAAAGGTAAATTTGAGCCCAAATGGCTTGGACCATACATTATTACTGCTAAATTTGAATCAGGAGCATACAAATTATCTACCTTAGATGGTAAAGAACTTAAAGAGCCCATGAATATTTTGCATCTCAAACGTTACTATGTATAAATTCGGTCACTTCATCCATGTATATATTTGGTCAACATCACTATCTTGTATTTCTTTCAATTTATAAATTCAAAAACACCAAAAACATTCATAATCATCAAAATCTTCAAAACTATTTGTTGCATTTATTTACGGCACTTGTTAAACTTTTTTGTTCAAAAACAAAAATAAAACCTAAAAACAAAATAATGATAAAAATAAAAACAGCAATATGCTTGACTCTTTCGAAACCAAAACAATATCAAGAAGAAAGAGAGAGTCAACATTCTCAAAACTTCTCAAAAGTGTTTATATATATTTTCTTACAATTATTGCAGTTATATGTTTCAAATTATTTTGGATAAATTAGCATTTATTTGGAATCCCTCACTTGCACACTCATAACAATAAATATCTTGATTTTATCTGGCATGATTACTAGTCTATCTTATATCAAAGTTCACAAAATTCAATTAAATAAAGTTTGAGCATAGAGAATTGATCTTGTTATTTACTTAAACCAAGCATATATTTTCATAATAAAATGATCATATTTGTAATTTCCATGTTTTGCTACATAGTAGAAGTGATTTCTTGAGCGAAAAGTTTGCCCTGCTATCCTATCATGCACATGGTCTAGAATATTTGAGAATTGGCAAAAGGACAAGCTCACCCCTACCCAGAATAAAAATCCCTTGCTCTACAGCTAATCCGAGCAAGTATCCCTAGCAAAGAAAAGAAAAGAAAAGTTCAAGAAAAAGAAAAAAGAAAAATGTTATTTTATATCATTACAACAATATTTCAAGCACTATCTCAAAAATCAAGCAAAAAAAAATACAAAAGAAAAAGAAGCAAAGTTCAAAAGAAAGCAGAAAGCAAAAATGCAATAAAATCCCTTTCCCTACCCTTTGAAAAGAAAAGAAGGGTTGATGAGCTTGAATCCCTGGAATTCTCAATTATTCAAAAATTATGAGGTAAAACCCATAACAGGTGGTTTGTGCCCAACCTGCTTGGCCTTGGGTAACTCCTAGCATGGTGATATGTATGTCACATTAGTGACCTTCTTTTGTACAGACCTATGTCTGCTTATGGATTAGCTAGCTCTTGATAATCCGACCTACATAGTAGTCTAGTATGGTTATATGCATCTACATCATGGTTAATGAACACTTATTTGGTTTCTTCAAATCACTTGTATCATATTATCTTGCTCAAAACTAGTAAATGCACAAAGCAATTGCACACACATTTGTATTTGAGAGATTTTGTGTATCATTATGATAAATCAAGATCGGAAATGAATTCACATATGCACATGAGATTCCTTACAAATCTAATTTTTGTCTTCAAAATATTTTGAAATATTATTTTTGCAACTTGTTTGGAATAAATCAAGTACTGTTGCTTACCATAAAGACAACTATATAATAGAAAAATAAAAATTCCTTTCGAAAATATACAATCAAAACATATATATCTGGTTGACTTTCGCGACGATGGTATAGTTCCAAAACCAAAATTGGAATTTTATGCCTAGCGCAAGTCCTCATCTCATATTTTCTGTTTATTAAAAAATCAACCATGCAATAAAACTATCTTTTCTTTAGATTTTCGCGATGATGGTATAAGTCTATACCTACATATTCTATGCCTAGCGCAAACCATTGTAACAATTTTTTCCCCATTTATTAAAAATCATGAAAACCATATGACTTAATTCATTATGTTACACAAATTATGCTTTTCAAAAGCAAACACATTTTCATTATTTCATGTCATTATGTCAACCTTTAATTTTGCAACGATGGTATAATTCCTAAAGAATTATCCAAAAATTTTATCACACTAGGAATTTATGCCTAGCAAAAATCATTTCACCATTATTTCATGCATACTATTTTCATTAAAATCTGAAAACAAACCATCATCACCATCATTTTCACCATTGCACCAAAGTCTTAAGACAGTCTCTTAAGCACTCTTTTACTTTTAACAATATTTCTATCTTGGGATTAGCTTGACAACCGAGTGAGCGATGACTCCATGAAATGGTCTATAATAGCGACAATGTCCTTTGAAATTATTGTTAGAAGTCTCTTTTTATATTTTTATTACATTACATCATAAACAATCAATTTGTTACATCAGATTATTTCATTTCAAATATTACCGCATGACATCAAAAGTATAAATTTTCACGACATAATTTCATGAATCCTCTATCCAATTATCAAATCAATCAAACAAACATAAAAGCATCATAAGCATACACATAACACAAGTCATATGATCAAAAACATATCATATATATATCCACAGTATATATACATCATCAACACTGGATTGGTATGCCACAATCTGTACCTCAGCATACTCAATCCTCTATCAACAAATAATAATAATACAATGCTATCATGTCCATCTGTACAAAGTTGTGCAGTCCTCTAGCCTCGAGAGCCCCTCGAGCTCTCCGCCTCATCTCCTCCCCTGCCTTGAGGTGGACGAGGTGGCCCCATCGCAATCTGAGTAGTCCTAGTCCTCGATCGGGACGAGGTCCTCGACGACCCGATCCTAATTAGATCTACGATGTTGGCTGTCAGGGGTAGTATATCTGCCTCTGGCACCAACTGATAGTACAAAGTCTGATAGAAAGTGAGTTGGGAGATAGCATGTGTCAGCTCCCCAGTGCTCGCCCCTCTGCCCCATGCCCTGAGGTGTGCAATCTCGCCTCGCAGCTGTGCCACCTCAGCTCGGTGGCGTGCAGCATCATCCTGTAGAGTCTGCACCTGTGCCTGGAGATGATCTCTCTTCACTCGGAGAGTAGCAGTCTTGCTACTCTCCCCCGTGTCGATGCCCTTGCCATTATCGGGCGATGGTGGCCTCTCCCTCTATGGATATGGGGGTCTCGCCTCCCTCCTTTCCCTCTACCACAACCTCTCCTGTGCCTGTGGCCTCCTCGGCTCTCTCCCGTCATGACCCTGGGCCACATCCATCACTGCCTGGCATCGCCTCCCTATCCAACACATAACCACGTGTATCGAACCCTGTGCCCTCGTCATATGAGAAGGGCGGATGCTTGTGTACCAGGCATCGTAGCCATCTGCTACCCCTGCATCGTCCCCATCCACTAGCTGAATGGGGGCATCGTCCGCGTCCTGACTCTAGAAGCACTGCATGTCTGGAGCCTCGCTAACTGTGGTGTTATCTCAAATAGTCTGGGAAAAATCATAATCCATTAGAGATGGGATCCCCTGATGTAGACCGAACTAATGCAAAACTCGGTCATAGCGATGGAGCTCCACCTCTCCCCTCTCCATTCGAAGCCAGCAAACTCGCCTGATGCGAGACAGCTCCTGTCCATCCTCGACCCACCCTGGATGCTCCCTTCATGGCCTCTAGGTGATCTGGTCCGGGACTAAGTCATCCAATAGTCTCTAGGACATAGGAAGGTCGATCCGTCGCTGTGACCCTCTTCGGAGCCACCAGTAGAAGACTCGAGGCCTATCCCTGTCTACCCCTATCAGAGGAAACCCTATCGGCATTCACACTACAATGTGCTCCCAGCACCAAACCTATAGGAGCGATGTCATCACCAAACATCGGCCGCCCTTGTACACGACCCCATACAAGATCCTATACAATCAGCATAGTACATGGCTGCACCAAGAGAACCTATAGCCGTGGTCCCGCATGTTGCAGATCACATCTGCTAGCATCCACAACACCCTGCACTCGCTCTAGTGGCACAACAAAAGTCCACCAACCACTCCAGCTAGCACCCATGTGAGTCTAGATGCCCCAGGCATCTGGCGCAGTGCCTTGATGTTAACTTCGCCCTTCTCCAGGGTGAAGCTCGGGTCACCACACAGTCGTCCCATAGCGTGGCCCTGATTGGCCGTAGGAGTGATCAATCATCCTTGTATGGAGACTCTTAGAATCCTCCATACATCCTCTAGAGTGGGAGTCATCTCCCTTGCCGATAGCCAGAAAAATGACGAACCCGGATACCATCTCTCTGCTAGGGCTGTCAGTAGGCCCATATCCGTAGACACCTGTGGCATCTCTGCCACATGTTGCAAGCTGGCTTGTGCTAGCTGATCTCGCTCTGTGTGTGTAAGAGCGGCCAAGTCATCCCTCAAACCTCCATACTTCCATTCCTTGCTCTTTAGCAAACCTGTTTGCAACATAAACAACAAAACAACAAACAATCATTAATAAACAATTCAATTAATTAATAATGCAAGTTAAAAGTTCAATTTTATGCAATTGATGATATCACCCACTATTGGATGATATCGTCAAAAATTTGAGCAGAATCATCTCTGATTTTGCAGTTCAAAATCGTCCCTAATTTGACAAAATCGTCCCCCTTTCGTCGATTTCGCCCTTGGACGAAATTGACGAAATTGAGATGATTTCATCGAAATCGGGATGATTTCATCCTGATGACGTCGATGGCCCAAAAACGACCACGATGCTCAAAATTCATCTAAAAACTACCTAAAAAGCATGTAAAATCAAATTAAAGCATTCTAGTTAAATCTAGACTCTTACCCGTAGACCACGTCGGACCTCTGTTGATCTGTGCGTCGTCTCCACCATTTTTGCTTTAGAGCTCTAAAAACCAGTAAAAATGAACAGTAAAAATGAATTAGGGTTTTACCCTATTTTTCTTAATTTTATTCAAAAATAATTTTGGCTTTTTTGCGTTTTTACCTCAAACGTTCGATTTGGGTAAAAACACGGAGGGGGCACCATAGTAAGCTGTCGCACGATTCGACCAAGAATCGTCGCCTAAAAATGGGAATAATTTTTTGCTTTCTTATAGATCGAGAAGAACTCATCTTTAACGCATTTTCTTCGAAAAATTCGCTAAAGAGGGGGCACAATGTAGCACCCTAAAATTGGCGCAGTAAAATTGTAATAATTACATTCATCCTAGTAAATAATTTAAATTCAAATTTTAACCTCCCAAACCGCCCGTTAACCATCGGGTAATCCGTTTCCCCATTTTCTGCACCATTTTTAGAGGTTGTTTTGACCGTTTGACGATATCATCGCCGATCAGATGATATCGCCCTAGATTTGACGATTTTGTTTGGGCTAGGACGTCCAGACGATCTTGTCACAAAACTGATTGTTCACAATTAGCTTCTATTCCAACGGGCCTCTAATCCGGGCAGAAGCGTGTCTGCGCCATTAGAGACCCTCCCCCATTAGAGATATCCCAAATAGGAATGATCTCTAACCTCCTAACTACTCCCCTAAGCCTATTTAGTCCCTAGGACCTTCCCTTCCCAACCCCTGGCTGAAATTCTCTGTAACTTAACTTCATGCACATTAAATCATCCTAAGCTTTCATTTGTAGTAGTCCTATATCAATTTTGTTGCAGGTACCATCTTGTTTTTCAATCAGAGCAAGCATACATCATCGCCGATGAACCTGTTCAGATCGGAGGCAATCCTGTCGAATCAGAGACGATTTTGTACTGATGCGAGATGATCTCGACTGCAGTCCACATTGAGGCAATCAGTGCCATAAGTTTGCATTTCTTCACCTTTTCTCTATTGTTTTATTCTGCAAATTAGCTAGTTTATTTGATATTTTATGTTATATTGCATTTTGGAGTTCACCCATCTAGATCAAAGGCATAATTAATCCATAATTGTGAGTTAATCAGCATCATTCATATATTTTTTGGTCTTTAAGTTTCAGTTCATTGTTTTCACTGTTATTTTGCATAGTTTCCCTCTACTAGAACAGTAGTATTCTTTGCATTTTGCATCTATTCTTCTATTTGCAGGTCTCTGACGAATTCGTCGCATCTCAGATGATCTTGTCTAATCTCAGACGATTCTGTTGAATTCCAGATGATCCTGACTGCTCCAAACATCAGAATCTCCATCAGACATCCGGATCAGGTATTCTGCTTATTCCTCCTTAATTTCTCTGTTTTCTGTCTTTAAATCTATTTTTTGTACTCATTAAATCTGCATTTTCATATAGATTAATTTAGACTCATTTGGCCAAACCTAGGATATGAATGCTTAAGACTAAAAATGAACACATAAAAACACATTCCAAACCTAGGCATGGAAACTGCCATTAAATGTTTCCTGGTGAACCCACCATCCGTTGAAAAATCATCAAAATACACCTCCCTTGAGAGGCGAGACCTTCGTAAAGCCCTCTCAGTCTAAGGTATCACGACATCCTTTTCCCATCCTCCTTTCGGGCACGGATCCTATATCCTGAAGGTAAGGATGTAAAAAACTTGGAGTGATACACTAATACTAACTAATAATGTTAGGATTGAGGATCCTAACAAATTGCATAGTGTATGTTAAGAAATGCATTAAATGTTAGGATCATTTTAATCTTATGCACTTGGCATTGCAAGCCTTACAACCCATCCTATTGGATTGGCCATTTGATCAGTGGGGATTCAATATGATTGGTAAGATCTCTCCCCCATCATCGAGCTGATATATGTTTATCATAATGACCACTGAGTACTTTAAAAAATAGGTGGAAGCAATCCATTTAAAAAGGATAACTAGAGCATATATTGCAGAGTTCATACTTCACAACATCATATGTCATTTTGGGATACCATCCAAGATCATATCGGATAACAAAACGTCATTCAAAAATAAAACTGTAAGGGATTTAACATCTAAGTACAATATACAACACAATTTTTTGACTCCATACTATCCACAAGCAAACGGGTAAGCTAAAGCTTCTAATAAGATAGTGGTAGCAATCTTGAAAAAGACTATTCAAGAGAACCACAAATATTGGCATATCCAGTGCCCCTTGCATTATGGGCTTATAGGACTAGCATACAGACACTCATTGGTAAAACACTATTTTCAATAGTATATGGTATTGAGGCCATTATGCACTTAGAGTTAGAAATTTCAACCTTGCATATCACATTCAAAGAGTTCATCGATGATGACACTGCACGACAAGCTCACCTCAACCAATTGATGCTTCTTGATGAACATCACGTGAATTCCCTTGATCATCTCCTCATTTATCAAGAACACCTAAAATGATCTTACAATAATAAAGTCCATCTAAGGGACTTTGAAGTTGGGGATATTGTACTGAAATAAAACCAACAAAACTCAAACCTATCATCGTACTTACGAGATAAATTTATGGCCAACTTGTTAGGTCCATATATCATCTCAAAGAAGATAGAACATGGAACATATCACCTAACATCACTTGAAGGTGTTGAAGAGCTTGAAACTCTCAAAATTTATCTTAAGGCATTCCACACATAAAAATTAAAATTGCAAAAACAAATTGAAAAGTCAAAATCAAAACAAATAAAAAAGTAATAAAATTCAAAAAATTCAAAAACATTGCAAAACATAAAAAATACAAAAAACATTTACATTATGTATTTAATTTTGCATATGCATTCATCTAATTGCATTGTATTAGGCATGTCCATCCATTGCACTTGCATTAGGATAGGTTGTGTTTCCAATCTTACAAATGACACCACGTTTGTATGCCAATCATGCATCTTTCAAAATCATCATTCATCCATCACCCTTGTGAGTAATTGTGTTTCTCAACACAACCCCTCCTATTGCTATAAGGAATATACTAGGGTTTTCTTGTCATTCAACCATACCTAGTGATCTTCTTAGATTTATTAGAAAGCTATCTTTGCTTTTGGAGATGAGGTCTAGTTTTGATAGCACCTAGCATATTTCAAAATCCCATCACTAATTAAAACATTAACAAATCATAATTAGGACATAGATATATGAACACTACAAAGTGGTCCTAGTCACCTTACTTGAAATATTTTTACTTGCTCATCTTGTGATGTGCACGGTCTAGAGGATTGATCATTGGAAAAGGACAAACCCCCCTACCCAAGAAATCCTTTGCTTACATCAAAAAGAGAAAAATACCAAAATAAAAACAAATCCCTTGCTCAAAACAAAAGAAAAAAAAATACAAAATAAATAGTGATTTTCATAAATATATATGAGCAAGTATCCCAATAAATCAAAAGAAAAGAAGGAGGTGAAGAGCTTGAATCCCTGGAATGGTCACTACTTGAAACCATAGAGTGATTCCCAATACAACAATGGGATGAATGAATCCCACCTAGCATTGGGGTAGTTCTAAGCAATTTATAAGTGAGTTAGCTTTAGGTGGACTGTATTACCTAGTGGTCTATCCCAAATGTGTCCAAACCTAGGATCATAATGAGCATTTGCTGATCCTCATTACAATAATGGACTGAATGAATCCTGTCGAGAAATGAGGTAGTCTTATGTTTCATCTAATATATTCATTTGTATATATATGGATAATGAATATCTTGGTATTCATTACAAAATGTTTTTATTTTAGGAATATTGTATGGTCATTATACAACTTTTGATTAATCAACTAGGGTGTTTGAGTCTCATGGAAAACCTCAAAAATTCCCTAATAGCAACAAATCATCTCATCAATCAAGCATCAACTTTCCTTGTGAAATTTTATTTATTAAAGGGTGTTCATGGAGTAGGATAGATACCGAAAAGATACCAACAATGATATTTAGATGAACGCTGACTATTTTGTGCATATATTTTAATTTACATAAGCTTATAAGGAAAAAACATATATCTCACATCATCTTATCTCATATTTGGATGTTTAAATGATTAATTCTTATGATAAGAGTTAACATTTTTATTCATGATTTTTATACATTCAATGGTGTCACCCATTAGATTGTTAATCACATATTACATTCATTCTTTATGTTTTAATTGTTTAAAGATTACATATTCATTTACATTAGATCACCATCATGTAAATAATGTAGTACATACATTGCATTCACCATATCATAACAACATAAAATGGATGCATATAATTAAATCAAAATTAAACATACATTTAACACAAATAAATGCATCCATATATACATACATAGTAGTTGATCTACACATCTAGATCACAACATCTAATCATACATCATCTAGCTATTGCATGTCATCAATACATCACAACATATAGCAATAATAAAATCATATAAGTATTACATACATATTGCATCACATGAACGTAAGGCACATACATAATACACATAATGAGCAATAAAAATACTGTCATATATATATATATATATATATATATATGTGTCAAGTGTCTCAATACGTCAAGATACAAAAATACTCGTAGGCTACAACTGTGTAGGTCCTCAGACCTTACACTCAAATATGATACATGTATCGGGGTATATCATATTGGTCCTGCACCCCCTGGCTCTACCCCAACCTTAGCTCTATCTCTATGATGATGGCTAGAGCTCCCTCATACCTTCCTCTCATATTAAGAAGCAATCCTATGGCTAGGCTGCACTGACGACTGCATAGACTGACTCCTCCTAGTTTGTTGAGTCCCTATGGGTGATAATATCTCTGGAAATACCCCACCGTACAATATGAACTCACCCTCTAGAAGAGTAATGTGTTCTACATATAAATCATGTCACCTTACATAATTTGATATAATGACCTATAGTCATCGGAGCTCTTCTTCCATATCCAACCTTGTTGGACCAATCCCTAGTTGCTATCATAGAGCATCTCGCTCAATAGTTAGAGCACCTATAGTAGTGATCATTAGATCTCTCTTCATCATGATATAATCTATCTTAGACAATGCTAAATTAAGGTGTTACTAGAGTGAGGTCCTCTCATCCTTGTACCCTAACCATCTAACCTGCCCTGCTACTAGCTGGTCATGTACTGTAATGAGAGAAGTATCTTGCTCTAGGATCTGGGGATGGACCATATGTAGCTTAGCCTCTATACTATGTATATTTTCCTAGAGATGGGACTCCCACTCCTTTGGATCCACCTCCTCCTCCTCCTCTAGTATGACATGATCCTCTGTAGTCTAGCCCCACTCCTCCTTGATCCTTGGATGCACCCATTACTCATCAAGATCCTCCTTAGGTACCTCATACCTAGACCATCCTAGGCTACTTCCATCATGCCATAGCTGCATCATCCACCAATGGGTGTACACCTCTGTAGTCCCAATATCTGCTATACCAACATCTACTAAAGGAGGATCTACCTTCTATATCAAAGCTATCACATCGAGAACTAGGAGATCCCTCTCTACCTAAATATATTGGTATAAGACTGGATCTAGTGGGATATACTATCGAATCCTAAACTTCCTTGTCACCCGAGATAAATGAAAGAAATCCCTCACCCCTACCTTGCAATCCATGATCTATCGATCATGTCTCATCTATACCAAAAAGTGGTCTAGCTCAGGCCAAGTAGGGTAATCTACATAGGGCCTCCATGTGATGTCTCAGGCCTGTAGCCTAGTCAATGAGCCTACATAGTGTGTCAAGTCCTTTGCATTACGGTAACTCCATCACTCCTCTACATCATGTGGCCACCTAGATCCATAGCACTATGATATAGCTATAATAGTAGTAACCTCCTATGGTAGGCCTGCTGGGAGGTCTATCTTGATATGCTGCTAGTCCCATATCTATAGAAGTATACTACATGCTACCCCAACTTGACCCTATCACTAAATATTGTACAACTCATCATAGAGCTACACAAGTAGGGCACTCCCCCAAGACATAATTATGGACTCTACACTATCTATCAGGTTCTAAACCATCACTAGGAGGTTCCATGGAAACCTCACTCCAAATGTATTGGGTAGAAGTACATTATAGATGATGTGTATTAAAAGGGATTAAAACTATGTGAATACATCATACCGATACCTGTGGGTAACAAGAACCCCATAATGCTGAATATCTACTAAGGCTGCACATGCCTGGTCACCAAAAACTCTGGTAAAATATGTTGGCCTATATTTGGTAGGCAAGGAGACGATGGCATATCCATAAAAAGGGATTCTAAAGATCCTATATATGTCCTTTGAGGTAATCATCATCTCTTTAGTCAGGATATGAAAGATGTTGGTTTGATAACCCCATCTGTGGGCCAACATAGTGAGGTAAGCCTGATTCGATATCATTTTTGGTAATCAAGCAGCGTACATTAGGCCCTATGCATCAAATCAATCCCAGTCTGCATGAACCATAAGGGTTAATATCTTAGCTAGAAGCTCAGGATATCAAGCTCATGTAGATAAGAGCTAATGTAGAAAATAATTTCCTAATCAGATACACTTGTACTAAAAAAATTTAATTTTTTTACTAAGGTTTCCTAGCTGCTCACACTGACAGCGACTACCACAACATTCACTTGGGCTGACAGTAGCTAGCCCCCAATGGTTAAATTTTTTATCATTGGAGGTTTAAACCAGCCATCCTCAATGATAGTGGTCCCTATTTTCCAATTAGGGGCTGCCCTACGTGACAATGGTCATGAGGTGACACACCAACGACATTCGCCCTCGCCTAAAAGTCCAAAAAAATTGACTAAAAATACAATCTAAAGGAACCCACCTAAATTAACTTAGTTCTAAGCCTAGCTATGGGTGTGGTTCATTACCAACAAGTTTAATGAGGTTAATTAGTCAATTTATTAGTGTGGTTCTTTTTTAGCCATGAAGTAACAAGACTAGGGTTTGAGAAATACCTATGAAGCTTTGGCTCCTCCGCTTGTCGAAACCTTGCCATGCTCCACCATGGTGTCTGGTAAATTAGTAGCATTCTAGGTCACTTTTTCATCTTTCTTCTTAGATATTACTATGCAAATTGATAGCTATAAAATAATGAATTGAAAACCCTAATTTTATTTTTATATTTTTAGTTTTGCCACATCCGTTGCTGGCGTTAGCGACTAGCAAGTGTGGGCTGCCTATGCTGACAATGGCTACAAAATTATCAAATTGGGCCGCTACTACTGACAGAAGCTGATAAGTAGCAATTAATGACCTTAATTTTTCATCATGGGAATATTTTGAATGAACAATTAAGCATATCTAGCGGTCCAGAATCATAAAAAATTGCAAAATAATAACAAAAATCATAAAAGAAAAATTTCAAAAACAATTGAAAATCATAAAAATTAACAAAAAAATAAAATAACGATAAAATCTCAAATGCACCCTGTACCTAGTCATTTACCCTATACACTTGGTGGTTGTAGTGATTTGTGCTCCATGCAATCCGATAAGATGAGTAAATCACCATAAGGTCATTTAAGCCAAATTAGTCATTGTTGGCTTGGAATGTCTTCACTTCAATCCCAAAGAAGGCCATGGTGGTTGGATTTCCCCACAAGAATGAGGTGTTCATTTTATTTATTCCATGATATTTTTATTAGATCATCGAATTATTCATCACATGCTACAAGGAATTGCTATCATCTTGATTTCATAAGAAGGTCATTGCTATTGGACTGCTCCACGGGATAGAGATGTACAATTACTATTAAGGGTTGAAATCATGCTTGTGATAGGACCTACCATATAACAAAATGTAAAACTCTTAAATCATCCAAATTATTCATCTTGGTCAAGCGACTCATCACTTTAATTAAATTTTCCTTTCCTCATCGACTCGTCACTTGAGGGGGTAGTCATAATATCAAAATCATAATCAAAATCAACAAGATATCACTTGACCATATCAAAATCACGTTCGTATTACAAATAATTGCTAAAAACTATCATAAGCTTAACATTTTGCTAGGGCAAAAGAAAATATGTCAGTTTAAAGCTTGAAGATATGTACCTATCGAAACAATTGTAGCATTAACACTACCTGATCACTGTTGGACATGTGAAAGCTTTACAAATTTAAGCCATCCATATCGTTGGAGGCAATGATCATAGGATGTACATATTTTGGTAGGACTAGGCATCTAATATTTATCAGATCAATGATCATCATTCAACCTACAACATGGCTCTAGGCGGTCTATTTTTGCTCAACATTATATTTTCCCACAATGCATCCTAAAGGGGGCATCTGTAGAGACCTAAAATACATAATATTTAGGAGACTACTCATATGGGCATCCTTGCAGACCATATGAATGATTTTGGACATTTCCAAGATCTAGTAGTGGTTTTGACCACTCATTTGGGGTAGTTTTTCCCTATCTAGGCTCAGGCATTGTCAATAAAAGTGGTTGCTAGACCAGTCGCTAACACTCGAAGTGGCTATGATATAGTCACCCTAAGTGAGAGCAACTAACTCTAAAACAAACTTGGCCCCAAGGGTTAAGTCAAAAATCGGTTGTAATGGCCAGAGCAACTGATTTTGGGCGGTTTTTGGTGATGAAGCTTCTAGATGCTTCCTCCCAACTTCTTCAACCTCCCAATTATTGATCGTGGCTTCTTAAGGAAGCTAGGATGAGAAACTAGGGGGATATAAGACCCCCTCCAAATAGGAGAAAGGTATAGAAGAGATTCCAATTTTAATGGAGTGAAGCCTTATCAAATTGGAGAGCTAATTGCACCTTGTAGAGAACAACAAGATGCTATCAAAATCCAATTTTATCATCAACTTTGCAACAATGGAGATCTCAAGATCTTTGAGTAAGATTTGATGAATTCTCATTACAAATTCAAGTGAATAACATCGTCAATCCATTCCAAAAATTGGGGTGAACCTTGATCATTAATTCAACTAGTAAATTATGCCTTGTAGACCTTGATTCAAAAGGTAAATTTTTTAGTTCATGATCATTGTCACTGACAGTGACCTACAGGCCTCCACCACTAACAGTAGCAACAACTAGGGTTTGATACATGATTTACTCATTTTTAGCTTAGATTCTTATTTATTCATGCTTTACTAGCCTAACTTAGGGTAGGTATATCATTTCCATTTCACTTGCATGGTCAATTAGTAAGATTAGAGGTAACTTTACCTTCATTTAGTCATATTTTCTAGATTCAATTAATCTCCTTAGATTAGCTTTATTTCATGTTTTTATTACAAATTACATGGTAGATTGACTAGATTTCCATGTTTTACTACATGCTTTGCATCAATTTAGTTATTTCTTGATCATATTTGCATATCTTTATGTTTTCTTTCAATATTAGTCATACTTCTTATATTTCTTGATAAAACCTCATCATGAGAGGCCTAGTATGCTTTTAATTGTGCTTTATTGTTTCATATACATAGGCTACAGGATATTGTAGATTTCAAAGCATCATCAAAATAGAGTTCCTCTTGGAAAATAGAGAAGAAGGCATCCCTTATAATACCTTAAGTAGTTTTGTGGAGATATGAAGACCAATTGAAACACATCTTTCCCCATTTTGGGGTTATTTGTTAATTTTAATAATTGTATCAATATTTTGATATCCTTAAGAGGGATAAATATGTAACAAGATTCATTTGATAAATCAAGAGAGCTTCCCTTTTTACTATTTGTTTCTTGTTATCAAATGTATGCTTAGATTACATGTGTTCTTTATTTCTGTTACATTATTTCAATAGATGTGTGGTCTTCATAGCCTCATTCACATGCCTCTCCATATTCATAGTACCTAGTGTGCTCCTCAGTCCCTCCATCATATTGACCTTATCCTCTTGAAGCATGTCCATATCCCTCCATAGGATCTCTATATGTGCTTGTAGCCCCTATATCTACCCCTCTAGGTCCCTCTAACTTGTAGTCCCACTCAGGTTAGTTGCTACTAATGTGGAGGTCTCTCTAACCCCTACACTCAATCCTACTTTGGCCATCATGGAGGTAAATTTGGTTGCCCCTGCATCACTAGTCCTAGTAGTAGTAGTGGAAACCACCACTATCTCTACTCAGACCCATGCCTACGTCTACTGTGGGACCTCCTAGCCCTACCATCACTACTCTATGGAGCATCAAGTGGCCTCTCATAGTACTATATGCATATGTTAACTCATGAAATATTATCTCTGCATCAACACTAGAGAGGATATCCTTAGGGGTATGACACCCCTATACCATATCTACTACCTGAGAGCCACCTTGGAATTGTACACCCCTAGATCCACATAGAGTGGATCATCTTGGTACCCCTTTATCCATCTTGTAAAATTGGGGTCCCCTCCAACTCTCAATGAATCTAGGTACACTTGTACTAGTAATTGACCATGGTCAAGATCTCCTAGAAGATACCAAATTATCGTTCGATTTGGTTAGATCTAAATATATATAGCTCCCCTTTATCTATAGGGAGTCACCTAGTCCTCCTCACCTTGGATAGCTTCTCCACATCATCATCCCATATAGGGTGTAGACACCATGGTCACCATATGATCTTCGATCTCTATAGCTCATCTATTACCCACATTGATAGTGGTAGGTTCTTTACATACCTCCTCTAGACCCGTTCGTAGGATCTAGATATTTTGTATACTTATAGATACTCTAGGTTGGTAAATGGACCTAGAAGTGCATATGGTCTCCATACTACTATGTGCTCCCAGCAACATACATAGAGTAGCATCATGCACATCATTTATACATGATATTGTATAATATCCTGTACAATCATGCTAGTACATATGGATCCCATGTGAATCTAAATCATTGATCTCACATGTCTACCACTACACCCACCATAAGCCATGGTAAATACTTATTGATAGTATGGAATATCAACAATATTTCCACCACAACTTAGAGCATAATTGTTAGAGCATTGATCCCATAGCATCCTGCCATATCATCGATCAAGATTATACTCTCTCAAACTCGATGGGCCTAGCCTCCTAATAATATATCTAGTGTGGTCCACTACTCTCATGCCCTATAAAATATTCCCCCCTTTATGGGGATGCATAATATGCACCACACATCCTCTAGTGTGACTACCATATTCCTTATGGGTAACCAAAAGGTCAACAATTATGGGTACCATATCTCTCCTAGCATTATCAGTAGTGCTCTATCTGCCTCTACCCGTGGTATCTCTACCAAGTGGTTTAGTATCACTACCTATAGGATATATATCTCTACCTATGAGAGACCATATATATCTACCTCCATGAATCTCAATATCCACTCATAGATCTCCAATACATCATCCTGCATCCATAAACATAATAATTTTTTTCATTAGTTTATTTTACACATTATTAAATTATAATTAATAAAATTTAATATTCTCTTCTTCTATTTTATGTTTTGATTTGTTTTTATTATCTTCTATAAAATTACACCCATCTAACCTTGGGCATGATTTTGTTTTTCTTTCCCTTTTGTGAAATTGTACCCTCTGGCTTTGAGGTGTAATTTCATAAAAATCATACCCCATAGCTTTAGGCATGATTTTGTTTTTTTCTCTTTTGAGAAATCTCACTCTTTGGATCTTAGGTGTAATTTTATAAAATCACACCCCATGTATTCAAGGCATAATTTTACTCATCGTCACAAACCATGGTGAAATCACGCCTAGGTTGTACATGGTGATTTCTAGAGAAAAATTAAAAAAATATAAAATGCTTGCAAAAAAACTAAAATATACCCTAACCTAATCAAGACGAAATATTTTAGTCCTCACTTATGCCCGCTATACTGTTGCACTTACATCACCCCTCGCATGGCTGAACGGTATGTAGGAAGCACCATTTCTATTTTTCTCTAGAGCTCCTTTCTTCTCTTTTGCATGGTGAAAATGAATTAGGGTTTTCACCTTTTACCCTTTTATGTTTATTGTTTCAAATTGTTTCCTTTCATCTCTTATTTTTTATTTTGTTCTTCTTTCTTTTGCATATTCCATTTTGAGTTTCATTAGGAATTTTTCATTCCTTCTGAAACTTGAGGGGACACCCTAAATTAAGAGGCATTAATGTCCCTAATGCCTCGATTTGCATGCAAAATAAGAAAAGTGTTTGGAATGAAACCATTTTTTGCACCACTCATTTCTTTTAAACTAGCCGCTCCTTTTTGTTTGTTTGTTTTCCTCTTCCCATAGGTGTCTACATATTTCTTTGATGCATTTATTAGGCCATAAATGCATCAAATAAGGGATAAAATGTAGATGCAAAAAATTGAACCACTTGAGTGAGTCGTTTTCCCTAGATCCTTATAGAGACCCTTAAAATTGCCCAAAGCAAGTTTGGGTCTCTCTTACTTCTTCTTTTCCCCCCTCTTTCCTAGTTTTGGTTAAATTACGATCGACCCTAATTGGATGCAATTTTACCTAGCTAGGGTTTTCTCTTAGAAAACCCTAACTTTTCAAACTAACCTCTT
This sequence comes from Wollemia nobilis, assembly GCA_028583015.1. Lineage (NCBI taxonomy): Eukaryota > Viridiplantae > Streptophyta > Pinopsida > Araucariales > Araucariaceae > Wollemia > Wollemia nobilis. The sequence goes on along the minus strand of JAQPPZ010000371.1, from coordinate 1,948,049 downwards.
AGATGTTAGTATTCCCTTGGTTTTACCACCCATTCTTGTTTTGAATATCTTATAAATAGAGGATTTGAAGGTTTATTTTTAATCTCTAACCAACTAACAAAGTAAGAAACTAATAATCCAAGAACAAGTTTTTGAGACAAGTGCTAACAAGATCTTATTGCAAGTACCAAGTGATTTGTTGAAGCTATTTAATTTTGTTGAGATATCTTCTACTAAATTGATTATGTGTTACTTCCCTTGGTGGATAAGTGTTGAAACCTTAATGAGGAGTCTACTATCTTGGATATTTTCATCATTTTCTCTATTTTTTCACTACCATTAAGTTGTTTTCGCTTATGTACATTTATACATTGCTAAATCTGCATCTGTTGTTAGTTTATTTGCATTGTTCTACTACTTTTTCCTTCTATTGTGAAATCATACCCCATAAATATAGGGAACAATTTTAATAGTGATAAAATACAATTTCACCTGTGCTAAGCTTGGGGGTAGAACTTCACCCCCAATTTCTAAATATGTATTTCATGATACATTTAGAGCATAATTGTGTAATATCCACTCTATTCATCATACTATTTTGTTGCATTTTATTTTGTTTGTTTGCCTTGGAAATTGTACCGAGGGAGTCCAACTTTAGAGGTCAAGTTCACCCCATGTTTGTTCACATCAAAAATAATATTGAGGAAGTCTAGCTTTAGAGATCAATTTTGTGAAGCATATCGCCTTGATCGCCTGCCTCTTACCTACATCCACTTTGATAGTCCGGTCAAAAATGGATCACCAATCCTACAACTTCACCACACCAAATGATTTAGAGCAAGCCCAATGCCTGCCTAATCTGATACCAATGTAGTCAAATAATAATCAACATTAGAATTGCATTATACATTAGGTATAATATACAAAATGATAGGCTAATATTAGCCATCAACAAATCCCACTAATAGGTGGGTTGTTACAATAATGTAACAACCCACTACGTAGGTTGTAGGATATTATAGTAATTACCCAAGATAGAAATCTACATATTACCCAATATAAGAATCTATATATTACCCAAGTAATGGGATAGTTACTCTAACATATATAGGGTACGATTTTTCCTAGTTAAGGGTTTCTCTTAGGAAATCTTAACTTTCTACTTAACCTTCTTTGGTGTTAGATTTTCCTTGGTTTTCTTGCCATTTCTTGTTTTAAATATCCTATAAATTGAGGGTTTGAAGTTCTTATTTTGATCTAGAACTAAACACATGCTCTCTCTGTAATAAGCTTAAGAAATTATTTAAGCAAGCAAATAAGAAAGAAGCTAAAAACAAGTGCTAACAAGACCTTATTGAAGCTTTTAGATTTTTGTAGAGGTCTCTTCTGCTATATTTGATTATGTGTTGCTACCCTTGGTGGATGCATTTTGAAGTCCTAAGGAGTAGTCTACTATCTTGGAGGTTCTCATCCTTTTGTCTGCTTTTTTACTACCACCAAGTTGTTTTCATTCTCTTGCATTTCACATATTGCTAAATTTGTATTTATTGTTACTTTATTTGCATTGTTCTACTATATTTTTATTCTATTGCAAAATTGTGTCCTAAAATTACAAGGCATAGTTTCATTAAAAGGAAAATCATGATTGCCTCGTACAAATAAAAATTTCATTGCAACTAAACTTAGGGGTATAAGTTCACCCCAAACCCTAGGTCTACATTTCATGATATATTTGGGATATAATTACACAAAATGTATTCTATTTATCATTTTGTTCTGTTGTATTGTATTCTACTTATTCATATTTCAAAAAGGTAAAATTTTTATTTTGCATTTTAAAGGTCAGCTAAAAGGACCTAGGGGGCTTGATTGTTGTGCCTCCAAGTATATTCATACAACAGCCTAAGCATGCCTCCAATGCTGATCATATTTTTTGAGGGTTTTGTGAAGTTATTTTATAGGATAGAAATTGTGGGACATTGTTGGATGCAAGGATTTTGATTAAATTTCTAGGCATTTAAAATAATAAAAGAATTTAGTGTGCATTTATATTTTTAACTTTGTTTATGCATCTCTCTTGAACACTTGGTTAAAGGTTTTGTTTTGCAACCCCAGGGTTACTGATCATTCAAGAAAAATATCATTCTAGGGTTATCTCTTGTATTCTTGCATCTTGTTTCTTGTATTGATGTTTCCCTTTTTATAATGTAGTTATAATAAGGCCAAACATAGGTGTATGCTTAATTGACACATCAAAGCACATTCCACCCTGGACTTGGAGCGAGTATTAAAATCATTCCTAGTGAACCCTTCCCATGATTGCCCACCTAAGTGTAGAGTTATAACACCCCTACAGTTCACATCGGATCCTAGTGGATCCACCTGAGAATCATACATGGTAGGGCAATTTTCCCCCTCTACATCTTTGGTGAATCTAATGTGAACATGAATCTTAGTGACCAAATTAGAAAGCCTTTTCCTTGTGTGCTTTTATTTTGAAAATATTTTAACAAGATCAATAATTTATTTACTTAGAATCATTAAACATTTAATAACATCTTCAAAATATTTTTGTGTGCTTCTATTAGTTTTTCTCCTTTTCCACTCTATCCTTTATCCCTATTCTAATGGATCCCAACCTTAGAAGTGGGTGAAGGCTTTCAAAGTATGAAGAAAGTTTTCAAGAAGATGTTCAAATTGATAGAGAAAATCATAATCTTGAAGAAGAGGAAAGTGAAGAGATTGAGAATAACCTTGATCCTATTAGGGGACCCAATGGGAATATTACCTTTAAATTTTTTGAAATTTTTTGGATAAAGCTATGGAAGAAGAATCCCAACTCAAGGAAGTTGAAATACCTCATCAATATATTTATAACAACTCCTTGATTAAACCTTTGAATCATGGTAATATTGTCCATCAACCAACTTATGCCATTACTGTAACCATCAACATTGGAATAAGTTCACAAATACCTCCAACTAGTAGTGTCACATAAAATAATGAGCAATTTTCTCCTCAATATACTAATATCAATACTTTTGCTTTTGTTCCAACAATTGTTAGCCATCCTCTCCAACAAGATTCCACATATCACAATACTATCAATATCTTCAACATGGGCCAAGTACCCACTCAAAAAAATCCCTATACCTCTCCCTTAAGGAATCTAGGGGCATTGCACAACAAAAATATAGAGGTACAAAGTTTAACTAATATGGTGAGACAATTGGTTTCAAGAGTGGATATGATTCAACCCCCTAGTTTCACCTACAACTATAAAGAAATGTGCAATCAATCCTTAGACCCTATTGTTGTTGCTAGACCCTATCCTAAGCATTTTTCATACCGTGTTTGCCTATATATAATGGAATGAAAGATCCAATTGAGCATTTAAGAATGTTTAGAACAACTTGGCATGCTATTATATATGATGACATGTTGTTGCTAAACACATTCCCTAAGAGTCTTGGTGGTATGGAATTAGAGTGGTATTATCTATTGCCTAACCATTCTTTGAGGAATTTTGAAGAAATAGATGAATTATTTGTTCAATAGTTTGGTGCTTATGTTGAGAATAATATAACCATGAAAGATGTTTATAGTATAAAGTAAGGTAAAGAGAAGATTTTTTTCAAATTCTTGTCTAATTGGTGGAGTCTATTTGGATGTTTAAGATATACTTTACCTCCTTGAAATATGCATGAAATATTTATTAAAAATTTGCAAGAACAACTATATTATGCATTGGAAACTACAACTATCACATCTTTTGATCAAGCGATCAAGCTAGCAAGGAAAGTGGAACAAACTCTTATCAAAATAGGATAACTTAAAGTAAAATAATATAGGACCACTAAGTCACAATCTAAGAATAAGCATATGATAGGTGATAGTGTAATGGATAATAGTCTTGTTACTAGTGTTGTTAACAACCTCCAAAACCCCCAAAAAGGAATTTTACAAGACTTAACATACCTATGGAAGTGGTCCTAAAGTAGCTTTTGGAAGCTAATATGATTTAGTTACCTCTCATAAGGTACAACTAATTGGTACAAGACTAGTCAATACTATGCATATCATATAGTGGAGGGACACTAGATGAATTCTTGTAAAACATTGAAAAATGCGGTTCAGGACTTGATTGATGTAGGACTTCTAGTTATAGAATATTCTTTTCCACAAAAATATCAATCCCCTACTTAGCAAGGGCCTACGACTAATCAAGAAAATGGTATCCTCCAAAATCCCCTACCTTAGTAGGGACAACATGCAGCTAATTAAGCATCATATCAAAATTTGTCACCTCCCTATAATACATGAGTAAAATTTCTAGATCCAACATTCTCTGTAGAAGATGATTTCTTTAATCAAGATTCACTCTTGGAACTTTTGCAAACTTCTACTCATGGGGAAGTCTTATTGGAGCTTCTAAGTATAGACACTTGTTGGAACAAAATCTGCCTTCGGTTAATAGTGTTGCGCCTTAGACTTTGCCAACATTGAATAGACAGATCTTGCTTGAGATCATCTGTCTAGTCTCCAGAGAAGGTTGGTTCCTTTGAGTTTTTTAGAGAAAAGGGGAACAAGAGATAAGGGAAATATAGCCTAAGCTAGAACTTTTCTCACGGTACAGATTAGACAACAACAAACATTGATGATGCAGTTTAGACAACAACAAAGCTAGAACTCTTCTTTATAGAAAACATGAATTCCTGAGTGTGACTTTTAGATGTTCGTCTAAAAGCATGTAAATATCTTTTAATGTTCAACTCTAGAAACAAGATTCATACGTGCATAGTCCAGATTTCAGAACAGATACATTATAAAACTTAGAGTGAATAAAAGTTAAAACACCAGATACATACAAGCACACAAAAGTTTCGGAAGCCAGAGGAAGAAATCTTTTATTGCTTGTAATCCAGTACATGCGCATCAAGCTTGTAAACGTCCAAGAGCCGACCCTTTTTCTGGTCGACTCACTCCTATTTATACCCTAAAAAGAGTATCTTCTACTACGTACTTTTAATTTCTTCAATCAATTACAAGTAATTTTCTGCAGTTTCTAATAATACACAAAGGATTTCTCGTAGATTGGATAAATTTCCTTCTGGCTAATTTTAGGTGAGCCTATTACTCTGCAATCATCCAGCGGACCTGCCAGGTTATAATCAACAGACCATTCTTCAGAAATCAGCACCTGATGTCAGTGCATGTCCCTAGTTGCCAAAAATATACTCTATTCCTTTACAGCTGGCATGTCACGAAATCACGACATTCGTCTCCTGTTTTGCTCCTCTGCCGCTTCCAGCCGCGAAAATGAGACATGTCACGAAATCGCGACATTCGTCTCTTCCTTTGCTCCTTTGTTGCCTCCCACCGTGAAAATGAGACATGTCATGAAATCGTGACATTCTTTCCTTGCTTTGCTCTTCTGCCGCTTCCAGCGTGAAAATGAGACATGTCACGAAATCGTGACATTCGTCTCTTCCTTTGCTCCTTTGCTGCCTCCCATGAAAATGAGACATGTCACGAAATCGTGACATTCTTTCCTTGCTTTGCTTTTTTGCCGCTTCTAGCCATGAAAATGAGACATGTCATGAAATCGTGACATTCTTCCTTCCTTTGCTCTTTTTTCTTCTCTAAAATGAGACATGTCACGATATCGTGACATTCTTTCCTTCCTTTGCTCTTCTCCGCTTCAACCTGAAAATGAGACATGTCGTGATATCGTGACATTTGTCTCTTGCTCTCTTCTCTCTCATGTGAAAATGAGACATGTCACGATATTGATGACATTTTTCTTGCTTTGCTCTTCTTTGCTCTTTGCCAAAAAGCAACATGTCACGATATCGCGACACTTTTTCCTCTTGGCTCTTTCTCTTGCTTTAGCCGTGAAAATGCAACATGTCACGATATCGTGACACTTTTTCCTCTTTGCTCTTTCTCTTTCTTTTAGCCACAAAAATCAACATGTCGCGATATCGCGACACTTTTTCCTCTTTGCTCTTTCTCTTGCTCTTAGCCGTGAAAATGCAACATGTCACGATATCGTGACACTTTTTCCTCTTTGCTCTTTCTGTTTGCTTTAGCGTGAAAATGCAACATGTCGCGATATCGCGACACTTTTTCCTCCTTGCTCTTTCTCTTGCTCTTAGTCGCGAAAATGCAACATGTCGCGATATCGCGACACTTTTTCCTCCTTGCTCTTTCTCTTGCTCTTAGCCATGAAAATGCAACATGTCGCGATATCGCGACACTTTTTCTCCTTGCGGTGTTTTGCTTTTTCTTTGATCTTTAGCATATGGGCCACTTTGGTCTTCTTGGGAAATATGCAAAAAGGGTGCATCAACTATTTTTCTGTAGTTAGTCACTTTTTGACTAACATTCTTGGCACCTTCCGGGGGAATTTTTTCTAGCAAAAATATAGAGACCAGGCCTTCATCCATTGGGAAGCGGAGTCACCAGCACAGTTGTGAAAAGAAAAATTTCGAGCGGAAAAACAAAAGAAAAAGAATGCACTTTGGAATACAAGTGATCTTCACCTTATCAGAACCTTTCTTTTACCACTTAGGTATTTAACCTTTGTCTGAAGAACACAAAAATTCAATTCTAGGAGCTGGTCCCAGCTCTGGCTGCTGCCCCTGATGTTTAGATCCTCTGATTCTGTCCATGGCTGCAATTATCTCTTGATAAGCTTGCACACTTGATTCTTATTAGGCCGTAAAAAGGGAAATATTTACAAAACTTCAAACTTATAATATACTGTACATATAATGGTGATCTGTAGCTTTTACTGGAAATACAATTTTAGGTGAAAAGCATTCACCGTGATGGGTAGAACCCATCCATCTTGATTTTTTAACTGAAAGGCATTGAATTGCTTTTCTGCAACAATTTCGAATGGCCCCTCCCAGAAAGCATCAAACTTGTCATGGTGTCCTGGCTTTGCTTTCTTGACATTCCATTTTAATACCAGGTCACCTGTTTTAAATTTCTTGAAAGTGGTTTTCTTATCGAACCACCCGACTATTTTTACCATATGCTTTTGATGATGATCGTAGGCTTGTTCCCTAGATTCTTCAAGCTGCAGAAGTTGCATCAGTCGGGCATCCATTGGATGACCTTCATCTTCGTTAACTTGGTTTAGCATCCTCAACGTGGGTATCTCCATATGAATCGACAGAACAACTTCTTTGCCATAAACCAAAGCATATGGCGAAGTATTGATTGATTTTTTGATTGAGATTCTATCGGCCCACAGGGCTTGATTCAGGAGTGAGTGCCAGTTCTTCTTATTGTCCTCTAATGTTCTTTTCAGAATTCTCAGAAGATTCTTATTAGTAGACTCAGCTAATCCATTACCTTGTGGGTAATAATTAGAGGAAGTCTTCAGGTAAATTCCATATCTACTGACGAATTCGATCATCTTTGCACTAGTGAAAGGGGATCCATTGTCCGTAACCAAAGAATCTGGTATGCCAAACCTTGTGATTAGACTTTCGATGAATTCTATCACCACTTCTGAATCAGCTTTCTTCGTAGGCACTGCTTCTGCCCACTTGGTGAAGTAGTCTGTGGCAGTGAGAATGTATTTGTGGCCTGATGATGAGTTTGGCTCTATTATCCCTATGAAATCCAACCCCCACTGTTGGAATGGTTCTTCAACTTGAATAGCTTTTAAGGGCATAGGTGCATTCCTGTTTCTTCCCACATACCTCTGACACTGTTCACACCTCTGGGTCACTTTGTACGCATCTAGGAAGATGGAAGGCCAATAACATCCAGCTCTAAGGATCTTCAAAGCTGTAGTTCGGCCTGCATAATGTCCCCTTGAAAAACCCCCATGAAATTCATCTAACACTTTCTGCTTTTCATTATCGGGAACGCATTTTAACAATACACCATCGATGTTAATCTTGTACAACCCCTCTGTTCGAAGGGTATATTTCAATGCTTGGGTTCTGAATCTCCTTCTCTGGGAAGCGTTCATATCCTCGGGACATGACCCAGTCTGAAAATACCTCACAAAGTCATCGATCCAACCCGAACTTGCTCTGTCTTGGTGTTGCTCTGTGTTTGCCATGACGGGGTGGCTCTCCCCATATCCACTTGCAGCTTGCTTGGCCAATTCCTGGCACAAAGCTCTCCCTCTGACTATTTTAGTAGGATGTATTTCTACATCATACTCTTGGATGCGAGTCACCCATCCAGCTCTTTTTTCACCCAATTCTCCTTGAATTATGAAGTTCCTTACATCGGGATGAATAACATACACCATCGTCCGACTCCGGGATAAGAAGTGTTTTAGCTTATTCAAGGATTTCATAATTGCGTATACTTGTTTTTCTATGAAGCTGTACCTTTCCTCATGTTTGTGCATGGTGGAACTCAGAAAGGCTATGGGTCTTTCTTCGTCATCTGCTCCTTTCTGAGTGAGAACTACAACATAACTATTTTGCTCTCCGACAGCATATAGTATGAAATCTCGGGAATAGTCAGGGTTGACTAGCACAGGAGCTTGAGCGATGGCTTCTAGAATTTTTTGGAAAGCTTCTTTCCTTGGCTCTATCCATTTGAAAGGAGCGTCCTTTTTCAATAATTCAGTCATTGGTTTAACTGTTTGGGCAAAATCCGCAATGAATTTTTTGACAAAATTTATTTGCCCAAAGAAAGACTGCAAACCTTTCTTGTTAACTGGGAGAGACAACTCAAGAAGCGCCTTTACTCTATCAGGATCAATTGACAGCCCAACTTTAGAAATAACATGCCCAAGGAGTATTCCTTCTTCCATAGCAAAAATAGATTTTGTAGGGTTTAGTGATATCCCAAATTCCCTACATTTCTCAAATACTTGCTGCAGATGAGTGGCATGGTCCTTTTTGTTGTGAGAAAAAATAGTCATGTCATCTAAATAGACGACAATAATTTTGTTCGCAAGCTCCCCAAAAGCTACGTCCATGGCTCTCTGGAAAGTTGCTCCTGCGTTAGATAATCCAAAGGGCATCCTTTGGTATGCAAATGTTCCCCACTTAGTGGTGAACGCAGTCTTGTATTGATCTTCATTTCTCACCCAAACTTGATTGTAACTAGAAAAGCCGTCTAACAGAGAAAACCTTTCTGCTCCCGCCACGGTATGAAGGATTGGGTCAATCTGGGGTAAAGGATAGTGATCCTTTAAAGAGGCTCTGTTCAAATTTTTGAAATCGATGCATAGTCGTATTTCTCCATTTTTCTTGCGAACTGGAACTAAATTTGCCACCCGGGTAGAGTGCTTGATTGGGTATATTATCTTAGCTTGCAGGAGTTTTAACAACTCTTGTTTCATTAAGGCTTCAATCTTGGGATTCACGAGGCCTCTGCCTCTGCCTAAAAGGTTTAGCTCCTTCCTCCGAGTTCAATGGTATGCTTGAATGACCTCTTTCCTGTACACTTTCAGATCACTATAAGTCCAGGCTATTATATTCGGATACTCTCTACATAACTATTTTATTTTCTCTAGTTCTACCACTGTACAATCGGTCCCTACTTTGATCATTTTTCCCGGTTCTAGTTCTACTTCTTTATACCGGCGTTCATCTACCTTGATCCTTCGACCTACAGCTCTGTCGCTATTGTCGAAAAGGCTCTCCAGGGTGATCAGTCCCCTAGGGATATGGTTGTTTTTCAGTTGAATAAGGCTCTCTTCGTCCTCTTCTTGTAACGCTCTATCTGTAGAGCAATTCATCTCGTGAATCAAAAAATCTAGGATCTGCTCATCATTTTCGAATACTTGCCAGAAAATGTCTTTGTCGGGCACTGAAGGCCTGTATATAAGTCTAACTATTTTAGACTTCTGAATAACATTGCTGACTGGGCAAAAATTTGATCCTACTGATGCTAACAGGTCTGCATGTGTGTTCTTCTCTCTGGAAATGGATTTCATGTTTAGTGCTTCAAAATTTTCCAATAGATCTAACACTTTGTTTTTGTAAGCTCTTAGGTAATGTTGCTTACAAATGCACTTGCCAGTAACCTGTTTAACGATCAGCTCTGAATCTCCATAGATCAGCAGTTGTTTTACACCTAGTTTTTCAGCTTTCTTGAGTCCCAAACACAAGGCTTCGTACTCAGCTACGTTATTGGTGCAACTCCATGTCAACCTATATGAAAAGACTTTTTCTGTTCCAGTGGGTGAAATCAGGACGATTCCAGCTCTTGCTCCATTTTTGCACCTTGACCCATCAAAGTACAATTTCCATAACTGGTTGACTGAATCATCTGTTTTAGGGACAACAATAGGGAGCTTTTTTGGTTTCTCAATGGAATAGCTTCCCATTTCTATCTCTATCATAGCATTGAAGTCTTTCATTGAAAACTGATCTTCAGATTGGAGTTCCTCCAGGGTTTCTTCCATTAAATCAATATTCTCAAATTCCTCGGACATCATGTTGATGGTAGCTGTTTCTTCTAGTCTTTCCACATGAAAAGTAGATGGTTTCTCATTGTAGATCCTGACTCTTTTACCTTTGAAAGGTACCTCCAAATGCGAATAATCTAGTGACAGATAACCTCCCAGTTTGGCTGTGAACTCTCTGGATAAACACATACCGAAATATGGTTCCAAGTCTACAATGACTACTTCTTGTATGACGACTGCTTCTGGCATTCTGTGGAGTTGAATAGGTATATCTTTGATCACCCCGATAGTTTTTACTGGAGTACCATCCAATTGCAACACACCAGGATGACTTCGAGTATATTCCATCCCCATTATGTCACATACGGCTTTCGGCATTACCGTAGTTGCGGCCCCTGAATCAATCATGCAATTGTGAACTATCCACCCCTCCATTTGCAAAGATAAATAGAATGGGGGCGGTCTATTTTTTCCAGAGGTTGACACAACATTTGCTTGTATAACATTTGAGGAAGAGGTATTATTCTTTAAAGTTAAAGATTCTTGGAGGAGGTCAATCTGACCAGGAATTTGCAGTGCATCATACATGCTTATTTTGGAGGGGGTCCTCTTCATTTCTTCTGCAATGTTGAACGAAAGAGTTGCAGCTGGGGATACTTCAACACTTTTCTCCCTTCCACTAGTCGATGCGTCATATCTGTCTCTGTAGACCTGCGTAGCTTCTGTTCTTTGCCTTTTTGTCAATGAAGGAAATCTGAGTCTTTCCTTCGCTTGCTCTTGAGCTTCGCTCCCTTTTCTAGGAGGAAATTCTTTTCTTGGTGTAGTCGCAGAAGTTTGAGGAGGGTCAGAACGTCCTTTCTCACTGGACAGGTTCTTCTGTGGAGTTGCTCTAGGGGCAGGAGGAAAACCTAGTGGTTGGAGTTCCTTAGGGTCAGCTTGTAATGACTTTTTTCCCGATCTTGTTAGGACCGATACTTGCTCCACTGATGGCATTGCCAAATTGTGGTGGACCTCTCTGATTATGTTCACCTGTCCCTTGCCGATTTCTTTGGTTCTTTCATTAATAACCGCTTGCACATGATGTTGATGAATCATGCATGAATCTTCTCCATGAGGATCATTGCAAGTGGTACACCAATAGTCGAAATTAGTGGGTTCTCCATTATCTCCTATCTCATTTGCATACACCACATTTTTTTTATCTTGTCCTCTTCCACTTGTTGAAGCACCTTCCTTTTGTATCTGTGGAAATCTTCTTGCTTGGATATTCCGTTCAGCCTCTCTCTTTTTCATGGACGCCATTTCATTTGACAATGTCTTCATTGTATCAATTATGGTCGTGTATTGATCATTGGGGGGAGCTGATGCAAGGGGTGTGGCTGGTAATGCAGGGAATGTAGGGAGTGCAGCTATAGATGGGAGAGCATGCGTTGATGGGAGTGTAGGCAGTTTAGAAATTGATGCTTGGGAAAGCTCTGGTAAAATAGGCAATAGACTTTTTGATGGATATCTTTTTGTAGCGATGAGATCAGCTTCGCCCCTTGCTGCCTCTACATAGATCCCAGGAAAAGTGGTTACACGGGATTGCCTTATTATCATATTGAGATCTGAATCAAAAGCCCTTAAATAATAGCATATAGCTTGTTCTTCCGTGGGCTTTAGGCCTTGCGGTACTCTATCACGAGTTCTGGTAAATCTGATGTTGAAATCTTGGATTTCTTCTTGTGGATGCCTTTCAATGACAGTGAATTGATTCAGCAATGTGAAAGGATCTGCATGTATATTAAATTCATCGACCAGATGGCCGACCAGTACTGCCCAAGAAGTAATGGATCCAGCGGGAAGCGCTCTGTACCAATAGAGCATCTTTCCTTTCAAAGATATAATCAACAATCTGACCATTACATCTTCTTGAGTGATGTTGTAAATAGATGCTAGCTTTGATACATCTAAACAGTGTTCATCTACTATTTTGCCTGTTTCGTCGAAGCTCGACAATGCTTTTAGTGCAGCTTGTGGAATTTGGTGGTGTGTTCCCAAGTTCAAAGGGCCAGTTTGATTCCATACAAGATGCGTTGGGGTAGGGGCGGCTGCCATGATTGCTAAAGGAGTTACAACCGCTATAGGATTGCTTGCAGACACTCCTACAATGGGTGTTAAAGAGGTGCTAATGGTGTCGAGCGGATTTGATCTTGCGGCTAGCACAGGGTGTGCTTTTAGGCTTTCGAGATGTAGTTCAAAAAACTTGATAGGTTCTTCAGAGTTTCTAGCTCGGGATCTGGTTATCATATGGCTATATAACCAGAAGGCTTCTAGACAAGGTCTTTCTTTTATGGTCTAAATGCAACGGAGTCGCCAGGTGATTTTTCTTGAGATTTTGCAAACAAAAGGCTCTGAAGGTAAAACACCAAAACTTATACAATACTGTGGGATTGCTTGGGTCCCACAGGTGTGCCAAAAACTGTTGGAACAAAATCTGCCTTCGGTTAATAGTGTTGCGCCTTAGACTTTGCCAACATTGAATAGACAGATCTTGCTTGAGATCATCTGTCTAGTCTCCAGAGAAGGCTGGTTCCTTTGAGTTTTTTAGAGAAAAGGGGAACAAGAGATAAGGGAAATATAGCCTAAGCTAGAACTTTTCTCATGGTACAGATTAGACAACAGCAAACATTGATGATGCAGTTTAGACAACAGCAAAGCTAGAACTCTTCTTTATAGAAAACATGAATTCTTGAGTGTGACTTTTAGATGTTCGTCTAAAAGCATGTAAATATCTTTTAATGTTCAACTCTAGAAACAAGATTCATACGTGCATAGTCCAGATTTCAGAACAGATACATTATAAAACTTAGAGTGAATAAAAGTTAAAACACCAGATACATACAAGCACACAGAAGTTTCGAAAGCCAGAGGAAGAAATCTTTTATTGCTTGTAATCCAGTACATGCACATCAAGCTTGTAAACGTCCAAGAGCCGACCCTTTTTTGGTCGACTCACTCCTATTTATACCCTAAAAAGAGTATCTTCTACTACGTACTTTTAATTTCTTCAATCAATTACAAGTAATTTTCTGCAGTTTCTAATAATACACAAAGGATTTCCCGTAGATTGGATAAATTTCCTTCTAGCTAATTTTAGGTGAGCCTATTACTCTGCAATCATCCAGCGGACCTGCCAGGTTATAATCAATAGACCATTCTTCAAAAATCAGCACCTGATGTCAGTGCATGTCCCCAGTTGCCAAAAATATACTTTATTCCTTTACAGCTGGCATGTCACGAAATCATGACATTCGTCTCCTACTTTGCTCCTCTACCGCTTCCAGCCACGAAAATGAGACATGTCACGAAATCGCGACATTCGTCTCTTCCTTTGCTCCTTTGCTGCCTCCCACCGCAAAAATGAGACATGTCACGAAATCACGACATTCTTTCCTTGCTTTGCTCTTCTGTCGCTTCCAACCGCGAAAATGAGACATGTCACGAAATCATGACATTCGTCTCTTCCTTTGCTCCTTTGCTGCCTCCCACTGCAAAAATGAGACATGTCACGAAATCGTGACATTCTTTCCTTGCTTTGCTTTTCTGCCGCTTCCAGCCATGAAAATGAGACATGTCATGAAATCGTGACATTCTTCTCTTCCTTTGCTCTTTTGTTGCTTCCCGCCATGAAAATGAGACATGTCACGAAATCATGACATTCTTTCCTTGCTTTGCTCTTCTACCGCTTCCAACCATGAAAATGAGACATGTCACGAAATCGCAACATTCGTCTCTTGCTTTGCTCTTTGCTCTTCCCCGTGAAAATGAGACATGTCACGAAATCGTGACATTCGTCTCTTCCTTTGCTCTTCTATTGCCTTCGACCGTGAAAATGCAACATGTCACGATATCGTGACACTTTTTCCTCTTGGCTCTTTCTCTTTGCTTTTGCCCGCGAAAATGCAACATGTCGCGATATCGCGACACTTTTTCCTCTTTGCTCTTTCTCTTTGCTTTTGCCCACGAAAATGCAACATGTCGCGATATCGCGACACTTTTTCCTCCTTGCTCTTTCTCTTGCTCTTAGCCACGAAAATGCAACATGTCGCGATATCGCGACACTTTTTCCTCTTTGCTCTTTCTCTTTGCTTTGAGCCACGAAAATGCAACATGTCGCGATATCGCGACACTTTTCCCTCCTTGCTCTTTCTCTTGCTCTTAGCCATGAAAATGCAACATGTCGCGATATCGCGACACTTTTTCCTCTTTGCTCTTTCTCTTGCTCTTAGCCGTGAAAATGCAACATGTCGCGATATCGTGACACTTTTTCCTCTTTGTGGTGTTTTGCTTTTTCTTTGATCTTTAGCATATGGGCCACTTTGGTCTTCTTGGGAAATATGCAAAAAGGTGCATCAGCTGTTTTTCTGTAGTTAGTCACTTTTTGACTAATAGACACCAAAACCTAGACATTTTAAAAACCACATTCACATTACATGTTCCAAGTCTGTATAGTAAAATTATGTATACCTAAGTATAAAATTAGGCATATAATTTTGCACATTATTCATTAACATTGCACATTTCAGTTTTGCATTACATTATGTTCCTAAGTTTTGACTTAGGCATAAAATCCTACACATAATTATATTTTATAGATTTTATTAAATCTAGGAAATATCTTCTTAGGATACCCTCTCTCCTCACTTGACATATGCCCTAGCCACATCACCATCACCCCTTTGCCACCTCTCACACACCCATTTCACGCTTGTCCCTTCACATGTGATATCCCTCCATACATCACTCCACTTACACCTACCCACTTGCCACATCTCACACCTCACTCCAAACTTCACTCCACTTCCACCTACCCACTTGCCCATCTCACACATCACTCCATACATCAGTCCACTTACATCTACCTACTTGCCACATCTCCCAAGTTAATTGAGACACTTGTAGTGATTCACTACAACTTCCTAGGATAGGTGGTTGCCTTGTCCCTACCACTTGGTAACCTTGGATTTCCACCTATACTTACCTCTAAAACCCTCAAATGTCTATAAAGGTATCATCACTTGATCAAGAGGAGGAAGGGCATGCTAAAGTTATGCTACTCAAATCATGACTTATGTTAGCAATAATAATATTTATTTTCTTTTATGTAATTTACATTAGAAACATATTACATTTAGTGTGATAGGTTCTACTAAACCTTGTCTATTTGCATGTGTGCAGGTTCTAGATTCAACAAGTTCAAATCCAGCATTGTGGTTACGACAAACCCACAACTCCAACACTGATTGTGGCATAGAAGAAGTGAAAGACACCATCCTTGATTTTTAAAAGGTATTCCATTTTTGGCACATCTTATTGTAAAATGCACCCTAAAAGGGTCAAAGTGTATCAAAAGGGACTTTCTTGAATATAATACAATGTGTCATTTTTATTGCAATGGTGTTATTTTTTTATGTTAAAAATTGGATATCACGGTCTTTCTTATCCATCTTCCTTTTTAACTGGTTTCACAAACACTAATTTTATTTGTAATTTTTTATGTGGTTGCAGAGTTTACAATTTTTTTTGACAATATCCTCCACTAAAAATCTAGGTTAGTGTTCTAATTTAGTTTCTGAAAAAAAAAATCTATTTCATTCTTATTTATTTTATCCTTAAAAAAACTCAAACCTTCTTTGTAATGTAATATTAAAAAAAATTAAAAGAGAAAATATTCATAACAGGGGGTCTTCTCCCCCTGCACTCACCTAGTGAGGGTTGTGTTGTGCACGGTATCCATTACAACACACCTGAGGGCCATAGCAATGCAGCTCCTAAACTTGCATTGGGCCAAGCTATGTGCGATCAACTCCCCGAACCTCGATCCCCCCAAATAAATGCGGACCATGCTAATGCAGTCCCAAAAATTGAGGGTCTCACTATGTGCGGCCCATGCCCTACACCCCACACCCTTTTTTGGCCATGCCATGACCTATGCAGACTTGACAATAGGATTGCATAGACCTGCGTAGTTCTGTGTAGGCCATGACAACCTACACCAGACCTGCATGGGTTAGATCTATGGGTCTAAACAACCAAACAAAAAGAAAAATAAAAAATTAAAATCAACATTAAAAAAATATTAATATATATATATATATATAAAATTAAAAAAAAAAAGTAAAAAAAGAAAAACTATAAAAATTATTAAATTCGGACCAGGTGACTTAGGATAAAATCAAACAAATCTTTATTTAATTAAAACTCTCGCAGAGCTTACCAGCGATCCAATTGAACATAGGTAATACAATCTAATTTATATAAAGGAATAAAGGAGGTTAGAGGAGAAGCGGGAAGGGAGGAAGACGGAGGAGAAGATGAAGGGAGGTTGGAGGAATAAGGGGAAAGGAGGTGGAGTGATAAGGAAGAAGAGGGAATATAGGAGAATGGAGGGATAAGGGGGAGGGATAAGGAGAATAGAAGAGATATTAAAAATATCATGCCGACTATTAAAGAATTTAGCCGACAACTAAACTAACCTAGCCGACCACTAAATTAACCACTTAATGAACTAAGTGTTCACACTTGCTACATTATCCCCCTTAAAGTTGAGAGGACTGACAAGACAGTCTCTCAGCTTTACAAATTGAGATTTGGCCAACGCTTTGGTGAAGATGTCTGCAACGTTCTCCAAAGTGTGGCAATAGTGAAGCTCAAAAGTTTCAGTTTCCACCATATCTCTGATGAAGTGGTACTTCATATCAAAATGCTTTGATCTACTATGGTGGACAGGATTGTATGCCAACTGAATGGCACTAATATTGTCACAGAATATTCTTGTTGGACCACTTTGCTGCTCTCCAATCTCTTATAATACCTTTCATAGCCATAGAGCTTGAGTACTAGCATGAGTGACTGCTATATACTCAACTTTTGTTGAAGATAGAGCTACTACTATCTGCTTCTTGGAACTCGAAGTTATTAGTCCTGATCCCAAACTAAAATAGTTCCCTAAAGTTGATTTCCTGTCATCAATGTTGCTACCCCAATCACTATCACTGAAGCCTACAAGCTTGATAGTGTTACATTTATGGTAATGGATTCCAAAATCCCATGTACCCTTTACATATCTAAGAATTCTCTTAGCTATCTACAAATGCAACTTAGAAGGGTTAGACATAAATCGAGAGACAAGAGAAATAGCATATTGAATATCAGGTCTGGTGTTGGCGAGAAACATCAAACTCCCAACCATGCTTCTGAAAGTGGTCACGTAAACTTTTGATGCTCCATCATCTTTGCTTAATTGGATCCCATGTCCAACTAGAGTTGCAACTGGTTTACAATGCTCCATAGCAAACTTCTTACGCATGTCCCGAGCATACTTATGTTGACAGATGAAGATCCCTATATCTGGCTGATGAACCTCCATTCCAAGGAAGTAGTGCATTAAGCCAAGATCCTTCATCTCAAATTGCTTCATCATGGAGTGTTTGAACTCCATATTCATTTTTTCATTACTACCCATGAATATGAGATCATCCACATACAAGCAAACTATGAGGATGTCATTTCCTTGCTGTAGGTAGTAAAGGGTGGGTTCATTTCTCCTTCTGGTGAACCCAAATTCTTTGAAGTACCCATCAATGTGTGAGTACCAAGCTCGTGGTGCCTACTTGAGGCCATAAAGTGCCTTCTTCAGTTTGTAAACAAGATGTTCTTTGTCTTTCTCTTCAAATCCTTGTGGTTGCTCAACATACACTTCTTTTGTCAAGTAACCATTTAGAAATGCACTTTTCACATCCATGTGTTGGACTTTCCATCCCTTATGTGCAACTAAGGCAAGAACTATTCTAATAGTCTCCTGTCTAGCTATAGGAGCAAAAGTCTCTTCATAATCAACTCCATATTTCTGAGTGAATCCCTTTGCAACTACTCTCGCCTTGTGCCTTTCAATGCTACCATAAAAATTAAACTTGGTCTTGTAGACCCACTTACATCCAACACATTTCTTGCCTTTAGGAAGCTTTACTAGCTCCCAAGTGTCGTTGTTTTTTATAGAGGTTATCTCCTCTTTCATGGCATCTTGCCAAATTTTTTGAGTACATGCCTTCTCATAACTAGAAGGTTCAAGCTATGCACTAGTTAACAAAGCATAGTTAACTTGATCTCCCCTAGGTTCCTACTGGGAGATATCATCACCATAGAGGTGCATACTTTCTAATCTATGTAAAACAGAATCCATTTCACTAGCTTGACTCCTAGTGTATCTTCTTGAAATTTTTTTATCCAACATATGATATGATGGATGATTCTGTAGAGTTATCTTACCTCTGGATGGAGAATCGATATCCATGGGTGAGGAACTTACTGATCTCTACGAAGAAGGACTTGGTGAAGAAGTTGAATCAGAAGATGAACTTGAATCGGGAGGAGCTTGCTTTCCTTTCTATGGTGTCTATTGTTGCACCTGCTTAGAAACTACATCAGTGGATTCAACATCACTAAATATTTGGGGCTTACCCCATTCTCCCCCTTCATCAAAAATCACATCCCTAGAAATCACAAACTTTCTAGTCCGAGGATTATAGAGTCTTTAAGATTTTGTATTCTCACAGTATCCTACAAAGATACATGCCTGACTCTTTGGATTGAGCTTCTTCCTAATCTCATCAGGAATGTTAGAATAGGCCAGCGAGCCAAACACTCTGAAATGCTTAACATTTGACTTTTTACCATACCAATCTTGGTAAGGTGTCTGCCCTTACAAAATTGAAGTAGGACTTCTATTCAAGATATATACGCTGGTCCTGGCTGCATCTACCCAATATGAATTAGTCAAATACTTCGTCTGAAGCATAGACCTTGCCATCTCCACAATGGTGCGATTCTTCCTCTTTGCGACACCATTCCGCTGTGGAATTTAGGCAGCAGTGAACTACCTCTTAATGCCATGTTGCTTACAAAAATTCACAAACTCATTAGAGGAGTATTCTCCTCCCCTATATGATCGAAGACATTTTACAAAATATCTACTCTCACTTTCAACTCTTGTTTTGAAATCAATAAAGCATTCATATGCTTCATCCTTATGTTTCAAAAAATATATCCAGCACATTCTAGTATAATCATCAATAAAGAGTAGAAAGTAAGAGTTGTTACCCAGACTCTGTGTCTGCATCGAACCACAGATGTCGGTATGCACTAGCTGGAGTGGATAGCTGGCCCGCCATGCTTGTCCATGATGAAACTTTGATCTGGCATGCTTCCCAAGAGCACACCCTTCACAAAATTCTTTACTACCCTGAACTTTAGGAAGTCTAGTGACCATGGCTTGGGAAGTTAACATTTTCAAACTAGCAAAATTCAAATGGTCATATCTCAAGTGCCATAGAACACTTGGATTGGAAATAACAACACTTGCTAACTTATCTCTCCCTGGCTGGCAAAAATTTAAAGGAAACAATCAATTCTTTGACATTGGCACTTGAGTAATGATTCTATTATTGTTATTTTTATCAAAAATAGTGCATTTACCCTCATCAAAAAGCAACTTGTAGTTCTTTTCTAAAATTTTTCCAACACTTAAAAGATTATGTTGGAGATGGGGTGTATAATAGATATCACTTACTTGTTTGACTCCTTTAGTTGGAACTGCCATAGCTCCAATGCCTTCAACTACCAATGATTTATCATCTCCCAATTTGATGATGGATTTGTAGGAGGAGTTTAGAGTAGAAAATATCTCTTCTTTGCCACTCATATGGTTTGAACACCCAATGTCCAAGATCCATGTATCATTCATGTTCTGATCTGCATAACCATAGGAGAGAAAGAGATTTATGGCCTCTTCCTCTTCTCCAAAGTTTCCAAACTGACTACTCTGGCTGCTACTAGCTCCTTGTGAAGTCTTAGTCCAACAATCACGAGCATAATGGCCAAGTTTGCCACAATTGTAGCAAGATTTTTTTGACTTATCTCCTCCTTTACCTCTGCCTGATTGTTTCCCTCTATTTTGTTGTCCTCCTCTATTCTGTTGTTGTTCACTATTGTTTGAGAATCCTCCTCTGTTCTGATTTCCTCCTCTGTTAGGAGTTCCACCTCTCTGATTATTTTTGCCTCTTCCTCTATACTTTCCTCTGCCACGACCTCTACCTCTGCCTTCTTGAGAAGCAAAGGCTTTATCATCTCCTCCATAACTTGTGGAAGGAGTTGGCTGTAATCTCTCCTCATGTGAGAGAAGTGAGCCAATGAGGGTTTCAAAAGATAGAGAAGTTAGGTCTTTAGATTCCTCTATAATTATTGCAACTGAATTCCACTTAGGAAGAAGTGTCCTCAACACTTTCTTCACTATAACTTCAGGCTTTACATCATCTCCTAAAGTGACCATCTTATCTACTATGGTTTTCAATCGCATGTAGTAATCACCAACCTTTTCATTCTCTTGCATTTTAAGAGTCTCAAACTCTCGTTTCAAGGTTTATAGTTTAACTTGTTTGACTTGGTAACTACCACTATAACTTTCTTTTAAAGCATTCCAAGCAGATTCAACAGTTATAAAAGAAGCTATTCTAGGGAAAATACTTCTATCAAGGGCAAATTGGATATGATAAAGGGCAGAAGAATTATTCTTCTGTGCTTCCTTTCTAGCCCTTTTATTAGCAACACTCATAGCGGCCCATTCAGAAGCAATAGGTTCAGTATATCCCTCTTCAATCACATCCCAAAGACCTTTGCCTATCAAAAGAGTTTTCATTTTAATTGACCAATACTCATAATCACCACCATTGAACTCAAGGATTGGTAGACTAGTATTGGAAGCCATATTAGAAAGCAAACTTTTATTGCAACTTCAAACAAGTAGTACAAAGAAGTACAAAATAGATCTCTGATTTACTGATTTAAATCAAATCTAGCTTTCTTAATATGCTCACTGATTTGGCATTCTTCTTCTTGAGGATTTCCCAAGACTGGAAAGGTGAAATTATCTGCTTCATTGTCACTGATTATAATGACTTCTTTTGCTGCTACTGTCAGCTCAAGATGCCTTTTGAGAACAACTCATTCTTTAATTGTAGGTTTCACCTCCACTGGTTCTTTTTCCTCTGCTTTTGCTTATGCTTCTTCTGGTTCTAAATCAGGAGAGCAAGGTGTATAGCTCTCACTCGTTTCAACTTCAGGCACTACAAGAGTATAACTGTCACTTGATTGTCCTTCAGGTACTGTTTCAACCGTCTCGGATTCAACTACTCTTTGCCCAAAGATATTATCTTCAGAATTCACCTCGTATCCATAATCTAGTTTTCTATGATGTGCTATCACTTGGTTTTCCAATAGACAAAACAATGCATGAAGTCCACTCTACTGGACTTTCCTGTCAAAGGAATCAGGAGTCTCTCTTCTCAACAGAGAGAGCAATGCATAATAGCATCCAGATGACCGAATCATCTACCCAGTATCACACCGTATGAATTGGGTTACAATTATGATGCCAAACAA
The DNA here is from genome assembly GCA_028583015.1 of Wollemia nobilis. Lineage (NCBI taxonomy): Eukaryota > Viridiplantae > Streptophyta > Pinopsida > Araucariales > Araucariaceae > Wollemia > Wollemia nobilis. Next base: position 1,926,193 of record JAQPPZ010000371.1, on the reverse strand, counting down.
ACTTCTACCTCAAAAAAAAACTTTTCACCCTTTAAATTTTTAAAAAAGTTTTCCAAAATTTGTTTTAATAAAGCCCTTTTAAAAACATTTTAACAATTTCCTATATATATATTTTAAATTATTCCTTTTTTTAAATAAAAGTTTTATTTAAAAAAAACATAATAAAAAAATATAAATGAAAATTATTAAATAATTTTTAAAATCTTTAATTAAAACTAAATAATAAAAAAACTTTAATAAAAAAACCTTTTTTTTTTATCTTTGGTGAAATCCCCGACGGGATTCGACCTGCTGACCTCTGCTTTCTCCCCGCAAGGTCTAGCCGCTGCACCACGCGGCTCCGGTGGAAATTCAAAGACTAATTAAAGTCTTAAACTGTGGCGATGTCGGCTATGAAAAAAAAAACTTTGTATTTGTTTTTTCTGACCCCGGCAGGATTCGACCCCGGGACCTCACTTCCGCCAGCAATAGACTCAACCAACTGTGCTACGTGCTTCAGCGAATAATGAAAGAAATGACCAGTTCCTTATTCCGTCTATGGACGACGTTTTTTAAAAAAAAATGCAAAGATTTATCCCACATTTAGTGGGAAGAAGGCAAAATAGCCTTCAAATATGCGCGCGGGTGCATTAAACTTCGATTGCCTTCGGGCAATCAATCCCCAACTCTATCCTTGCTCTCACGAATCTGCTTCTGCCATGTAAACTACTTCAGACGAATCCACTTCCACAAGGTGGACAAATAAAATTTTGCCACGTCAGCACACGCTTGATCCGCCACGTATGATCTGCCATGTCAGCTCTCGGCTTGCCCAGTCAGCACTCTACAAGTGCCCGCCACATGTCAGCTACTGCCACGTCAGCATCCACCTTAGCTCCTCGAGCTGCATGTTTGAGTCAGCTCTTAGCTCCGCATGCCACGTGTCACCTTAGATATCGTGCAGTCAATTGCCTCAAAATCTATGCCCAGTTCTACACTCTGCCACCTCCTCGATCCAATCACCTAGCTCCTCGATCATGGTGCACCCTCGAGATACATGCCCAGCACGCTCACCAAAAAGATCACCGTGCATCCTTGGGATTCGTGCCCAACATGCTTGCCCGATTGGCTTTGATACCAAATATTAAATTTGGACCAGGTGACTTAGGATAAAATCAAACAAATCTTTATTTAATTAAAACTCTCGCAAAGCTATACCAGCGATCCAAATTGAACATAGGTAATACAATCTAATTTATATAAAGGAATAAGGAAGAAGAGGGAATATAGGAGAATGGAGGGATAAGGGGAAGGGATAAGGAGAATAGAAGAGATATTAAAAATATCATGCCGACTATTAAAGAATTTAGCCGACAACTAAACTAACCTAGCCGACCACTAAATTAACCACTTAATGAACAAAGTGTTCACACTTGCTACAAAAATCACAAAATTCAATTAAAAAAATTTCAAACTAAAAAATAAAAACATTTAAAAAAATCAGCAAAATAAAAAAAATCAAACAATACTATATATATATCAAAACATTAAAAATAAAACATAGAACACAAAAAAAATCATGAAAACAAGAAAAAAATTGTCAAACTCAAAACTTGTCAAAAAAAAAAAAAAACTTAAAAGTTGTCAAAAAAATTGTCAAAACAAGAAAAAAATTGTTAAACTCAAAAACTTATCAACAAAAAAAAAATTCAAAACTTGTCAAAAAGTCGTCAAACAAAAAAAATTGTCAAAAAAATGTCAAAACAAAATTATCAAAAACAAAAAAAAAATGTCAACAAAATAGTCAACCACAAGGAAAACACATAATAAGACAACTTTGCAAACACTTCCTGCTATTTCTGCTATATTTGTGTGCTTTTCTGCATTTGGTGTGCTTTTTATTGCATTTTTAGGTATCCAAAGTTTAATTGCATCCTAGATTGCATTTAGATTAGCTTTTGTATCTTTCTTTACAAAAACCATAATATTTTTTTTTTCACACTCTCGCACGTATCACAATAACATTAGTAAGGTTGGACTTCATCACCAACCCCTAATTCAGACCAGGGATATTGGAATTCACCTCCTTCCACTGGATTACCCCTAGACATCTTAGATAGAATAGGGCACTCTCTTAAGCTAGAATTGGTTACTCAAGTTCAAACTACCTCCTAATATTGGAAACACTTGTCAATTTAGAGTAAAATATCTAGGTGAACCCTCCACACATTGTGGGTTTTAAGCGATGTACCCTAGACTCTTTTGAGAACACCATGTTTGGAACTAGTGTTCCTAGTTACCACCTTGGTTGAGTTCCCTCATTCTAAATCCAAACCAAAAAAAAACTTCAAAATTCCAAAAAACATCAAAACACACCAAAACTCAAAAACAAAAAAAAATCAAAAACTTCAAAAAAATAAAAAATTCCAAAGTTCAAAAACGAAACTTGCAACTTAGAAAAATTTGTTTGTTTGTTTGATTTGTGTGTTATTCATTTGTATTTCCATCACATTTTCACACATATACCTTCACATTTGCCACCTCATTTCACCCCAACTTATGGTAATGACCCAGAGTCAAGCCAAACCACTAACAAATAAAAAAAAGCCAAGTTCTTGCATTCATGGAGTATTATGCTTAAAATTTTCCAAGCCTTAGCTACTTATATAGCTGAGCAAGGGTGTGCCTATGTGGACTTCTTTTTAGGGTTACAAACAACTACACATGTCACTATTTTAGAAAAACTAGGAGTGAACTGCATTCCACATGTATATCAAAATTCAAAATACAAAAAAAAAAAGGCTCCAAAGGAGCCAAACCCCTTTGGTCAATTCAATCCAAAAGGCTCCAAAGGGGAAAATCCTTTGGCAAAATCAATAAAAATTGCTCCAAAGGGGTATCCCTTTGGTCAACTCTATTCAAAAGGCTCCAAAGGAACCAAACCCCTTTGTTCAATTCAATCCAAAAGGCTCCAAAGTGGACATCCCTTTGGTCAATTCAATCAAAAACACTCCAAAGAGGGTATCCCTTTGGTCAACTCAATTCAAAAACCCCTAAAGGAACCAAATTCCTTTGGTCAATTCAATCCAAAAAACTCCAAAGGTGACACCCAAATCAATCAAAAATGCTCCAAAAGGGGTATCCCTTTGGTCAAATCAATTCAAAATGCTCCAAAGGAACCAAAATCCTTTGGTCAATTCAATCCAAAAGGCCCCAAAGGGGACACCCCTTTGGTCAAATCAATACAAAATGCTCCAAAGGGGACACCCCTTTGGTAAAATTAATTAAAAATTCTCCAAGGGAGGCACTCCTTTGGTAAATTTCCATTCAAAAGGTCCCAAGGGAACCAAAACTCCTTTGGTCACATGCAATTCAAAAAGATCCAAAGAAACCAAACCCCTTTGGTCACATTTTAGTTCAAAAAACCAAAAAAATATTAATAAAACACAAAAGCATTTTCATACACATTGCATTTTTAATACACCACATTCACAATCCCACTTTCATTGCATTCACACATTCCACTTTCATGGTATTTGCACAATCATACCATTTGTATTAATTAAAGTCATGAATAATTTTTAGTACTATGTCTTGTTGCCTTCATCAAGGATACCTTCGGTTTAGCATTAGTCACCAACCAATCAGTCATAATAATTTAATACTTTCTAAGTGGTCCTTTGGTCATTAACATATTTCTAGAATAAAATCTAGGTGTTTTCAATCACTCAGCCACTCCTAGTGTTTTGAGCAACCTCAATTCAAAATAAAATAATATTTAGATGGAAAAAGGTTATTCCTGGTCAATCAAGTTTCCTCTTGGACCATGCACATCAAAATACATTTAAAATTTGTGAACCTTGGGGAATAACGAAGTCACTAGTTTCTATTATCATTAGTGAAAGGTTTCCCATGTTCATCCAATTATGTGCATGGTCTAGAATGCTATAGGGAACATCTTTAGTAACAAAAGTCATCATGACATGCTGTCCTAAACATGTGAATATGCTCAATAGGATATTCAGTTCTATTTATATATTGGGAAGATAGGCATAGGGAAATGCTTAGGGTAAGGTTGAGCTACTACAATAGGATCCAAAGGTTGACTACACATCTCTCGATAACTATATGAGGGGCGATAGGGATCTATATGGTCTAGATGATAAGCTAATTGTTTAACCATGGCTTCAAGTCCCTGTTGTTGTCCACCAAATTGGTTTTATTGTATCTTTGATAAGTTGATGTTGTTGTATAAGAATTTCCAACTGAAACACTATTGTGTAAAGTCTATGTGGGAACAGTATTATGGAGTTGATATGGAATCTTGTTTATTTGGATTTTTTGTTGATGATTGGTATTTCACACTTGTTTAGCCTTTTTTTGTTGATTAAGAGCTTAAGAAAATATGGAAACAAATGGTTGTTTCTATTGTTTATAATTTACTTTGGTGTTATTAGCAGCCATATTAGATTATTATGTCATTGGTTTTTGAACATTTTGATTTAAAGATATCATGTTTTGACTAGATGGTCCTACTTGATCATTATCTTGGTCTATTGAGTTCATGTATGATAATGGATTTGTATGTATCTTAAATTCAACTGCTAAGGCTAATTCCATATCACCTTCTCCTAAATTATCAATTTGTACTGCTTGATTAAATTCTTCTATGTGGTTTTTTATAAATTGGGTAAGTTTTCTAAGAGACTCAAATTTAACATTTCCTTTTTCATCTAAAGTAGGTTCATCAAGATTTTTTTATTTCATCTTCTTTATTATTCTCTTCACTTTGTTCTAAAATTCTATCATATTCTATTTGAACTCTATCATCATATTTTTCTTGATCTTGTTCTTCCATGTAACCAGATTCTATTTTCTTACCACTTCTTAAGATTCTAGGCATTTTTGTTTTAGGATTTTTTTATCTTTTAATAATATATGTTGTATATATATATATGCTTTTTATTTTTGGGTAACATCTATGGTTAAAGTTCTTCCTATTTTGAAATCTAACATCTATGAAATGGACTTAAAGTGTGCAAATTTTGATTAATGATCTTTTGTAATTTTGTTTTATAATTTTTATGGTTTTTTATGTTTTATAAATCAAAATGATGCCTAATATTTTTCACGTTGGATTCACCAAAGAATGTAGCGCAAAAATTTTTGCACTCATTTTATCAAGGCTAATGGATCCATGTCTTAGATGGGAATGGGAGAATGAATGGTCCACACCCCAGAAGAGAGGCACTTGATCGTACCTTCTTATGGTGATTTTTTGACGAATTGGGTGGGTTCACCAAGAAACAATTTATGGTAGTTTTTGAGCCTACATTTTGGAATTTATTTTGATGTGTTCCTTTTATCACATCACACATACACCTAGTTTGACCAATATGCAACTACACTAATCTATATGTAATTTTGATTTATATGTAAGCAGTAAAAAGCAAAAAATAAAATCTAAATAGGCAATGCAATGCTTAAAAAGTGATTTAGAACACTTACTTGTATGGAAGTCTGAAGAAGATTTTTATTTTTTGATGCAAGCAATATCGGTCAAAATCCAACAAAATTGGGTGGCCCAATTATGCAAAAAACCATTCGATCTTGACTAAAAGCTACATTTTTATGATTGGATGCAAAAAACAACAATTTCACAGGGAAACATGCATTTGAATGGATTAAATTACAATGAGAAATGATCTTACGATAATAATGGAAGGATTTTAATATGTATATGTATGCTAAATGTTTGAATATTTATGATATCATGAAGGAATATGCCTATTAAATCCAAAATAATAATGGTAATGAATTGAAACTAATGTAATAGATATAAAATATAATTCTAAATAATAGGAATGGATAAATAAGATGTAAAATTTGAGATCTGGTTGCCCCTAGTTGGCTAAATTGCAACGATGCGTGTTGTGGGTAAAATCAGGTGCTTTTGTTCAAAATCAAGCAGAATGATATCACGATCGGGTGATCCGATATCGCTTAAATCCGACTGATGCACAATTTGAATCTACAAAAATATAGTGAAAAGGTAAAAGTATGGTGTGAAATTATGAAGGATTTCTAGGGAAGAATCCAAGACGAGGAGCCTAGATTAAAAATAAGGGAGTCATGTGAGCTATTGGGCTCAAAATGGAAAAGGTTGCAACTTCTTCTAATCTGGTCAAAATCGGGTGAACCGATCCCACAAATATCGTGTAGTTGCCCAAATAGAGACAAGGAGTTACAAATTATTTTGTCACCTTACTAAAGCAGGCACTTTTCAATTTTGGATGAAATCGTGTGATTTCGCGTAGAGGTTAAAAATAAACTTGTAACAGGCACAAAAATTGAGGTAACAAATTAGGGGTGACAAATTTGATTTTTCAAAATGTTTTTACCTTAGTTTTAATTAATGTGAGTCATTTTTATGGTGCTATAGATACACCTTATAAAATCCAACTTAAAATAATATTCAACACCATAAAACATCAACTAAACACCTTACAATCCTTTCAAAATATTTGAGCAAATTAATTTTGCAAAACCCTTATAACTCCCTCTGCAACCTTAGAACCAATTTAAAATATGTAAAAATTAATTTTTAAATGGCCAAACTATATTCCCGAAATTTTCGGTGCCCAAGATTAATGCATACCTCTTTCTTTCCCCAAAATGGGTTTCGATGTGATTCGATCCATCGTATCCCCAAGCCTAAGTGCCTTAGCACTTGGGAGCCCACCGCGTGGGCTACTAGTGCCCACATGAAGGAAGGAGGATTTCCTTCCTCTTATGCCTTCGTCGCCATTTGATTTTCCATGAAACTCGCACACTCTATCTCCGCTTTGGATGCAATATAATTCGTAAGGCACAATAATATTCAAAGGCATGGTAAGGTTTTTTAAGGTGGGATTTCCCCCCTTATATACACATTTTAATTTTCTCCTCACGTTGGTGCTTTGTAATTTGAAATCGTATTTCAAATTTTAACTTTAATAACCCACCTTAGGGTTATTTAACCTTAGCTTAGATTAATTTATAATTAATAATTAAATTAATTAATAATTAATTTAAATAACTTTATAAGTTAAGTAAATTAATTAATAAATTAATTTTAAACTTCATTTGCATAATATTATAATATTATTTACTTGGGATTTTTCTTGCAGTTTGGACCTCATTTGATTTTATGAAATCGGGTTATCCTTTTGAATTTATTGGAGAACCTGAAACTGACGCTACCAACTGAAATTACCACTAATTGGTACTGAAATATTGACATCAATGACCACTCACTCTTGACATCAATGACAATTCATCTACTCAAAATGTCTAACATAAGGTCTTCCTCTTCCTTGTTGTGTCATCTCTCCTTCAACACAATTTCTAGGCTTCTAAAATTCAATTTAATCTGATATCAAAATGATGTAGACTAGACGAAGGGGGTTAACTGAACAACAACCTGCCCTAGTAGTAAAGGACTCTTGGTTCACTAACACCCGTAGTATGGCATTCAGATTCATTCTAATTTATATGTGCTAGATGATAAGATGAAAATTGGTAAGATGATAAGGCAATATCTTATGACGATAATCCTATGAGACAACAATATCTTAAGCACACGATGACATTATGTGATATAGTATCACTTTGAGATGATAATATATAAAGATGGTAACTTTCACAAGATGACAATACCCCAAGATGCTAAGGGAAAAATACGACATGCTTTCAAGTCAATATGACATTATCACTTTGTACAAGACACCAATATCGCAAGACAATGGTCAGGGTAAAATATAACACACTTTCAAGTTGGCATATTCTTGCCAAGATGGTGTTTCCAAGATGACACACATATGACAATGTTCCACGTGATAAGAAGTACATGTTCCATGTGATAACAACTCCTCCAATAATAATACTATAAAAATTTCCCCTTACATAAGACGATCATGTTCAAGATGACTATGGTTAAGTCGACAATGCTCATGATGGTTCCCTTCATGTTGACAACATGTAATGGCGTCAATGATGACACTTCCAAACAAGTGTACAAAAATTCATTTCCACAAGACTGCAGTTCCTCAAGATGATGAAATATTATGATGGCTAGGGTGCAATATGGTACTACCATGAGACTATAGTTCCTTGAGATAATGCAATTTCCATTGAAGGCATGATGCAATTTTGAATTGAAAGGAGTATCCTTCTAAACTGCAAGAATCCTCTTGTCTTCACCTATAAAGTTATAATCTTGCACACACTATCCTATGCAATCTATAAGATGCAACTTCAATAAAAAAAAAATTACCATAAGATTTAAACACAAAATAAATTCAAGGTGTAAAATTATGGCATTGCTAATGTGTCTGTTGGTTGTATATTACATAGGTATCTCTTTTACTTAAGTCTCTTATGCCTATCAACCTCTCTTTTTCCTCCTCTTCTTTTCTCTTCTTTTATTTTATGCTTGTCAGCCTCTCTCTTTTCCGATCAGTTCCTCTTCGTCTTCCTCTTTCTTTTTCTCCCTTTTGCATATCGCTCTTCCTCATGTTGATTCTCTTACTCTTTTTGCATGAAGGACTTTTATACGTGGTAATGACAATTATATACGATTGGTAGTTATCTTACCTATAACCATTTGGATGCTCTTGCATCAATGCATGATCACAATTTCTCTTCAAAATGGAATCTTGGAATTCTCTAGAGACTTTGACTTTCAAATAACAACACCCCTCAAGTTTGATGGCTTTACAATGTTTACAAAAGAGCCAACAATTCATATAAATTTGCGTGGGATTAATGGTAAGACTAAGGTTCAAATTTAATGGGGAAGAATTATACACCATTAGAATTCAAAATAAAATATTTAAGATTAAAATTTAACCAAAAATTGTACACCTAATACTTTAAGTAAACTTAATTTAATTAGATAAACATATATTAAATAAATAATATAAAATCTTCTCATAGATCTTTAGACTTAAAAAATGGTCTATGAAATCGTACAATCCTAAAGCCCACGCTAGAGTCCACCAAGGGGTCCAATTCCCACAGCAAAAGAAAATTATTCTAGAAAACTATCTCCCTATCAAACAGGGTTGAATATATAGACAAGGGTACATACCCTGTTATTTTCGAGGACTTCTCAAAGGAATTGCACATTTCTACATCATATCCATTCCATCTGTTGGGCACAATCACAACTACTTTGTAAGACATTTTGTGGTTTCCCTCTACAATGTATGTAGCCACGTGTTTTTTTTTTTTTTTAAGGATGTGGGGTCCATTGCAAAAAAGTCAAAGGACGTCTGTGTAATAGAATTGTAGACACAGAATCTCTACTTCAACGAAGAATGAGTTGAAAGATTTTTGCACAATAAGAACAAACCGAAGTCTAGAGCTAATCCTTTGTACGTGGAAAGAGGGAACAAGTGCGAGAAATGTTTTATTTTGCACTGGTATTCCTCTTCCTTTGGACGTAGGATCCTTTTATCATTGAAATGATTATCGCAATTCACATGTAAGTTATCAAGAAATCAAGAGATATGGAAGTAAAAATTTATCACTAAAAGAACAAAGGAACTCTTTCCCTTTTCCTCCCAGCGCAAACAATTATGGTGTCATTGCTGCCCATGATTAGATAATTTACTTTACCCTACTAACAGATACTAATATGATTAGATTGATTGATAAAGAATTACAATTATTATAAAAAAGTGTTGGATCTTCAATATCTCTGGGACACTAATGAAAACATATTTATTGCAAATGTTAGATCTTCAATATATTTTGTAACCTGACTTGAAAAGAAATATAAAGTATTTTGTTTTTTTTAATAGAATTTTTAAGACAGAAGTTTATGAGACAGCATATTTACTTTTTACATAAGTTGATTAAAAATTTGTTTAAGTTTGTTAAAAAATTAGGTTAGTATAATATGTTAAGAGTTGTATTAGTTTTAACTAGAAAACATCTGGTAGTTAGGAGCAGAATACATCTTAAAATTTTGTATCAATTTCAACCAGACTACATTAAAAACAGAAAAACAAAGAATATAATTTTGTAATTAAAAATTAATCTTAATTTTAATTTTTTAAATTTAGATTAACATAATTGTAAACTTTTTTAAAATTTAGGTTAGCATAATAGTTATAATATATCAAAAATTGTAAAGCTCTTAGAAGAATTTTGTATCAGTTCAACCAGAACACATATACTAACTAAAACCAAACATATAATTTTATATCTGTAAATTAATATAATATTTTTTAATAATACTTTATAATTATAATAAAAAAATCATATTTACATGTAAAAAGTTGTTAATGTTGTAATTGTTTTACAATATGTATTGTTATTACATCAGAGTTACACCAAAAAGTAAATAACCCATCACCGCGCAATACAATCATACTCGCTAATAGCTATAGCATTCAATTTTTCATGTCTCATTACATTAAACGTGATTTTACTTTAATTTTTTTCAACATATCAAATTTAATAAGTAAAACACTCATCAAATTCAAGTTTAATAAAGAAAACACATCAAATTTCTATATACTCCCACAAAAACAACTCAAGAAACAGATATCCGATAGAAAATCCATTGGCAAAACAAAATATGGTTTAATGCCCCAACTTGAAACATGGATTGGGGTCGAAGGCGAAACTACACATGATTACATCTCTATCCCTTGTAGGGCATCTGGGAAGGAAATCCCAAGACCTCTTACATAAATCATACACAACTACATCAAGACTAGTACACTTTATTTTGAAGCACAAATAATCCTCTGCCCCTATGCATTCACAGTGATCCCAATTCCAGTCTGGACCCAAAATTTCAAGCATATCAGAAGGCATCCTCGCAATTTCGCTCCAGTCTGAAGCTCTGGGATTCTCTGGAGAATCCAGCTGATAAATAACAACATCACTCAACTTCAATGGATTCACAATGGCTACAACCAGGAGGACCAGCGATCCACATCCAACAAGCCTAGGCATAGGATTCCCACCAGGCAAACGATGTGGCACAAAGTTCATGGCGCTGAAATTGTTCATATCGCAGATCCTAACGCCCAAGCCTTCCGGAGGTTCGAATACTAACAAAAAAAGAAAATTATTCCATAAAACTATCTGTCTGTGAATCAGGGTTGAATTTCTAGGCAAGGATAGATTCCCTGCTAATTTCCAGGACTTCTCAAGAGAATCGTACATTTCTACATCGTACTCATTCCCTCTGTTGCGCACAATCACTACTACTTTGTAAGACTCTTTGTGATTTCCCTCTACAATGTATGTAGCCACGTGTTTGTCGAAGGATGTGGGATTCATTGCAGGAAATTCAAAAGACGTCTGAATAATAGGATTGTAGACGCAGAATCTCCACTCCAAGGAAGAACGAGCAGCAGCGTATTTGCGCAATAAGAAGAGACCGAGGCGTCGGGCTGATCCTTTGAAAGTGTAAAGAGGGAATGAATTGTTGGAGGAGGAAAGCGGAATGTTCAACCATGTTCTTGTGCAGAAGACGTACGCCACACAATGACTATTCGCATGGAAAACCAGCCACTGTTCGGATTTACGTTGTGGCTGTTGAGTCCATAGAGTTAAGAATTCGTCAGAGGACAACATAACATTCCATTCTTTGCAGACACAACGAGAACGCGCCACAGAATTCAATGGAAGACGTGCAAGTACGGTCTCGAGTATGACCTCGGGCAAAGCGGAAATTGTATTCGCTTCGTCTGAAATACATTCAGAGCCCATTTTCGTCGGATAAGAAAGCAGGCTTGACTAGACTAAATCAACCAGAGAGAGAGGATGTTTGTTTCGAATTAATACCGTCCCGTTGCGAAATTGCTTTGAGACGCAGACGGTGTAGTTTTGAATGTTTATGACATTGTGGGTTGTAAAATTACTTTAAGCTTATTTAACAGCGGGTAAGTCTGTTGATAGGAGACCGTTCCAATTCTAGACGGTTGGTATTTTGTGGATATTTTGTTGAGGAGAATAGGTTATATATATATATTTTATAATTAAAACTAAATTTTAATATTTATTAAAATTTTAATTTTAATTTTAAAATAAAAAAATTTATAATGTTATTATTATTTAAACTTAACAGCATATAAATTTAACCATGTTGTAAATATACTTGAAAAGCAATGTACATTAAAAATTTAGTAAGTAAAAATAATTATATATAATGAGTTCAACCTAAATTGGTAATACAATTAAAATAATTATATAGATGCAAATATTAAATGGAAAGAAAAGGTGAGAAACATCTATGGGTAGACGTATGGATTATATTCTACCTTTAAAAAATATTTCGATGTGCACAATATTGTGCTTGATTGAGGGTCTCTAACTGATGTATTTGAAAAATGAAGACGCCACCTGTAAAAGTTTTAAAATGATTCATCCTTTTTACAATGGTACAATGATGAAAGAACTTAGGATCTACTTACTAAACTTTCAAGGAAAGCATAAGTTAGTAAATGTCGAGCTTGTTGTTTGATTCCATAAAATAGTTAATGTGAATGCAAATCGAACAACACCAAACAATAAGAACTATAAAATTAAATACGTAATGCGATACATACAATTGTACCATGAAATAAACTTTTCTTATAATGCGAGTGGATCTTCAATGTTATGATAAAATATGCCCCAAATGTGGGGTTACATTTGCTTATTATATTTGATACAAAGATTACAAGACACTAGGGTTCTTCGAAACCCTAGTAAACAAATAGTGGTGGTATCTTCACGTTCGATCTGATCCCAATAGAGGTGAATGAACTTTTTGATATCCTATGCAGGACCACTCTAGCTTCAACAACTACCAACAAATATGATTTCTAGATCTACATATAGAAAGTAGCAACAAGAGTTAGCAATACCTATGAGGGCTCTAGTGCATGAGACCCTAAAAAATAAAATTACTAAAACCCTAGTTGCAAAGCACATAATTCTGTAAGCAAATCTAAAAATACTAAAATAAATACAATAAACCTTTTTTCCTTATCTCATGCTGACTTGTTTTTTGATCTTCATTTTTATTGCAAGAAATGGTGCACAGATACCCTAGTGACACCCGAGGGGTAGTAGGGCTACAAAACTAGGGCTGTGAATGCCCGCAGGCACTCAAAAATGGTAGGAGGTGCCTAGATGTGCTCAGTGATGGCATGAAGCACCCAAATGTGTTTGGTGACGATAGGTAGTGCCCAAAGATGCTCAAGAAACTCGAAGGGGTATTCAAGGAGTTGTAGAAAATAATGTAAAACTAGATCTAGTTCATGTGAGATAGGTGGCGACTGGTGTGGAAGCGACGGTTAACAAGAGAGGATGGAAGAGGTGAGGAAAATTGGATGCTTGAAGACTTATGGTACAAATGTTCACGGATCTCAAGACTTAGGGAAAATTTTTTAGGGTTTGTTAGGGGTTGATTCATCAAAATGACTTGTCTTTATAATCTCTCCCAGGGCACATTAGGGTTTCAATGACATAATTTGTGTGGTCAAGATTAAAACATGATCGAGGGTGGAGATTAAATATGGGTATGTGACATGGATTAAGGCGGATGAATGGCTAGGATTAAATCATGATGAATGGATGGGATTAATTCATACATATATACATACATTTATTAAATATATATAAATATAATATATAAAATATTATTATTTAAATATATATTAACAAAATACATATAAATATATATAAATAATGAATGAATATGGTGGGAAACTATGGACGGATGACAAGTGGCTATACTTTGGTGTCTACAAATGCCCCTTTTAGTGCCATGTTATATGGTGCGAAAATACAAGATACCTGGTTTGGCTTGATGTAGAGGTAAATTTCTCTTGTTGGAATGAAAATATGAACATGGAGATAAAAGAATTTTGATTTTGTAGCTTACCTCCTCAATTGGTTAATGAGTGATGGATGCATCTCACGAGCAAATTAGAAGATTTATGCAGATGATAGTGTGAAATACATGGTGCAATTATGGATGATACGAATGATGTAGATGTAATGTTATTTTTGCCCCAACAGTGGAAGGGGGTTGTTGAAATATATAAGTGATTGATTCTATTTTTATCCTAATAGAGAAAAAGGGGTTTTGGCCAAGTGTAGATGTCATTATCATGTAATATGTATCCCATTATGGGAAAATCAAAGTCAAATGTGGTTGCCCCAAGTTTGAGGTGATTCCCATGCTATTGAAGAATGTGTCTTTCAACATCATTGATATGCAAGGTGATGAAAATACAACAAAAAGAAAAAGAGTCAACCTTAGAGGGCCTACTAGTGACTATCGGATAAATACTACAATTGGAACCGATCACCTTAGCTAGTGCCTATCTCTGTGATGATTGTCAATGTAAAAGGAATGATGAATTTATGGTTTTTTCCATGTTTCAATCCCCATAAACTAGATCATCGATGATAATTGGAGAGCAAATTGGTCTTGGCATAGTTTCACTTGAGTTGTGAAGTACCAAAATTGATTTTTTTTATTAATGAGATATTGGATGATGAAGATGGCCAAGTTTCCTTATGATAATTTATTCATCTTACTAAATTGCATGGATGCAAGTCATTGTAATCACCAAGGAAATAGAATAGACCACTAGATACGAGGTTCACTTGAAATTTGTTAACTTGGTAAATGTATGAATGCAATGATTGAAAGATGATGTGTTAATAAAAATATGATGATGAAAAAAGCATCACGACAAAAATGAACACAATGATGAAATTGATGATGAGAATGATAAAAATGGTTGTTTTGTGAAAATTTAAACCATTTTGAAACATTTTGTACTTTGTAATGAGATTTTGCGACATTTGATCGCAAGAAAAAAATATAAATCCAAATCGATTTTGGTTTTCACAAAACATGATATTATGATGATATTGATGTATGGATGCAATTGGGAATTATGGGGTAGAGGTAAGCTACATTTTTGGTTTTGTTTATTCATTTTATCAAAATTAACACCAAACACCTATGGGCACTTTTTGCTTGCACAAATACCCATCAAATTTTGATACTTTTCCAAATGTAGGGAGGCATTTCAATGCATCAAGAAGTGTCCATGCGCATTTCAATGCGACTGAAACAAATATAAATAGTCTATAGAGGGAAAATCAAGCTCATTTGTGCATTCACAAATTTCTAAAGCTACGTCTAAGGGAGTAGTGTGAAGTGAAGTGGAGTGGAGTGATTGGAGTGAAGCTACAAAAGCTAGTGCCTATCTTTGTGATGACTGACAATGTAAAAGGAATGATGAATTTATGATTTTGTCCATATTTCAAGCCCCATGAACTAGGCCATTGATGACAAATAGAGAGCAAATTGGTCTTGGCATAGTTTCACTCGAACGATGAAGTACCAAAATTGATTTTATTTTTTGATTAATAAGATATTGGATGATGAAGATGATCAAGTACCCTTATGGTGATTTATTCATCTTACTAAATTGCATGGATGTAAGTCACTACAATCACCAAGGAGATAGAATAGACCACTAGATATGAGGTTTATTTGAAATTTATTAACTTGGTAAATGTATGAATGCAATGATTGAAACATTTGGACCGTTACGAAATATTTTGTATTTTGTAATGATATTTTATGACTTTTGATCACAAGTAAAAATTATGAATCCAAATCAATTTTAGTTTTCACAAAACATAATATTATGATGATATTGATGTATGTATGCAATTGATAATGATGGGGTAGAGGTAAGCTACCTTTTTGGTTTTGTTTATTCATTTTATAAAAATTGACACCAAAAACTGATGGGAGCTTATTGCTTACACAAACACCCACCAGATTTTGACACTTTCCCAAATACATGGAGGTGCTTCAATGCATCAGGAAGTGTCCATGGGTATTTCAATGCACCTAAAACAACCATAAATAGTCCATAGAGGGAAAATTAAGCTCATTTGTGCATCTACAAATTTTGAAAGCTATGTCTTAAGTAGTGGAGTGGAGTGAAGTTGCAAAATCTATGGTAATGGATGGATCAGATGTGACTACGGGAGCAGGTGTATGCTTTACCTAGGTAAGTGCTCCTGATTTTCTTTTGTTTTTGTTGTACAATTTTATTTTAAAATAATATAATGTATTTGACATTAATGCTTTGTGTTGTATTTTAGCTAAATATTTTAGAGGTTCAACATCAGTTCTCACCTCTCATCCCTGGGGTGAGAAAGGTGCTATGGGAGGATGAGTGGGATTTGTTGGAGGTTGTTGGGCTAGCTGGGATAACTAAGATAGATGTAGTAAGGGTTGATGAGGGGTATCTCTCTACCTTGGTAGAGATATGGGATCCAGATAGGGGAAATTTCAACTCCCTACTAGAGAGGTTACTATGATACTTGAGGACATATATCACATCCTCAAGTTGCAAATGGAGGGCTTGTGTGTCAAAGTTTGACATGACAAAAAGAATGAGTTCAGATACATGTTTGAATATGGGTGGGAGGATGTGGAGGTGACGGGTGGAGGGATAATATACTTGTCCATGTATGTGGACAAGAAGTTGGATGCCCTACCCAAATTGGTGATGTTCACATTGGCCAACATAGTGGTCCCAGATAGTACTAGTTGTTGGTTCCCATGGAACCCTATCGGGTTGGTGTGCAATATAATTGCTACACCACAAGTGTATGCATGGGCTTCTGCCTTATTGGTACAATTGTATCGAGAGCTATATGAGGTGAGGAGGTAGAGGTACCAGGGAATAGGTTGCAATTTGCTACTACAATGCTAGTATTGGGAGCACTTTAGTGGTGGCTCAACCTATGAGTTTACCATATAAGGGATAGGATAGGGAGTAACCCTATGCGATGAGGTGGTTGGTGGTAGAGGAGGTGTAGTCGAGTTGTCCCATTCAAATGAGGTAGTGGTATAGGGATTTATGGGCTGGATTGAAAACATCTTAGGTGGTATGGAGGCCATGGAAAGATGCCATATGGATGGGTGATGGGAAAAATCTATGATGGATGTAGCATGCTAGATGGGTGTTGTAGTAGTTCAAACTAAGACAAATAGTTCTTGAGGAACCTATACTTTATAGGAGTTATCAGGATGAGATGGGTCTGCCTTGTATCGAGGCATGGATTTCTACTTATGAGGATGATGAGGATATGGATCTCCTCTATGTAGATGATGTAGGGACTAATAAAGAGTATGATGCATGGTTTGCGACTCAGTCACTATGGGTACCAATTTTGGTAGTATATGGGGGGAATGGAGATGGGAATGAGGTTGAGGATAATGATGAGGCTCTTAAGTTTTAGAGGAATCTTCAAGCTAGTAGTCATATGAGGCATACTAGGAGGATAGCAGAGCAGAATCTAGAGTTGGAGGGGATGCATATGGTGGATATGGCATTGAGGATAGGAAAAATATTCCAGATGGGCTTACTTGTTCATAGTGAGGATGATCGGGTGAGGTTGAAGTAGTTAGTATAAGAGCGAGAATCTATAATAGCAACTTAGGATATAGATATAGCTTGGCTACAGGATAGGGAGGTGGCTCAAGAGGTAGAGATATCTCAATTATGGATGGAGCTAGAGGTATGACCAATTGTAGGTGGATACGAGGATATGATTGTGAGGCTCTAGGTAAAGCTACTAGAGGGGCATTTTAGGCAGAGACATGATGTACATTACCTTCGATCTCAATATGGATATATTTGATCATTAAGGATCAATTAATGGAGCATAATATTGGGCTTCCAAAACCACTCTCCTCACCCATATCTGGGTTAGCTAATCCTAGTGAGTCTAGGCATAGTTCTAGATCTAGGGACCCTTAAGGGTCACAAGGGTCCTCTTATAGGCATGAGCTAGTGCTTAGATACACTTTTTGTATAAGAGCCTTGGTTCTCCATTGTATTTAACCTTTTGGGCACCTATTGTACATGTGATATTTATATATATACATGAATTTTACTTTTGTATTATGTTTTTTATAAATGCTTTTATATTGATTCATGTATATATGGATGATTAATGTGAGTGAAAATGTATGTATACATATGATTAATGCAAGTGATAGAATGTGTATGAATGCAATTGTTCTAATGATAATTAATAGTTTAGATTTTGCTTGGCCATGTTTTAGCATTGTTGTTTAATTAGGGATATCAGACTTATGGTAGGTGGGGTGAAAAGACTCATGAAATGACATGGATGTTGACATGTAAGAAGATATGGATGTTGATATGGAAGAATATATAGATGTTGATATGGAAAATTGATCGTTTTGTAGAGACTCAAACATACTAGTGATATCAAACAAACTAACTAAACACTGCCTTATTTTTCTAAGACCAAATATGTGTGCAATAAATTCATTTACCAAATCAAGAGCTTGATAATGACTCAAAGTAATCAAGAACCAGTGTTTGTGGAAGTGATTTCATTAACTCGTCTTTAGTAAATTGGGTGAAATTTGTTATGTATGAGACCAAGAAGCTAGCATGTCCTTATGTGCGGTCAGAGGTCTCTTTAAAAGAGACATGTCACCATGCATGAACATACTCCACTACTAGTCAATCATCTATAGCTTCGGTGGAGACAAGCTTCATAGTCTAAGGTTTTGATATTTAGGCTTTGGAGATGACTACCTAACAGTATGACTGGAAATGTAGTACTATACTTACAACTTGAGGATATATGGTGT
Source organism: Wollemia nobilis (assembly GCA_028583015.1). Lineage (NCBI taxonomy): Eukaryota > Viridiplantae > Streptophyta > Pinopsida > Araucariales > Araucariaceae > Wollemia > Wollemia nobilis. Next base: position 1,907,490 of record JAQPPZ010000371.1, on the reverse strand, counting down.
TTGATGAAATATTTAGAGCTTTGGGGAATCAAATTATCAACCTAACTATGATGAGAATTGTACCCTATCCTTACTACTTTATATTTTGCATTTGGAAGCAATTGTGATAGTGGTGAAAAATATTGTTTTTGTGGACTATGTTGCATGATGGGATAAGCAAGGAATACCCTTTTCACTTTTATATTCAAACAAAATATTGTGTTATCCCTCTTTGACACAAAATGATTCTAAGATGTGTGATTTTATGTTTGGTTTAAGAATGTTTTGGAGTCAATTCCCATAACTCAATATTTTCTTAGTGAAAATTATGTCTTGGTCCTAAAGAAAACTCAACATTTATTTGGAGGCTACTTAAAGCACTAGGAGTTGTTGAGTCACTAAAAACACCTAGGAATTATAGACATGTGGTTTATAAATGATAATGTTGAATTTATGAAATGGTACAATGTAATGGAATGGTGCCCTTGATTAAGGCAATATGACTTTAATGGACCAATTAATATATGAACTGAATAAATTAGCCCTAATATGAAATGTGAAATGTGAAAATATGTTGGTGTGAATATAATGAATGAAATGTGTGTAATGTAATTTATGCAATGCAATGTTTGAGATAAAATGTATGAAATGCAATGTTGTTTTCATGTAATAGCCATGTATATATACATATATAAATCACATTATGCATAGAATAATTTCAAGTGTATAAAATTAAGTGGTTTGGGCTCTTCAAATCCCTCTAGTCTGGAAAGTCTATAAGTACCTTTACCCACCTTTTGAGTGGCAATGTATGGACCTAAGCAATTAGCCATAAATTTACCACGAAGATGAGGTAACAGATTGGTGTTTTGTTAATTCTCTTTAAGAACAGGACATCCTACTTAGAATTTATGTAGATGAACTTTGGTATTGTAAGCGCATTTAAGTTAGTATTGATATACTCGCAAATGCTCTAAATCATTGACTCACCTTTCATCAAAAAGTGTGAGTTGGTCAAGACGTGCTTGTCTAGAAGTGTCATCATCTATGAATTCTTGTAATAAAATTTGCAAGGAGGGAATCTCAAGCTCAGGAGGTATGATTGCTTCATCTCCATAAACCAATGAAAATGGTTTTGCCCTAGTAGGTGTGTAGATGCTTGTTTGATAAGCCCATAATGCCAAGGGAATTTTTGTATGCCAATATCTATGATTTTATTTAATAAGTTTCAACACCTCTCACTACTATAACAAAAAATGAGGCTTTTATTTTGGAATAACACTGCTTCTCAAGCCTTCCAAGGCCTCAAGGAAGCCATGTGTTCCACTCTAGTTTTGGCCACTCTTGATTTTAACAAGCCTTTTTTCATTGAATATGATGCTTCGGGTGCAGGTATTGATGCTATTTTAATGCAACAGGATCATCTATTAGCTTTCAAAAGCAAGAAAATTTCAGGTAAGAATTTGGGATGATCTACTTATGAGAAGGAAATACTAGCTATTTTACATACCATAGAGAAATGAAGGTACTATTTATTCAGTAGTGATTTCATCATTAAGACTAATCATAGTAGCCTTAAGCATTTTCTAGAACAACGTCTCTCATACCCTAAACAAAATAAGTGGATGACCAAACTATTGGTTTACAATTTCATCATTAAGTATATGAAAGGCAAAGAAAATATGGTAGCTAATGCTTTGTCTCAAAAATACAAGGATGAGGTGACCATCAATGCCATTTTGGGTGCTTGTCCCAAATGGTTGTCACAGCTTCAAAAAAATGGTTAGCTGATTTAGAAACTACTCAAACTATTCAAGATATGAAAACAAGATCATCATTGCATCCTTACTTTTCATATTCAAATGGATTGCTTCACAAGAAATATCACATCCATATTTCGTAGGGTTCCACTATTAAATCTATGGTTATCCAAGCATTGCACATATCCCCTCTAGCAGGACACTCCAAATTCTTGAAAACATACCAACAAGTGAAATAATCATTTTCCTAGAAAGGATAAAAAATTGATGTTAAAATAGTTATGGCTAAATGTGAGGTATGTCAACATAATAAAGGTGAAATAGTTAAATATCCAGGACTGCTACAACCCTTACCTATTATGGACTGCCAATGAGAGCACATATGCATGGATTTCATTGAGGGTCTCCTAAATTAGAGGGTAAAATAATGATCTTTGTGGTTGTGGGTTGTCTTTCCAAATATGCTCATTTTTTTGCACTACATCCCTACTCAATAAGTAAAGTGGCCAAGGTATTTGTTGACTCCATTTTCAAGTTACATGGTATACACAAAACTATTGTGAGTCACTATGATCCTATTTTTACTAGCAACTTTTGGAAGGAATTATTTCGTCTTAGTGGTACCAAGTTGAATATGTCATATTAATATCACCCCCAGTCTGATGGTCAAACAAATATAGTTAACAAGTGTTTGTATACTTACCTTTGTTGTTTTTCTCAAGATAAGCCATATCACTAGATTCAATGGATTTTAATATTAGAATGGTGGTATAATACTTCTTACCACTTTTTCCTCAAGATGTCTCCATTCGAAGCTTTGTATGGTCAAAAGCCTCTAGCAATCACAAACTATGTTCCAGGCTCTTCCAAAGTAGCTCACGTAGATTATTTGTTACAACAATATTATATGATAATTAAACTTCTAAAAGATAATTTGACCCAAAAACAGAATTGTATGAAGCAGCAATAGGACTTACATAATTTGAAATGACAATTTAGCATAGGAGATATGGTCTTTTTGTGCCTATAGCCTTATAAGTAACTATCCTTTAAGATCAAGTCTAATTAAAAGTTGACTCCTTGATTTTATGAGCCCTACAAAGTAGTTCTTTGCATTGGTGAAGTTGCATATCAATTAGAGCATCCACCCTCTTCTTGGAGACATCCATTTTTCATTTACCTTGTCTCAAATAAGTGATTGGTCAAAACATTTAATTCTAGATAACGCTTCCATTACTAGATGAAGAAGGCTGAATAACTCTTCAAACTAAAGTAATACTGTTATCCAGATTACGTCATATTCAATAACACCAAATTCAAGAGTTCTTGATTAAGTGGTAGGACCTTCTAGAAGAGGATGCTACACAGGAATCAAAGAATATTTTCCAATATTTTCCATATTTGAGGACAAAGCTTTCTAAGGGTGAAGCCATGTTACAATCTCAATATAGCATAGTCAACTATATTTCCAATTGAATTACTTTTTATCAAAAACATTTTTATATAGGAATAAAATTATTTGATTTAATTATCATTGATTATTTTTATCCTATTGTGTATATTCACAAGAGACTCCACCCTCTCTAAGTGGCTATGAGACTTTACCCTCTTTGAGTGGTTTGATTTGTTAATATTGGATTGATTTGATATTTCTTGCTTCAGTGTTCGTTTTTCTCTTTGTTATTTATTTTGTGCATTGATAATTCACAATTTTTAGAAGAATTGCTCCATATTTGCACTCTTATATATGATACACTTATGCATATTTACTCAACCTTCACTTGCACCCTAACTTACATGACACTTGTGTATTTCTTACACTCTACAAATTTACATGACACTTGTGCATTTCCTATATATTCATACTTATATAAAGAGGGAAATATAACTTGCACTCTAAACTATGAATCATCCTTAATATATTATTTACAAATGTACCATGAAGGTACCATGGGGGTACATTAACATTAACTGAATAATGTAATATACCACGATACTTTTGGACTACAATGATTATCCTATATTCACCTATAAATCTATAATTTTGCACAAACCATCCTATGCAATCTACAAGGTGCAACTTCAATAACACAAAACATTCACCATAAAAAATACACAAAACAAATTCAAGGTGAAAATGTGCATGTTGATTGTATATTACAAAGGCCTCTCCCTCTTTTACACAAGCCTCTTATGCTTGTTAACCTCTCTCTTTCCTCCTCTTCTCTTCCCTTCCTTTAGTTTATGTTTGCCAACATCTCTCTTTTCTAATTGGTTCCTCTTCCTCTTCCTCTTTCTTTTTTTTTTTCTTCCTTTTGCATACTACTCTCTCTTGTGGATTCTCTTCTTCTTCTTGCATGAAATGTTTTTATATGTGATAGTGGCAGTTGCATATGGTTAGCAATTATCTTACCTATAATTATTTGGATGCTCTTACAATGCATGCTCAAAATTTCTCTTGAGAATGGAACCTAGAATTCTCTTGGAAACTTCAAATGCCAAATAACAACACCCCTCAACTTTGATAGCTTGTTATTCGTTTAAATTTATTAATGGTAAGATTAAGGTTCTAATTTAATAAGAAAGAACTATACACCATTCAAATTTAAAATAAGAAATTCAAAATTCAAAGCTAACAAAGAAAAATTAAACACTTAAATAAACTAAGTTTAATTATATAAACATATATAAAATATATAATATAAATTTTTGTCATATTCTCATATGACCTATGATATCTACACTTTAAAAATGGTCTATGGAATCTTGAGATCCTAAAGCCCACGCGAGAGTCCACAGGGGGTCTAATTCCAACAGCAAAAGAAAAACATCCACAAAACTATGTGCGTGTTAAACAGGGTGAATACATAGGAAAGGGTACATACCCTGCTATTTCCCAGGACTTCTCAAAAGCGTTACATGTTCTATGTAATATTCATTCACTCTCTTGGGCACAATCACTACTACTTTGTAAGACTTTGTGGTTTCCCACTACAATGTATGCAGCCACGTGATTGTTGAAGGATGTGGGATCTACTGTAGGAAATTCAAAGGACATCTGTATAATAGGATTGTAGACGCAGAATCTTCGCTTCAAAGAAGAATAAGCATGAAGATTTTTGCACAATATGAATAGACCAACAAAAACATATAAATTTATATTTTAAAATTAATATGATTTTTTTTGTTTTTCTGTTTTTATTTGGATTAGCATATCAAAAATCGTATCAATTTATTTATTACAACGTTTAAAACCAAAACACTAAAATAGAACAACAAAACATATAATTTTATATCTAAAAATTAATGTATATATTTTAAAAAAATATTTTATCATTATAATAAGAAAATTATATACACAACTTAAAATTTAGTAAAATGTTGTTCAATATTATAACTGTTTTAGAATATGTATTATTAGATCAGAGTTACACACAAAAGTAAATAACCCATCACCGCCCAATACAATCATACTCATTTTAGCATTCAAATTTTCTTACCTCATTATAATCATAATCATTTTAGCATTCAATTTTTGTTGCCTCATTATATATTTTTTATTATACTATACAATTATACTGATTAAAACATTCAATTTTTCTCCTCTCAGTCAGGAATTTTTAGTTAGAAGTTTCTTTTTAGGTTTCTACAGAAGCATTCTTACACTATTTTGATTGAAATTTTGGTTTGCACGCTCTTATAAAAAAGCCAATCGAATCCTTATGTCATTACATTAAAAATAATTATATCACATATCAAATTTAATAAATAAAACACTCATCTAATAAAGAAAACACATCAATTTTGTATATAATCCCAAAACATCTCAAGAAAGAGATATACGATAGAAAATCCACTAGCAAAACAAAATATGGGTTAATGCCCCAACTTGTATATAATCCCAAAACAGCTCAAGAAAGAGATATCCGATAGAAAATCCACCAGCAAAACAAAATATGGGTTAATGCCACAATTTGAAACATGGATTGGGGTCGAAGGCGAAATTACACTAGATCTCATCTCCATCTGTTGTTATGGGACATCTCGGAAGGAAATCCCAAGACCCATCACATAAATCATGCACAATTACATCAAGACTAGTACACTTTCTTTTGAAGCACAAATAACCCTCTGCCCCTATGCATTCACTGTGATCCCAATTCCAGTCTGGACCCAAACTTTGAAGCATTGAAGAAAGCATCCTCGCAATTTCGCTCCAGTATGGAGGCTTGGGATTCTCTGGAGAGTACAGCTGATAAATAAAAACATCACTCAAGTTCAATGGCTTCCCAATGGGTACAACCAACAGGACCAACGAGCCACATCCAACAAGCCTGGGAATAGGATACCAGCCAGGAAAAGGAGATGGCACAAAGGTCATGGTGCTGAAATCGTTCATATCGCAGACCCTAACGCCCGAGCCAGAGCCATCCAGATGTTCCAATACCAACAACAAAAGAAAATTATTCCAGAAAACAATCTGCTCGTTAACCAGACTTGAATTCATAGGCAAGGGTAGATTCCATTCTTATTTCCAGGACTTTTCAAAAGAATTGTACATTTCTACATTGTATTCATTCTCTCTGTTGTCCACAATTACTATTATTTTGTAAGACTCTTTGTGGTTTCCCTCTACAATGTATGTAGCCGCGTGTTTGTTGAAGGATGTGGGATCCATTGCAAGGAAGTTCAAAAGACTTCTGTGTAATAGGATTGTAGACGCAGAATCTCCACTCGAAGGAAGAACGAGCAGCAACGTTTTTGCGCAATCAGAACAGACCGAGGGCTGATCCTTTGTGAGCGCAAAGAAGGGGTGAATGCCCCAACATGAAACATATCAAATTTAATAAATAAAACACTCATCTAATAAAGAAAACACATCAAATTTCTATATAATCCCAAAACAACTCAAGAAACAGATATCCGATAGAAAATCCACTAGCAAAATAAAATATGGGTTAATGCCCCAACTTGAAACATGGATTGGGGTTGAAGGCGAAACTACACTGGTTCTGATCTCCATCTGTTGTTGTGGGACATCTGGGAAGGAAATCCCAAGACCCATCACTTAAATCATACACAATTACATCAAGACTGGTACACCTTATTTTCCTTATTTTGAAGCACAAATAACCCTCTGCCCCTATGCATATACAGCGACCCCAATTCCTATTCCTGTGTGGACGGAAACTTTGAACCATTGAAGAAGGCATCCTCGCAATTTCGCTCCAGAATGGAGGCCTGGGATTCTCTGGAGAGTCCAGCTGATAAATAACAACATCACTCAACTTCAATGGATTCATAATGGGTGCAACCAGGAGGACCAGCGATCCACATCCAACAAGCCTAGGAATAAGACTCCCACGAGGCAAAGGGTATGGCACAAAGGTCATGGTTCTGAAATCGTCCATATCGTAGATCCTAACGCCCAAGCTAGAGCCATCCAGAGGTTCCACTACCAACAAGAAAAGAAAATTATACCATAAAAGTATCTTCCCGTTAACCAGCCTTGAATTGATAGGCAAGCGTAGATTCCCTGCTAATTTCCAGGACCTCTCAAAAGAATCGTACATTTCTACATTGTATTCATTCCCTCTGTTGTTCACAATCATTACTACTTTGTAAGACTCCTTGTGGTTTCCCTCTACAATGTATATAGCCACGTGATTGTGGAAGGATGTGGCATCTATTGCAGGAATTTTAAAAGACGTCTGTGTAATAGGATTGTAAACGGAGAATCTCCACTTCAATGAATAAACAGAAGTGTTTTTCCACAATAAGAACAGACCAGGGCCTGGGGCTGATCCTCTGTAAGTGTAAAGAGGGAATGAATTGGAGGGGAAGGAGGAAAGCGGAATTTTCAACCATGTTCTTGTGCAGAAGACGTACGCCACACAATTCCTATCCCCATGGAAAACCAGCCACTGTTCGTATTTACGTTGTGGCTGTTGAGTCCAAAGAGTTAAGAATTTGTCAGACGACAACATAACATTCCACTCTTTGCTGACAAGACGAAAACGTGCCACAGAATTCAATGGAAGACATGCAAGTACGGTCTCGAGTATGTGGTCGGGCAAAGCGCAAAGACATTCAGAGGCCATTTTCGTGGGATAAAAAAACAAGCTAGACTATACTAAATGAACGAGAGAGAGGACGTTTGTTTCGAATTAATACCGTTCCGTTGTAAAATTGCTTTGAGATGCAGACGGTGTAGTTGTGAAAATGCTATGAGATCATGGGTTTATATAAAAAGGATAAGTAATCCCGAGGTCGATTCGTAGTCGAGTATTTGACCGTTTAAATTCGAAACGGTTAAGATTCTATTGAGAAACTAAGAGTTACAAAAGTATTAAAAAGTTTAATTCTCACAATAAAATTAATTCTTAATATTTATTAAATTTTTAAAATTATTTTAAAATATAAATTAATAAAATAAAATTTAATATTTAAAATCATATTATATAAAACCTTTCAAGTACTAGACCTGCTAAGTAAAATGAACCAAATTTAAATCCGAGGGTATGCACACCCAAACATGTTGCAAATCTAATTGAAAAGCAAGGGTATGCACACCCAAACATGTTGCAAATCTAATTGAAAAGCGATGTACCCACCACATCAACTGGTCATTACACAGAATCGTAAAAAGATCATCACCTGATGACAAGATTGAAAAGGCATTCAATTCCTAAGGCCCGTAAATCGGCTTTGTTTATCTGTCATGTGATCTTTAAATTGCTTTGCAATGGATTACACTAAGAATACATCTTTCATTCCATACATCTTCCTATTTAGGGGTCCCTAAATCGGCTTTGTTTATATGTCATGTGATATTTAAATTTCTTTGTAATGGATTACATTAAGAATATATCTTTCATTCCATGTATCTTCTCATTTTTTGTTTTTTAATGTAAAAATATTATATTAAAAAATAATAGAATATATATTTTACATTAAAAAAAAAATTGGATAAACATTTAAAGTGAGTCTAATGAATCTATCACAGTTAGGCCACAGAGCAACACAACATGAAGATAAATGGATAGTTTACGGAATTCAGATAAATTGGATAAACTGGAATTCAGCTATGGTAGTGCTGAGGGTATGGATATCTGCATTATGTAAGGTAATGTTTTATGGGTAATTTTTGAGCTTGGAGGGATTGGAGGAGGATTTTCTGTCTCCCTTGATGCCTGTCCAGTTCATTTTACCTTGTAATACAGCTTCTATAAATATAACATATTTTTCATTTTTTTCAAAAAAAATGTTGTTAATCGAAAAATTATCCTCATCAAAATAGAGTAGAAATCCAAGCAAAAAATATATAACTAATCAACATTACCTTACAAATGGCCAACATAACTAATTGATTACATAATGATGAGGCTCCAATATATGGATTTAACTAAAAACTTTAACACAGGAGCAAAAACAGAATCACGTTTTTCGAATCTGAAACAATTAGAGTGCAATCCACAACGGAATCGCATAGAAAGTCAATCTAGAGAAGGGATAGTTTAAAATGCAGCGGGGTGGAGATCACTTCTAATATGGAGCCTAGAAGATATAATCTGAAATATTTGACAAAGGAAACAATGCAGACTAGATCCTGCTAGATTCAAGACTAGAGTGATCTCGGATTGGAAATCCGAAGAGTTTTAATTATGACGTCACTCCGGGCTAAGAGATGTAGCGGAATAGCAATCCTATAGCAAATACAAAGGGGTGAATGTGGAATTCAATCCACTGAAAAATACAAGGAAGCTAGAGCAAATTGTATTCTGCTTTAAATAATATGTGAGGAGGCCCCAAAATTTAATTATAAGGAATATTTGTGGATTTTCACACATGGGCTTCAGCGGATTGTAATTTAATAAAGAAACACATTAATAAAGTGAGTGGAATGCGTGATATTAAAATATGCAAAATATAACACTAGAAGTCCTCCGAAATGGGGTTTGTGATAATAATATACACACTAACTTTGCAAAGTTAACCTTTTGTTCACCCAAACAATAGAGAGAAGGCATAATACATTCAAATAATTATATATTACTTATCTTGGAAATACATCCGCAAATCTACATAAAAATATGGAGGAGTTTTGAATACTTCGTTTAAAATTCGGACATGGCTATTGGTAGTGCTACTCTGCACTTGATTTCTCTGCCCTTCTACAACCCTATATTCCTCGCTGTTGCGATGTGTTTCTTCTTCTGCTCTGATTTTCTCCAACCCTGTAGCCTCCCTTACCTTTGCAAAATGAAGGTGAAACAAATATATATCCAAGGTTTCAATTGAGAAGCGGGAAAGCTCCACCAACTGTCTGACATGCATTTAACTCAAAATTAGGGTTTCCTTTCAATCACCGAACTAACTGATGCTTTCAACTATTGATAATTAATCCGAATGAAATAGGATTTGGTGAATGGTGCAGTAGTTTGATTTTTCAGAGGTGTCAAATCTAGTTTAATTTTCTAACACCCTCCTTTAAACTAGATTTCATAAATTTTTTAACACCAATCATCTCTCTCAGCCTATTGAAATCTTTCTCCTTCAAAGGTTTTGTGAATATATCTACAACCTACACCTTGGACCTGCAAAATAGTAATTCAATCTCATTAAATTTCACCAGCTTTCTGATGAAATGGTACAAAATATCGATGTGCTTGGTCCTGCCATGAAACATTGGATCCTTTGATAGTGCTATGGTAGAATTGTTGTCACAAAAAATGGTTGTTGCTACTTCCAGTGGATGATTCAATTCACGCAAAACTCTTCTCAGCCAAACTGTTTGGCATGCGATTGAAGTGGCAGTAACATACTCTACCTCAATAGTTGATAGTGCAACAATTAGCTATTTCTTCGAGGACCACAAAACTACACCATATCCAAGATGGAAGGCATATTTAGAAGTTCTCTTCTGATCATCTATGCTGCCAGCCCAATCACTATCTATGTAGCCAATCAATTCAAGTTGATATTTTTAGGTATAATGGATCCCATGGTTCCTCATTCCATTGACATATCGTAAAATCCTTTTGTTTGCTTGCTAGTGAGTGTCCTTTGGTGACTCCATAAACCTGTTGATTAAACTCATTGTAAACATCAAATCTGGTCTGGTTGTAGTCAAATAAATCAAGCTTCTAACTAACCTTTTATAAAGAGTTGGATCAATCTTTCTACTACAATATGATTTTCTCAAAATAGCAAACTGGAAGATATGAAAATAGATGAAATGAAATATAAAGTAATGGAAAATGGAAATAATCTTATTGAATCACTTTTTACACTAAAGGCAAAACCAACCAATGGATATATTATATTTCTTTTTATTCAATGGATCCAAGTTACACCCTTGTAAATACTTTTAAATATCTACCTAAGAATTATGAAGTGAAAGGATGCAATGGTACAGTAAGTGAAGTGAATTAATAGTATTTAGAGTTAGGATTAGGATCCTAACATGCCACGCTCCTTAAAAAGAGCGTTGTACTCAAATATCAAAGTTAGAAGTTTCATCCCTTGTTTTCCAAGTAGTATTCGCTCATGTTCTTGCACTATTTTAATGTCAGATTTTCATAAGTAGGGGTATTGTGAAGGTTGAAGGGATGGTGGGGGCTAGGTAGGAAGAATAGGAGGATTAGAATGATGACAGGAAAAAACCTTTTTGGTTCCCTGATGGTGGCGTAGATAGAAAATAAGTGGACAACTGTTAGGATCCTCCATCCTAACATTATTAGTTAGTATTAGTTAGTATTATTAATCATTTAATTATTATATTATTAACTCATAAAGTGAACCATCACATCTCTTCATAACGTGAACAATCACATATCTTCACCAACGTAGCTTTAGGGTATATATATATATATATATATATATATTAGGTTGGCCATTCACACAAATCATCCAAGAAGAAGAATATATAATTGTTTATTGAATGCATTGGAGGAACCTTCCTACTAGTGAAAATAATAATTTAAGTCTAGCTCCATTATCTTATTTTCAAATTCCTCCTTTGTTAATATTTTCTTTTCAAGATCGTCCTTCCATCGATTAAATTCTTGAATGAAATATTTGAGAGGGTCTTGTGATATCTTGTCATCGGCCATTGTGGTGATATTTATTTTTATGAATTTACAAGACTTATTTGGAAATAGTGATTAGTTGTTCCTTCTTGTTAAAAAAAATAAGCAAATTCTTGCAAAAATTTATTTACAAAAATTGTTTATAAAATTTTCAAAATTGTTGCTTGCAATGTTGTTTTTGCAAAATTTTGGTTTGTTTGCAAATTTTTTTCTACAAAATTATGTTGATAAAACAATAATAAAAAAATTGATCAACAATTTTAAAATTTGGTTTCAACTTTGGGACCTTTGGTCCTTTTTTTTTTTAATTTGAATAAACTGGTGGGAACCAACGATTACAATGTGAATGACGAGCACTAGGGGACAACGGTAGGGTACAATATTAGAGCGAAAATCATGAGGAAAGTAGCTAAGGTGAATGAAAGCAAGTCAAGTGAGGGTAGAGTAGTACTAAGAGCAAGGCGAGAGGATGGTAGAGGTGCACGAGTAAAATTTGGGCACGTAAGACAATGCAGAGCAGAGAGGTGCACAAGGTGAGAGGCAGGATAGAGATTGCGCAAGTGTGAGGTGGATTGGGGAGGGGTAAAGGGAGGAAATGGCTTAAGTCGTATGAAGGAGGAGTTAGAGCATGACCTAAGTCATGAGTACTTATGTTTCTTTGATATATTTTAAACACTTATTTGCCTTCCTTTCTCATGTATGTGGGATTTTAATTTTTAAAACCTTTTTGAAACCTTGCTTTACCAACATCGAAAAATCATGAGCACCATCGATATTTTTTGGTGTGTTTTAAAATTTATATTCTATAAAATGTTGTCATGTTTTCTCAACTTCACCGAAAAACATAGGTTTTTGTTGTAGGGAGGTTTCTTTGATTTTTTTGAGTACGTAATCGATCTCTTCCTTGATCTGGGGGTAACAAAAATGTATGACATCCTCCTTGAAGAATTTTGCTATAGTTTTGAGTCAAATTTTCTACTCATTTTCACTTATGATAGTAATTTTTTTTGCATCAGTATCCTTCTTTTGGATGTTAGATTATAATAATGTTTTTAATTTTTCTCTTGAGGATGTACATTTGAGAGTGTTTGGGATATATTTGAGAGTTTATTGTGATAGTATGGATGTTCAAAACGATGATAAATGTTGATGACACTGGTGTGATATGGTAATGAGAGGTAGAAAATGTTGTGGGTAAAATAATTTGGTTATGAAATGGCCTTTAAGATTGCTTGATATAATACTAGATGGTAGGAACCAATGTTCATAGCAAGACGACAAATATGAAAATGGATGAAATGAATAGAAACTAATGGAAAATGAAAATAATCATAATTTTATTGAATCACTTTTTTCACTAGAGGAAAAAGCAACCAATGGATAAATTATATTTCTTGTTCTTCGATGGATCCAAGTTACACCTTCGTGAATGCTTTTAAATATCTTCCAAAGAGTTATGAAGTGAAATGATGAAATGGTCCCTTAAATAAGTGAAGTGAACTAATAGTATTTAGAGTTAGTATTAGGATCCTAACACACTCTGGTATGACAATGTGTATAAATGGTAACTTTGCATAATATGACAATATCCCAATATGGTAAGGGAAAATTATGACAAACTTCCAACACAATATGACATTACCACTTTGCATAAGGTGCTAGTACTCCAATATGGTGGTAAGGGTAAAAGAAACACACTTTTAACTTACCACATTATTTCCAAGATGATGTTTCCAAGATGAAATACATATGATAGTGTTCCACATGATGATAACTATGCATTACATGTGATGACAACTCCTTCGACAATAACCCTATGGAAATTTCCTCTTGTATAAGACAATCACATTCAAGAAAACTATGGTTAAGTCAGTAATTCTCATGATGACACCCTTCATGCTGACAATGCATGATGGCATCAAATGACAACACTCCCAAATGACAAGGGCATAAGATTTCACTTCCACAAGATAATTATTATTCAATATAGTGAAGTGTTATGATGACAAGGGTGTAAGAATAGTATTACTAAAAAAATATAGTTCCTCAAGATGGTGCAATTTCTACTTAATGCATAATACTAGTTCCACTTAAAAGGCACATTCTTTATATTAGATTAATATGACAGGTTATCTTAAAGTATTACACAAGATCTCAAGGATAAAATAGCCACAATAATTGTAATAACCTAAGTCCTACCCACTTGGTTGTCCTACATTAGGGGTCATAGTGAGAAAATTTTCAATCATTTCCAAATTATTTACTAGTATGAGCATGCTAAAAAAAATCTTCATGAGTGCCATTCCATTGCAGTCGAAATACTCATGAGATCGATATTGGCCAAATATCGGAATGGTTACCTCTTTTGAACTTCTCTCTCCACCTAAGATTCCAAGTTTAGGCTGGGGTTTCTCCTCTAGGGCCCATTTCACCTAGAGGTTGGATGTGTAATTTCCCTGTCTCTTAACAAGACTTTAAGTCATACAAGAGTTAGTGTATGCATGTTTGAGCTAGATGAATATCCACCTCTCCAAGAGTTCGTCTAGGGTCTACCAATACCCTGGTAACTACCTAGTGTTTTGTCTTGATTAAACAACACGATGTCCCATACCATCATGTTGTCAGTATTCTCATTATGAGTCAAGCACAAAATTCACCACTCAACACTAGCAGGGTTAACCTAGAAGTGATACCCATTTCATCCTTCGTTACCTCCCATCCTGACCTTTCCCATCAAAAGTATGGTTAGAGCCCTGGATTATGATGATTGCCTTCCCGTAAGAACCATTAATGGTTGATCCACAAGATTTTCCTTCCTACAATATTGAAAAAATGACAAGGTTGTCCTGCCCACAACCTTAGGTTACATATCAAGGTTATTTTTCTATAATTTTTTATCTTCCCATCCTTAGGTTTCTAAAGGTAAAATTTTATAGTTTTATTTTGATTTTGAGGCAAGAGATATATACTATTATTTATTTAATTGATTTTTTTTTGAATTTACATGGTGGAATCGGTAGCCGCCACGAATCCGAGCAGGCTGTCCAGCTTTTTATGGCCACCACAGTATTCCGCGTTGTCCGCCCCAAAAGCCATCACACAGATCTTTGCGTAGTCCGCCCCTATAACCACCATGCCATAATCATTTTAAACCTTTTACGCCGCTGAAAGCACCAAGAAAGGGACAAGTGTTCAGTCCGACGAGGCCCGAGATTTGAACCTTGGACCTCCGCCCCCTTATGGGGTTTATATGAACTAATTGGTCTACACATCGGACCTATTTAATTGAATTATACTAAAAACTAACGATCTAATAAATTAATCTTGGTATATATATTATCCTTTGTAATTTATTTAACTAACCAAACAATTTTCACCTATAACATAGAATTGAATAATCTATTTTTTTTTTAAATATTAACATAACCATCGCAACAAAATTCTCAAAATAAAATATAATAATTAATTAGAATCCTCTATTAAAAAGAAAATTCAAACACTATTTAACTAGCTCACATGAACGATGTAAAAATAGATGTTAACTAGCTTTGCAAGAACAATAGAAGAATGATATCTCAGAGTTTATATGAGAGCTATTGTTTAAAGGATATTGATCACTATGTCCATGTTCAGTTCATTTTCCCAATATTGGTCCCAAAGGTTTTCGGTAAATTGGCAAAGGCAAGTTGGCAGCTCAAATCAACCTAGTTAAAATATAGTCGCATCCTTACTAATTGAGCTAGTGGTTTCTAAAGTATCAAAAAGGAGGAAGACTTAAGTTGGATTATGATCTTATGCTATAGTCCAATATTATGACCTCTGATGAGTTATGATGGTAATCTACATTTTCAAAGGTCTCACATATATGTGTTTGACATCAGAGAAAGAAATTATTATTTAACCTTATCAAGGGTACCGGGTATTTCATCTACATCCTACCTATCTACATTAATATTAAAGAAAAAGATGTGTAATCCTTTCCTTCTATGGCAACTCTTAGAGTTTAAACTGATTATTGATTTAAACAAGAGAGGATAATTTATGTTTATATATCAAAGAAATATTGACTCAAGCGGATCACCAAAAATAACAGACGTGGTATCATAATATTTAAAAGTGCTTACATTCTAAATGTCTGATGGTGACAACATGATGCTTTTAAAAAAAAATACCAAACTTACTTTCCTAACTATGACAAAGTAGTTTTTCAATTCTCGGGCCTCGCTGAACTGAACGCTTGTCCCTTTCCTGGTGCTTTCAACGGCGTAAAAGGTTTAAAATGATTGTGGCATGGTGGTTATAGGGGCGGACTGCACAAAGATCTATGTGGTAGCTTCCAGGGCGGACAACACTAAATACTATGGCAGCCATAAAGACTAGACAGCCTACCCGGATTCGTGTCGGCTACCGATTCCACCATGTAAATAATAAAAAAAAAAAAACTATGACAAAGTAGTTCTTCTTATACAAATTTTACTATGTATGATAATTTTACCATGACGTTTTCCCTAAATTAAAATTTTTGACCCCTTACAAACTCACTCCAACTCGGTAGTGACGTCGTCTCAGGGCATGCCATTACAAGCCACAAAGTTGAACGAGAACAAAGGCTAGTTGTGTTAACTAATTCTTCCTTATGAAAAAGTTTAATGCATGTTTTAAACTAAACCCTATTATTAATAATCTATTAAGGATATTCCCTTCAAAGCTTGATTAACTTTCATTGTTTATATAGCCAAGCTCTCCAAGTAAAATATAATAAAATACACATGTATTCAAATTTAACTCAACAATTGTTTGTATTGTTATAAACTTAGTATAAAAGATACTATAAACATCATATTTGACCATTCTCCATATATTATAAATAAAATGAAGTACAAAATAAGATCCATTTACAGAATAATAACCAGATTATGTTTCAGTTCGGAATACTTGCATTGTATACAGTGGAAATATTTGCATGCACAACATTTCAACTAAGATTCGTCCAGCATCAGATTTCAAACCTACCCTTAAATCCCCATGTCTACACACACACACACACACACACACACACACACACACACACACACACACACACACACACACACACACACACACACACACACATATATATATGCATTGAGAGTGTCTGCATGAGGTGTCTATCACAGTCATAAATTAATACAAAGTCTTCAAAACAAACCTCAGATCGTCTAGTTTCAATACACAACAGAAGATTCATGATATACGTTCAATATATTTACATTTTTAGGAAAGAACCATAACAACCAATCCCACAATACTCAAACATATTTTACACACTTCCCAAGGAAACAACACTCCATCTTGTAGCACAGGGCTTACACCAAAGCTTCCACACTAACACTGGAATGCATTTCAGTCTCATTTGTTACTTGTCATCACACATGCTTCTCCTAATCTATTATGCATGCAGTAACAAGGGTAATACATTTCCTAGAGGTTCTTATGGGGAATCAGAGTGGCATGCTACGGTGCAAATGCATCTACTACTAAATGCACCCAACAATGCATTTTTCATACAATTCTATTTATCAATCATTCCTTTTTATATGTAAATTCACTTAAAATTTAAGCTACTATAAAACATTCAAAATTTCAGAAATTAGTTCAACACAAAGATATCAAATTATAGCAACAATATATTATATTCTTACATATTTCTCTTAGAAGTAAAATTATCATATTGTACCCATATCTCACAAGTTTTTTGTCAATGGAAATTTTCCCTTTCGCATGCAGACCAACCAGTAGATTTTCCCTCCTGAATATGAACCACACCCACTAATGTTTTTATCCAATTATTGGAAATTTTGAGTAATTGAGTTGTCATTGATGTCAAGAGTCAGTTTCAGTGAGAAATGCAAGAAGAAGTGGTTTCAAAATCAGTGCAAAGGAAATCCCACATCCATTTGGTCAAATCAGGTTCCAGGTGTTCAGATGAGGTTCAAAGAGCGATGAAGAGGCCCAAGCAAAATAATATTATAAGAATTTCTTATAATATTAAAAGGGGAGATTTAAATTAATTATAAAATTAATTTATGTTAATTAAAATAATCCTAATGTTAGTGTTATAAATTTTATTTTATAATTTGAATTCAAAAATTCGAATTATCCATCGATGTTTTCAAATCTTGGTCTATACATTTAAAATGGAGGGAAGAATTTGTCTAAACCCCATCCAAGTAATTTGCATGTGTTATGCTCTCAACTATCATGCACAAAGGGAAGATAATATTTCATGTTTCAAAGGTTTTATATGGCAGACAATAATACAAAGAGGAGAGAAGCTCCTTCTTCATCACACAACGTTGTGTAGTGCAGTTGGCAATCGAGGGAGATTCTAAGTTTGGCAGGCTCATGATGCAAGGTTTAAAACCCACCAATTTGGTTTTTGTAAAGTGGAAGTGTTTGTTTTTGTGTGTTGCACAATCGAGGAAGGCACAAATAGAAGGCATTAGCTTTCCTCTTTGTGGGAAGGCATGTAGTCCACATGGTGGGCTAGCGCCTTGCTAAGGCACTCAGCTAGGAGAGGTTCTGTGTTAAAAATATGCCAAGGCCATTTTGCAATAGTGAGAGGTATGCGCTAATGATTTGCCAAGGTTAATTTTTATTTTTGGATTTGACAAAGGTTGAATAAAAATAAATATTTTTGAGGGTTATAAAGTTTATTTTTTAAATTTGATTATTGACAATTTGAGGGAGATAAAAGGATAAGAAGCATTATTTTTTAGGGTTTGATTTTTAGAGGTTGTTAATTAGATATTGGAGATTATAAGGAGTAATTGATTTTTGTATGCTTTTATGTTTGCTAATTTCAAAGGAGTAATAAGGAGTATTTGAGTTTGATTATTTTTGTGATTGAGAAATATTTTTGAGGGAGAGTTAGTGTGATATTTTATCATCTAACCATTGAAATTGGCAAAGAAGAAAATTATGTTTAAGATAGGTTTTTAAGGGCACATCTACATCAAAAAATAGGTATGGGCACATCTTCCTATAGAGTGATTATTGAATGTTGTGAATGCTAAGTTGGAGTTAAAAAGGTTGTTTGATAATCATTATTGAGTTTGGTTTTTCTAGAATGAAATATGATTCTAAAAACCTTGTTTGATAAGCATTGTTGGAAATATTGAGTAAAGCTTTCATATGCTTGAACTAGGGTTTGTGCAAAGATCATGAGTATCATTATTATGTGAATTTGTGAACTATATTGAACTAGGATTTGTGAAAGATCATGAGTATCATTGTTATGTGAAGTTGTAAACTATCTTGAACTAGGGTTTGTGAAATAACATGAGTATCATTGTTATGTGAGATTGGTTGGAAATAATTGAGTGAGTTTTCATATGCTTTGACTAGGTTTTGTGAGAAAGGATTATTTCATTGAGTGATTGATTGACTGGATTTTGTTGAGCCTAGTCTAGTGGATGTGTTGAAGTGATATTTCAAGTTATGTGAAACAAATACTTCCATATTCTAAATTGATTTGAGAAAGAGGTTGAGTGTTTGTGAGTGTGAAGCATATTGAGTCTCTAAAAAATTCTCTATATATTTCTGTGGTAAAAAGAGAGATTGAAAGTAATTGAGAATTGTGATGAATGTGAAGCATATTGAGTCTCTAATAATTCTCTATATGTTTCTATGAGATTGGACAAGTTCTAGTGAGGACTTGTTGAGCAGATTTGAGGTAAGTCTATGAAAAAACTTATGGACAGTTTTGTGTGAGATTTTGTGTAAGATTACAATACAAATTTGAGGATAGATATTATTGAGCAGATTGAACAAGTTATAGAGAGGACTTGTGGATAGATTGGTGTGATATTTTGTTAAATATTACAAGGCAAATTTGAGAAAAGTATTTGAGAAGACTTGTGAGCAGAGTTGATTAATTTGTTCAAACCTTAAGTTGAGGTTTGGGGCAGATCCAAAAGAGTTGATTTGTGATTAAGTTAGGATTAGTGTTAAGGATTGAGGATAGATATTTAGGACATATTTGTGCTAGATCGAAGAACTATATTTAGTGCAGATTTGAGGACAAAGTTTGGTGCATATTTGAGGAGAAGTTTATGCCAGACCAGAGAGAAAGGTTGAGTAGATTTGTGTTAGACTAAAGGACAGTGTTTAGTGTAGATTTGAGATAGGAATGAGAGTGATTTTTGGAGGTCACAGAGTATAGAGGATGATAGTATCCAGTGGATAGATATCCATTAGCTAAGACAGTGATGATAGCTCTTCTGAGTTAGGATAGGAGTCTTCAGTAGATAGAGATCTATTAGCCAGTGCAGTAGAGGTAGTAGTTCTTCTAGAATATCACCAACTAGAGTAAAGGAGAAATAAGTTCTCCTGTGTATAGAGATCCATAAACTTGATTAGGGGATTGTTGTCTTGTTGTTCATGAATCTGCCATAGGAAAGGATTTTAAAATAAATGCACCCTAGACCCGGCCAACATTGAAAGGTTGGGAGAAAGAAATGTCTTCCGGACCAATCTCCAGAGAGGGCTAGTTCCCTTACTAAATCTAAGCTTGATTTCAAACTAAATTTGTAGGAAAGAAATTGAAAATATGTAGAAAGAAATGAGAAATTACAGAAAGAGATGGAAATATAGCCACAGGCCAAATTTTTTAGATTGGGAAATATTAATAGCAGATAACTTTAAGTACACTAACAACATATAACAGAAGACAACGATGTAATTCACTTACAACCTTGCACAGATAACCTTCAAAATCACATTCCAGAACTCACTTCCTCACTAGCAATATTTAAACTGAGATGCAGAATTCAAATTAAGCAGTAGATAAGAAATGCGAGCGTAAATGAGGAATGCATAAGACAGAAGGGAAAACACACAGAAAATTGCTTGTAAAACCAGTGGCCAAATATCTTTCATTCATGCAAATAACTTGAAAGCTTTTCAATAAAATTCTCTCTCTCGATGTCTCTTTTTGAGATATACATTGATATTTATAGAGGTCTTGCCTCTTTGTAGCATTTAAAACATAAAACGGACCTCCTCGAGATCTACAAAATGTGCAACAACAATAAGGAAATGATCCCCTTAAACCAGCCTCGTAGAAACCAAAAATTAAATGAAACATGGAACCAGTCGTCTTCATTAAATGGTCATCCTCGAAGCATGCTAGAACCGTTAGAAATCATGAACAGAAGCTTTGAATAATGGAGGCGTCTTCAATTCTGGTGCTTCGCTACAGGCCTGAGCACGTTGTTCTACCTTGCACGCATTGGAAAGTAGCAAAACATTCAATTCTAGAGTGCTTTTAATCCTTGGAAATTGCAATTCTGCATCAGGCCATTTGAACTACTTTTTGGCACGAAACTGTGATAGGTCGTGAAAACGCAACATGTCGCAAAATCGTGACATATTTCTCTTTCGTATGCTTTTGCCATTTTGGATCACAAAAATCAACCATGTCGTGAAATTGTGATGTATTCGGCTCTTTGTTCTCTTTTTTCACCTGAGGTCGCAAAAACGTGATGCGTCACGAAATCGCGATGTTCCTTACTATTCTGCTCCTTCTCTGCCTTGTTCTCGCGAAACTATGACCTATCATGAAATTGCAATGTTCTTTCCTCATATTGTTCTTGTGCTGTTTCAAACTGCAAAAAATGTGACAAGTCGTAATTTCGCTACATCTTTCTCTCTTCCTGATACGTCGCGAAATCGTGACATTCTCCTTTTTTGGGACTTCTTTCATCAACATGTAGCAAAATCACAACATGTTCTTTCATCTACCTTCTTCACTCCTCCAAGTCACAAAAACGTCACCATGTCACGAAATCACGACAATTCTCCTGCTTTTGTGTCCTTCTTCTGTTCACCTGCAAAACTGCACCATGTCGCAAAATCGTGACAGTTTTCTCTTCCTTGGCTTCATGCTCTTGCAGGTAGCGAAAATAGAACATGTCACAAAATCACGACATTTCTTGTCTATTTAGCTTTTCTCCACAATATGTCGTGAAATCATGACGTTTCCTTGCTTCCTCTACTGTTGTTGCTTTTTGTCACGAAATCGCGACGTCTTGCTCTTGCTTGGTCTCATCTTCAAAAATGTCGTGAAATCATGACGCCTTTCATGCCTTATGTGTTTTCTTCAACTTGACCGCGATAATGCGACATGTTGCGATATCACGACGATTTTTACATTTTGGCCCTTGTTCATTTTTCTGTCACGAAAAATGAACAATTATGTCGTGATTTCATGACAATTTCTAACATTCTGCTCCATGTCCATTGCAATTCATGAAAACGCTACATGTCATGATTTCGCTACAACTTCACTGCTCTGCCTCCATTGACCATTTTGATCGTGATTTTGGAAAACATCGTGGTATTGCGATATTTTTTTACTTTGCTTCTCTCTCCTCAAAAGACCTACGATAATGCGACATGTCGAGATATCACAACGGTTTTGAACCTGTGCTCTGCATGCTATTTTCGATCGTGATATCACGACAGTCTTCGGACTTAGCTGTTTTGGCACCAAAACTCACAGAGAAACATAGAGGAATGAGAAATTTATAAATTAATGCATGAATAATCATGAATCAAAACAATGTGGCAAAAATGCCAACATTCTTGGTGGCTCACAAGGTATACAGTTCTGCTATATGCATGAATCCCAAGCCTGAATCCATTGGGAAACAGAGTCAAGAAAACATGAGAAGCAGGAAAGTAAGTGCTGACTGATAGGAAACATCTCTGTAGACTGCTGCAACAACTCTTGCTAAAAACTTCAAATAAATCTGTATTTGGCTTAGCTCACCAGGTGCTGGAAAAGGAACTCCATGACAGTGATGAAAGCATCGGGGTTGCAAAATGGAAATGAACGGAATGAGGGGAGTGAGGACTATGGAATGGAAATTGTAAAGGATGGAATGGTGGGAATGGAAGGAATGAAAGCAGTAGAGATACAACAACTAAAGAGGGAGCTACTGTGTTATCAGCTGTAGGGATGGAAAAGCGGATAATGAAAATGAAGGTAAATGAGATGGTGAAAATGCGGTATGAACTGCTGATAAATGCTGAAAAGAAAACAAGGATTGGAAGAAAAGGGAAATAAAGAAACGAGAATGTCAGAGGGGGAAAAGAAACAACAGTAGTGGCTTAATTACAGACGACAGAAGAAAGAATGAGTGAGGAAGGGAATGAAAGAAGGAAGGGGAAGGAAGAAATTAACAAAAGCCACTATCTTTTCGGAAGGAAGAGAGGAAAAATAAAGAAATAAATGTACCTGCGGGCTCGCATACAAAAAGAGCCGAAGTTGACAGAGGAAATTCAACAAATCTATTTTTTTCTTTTTCTATTTTTTCTTTCTATTTTTTCTACAAAAGCAAAATAACTGTACAAGGTAATACTGGACCCATACTTCATGGAGTGTAGGCTTTCATATGAAAGTCATTCACTGAAATAGGAAGTGGGCTACCATCCAATTCTTTTAGATGAAACGAATTTGCTACACCAGCACTAACACTGTGAAATGGTGCCTCCCATAGAGCATCAAACTTCTTGTGCATTCCTGGATTGGCTTTCTTTTCATTCCATTTCAGGACCAAATCACCCACCTTAAGTGGTCATTCAGTGGAATTTTTATGGAACCATTTTGAAATAACCTATGTATGCTTAGCAAATTCATCATAGGCCAAAGAATGTTGCTCTTCCAACTGCAACAACTAAGCCAACCGCATATCCATAGGATCTATATCTGCTTCATCATCCTGAAATCCCTACAACTGTTGCAAAACTGGTAATTCTAGATGAATAGGCAACCTTGCCTCTTTTCCATATACCAAGGCATATGGTGAAGTCTTGATAGACTTCTTGATTGAAATCCTATCTGCCCATAAGGCTTGATTTAGTAGAAGGTGCCATGATATCTTATTATCCCCCAAGGATCTCTTCAAAATCTGTAGCAAGTTCATTTTTGTAGACTTGACCAAGCCATTCCCTTGAGGGTAATAGTTAGAGGATGTCTTCAGGAAAACACCATATTTGTTTGCAAATTCTTCTAGCTCAGCTCCAATGAATGCAGTTCCATTATCTGTGATAATAGCATCAAGAATGCCAAAACGTGTGATTAGTCCTTCGATGAAAGATATCACCACTTCTTGATTTGCAATCTTGGTTGGAATAGCCTCAGACCATCTCGTGAAATAATTTGTAGCTGTCAAGATATACTTGTGTCCAACTGAAGAATTCAGATCAATGATCCCAATAAAGTCCAATCCCCACTGCTGGAAAGGTGCTTCAACCTGAATTGGATGCAGGGCCAATGATGCATTCCTGACCCTTCCTATATACCTCTGACATCTATCGCATGCTTGAGCAATCCTGAAAGCATCTGTGAACAAAGTTGGCCAATAGTAACCAGCCCAAATAATTTTCAAAACCATTGGTCTACCTGCATAGTGTCCTCCTCATATGCCAGAATGAAACTCCTCCAGGAGTCTAGCCTTCTCTGATTCCTTGACACACCTTAAAAGAATGCCATCAATATTTTTGAAAAATAACCCCTTGGGTAGCAACACATACCTGAGAGCTTGTAGGCAAAACCTTCTTCGTTGTGAGGCATCTAACTGTGAAGGGCATCTGCCAGTTGTGAAATAGTTAATCAGGTCCTCAGCCCAATCTTGTCCTTGTACTAAGAGGTTCACCAGATTTCTATCTTTAGCAAGATCATTTGCTTGATAATCAATTATCTCAGATGTTGCAGTCTTTGCTAAGTGCTGGCATAATGCCTTACCCTACACCAGCTTGGTCGGATGAATCTCAACATCAAATTCTTGAATTTTGGTGACCCAACCAGTGCATTTGTCACCCATCTCACCTTGAATGATGAAATTCCTTACATCTGGATGTATAACATAGATGACTGTCTTACTCTGAGATATAAAATGCTTGAATTTCTTAAGAGACTTCATGACAACATATACCTGTTTTTCAATGAAATTATATTTTGCCTCATGAGGTAAGATAACCTGACTAAGGAAAGCAATGGGCCTTTCATTCCCATCATCTCCTATCTGTGTGAGTACTATGTCATAGCTCTCATCTTCTCCAACTACATATAGAATGAAATATTTTGAATAGTCAGGATTAATTAATATAGGAGCCTGCACTATTCTGTCCTTAATCTCCTGGAATGCCTCCTTCCTCTGAGTCATCCAATTGAATTCTACGTCTTTCTTCAACAACTCAATCATGGGCTTTACAACCTAGGCAAATTCAGAAATGAACTTCCTAATAAAATTAATCTGCCCGAAGAAAGACTGCAGCTCTTTCTTATTGGCAGGGAGTGACATTTTCTTCAATGCTTCGACCCGAGATGGATCAATTGCCAAACCATATTCTGAAATAACATGCCCCAAGAGTTTACCTTCCTTCACTGCAAAAATTGACTTCTTTGAATTAATGGAAATACCAAACTCTCTACATTTTCCAAATATTTGCCTCAGATGAGAACAATGATCCTCCCATTTATGTGAAAAGACAGTCATATCATCCAGATAAATGACAATAATTTTGTTCAAAAGCTCCTTGAATGCAATGTCCATGGCTATCTGGAATGTGGCCCCAACATTGGACAATCCGAAAGGCATGCGCTGATAAGCAAAAGTTCCCCACTTGGTTGTGAATGCAGTTTTGTACTAGTCCTCATCTCTAACCCAAATCTAGTTATATCCAGAGAAACCATCTAGCAGTGAGAAACGCTGAGCCCCAACAACAACATGAAGTATCTGATCAATGCGAGGCAAGGGGTAGTGATCTTTTAGAGATGCGCGGTTCAAGTTTTGAAAATCTACACACAATCGTATGTCTTCATTTTTCTTTCGAATCAAAACCAGATTAGCGACCCAATTCGAGTGCTTAACTGGATATATAATATTGGCCTGCAACATTTTCACAAGTTCAGCCCTCATGAGAGTCTTAATCTTTGGATTAACTGGTCACTAATTTTACCTAAAGGGTTTAACTCCTTCCTCCAACTCAATAGTATGCTGAATAATCTGTTTGTCATATCCCCTCAAATCCTCATAAGTCCAGGCCACAATATCAAAAAATTCTTGACACAGTTGCCTAGTCTCTTGCAATTCATTAGGAGGAGAATTAGTCCCAATATTAATGACCTTGTTGGGTTCCAACTGCAGCTCCATATACTCCTTGTCGATATCAATCCAATGTTTCTTGGACCGATCATGCTGATCAAACAAACTTTCTAGAGTGATAAGACCTTTCGAAATATGATTATTCCGTAACTGAATCAGACCATCTGTTTCTTCATGCTCCAAAGTTCTTCCTTTGATAGTGGCAGCCTCTTGAATCAAAAAGTTAACAATTTGTTCATCACTCTCAAAGACTTGCCAGAAAGTATCTTTATCCGGGACACTAGGTCTGTACACCATTCTTACTATCTTTGGTTTCTTTACTACCTGCTCAATGGGAGAAAAAATTGCTCCAAGAGATGTTAGAAGATCAACATGCTTATTCAAATCTCATGAAATGGCTTGAATACTCAGAGCTATGAAATACTCAAACAGGTCCCAAACTTGATTGCGATATGCTTTGAGATAATGCTGCTTGGACACACACCTATTTGTTACTTGGTTTACAATCAACTGAGAATCACCAAAAATTTGCAACTGTTCAATTCCCAATTTTCTTGCCTTTTTCAAGCCTAGGCATAATGCTTCGTACTCGATGACATTATTAGTACAATTCCAAGTGAGATGGTATGAATATGTTCTTTGTAAACCAGATGGAGAAATCAGAACAATACCTACTCCTGCACCGTTTTTGCATCTTGCCCCATAAAAATACAACTTCCATAATTGATCGAGGATAGAGCTCTAATCATCTTGGTTAAGAAGTTCCTGCATTGCGCCATCCTCAGGCTTTGTGATAGAATAACAACCAATTTCAATCTCTAGCATAGCATTGAAATCAAGCATAGAAAACCTGTATTCCAACTGAAGCTCATCCAAAACCTCATCCACCAGATCAGGACCTTCTAACTCTTCGGTTAGCATGTTGACAGACTGCATGGTCTTTCCTGCTTCATCCAACCTTTCAATATGAAAAGAGGAAGGTTTTTCATTATGAATTCAGATTATCTTTCCTTTAAAATGTTATAATCCAGTGAAAGATAACCTCCCAACTTTGCAGTAAATTATCTTGATAAGAACATACTGAAATACGATTCTAGATCAACCACAACTATCTCCTGAATGACTATAATCTGAGGCATACTGTGTAAAATAATCAAGACATCCTTGATTACCCCTACTATTTTCACAGGAGTACCATCTAACTGCAAGACTCTAGGCCTCTTTCCAGTCCTTGTGATAACTAAAACTTGTTATTCTAATGGAACCATTATGCTATGACCTATCTCAGATATCATGTTGACTTGCCCTCTCGAATAACTAGCAGCCTAGGTCTGCACATAATTCAAATGAACCATGCAAGTATCTTCACCATGTGGATCATTACAAGTTGAACACCAATATGTTCTTTTTGCAAGGACTGCATCTTCATTTGTCAAAACAGTTAGGTTCTTCTCAAGTGCTTTGCTTGTTGAAGCAGCTTGTTCTCTAGTAATCGGCAGAGGCTGAAATATCCTGGGCTAGAAATTTTGCTCAGCTTGATTTCTTTCAATCAGCGTGATCTTATTGCCCATTGCTCTTATCACAGAATTGGCAGATTTTACCTCTTGCAAGAGTGCTATATAAGGATAAGGATTTACAGGTGCAGGAGGTGCTGGTAAGGGCAAAGGTGCTGGCGGTGTTGGTAATGCTGGGAATGAAGTGGAAGCAAGGAATGGCAGAATACTAGTTGTAGGCAACTGGGGATTTTCTAAAGTAGGGAGCTAAGGAACTGGGATGGGTGTAATCTGAGGTGCACTGGAACTCCATGATGGTATAGGATATATGGAATACATGTATTGCAAAAATGAACTAGGATATAAATGTTGTGGAATATTAGGTAAAATGGACATTGCTACCTTTGGAGGAAGCCTACTGATTACAATCA
Organism: Wollemia nobilis; assembly: GCA_028583015.1. Lineage (NCBI taxonomy): Eukaryota > Viridiplantae > Streptophyta > Pinopsida > Araucariales > Araucariaceae > Wollemia > Wollemia nobilis. Next base: position 1,879,583 of record JAQPPZ010000371.1, on the reverse strand, counting down.
AGTTTGCCTCTACCTTTTGTGCTTGTTCAAATAGTTCTGGGAAGGTCATCACATTGGACTGCCTGATATCCAAGCCAATGTATGTGTTGAATTCTCGAAGATAGTAGAAGGTAGCTTGCTCAGGGGTAGGGCGGAGACCTTTAGGCACTCGTTTCCAGCTTTTGGTAAATCAAACATTGAAATCTGCTATCGCCTCTTGTGGGTGCCTTTGAATTGCATTAAACTGATGCAGCAAAGAAAATGGATCAGCCTATTCATAAAAATTCTTAACTAATAGTTCTCCTAGTTGATCCCATGATGTAATAGTTCCTGGTTGCAGAGATCAGCACCGGTACAACAATTTTCCTCTCAAGGATAGTACTAATAACTTCACCATCACATCTTCATCTATTATATCATGAATGGCTGCCAAAGAAGCTATATCATGAATATGTTCATATGCAGTCTTACTAGTACCATCATAAGTTTGCAAGGCTTTCAAAGCAGCCTGAGGAACTGGGTTTTGAGCCTGTAAATTCAAGGCTCTTGAACCATTCCATGCTAAAAACTGCCTAGGTTGAGGATACTGGGCCATTGGGACTAGTGGATGTGTCTGAGAAGATGTAAAACTAGCAACAATACTAGGGATGTTTGTGGATATAGAAGATGATGTGAGCGATGGGGAAACCAACCTAGAGTGTTCACTTCTTTTTGTGCTGTCAAGTTCAAAAAACTCAACAAGATTTTCAACTTTTTTGGACTTCGATCTTGTGATCATGAAGTACATCTTTCACTGTATCCACGTTCAAAGATTTTTGGGTACTGCAGAGTCACCAAATGTTCTAACTATATGGCATGAAGGCGAACATTAAACCATCAATACTATGGGATTTTTATGAGATAGAAACAATCTGTCCCACTGGGCGTGCCAAAAACTGTTGGTCATGAATCTGCCACAGGAAAGGCTTTTAAAATAAATGCACCCTAGATACGGCCAACATTGAAAGGTTGGGAGAAAAAACTTTCTTCCAGACCAATCTCTAGAGAGGGCTGGTTCCCTTACTAAATCTAAGCTTGATTTCAGACTAAAGTTGTAGGAAAGGAATTGAAAATATGCAAAAAGAAATGAGAAATTATAGAAAGAGATGGAAATATAGCCACAGGCCAAATTTGTCAGATCGGGAAAGATTAACAATAGATAACTTTAAGTACACTAACATCATATAAAAAAAGATAGCGACATAATTCACTTACAACATTACGCAGATAACCTTCAAAATCACATTCCAGAACTCACTTCCTCACTAACAATATTTAAACTCAGATGCATAATTCAAATTAAGCAGCAGATAAGAAATGCGAGCGTAAATGAGGAATGCATAAGACAAAAGAGAAAACATAGAAAATTGCTTATAAAACCATAGGCCAAATATATTTCATTCATGCAAAGAACTTGAAAGCTTTTCAGCAAACGTCTCTCTCTCGATGTCTCTTTCTGAGATATACATTGATATTTATAGAGGTCTTGCCTCTTTGTAGCATTTAAAACATAAAACGGACCTCCTCGAGATCTACAAAATGTGCAGCAGCAATAAGGAAATGATCCCCTTAAACCAGCCTCGTAGAAACTAGAAATTAAATGAAACATGGAACCGACCGTCTTCATTAAATGGTCATCCTAGGAGCATGCTAGAACCGTTAGAAATCATGAACAAAAGCTTTGAATAATGGAGGTGTCTTCAATTCTGGTGCTTTGCTACAGGGCTGAGCACGTTGTTCTACCTTGCACGCATTGGAAAGCAGCAAAAAATTCAATTCTAGAGTGCATTTAATCCTCGGAAATTGCAATACTGCATCAAGCCATTTGAACTGCTTTCTGGAGAGAAACTGTGAAAGGTTGCGAAAACGTGACATGTCGCGAAATTGCGACATATTTCTCTTTTGTATGCTTTTGTCATTTTGGATCGTGAAAATCAACCATGTCGCAAAATCATGACGTATTCGACTCTTTGTTCTCTTTTTTCACCTGAGGTTGCGAAAACGTGATGCGTCGCGAAATCGCGACGTTCCTTACTATTCTGCTCTTTATCTACCTTGTTCTCGTGAAACTATGACCTGTCGTGAAATCGCAACGTTCTTGCCTCATATTGTCCTTGCACTATTTCAAATTGCGAAAAACGTGACAAGTCACAATTTCGCTACATCTTTCTCTCTTCGGCTTTATCTTCTTGATATGTCGTGAAATCATGACATTCTTCTTTGTTGGGACTTCTTTCCTCAACATGTAGCAAAATCGCAACATGTTCTTTCATCTGCCTTCTTCACTCCTCCAAGTCGTGAAAACATCACCATGTCGTGAAATCATGACAATTCTCCTGCTTTTGTGTCCTTCTTCTGTTCACCTGCGAAACTGCACCATGTCATAAAATCGTGATAGTTTTCTCTTCCTTGGCTTCATGCTCTTGCATGTAGCAAAAACAAAACATGTCACGAAATCATGACATTTCTTGTCTATTTAGCTTTTCTCCACAATATGTCACGAAATCATGATGTTTCCTTACTTCCTCTACTGTTGCTGCTTTCTGTCACGAAATCATGACGTCTTGCTCTTGCTTGGTTTCATCTTCAAAAATGTCACGAAATTGCGATGCCTTTCATTCCTTATGCATTTTCTTCAACTTGATCGCGATAATGCGACATGTCGCGATATCATGACGATTTTTACATTCTGGCCCTTGTTCATTTTTTTGTCACGAAATCACGACAAGGTTCATAGTCATTGCCCTTTGCTCAATTATGTTGCAATTTTGCGACAATTTCTAACATTCTGCTCCATGTCCATCGCAAGTCATGAAAACGCGACACGTCGCGATTTCACTACAACTTCACTGCTCTACCTCCATTGACCATTTTGACCGTGATTTTGGAACACGTCACGATATCGTGACATTTTTTGACTTTGCTTCTCTCTCCTCAAAAGACCCGCGATAACGCGACATGTCGTGATATCGCGATGGTTTTGAACCTATGCTTTGCATGCTATTTTCGGTCGCGATATCGCGATAGTCTTCAAACTTAGCTATTTTGGCACCAAAACTCGTAGAGAAACATAGAGGAATGAGAACTTTAACAATTAATGCATGAATAATCACGAATCAAAACAATGTGGAAAAAATGCCAACATGTCTCCATTGGAAAAAGGTCCATAAAAATTGTAATAGGGAAAGGATTCCAAAGTGAATTTATTGTAGAAATTTTTAGTGAAATATTTTCTCCATGGAGTAGCCCACATTGGGTCAACCACGTCAAATTGGTGTCTCTATTGTAAGTGGTGATTTATGTATTGATTTGATTATTATTCATGATATTTCTATTGATACATTACAAAATATTGATTGGGAAAGAAAAGTAAAATGTGGTCTTATACTGTTCACCCCCCTCTTAGTATAAGCTTGTGTTCCTAAATTGGTATCAGAGCGGTTTCATTCAGAAGAGTTTAACATCTTGAAGGAAAATCCTATAAGAACATAATGGATTCTAAGAATGGATCCTTAGATAATTTAACACCAATATTTGATGAAAGTGATTATATATTTTGGAGTATGAGAATGAAGATTCACTTGATGGCACTTGGTAATGAAATATGGGAAGCAGTTGAAAATGGATACACACCACCAGCTACTCCACCTACATATAAAGATGGTAAGCTTCTACATCATTATAATTCAAAATAAATAAATGCAATTTTGAAAGGTTTGCATATAATAGAGTTCATAAAGGTTATGCATTACAAATCAACAAAATGAATTTGGGATAAGTTACAAAGAATATATGAAGGAGATAAAAGTGTCAAAAAGTAAAATATATGAAACCTCAAAGGACAATTTGAAGAATTAAAAATTAAGGATGAGGAAAACATTAGTTCGTATGTACTTCGTGTAGACAAGGTTGTTAATTCCATGCAAGGACTTAGACTTGAGGTTTAGGAATCTGATGTTTGTGATAAGATCTCTCTCAAAAATATTTAGTGAAAATATTTCTACTATAGAGGAATCAAAATATGGTGATATTTTGACAAGAGATGAATTACTTGGTATTCTTATAGCTTTTGAGATGAGAACAAAAGAGGAACATAATCTCCAAAATAAAGTAACCTTCAAAGATACTAAGAAGACAAAGGGCAAGAATTTAGATTCAAGCAATGAGTAATCCATTATGAAGAAGTAAATTATGGAAGGTTGTCCTTCAGTCTAGCACAAATCTACTCAAGTATTTCACTGTGAAGCAAGGACTGTGTTTAGTGTAGATTTGTGTTCACTGTATTAGGATATATTTCTCACGATATTTCTCGAGACTGTTGGACACTTTGATTAATTGAGTTGTCATTGATTTCAAGTGTCAATTTCAGTGAGCAATGCAAGAAGAAGTGGTTCTAAAATCAGTGTACAGGAAAGTCCACATCCAGTTGGTCAAATCTAGTTCCAGGTGGTCATATGAGGTTCAAAAAACAATGAAGAGGCCCAAGAAAAATATATTATAATATTTTATTATAATATTAAAAGGGGAGATTTAAATTAATTATAAATTAATTTAAATAATTTCATTATAAGTTACATTATTAATTAATTTAATTAACTTCTAAAGTTATTAAGTTAATTATAGATTAATTATAATTTAATTAAAAATTGATTTATGTTAATTAAAATAATCCTAAAGTTCATATTATAAAGTTTATTTTATAATTCGAATTCAAAAATTTGAATTATCCACCGACATTTTCAAAGCTTAGAGTATGCATATAAAAGGGGGGCAAGACATTGTCTAAACCACATCCATGTAATTCGCATGTGCGATGATCTCGACTATTGTGCACAAAGAAAATATAAGTTTTTTGTGTTTCAAAGGTTTTCGATGGTAGACAATCATCACACAGTGTTGTGTAGAGTAGCTAGCAATCAAGGGAGGTGATATATTTGGTAGGCTCATGGTGCAAGATTCGAAACCCATCGGCTTTGGTTTTTGCAAAGTGAAAGTGTTTGTTTTTATGCGTTGCACCATCGAGGAAGGCACAAAGGGAAGGCATTAGATTTCCTCTTTGTGGGAAGGCACGTAGCCCACATGGTGGGCTAGCACATTGCTAAGGAATTCGAATGGGAGAGGTTCCGTGTTTGAAACCCGCCAAGGCCATTTTGCAATAGTGAGAGGTATGCGCTAATTATTTTCGAAGGTTAATTATTATTTTCGAATTTGATAAAGGTTGAATAAAAATAAATATTTTTGAGGGTTATAAAGTTTATTTTTTAAATTTGATTATTGAGAATTTTAGGGAGATAAAAGGATAAGAAGCATTATTTTTGAGGGTTTGATTTTTGGAGGTTCTTAATTAAATATTGGCGATTATATGGAGTAATTGAGTAATTGATTTTTGTATGCTTTGATGATTGCTAATTTCAAAGAAGGAGTAATAAGGAGTATTTGAGTTTGATTATTTTTGTTATTGAGATATATTTTTGAGGGAGAGTTAGTGTGATATTTTGTCATCTAACCATTGAAATTGGTAAAGAAGAAAATTGTATTTAAGACAGATTTTTAAAGGCACTTCTACATCAAACAAAAGGTATGGGCACATCTTCCTATAGAGTGATTGTTGAATGTTGTGAATGCTAAGTTGGAGTGAAAAGGGTTGTTTGATAAGTATTGTTAAGTTTGGATTTTCTAGAATGAAAGCTGATTCTAGAAACCTTGTTTGATAAGCATTGTTGGAAATATTGAGTAAATATATCGTATAGTTGATCTAGGGTTTGTGCAAAAATAATGAGTATCATTGTTATGTGAATTTGTAAACTATCTTGAACTAGGTTTTGTGAAATATCATGAGTATCATTGTTATGTAAATTTGTAAACTCTATTGAACTAGGGTTTGTGAAAGAACATGAGTATCATTATTATGTGAGATTGGATGGAAATAATTGAGTGAGTATTTATATGTTTGGAATAGGGTTTGTGAGAAAGGATTATTTCATTGAGTGATTGATTGATTGAGTGATTGATTGAACCTAGTAAATTGGATGTGTTGAAGTGATAGTTCAAGTTTTGTGAAAAAAATTGTTACATATTCTAAATTGATTTGAGAAAGAGGTTGAGTGTTTGTGGATGTGAAACATATTGAATCTATAACAATTCTCTATATATTTCTTTTGTAAAAATATATATTGAAAGAGATTGATAATTGTGATGAATGTGAAGCATATTGCATCTCTAACAATTCTCTATATGTTTATGTGAGATTGGACAAGTTATAGTGAGGACTTATTGAGCATATTTGAGGTAAGTCTTTGAGAAGACTTGTGGATAGTTTTGTATGATATTTTGTGGAAGCTTACAATATAGATTTAAGGACAAATATTATTGAGTAGATTGAACAATTTATAGAGAGAACTTGTGGACATATTGGTGTGATATTTTGTGGAATATTAAAAGGTAGATTTGAGACAAGTCTTTGATATGACTTGTGAGCAAAGTTGATTGATTTGTTAAAAATTTGAGTTAAGGTTTGGGGTAGATCCAGAAGGGTTGATTTGTGATTAATTAAAGCTTTGTATTAATGTTTGACGATAGATATTGAGGATATATTTATGCTAGACTAAAGGACTGTGTTTAGTGCATATTTGAGGACAAAGTTTGGTGTAGATTTTAGAAAAAAGTTTGGTGTATATTTGAGGACAGGTTTGAGCTAGACCAAAGATAGATATTGAGCAAGTTTATGGTAGATCGAAGGACTGTGTTTAGTGTAGATTTGAGATAGGACTTAGAGTAAGCTTTGCAGGTGACAAAGTATAGTGGAAAATAGTCTCTAGTGGATAGAGATCCATTATACAGAGTAGTGAGGATGATATTCTCAAAATGACACTGAGAGGGGGAAGGGTGAATCAGTGTAGCTATTTAAATTCAAATCTACAACTCTTAAAGCTGAAGCAAAGAGAACTTAAAAGTAGGTAAAGCAATTATCACAAGAGAGCACACCACAACACACAATGTAACGAGGTTCACCAATTTGGCTACTCCTCAAGAATGACCGCTTGGACTACGGTCCAAATCCAGCCTTTGCAAAACACCAATTTTACAATCCGTTTACCAGCACCCACTGGAAGGAGCACCAACCCCTGATTTATCTGCACCAACAGAAAGGAGCACCAACCCCTATCCAAGCACCAACTTGGATCACAGTTTTGAAAGCTATATCAATGACATAAAAATGCCTTCGCTTTTACAAGACCCTGACTGGTCTACAATTTATCAAAACACAGTAAACACTTACGGCTCTGCTTGTCGCTCTCTTACAACACTCTTCTAACCCTCTTTCGGTAGCACTTTCACACATTCAGCGACAACCTAATTCTCCACTACAACTGCCCTTTTATAACAATATTTTCATCTTGAACACCCGTTTTTCTGTGACTTCCATAATCTGCATGCACCCTATTAATAGACACTTTTGAAAGTAACTCCTTTATCACATAGTAATTTGTACATGCAATCTATTAATAGCTCTATTTCTTGTGTGGGACTTTCAGTATAATTGTTGCTCGACGGTTACACTGCTTTATGGGCCCTGTAACTGCCGTTCTGTCTTTAATGCACTGTGCTTATTTTAGCTTGCATGATTTCTATCTGTAACTGCCCCTGTAACTATCACACTAACTTCAGTTGACTCTTCTTATATTGGCTGCATGATTTTCCTCTGCAACTACCCCTGTAACTATCGTTCTACTTCAGTTAACTATCCGTAATCGTGCTGTTGCGACTTGTCATGAAATCGTGACACTTCTGTCTCTTTGTACTCTTCTCACCTTTTACCCATGAAAACATGACATGTCACGATATCATGACACTTTTCCTCTTTGTCCTTTTCTTGGCTTGCACCCGTGAAAACATGACATGTCACGATATCATGACACTTTTCCTCTTTGTCCTTTTCTCGGCTTGCACCCACGAAAACACATGTCACGAAATCGTGACACATTCCTGCCTTGTGCTCTTCTCTCTTTCACGTGAAAACACCATGTCATGAAATCGTGACACTTTCACTGCCTTGTGCCTTTTCTTGCCTTGACCTCATGAAAATAGAACATGTTGTGAAATCGTGAAACTTTCACTACCTTGTGCTTTTCTTCTCATCGGGTCACAAAAACCCAACATGTCATGATATCGCGACATATTTTCTCCTTACACTCTCTTAATTGGTGAAATCATGACACTTTTCCTTGCAAGCTCTTTCTCTCAAACATGTCATGAAATCGTGACACATTTTCGTCCGTACTGCCTCTCTTGCAGATTGTCATGAAATCGTGACACTTTTCTTTGCGAGCTCTTTCTCTCGAACATGTCACGAAATCATGACACTTTTTCGTCCGTATAATCCTCTCTTGCAAATTGTCATGAAATCATGACACTTTTCTTTGCAAGCTCCTTCTCCCCGAACATGTCATGAAATCATGATAGTTTTCTTTGCTTGCGCCTTCTCCCTGAACATGTCATGAAATCATGACAGTTTTCTTTGCTTGCACCTTCTTTATGAACATGTCATGAAATCATGATAGTTTTCTTTCTTTCTCTCTCTTCGAACATGTCACAAAATCATGAGTTTTCCTTGCGCTTTCTCTTTCGTCCAACATGTCATGAAATCACATAGTTTCCTTTCTTTCTCTCTCTTCGAACATGTCACGAAATCATGATAGTTTTCCAACATTTTCTCTCCTTCGATATGTCATGATATCATGATAGTTTTGCATTTTCTCTCTCCTTCGATATGTCACGAAATCGTGATAGTTTTGCCAGCATTTTCTCTCTCCTTCGATATGTCATGAAATCATGACAGTTTTGCCAGCATTTTCTCTCTCCTTCGATATGTCATGAAATCATGACAGTTTTGCTAGCATTTTCTCTCTCCTCCGATATGTCGCGAAATCATGACAGTTTTGCCAGCATTTTCTCTCTCCTTCGATATGTCACGAAATCGCGACAGTTTTTCTTTCCGACCAAACATGTCGCGATATCGCGACAGTTTTTCTTTCTGGCCAAACATGTCGCGATATCGTGACAGTTTTCTTACTTGTCTTTTTCTTTGATCTTTCGAATGTTGGCCACTTCTGTCTTCTTGGATATTCATTGTACATGCTCTGACTGACCTCTGAACTCCTGTCCACTGCATTAACTGATCTATCTGTCTGTGTTGACAACAATGACAATACTATTTCTGCACCTTGCTCAACAATCTCCCCCTTTGGAATTGTTGGCAACACATGTGCAATTTCCTGTAATTCTTCTCCCCCTTTGACAATAATACCAAAGGGCTGCTGCAGACTCCCCCTGAGTCTATGCACAACATTCTCAGACAAACATTGTTATAGTTAGCAAAAATCATGAATATGAGCAAAACTATAAACACAGACATAAATGCTCCCCCTGAGAATGTGGTCCCGATTGCTAGTCAATTCTTGGGAAACGTGACCACTCCCAACTTACTCCGAAGGTACTCAAAAACTTCTTTGGGCAATGGTTTTGTGAAGATGTCCACTACTTGCTCTGTAGTTGGAACAAAATCCAATTTAACCTCACCTTCCGCAACTTTATCCTTCAAAAAGTGATACCGGATTGCAATATGTTTGGTTCGAGAATGCATAACCGGATTCTTTGAGATGTTAATAGCACTAGTATTATCACATTTAACTAAAATTGGCTCTTTGAAGTGAATACCAAGATCTTTCAGGGTTTGTCTCATCCATAATATCTGCGTACAACACGTTGTTGCTGCAATGTATTCTGCCTCTGTTGTGGATAGAGAGACTGATTCTTGTTTCTTGCTGTGCCATGCTACCAGCCTGTCTCCAAGATAAAATGCTCCTCCACTGGTACTCTTTCTGTCATCTATACATCCTGCCCAATCTGCATCTGAATATGCAATAAGAGTGAAGTCCTTACCTTTTGGATACCATAACCCATACTCCATAGTACCCTTCAGATATCGAAGAATCCTCTTTACTATTGTTACGTGAGTCTCCTTGGGACTAGCTTGAAATCTTGCTACCATGCAAACTGCTCCGCAAGATATCTGGTCTGGTGGCTATTAAATACAACAGGCTCCCAATCATAGATCTGTACATGGTTTGATCAACATCCGGAGATTTGTCATCCTTGCTCAACTTGCAACTCTGTCGTCATGGGAGTGCTAACAGGTTTACTATCCTCCATTGTGAACTTTTTTAGCATTTCTTTCACATATTTAACTTGAGAGATAAAAATGCCCTTTTCATTTTGATTGACTTGCAGTCCGAGGAAATATGAAAGTTCACCAATCATCGACATTTCAAATTCTTTCTTCATTTTATTTGCTATGTCTCTACATGACTTATCATTGCTGCTGCCAAAAATGATATCATCTACATAAACAACAAGTACAATAAGATGGCCATTCTCTATTTTGACATACAAATTGTTGTCCACCATACCTTTCTTGAACCCCTGTTGAATAAGATAGTTATCCAGCCTTGCATACCATGCTCTGGGTGCCTGTTTCAAGCCATACAAAGCTTTCTTCAACTTGCAAACAAAGTTGGGATTATCACCGAGTTGGAAACCATCTGGCTGCTCAATGTAAACCTCTTCTTCCAGTTTTCCATTCAAAAATGCTGATTTCACGTCCATTTGATATACTTTGAAATTTTTATGAACTGCTAAAGCCAGAAACATTCTGATTGCCTCTAGTCTAGCTACTGGTGCAAAGGTTTCCTCAAAATCAATACCTTCAACTCTGTGCATAGCCTTTACAGACCAATATTGCTTTATTCCTTACAACCTTGTCCATCTTCGTTCAATTTGTTTCGAAAAATCCATTTAGTACCGATTATATTTTTATTTGTTGGCCTTGGTACTAACTCCCAGGTTTTGTTTTTCTCAATCTGATCTAGTTCTTCATTAATTGCCTTCATCCAACTTTCATCTGTGCTTGCTTCAGCAACATTTTTGGGCTCAATGCTGGATAATAGAGAGTAGTTCCGTACTACTGCTCTTCTTGTCTAAATACCAACTGTGGGGTCCCCAATAATTTGTTCTCTGGGATGATTTTTCTGCCAGTTGCCTGTTTTGAATTTCTTGTTTTCTTCTCCTTCTGAGTCAATACTTAAATCATCTGGGTCAATTTTTTTATTCTCTTCTGTTTCCTTTTCTTCATCTCCTTCAATAACTTCTTCATAAATAGGGTAGTTTTCTTGATAAGTAATTTCTCGTTCTCTACCTTCATCAACTTTAACATCGGCACTCTCCACAATTTTCTTTAGCCTCTTGTTGTAGCATGTGTAGGCTTTGCTTTTTGTCGAGTAACCAAGAAAAATACCTTCGTCAGCTCTATCTTCAAACTTACCAAGATTATCTTCAGTTCGTTTGATATAACACTTGTTGTCGAACACTTTGAAGTATCTTGTTGTTGCCTTCCTGCCGAACCACAACTCATAAGGTGTTTTGCTTTCATGCGTCCTTAACATGCACCTGTTTTGGATGTAAACTGCAGTATGGACTGCCTCTTTCCAAAATCTGTCAGCTATTTTGTTCTCAGCCAACATTGTCCGTGCCATTTCTTGCATAGTCCTGTTCTTCCTTTCTACAATACCATTCTGCTAAGGTGTCCTTGCTGCTGAAAACTGTCTTCTAATCCCATATTTTTGATAGTACTCTACAAACTCCTCTGAGATAAACTCTCCTCCTCTGTCTGATCTTAAGCATTTAATTCTTTTTCCTGTTTGATTCTCAACCTGCTTTTTGAAAATCTTGAACATCTCAAAGGCATCTGATTTATGCTTTAAAAATAGTACCCATGTCATCCTGGAGTAGTCATCTATGCACAACATAAAGTATTTGTCACCATTTATGCTTTGTGTTCTCATGGGTCCACACAAATCAGTATGTATTAGTTCTAAAGGTTTGCTGGTGAAGTATTCCTTTGATTTAAATGTGGCTCTAGTTTGCTTCCCCTTTTGGCATGAAGCACAAATGCTATTTAAAGGTTTGCCAATGGTGGGTATATCTCTTACTGCCCTGTTTGAGCTTATTTTTACCAGATTGTCAAAGCTGATATGACCGAGCCTCTTGTGCCACAGCCAATTTTCATCTTCCTGTCCAATCAAGCACGCTCCTTCTGAAGTCTCTGAGAGAGTATATAGATTTCCTAGAAGTCCTCGATCCAGTAGCTATCAGCTTCCCACTGTGTGCTTTTCTGACTTCACAACCTCGCTTCTTAAAGATGACTTCATGACCTCTATCACAGATTTGACTTACGCTCAGTAAGTTGTGCTTCAAACCAATCACAAACAGAACTTCTTTGGAATTGATCTTTCCATCACTTATCTTGACTGATCCTTTGCCAACTATCTTGGCTCCATCATTATTTCCAAACTTTACAGAGCCCCCTTCATATTTCTGTAACTTCTCAAATTTTTGTTTATCTCCTGTCATGTGACTGGAGCATCCACTATCCAATATCCATGGTGCAGATTTGTTCTGTGCTTTGAATGTTGTCTGTACAATCAAGGATTCCTTTTCTTCCTTGGGTCGCTCCTTTTCTTTCCACTCTGGTTTGACTACAGTTTTGGTCACTTGTTTAGACTTTTCTTTGTCGTAGCCTGTGCATGTTTTTCTAGGAATTTTTTGTTTTGCCTTAAACTGTTTGGTTGAGATCTTCTTCCCTGATATTTATTTGTTGCATATGTGCTTCTACGGTTTCTTGCAATGTGTCCAAAGTTATGACAGTTATAGCATTCTACTGCATAATCCATCAAGGGTGAAAAGACATTTCTACTGGTGAAATTTCTTTGTCCTATATTATAAATGCAGTCTGAAATCTTATGACCGTAAGCATTGCATTTAAAACAATAACCAGAAAAGGAATGATTGAACCTCGGGAGTTGGTCTTTGCCATTTTGTAGTAGGAGCCACAAATTTTCTTCTCCTTTGATGTGTGACGTTTGTGAATCCCTCATTGTCAGCACTCTTCTCGTGCCTGGCATTGTTGCTTTCTTTTGCATGATTCATTTTTCCTTGATCAACCTTGATCTTATCTTCTTTCTTTATTGGTTCTATAGTTATGGCCTTTGATCCACTTGACGATTCTCCTTCGACAAAGCCCAAGCCAAATTTGATGCCTGTAGTCCTCTCGACTATTTATAATCTTTTCAAGCTTCGTAGAACTTCCTTCAAGTTTGTGATAGCAACTCAATTTTTGATTCTTTTCTTCTAGCCGCATTCTTAAGACAACAATCTCTTCTTCCAGTTTGCTGCACTCATCTATTTTCATGGTTAATTGTACTTCGAGTTCTTCAGACATTTTCTTAAATTCTTCTGTCTGTACTTTCAAATTGTTTATTATGTCATTCGCATCCTCAAGCTTTCTTGAGACCTTTTTATTCTTTTTCCTTTCTGTACTCAACTCTTTAAGTGCAGCAACCAACTCTCCTTCCAGATATACTTCAGCCTCATCCTTAATGTTTTTATCACCTTCCTATTTTTCTTCTATTTTTTCTTCTTCAAATGCCATGAACAGAGCTTCACCTGTTTCTTCTTCGGAATCCTCACCTGAGCTATCTTCGGAAGAGTTGACATTCTTGGATATGAAACTTTTCTTTTTGAAGTTGCTTTTTCTAAAATTTGGTTTCTTCTTCCAGTCACTTCTTTCTTGGTGTGACCCTTCATCACTTTTGGTTTTCTCATTCATTGGACACTTAGCTGCAAAGTGACCGACGCCTCCACAATTGAAGCACTTAAACGGTAACTTTCCTCTATATTTTCCTTTTCCCTTTATAAGTTTTCGAACAAAGTTAGCTTCCGTTTCATCCGATGTCTCTTCATCCTCAGATTCTTGTTCAGCTTTTATATTTTTGTGTGCTTTAAAAGCAGCTTCTCTGTCTATGGGCTTAGTTTGTCCTATTCTCATTTCGTATGCGAGTCAAAGAACCATGCATCTCGTCCATGCTAAAATTATTTAGATCTTTAGCTTCTTCTATAGCAGAAACTTTAGAATTAAATCTTTTGTGAAGAGTTCTAAGTACCTTTTTCACGATGACCGCATCTTCGATTTCTTCGTCGAGTCCTCTGATCGCATTAATGATTCCATTGACTCTCAGCATATAGGCCTCTATGTTCTCATCGTCATTCATTTTTAATGCTTCGAACTGAGCTCGATGCGTTTGTAGCTTGGCTTCCTTGATCTTGTCGTCTCCTTCATGAATGCTCTTCAGTTTGTCCCACATGTCTTTTGCCATTTTACAACTCATGATCCTTATCAGTTCACTGTCTACTAGCCCACACATTATGGCATTCTTTGCTTTGGAGTTATTCTCAAACTTTTTCTTCTCGACAGTATCTGTTGGAGGAGTAGCGGGTATTGTGTATCCACTTTCTACTGACTCCCAAATGTCGTATCCCAATGCACATAGATATGTCTGCATCCTGAGTCTCTAGAATGAGTAATTAGTTTCGTCGAACAAAGGAGCTTTGTTTGATGAGAATCCTTCACCACCTGCCATTGTGTTTCTTCCAAGATCACCTTAGCTGATTAAGCTTGTTTAGGAACCTTGCTCTGATACCAATTGATATTCTCACAATGACACTGAGAAGGGGGGTGAATCAGTGTAGCTATTTAAATTCAAATCTACAACTCTTAAAGCTGAAGCAAAGAGAACTTAAAAGCAAGTAAAGCAATTATCACAAGAGAGCACACCACAACACACAATGTAACGAGGTTCACCAATTTGGCTACTCCTCAAGAATGACTTGCTTGGACTACGGTCCAAATCCAGCCTTTGCAAAACACCAATTTTACAATCCGTTTACCAGCACCCACTGGAAGGAGCACCAACCCCTGATTTATCTGCACCAACAGAAAGGAGCACCAACCCCTATCCAAGCACCAACTTGGATCATAGTTTTGAAAGCTATATCAATGACATAAAAATGCCTTCGCTTTTACAAGACCCTGACTGGTCTACAATTTATCAAAACATAGTAAACACTTACGACTCTGCTTGTCACTCTCTTACAGCACTCTTCTAACCCTCTTTCGGTAACACTTTCACACATTCAACGACAACTTAATTCTCCATGCAACTACCCTTTTATAACAATATTTTCATCTTGAAACACCTATTCTTCTGTGACTTCCATAATCCTGCATGCACCCTATTAATAGACACTTCTTAAAGTAACTCCTTTATAACATAGTAATTTGTACATGCATTCTATTAATAGCTCTGTTTCTTGTGTGGGACTTTCAGTATAACTATTGCTCGATGGTTACACTACTTTACGGGCCTTGTAACTGTCGTTCTATCTTTAATGCACTATTCTTATTTTAGCTTGCATGATTTCTATCTATAACTGCCCCTGTAACTGTCGCACTAACTTCAGTTGACTCTTCTTATATTGGTTGCATGATTTTCCTCTGCAACTGCCCCTGTAACTATCGTTCTACTTTAGTTAACTATCCGTAATCATGTTGTTGCGACCTATCATGAAATCATGACACTTCTGTCTCTTTGTACTCTTCTCGCCTTTTACCCATGAAAACATGACATGTCACGATATCATGACACTTTTGCCTCTTTGACCTTTTCTTGGCTTGCACCCGTAAAAACATGACATGTCACGATATCGCGACACTTTTTGCCTCTTTGTCCTCTTCTCAGCTTGCACCTGTGAAAACACATGTCACGAAATCGTGACACATTCACTGCCTTGTGCTCTTCTCTATCTTTCGCCCGCAAAAACAACATGTCATGAAATCGTGACACTTTCGCTGCCTTGTGCTTTTCTTCTCATCGGGTCATGAAAACCCGACATGTCATGATATCATGACATATTTTCTCCTTAGCACTTCCTCTTGCAAATTGTCATGAAATCGTGACACTTTTCCTTGCAAGCTCTTTCTCTCAAACATGTCATGAAATCATGACACATTTTCGTTCGTACTGCCTCTCTTGCAGATTGTCATGAAATCGTGACACTTTTCTTTGCAAGCTCTTTCTCTCGAACCTGTCATGAAATCATGACACTTTTTCGTTCGTACAATCCTTCTTGCAAATTGTCATGAAATCGTGACACTTTTCTTTGCAAGCTCCTTCTCCTCGAACATGTCACGAAATCGTGACAGTTTTCTTTGCTTGCGCCTTCTCCCCGAACATGTCACAAAATCATGACAGTTTTCTTTGCTTGCACCTTCTTTTCGAACATGTCATGAAATCGTGATAGTTTTCCTTGCGCTTTCTCTCTCTTCGAACATGTCATGAAATCATGACAGTTTTCCTTGCGCTTTCTCTTTCGTCCAACATGTCATGAAATCGTGACAGTTTTCCTTGTGCTTTCTCTCTCTTCGAACATGTCACGAAATCATGACAGTTTTGCCAGCATTTTCTCTCTCCTTCGATATGTCACGAAATCACGACATTTTTGCCAGCATTTTCTCTCCTCCTCGATATGTCACGAAATCACGACAGTTTTGCCAGCATTTTCTCTCTCCTCCGATATGTCACGAAATCATGACAGTTTTGCCAACATTTTCTCTCTCCTTCGATATGTCACGAAATCATGACAGTTTTGCCAGCATTTTCTCTCTCCTTCGATATGTCACGAAATCATGACAGTTTTGCCAGCATTTTCTCTCTCCTTCGATATGTCACGAAATCGCGACAGTTTTCTTTTCGACCAAACATGTCGCGATATCGCGACAATTTTTCTTTCTGGCCAAACATGTCGCGATATCACGATAGTTTTCTTACTTGTCTTTTTCTTTGATCTTTCGAATGTTGGCCACTTCTGTCTTCTTGGATATTCACTGTACATGCTCTGACTGACCTCTGAACTCCTGTCCACTGCATCAACTGATCTATCTGTCTGTGTTGACAACAATGACAATACTGTTTCTACACCTTGCTCAATAGAGGACAAGTCTTCTGAGTGAGGATAGGAGTCTTTAGTGGATAGATATTTGTTAGCCAATGTAGTGGAGGCAGTAGTTCTTCTATAAGATCACTAGTGAAAGCAGAAGAGAAAGGTGTTCTATTTTGGATAGAGATCCATGAACTTGATTAGGGGATTGGTGTCTCCTTTGGACAAAGGTCCATAAACATTGTAATAGGGAAAGGATTTCCAAGATAATTTATTTGGGAAAATTTTAGTGAAATATTTTCTCCTTGGAGTAGCCCACATTGGATGAACCACACTAAATTGGTGTCTGTATTATGTGTAGTGATTTTTGCATTTATTTGATTACTGTTAGTGATATTTCTATTGACACATTACATAATATTGATTGAGAAAGAAAAGTAAAAAGTGATCTTATATTGTTCACCCCACCCCACTTAGTATAATCTTGTGTTCTTCACCAATATTATAGAAGAAGGGAAAGCGGATTTTGTGAATAACACCTATAACCTCCATGCATAACAGTTTGCCATGTTGGCTTGAACATGTCAAGCTAATCATTTCCCACTTTATTTCCTTAACTAATATATTCTAATTTCTCATATTTGTTCATGCTAAATTATATTATATATTTACTTGCTTTGATAATTTTATTTTAATTTATAATTTTATATTATTAATATTATTATCAATATTATACACATATATATATAATATACTTATTTATTTATTATTTATTTTTTTAGAAGGTTTATAAATAAAACACATAACACCCCTAAAATGCATCTATATGAGTCTGGCGGATGTACTATTGATAGGGAATTAGAACCTAATAATCATGAATACCCCACCGCTCATCACTTTCTCCACTTACCTATTGTTGGTGCTATTTGTATGCCTTCAGAAGAAGGTATAATCTTCTACACGGCTTCCCTTTTTCGGAGACACCTGCACCTATAATCATAAAAAAATTAGTAGTACCTCATATTACAAATAAAAGAACTAGATAAATAGTTCATTAATCTAGGGTTGTTACATTCTCCCCCTCTAAGATTAAAAATAGTCCTTGTGTTTACAGTGCATATTAAAATCATTAAATACATTGCTATGATTGTTATGAAACAAAATAAAATAGCAAAGATATTACATAGTCAACAATTTTTAATTCTAGCTCTAGCAAAAATAGCATGTAGTTACACACAACATAAATATTATATTATTCAAACCAAAATTATAATATCATTGTTCAAACAAAAATGGAAACTATCTTTTCATGATGGCCACATCCTCCCATGTGGCACTATTTTTAGAGTATTGGTCCCATTGGACCTTACATTGCTCAATATTCTATTTTCTCAATTGTTTTGTTCTGTAGCCAAGTATCTTAATTGGTCACACCTCAATGCACAGGGGATCGGTCATATGCAAATGATAAACATTCCAAACATGAGAGGGATTAGAAACATATTTCTTGAGGAGGGACACATGGAATGTGTCATGGATTTTAGACAAGTTGGGTGGCAAGGCTAGTTTGTAGGCAACTAGGCTGACTTTATTAATGACAACAAAAGGTCCTATAAATATTGAACTAAGTTTAGAGGATTTGATAGAGCTCTTGGTTGGTTTAACCCTTAGGAATACTCTATCTCCCATAGTGAATTTCCTTGGAATTATTTTAAGATTTTCATAACTCTTTTGTCAGTATGTAGCTTCCTTGAGCCTCCGACTAATTTCATTGAGTTGTCTTCCATTTATTTGACCATATCTAGCCCGATCATTACCTGATACATCAAATTACTCCATGAAAATGAAATTCTACACATCCTCCCTTACAGAGCCTCAAATGGATCCATACCTAGAGAAGTATAGTAACTATTATTATAATAAAATTCTACTAGAAAAAGATAGTCTTCCCACTTTGTTTGATGATCCATGCAATACATTCATAACATGTCCTCTAATACTTGGTTTACCCTCTCAGTTTATCTATCATTTTTTAGGTGATAAGTAGTACTAATATTAAGTTTTGTTCCCCATGCTTGATGTAATTTCTACCAAAACTTAGAAGTGAACCTAGAATATCTATCTGATATTATTATTTAAAGAAAATCATGCAATCGTACCAATTCCTAGGCAAACTTATGGGCGACAATAGGAGATCCATATTTAATGTTTCTAGGTAGAAAATATACCACTTTAGTCAGTTTATCAACTACTACTAGAATGGGATCATGTTGAAATCAATTTTTAGGTAAACCAACTATGAAATCCATTGAAACAACCTACCATTTATATACTAGAATTTCATGTGAATATAGGCATCCAGCGAGATGTAGATGCTCTGCCTTTACCTTTTTATATTCTAAGAATTTTTCTATAAATTCAACAATATCATGTTTCATTACAGGACAATAGTAGTATTTTCTCATATTTTTCATGCATATTTACATAGCTTGTATGAGCATAATAAGGAGCCCAATGTGCCTCTTGTAGAAACATATTTCTTAGGTTATGATATTTTGGCACTACCATTCTATTTCTAAAATATAATATATCATTCCAAATTCCAAATTCCTTTGCTTTTTTAGAACCTTGCTGAATCAGATCTCGAATTTTCTGAGAAAATTCATCTTGGAGTTGAAGGCTTCTTATCTGATCAATTACATCAAATTGGTATTGTGTTATAGCAACAATATGCTTTCTTCTACTCAAAGCATCTGCTATTTTATTTTCCTTTCCCTTTATATACTCAATATTGAAATCATATTCTACCAAAAATTCCATCCAACGCCTTTGTATGACATTAAGCATTATTTGAGTGAAGATGTATCTTGAAATTTAATGATCAGTTCTAAGTTCAAAATATTTTCCAAAAATATAATGACACCACATTTTAAGTGTATGCACCACGAAAGCTAATTCTAAATCATGTGGCATAATTCAGCTCATGTTTCTTAAGTTTTTGTGACTCGTAAGCTATAACACCCTCTTATTGCATGAGAACTCCACCTAATCCTTCTATGGAAGCATCAGTACATAAAATAAATGGTAGTTTAGAATCTGGTATTCTGAGGATATATGTTGTTGTTAATTTTTCCTTGAGTGTTTTGAAAGCTTCTTCACACCTTGTAGTTGATTTAAAAGTTTTTCCTTTCTTCTGGAGATTGGTTATTAGGTAGGCCACTTTAGAGAAATTTTAGATAAAATGGCAATAATACCCAACCATCTCCATAAAAATTTGTACATCAAAATATTTTTTGGAGTAGGCCAATCAATAATAGCTTCTATTTTAGGTCCGAGGTGTAGACTAATTGGTTCATCCAAACCCCATAAGGGGGCGGAGGTCCAAGGTTCAAATCTTGGGCCTCGTTGGACTAAACGCTTGTCCCTTTCTTGGTGCTTTCAATGACGTAAAAGGTTTAAAATGATTGTGGCATGGTGGTTATAGGGGCGGACTGCATGAAGATTTGTGTGGCAGCTTCTGGGGTGGACAACGCAAAATACTGTGGTGGTCATAAAATTTGGACAACCTGCCCGGATTCGTGGCGGCTACCGATTCCACCATGTAAATTTAAAAATAATAATAATAATAATAATAGCTTCTATTTTTTTTTGGGTCTACAAACACTCCTTCAGCTGAAATCACATGATCCAAATATTGTATTTGGGATGTGTATAACTCACACTTGGACAATTTTCCATACAACCAGTTCTTTCTGAGTATTTTGAGAACAATACTTATATAATGATCATGATCCTCTTTTATTTTGGAATATATTATTATATCATATAGAAAAATTAGTACAAACTAATATAGATGTTCTCGAAATACACCATTCATTAGGTTCATAAATGTTGTTGTAGCATTAGTTAATACAAAATGTAGCGCTATGAACTCATAGTGGCCATATCTAGTTTGGAAAGAAGTTTCATGAGTATCTTCTTCCTAAATCCTTAGCTGATGATATCCAAATATGAGATCAATTTTCTAGAAAATTGAAGCTCCTTTCAATTGGTCAAACAAGTCATCTATTCTGGGTAGAGAGTACTTATTATTTAATATTTTACAGTCAATACATAACCTTAGTATCCCATCCTTTTTATTATCGAATAGAACTGGTGCACCCCATGGAGAAACACTAGGTTTAATGTGTCCTTTTTCTAATAGGTCTTGAAGTTGTGCCTTGATTTCTTGCAACTCTATTGTAGTCATCCTATAGGGTGCTCGGGCTATAGGTGTTGCTCCTGGAAGAATTTCTATGGAGAAATAAAATTCTCTTTGGGGTGGAAGACTTGGAATATTCTCAGGAAAAACATCTTGAAAGTCATTAAGTATCAGATAAGTCTGGAAAAGACTTGCCCTAGACTCAGTTTCTTCCTTCTCATTAAGTTTGACTACAAAAACTCTACTACCCCTCTTTATGGCTTTTTTAACTTGCATGGCTATTATAAGATGTGGTTCCACTGATTCACATCCACAATAAATCTGAATATTTTCTTCGTTTCATTAGTGAAATCCATCCATATTTCTTCAAAATTTAATAATGCTTTGTGTGCCTTGAGCAAATCAATACCTAAAATTTATCGAAAGCATGTAATGGAGCCACATATAAATACTAGTTTGTTTTTCCTTGGGGAAGTATTAAATTATGGTCAAATAAACTTTGATTAGCAGGATAGGTTTTCCTACAGACATACTCAACCTTCCATCCATTTTCCATAAACCCAGGTTTTTTCGCTATATCCCTCAAAATATTTGCTAAAACAAAACTATTTTTAAATGGATTTACAAATTTTTTCCATTGCATATTTGCAGCCTCCACATTATGGATTTCCTTATAGGTATTCCACCAATCTGTAGTAGCTTCAATCAAATGGAAAACCGCCCATGAGGTTTTTGATTTAGAGGAGAGAGTTCTAACGGTAAAATATACCTCTAAGTTGTTCAGCCATCTCTCCACTTCTTCTCCATCACATTTACCATCGAATTTAGCTATATCAACTCTCTGCATATCTTTATCTAATTTAGATCCTACTTGTCTTCTTCTAGGATCAACATATGTATCTTCTTCAACATTTACCGGTTCCTTTTCTTTAGATAAATTTTCTATTATTTTATGTTGTTGAGAAATAATCTCTTTCTTTTGAGCCAACTAATATTTTTGTTGTTCCATGTGTTCTAACATTTGAGTATTTTGTTGAGCCATGTGCTCAACCATTTGAGCACTTTGTTGTTCCATTTGCTCTTTCTATTGGCTCATTTGCTCTTGCATTAATTGCATCATTTAGACAATTTTATCTTCTTTTGCAGTTGGTTATTTTTCTCTCCTCATTACTCGAGGATGTTCTGTGTCTTCCTCTATAGCCCCGATACTCATAACCTTTCGAGATACCCTCTTAAGACTTTTGATCAGAATTTTCTACTGGACTACCATAGGTATATTTTAAGAACTAGCTTTTTTTCCAGATGCCATTGCCTGTTTAGCAAAAAAATGCCTTATCAAATTTTTGTTTAAATGTTCAATACGCTCTTAAAAAAAATTATTGCCTAGGGGTTCACAACCTTTGCTCTAATACCAAATGTAACAACCCAAGTCCTACCCACTTGGTTGTCCTACATTAGGGGTCACAGTGAGAAATTTTTTTAATCATTTCCAAATTATTTACTAGTATGAGCATGCTAAAAAAATCTTCATGAGTGCCATTCCATTGCAGTAGAAATGCTCATGATATCGAGATAGGAAAAATCCCAAAATGGTTATCTCTTTTGTACTTCTCTCTCCATCCAAGATTCCAATTTTAGGCTAGCATTTCTCCTGTAGGGACAATTTCACCTAGAGGTTGAAAGCATAATTTCCCCATCTCTTAACAATACTTTAAGTCATACAAGAGTTAGTGTATGCATGCCTAAGCTAGATGAATATCCACCTCTCTAGGAGTTCATCTAGGGTCTACCAATACCCTGGTAACTACCTAGTGTTTTATCTTGATTAAACAACACAATGTCCCATACCATCATGTTGTCAGTATTCCCATTATGAGTCAAGCACAAAATTCACCACTCAACACTAGTAGGGTTAACCTAGAAGTGATGCCCATTTCATCCTTCGTTACCTCCCATCCTGACCTTTCCCATCAAAAGTACGGTTAGAGCCCTATATTATGATGATTTCCTTCCTGTAAGCACCATTAATGGTTAACCCACAAGATTTTACTTCCCACAATATTGAAATAATGACAAGGTTATCCTATCCACAACCTTAGGTTGCATATCGAGGTTGTATTTTCCATAATTTTAGATCTTCCCATCCTTAGGTTTCTAATGGTAAAAGTTTATTTTGGTTTTGAGGTAAGAGACATATAGTATTATTTATTTAACTGAATTATATGAAAAACTAATGATCTAATAAATTAAGCTTGGTATATATATTACCCTTTGTAATTTATTTAACTGACCAAACAATTTTCACCTATAAAATAGAATTGAATAATCTATTTTTTTTAAATATTAACATAACCATCACAGCAAAATTCTCAAAAGAAAATATAATAATTAATTAGAATCCTCTATTAAAAGGAAATTTCAAACACTGTTTAACTAGCTCACATAAACGATGTAAAAATAGATGTTAACCAGCTTTGCAATAACAATAGAATAATGATATCCCAGATTTTATATGAGAGCTATTGTTTAAACAATATTGATCACTATGTCCATGTTTAGTTCATTTTCCCAAGATTGGTCCCAAAGATTTATGGTAAATTGGCAAAGGCAAGTTGGTGGTTCAAATCACCCCAGTTAAAATATAGTCGCATCCTTACTGATTGAGATGGTGGTTTCTAAAGTATAAAAAAGGAGGAATAATTAAGTTGTATTATGATATTATGCTACGGTACAATAATATGATCTTTGATGAGTTATGATGGTAATCTACATCTTCAAAGATATCACATATATGTGTTTGACATCATAGAAAGAAATTATTATTTAACCTTATCAAGGGTATCGGGTATTTCATCTACATCCTACCTATCTACATTAATATTAAAAAAAAAAAGATGCATAATAATTTTATTCTATAGAAAATCCTAGATTTTAAATTTATTATTGATTTAAACAAGAGAGGGTAATTTATGTTTATATATCAAAGAAATATTTACTCAAGCGGAACACCAAAAATAACATATGTGGTATCATAATATTTAAAAGTGCTTACATTCTACACATCTGATGGTGAAAACGTAATATTTTTAAAAATATTCCCAAACATATTTTCCAAACTATGACAAAGTAATTTGTCTTATACAACTTTTACTATGTATGACCATTTTACCATGATGTAGTAGTTTGGAATACTTGCATTGTATACAGTAGAAATATTTGCATGCACATCATTTCAACTAAAATTTGTCCAACATCAGATTTCAAACCTACCTTTAAATCCCCATGTCTACACACACACACACACACACACATATATAACAAGATTCATATTTGAATTTATCACCAATTATCCCACATAATTTGGCATGCATTGAGAGCATCTGCATGAGGTGTCTATCATAGTCATAAATTAATACAAAGTCTTCAAAACAAACCTCAGATCATCTAGTTTCAATACACAATAGAAGATTCATGATATACGTTCAATATATTTACATTTTCAGGAAAGAACCATAACAACCAATCCCACAATACTCAAACATATTTTACACACTTCCCAAGGAAACAACACTCCATATTGTAGTGCAGGGCTTACACCAAAGCTTCCACACTAACATTGAAATGCATTTCAATCTCATTTGTTTGTTGTCATCACACATGCTTCTCCTAATCTGTTATGCATGTGGTAACAAGGGAAATACATTTCCTGGAGGTTCTTATGGGGAATCAGAGCAACATGCTACAATGCAAATGCATCTACTACTAAATGCACCCAACAATACATTTTTCATACA
Organism: Wollemia nobilis; assembly: GCA_028583015.1. Classification (NCBI taxonomy): domain Eukaryota; kingdom Viridiplantae; phylum Streptophyta; class Pinopsida; order Araucariales; family Araucariaceae; genus Wollemia; species Wollemia nobilis. Next base: position 1,854,680 of record JAQPPZ010000371.1, on the reverse strand, counting down.
ATTCTATTTATCAATCATTTATTTTATATGTAAATTCACTTAAAATTTAAGCTACTATAAAACATTCAAATTTTTAGAAATTAATTCAACATAGAGATATCAAATCACAACGGCAATATCTTCTTTTCTTATAATTTTTTCTTAGAAGTAAAATTAGCAGATCGTACCCGTCTCTCACAAGTTTCTTGTCAATGGAAATCTTCCCTTTTGCATGCAGACCAAAACCAATAAATTTTCCTTCCCAAATATTAACCATTCCCTACTAATTTTCTTATCCAATATTATAGAAGAAGGGAAAGCAGATTTTGTGAATAACACCTGTAACCTCCATGCATAACAGTTCACCATGTTGGCTTGAACATGTCAAGCTAATCATTTCCCACTTTATTTCCTTAACTAATATATTCTAATTTCTCATATTTGTTCATGCTAAATTATATTATATATTTACTTGCTTTGATAATTTTATTTTTTATTTATTATTTTATATGATTAATATTATTGTCAATATTATACATATATATAATATACTTATTTATTTATTTATTATTATTATTAGAAGGTTTATAAATAAAACACATAACACCCCTAAAATGCATCTACATGAACCGTTGGTGGATGTACTGCTAATAGGGAATTAGACCCTAATAATCACGAATACCCCGCCGCTCATCACTTTCCCCACTTACCTATTGCTGGTGCTCTTTGTCTGCCTTCAGGAGAAGGTATACTCTTCTATACCGCTTCCTTTTTCGGAGACACCTGCACCTACAATCATAAAAATATCAGTAATACCTCATCCTTACAAATAAAACAACCAACCAAATAGTTCATTAACTGAGGGTTGTCACAGTAATAAAGGTCAATATAATAATAATATGTATATCAATGCTTATATAATAAAAAATTATAATTATATACTAAAATATGAATTTAAATAGTCTGAATCATTTATGTACTATGCATAAAGAATAACTTACAATATTAATTGCTCAAAATGTATACAACCTTTATTACTCCTCTTGTTATTACAATCATATAGTAAGATATATGCTTTGTGTTCAATTTGTTTTCTTATGGAATATTTATCCATAATATAGCCATAGTAGTGTCTCTTTAGATACTTGACTATTGGTCTCCATATACCAAGTCTCACGGATCTTGGCTTATCTACTTGCCACTTGCATACTTGATGAACAATTGACTCTATAACATATGCACACCTTTACATGACTCTTGCACTTCTACATGCACACCTAATCTAAGACACTTGTGCACATATTTACATTATATATTTGTACTCTTACATACAAGACACTTGTGTATTTCCTGCACATTCACACTTACATAAAGAGGGAAATATAACTCACACTCTAAACTATGAATTAATCCTAATATTTATTTATAAATGTACCATGAAGGTACCATGGGATTACATTAGTGTGTACCAAATAATGTAATATACCTCAACATCCATTTGTATTACATTATTTGGTTATTGAAGACTTTATTCTTTAATATCAGTTTTCATATTCATCTTCAATCTTCAAGCGACCTTCCATTATTCACAAACCTCGACTTTTATTGAATTCATTTCATCATCTTGAATCTTGGGTTCATCTAATGCTTATGTTTATAGGAAAAATTTGGATTATTTTGTATCAAATTCCTTGTATCTTATCTTTTTGAACACTAAAGAAATTTATCATTAACTTCATCTTGAGATAGATATTCTATAATCTCCTGAGGTAAACCAATTGAATCTAAGACATATATTCCATTTTTATTGAATTTTTAGCTTATATTTTTTTATGATTCTTGATGATGTATTTGCTATGTTCATTTATATATTTGAATTCAACAGATTTTCCATTTTCAATCAATTGAGTAATTGAAATAAGATTGGTTGATGATCCAGGAACATATAAAAAATTTCTAGCATAAAATATGAAAAAGATATGCTAGGTGTTACTCTACTAGTTCTATGAACTAGATATCTCTTATCATCCAAAATATTTAGAGAAATATTATCCCTAGCTTCTAAATATTCAAACCAAAATAATTTTACAATCATATGATGATTAACTCCTACATCTATATACCAAATATCTTTTTTACATTGAACTTTTTTATTAGACTCAAGTGATATTATCTTACATCTTTGAATAATGCTTTAATGATGTTTCCTGTTGCATTCAACAAATTACCTTTGATCTAAAGTTTGTTTTTGAACTTTTATTTTAATTATGGTTTTACTTTTTGATGTTGTCTCCTATGTTGAAAAGTTCCTCTTTGCCAATTATCCATTTTTACTATTAAGTTGAAATCCTTATATCTCCTAGGTTCAAAATATTGATTTTTGCTAATTTTATTAATATGGACTAGCAAACCTTATGAATCCCTAATTTAGAAAAAGAAAAGAACTCAAATTCAAATATAAAATTTGTAAAGTTTTGTAGTTTTTTTAATCCTTTGGTGTTGAAAACCTTTTAACTCCTAAACATTTAAATTTGCAAAAAATAAAAAAAATTCAATTTTCTTATTTTCTTAAGAATTAAAAAAATAATATTTCAAACAGTACTTCAAATTTATTCAATATTAAAAAAAAAAAATTAAACAAACAAATTTAATTTAATAACTAGTTGAATTTCTTATTACTCCAAACTTTTAAAACTTCAAAAAAACAAACTCAAAAGATTTTAAAAATTCAAAAAAAAAAACTCAAAATCTTAAAAAAACTATACTACCCCTTATAAATTTTAAATTAAACTTAAATAAACTTCAATTATAAAACTTAACCAAAAAAAATTATAAATTCAAAACCCTAAATAATATTATGCTAACTTTATAAAGCATCCTTAGGTTATAAAACTTGATTATTGGCTTGCTCACTCACATCCTTGCTTCACTATTCCACTGCTTGAGTGGGTTTATTTATCAAATATGACAAGTAATAATTATTGTGAATATATCCTAGGTATATAATGGATTGGTTTGGGATTTGGCTCTTCTTCATGAGGTCTAATATTAAAACCATGGCATGTGTGTAGGGTTGTGTGTTAATACTCTATTGATAAGCTTAGTTCTTATCCTTATGAGGGGTCATAGCAGGGATGAGAATACTCAGCCCTAAGCATCAATAATAATGATTTATCACACTAAATGAATAAAATTATTATTATTATTATTGGCAATGTGGATGTTTGCATGTTCAGAAACATTAAGGAGTATTTTACCTTCCTCTTCTAGAATGTTCAAGATATTACTCTAGGAAAACAACACGTGCAATGATTTGCTTGCCTTCATGATACACTTTGGTGCTAAGCAATCCCTCCTTGTTGTTGTTAACTATTGTAATGTTTAAAACTTTGTCTTCCTAGCTTTTATTGCTTTACCTATTGCTTTGACTTGTACGTTGGCTTGTTGTTTCAGCTTCCATGCTTACTAGTTGCTTCAACTTCTACATTGGCTTGTTGTTTCAAATTTCACACTTGTTGGTTGCTTCAAATTCTATGTTGACATCCATACTTGTTGGTTCCTTTGGCTTCTATGCTAGTTTACTTTAATTTTCTCTTTATCTAATTACTAATATGCATGTAGGTTTCTTCCCACAACGTTTCTCTCATGCTTGATTATCTTGGAATTATAATAGATTTTTATTTACTTTATGAAACTATTTACCATAACATTATGCTTATTGTCTACTTATGGTGTTGCTACTATTATGACACATTTATTGCTATAACACTGCACTATTTTCTATTGCACTTGCTATTGCTATTAAAATATAACAATAATGAGTTCTTCCCTATAACCATAGCTCTTATGATTCTTTTTCTTTGTATGCTTGACCAAATACTTTAATCTATTATACCTTATGCTATATTGTATACTTCAATAAAAGGCACATTCTTTGTTATGTCTTATGCGCATTCTATTTTTGTATCCTCTATTATGATGTATACTCGATCAAATGCACATTCTCTGTCTTATGTTATATATTCAAACAACTATTGTATTTGCAAATATATAATCTTCTTTATTCTTGGCTTCTTGAGCCAAATTTATATCAAAGTATTTATGCTTCTTTGTCTCTATATGATTTATTATATGAATAGATTCTTTATCTTCTTTATGAAGGGCCTAATTCTTTTTTGTATGAAGGGAATATTTCCATTTTTTGTATATTTACCTGTTCAGCCTATTTTAAGGTCAATATGACCTTAATATTTTTAAATTCTATATTTTTAGGATCCTTTGAATGCTTCTTAATTAACTACTTATTTTATATTTCTTAGGAAGCTTTGAATTCTTTTCAATATATTGCTTCTTTTATCTTTTTTAGGAAGCTTTAAATGCTTCTCAATTCATTGCTTGTTTTATTTTTTTTGTAATTTTCTGTTTTTTTATCTTTCCACTTAGAAGATGAAAATGTTCTCTATATGTTTTAGGAAGCTTCTCAAATTTTTTTTGCTTAATATCTACTTTATACAATCTACAATATATAATATTAAATATCTTAGGTTGTACCTAAGAACCCAATATGATTCTCCTTCTTACTAGAGAATCCAATATCAATCTTAGGGTAACTATGAATATCCCTGAATGATCAACTTTTCTTCTAATTTGGTTCTTTCCTATATTTAATAATGATTCTCCTATTTACTCTAGAGAATCCAAAATATTATCAAGGTGACTTTGTATGTCCCTAAATATTCAACTTTCTTCAAAATTTATTTTCAATTAAACAATATGTCCAACATGTTTTTGAGTTGGTACCCAATATCACTATGTCCAACTTTCTTCTGAGTTAGCATCAAAAAATAATATAGTTGAGTTCTAACATACATACAAAACACTTACTCTCTTACTTACAATACACTTGTGTATATTTACTCAACCTACACTTGTACTCTAACTTACATGACACTTGTGATTTTTCTACTTATTCATAAGTATATAGAGAGAGAAATATAACTCACACTCTAAACTATCACTCAACCCTAATCTATTATTTACAAATGTACCATGAATATACCATGGGGGTATATTAGCATGTATTAAACAAGGTAATATACCTCAACACTTATAGAATACAATGCTTATCCTATATTCACCTATAAACCTACATTCTTGCACACACTATCCCATGCAATCTAAAAGGTACAACTTAAATAACACAAAATATTTACCATAAAAAACACACACAAAACAAACTCAAGGTAGAAAGTTATAGTATTATTAATGTGCATGTTGGTTGTATATGACAAAGGCATATCCCTATTTTACACAAGTCTTCTATGCCTACAAACCTCTCTCTTTCCTCCTCTTCTCTTCCCTTATTCTTTTATTTTATGTTTGTCAACCTCTTTTTTTTCTAACTGATTCCTCTTTCTCTTCCTCTTTCTTTTTTTATTTTCTTTCTTTTGCATATATCACTCTTTTTCTTGTTGATTTTCTTCTTAATATTGCATGAAATATTTTTATATGTGATAGTGGTAATTATATATGGTTAGCAGTTGTCTTACCTATAACTGTTTGGATGGTCTTGCTATGCATGCTCAAAATTTCTCTCTAAATAAAGTGTATAATTCTCTTGGAAACTCCAATTTCTAAATAACAACACCCCTCAACTTTGATAGCTTTATAATGGTTAGAGCTAATAGAACCAATAATTTATTTAAATATGCATGAGATTAATGGTGAGATTAAGGTTCTTATTTAATGGGGAAGAATTGTACACCATTCAAATCTAAAATAAGAGATTAAATTTGAGGTTCAATATTCAAATTTAATGAGGAAAAATTGTACACCATACTTTAAGTAGTCTGAGTTTAGTTAAATAAACATGTACTGAATAAATAATATAAATTCTTCTCATATAATATATTATATCTAGACTTTAAAAATTGCCTATGAAATATTGTGATCCTAAAGCCTATGTCAGATTCCACTAGGGGTCTAATTCCAACAACAAAATAAAATTATTCAAAAAAACTATCTGCATGTCAAACAAGGTGAATACATAGGCAAGGGTGCATACCTTGCTATTTTATAGGACTTCTCAAAAGAATTACATGCTTCTACATAATATCCATTCACTCTCTTGGGCACAATCACTGCTACTTTATAAAAATTTTGGTGGTTTTCCTCTACAATGTATGTAGCCACGTATTTATTTAAGGATGTGGGATCCATTATAGAAAATTCAAAGGATGTCTATGTAATACGATTGTAGATGGAAGATCTCCACTTCAACGAAGAATGAGTAGAATAATTTTACATAATAAGAACAAAATGAGGTCTAGAGTTTATCCTTTGTATGTGGAAAGAGAGAATGAAAGAAAGAAAGAGGAAAGAGGGGAGTTCAACAAGATCTGTTGGAGAAGACTCATGACATGCACTGACTATTACCATGGTGAAACAACCACTATTTGAATTTACATTGTGGTTTTTGAGTCCAAATAATTAAGAATCCATCATATGATAACAAAAACCTTCCACTCTTTTCAAACACAATGAAAATATGCTACAAAAATAAATAGAAGACATATAAGTACAATTTTGAGTATGTACTAGGGCAAAGCAAAAATTACATAAAATCAAGTAAAAATAAAAAGAGAGACATCTTTTAACAACGACATATGATTTCATAAACATAATGAAAAATACCATCAAATCCTAATATGATGGTATTACATTATTTTGATAATAACACTTTGCAAAGAAGCCAACATATCTAATGAATTCCATAAGTCTCTATAATCATTTGATATAATATAAAAATAAAATTATTGATCAACTATACATAACTAGCATCTTCAGATATTCTTAGTTCACATTCATAAAATAACATACAAAATCTCACTAAAATCTTACTTCAAATAAATTAGAGTATCGAACCAATTTTTTTTAAAGTGTTATAATCCTCTAAAAGAAATTTTTTACTTCACATAGGTATTCCCCTCCCCTCAATGGTAGGTTACTTTACATTTTGTCCTTGTATTTATCATCACAACTCAAATGTACATTATCAAGAAATTAAGAGAGATTGAAGTAAAACTTTATCAATAACAAAACAAAGGAACTCTTTCCCTTTTCCTTCTAGAGAACTAGGAATTAGTGCAAATAATTATGGTATCTTTATCATTGTTAGGCTATAGTTGTATATCGTAGTATTTTATTATTACATTATTTATTTATTTTGGTAAATAAAAGTCTTCATTAATTACCGGGTTTTGCAGGTTAACCCAAAACCTATTACAATATCCAACCTTCTACTGAGATTGTAGATCCTAGTCATCCTTGAAACTTTCTTACCAGAACTTGTGTTGAATCCCCTACAACACCTTACTAACAAGGCACACCCATACCTAAACATAACTGTAAACATTACTTACATTGACAGGAAATTAAAGTTTGGAACTTTGCACTTGTGAAACCTGTTGCTTGCCCACTTCCTATTCTCTGTCAAAATCCTCCAAGGGTTACACCCTATTACCTTCATTTCCAATTTGGTATGATTTAGAGGGAAACCCCATAGTTATTACCAGCTCCATGGGGAAAGAACACTCATTCATCTTTCTCCTTAACGGGTAGGTTTCTTTTCATGACTAATAATTTTTTCCACTTCACGTGGCACACCTTGTGTCCATGTCACCAAACTACCAACATCAACACCTATGTTGGCTAATTTGTCAACTAACCTGTTGGCCTCATGGTACACGTGACGAGCCCTCCTATTTTGTCTTGTTGCAAAAAGGATCCTCACTTCATGGATGACTCCCTTGATTATCCATGGAGGTTTTTTGCCATTGGTTAATATGCTGATGATGTTCATAGAATCACTTTCAATCATCAAGTTACCTTGAGTTGCTTGGGCTACTTGAAAACCTCTACAAAGGGCTATAGCTTCTGCTTCGTTATTAGTTATGATTCCCAATGGTTCAGCGAAGGCCTTGACCAGATTTCCTTGTTGATCCTTGATTATTCCTCTAGCTCCAACTCTTCTCGGGTTCTCCTTGGCTGCACCATAAAAAATTAGTTTAAACCAACCTTGGGGGGGTGGCTCCCAAGAAGTCCCATTTCTGGGAATGGGCAAAGGAATGGAAGGTTTGTCCTCAATACCTAAGGCCTGAGCTAATTATTTTTCTTGGGAAGGAATTCAGTGGTTCTCATACACTAAGGTGCTAAGGTTTTCTTTCACAAAGACAATAATCCTATTTATGATGGTATCCTTAAAGGCTCTATGGTTCCTTTCTAGCCAAATCTGCCAGAGAAAATGATGCCAAAAGATTTTCCATAGGTACTTAAGTTTTAAGCTAACAAAGGGTTCAGGCCATTGATGGAACACTTTGGATATAAGAGCAGGCTTAACCCACGAGATCCTAAAGGCTTGGAAAAGTTCATCCAGAATGGAATCTGCTACTAGACTCTCTAGAAACAAGTGTTGGGTTGTCTCCCATCCTGCCCTCCACATGTAGCAACGGTTAGCAATAACCATACCTTTGGATAACATATTGTCCATAGTGAGGATTTTTCCTTGAATCACCAGCCATGAAAAAAATGATATTTTTGAAATTTTGCCTTTGATCCAAACCAAACTCTGTTGAAATTGTTGACCTTCCACATTGAGAAGCAAATTATAGGTAGACTTAACTATGAAGTCACCACTTTCAGTCTCAGCCCAAACAATATGATCTTCATCCTCTCTAGAGGGAATAATTTGTTGAGTTGAAATGTTATAAAGCTCTTCGAACTCTGCTTCAAAACCCTGTACTCTGATGTGTTTCCACCTGTTGATATTTATATCCTACAACATATAATTTGCAACCATCTTCCTAATATGTTGCTTCATATGCTCTTGAATCCTAGCCAAACGAGGATTCTAGAATAACTCCTTAGCTCTCACCCATCGATCCTTCTAAAAGTTTATTGTTTGCTCATTTCCTAGAATCCATCTAAGACCTTTCTTGACAAGATCCCTGCTCATGAGGATTTCCTTCCAAAAAGGAGACCCCCTACTTTCTAAGTTGTCTTTAAGGAAGTTCACACCTTGGAGGTATTTCCTCCTAACTATGGCAGTCCATTCATTATCGACCTTAGTCAATAACCACCACACTTGTTTGGCTAACAGAGTTGTATTGATATGAGTAAATCTCATCAATCCTAAACCCCCATCAGCTTTAGGTTTGCAAACCTTGTTCCAACCTACTAAATGGATCTTTTTCTTATCCTCAGTCCCTGACCAGAGAATTTTTTTTTGAAGTTGCTCAATTTTGTGATACACCTTGCTAGGAGCTCTAAACACTGATAGGGAGTAAACGGGTATACTTTGAAGTGAATCCATAGTTAAAACTACTTTTCTTGCTCGAGATAACAGATGTCCTTTTCAACCTACTAGATTTTTTTGGATCCTCTCCAGAACTATGTTCCACATTGATCCTTCAAGTTTCCCTGTAAATAGGGGAAGACCTAAATAGGGGGTGGGAAGGGATGCAATCTGACATTCCATGATCCTTGCTATGATTTTTTGCCTAGGAATGGGGGTATGAATGAAATAAAGTTTGCTCTTATCAAAATTCACTAAAAATTCTAGCCGCTTATTCATACATTATGAGAATATTTTTAATCCTTCTTGCCTTAACCACAGAAGCCAAAGTCAGTAGCAATGTATCATCAACAAATTGTTGATGTTTCACCAAGGTAGTTAGTGACATGGCCTTGATACCTGATATGAGTCCAGCTACCGCTGCTACCATAATGGTTCTTCCCAAGGTCTCAGCTACGATGATGAACAACATAGGACTTATGGGATCTCCTTATCTTAGACCACATTTGCTTTGAAAAAAACCTGCAGTAGACCCATTAACCACAACTAAAAAACAAGGCTTATAAATACACTCTCCTATTAACTTGAACCATTTCATGTTGAAGCCAAATTTTAATAAACTGCCTCTAGGAATTTCCAATTTATCCTGTCATAATCTTTGTTCATTTCTAACTTAAAGCCATGACTATTTTTTTGGTCTGAGTGGCTGTATGAAGAGCCTCATGAATAGTAATAACTCCATATAAGATTGATCTTCCTTGTATAGAACTTCCTTGACTTGGATCAATGATGACTGGTAGAACTTTCTTCAAACGGTTGGCTAAAACTTTGAATATAATTTTATAGGAATTATTACATTATTTATTATTTGCACATAATGGCTTATCTTTTACATGAAATTATGTTGTAATATTGTTAGTGCATGCCTAAGTTAGACTATGCTTAGATTATATGATTGAATATTTTATGTTCGATCATTTTTAGCTTCATCTTGTTATAGACTATTCTAAGTCTGTCCCATTGTTTAAATCCACATTGGATTAATAAAAATGTTGATTAAATTCTAACATTGGTATCAGAGCTACTGAGATGGCTCTCACAATATGGATTTTCTCTACCAATAGCTAATAGTGTGTTCATATTGATGAGCCTACAATTGGATATAGAAGGCATAACATCAGGGTTAAAAATCTATTGGTTGTACTCTGTTAGCCATCCCTTGCTTTCTTGAATAGAAATATTATTACCTCAAATTATATATATATATTATTTTATAAGGGTAAAGTCCCTGTTAGTTGTTTGCACGTAGCAATGTAGAAGAAGATATAGGAAATTGGATATATCATAGATATAAGAACCCATAAATAGTCCATGTTAACCACAATAGCATACTCATTGCTCAACCTACACGTAAATGATCCTAATTTACTCAATCCAACCCTAACTGCATGCCAAAAGAATACAAACTACACCTGTAGCTACACTACCTCCAGTACAACTACATTTAGGACAAAGTTCAACCCTCCCATAGGTAGAACCATGATATGAAGCTCCCACACATATAGAGCTTAAATTATAGCTACGTAGTAGCAGATACGACCCTCGATATATGTAGCCTTTACTGCCATTCTCGATTATGGAAAACATAAAATAAAGATGCGTAGGAAAAAATATTTTGGTCAGAGATCCTGTTCATAGAACTATAAGAGAAAATTATGAACAAAGCTCCAATAAATTGGTTTTTTGTACAAATTAGCTCTCTGCTCATAGATCAGCTCAAACGATTATTATAGATCTACACACAGATTGGAATCATAGACAAAAAAATTAAATCAAATCAATAGAGCAATGACAAAAATAAAAAGCTTGCATAGATGCATGAATAAGAAGAATGATTTTTTTTCATTTTCTAAAGTTTTAAAATCCTTCGCATATCTCCCAATCATGTTTCACCATGTGGTAGGTGTATATTTGTTGTAGAGAAAAGGCATTTGCATGGGGGAAGTTGTGGTTGATTTTGCTATGGGTATTATCCCAAATGCACTTTGCGAAGGTGTTGTGAAGAATTTATATGCTTCAATGTGCATAATTATTTTGTATGCATTGTGCACTCCTATTATTGCCCGCTATATGCTAGTTGCTCATGACTTTGCTATTGATTCAATAGATATTGTTCTCGATCTACAAGTAGTAGTTGAATTGTCCTTGATCTACATGTGGTAGATAATAGCATTGTTGATCACACTTGTGTGATGCATTCAATGAGCTATTGAGTTTCTTGAAAATCATGTCGGAATGTGGACTTGTTTACCTTAAAGGAGACGATGCTCCTCCTGGTACAAATTTTTTTTATTAAATTGTTTTGCATTTTTTATTTTTTTAAATAATTTAAATTAATTTATTAAATAATTTTTTATTATTAATTAGTTAATTAATTAATTAATTAATTGGTTAATATAATTAATTATTTGATTTTATTGATTTTATTAATTTAGTTAATTCAAAATTTTATGCACTGAGAAAGGTGGCCCTCCAAATCAAATTTAAAGATGCTACATTAAAAAATAAATAAAGGAGACAACATTTCATATTTTTCAAAACAAAAATCAAATAAAATTGAAATGATTTTGTGTAAAATCTAAAGGAAAACTACAAAATTGGCACAAACCTTGCCATTTTTGTAAAACAAAAACACAATGAGGGGCAACAATTTTTTTTGTTGTTTTTTGCATATCAAATTCAGAAAAAGGGTAAAGCAAAAGCAGTGAATATCATTTTTTGTGCAAATTCAAAATCATTGCAAAAATATTTTATGAAAATACGCATTGTTAAAGGTGCATTTTCAATGGAATCCGACACCTTCAAAAAAATATAAATTTATGGGCAAAAAAGGATGTATAAATGCATTTTAATTTTGTTTTTATGCATTAAAAAAAATACATATTAATGTAGAAAAAGACCTTAAATTTATACCTATTTTGTGTAATTTATTGCACAAAGCAACATTTGATATTTATAGTACCTCTAGCCCACACTTATAGGTGATTTTTTTATGCTTTGGGCTACTATATCTAATACCTAATGTAGTTGCAACAATGATATCTGGGGTATTGTTCTCAATAAACCATCGGGGAGAAATAAGGAAAGCCAATTATTTTGATATTCACTCTATTATTACTTCATTCACTACTATTGCTTTGTGTAAAGCCTTAAATTAAAAATTCTTCAAAGTATTTAAGGGACTTGTCACCCTATGTATGTGGAAGGTCTTTTAAGAATGCGTGAAATATAGAGTGAATACCTTTTAGTACTATTTTAGTGGTATAAAGAAAGGGGGCTGCTTTGTTTTATAAGGAACCCTCACAATGGCCATTATAAAAATATACTTATCAGATTCACAACTCCTCAAAGGTTTGAATTATGTTCCATGGAAAACAAATGTGAGAGTAATATTGCAGGTTGAAAATATGTGGGACATCATGACTGGAAACACATCCAAAAATAGTTGATAATAAACAAGAAGTATATGATGATGCCAATGCAAGAGCATTGATGATCATAATTCTTGTCATTAATGATGAATTTTAATCATAAATATATGACAAGAAGAGTGCAAAAGATGCATGGGATACATTATCAAAAATCTATGAGGAAAGGAATCAAGTCACGATCCTTAAGCTTCAATCCTAACTTCACACTCTTAGCATGAAAAATGGAGAAAGTGTAGAAGTATTTCTTTGTAGAGTTGTTAAAATTAGAGCTAAGATGCATGCAATGGATGAGAAATTATAAGATAATCTCTTAATCTCCATCATTTTGATAGATTTACTAGATTCCTTTAGAATGATGGTCACTTCCCTTCAAGTGTCTAATAGACAAGTCTCTTTTGAAGAGTTAGTTAATTTGCTTCAACAACATGAAGTAGATAACAACCAAAGAGATGAAGTGTCCAATAATGCATTTTTTCCCAAAAAAATTGGTGCTAAGAAAAAATGCTACTTTCAGAAGGGATCTTCCTCAAAGGGTTCAAAAACCAATTTCTCACAAAAGATACCTCAAAAATAGAAGAGGTACTACAATATTTTTAATATGGATAATTATAACACCAACAAATATTGGTTCAAGAATAAGCAACAACAATAGAAAAAGGGCCAAAACAAACCACAAAGAAGAAATAGACAACAAAAGCGAAATATTTTTATTGAAGAATCAAATTCATATTTTAAGAGGACACACAAGGTGCTCATGACTCAAACAAATACCAACTAGAAATATAATATTTGGTATATTTATTTTGGTGCTAGTAAACACATGAATGGTGACAAAAGGTGTTTTGAAATATTTGAGGCAAAAGAAGATAAACCGATAATAATTTTCAATAATAAGACCTATAAAGTCTGAGGAGAATATAACGTTTCAGTAATTCTTGTCGATGGAAATTACTAAATTGAGAAGGTCCTATATATACCAAGATTGACCAAAAACTTGTTTATGCCTCAAATTCTGGATAAGCATATGGTGGTTGACTTCAATGTTGTTCATGGATAAAAGCATTGCTCAATTACCAAGAAGGATAAGCATATCGTAATGGCTTCCTATAAACATGGTTTGTTTATATTAGATGTTATTTATACCCCTCATGTTTCCATGGATACCAACTCAAAATAAGATACTTCCTTATGGCACAAATAGTATGAGCATATAAGTTTAGGCTATCTACTCAAATTGAGTAAGCATGAGATGATGTTAGATTTTCCTAACATTTCACATTCTTTGCATGTATACTTGGATTGCTTAGAATAAAAACAACATCGATTACCATTTTAATTGAGCTCTTCAAGATCCAAAATGCCATTGGAGTTGATACACATCGATATGTGCAGACCAATGCCAAATAGTTGTGGTGGAAAGAAATATTTTCAATTGTTTATTGATGATTACTCATGAAAGATATGGATTTTCTTTCTATAGCTGAAGTCAAACATATTCTTGTGTTTTCAGTAGTATTAGAAGCATGTTGAGAAAAAATCTAGATGTTCAATCAAGACCATCCACTCTGATCAAGGGGGCCAATTCACCTCCAATGAGTTTTCAAGATATATATCTAAACATGGGATAAAAATATAGCCTACTACATCCTATACTTCACAATAAAATGGAATTACTGAAAGGAGAAACTATTCCATCATGGATGTGGTTTGATGTATGTTCATATGTGCAATTATTGAATAACCATACTAGGCAAAATCTATCACTATAATTGTGTATCTCATGAATTGAGAACCCACAAAATATATTTAAGGATTCACACCACAAGAAGCATGGAGTGGAAGAAAGTCCTTCATTTCTTATCTATAGAATTTTGGATATAAAGCCTTCATGCATATTCCAAAGAAGAAAAGGTACAAGTTAGATGATAAAACCCTATGATGTATCTTTCTTGGTTATGATGAATAATCCAAGGGGTATCGATTGATTTACCATAAAACCAAGAAGATAAATATAAGTCGAGATGTGGTATTTGATAAAGCTCCCAAGTTGGATACACCATAAACTAGCAAAGACACATCTCCTACTATATACCTAGATTTTGAGGAGCCTAAGCTAAGGAATCTCTCAAAATAGAAGAAAATTCCAAAATGGTATACTAGCACTATAAGAGATATAAAATTGGATGCACCCTCTAATCTCACTTTAGATCGCCCACGTATTCGAAGTATGTCTCATAAATAAAGAGAAGAAGTCGAAGATGAAGAAGATGTATATGGTGAAGAAGAAGAAGATAAGAGTCAAGAGGAAGACTATAGGTTTATGACTATAGTTGTAGAGCATGCACCAACATCAGTGCAATAAGCCCTTAGTGTACCTCAATGGAAGGTAGCTATAGATACAAAAAATATATCTCTTATGAAGAATAAAACATGGGAGTTAATTGATATTCCTACTAGTAAGAAATCCATTATCTAAAAATGGGTATATAAATTCAATTATAAGGTATATGTAACTATTAATAAGCACAAATCCCACCTCGTTGCAAAGGACTATGCTTAAAAGGAAGGCACAAACTATGAAGAGACATTCAGATCAACTACATAAATGAATACCATTAGTGTACTCTATGCAATGACAACATAATTTGAATGGAAGCTTCATCAAATGGATGTGAAGAGTGCTTTCTTAAATGGTGATTTACAAAAAGTGTACATGAATCAATCTAAAGTATTTATTGTACAAGGACAAGAACAAAAGGTTTACAAATTGATCAAATCCTTGTATGGGTTGAAATAAGCTTTGATATATTGGTACATAAATATTTATAACCACCTTCTGTAGCATGGTTCAAGAGAATTCACTCAAATATCAATATTTATTTCAAGAAATTTGGTTTTAAAATAGTGATCCTTGTGCTCTATGTTGAGGATTTGATCATCACTAGTAGTTCAGAAGAGACGATTGCAATAATGAAGGGTGACTTTAAAAAGTTATTTGAAATGATAGATCTTGGACTTCTCCATTATTACCTTGGTTTAGAAGTTGTACAAAAAAATAGGTGCAAGTTGTTACACTTTCATCTATAGAGGCAGAATATCATGTAGCATGAGTAGTATGTGATGTGATATGGTTACATCACATTCTTTCAAGTATGGACCTTCTGAAGAATCTTTCAATCCACTTGAATTGCAATAACCAAGGTGTTTTAAAACTTGTCAAGAATCCAATGTTCCATGAACGAATAATGTATATTGACACTCAATATCACTTTTTCAAAGATGAAGTTCCAAAGCACAATATTCAGGTCCAATACATTCCCACTGATGAATAGATTGCAAATATTTTCACCAAGGTACTTCCATGTATAAAATTTAAGTTATTTTACAACTCTCTATGTAAATCAAATAATGTAATAAGGGAGGATGTTATGTTATAGCTATATAGTGTAGTATTTTATTATTACATTATTTATTTTTTGCATGTAGTGGCTTATATTTTAGATGTCATCGTGTTGTAATATTGTTAGTGCATGCCTAAGTTAGACTACGCTTAGATTAGATGATCAAAAATTTTATGTTTGATCACTTTTAGCTTAATCTTGTTAAGACTATTCTAAGTCTATCCCATTGTATAAATCCACATTGTATTAATGAAAATGTTGATCATTTTCCAACAACCACTTGCCCATGCCCATGGGCATAAAATACAATTAATTTTCAAGAATGGTTTAACAAAATGCAAAGATAATTTTTTTCTTAATCAATAACATGACTTTAACATATTAACATATATTAATATATTAATATCGTTAGGTTGATTGATAAAGAATTACAGTTATTAAAAAAAATTGGATGTTTAATATTTCTGGAAAACTAATCTCAATATATTGACTTAAAAAGAAATATAATGTATTCTATTTTTTAAAATAAATTTTTTAGGTTAGTTAAGTTTTCTGGATAACATATTTAGTTTCTATATAAATTGATTTAAATTTTGGTCAAGTTTATTAAGAATTTGGGTTACATAACCATTATAATATATCAAGAGTTGTATCAATTTATTTGTTACACTCTTTTAAAATTTTATATCAATTTAACCAAAATACATTTGTTAGGAATAAAACAACAAAAACATATACATTTATATTTTAAAATTAATATAATTTTTTTTTTTTTAAATTTAGGTTAACATAGTAAAAATTACATCAATCTATTTATCGCAACTTTTAAAATTTTATATCAATTCAACCAAAACACATATTTTATATCTAAAAATTAATATATTTTTTTAAACAATACCTTATAATCATAATAAGAAAAAAACATATTTACATGATTTAGAATTTAGTAAGATGTTGTTGTTCAATGTTATAGAACAATGTTATCACTGTTTTAGAGTATGTATTATTATATCAGAGTTACACAGAAAAGTAAATAACCCAATAACCCATCACCGCCCGAATACAATCATACTCACTTTAACATTTGTCTCCTTACATTAAAAAATAATTTTATTTATTTTTTTTAGTTTTTTTTAAAAAGAGTTAAAAAATTTATTAACTCATCGAAATAAAAAAAAAAACTATTTAAACATATCAACTATTTTATTCGTAGATTAATGTAAACATATCAAATTTAATAAATAAAACACTCATCTAATAAAGAAAACGCATTAAATTTCTACATAATCCTAAAATAAATCAAATATTCGATAGAAAATCCACTTGCAAAACAAAATATGGGTTAATGCCCCAACATGAAACATGGATTGGGGTAGAAGGCGAAACTACACTCGTTCTCATCTCCATCATCTTCATCAGTTGTTGTGGGACATGTGGGAAGGAAATCCCAAGACCCATCACATAAATTATACACAATTACATCAAGATTAGTAGACCTTATATTGAAGCACAAATAACCCTCTGTCCCTATGCATTCACAGCGACCCCACTTTCGCATCTTGTATGCACCGAAACTTTGAACAATTGAAGGAGGCATCCTCGTAATTTCTGTCCAGTTTGAAGGCCTGGGATTCTCTCGAGAGTCCAGCTGGTAAATAACAACATGACTCAACATAAATGAATTCCCGATGGGCGCAACCAGAAGGACCAGTGATCCACATACAACAAGCCTAGGAATAAGATACAGACCAGACAAAGGATGTGACACAAAGGTCATTGTGCTCAAATCGCTCATATCGCAGATCCTAACGCCCAAGCCATTCAAAGGTTCCACTACCAACAACAAAAGAAAATTATTCCATAAAACTATCTGGATGAAAATCTAGGCAAGGATAGATTCCCTGCCAATTGCCAGGACTTCTGACAAGAATCGTACATTTGTACGTCGTATGATTCAACAAAACGAACTATGTTGCGCACAATCACTACTACTTTGTAAGACTCTCTGTGGTTTCCCTCTACAATGTATGTAGCCACGTGATTGTGGAAGAGTGTGGGCTCCATTGCAGGAAGTTCAAAAGACGTCTGCGTAATAGGATTGTAAACGGAGAATCTGCACTTCAATGAATAAAGAGAAGTGTTTTTGCGCAATAAGAAGAGACCGAGGCGTGGGGCTGATCCTTTGTAAGTGGAAACAGGGAATGAATGGGAGGAGGAGTTGTAAAGCGGAATGTTCAACCATGTTCTTGTGCAGAAGACGTACGCCACACAATGACTATTCCCATGGAAAACCAGCGACTGTTCGGATTTACGTTGTGGCTGTTGAGTCCAAAGAGTTAAGAATATGTCAGAGGACAACAAATCATTCAGGCTTTTGGAGACAAGACGAAAACGCGCCACAAAATGCAATGGAAGAAATGCAAGTACGGTCTCGAGTATGTGGTCGGGCAAAGCGGAAAGACAGTCTGAGGCCATTTTCGTCGGATAAGAAAGCAAGCTTGACTAGACTAATCAACGAGAGAGAGGAGGTTTGTTCGAATTAATACCGTTCCGTTGTGAAATTGCTTTGAGATTCAGTCGGTGTAGTTGTGAAATTGCTATGAGATCATGGGTTTATTTAAGAAGGATCAGTAATCCAGTGTCAAGGTCGATTGGTAGTCCAGTATTTGGCCGTTTCAATTCGAAACGGTTAAGATTCTATTGAGAAACTAAGGTTTTAAAAAAAAAATCTTAAAAGCTTAATTCTGACAATAAAATTAATTTTTAATATTTTTTAAAATTTTAAAATAAAAATTAATAAAATAAATTTTAATATTTAAAATCATATTATATAAAACCCCCAAATTTGAACTCGACGGTATGCACACCCAAACATGTTGAGATATTAAAAAGGTCATCACCTGATCACAAGATTGAAAAGACATTTAATTCCTAAGGCCACTAAATCGGCTTTGTTTATCTGTCATATGTCATCTTCTTTAAATTGCTTTGTAATGGATTACGCCAAGAATACATATTTCATTTCATGTATGTAAAAAAGTATTATATTAAAAAATTAATAAAATATATTTTTTATAAATAAATAAAAAAAAGTAGATAAACATGTTATATGGTTAATATTATCAGTTAACAATTATTTTTGTCAAAACAGAACAGGAATTCAAAAAAACAATTTACAGCTAATAAACATTGCCTTACATAATTGATGGTCAACAGAACTAACTAATTACATAATGATAAGGCTCTATTGAAGAACACAAGCTTATACTGAGAGGGGGGGTGAACAGTATAAGACCTCTTTTTACTTTTTCCTTTATACTTCAAAACAGTAAAGCAATATATCCAAAGCAATATCAAAGCAATGCACAAAACCATCCACAAAGTGACACAACAATTTACATGGTTCATCCACAAAACTTTTCTCTAAAAGTTATCTCAAAGTTCTTTGGGAAACCTTCCCAATTACAATGTTTATGAGCCTCGGCTCAAAGGAGAAACCTTCCCCCAATCTGAATTTATGAGCCTCTGCTCAAAGGAGATACCTTCCCCTACCTCTGCTCTGGCCGGTGATCCTCTAGAAGACCTCTGCCTTCGCTGCCCTTAGCAAATGGAACTCTATCCACAGAAGACACCTGTCTTCCCCGCTCTGGCTGGAGACCTCTCGTCCTCAACTCTATCACCTCAAAGCTGGTCCTCGAATTTGCACTAAACACAGTCCTTCGGTCTAGCACAAATGTCCTCGTCCTCTGTCTTTGATCAGCACCAAACACAGATCCTTCGGTCCGGCACAAATCTGTCCTCAGGTTCTTCTCATAGAACCAATGCACCTCTGTCCTCAAGTTCTCCAATAGAACTATCAACCTCAGCTTCACAAGTCCTCTGCTAAGACCTGTCCAAATCTGCTCACAAGTCCCCACAGGAACCTGTCCAAAACCTGCTCACAAGTCCCCAATGGAACTTGTCCAAAACCCGCTCACAAGTTTATCAAGAACACTTGCTTGGCATGAACCCACAAAGAGAATGGTTAGAGACCCAATGTGATTCATCCACCTCATAGAAGCATAAAGAGAATTGTTAGAGACTCAATATGTTCTATACTTAACTCCCAATCTCAATCTCAACTCAATCTCAAATCTCAAAAGAATAAGATAGATGTAGTATGCTTTTCTCAAGAACATGAAACACAACCCAACAATTGCCAACCATGCAATATCTCATATAACAATGATACTCATGTTCTTTCCAACAACCAATATCTTTTCTCAACCAATTAGGGCTTCAACAACAATGCTTAAAGACAAGGTTTAACCAACATCATTCAACTCAACATTAACCTTGAAGCATTCAACCAATCATCACAAGAAAAAGGAAACAAGTAGAAATCCTTTTCCCTCCAAAGATATTTGAACAAAACAGCCACCAACACAATATCACCAAATGCATAGAATAACTTGTTCAAATCAACTCAATGGAGTAAGCCCAATATCATGTATCAAGTAAAGCATTAACTTGATCAACACAACCACTATGGAAGCAACTCATCCATCAATATCAAAACAGCCAACTAAGGGTTTCACCAACTCAAAGCAAGTAGCAAGACTCACAATCATAAACCCTAGTGCACAATGCTTCCACTACCTCAAACCGGAATTATGCATTCACCAAAACTCTCATCAATGATAACAATGCATAAGTAGTCTTCAACAAACCAAAAACTAGGATTTACCCCCAACCAAAGGAAACCTTGTTGAAAACCTTTTCACTCCAATATTATTTCAGGAATAACATACACCACTCATACTCATAAGAAGAATGTGCCCATACCTTATTGAAGTGAAGGAACCCCTTTGGAAATCTGCCACCATCACAACATTCTTTTGCCAATCTTCACAAGGGTTAGTAGATCACAAAATAATCAACATTATTCCACCTTTCAATAATCATCACCAAAGCCTTTAATTGCACAACTCCCTTATCTCTCCTAAAACCACTTGTACCATAAAATAAAATAAATCATAACATTGCATAACCTTATAACTCCCAAAACCACTTATACCATAAAATAAAATAAATCACAACATTGCATAACCTTATAACTCCCAAAACCACTTATACAATAAATTACTTCATAATCCAACAATAAAGTAATAATAAACAATCTTTATAGCATACCTTTTATTGCAACAACATATTGTAGATTCCAAGATTTAATCAAATTAAAACATATACACATAACCCTTATAACTCCCACACTTTAGTATAGAGCCCAAACAATTTTATGGACAACCTTATAGCTCCTCAAAAACTTAGACCAAAGTGTTTTTAATTTAAACTTCAACAAAATGACTTACCTAAGTTCGTTGCCATCACCGTAGGAAATTGAACTCGCATCTTATGCTAGCTCACACCCTAACTTGAGAGGGTCAACCACGTGGGCTATCACCCCACTTGACTCTAAGGGAGCACGTATTCCGATTTCACTCTCCAACCGGCATCAAGACCTTGACATCCGCGTGTCGAACGAAACACGAGTCTTATACTCCTTCTTCGACTATTTCATCGAACGAGCGCATTTCGAATATCGCACACCATTAAATGGATTTAATAGCCTCATTATATATGCACTTTCATTTCGCCCTTTATTTCCAAATACGTCGGCATTTCCAACCACGACGGAAAATACTTTAATTTAATTTTAAAATATTAATTTAAATTTTAAATAAATAAAATTTAAACTAAATATTTAAAATTAAATATCTTCATCACCGGGGCACCTTTTTCAACGAAACGAAGAGCCAACTTGGGTTTTAAGAAAAACCCATTTCAAATCTGTTGTCCATGGTTTTAAATAAAACCTTTTATTTTGTCTGCCTTGGTTTTCACAAAAACCCTTCCGCTTCTTGACATCAATGACAACATCAACACTTGAGCAAAGGCAATGTACCCAATGTACCCAAAATTGCCAACAATCTCCCCCTTTGTCATTGATGGCAAAACTTTACTAAAAACACATCTTCAAGAGCCAAAACTGAAACCACTCTCTTTGAAGTTTTGCTCCCCCTGACTTGAAGCTTTCCTCTTCACTTGAAGCTCTCCCCTTACTCATATCTCTCCCCCTTTGTCATCAATGGCAAAGGGCCACCTTTGGGGCTCGAGACTAAGAATGAGCCTCTTAGCTTAGTCCCTCCCCCACCTCCTGATGAGGTGATTAATTCTAGGGTGGGAGTAAAACTCCCATTAGGCACCGATCATCATCAACGTCTATAACTTCCTTGTCGGGCCTTCTCTTGAACTCTTTTTCCATATTCTTGTTCTTGTCATTTTTCGATCCTTGGACTCGATCATGCCACTGTTCCTGTTCTCGTATTCTAGAATTTCAGCTCTACACTGTCTAGCTATGTGACCTTCATTGTTGCACTTGTAACAAGTAACAATGTTATTTCTTTGAGGCATACCTATTCTTTGAATCCACCTATTTCGACTAAACCTGTTCCTGTTGTTTGCCTTGCAATGAACTGCCTTGTGCCCAAACTGATTGCAAGAGTAGCAATACCCATAAAAGAAATCACCACTTCTGAAACTGTTATTTACCTTCTTCACCTGAGCCATGCAATGTACAACCATGTGACCAAACCTGTGACAAGCAAAACATCTGCCTTGAAACTTTCCTTTATTTGACTTCTTAGGTCCTGAAAACTTCTCCTTCTTCTCATTCCGAAATCTATTTTCTGTTTCTATGCATCTATCATTCAAGGACTCATGATCTGAAATACTTTCCTCATTAGAACTCTCTTCCTTTTGGAATCTCTTACTAGACTCTCCAACTTGTTTCTTGTGAGGCTTAACAAAACCAAGACCTGTTTTATCTGTTGGATTTCTTTGACTTTGGATGAGAGACTTAACCT
The DNA here is from genome assembly GCA_028583015.1 of Wollemia nobilis. Lineage (NCBI taxonomy): Eukaryota > Viridiplantae > Streptophyta > Pinopsida > Araucariales > Araucariaceae > Wollemia > Wollemia nobilis. Next base: position 1,831,552 of record JAQPPZ010000371.1, on the reverse strand, counting down.
TTTTGGAGCTTTCTTGAAACTCGTACAGACTTATCCTTGTACTCTTTATTTTCCTCTTTCAACGAAGCCATTTTCTGTTCTAATTCACTATACTCAAGCACCTTAGATTCTAACTCATTCTTGAGTTCTTGTGCATTGGCCATAGAGACATCAAGACTTTCTATAAGTTCATCTCTCTCCATACAACATTCATCTAACTTATCCTTGAGTCTAGCATTCTTCTTTCTTTCCTTTTTCAAAACACTAAGAGCATTTGTAAGTTCACATTCAAGATCCTCTATTTGATTGCACTTTGAATTATCAAGGCCTTTTTCAGATTTCTTATCACTAGAGGTGCTACCCTTTTCAAAAACCATACATGCATCTTCCTTATCATTTTTTGAAGCATCCTCATACATACTAACAACCAATTCATTATTTGTGCAATCATCCTCAAGGTGACCAAAATTTCCACATCTAAGACATTTCATGATAATGAATCTATGTTTCGGTTCTTCCTCTTTTTCTGATATGAACAACATCTCATTTTCATTATCACTTGAAGAACTTTCACTATCACTGCTAGAACACTTACTTGCTTTGTCTAGGTAGAAGCTCTTCTTGTGCTTGTGAGAATACCTCTTTCCTTTATTGTTGTGCTCATCTTTGTTCTTCCTTTGATGCCTATGCCTTTCAGAATCCTTGCTCTTACAATCCTGTTTAACTTCATCACTTTCATCCTTGGCAATAGTACAGTTAGTAGCATAATGACCAAACTTTCCACAATTGAAACATCTCACGTTTTTCATATTTTTGTGCTTTCTAAAGAACTTGCCTTTCTTGTTGTAATATGCCTCTTCATCATCAGAAGACTCATCACTCTCTTGAAGTTGTTTACCTTTGGAATTCTTGGTAGTCTTGAAAGTTGCCTCCTTCTTGACATCAACCTTCACTTGAGTTCTCAACTCAAATGCTGCAAGTATACTATGGAGCTCATATTTTTTCAACTTATCCAAATCTTTAGCTTCCTCAATAGCAGAAATATTTTCACTAAATCTATTAGGAAGAGATCTTAAAATCTTATCACAAACATCATTTTCAGCAAGCTCAAGACCTAAGTCTTTCATGGAGTTAACAACTTCATCCATACGAAGCATGTAGTCACTAATATTTTCATCATCATTCATTTTGAGTTGTTCAAACATACCTTTGAAGTGTCTCAACTTGGCCTTTCTGACATTTGTATCACCTGTATGAACCACCTTCAACTGATTCCACATTTCACTAGCTGTCTTGCAGTGAATCACTTTGGTGAGATCTGCTTTCTGTAAGCCTTTCAAGATTGCATTCATTGCTTTTGAATTGTTGTGATGTAGGAGCCTTTCTTCTTTAGTATTAGGACCATGTTCAGGAATAGTGTACTCATCTTCAATCACTTCCCAAACCTCATTCCCAAGTGCCATTAGATGAACCTTCATCCTTGCACTCCAAAGACCAAAATCTGACCCATCAAGAATAGGTGCTGCATTGCCACTTGAATGATCCATTGTGTTCTTTACTAGCTTTTCCTTCAAGCTGTTAAACTTTCTGAAGGAACCTGCTCTGATACCAATTGAAGAACACAAGCTTATACTGAGAGGGGGGGTGAACAATATAAGACCTCTTTTTACTTTTTCCTTTATACTTCAAAATAGTAAAGCAATATATCCAAAGCAATATCAAAGCAATGCACAAAACCATCCACAAAGTGACACAACAATTTACATGGTTCATCCACAAAACTTTTCTCTAAAAGTTATCTCAAAGTTCTTTGGGAAACCTTCCCAATTACAATGTTTATGAGCCTCGGCTCAAAGGAGAAACCTTCCCCCAATCTGAATTTATGAGCCTCTGCTCAAAGGAGATACCTTCCCCTACCTCTGCTCGGCTGGTGATCCTCTAGAAGACCTCTCGCCTCTCGCTGCCCTTAGCAAATGGAACTCTATCCATAGAAGACACCTGTCTTCCCTGCTCTGGCTGGAGACCTCTGTCCTCAACTCTATCACCTCAAAGTCTGGTCCTCGAATTTGCACTAAACACAGTCCTTCGGTCTAGCACAAATGTCCTCTTCCTCTGTCTTTGATCAGCACCAAACACAGTCCTTCGGTCTGGCACAAATCTGTCCTCAGGTTCTTCTCATAGAACCAATGCACCTCTATCCTCAAGTTCTCTGATAGAACTATCAACCTCAGCTTCACAAGTCCTCTGCTAAGACCTGTCCAAATCTGCTCACAAGTCCCCACAGGAACCTGTCCAAAACCTGCTCACAAGTCCCCAATGGAACTTTTCCAAAACCTGCTCACAAGTTTATCAAGAACACTTGCTTGGCATGAACCCACAAAGAGAATGGTTAGAGACCCAATGTGATTCATCCACCTCATAGAAGCATAAAGAGAATTGTTAGAGACTCAATATGTTCTATACTTAACTCCCAATCTCAATCTCAACTCAATCTCAAATCTCAAAAGAATAAGATAGATGTAGTATGCTTTTCTCAAGAACATGAAACACAACCCAACAATTGCCAACCATGCAATATCTCATATAACAATGATACTCATGTTCTTTCCAACAACCAATATCTTTTCTCAACCAATTAGGGCTTCAACAACAATGCTTAAAGACAAGGTTTAACCAACATCATTCAACTCAACATTAACCTTGAAGCATTCAACCAATCATCACTAGAAAAGGAAACAAGTAGAAATCCTTTTCCCTCCAAAGATATTTGAACAAAACAGCCACCAACACAATATCACCAAATGCATAGAATAACTTGTTCAAATCAACTCAATGGAGTAAGCCCAATATCATGTATCAAGTAAAGCATTAACTTGATCAACACAACCACTATGGAAGCAACTCATCCATCAATATCAAAACAGCCAACTAAGGGTTTCACCAACTCAAAGCAAGTAGCAAGACTCACAATCATAAACCCTAGTGCACAATGCTTCCACTACCTCAAACCAGAATTATGCATTCACCAAAACTCTCATCAATGATAACAATGCATAAGTAGTCTTCAACAAACCAAAAACTAGGATTTACACCCAACCAAAGGAAACCTTGTTGAAAACCTTTTCACTCCAATCTTATTTCAGGAATAACATACACCACTCATACTCATAAGAAGAATGTGCCCATACCTTATTGAAGTGAAGGAACCCCTTTGGAAATCTGCCACCATCACAACATTCTTTTGCCAATCTTCACAAGGGTTAGTAGATCACAAAATAATCAACATTATTCCACCTTTCAATAATCATCACCAAAGCCTTTAATTGCACAACTCCCTTATCTCTCCTAAAACCACTTGTACCATAAAATAAAATAAATCATAACATTGCATAACCTTATAACTCCCAAAACCACTTATACCATAAAATAAAATAAATCACAACATTGCATAACCTTATAACTCCCAAAACCACTTATACAATAAATTACTTCATAATCCAACAATAAAGTAATAATAAACAATCTTTATAGCATACCTTTTATTGCAACAACATATTGTAGATTCCAAGATTTAATCAAATTAAAACATATACACATAACCCTTATAACTCCCAAAATTTAGTATAGAGCACCTAAACATATTATTATGGAAAACCTTATATCTCCTCAAAAACTTAGAACCAAAGTGTTTTTAATTTAAACTTCAAGAAAATGCACTTACACTAAGTTCGTCGTCATCACAGAAGAAATTGAACATCGAACATCTTATGCTAGCTTCGCACCCTATCTTGAGAGGGTTCTACCACCTAGGCTATCACCCCACTTGACTCTAAGGGAGCACGTATTCCGATTTCACTCTCCAACCGACATCAAGACCTTGACATCTTCTTTTCCCCACGTGTTCGAACGAATACCTGAGTCTTGCTTACTTCCTTCTTCGATTATTTCATCGAACGAGCGCATTTTCAACATCACACACCATTAAATGGATTTAATAGCCTCATTATATATGCACTTTCATTTCGCCCTTTATTTCCAAATACGTCGGCATTTTCAACCACGACGAAAAATACATTAATTTAATTTTAAAATATTAATTTAAATTTTAAATAAATAAAATTTAAACTAAATATTTAAAATTAAATATCTTCATCACCGGGGCACCTTTTTCAACGAAACGAAGAGCCAACTTGGGTTTTAAGAAAAACCCATTTCAAATCTGTTGTCCATGGTTTTAAATAAAACCTTTTATTTTGTCTGCCTTGGTTTTCACAAAAACCCTTCCGCTTCTTGACATCAATGACAACATCAACACTTGAGCAAAGGCAATGTACCCAATGTACCCAAAATTGCCAACATCTATTATATGGGTTTAGCCATCCCTAGGACTGATTCCTACCTAATAGTAGCATCAAGAGGCTTTGGCACAAAGTCCCTCCCTATCCAGAAGTGTTGGGAACATCCTCCTAACTATAAACAAATGGTTCTTGGATGGCAGCATTCATCGAAGCTCTTAAATTGTCATAGGTGTCAAATCGAGGAGTTGGGAGGGGGAGAGAGGAATAGTCAAGTAGACACAATCATCTTTCTAAGGACCTTGAGCTAGGATAGGAGTGTAGTTTAGGAGCGAGTGACACTATTATCTAGACCTGGACCAGTTTTAAGGAGTATCCTGCTTAGAAGGACCTGATTGATTATGCATGGCATGTTCCTCCACTGATCAATAAACTCCTAAATGAGTGAGCTCCATGCCCATCTTATTGGCTTGAGCTATAATATGAAAATCGATAGATAAAATAATATTATACTTCTCAAAAGCAAATATGTGCAAAGAGGAAGAACACTTACCAAAGATATAATAATTTCTAGCTATCCATATGCTGAATAAGGTCGCAATATGAAACAAGAACCACACTTAAAAAAAAAAGTCGGCAAGGGCGAGGGGTCTCCCAAAATTATATGCTTCCATTCGAACATGGTGAACGAATAGAGTTCAAAAGAGGAAAAAATCCACTCCCAAAGGGAATGAGCATGAGCATAAACCCAAAAATATTGGAAAAAGTCTTCATATTGAAGATAAAAAAAGGCAAGAAAGGTTAGGGATGACTAAATGTTGGAGATGCTCCCCAATAGGAAGAACTGGGTGAAAAAGAATAGAAAAAATAGGAAATTTTGGGCTCTATGAAAGGATCCCAAGTAGTCTGTAACATGTGCATCCAAAAAAATCGAGGGGAGAAGACCTTACACCATTGATTAATCTTATCAATCATGAGGAATCAAGGAGAGAGCCATCCATACCCCAATTGAGTCTTATAGTTTCAAAGTAGAGTGTATGGATACCACTTCTAGTCCTTCCACCAAGGTTGTTATGAAAGCACAAAAATGTTGTGTAACATGGAGTCAGGGAGAGCAATATTGATAGCCTCAAAAGTATCCATGTTAGAGTGACTAAGCCCAAATTTGGCTTTGAAATTGTCCCAATGTTAGAAATAGAGTTTATTTCATCATTTGGGTTATGTAAATGTATCTTCCAAGGTACACACTTAGGACATTAGATTACTTCAGGGGGAAGTTATCTAGTTACTTCATGCAATGTAATAAATGCACAAATCTCAATGTGCAAGTTGTATATGTGCAAATTGTCTCTTGCATAGCTAGGTAGAGTGTTGGCCAAGGAACCTCTCTTCCTATATAAGAAAGACCTTATTGTTAGATACATATGATAAGGGGGACATAGATAGATAGAGCTACTTATAGAATAGTCATAGGTAGTAGTGCAGTGTTATGTAGATCACCATATGTTGGTGATGGGTGCAATGTAGTCTAACAACTTCATTAATGGACTATTCATTTACTCTATAGCTACATTGTATTCATTTATGTTATTTCTATTCATAGAATATTTCAGTCATCTGGTAGATTTATTTTCTTTTATATTATTTTGTATCTTGAGATTGTTATCTTCCATTGGTCATTACATCGAAAGCTAATAGTGGTATCAGAGCCACGATAGATCTAGCCTGTGTAGATCAATAGGAAAACCACCATTATTATTTGGTCTGAATTTCTTGACAACCTGATCTGCTGCTGGACCAGCCACTATAAAAAAACTCTCAAAAGAGTCTAGGTGGTAGAATTAGGGAGAGTCACAAAGTTAGGACTGAAATAAATCTCATCTTCATAAATACTGATATTACATTTGACTAGAGTCTTTTCCACAGAGTTGCAATCAAAACCTGTGAATTCTAGGACTTAACATTCAATCCACTAGATTACCAAATCGTCTAGTGAAGATCATCCAAGATATCTAAAATTTGCTAACTATTGCCTAAAATTTCTTTTGTTGCAAAAAATTAATTCTCAGAGGATTGGGACTCCTCCTACAACATAAAGCTAGGAGACCCCAACTTTTTTGCTCGAAGGTCGGCATGCCTTCATAGTGTAGATATTAGTTCCTTTTGCAAGAGTAGAATACTACGGAAGAAGACTTCTAGTGAATAATCATGGTGAATTCAATATATTGAAGATATCTATTGTTGGATTGAAGAACTTCATAGTTAATGAATAGGCCATAGAAGCCTTGATACAAAAAGGCCATATAAACCATGAAGAAGAAGTCACAGAAGTCCTAATACTGAAAATGCCATATAAGTCTTGATATTGAAAAGGCCACAAAAGACTTTATAGAAAAGGCCACACAAGCCTTGATACTAAAAAAGACAATAGAAGCCTTGATAATGGAAAGACCGCATAAGCCTTGGTACTGAAAAAAACCACAAAAATATTGATATTGAAAAATGCCATAGAAACCTTGATACTGAAAAAGGCCATAGAATCCTTGATCCTAAAGAAGAATTTGAAGAGAATATCTAATTCAAAAGCAAAATAAATATTTTATTAATAATACTTCATTGCAAGGAAAGAATATTCAGTGAGTTGGGAAAATTTCTATAAGAAAGTTAGGAAAGGTATCTTCTTTAGAATCAATTTAGCACTTGAATAAAAATCAAAGAGATCAGGAGATCTGATTGAAGAACTTCTAGACTTAGAAGAAGAAGAAAAATATGAAGAAGAAGAATAAGGACTAGGCGAGTCCTACTCGAATCCATGAGTAGCATAATCAGATATCTAGAGGAAGATCTCACAACCAACACTTCCAAAAGTTGAATGCTGAAGAGAAGATCTCAAGGAAGACCATCTCAAGCATAAGGACAATCTTATGCAAGATATCAGTTCTCCAAAATTCCAATGGGAGCCATGGAAGCCGCACCCATACTAGAACCCATGACGGTCGCTCCTCTGATGGGTTGAAACCCACATGCCAGGGTTTAAGAAAGAGTCCCACCTAGTTATAGAAATAAGGACCCCCTTCAAATGCTTTTTTATGATCTGCAATACAAGAGAAAACCACCATAAAATAGTTTTTCACACTCAGCATCACCTCCACATCGCCTTCAAGATTCCAAGTCTTCCTAACCCAAGCCTCCAAAAATGGGAGAGAAATTTGGATGCCCAAAAATTTGCCAATAAGGGCATGTTTGGTTAGATACTCCACATATTCCACCATCGAGTTTGGTTGAACCATTAGAACTGGCCTCACTTCACATCGTTCCAAACATCCATTATTCTTTAAGAAGCAATTCCCGACATGCACTGGAAAATCCTGTTCCTTCCAGTCATTTTCAGATAAAAAATATCATGAGCATGCACTCTCTGTGACAAATCCGATGCCATCACGACATTCCTCCAATTTTTTAGACCTCCTCTAGAAGTTGCTACCATCCTCGCAGAGTAGTTTTTCTTCATCAAACCCTAGCAGAGTAGTTTTTCCTCATCAAAACCTAGTAGAGCTCTTCAAGACTCCTTAGATTGGGTTCTATGATTTATGGATTTATAAGGGTTTATGAAAGGTTTTTTTATTGATAATTGATTTGTGTTATTTGGAGTTATAAGGGTTTATGAAAGGTTGTTTTATTGATAATTGATTTATGTTATTGGAGTTATAAGGAAAGTGGATTTGATTTTTGCCAAAGTTCTTTTTGTCATTAAATCTGAATAAAGAGGTTTTGAGTTAATTTTTGTTGGATGTTAAATTTATTTTAGTTGGGAGATTATATGGTGTTATTGGATAAATATTTCATGTATGTTGATGGTTGTTTTGAAAGGTGTAGAGATAAGGTCTAATTGATTTTTTGCATTACATTGTGAGAAAGATTTATCTTCTAACCTTTTTTAGTTTGGCATAGAAGTGTTTGTGGTTGTGGCAGATTTATGAGATCCCTTCATAATCAAGAAATATGTATGACCACATTATTCCATAGTTGAGTTGATTGATTTTCTTTATGGAAAATAATTTTGGAGTGAAAATGAGCTGGTTAGGCTTTCCTATTGAGAGTGTTGAGTTAATGCTTTAAGGTTTTCTAAAATAAAGACTTGTTTTATAAGCATTTTTGTTGAAGCCATTGGTTGTGAGAAGAACTTGATTTAGGGTTTGAGTATCATTGCTATGTGAATATTGTTTTATAAGCATTTTTGTTGACATGAGTTTTTGAGAAAAGGAATTGAACTAGGGTTTGAAAAGCACATGAGTATCATTGTTATGTGAGATTTGTTGTTGAGCATTATTGTAAATATTTTGAGTTGGTTTTTATATGCTTGGACTAGGGTTTGTGAGAAAGGGGTGTTTCATTAAGTGATTGGTTGAGTAGAGTTGTTTGAACCTAGTCAAGTGGATATGTGAAGTGATTATTCAAGTTCCATAAAAAAAACTATATAATATTATAATTTGAGTTGAGAAAGTGATTGAGCATTGAGTTGAAACATATTTGGTCTCTAAAAATTCTCTTTATGTTTCTATGAGATTGGACAAGTTTTGTGTGGACTTGTTGAGCATATTTGAGGCAAGTATTTGAGGAAACTTGTGGAAAAATTTTGTGTGAGCTTTTGTGGAAGCTTACAATACAAATTTAGATAATTTCTTTAGAGGAATTATTGATTAGAATTGGACAAGATATAGAGAGGACTTGTAGAGAAGATTTGAGCAAGTTCTAGAGAGGACTTTTAGAGCATATTTGAGAAATTTCTATAGAGGACTTGTAGAGCAGATTTGAGCAAGTTCTAGAGAGGACTGGTAGAGCAGATTTGAGAAAGTTCTATAGAGGACTTGTAGAGCATATTTGAGTAAGTTCTAGAGAGGACTTATAAGGAATATTTGAGCAAGTTCTAGAGACGACTTGTGTAGCATATTTGGACAAGTTTTAGAGAGGACTTGTGGACATATTTTTGCTAGATCGAAGGACTATATTTAGTGCAAATTTGAGAGCAGAGTTTGGTGCATATTTGAGGACATGTTTGTGCCAGATCAGAGATATAGATTGAGAAAATTTGTGCTATATCAAAGGACTATGTTTAGTGTAAATTAGAGATAGAGCTTTAGGGGTGACATAGCATAGAGGATAGTAGTCTCCAATGGATAGAGATCCATCAAATAGGATAGTGAGTATAGGTCTTATAAGTGGGGATAAGAGTCTTTAGTGGAGAGAGATCCACAAGCCAATGCAGTGGAGGTAGTAGTATTCTAGAGGATCACCAACTAGAGCAGAGGAGAATGAGTTCTCCTATGGATAGAGATCAATGAATTTGATTTAGGGGATTGGTATCTCCATTGGTAGAGGTCCATAAATATTGTAATAGGGAAAGTATTCCCAAGAGATTTATTGAGAAAATTTTAGTGAAAGATTTTATCTTTGGATGTAACCCACATTGGGTGAGCCATGTTAAAATTGGTGTCTCTATTGTGTGTAGTGATTTGTGCATTTTTTTTATCACTGCTATTGATATTGCTATCTATACATTGCATAATATTGATTTCGAAAGAAAAGTAAAAAGTGGTCTTATATTGTTCATCCCCCCTCTCAATATAAGTGTGTGTTATTCAAAACTTGATTTTGACACTCTTAGTTGACACACACAAGGCACTATAATGTGATCAAATTGATAATGACTCATGACACGATCAAACTCGAGGTCGACTCGATAAGGACATGAAAAATCATGGTATGATCAAACTTGATGATCGATACAAGGTGCTATAATGTGACCAAATTGACAACATGGGGAACCAACAAGAGGGACCAACAATTAAGTGACACGGGGTACACAATGGGAGACACCAACTGTTGGCAATTTTGGGTTTGAGATCCTAGCTCCTTGTCTATGAGTTGTCATTGATGTCAAAAGGAAATGGCATTAATGTTAAGAGGATGTGTTGGCTTCAAAGGTGGAAGATTCCAAGAGAATATTTTTAAGAGAATCCGAAGAGATTCCATTGGATAGGGTTTTTATTAAAACCAAGTTAAATGGTTTTTATTAAAACCAATGAAGGTTCTCTTTATTATTTATTTAATTATTATTTAAAACCCTTCAAGGTTTTAATTGATTAATTATGTAATTAATTAAGGGAGAAATTATTTTTAATTTATTAAAAATACTTAAAGGTTTCTAAACCTTTTTTATTCTTAATTTATTAAAAATTAATTAAGGGTTTTTAAACCCTTTAGAAAGCAATTTCGATTAAATTCGAAATTACCTTCTTTGCAGCCGATGTGTTATAAAGTCCACGAATGGACTATAAATAGGAGAAGTTTCCTAAGGTTAAGTCCCTCGAAAAAATCAAATGCAATTAATTATTGGGTGTGATAGAATGTTCTGTTGATGCCACGGAAGAGGAGAGCTCGCGTTTGAAAAGCTTTCGGAAAGCTTAAACTATTTATGTGGGAGGAAGTCCATCTTGGACTTCATAAGCCCCTTGTGGGCTAGTGGCAGTGGAGGCTGCGTTTGGGCTTTGCGTAGGTGGAGGTCTGTGTTTCGATTCCCATGGAGGGAGCTGTGCATGGATTCGTCACATTTTTATTAAAACGTATTTTGTGCCGTGATTTTCGGATTCTTCAAGGGCAGCCATTCCGCGAATCTTGGATTCTTCAAGGGCAGTTCTAAGGTGTGATTATTTTCTTGATATGATTTTTGGCATTGTTTAGCATTGTTTAAAATACATAGGAGAAATAAGGGGACATTCCTTTGGTTGTATTTTTGAGATTAGTCTTTTTCTATGCTAAATTTAAAATGGAGATATAAGGTGTAAGTTTTGGTTGTTGTGTTTTTGGCTTCTTTGGTGGTTGTTTTTAAAGAAGAGGAGCTAAAAGGTGTATTAAGGAAAGTTTTTATGTATGATCATTTATCTTGGTTCTAACCCTAACTTGGTTGGAAGTTTGAGAGTTGTGTGTGGTGACAACTTTAAGGATCAATTTTCTTCTACTCCAATAAGGTATGGGCACATTCTTCTTATGAGTATGATTGGTGTATGTTTTCTAAAATAAGTTTGGAGTGAAAAGGTTTTCAACTAGGTTTTCTTTGATTGGGTGTAAATCCTATTTTCTTTTTTGTTGAAGACTACTTATGCATTGTTATTTTTAAGGAGAATTTTTGATGAATGCATAATTTCTGGTTTGAGATAGTGGAAGCATTGTGCACTAGAGTTTATATTTTTGATTCTAGCTACTTGCATTGAGTTGGTGGAACCCTTGGTTGGTTGTTTTGAGTTTGATGGTTGAGTTGCTTCCATAGAGGTTTTTTGATCAAGTTATTGCTTTACTTGATTCATGATATTGGGCTTACTCCATTGAGTTGATTTGAGCAAGTTATTCTTTGCATTTGGTGATATTGTGTTGGTGGCTGTTTTGTTCAAATATCTTTGGAGGGAAAAAGATTTCTACTTGTTTCCTTTTCTTGTGATGATTGATTGAATGCTTCAAGGTTAATTTTGAGTTGAATGATGTTGGTTAAACCTTGTCAATGAGCATTGTTGTTGAAGCCCTAATTGGTTTAGAAAAGATATTGGTTGTGGAAATAACATGAGTAGCATTGTTATATGAGATATTGCATGTTTGGCAATTATTGGGTTGTGTTTCATATTCTTGAGAAAAGCATACTACATCTATCTTATTCTTTTGATATTGAGATTGAGTTGAGATTGATATTGGGAGTTAAGTATAGAAAATATTGAGTCTCTAACAATTCTCTTTATGTTTCTATGAGATTTGAGATTGAGATTGGGAGTTAATTATAGAACATATTGAGTCTCTAACAATTCTCTTTATGCTTCTATGAGGTTGATGAATCACATTGGGTCTCTAACAATTCTCTTTGTGGTTTCATGCCAAGCAAGTTTTTCTTGATGAACTTGTGAGCAGGTTTTGGACAGGTTCCGTTGGGGACTTGTGAGCAGATTTGGACAGGTCCTAGCAGAGGACTTGTGAGCTGAGTTTGTTAGTTCTATCAGAGAACTTGAGGACAAAGAGCTTTGGTTCTTTGAGAAGAACCTGAGGACATATTTGGCAAGTCTTTGAGAAGGCTTGTGTGTAGAGGATTGATTTGTTCAAGTGTTGGACAAATCTGACAGATAGAGGAAGACTTGTACTAGATCGACTGATCGTGTTTGGTACAGAGTTCTTTGAGCTACTGTGGACGTGATCATAGAAGGCAAAGGTCTCTTAGGCTAAGCATTGAGGACAGGAGGTCTTCGGTGGAAAGGAGTTCCACGTGCTGACAAGAGGTAGAGACAGTTGATCTTCTGAGGGATCATATCCAGAGCAGAGGGGAAGGTATCTCCTTTGAGTAGAGGCTCATAAATTCATCTTGGGGAAAGGTATCTCCTTTGAGCAGAGGCTCATAAATTCAGATTTGGGGAAGGTATATCCTTTGGGCCAAGGCTCATAAAAATTGTAATTGGGAAGGATTCCCAAAGAACTTTGAGATAACTTTTAGAGAAAATTTTTGTGGACGTAGCCCAGCCATTCTGGATGAACCACGTTAAAATTGGTGTCACTTTGTGGATGATTTTGTGCATTGCTTTGATATTTATTTGGGTTTTTTGCTTTACTGTTTTGAAGTATAAAGGAAAAAGTAAAAATAGGTCTTATACTGTTCACCCCACCCTCTCAGTATAAGCTTGTGTTCTTCACCAACTAGGTGATACAAGGATGCGAGAAGACCAACAACTATTGGTGACACGGGGAATTCTAGAAGCCAATGCATGACGAGGTGCTACTAGCGTGATCGAGGTCATGGTTCAATAGATGTGACTCATGACTTTTAAATACCTATTTTGCTTCCCCCTCAAAAATATGGGATAAATCTCCAGATTAACAAAAAAATATAAAAAATATTGCTAACCTTATGTTTCCTATAATTGTGACTTTAATAATGCATTCTAATTAGCCTCAGTTTTTGATTAATATTGCATGAGTAATAGAGGGTTTCTATGCTAATTTGCAATGGCAAATCACTCGATTTTACTTCTAAGACTACGTCAAACTGAAATCCTTGTTGTATGTAAATAGTTACTAGATATTTTTTTCCTAGTTGTACAAGATGCAAATTCTCGCAAAGATTAATAGGCACCTGGAGTAATTCTTTTAACTACCTTCTTGGAACTCTTGGTTCTACTATGGTTTGAATGTTCCTATTTTGTTATTCATGCCTGCTTGGACTACTCATAAAAATTGTACTTAACTATCATAAACATAAAGTCTTTATTTGGCCATCGCTATGTAACAGAGCTTATTCACTTCATAAAATGTTTTTGACACCCACCAGATTCAATATTACAGAATTTTGATACCACTTGGAAGGGTACAAGTTACCCTTGATGTCCTTGCTCCTAAGATATGCACAATAAATCATAAGTATATTCACAATAACTAGCAGAATAGGTAAAAATCAATTCACATGAATGAATATTGCAATAATGAAATTGTAATAAATCAGGCCTCTTGAGGAGGGTAGATCCCCGCCACAAAAGGGTACAAGTTATGCAAAATCGTAAATGAAGAAAATTAATAATGATGATTCCTAAAACCTTTGGAACTAGCTATAAATAATAATTAATTTAAATCTTGCATAGCATAGCCAACGACTATACTCTTAGGTATGTAACAACCTGCTAATGACAACTTCTTAGTAAGCAAAAATTCAAGTTTCTTTTCAACTCTCTAAAGCACATAATTCCAAAGTTGAGTAGGGGATCCTTTAAAGGCAAAAGGAATACCAAGAAACTTAAAAACCTCTCCCTAAAGGAATCCAATTTTAACGAAACCCTTGATGACAATGTGGCATAAACAAGGGATACTGTCTAAAGTAGAAGGTACTCCTCCATTGTATATTAGAACCAGAGGCTTTGCAAAATATTTTTAGACAAGATAGAGCATTATAAATAGATTGCTACTCTTCCCTTATAGTCATCAACAAAGTGGTAATTTATAAGTTGTCCTTGATCATTCGAAAAAGTAATTACTTTAATAATACCTACAGAAGCTTGAACATCTAAAAGATATCCAAAGGCTTAAAAAAAGCACATATAAAGAGGGAACAATAGAAAACCATTTCTGAATAGAACTAAAAAGACCCACTACTTCAAACTATGAATTTTTCAAATTGAGAATAGATTAAGCATCTCTAAATAGCATAGTAATTATTTGAATGAAAATTGGTCCGAAGCCTAAAGCTTTGAGCATAACAAGAATGAATATTCATTCAATATAGTCATAAGCTTTCTTAAAATAAATCTTGATAAAATAATATTTTGGTCTGACATCCAGACCCATTCTATGCCCTCCCAGACAACCAAAATATTGTTGAGGATGTACCTCCCTTGAATAAATCTAGTTTGCGCTGATATGACTAACAAAGGAAGAAGAGGCCTAGGGTGAAGATCCAAATATTTGGTGATGATATTGTAACTAACACTCAATAAAGTAATAGGCCTTCAATTAGTTATAAAACCTGGATACCCTTGCTTGGGTATGAATTTGATATTGTGCCTATTAATAATTGCTCCCAAAGAGCCTACTCCAAGAGACTCTAGCTAACATTTATGCAAATCAGGACAAATTAAGTCCCAAAGAACTTTGTAGAACTTGTATGGAAATCCATCCAAACCTGGCACTTTGTAATTTTCCATTTGATACAATGTATCCTCTAGATCAGTAAGGAATAGAAGTTTATCATAGCCTACTCTTTGAGACTCTAAGAACTTGATTGGTATAACTGCTATACAAGTTTCTAGTACTTTTTCTCACTTAGGGGAATAAGCTTGAGTGGAGAAAACATTAGTATAGTGCTTGAAAAAATCATCAATCATCTCAAAAAGAGTAGTAAGCCTTATTCCATTATCTTGAATGGCCTTGAATTGAGTAGTTTGACTGGGAGGGCAAAGCCTTTGAAAAAATTATTTAGTGACCCTATCACCAACTTTAATCTAATGAAGATGAGATTTAGTTTGATCTCCCTAAGCCTCATAAATTTCACCAAGTTTAAGTTCATGCCTTAGTTGGGCAACATGAGACTGAATTTAAAGATTAAATGGATAGGCCTCAAGCCTAAAAGAAGTTTTGACAAGCTCATCATGACGGACAACATTTTAATATATTCTAAATTGCACCACCTTTCTCTCCAAAGTGTGTAGCAAGACAATTGTACAAAAAATGACATCATTCCACCATTCTATCCAACCCAACTATCTAGTAGGTCTAGGAACTAGATTCTAGAATCTATGGATATGATAGACCATTGAAGGGTACTAAAGAAAGGAAGTATTAAAAAACATTATGACTTGTAGTGTCTCTAAGGTAGGGATTTCATTAACACATTATACATGGTGGGTGGTCGAAAATAGTGGTACCGAGAATGGTTTCCACAAATGGAGTTGAAGCATTTCTCCTATGAAATAAAAACTACCTATGATATGAAAGCATGACTCTGTCTACTCTTCTTAGAATTCTTGCATGACTAGCTTGGAAATTGGACCATGTATACCACAATTTTTCAAGAAATTCCTAGGGAGAAAAATAAGAATTGAGGTCTGACAAACCCAATTTGTTTTTCTTGAAGTGCTAGACCTCTCTTTCTCTAGTATCCCATAACATGGGAAGTTGTCCTATATTATCTATAAAATTTTAAATTATATTAAAATATATGCACATAACCCAAAAAACAAGTGGTAAAGAGGAAGCACACCATAACTAGAGACTACAATGCTCTTCAACTTCATTGGAGGAATAAACATTAATAATGACAAAATATAACCCACCAACCTCAAGTAAAACCTAAGCTACTTGATTGGATGGGTCCACACCACACGAGACAAAACTATCATTCCACCTAGCTACCAAAAGAATGACAACTCCTTCTCTGCTAGGAGAATGATTGGTGGCATAAAAAGGCTACCTGGCCAAATAAAAGGACAAGTACATTGCATAACAAAGTTAAAAATATTAATATCTTAAAGTTATATAAAGTCAATATTACTAGGAGCATAAAGCAATATCAAATTAGAACAAGTATTTGTAGATTATTTTTGTCAACCTCTCACATTCCATTATAAAAAAATCATGGAAAAAAATCATGGAAAAAAATCAAGAATCATATGTCCTTCTACACATTCAACATCTCCAAGGTTTGAAAGGGAATCATAAATATTACTAAGAGAATGCTCCTGACATGCTTTCCAAAACTTGGTTTTATGCCTTTTTTCCTGGAGAACCAAGGAGTCTCCCTAGGATGGGATATAAGATTTTCAACCATTGATAGAAGCCTATTCAAGTCTCATAAAGCTGGAGGAAGGATACTCATTGAATTATAAAAATAGGGAATCTAAATATTGGGTAGGAGTAAAATAAGTAATAATTTTGACAAAGGAAGCACTAGTCGGTGGTACTTTAACAACCATCTATAATTCCCTAACATTAGATGCCACTGTTTGCATGGTATGTTGCTCCATCACCACATCATGCCCAATTAGCACAAAATACATAGGGTGTCAAGGGGAGCTACTGGGAGCAGCCATAAGTTTTATATTTTTCCTATTCTTACACTTCCTTTGGACTACCTTCCATTCATATTGCCCCCCTTTGGAAGTAGGGACAAAACTAGTAGTAATAGGAGCCACAACTGTCTCCTCAGCTTTAATATTATCTACCATTAAAGGACAATATTTTATATTATGGGAAGCTTATTGGCAATTATAACATGTATTAGGAAGTTTTATGTAAAAAACATGTTTGTTCAATCTATGGTCACCAATATGAATATCAATGTAGACACCAAAAATCATGTAAATCTGATAAGACTACTAATGCATCACTTATGCCAATCTTATCAACATAATATGGTCCTATTGGGTAACCCTCTAGGGTCACATAGGGCTCCCAAATAGTTTTAGGAATATTTCCATCATTTTTTGGAGGTTTTGGGTCACCTACTTTGTGATCATCCCACCTAGGGATGGTCACAAAATAGACATAGTTGTGATTTCCCCACCAAGGGATGCTCACTCCTAATTGTCCCTAGGTGGGATGGCCCCCAATTAGACCTTTCAAAAGTTAATGGGTACAATAAATGACAATTAATTCCTGCCATTTCCATGCCTAATCAATTCAAATTGATTTGGAGGTTGTCACTAAAATCAGGGACTCCAAATTAGAGGCCTCAAATGGGTAAACTTTTCCACCCAATCATAGCAAAGGATTTGACAAGTGGCAACAGTTACCTTGCATGCTAGGACTTGATTATTTGCCCTAGATGCCCTATTTGGGCTATAAATTGAGGTGTGCTCACCCAATTTCAAAGAGAAGAGTTGAAGCATTTTGACCATGAAGTGCTGCCCAATTCTACCCTCACTTTTGCTATCGAATTCACCTTGATATTTCCTTGAAACCCTCTTCATTCAAAGGCACTTTTATGGGAATACCAAATACACCAAACCTATTCCAAAACCTATCAAATTGGAGAGTAATTTGACCCCATTTGCTGACACAACAATTAGGAGAGTTTCCAACCAAATCCCTTTGGAATTGGTGGTAAATTCCACCTAGTTTTGCAATTGTCCCACCTTGGGATGGATAACAGTCACCAGCATCCCTACCTAGTATGGTTACAAAATAGTTAGGAATTTTAGTCTAATTCCACCATAGATAAATTTTAAAATTATTATATTAGCCTCATATCAAATTTTGGTCAAGTTTGGAGTTGTTTTGATGGGTTAATTAGGATTTTTGTGATTGTAGGTCTAATTGTCCCTGCCAGGGATGGTCATAGTTTTTGATCACAATTTACCTTCAATTATTGCTCATATCTTTACAAAACCATATAGATAATATCATACTCAAATTATAGATCATTTGGAGTTGTTTTCATTTATTACAAATAAGTTTCATTATTTATAGATGCATGCTTTCTATGTTTTTCTTAGATTTTAATCAATAAATGCATATGATTTTAGTATGTTTCAATATCTTGTGTGTAGGTGCAAGTATTATAGACATGAGGGAGGTGCTAATATTAACATAAGGATAGGACCAAGACTAGCTCTCAAGTGTGGGTTGTGAGATGAATGTTGGAACATGCCATAAAGCTCATGGAGGGATTTGATCCCTTTATACCATTGTAAATTGGAATGTATCACATTATAAATCCCTCAAGGGGATGTAATGTAATATTATTGAATACTTTGAATTAATAAAATACAAGGAGAAACCCCAATTTTTCCTTCATATAATCCATGTTTTGCAATAGTTTACATAGTTACATATTTATGCACATTTCCCTTTGAATGCTTCTTTTAAACACGCTTTTACATTTCAATAATAAACACTTAAAGGTGTGCCATAAATTTTTCTTCTTTAGTGGTGATCATGATGGTTGAATTTATCCTTTATCCCCTTTGAAATTGTCATTTTTGACCTCCTTTTTGTGCTTTGTATGTTGCAGGTTCTGACCATTTTGAGCATAAATGACCCCCAAAACCCTGTTAGGCACTCCCAGGGATGGCCTCTGTAATCATATCTTCCAGGTATGGCCCCTAAATTTTAAGCCATCCCACCCAGGTACAACCACAAAACTAGAGGGTTTCAGCAAAAATTGATAGAAACAACTTTCAGGGAAGAAAAGGTAACCTTCCAAACCTATAATTTACATTTAGGTTGTTATAAAAGGCATGAATTTAATTTTTTTTTTGTATTTTCTATGCATGTGAAGGTTATATTTCATATTTCTAATTTTTGCATTAATAAAATACAAGAAAATAAAGAAAACGAATAGCTTTCTAAAATGCATTTGTCTGGTTTACTTGCATGGGACCTACCTAAGGGTTAGGTTTTCACATAGTTTATCAATTTGGTAGTTTCATTTGATATATAAGCTTATGATTCTAAAATAAAAACATAATTTCATGCATTTAGTGAATCATAATTGAGTTCTTTGTTGTTTTCATTCAATCATTTTAAAAGGAACCACACACATCACGCTTCTCTTTAACATTAGTGAATTGGAATTCATACCCAACCACTGATAGAGTTCAATGATGATGGGTTTCATATCCATCCATTGAATCAAATCCCATGTACCCCATATTTTTGTCCAATACCAACTACAATATCTATCTTAACCATGCAATATAGCACACATTCCTCTTCGGAGGGGTGTATCGTTGTGCATGGGGTGCTGGGTGAGGATCGGTAGGACCTATGCTCCCTTATCGGGTATGGATTTCATATCCATACTTTGGTTGGCTCACGTGAGTAGCTACGATAATATAGGTGAAAACATTTAAACATTTGAGTATTACATCAAAATTCAAAACACGTGAGAAATTCTTACAAAAAGCAATAAATTTGAAACACATCAAACATCTTAGGAATTCACATTTAAATCTTTAAAAGAGATAATCATATGTACTCTTGTGTGTTTATATTGATTGTGTATTTGAATATATAAAACTTAAAAGAGATAATCATGTTGTCTACTTTAGGTGTTTCTTTATTTTTTGGGTAATCAACCCAAGATCCTTGATTTGGGGGTCGAATCCTAATATTAATAATAATAATTTTTTTTAATCTACTTTTGGATTCTTAATCCAATAGATCAAGAATCATATTATACCTATAAAAAAAAAAAAAAAATTGGTTTTATGATTACTCTATTTTTGAAATCAAAAAATAGGGAAAAAATGTACTAATATGTTCATAGAATGGTCTAGACAACTCCAAAAATTGCCAAATTTATTTTATTGTCTTATTTATATCCTTTTGCACCTCTCATAGAAATTTTTAGTCCTAAATATTTATGCTTCAAAAATTCCCAAAAAATCCCAAAAGAGGGCATTTCCCCACACGCCCTGGTAGGCCAAATATTCCAAAAATACAAGTTTTTGATCCAAAAGTAAGATTTTGGAATCCTAGCCCATTGTGATTAGCTCTTCATATTGATTATTTTTATATATAACACTTATAACCTTTTTTGAAAGTCAAAATTATCTTTAGCATGGGTTCCCTTTAGAGTTTTCCTAGTCAACACATTATGACAACTATGCATAGCCAAGTTTAATCACAAGCTAGAAAAGTAGAAAACTTTAGGAGAGGCCACGAGAATTATCATTATAGGTATTAGGATATCCCCCTACTTAGGGAACAATACTGTACACCTAGGGTAGGGTTAAATGATCATATTAAGCTTTCGAAGAACCCTTCCCCAAGGTACCAAAAAATGGATGAGTATGATACTTGTCATAGTGGGTGAGTCAATTATATCCTACCATTCCTTACTAATGAAGGAATACCTGAGGAAGATCCTAATTACTCTCAATCATATTATTCCATGCAAGCACGTGGTACCTATGGCAAGAGAACATCCATGGGTTATTCGTGTGATCAAGTGGACTATTCGGTTAGCCAACACCAAGTTCAATTCCAAACCAGAGATAACCAACCTACCAAGAGGCCTAGTAGGGAAGTCTACACTCCTTCACCAAAAAAAACTCCCATACAATAAGCGATAGCAAGCCAAAATAGGTCTACAAATTTTACATACATCATCAACTAACATGACCATGGGAGAGTTAATAAAAAGGTCCTCCAAACATTGGGAAACTCTCATGAAGGTTTTAGATTACATTGAGGTACAACCTCATGACTCTGATGCTTTTACCAACTTTGTGGGACACATAAAAATACACAAATATTCTATTATATCCTTTCAAAATCATGAGATCAAACCTGTGCCTACCAATTCACTAGATCTCATTTTGCACATCACTATGAGTATCCATAAGATTCACTATAAGTGAGTATTGATTAACACAAGTTCATCAATAAAAATTATAACCACAGTCTCACTAAAACATCTCAATATTTCATCCTAATGTATTGTAGCATCAAAATCCACCTTGTAAACATTTAATGATGCTTTATCTCCTAAAGCTAGTACGATAGTACTCCCCATCCAACTTGGACATAATATTGTATATACATTATGCTACATTTTAGAGGGTTAAAGATAGTACAACATAATACTTGGAAGGCCATCGATGAGAACCATGAAATGTATTCCATATATAATACATCAATGCATTAAATACATTCATGAAGGTCAGGTCCATGTATTTGATGCTCACCCAGACCCCTTCAAGTATTACAATAAGGATGATCCTCCATAGTAGTCTACTCATCCATCCATACCTTTGGATATTAAATCCAATGACCTTATCTAGAGTCCATATTCAACCCCATGATTAGTTGTGAAGCTATCTTTGCCACCACTGCTAGTACCATCATATGTTTCTTCAAATGAGGAAGAGTCAAAAGGGCTAATTGTAAAGGTTCCCATAGCCATCTTCGACACATCAATAGAAGACCTTCCTACTCCTACCAACCAGGAGGAACCCATAGTTGATATGGATTAATCAGATCATATCATGCCATGTTCATCCACCACACTTAAGGATACATATCACTTGACCAATCCTAAACTCAATGAATGCATAGTAACCTATGTTAAATTCATGCATATCATCGAGTTGATCAAGGATCTAGGTCATCCTCTAGCAAAGTTGCCACCCATTGATAGCATTTTTTATGCACCCCCTAAGCATGGGGGCCAAATATATCACCTTAGATAAGTTAATGTGGTAACCATGATTGATTCAAATGTAAGTACATCTTATCATGAGTTTGTGGGAATGATAAATGTGATGATAGAGAACCAAAGTCCTCTAAATCCATCTAGTACACTTGTGACTCCATCCAACATTTCATCCATACCACAAGAAATATCATCGAGGGATTTGATCACACCTACTCCATATCACTCAACATCTCCAAAAAATCAAGAACAAGTGTACCCCCTACACCCAAGTGAGGGAATTCCAACTTCCATAATTAAACACTTTGAGGTGGATCAAAAGCATGAGCTAAATCAAGAATAAGAGCATATGGATATACTCATTAAACAAAATCACCATGAAACATCGACATCTGCTCATACAAGCTTGGATAGGCTAGCCAATATTGAGTTACAAATGAGTTGCCAACAAAATGACTCACAAAAGATCTTGAATCAACTTGTAAACATTGAGTTATGCTTGAGTCATCCAAAACCTAAACCTCTTGATCATTAGGAATAACCTCCTCATGTGAATTCTAAGGTTAAATCTCAACATAATCTGGGGCAAAGGCAACAATACCATAAACCTTGATAATATACTCATTTTTTAGAGCCCTTAGCATTTATTTTCATTCGATTGTATGAGGCACAAGAAGTCATGCTTCCTGAGATTCATCCCTTAAAACCTAATAAGTGTAGGTCAAAACCACATGAAAAATACATATTGTGTTTACCATCAATGAAGGGATCATGATATCTAGATATGTTACCCCTTTAGATATTTGGTTCAGGATATGATTGAGAGGCAATATCTTCTGATGGTAAAGCCTTGCGCTCCAAGAAATAAACCAATAGGAGTATTCCAAGACCCCTTGCCCACACACGATGCAAATACAACACCCACTAGTCAAGAAGAAAAACCTAAATAGGTGACTGAGGCGCATACAACCTTGTCACCTCATAAAATATGGTGACCACGTTCACCTCATTTAAAGCATCAAATTCACACCTAGACTCAATTATCTAATCCCATTTCAACCATCCTTAACAACCTATAAGAGACAAATACAATCATATTTCCAGATATACCTCTGGTCAACCAAAATAAGTCTAGATCTAGATGATATAGGGAGGATCATTCTTACCTCTATCATCGAATAAATGGCATTAGCGATTATCATAATTTTAGATATGCGGTCCAAGATCTTATTTATAGGGAAGTTGTATCCACAAAATGGTCACTCATTTTACCCCATAAAGATAGTGGTATTACCTAGAATCACTTGCCATAATAGGGGAGTTAGTCTCTATCACTCCTAGCCAAGCCAATACCATTACATCGAACATAGTACATAGTGGGGGTATCCAAAGTGTCACACCTTCCCCACTATTTACATCACAAGAAATAAAGCAAATTGAGGATACCAAAGGTATCACATGTTCCTCTCTTCCTTTGATCACCACAAATATTTGGGGTACATAAGGTATTGCACCTTCCTCCTAGAATCACAAAGTAATCAAAGTTAGGAAATGCTCCAAAGGTGTCTATAAGCCATTTGGTCACCCTAAAATATCCCTAGGCATTCTATGATCATCTAGGTCAAACTAAAATGCTCCTAGGTAGTTTACGATTATCTAGATTAACCCAAAAGTCCCAAAAGGTATCTATAAGCCCTTTGGTCACCAAAAAATATCCCTAGGCAGTCAATGATTGTCTAGGTCAAAGAAAAATTCTCCTAGGTAGCCTACAATTGTATAGGTCAATCCAAAAATCTCCAAATATGTCTATAAGTATATTGGTCACAACGAAATACCCCTAGGAAGTCTATGACCATCTAGGTCAACCTAAAATACCCCTAGGTGATCTATGACCATCTAGATCAAACCAAAATACTCCTTAGCAGTCTACAATTATCTAGGGCAATCCAAAAAGCTCCAAAGGTATCTATAAGCCTTTTGGTCATCCTAAAATTCCCCTAGGTGATCTATGGTCGTTTAGGTAAAACTAAAATGCTCCTAGGTAGTATACAATTGTCTAGGTCAACCAAAAAGGCCCAAAAGGCATATATAAGCCCATTGGTCACCAAAAAATACCCCTAGGTGATCAATGACCATCTAGGTCAAACCAAAATACTCCTAGGTAGCCTACAATTGTCTAGGTCAATCCAAAAATCCCCAAATATGTCTATAAGTCCTTTGGTCATAACGAAACACCTCTAAGCAATCTATGATTGTCTAGGTAGATTTAAAATATACCTAGGTGGTTTATGACCATCTAGGTCAAACCAAAATGCTTCTAGGTAGTCTATGATTATCTAGATTAATCGAAAAAGCCTGAAAGGTGTCTATAAGCCCTTTGATCATAATCAAACATCCCTAGGCATTCTATGACCATCTAGGTCAACCTAAAATACTCCTAGATAGTCTATGGCCATGTAGGTCAAACCAAAATGCTCCTACGTAGTCTATGATTATCTAGGTCAATGCAAAAATCCCCAAAGGCATCTATAAGACCTTTGGTCACCATAAAATACCTCTAGGTGGTCTATTACCATCTAGGTCAACCTAAAATACTCCTAGATGGTATATGACCATCTAGGTTAAACAAAAATGCTCCTAGGCAGTCTACAATTATCTAGGTCAACCCAAAAATCCCCAAAGGCATCTATAAGCTCTTTGTTCACAATAAAATACCCCTAGGCTATCAATGACCATCTAGGTCAACCTAAAATACCCCTAGACAGTCTATGATTATCTAGGTCAAACCAAAATTCTCTTAGGCAGTCTATGATTGTCTAGGTCAACCCAAAAAGCCCCAAAATCATCTATAAGCCCTTTGGTCACCATAAAACATACCCAGGATATCTATGACTGTGTAGGTCAACCTAAAATTCCCCTAGGAAATCTATGGCCATCTAGGTCAAACCAAAATTCTCTTAGGTAGCCTATGATTATCTAGGTCAACCCAAAAAGTCCTAAATGTGTCTATAAGCCCTTTGGTCATAATACAAATGCTTCTAGGTAATCTATGATTGTCTAGGTCAACCCAAAAATCCCCAAAGGCATCTATAATCCCTTTGGTTATAATAAAATTCCCCTATATTTTCTATAACCATTTAGGTCAACCTAAAGCACCCTTATGTGGTCTATGACCATACAGGTCAAACTAAAATGCTGCTAGGCAGTTTATGATTTTCTAGGTCAACCCAAAAATACCCAAAGGTCTATAAGCCCTTTGTTCATAATAAAATACCCCTAGGTAGTATATGATTATTTAGGTCAATCCAAAAAGCCCCAAAGGCATCTATAAGACCTTCGGTCACCTTTAAATGCTCTTAGGCAGTATACGATTGTCCAAGTCAACCTAAAAAATCCCAAAGGTATCTATAAGATCTTTGGTCACCATTAACTCCCCTAGGTAGTCTATGACCATCTAGGTCAACCTAAAATACCCCTAGGAAATATATGACCATCTAGGTCAAACCAAAATGCTCCTAGGCAATCTATGATTGTCTAGGTCAACCCAAAAATTCCCAAAGGTATCTATAAGCCCTTTGGTCATATTTAAATACCCCTAGGTAGTCTATGACCATGTAGGTCAAACCAAAATACCCCTAGGTGGTCTATGAATTTCTAGGTCATACCAAAGGCACCAAAGGTGTCTATAAGCCTTTTGGTCACCTTAAAAAGCTCCTAGGTTGCCTATGGCTATATATGTCATCCCAAAATGCTCTAAAGGTGTCTATAAGCCCTTTTATCACCCAAAATGCTCTAATGACGTTCATTTAACACATTAGTCAACCTATATACATATATCAAAAATATGAAAACATCATTAATCATCAAAAACATAAAAATATTGCATTGCATTGCATTTATCATCATTTGCATTACAACATTATGTGCATTAGGCATATTCATCATTGCATTTTACATTATTATAAGTGATCATACATGTTTAACACCAGGTCTATACACTAGGCATCTATCAAATTTAACATCCTCATTAAGTCAGTTGTGCCACTTGTTTACATTACACATATCATTTCCATTTACATCCCATATTATATGTATCTTTCCCATCACTTAGCCATTGTTCGTACGACATAGTTAAGGTTTTTTGATCACTCAGCCATATGTAGTTTTCTCTTAAGATTTTGTAAAAATATGTCATGATTTTTGGAAGGTAGAATCTTGCTTATATTATACCTTGTATACATCAAAATCCCAACATATTTTCACAATAATAAATCCAATTCTAGCACAAGGAAATATGAAACTAGAAAGTGGTCTAGGTTATTTTAAGCAAAAAGGGTTATCTCACTCATCCCCCTATGTGAATGGTTCAAATTTATTAAGATATGGAAAAAGGACAAGTTCCTCCTTACCCAAATCCCTTGCCTCACACTGGGGCAAGTATCCAAAATAAAACACTAAACAATGATTATTATCACTTAAAAATATGCTAAAAGAAACAATGGTTTTTACCACTAGAAAAAGCAAAATAAATAGTGGTTCTCACCACTACCAAAATCCCTTTCTCAGAAAATAAAAATGAGCAAATCCCTTGAAATATTCAAAATTAAAAGAAAATAATAGAGTCCTACACTTGAATCCCTAGAATTCTAAGCATTAGATAACCATAAGGTGATCCTCATTACAGGTTTTGTGGAGAGCCTACTTGGCAATGGTAGTATCATTATGTTTCACGATATGTCTATCACATAAGAACCTTGCTTATATCTAGAAAAATGTTTACATGTGGATGATCTAGCTTTTTGTAGCCTATATTATCCAGTGGTCTAATCCAACTAAGTACAAAACTCAATATAATGATACTCGCTGGATGATATCTAGTACAAATGGGCTGAGTGAATCCCATTAGGTACTAGGGTAACTCTATGCATTATAATAATAATGAAATCACATGCACACATAGGGATGTTGATTATCTTAGTTATCTTAGCAGATGTATACTTTGTCAAAAAGTCTTGCATAGTTATTACACAACTTTTATTAGGTAACTAGAGTATTTGAGTCTCCTAAAAACTACCAAACATATCATATCACATTAAATTATTCATTCTATTTTATATCACGTTGTCACATGTTTATCAAAGTTACAAAATCCATTACATAATGTCACAATCATATAAAATAATAAAGATACATTTTGTACAGTCTATGGTACTAACATATAATGTGTCAAATAGTCATCATAAATCCATCATACAAAATTAAATCAAATAATTTGTTTCATTGTGCATTCACATTGCATCTCATATAATTGCATTATCACATCATATGAAAAATACATGCATACATGTTAGAAATCCATCAAAGCATCATAAAGAAAATATAAACATTGCTTACATCTCACTATAGTAGTAAAACATCATATGATGACAATAGAGAAACTCATATATGTATATGTATGGGAAAAAAAGCTACATCATAGTCCATAATCTAACAATAGGCTAAAATAAAGTGGGTCCTCAGACCTCACACTCCAAAAATAAAAATAAAAATAAAAAAAAACTTAAAATTATCAAAAATAGGGCCAAAACCTGTTAGGATCCTACTATAAAATAAACTCAAATAAACACACTCTCACACAATTGCTTGGAAATAAACTCACATAAAAATCATATTAATATTCAGAAAAAAATACACATTATAACATAAATTTGCATAAAGGAACAATCTCACAATAAGATAGAGTCGCAGGCCTCTTCAAGGGGGAAAACTTCGTCAACACTTCATTAACTTGCAAAAATATGAATACATTGGTGCCTTCTTGGGTATTTAAAGAGTTCCCTTCAATGGTTGGCTTACATGCAAAATGCCACCTGGATTACATGCGTAATGCTACCCGAATTAAATGCATAGTGCCACTCGAATTGCATGCACAATGCCACTTGAATTACATGCACAAGGCCACCTTATATAACCTATCTACCATGTGTTACATAAAAAGGGTGTCATTTGTCATAGGCATTACATAAGCTAAAACTTAGAATATTACAAAATATTAATCATAGGTACTACCCATATTCTCTAAGAATTATTACATCATGGAAGTTATTACATTAAGGTTTAGGATGGGATCCTAACATGTCCTTCCCCTTGAAGAAGCTTTGTCCTCAAAGCTGAAATGAGGAAACTATTGTTGGAGTTGGTGGAGAGACTCCCATGTAGCATCTTTAGGTTGAAGCCCATGCCACTGAACCAAGATATTTGTAATTGTACGATTGTGAAGAGTGTGAGTCCAATGATCCAACAACTACTCAGGTTCAAGTAAGATGGAGTCTTCTTCATCCAATTCAGGAAGTGTGGATTGAACCTGTACCTGTGTGCCCACAACTTTCTTGAGAGCGAAAACATGAAAAATAGTATGAAGCTTGGAAGTATGTGGGAGCGCCAATTTGTAAGCTATGGGGCAAATCATTTGTAGAACTTGGTAAGGACCATGGAATTTTGCAGCAAGCTTCTGGCACCTGTGAAGTTATAGGGATGATTGTTTATACGGTTGCAAGCGAAGGAAGACCATATCACCTACATCAAAAATATGCTTAGAACGATGTTGATCAGCTTGTTGGTGCATTCGATTCTGGGGCATGTTCAAATATTTCTTAAGTTGGTGAAGGACCTCGGTGTGTTGAATCAGAGTGTTGTCGACGACCTGGACCTTGGAGCTTCCAGGAATGTAAGAGGAAGGCATAGGTGGAATGCGCCCATAGACTACTTAAAATGGTGTGAGTTTGGTTGTGGTATGATAGGAAGTGTTGTACCACCATTCGACCAAGGATAGCCATTTTGCCCATTGAGTGGGATGATCTGAGACAAAGTAGCAAAGGTAGGTTTCCAAGCATTTATTAACAACTTTTGTTTGACCATCTGTTTACAGATGGTAGGCTAAACTCATTTTGAGCTGAGTCCCTTGCAACTTAAACAACTCTTTCTAGAAATGACTAGTGAAGGTTGGATCACGATCAGATACAATGGAGGTGGGCATGCCATGAAGGTGAAAGATGGAGTCAAGAAAAATTTGTGCAACAATGGATGCTATATAAGGATGGGCAAGGGCACAAAAGTGAGCATACTTTGAAAGGTGGTCCACTACCACAAAAATAACTGATTTGCCTTGAGATATAGGGAGCCTTTCTATAAATTCCATGGAAATGTTAGTCCAAACCTGATCTAGGATAGGCAATGGCCGAGGAGTTCCCAGAGAGGGCACTATTTCACTTGTCATCCTTTGACATGTGTCATAGGTAGCAACAAAAGAGTGGATGTCATGTTTCATACCTTTCCAAAATAAGGTGCACTTGAGTCGCTCATATGTTTTAAGGAACCCTCAATGGCCTGTAGAGGAAGTGGAATGCAATTCCTTCATGAGGAGCTCTCGAAGTGGGGACTTATGAGGTAGAACCAGACATTTATGGTAGTGCAAATCATGGCCATTCCAACTATACCCTAGTGCAAAATCTAGATCATCCATTAGTGAGGCTATCAAAGCTTACAAATCTGCATCCTGATGTGCTTCTTGATGCAAGGAATCAATCCATTGGGGAAGTGGTGCTAAGATGGTACATAACATACTTACGGTCTCCATTTGGTGAGAAAGAGCATTGTTGGCATTTTTGCCACATTAATTTATTTTTTGTTGTTGCCAAAGAAAAGTACAAAAATAGTCGTGATATCACGACAAAAACAGCAATAGAGAATGTGGATGCAAAACTGTCGCGATATCGCGACGTGTTACAGTATCACGGTCCAAAACAAAGAAGCATCAGTGTTGAGAGAACTGTCATGATATCACGACATGTGTTATCACGGTTCATAGAGGAGAGAGAAAGCAAATTTGGAAAATGTCGTGATATCGCGACGTGTTGTGAACTCGCGGTCAAAATGGTCAAACAACACAAGGCACCAGAAATGTCGCGATATCGCGACATGTTGTAAAATCGTGACACAAGACAAAGAACCAAGTTGAAGACTCAAAGTGTCACGATATCGCAACATGTCATGTTTTCACGATGTTCGACAAGGAAAAGGGCTAAGTACAAAAAATTGTCATGATATCGCGACATGTATTTTTGTGACTTGTCACATTTTCGTGGTCAATGGTAGCAAGGGGCAGAGTCAACGCAAAGTTGTCACGATTTCGTGACATGTCACGTTTTTGCGACCTGAAGCCAAGATGAGGGGCAAGGAGGAAAAACGTTGTGATATCATGACATGTATTTTCCCGGCTGACAGTGGCAAGACAGCAAGTGCTTGGAAGATGTCATGATTTCGTGACATGTCATGTTTTCATGACAGGAAAGCGAGGAAGCGCCAGATGAAAGAAAATGTCATGATTTCACACATGTCATGTTTTCACGATAGGAAAGCAAGGAAGGGCCATATGAAAGAAAATGTCACGATTTCATGACATGTCATGTTTTCACAGTAGGAAAGCGACGAAGGAGCAGATGAAAGAAAACGTCATGATTTCGTGACGTCATGTTTTTGCGATAGGAAAGCGAGGAAGGAGCAGATGAAAGAAAACGTCGTGATATCATGAATTGTCATATTTTCACAATCTGGAGATGAAAACGAAGGTGAAGATAGAAAAATGTTGCAAAATCGTGACCTGTTGCATTTTTGCGATGATAAGCAAAAAAGTACAAGCCAAGTGAGAGGAAAATGTCACGATTTCATGACATGTTGCATTTTCGTGATTGAAGGTAGCAGACAGACAACAACAAGAAAGATGTTGCGATTTCACGACATGCCACAGTTTCACGTATTGTTGCGTTTTCACAAAAATGCATGAAGGAGAAAGCATAAAGCAAAAAATGTCATGATTTTGTGGCATGTCGCGTTTTCGCGACTAATGACGATAGACAAGCAAAGTCAGTAAAAAGTGTCATGATTTTGTGACACATCGTGTTTTCGTGACCTAAAGCGACAAAATAGAACAAAGAGGCAAATATGTCATGATTTCATGACACGTCATTTTTTCGCGACCGACAGCGGCAAAAGTGTACGAAGAGGGAAAAATGTCGTGATATCACGACATGTTGTATTTTTGTGACCCGTCACAGTTTCATGCCAGAAAGTAGTAATAATGGTCAAATGGAGTTCTGCCCGCAGTTTCTTCATATTGCAGCTTCCAAGGATTAAAAGCTCTCCAAAATTAAATGTTTTGTTGCTTTCCAATGTGTGCAAGATGGAAGAACGTGCTAAGGCATGTAGCTTTCGAAGCCACCAGAATTGAAGACGCCTCCATTATTAAAAG
This sequence comes from Wollemia nobilis, assembly GCA_028583015.1. NCBI lineage: Eukaryota > Viridiplantae > Streptophyta > Pinopsida > Araucariales > Araucariaceae > Wollemia > Wollemia nobilis. Next base: position 1,800,297 of record JAQPPZ010000371.1, on the reverse strand, counting down.
CTCTTGTTCGTGATTTCCTAATGGTTCAAGCATGCTCCGAGAATGGCCATTTAATGAAGACATATGGTTCCTTGTTTCCATTCAATTTTTGATTTCTTCGAGGCTGGTTTAAGGGGATCATTTCTCTTTTTTGTTGCATATTTTGTAGATCTCAAGAAAGTATGTTTTTAGTTTTTAATGCTACAGAGAGGCAAGACCTCTATAAATATCAATGTATATCTCAATATCGGGAAGGGAGAATTTTGTTGCAAAACTTATCAAGTTCCTTGCGTAAATAAGAGATATTTGGCCTCTGATTCTACAAGCAATTTTCTGTGTGATTTCCTTCTGTCTAAAGTGTTTCTCTTCTACGCTCATATTTCTTATCTACTGTTGAAATTTAAATTTTGTATCTGAGTTTGAATATTGCCGGTGAGGAGGAGAGTTTTGGAATGCAATCCTGAAGGTGATATGTGCAAGGTTGTAAGTAGATTACGTTGCTATCTGTTATAATATGCTATTCATGTGCTTGAAATGAATTGCTGCTATTGATATTTCCTTGATTTTACAAATTTGGTCTGTGGCCATATTTCCCATCTCTTTATGCTATTTCCTGTCTTTTTCCGCATGTTTTAAAATTCCTTTCTTGCAACTCTTATCTGAAATCAAGCTGTTACACTCCAAATATAACATGTCGGCTATGACGTCCAAGCATGTTACATTTACTATATATGCATTCACAAAATAGTTAAATAAAATCATCTTATATATTTTTATTATTCTTCATCTACATTACGCAAGGGTGTGCCCACCTTAAGTGGCCATTGATATTTTATCCTTCTGTTATTAATTCCACTCGGATTATTAAATTCATTATTCTATGCATGTTTCTCTGTGAATATATTTGAATTAACCGAAGGATAACTTGTATCCTTCCAAGTGGTATCAGATTCTACGATTTTCGGGAGTTTTTTCTTTTCGGTCTCGTAACAGTGAATTCGGCTGCGCAATACCCGGTTACTACTCGCGTCACGGTATTACCAGCGGCAATTACAGGAATTACAGCGGTGATTATAGGCGTTCTATCTTTCGTTACTATTCGTTCCAATATTTCCAAAGCTTCCGCCATAGTAAGAGGCACAAATCCTCCCTTCGCGATCACTAAAACACCCGAATGCCAGGTCGTAAAACCTTCGAATTTTGCACAGTTCGTCACTGCAAGCGTCGTCCAATCCGCACTCGTGAAATTTTTTAATTTATGGGAAAACTAAGGTTGTTAAAGATTTTATTTTGCTGATGTCAGAGGAAAGCATATCTTCGGGTGTTGGTCTCCTTTGTTTATCCCACACTCGGTGTACTACGTGGGGTTCATGGTTTATAGGGCCCAAGTTACACCCTCTACTGTGTGACTTCGTCACACGATGATGTTATTCCACGCCTAACCCTGTCCTCTAATGGTGTGTCTTGTTAGTGCTTTGTTTGGTCTCCGTCCTTCGTTCGCGTAGTATTGTGTCGTATGGTCCTTGTCCTCCGTTCGAGTCGCGTCGTGTCGTGTCCATAGGTCTTCATATTCCGCATTCCCCGTTCGTGTCATGTAGTGTCGTTTAGTCGTGTCGAGTTGTGTCATTTCTGCGTCGATCTTTCGCGTCCCTCGTTTGTGTCGTGTCGTTCAGTCGCATCACGTCGTGTCATTTCCGCATCGGTCGTGGCATTGGTTGTCTTACACGTCTTGAGTCGTTCGTGTCGTGTCATTTCTACATCGATCGTGGCATTGGTTGTCTTACACGTCTTGAGTCGTAGCACAGGTCGTGTCATTTCCACGTCAGTCGTGGCATTGGTCATGTCTTCCACTCACGTATATTCCCTGACGCTGTCAAGTTGTTAAAAAAAAAAAAAAAAGTTGTTCTAGGTTGTAGGCAAGGAAGACATCCAACCTCTTATTCGCGTCATAGTTGGAGTGACAGTTGAAGCGGAATCCTAAGCTGGCTATGTTAACAAGTGCATGAGCAAAAAGTGGAACAAAGGTGCTGACGATCGATTATCAAGCTCAGAAACAACCAATAACAACACAAGAAGACCTAATCGCAGCCCAGGTACTAAAAATTCTTTTTCTCCTTTTAAAATTGGTAGTTATAATCCACACCATCCACTAGTAGATCCTATGGCTAATAACCCCTCCCCAACTCATGAAAACATCATGCAAGGAAACTCAAGTAACTCAGCCATTTCTGATAGGGAGTCTCTTCGATGCATACTAGAGGGTATACACGAAATGGGTATCCTCCTAAAAGACCTTGTGAAAACACAAAAACAACCTAATCCCAATACTAATCCCCAAAATCACTCCCATGACCAACGGAATGAAGAAACTATCGATCCTAATGATGATTGGGAACAAAAACAGGGTGATTCGGATAATTACAAGGATCCCTATCAAAGACAGCAGTATAACCAAAATCAAGAAAGGGACATGGGTTATCACCAACCAAGAGGCCCTAATATTAATTTTCCACGAATTGATATGCCCACTTTTGAAGGTCATGATCCTCGTGGTTGGTTAGCCAAAATGGAATGCATCCTTGACTTATATCAAATTAAGGAAATTGATAGAGTTCCTTTCGCTGCATCAAAATTAGGCACTGAGGCCTACCAATGGTTTGTATGGTTTAAACGAGATAATGCAGCTATTATTACTTGGAGAAAATTCACTACCTCTTTTTTAGAAAGATTTGACGATGGAGCTACATCATCCTACACAGTAATATTGTTATCTCTTAAACAAAAAGGGTCAGTTAGTGAATTCGTTTCGGAGTTTACCAGCTTACTACCATACACTTCGGACCTTAGTCCCGACACGGTGGTAGGTGCCTTTCGCAATGGTTTGAAAGAAAGTATTCGAGTGGAGGTAGATATGCATGATCCAACCTTGTTGAACAGCTTGTATAAGAATAGCCAAGTTGGCCGAGAAGAGACATCAGTTGTCTGCACAGTGGGAAACATATAGTCGTCCCTCATATCGCAACAATTCCTTTCATAGAAATGATCAACCATCAAGATATTTTTGTTATAAATTTCGCACTCATCACCCCAGGGAACAAGCTTGTGCCCAAAAACAAAACTTTCATATTGAAGGTGATTGTGAAGGAGAAGAAGAGGAACCTTACCAATCAGAAGAACCTATGCCAGAAGACCTACCGTGTACTATAGACGAAAAAGAAGAGGATACAATGGCAATTTTAGTGCATGCTCTCATGGGTCTAACCGCCCACCATACCATCAAGGTACCAATATTTCTCCACCAGAAAAATGTGAATGTGCTAATTGATTCTGGTAGCACCCACAATTTTATCGACATCAAAACAGCAAAAGCTTTGAATTTATTCATTAACTCTTCCAACAAAGACAAATTCTAGGTTCTAGTGGCCAACGGGGTGAACGCACAATGTGTTGGTCGCACATCTCAAGTTTCCATAAATATGGGAACTTATACCTGGTTAGGATCCCTTTTTGTCATGAATTTAGGGAATTCCGATGTCATTTTGGGTGTTGAATGGTTGGAAACATTAGACACAGTTAGTTTCAACTTCAAAAAATTATTTGTGGAATGGAAGGAAAATGGACGAGTCATCCGCTTACAAGGCATTACTACTCCTCCATCACAAATAGTGAGCTCTCATAGTATGGAGAAGATGTTAAAAAAGGGTGGATATGGTTTTATAGCTCAAATTAATTGTTTGGAAAAACAATCTTCAGCGACTTCGGATATTATTGCACCTGAGTTACAAGATATTATAACACATTACGAAGAGGTTTTTCAAGAACCTCAAGGATTACCACCTAAACGATCTCATGATCATGCCATCCATTTGATGCCAGGGAGTGTCCCACCTAATAGTCGTCCTTCTTGCTATCCTCAACCACAAAAGACAGAAATCGAACAGATTGTTCAGGATTTGTTGGATCATGGAGTCATTCGTCACAGCACTAGTCCTTATTCCTCACCGGTAGTCCTGGCTAAACGAAAAGATAACTCTTGGCATATGTGTCCTGACTTTCGTTCTCTCAATAAACTCACTATCAAGGACAAATTTCCTATCCCCGTCATAGATGACCTATTAGATGAGTTGCATGGGGCAAATTTTTTTACAAAATTAGACCTTCGCTCTGGTTTTCACCAAATCCGTGTTAGAGAAGAAGATATTCCCAAAACAACCTTTCGTACTCATGAAGGTCATTACGAATTTTTGGTCATGCCTTTTGGTCTCACTAATGCACCATCCACATTCCAAAGTCTCATGAACCAAGTGTTTCGTCCACTCCTCCGTAAGTTTGTGTTAGTTTTTTTTGATGATATTCTCATATACAGCAAAACATGGATGGACCATTTACATCATGTGGATAAAGCCCTTCACATTCTACACAAAGAAAAATTATTTGTTAAACGTTCCAAATGTTCATTTGGTGTTCAAGAATTCGAGTATCTTGGTCATATAGTTTCACATGAGGGTGTCAAAGTCGATCCCAATAAGATTAAGGCAATTCAAGAGTGGCCTTTACCTAAAACCATCAAGAAACTTCATGGTTTTTTGGGTCTCATGGGCTACTATCGCAAGTTTGTACAGAATTATGGTAATATTGCAGCACCTCTCATGGCACTCACAAAAAAGGATGCTTTTCGTTGGTCGAAAAAGGCTACTCTAGCTTTTGAAGCTCTTAAGAAATACATGTGTACAACTCCAGTATTAGAAACTCCCAATTTTCACAAACCATTTATTATCGAATGTGATACATCAGGAATAGGAATTGGGGCTATCTTAATGCAAGAAATTCATCCATTGGCATTTGAAAGTAAACAGCTTTCCGGGAAAATTTTGGGAAGATCAACATATGAAAAAGAAATGTTGGCTATTCTTCATGCAGTAGAAAAATGGAGACACTACCTAATCAGTAGCCGCTTCATTATAAAAATAGATCATAGTAGCCTCAAGCATTTTTTGGAGCAAAGGTTTTCTTATCCAGAACAAAATAAGTGGTTAACCAAACTGCTGGGCTATGATTTTGTTATAGAATACAAGAAAGGGAAGGAAAATATAGCCGCCGATGCGCTGTCCAAAAAATATGAAGATGAAGTAGTCATTAATGCTATTTCAGGTCCTTGCTCCCAATGGGTAACTCAATTACAAGTTGAATGGTTGTCCAATAGTGAAACTGCCTAGATAATTCATGAATTATCTATAGGGTCCTCCAAACACCCTTTGTTCTCTTATGAAGATAAAATCCTCCGAAAGAAGAACCGCATTTACATTCCACATAATTCAGAACTCAAATCAAAGATCCTCGATGAATCACACGCTTCTCCATCAGCAGGACATTCAGGATTTTTGAAGACATATTTAAGGGTCAAACAATCATTTTGTTGGAAAGGATTAAAAGCGAAAGTCAAACAATGGGTAGCAGAATGTGAAGTTTGCCAGCGCAATAAAGGAGAAACAGTCAAATCACCAGGATTATTACAACCATTACCCATCCCTGAATGACAGTGGGAACATATATCCATGGATTTCATTGAAGGTCTTCCAAAATCAGAAGGCAAGACAGTAATCTTCGTCGTCATCGACCGGTTATCCAAATACGCTCACTTTCAGGCTTTACAACATCCATTTTCCGCAAGCAAAGTGGCAAAGGTATTTATGGATTCAATTTTCAAATTACATGGTATGCCAAAAAATATTGTAAGTGATAGAGATCCCATTTTTACTAGTAACTTTTGGAAGGAGTTATTTTGCCTTAGTGGTACCAAATTGAACATGTCTTCAGCTTACCATCCACAAACAGATGGTCAAACAGAAGTAGTTAACAAATGTTTGGGTACATACTTAAGATGTTTTGCTCAAGATAAACAATACCAATGGAGCCATTGGTTAGCATTGCAGTAATGGTGGTACAACACTTCTTACCATTATTCAATTAAGATGTCTCCATTTGAAGCTTTGTATGGCACCAAACCTCCAGCAATCGCAGATTACGTACAGCGATCCGCCAAAGTAGCCAAAGTGGATGATTGGTTCCAACAAAGGTAGTCTACACTCACCATCCTCAAAGAGAATTTAGTCCAAGCACATAATCGTATGAAACAACAACAAGACTTGCACCGATCAGAGAGAACTTTTAATATAGGTGATTGGGTGTTCCTAAAGTTGCAACCCTACAAACAAACCTTGTTAAGGATAAAGTCAAGCCAAAAGTTGGCTCCACGATTTTATGGTCCCTACAAAGTGGTGCGCCACATTGGAGAAGTAGCTTATCAATTGGAGCTACCTACATCATCACGAATACACCCGATATTTCATGTTTCATGTCTTAAGAAAGTAATTGGTCAGAAAGTACAAAGTCAATCGGACTTACCAGTGCTCGATGAGGAAGGTCACATACATCTCCAACCTGAAGATATACTACAACATAGAACCCGAATACTGAGATCACGTCAGATTCAAGAATTTCTCATTAAATGGCAGGATTTACTAGAGGAAGACGCCACATGGGAACCTAAAATTATTCTCCAGACATTTCCAGCTTTGAGGACAAAGATTTTCGAGGAGGGGAGTCATGTTACACTCCAAATATAACACGTCGGCTATGACGTCCAAGCATGTTACATTTACTATATATGCATTCACAAAATAGTTAAATAAAATCATCTTATATATTTTTATTATTCTTCATCTGCATTTACGCAAGGGTGTGCCCACCTTAAGTGGCCATTGATATTTTATCCTTCTGTTATTAATTCCACTCGGATTATTAAATTCGTTATTCTGTGCATGTTTCTCTGTGAATATATTTGAATTAACCGAAGGATAACTTGTATCCTTCCACAAGCTTAGGTTTAGTAAGGGAACCATCCCTCTCTGGATACTGGTCCAGGAGATGTTTCTTTCTCTTGGCCTTTCAATGTTGGTTGGGTCTAGGGTGCATATATGTTGAAATCCTTTCCTATGGCAGATTCATGACCAACAGTTTTTGGCATGCCCGATGGGACAGACTGATTCTATCTCAGAAAGATCCATAATAGGTGGGACAAATTTTAGTCCAAATTTATAAACCTGCCTATGTGTAACAGTTTCTAATAGTATTGAGGTTTAATGTTCAAATTCATGCTATAGAGTTAGAACATTTGGTGACTCTGCATTACCCATAAATCTTTGAATGTGGAGGCAGTGAGAGTTGTACTTCATGATCACGAGATCGAAGTCTAAAAAAGTTGAAAATCTTGTTGAGTTTTTTGAACTTGACAACACAAAAATAGGTGAACACTCTAGGTTGGTCTCCCCATCACTTGCATCCTCTACAATATCCTCACAAATTCTTAGTGTTGCTACTAGTTTTCCATCTTCTCAGCCACATACACTAGTCCCAATGGCCAATATCCTCCACCCAGGTGGTTCTCAGCATGGAATAGTTCAAGAGCCTTGAACTTATAGGCTCAAAATCCAGTCCCTCAAGCTACTTTGAAAGCCTTGCCGACCTATGATGGTATTGGTAAGACTGCGTATGAGCATATTCATGATGTAGCCTCTTTGGCAGCCATCCATGACATAACGGACGAAGATGTGATGGTAAAGTTATTAGTGTTGTCCTTGAGAGGAAAATTGTTGTATTGGTACCGATCTCTGCAACTAGGCACTATTGCATGATGGGATCAGTTAGGAGAACTGTTAATCAAGAATTTTCATGAATAGACTGATCCATTTTCATTATTGCATTAGTTTAACGTAATTCAGAAGCATCCACAGGAGGCGATAGTATATTTCAATGTCTGATTTACCAGAAGTTGGCAGAGAGTTCCTGAAGGTCTTTGGCCTAGTCATGAGCAAGCTATGTTCTATTATCTTCGAGCTTTTAACACATGCATTGGCTTGGCGATCCGGTAGTCCAACGTGATGACATTCCCAGAGCTGTTCGAACAAGCACAAAATGCAGAGGCAGACTTGATTGCTATCAGTAGGCTTCCTCCAAAGGTAACAATGCCTATTTTACTCGATATTCCATAGCATTTATATTCTAGTTTGTTTTCACAACCTATGTATTCCATGTATCCTGTTCCATCATGGAGCTCAAGTGCACCTCAGATCGCACCCATTCCAATTCCTCAGCTCTCTACTCCAGAAAATCCCTAGTTTCCTGTGCCCAACATTCTGCCATTCCCAGCCTCCAATTCATTCCTAGCATTACCTACACCACCAGCGCCTTTACCTTTATTGACACTTCTTGTGCCTGTAAATCTTGATCCTTATACAGTGCTTTTACAAGAGGTAAAGTCTGCAAATTTAGCTATAAGAGCAATGGGCAATAAGATTATGCTTATTGAAAGAAAGTAGGCTGAGCGAGATTTCCAACCCAGGAGATTTCAACCTCTGCCTATCACTAGAGAACAAGCAACTTCAACAAGCAAAGCGCCTAAGAAGAACCTGACTACGTTGACGAATGAGGAAGCAGGCCTTGCAGAAAGAACATATTGGTGTTCGACATGTAATGATCCACATGGTGAAGAGACTTGCATGGTTCATTTGAACTATGTACAGACATTGGCCGCAAGCTCTTCTAGAGGACAAATCAACATGATTACCAAGGTAGATCATAACTTTATGGTTTCGTATGAAGAACAAGTCTCAGTTCTCACGAGAACTAGGAAGAAGCCAGCCATAGTAGATCTTGCAAAGATAGAACCCTTAAAGGTACCAGTTGATCTAAAGAAATAAGTGAAAGCTCCTGCGTTAGTATCGAAGCCAAAGGTACCTGTTCTACTAAAAGATCATGTTCCATCACGAGCAAAAGATAGAGTGCAAGAAAAAGCCTCAACTTCACAAGAAAGAACTGAAATAGAAGAACAAGCCATAGAAAAGCTCAAATATCCATCGTTGACTAAAATACTACGGGTAGAAGCCACTCAGCAATATCGGAGTAGATATGAACCCCCTATGGAAAATAAGGAATCTGGTGCAGCTACATACAACATTGTTGAAGAATTGAAGAAGATTCCAGCTAAGGTTAGTCTTTATGATGCATTACAATTACCTGGGCAAGTTGATTTGTTGCAAGAGTCATTAAAATCTATGAAAGATAATGAGAGGATTTTTGCCCAGACCATTTTTGCTCAAGCACTAACTACTTCAGCCACTGGCAAGAATAGACCACCCCCGTTTTATTTGTCACTTAGGATGGAGGGTTGGATTGTGCACAACTACATGATTGACTCCGGTGCTACGATGACTGTCATGCCAAAGGTAGTTTTTGAGGTTATTGGCATAGAATATACAAGAAGTAGCCCTGATGTCTTGCAGTTGGATGGGACTCCTATGAAAATAGTGGGTGTAATCAAGGATTTTCCTATTGTTTTACATAGTATGCCTCAGATTACAGTCATTCAAGAGATAGTTGTGGTTGATTTAGAACCTTATTTCAGTATGTGCTTATCAAGAGAGTTCACTGCCAATCCAGGAGGCTACCTTTCTCTAGATTATTCTCATGTGGAAATTCCTTTCAAATGGAGAATAATTCAGATTGATAATGAAAAGCCTTCTTCTTTTCATATAGAGAATATGGAAGACGCAAAAAAGTCCACGTGTTCTGTCAACCTGATGTCTGAAGAATGGGACGGTCCTCTGGAAGAGCCTTGCTTAGAGGATGAGTTTTCAATGCTTGACTTTAATGCCTTGACGGAGACTGAGATTGGTTGTTATTCCATCACAAAGCTGCTTGAAGAGGTTGAAATTCAGAGGCCTCTTGATCAAGACTCTATGTCTGATAAATTCTGGATGCTGTTCTTTGATGGAGCAAGCTGTACACAGAATGCAGCAGAATATGAGGCATTGTGCCTAGGTTTGAGGAAGCCAGATAAATTGGAAATTGAGCAATTGCATATTTGTGGTGACGTCGAATCGATTATGAATCAGGTTTTGAACAATTTCAGCTCTAGACACCATTGTCTCAAGCAGGTGGTGAGCAGGCCAGAATCAGTAAGAATGGTGTATAGGTCCTCTATCCTAGAAGTTGCCACCATCAAGGGGAGGACCTTGGAACATGAAAAAATAGAAGATCGTTTGAAGTACAATCAAATTTGGTCCGATCACTACAGATTCATCAGATAATCACCTGAAACTGGGTTTGCGGTGGCCGCATGCCAATCATGTCGCAAACTTTTGTATATATAGCAAAAAAAAAGACAAAAAAGAAAGAAGAAAAAATCAAAAAAAAAAAAAATTGTGGAGTTCCTCTGTGTACATAAATTGTCAACTTCGGCTCTTTTTGCATGCAAGCCCGCAGGTATGTTTATTTCATTCTTTTTTTTCTTTTCCTTCCTGTTGAGTGGTATTTTCACCCGATTGTGAAAACACACTCTCCGATAGGATTTGGGTTCTAAATCCTCTGCTTGCAAAGAAATTAAACAATTTCTCCAAGGTTCCTGTTATGTTAGCATTCTGCATCTGTGTATTAATAATCTCAAATGAAGATATTCAATTTAAATGCTTGGAACACCTTAGTGGTTGCAAGTAATCGTAAACAAGGGGCACTCGTGGTTTATTTTACTGTGAAATTTAATGATTGTTCATTGAACCCGAATAAAGCAAATGTGATTTGATCCTTATATGACCATGCTGTAACTTCAAAATGAAATTTAATGAAATGCCATAAATGAAGGAATTATTTATGGATTTTGAAGTTTTTTAATTTTTTATTTTATTTTAATGCTGAAAGAATTAAAATTGGGACTTCTGAAAAATAAAGTGCAGCAAAAAGAAAATAAAATGTAAAGAAAAAGAAATTAAAATTGCATTCAGTTTGATGCTATCCCGTCCCGGCAAAACCGAAGATGTGAGGTTTCCATGCATGCAACCTAACCTATTGGACCTGCAAACACGCACAATCCCGATAAGCTAAGTGCTGATTCCTAGGGTTTGAAATAAAATTCAGATTTCAAATATTCGCCTAATGCAACCCACAAAAGTGGCATTTAACATTATCTATAAATCTGAAATCTGAAAAATGAAAGAATAAACATTAAATCCATAGCATGCACAGAAGATCTCCTTCTTTCTTGCCCACAAAATGCAAATTTTTGAACACTCCTGCATTAAAAAATATGTCAATTTACAATATCAGAACTTTCTGGTTTTCTCAAAACCAAAAAAAGGAAGGAAAACAGCCTCAAAGCAGGCCCAGAATGACCCTCTGGCCTCTAGCACTGCAACTCTGCTCCAGCGGTTTTCGACCCCCGTACCTATCCTGTGCTTCTACTTTTAAAGCTTGGCAATGCTCTCTGTTTCGCCCTGTGACGCTTCGTTTCATCTTCCAGATCGCTTCGTTTCACCTTCTTGATTGCTTCATTTCATATTCCTGCCTTTCGAATTGCTTTTGAATTTATGTTTAATGTTGAAACGTTTGATAATATTCTATGAATGTAACGTTTCTGTAACCCTTATACATGTATGCCACGTGTTCTCGCACTTTTTGCACCTTCTGTAATGGCCCCATGAAAATCATGACAAAAAATAGCATGCAACTTTGTCCGCCTTCCTGGCCACGAAAACGCGACATGTCGCGAAATCGTGACATGTCGTGATATCACGACGTTTTCCTACCAACAACCTTTCCTGCCATCACACCCAGCGAAAACGCGACATGTATGAAATCGTGACATGTCGCAAAATCATGACATGTCGCGAAATCGTGACGCTTTTCTTGTTCCGTACCATTTGCCCGCAACCTGTCACGAAATCGCGACGCTTTTTCACTTCGGGCACCTTTGCTGCATGCTGTCGCGATATCGCGACATTTTTTCACTTCGTGCCCCTTAGCTACTACCTGTCACGATTTCATGACATTTTCTCGCTTCGTGCTCTTTCGCTACTTTCTATTGCGAAATCGTGATGCCTTTTCACTTGGTATGCCTTCATTGATTTTTGTTGCGATATCGCTGTGTCTTTTTCATTCCATACACCTGGGCTACAATCCGTCGTGAAATCGCGACGATTTTTCATTTCATACACCTAGGCTGCAACTTGTCGTGAAATCGTGACGATTTTTCATTCCGAGCTGTCTTGCGACTTTTTTTCACGAAATCGTGACACTTTTCTGTTCTGTACGATTTGCCAGCTTACCATTGTGAAATCGCGATGATTTTTCATTTCGGGCTGCTTTGCTGCTTTCGGCCACAAAAACGTGACATGTCACGATTTCGTGACATATTTTCCTTCCATATGCCTCAGCTGCTCGAAGCCACAAAAACGTGACTTGTCGTGATATCGTGACATTTTTTTGTTTTGTGCCTAGTTTGTTGCTTCCTATCACAATTTCGCGATGTTTTTTCATTTTGCCCTGTTTGACCGGTTTGACCCGCGATTTTGTGACATGTCACGATTTCGCTACGCTTTCTGCTTCCTACCCCGTTTGACCGGTTTGACCGTGATTTTGCGACATGTCGCGATTTCGCTACGCTTTCTCATTTTTGCCCGTGATTTTGCGACATGTCGCGATTTCGCGACACTTTTCATTTTCTGGCAGCGACGGAGCAACATGTCACGATTTCGTGACACCTTTTCATTTTCGGCCATGATTTTGCGACATGTCACGATTTCGTGACACTTTTCTATTTTCTGCCATGATGGAGCGACATGTCGCGATTTCGCGACACTTTTTCATTTTGCCGGCGATGGTGCGACATGTCGCGATATCGCGACACTTTTTCATCCTTGTGCAATTTTGCCCCTTTTTCTTGATTTTTAGCATCTGGGTCACTGAGATCTTCTTTGAAAGCATGCAAAAAAATGTGGGTCCCCAATTTTGGGGTGTGTTGTGGATCAGCCACAACAAATGGCGACTCTGCTGTCAAATGCTCTTGAGCATTTTCTTGAGAACCCTATCTGGAAGTATATAAACTCGAAAACATGTGTTAGCACATAAACAAATATAAACAAATGCCCATAGATCAAAAATATATGAATCATCAGAATCATCAAGTATCAGCTCGGTGTGTGCAATGTGTTTCATTCCCTATCGTTTGAAATTGATCAACATTCCATCGTCAGTTTTACATGAATGCATATGTGAGATTGTGAATGATTTGTGTAACCTAATAAATATGCTAAGAGATTTTGCTTTTATAAAAGGCATAGTCTTTCTTCTAGTATCATACACAAACATTCAAGATTATCAAACCCTCTTAGGATCAACTATATGTATAATGAATTGCTTTATTAGATCCCAAAGTTGGTTATGAGTCCCTACTATCTTGAACCCATGTGCAAGTGAAAGTGAAATCAGAGCTTTGGGAAATCAGACTCCCAACCTAATCGAGATGGGAGTTTAACCCTATTCTTACTACTCTGATTTAGAATTCATTACCTCACTTTGAGCAAAATAATTTAACCAATTATGGAAGAAATGGTCATGCTAGTCTAACCCTTTGAACAAAAAGTGGTCTTGTTTTTTAGACAAGACATGTTGCCATGCATGGGCATACCTAACCCCATAATCCAAGACTTATCTTCATTTCTTTGGACCTTGGGGATGACTACCCATCCTTTGCAGAGGACAAGTAGTACGATCCTTCCAATCCAATATAAAGATGAGATGGGAAAATTAATTTTTTTTTACTTCTTGGACCTTAGGGATGACTACCCATCCTTGCTAGGGACATGTAGTACGATCCTTCCAATCCAAACTTTAGATAAAAATGGAAAATATTAATTTTATTGCTTAGACCTTGGGGATGACTACCCATCCTTTGCAGAGGACAAGTAGTACGATCCTTCCAATCCAAGATTTATCATGAAATGAGACATAGGAGCTTTGGGGAATCGGATTCTCAACCTAAGCGAGATGAGAATTTATGCCCTATCCTTACTACTCCATGTAGGTCAAATCAAAGCTTTGGGGAGTTGGATCCTCAACCTAAGTTCGATGAGGATTTAGCCCTATCCTTACTACTCTGATTTTAGGCTTTAAGCTTTATGGAAGTGGTCAAAACCACTGTCTTAAGGATCATGTTGCATAAATAGGATAGACATGAAATACTTCTTTCGCCCAACCTTTTCTTCCAAGCAAGGTTTTGATCATTTTGCTCAAGATCCTTTTTAATGTGTATAAAATGTGCTTGGTTCTAGATATCTCAAGACTCGGTTCCCAACCTTAGGATTTTCTTCTTATTTATGTGATAGCATAACCTTAAGAGGATTTGACACACTTTAATGATTTGTATTTGAAATGCATTTGCAACTAAGATGGCATGTATGTGCAAAGTGAGATGTAATATGAATGCATTGTCCTTTGAAATGCAGATGAAATATTGCCATATAAATCGACTACTTCATGCATCACAAGTTTCAAACGATATTATTAAATTGTTTGTGTTACTTGTGGAGCTTTTACAAGACAATTCCAATGTTCCATATTTTCCCGATCTAGAACATAAGTTAGCATCTCAAGGCAACTTTTTCATCATTTTTTTTTTTTATATAAACAAACAAAAAATGTCAAATAAACACACAACTTTAAATTAAAACTTATTCAATCCAAAACCAAACTGCAATCCCAAAAATGAAAATTTGAAAACACAAACCAAAAACCAAAAACCAAAATCTATATACAAATGTACACTATAATACAAGATGATGCAAAGCTTGGATTATCACTTTCCTGGATCCCAAACATGATTAGAACATTTCAACAAAAATATAACATGATATGCATGCCAAATGTTGTGGGAATCCCACAAAAACAAGACAAGACCAAACAATGCAACAAATTTCCACTTGCCATGCTCACCATACCAATTTGATTTAGTTCCAATAATACTCCCATAGGTGAGCATCAAATTACTAAAATGATTAGACAATAAATGATTTTCAATTTTATCATGTCTATTCTTTAAAATGTAAACTTCATAATTCCCTCCTTGATTTAGAATTAGGCTATCCTTTTCAAATATGCAATTTTGTAAGTAAGAGCCTATTTCTACAAATTTCAAAGCCAAATTATTTTCCAAATTTGTAGGCCAATCAAATTTGTGTAACAATTTACAAGCATCTAGGATATTTACTAAATTAGGATCATTAAAAGTTTTTATCCTAGATTCAATTAGTAATTGTTGATGAATTTGGTTTAACAATTCAAGTGCATCAACTTCTTTTCCATTCATTAAAACAATGTTATTAAAGGTGTGATTAAAAATTATACCTTGTTTTTCATTTACCTTTAATGACATTTCATCATTCACATTATTTAAATTCAAAATATGGTCATCATTTTCAATCCTCAAACATTCTTGGTCAAAGTGTATGTCCCATGACTCATCTTGATGATCCTTCATTTGAGTTGCTTCCAATTGATCAATCTCTTTGTCATTTGGTTCCAATTCTTTGTTCACTATCCATGGTATCTCTTCATTTGAATCCTCCAAATCATCATGCAAACTTGCATCCACACTTTCAATGAATTTATATTCAACATGATCAAATTTTGTCACCTTTTCAAATCTTGTGAATATGAGATCTTCGTATGATGTAGAAGGTTCAACATCCTGCATATCAAGTGAAATATGAGTTTCATCTATAGGGATGTGAGAAAAGAATGCATTATCATATCTCCCCCAACCATTGTAAAAATCGTCATCCAAATCCATAGAATGAAACTCCATGATGTTTGTGACATGATCTTTTGATTCATTCATAAATTCTTTTTCTTCTTTGTCCTTGGCAATAGGATCATTATAATCTTCCAAAATTTGATGAGATTTGAAACCCTCTTCCAAAACATCCTCAAATTGTACAGGAGTTGTAATATCTTCCTTTGAGTAGGCGATTATGTTGTCCTGTATATCAATTGGCACACAAGTTTCATTAGTAGTTTTGGAATGAGTGAAGTCTTCCCACTTCTTCCAAGCATCATAATAATCATCTTCCAAAATCAAGTGGTGACGTTCAACTATTTCTTCAACATCTTCCAATTCATCAATGTGTTTCTCATCAAATTCATCTTCACCTTCCTTAGATGGTTCAATTATTTCCAAAAGTGGGTTATTTCTTGAATTCAAATTTATAAGGCTATCATTGTCCAAATTAGTAACCCATGATTCAATTTTATCATAATTTGGAGGGTGAAGAATTTCTTGATCCTTAATTTTACACATCTCATCAATAGTATCTTCCAAGAACAAGTGGTGAAATTCTATCATGTCTTCAAATTCATTTATTGGTTTTCTTCCAATTTCACTTTCAACCACTTCATTTAATTCCATGGCGGGTTCCATCTTATCACATATATCAAACATTGTTGAATTTAGAACCCCTTCATCTAGATAATCGTGTATCTCTACATGATCCTCACTAGTGGATGTTGGCTTAGCAATTTGCACCTCCTCTTGGACTACATCTAAGGTGGTTGTAAGATTTGGATATTCAAATTCATCCCCTTGATCATTTACCTTAGGTATCATTGGAGTGGAGGGTGCTATGTTTGATGGTTGGTGTAGGTTGGCATCAAAAGAACAATCTCTCATATGAACATGTTGTGCCTTTTCTTCTTCAAGACCTTGTCGTTCTATCTCTTCTAAGACCTCATGGATTTTCTCTAGGGACAAACCACTCAGTTTTTCCTCAATGAGTGAAGCAAGTGTGGGGTGTATGGCTCCTAGGTATACTTCCATGGCTTCCTCTTCTAATGTGTTAAAATTTTCCCACATTTGGGAGTGCAACTCACGAAATCTTCCATTGAATTGACTCAAGGATTCATTAGGCTCTTTACATATGGAGGTAAACTGATTTTTCAAGATTTCTAAGTCAACTTGATTACCAAAATGATGAAGATAGGCTGCTTCTAGTTGTATCCAAGAAGTCCTAACCTCCATGGGTAGTTGGCTATACCAAAAGAATGGTCTATCATCCAAAATGTATGCAAATAACTTACAAGCCACCTCCTCATAGAAAATCTGGAATTTACATAATGTATCCTTGTAGACATGCAGTTTTTGCAAGTATCCTAGTGGCACCTCTTGATTAAAACACCGTAAAAAATCCAATAACATTTTAGGAATTTGATAGGGTACCACAGGTATAGATAAACCCTCATAATGATCCTCTATCATTGATACCATTCTCTCTCTTAGAGATGTTATTTCAGCTCTCAGGGATACCATTTGCTCCTCAAGTGTTGCCATTAGTGAAACTTAAAATGTAATTTTAGAACCAAATCTGTTGAATATTCAACCTGCAATGTAAAAAAAAATCAAGTTAGCATCAACTAAGAGATGTATTCATTAAAATCAAATGAAAAGTAATTGCATGAGACCAAAATTCTAAAAAATTAAATCAAATCACTTTAATTCTGTATGAACAATCAGAAAAATATACAGCATACCTGAATTGCTTAAAATAGAATAAAGTAAACCGATTCAGGTCGTCCTTTTAACAATCTGTCGAGTGTTAGAGGAGTAAAGCATAAAAAATTTAAATTTAAATTACACTAAAATAAACCCGTTCGGCCCTCCTAGCACCAATCCGTTGAGTGGTGTTAGAGGCCGAAGATGCTAATAAAATGGACTTGAAATATTTAGCAATGTAAAGCTCTTAAACAATTATAAACCCGTAGCATCTAAAATCATGATAAAATAAACCGCTTCAGGCCCTCCTTCTAGCGCCAATCTGTTGAGTGGTATTTTCACCCGATTGTGAAAACACACTCTCCGATAGGATTTGGGTTCTAAATCCTCTGCTTGCAAAGAAATTAAACAATTTCTCCAAGGTTCCATTATGTTAGCATTCTGCATCTGTGTATTAGTAATCTCAAATGAAGATATTCAATTAAAATGCTTGGAACACCTTAGTGGTTGCAAGTAACTGAAAACAAGGGGCACTGTGGTTTATTTTACAGTGAAATTTAATGATTGTTCATTGAACCCCGATAAAGCAAATGTGATTTGATCCTTATATGACCATGTCGTAACTTCAAAATAACATTTAATGAAATGCCATAACATGAAGGAATTATTTAGGGATTTTGAAGTTTTTTAATTTTTTATTTTATTTTAATGCTTAAAAGAAATAAAATTGGGACTTCTGAAAAATAAAGTGCAGCAAAAAGAAAATAAAATGTAAAGAAAAAGAAATTTAAATTGCATTCAGTTTGATGCTATCCCGTCCTGGCAAAACCGAAGATGTGAGGTTTCCATGCATGCAACCTAACCTATTGGACCTGCAAACACGCACAATCCCGATAAGCTAAGTGCTGATTCCTAGGGTTTGAAATAAAATTCAGATTTCAAATATTCGCCTAATGCAACCCACAAAAGTGGCATTTAACATTATCTATAAATCTGAAATCTGAAAACAAAAGAATAAACATTAAATCCATTAGCATGCACAGAAGATCTCCTTCTTTCTTGCCCACAAAATGCAAATTTTTGAACACTTCTGCATTAAAAAATATGTCATTTTACAATAGCAGAACTTTCTGGTTTTCTCAAAACCAGCAAAAGGAAGGAAAACAACCTCAAAGCAGGCCCAGAATGACCCTCTGGCCTCTAGCACTGCAACTCTGCTCCAGCGGTTTTCGACCCCCGTACCTATCCTGTGCTTCTACTTTTAAAGCCTGGCAATGCTCTCTGTTTCGCCCTGTGACGCTTCGTTTCATCTTCCAGATCGCTTCGTTTCACCTTCCCGATTGCTTCGTTTCATATTCCCGCCTTTCGAATTGCTTTTGAATTTATGTTTAATGCTGAAACGTTTGATAATATTCTATGAATGTAACGTTTCTATAACCCTTATACATGTATGCCACGTGTTCTGCACTTTTTTGCATCTTCTATAACGGCCCCATGAAAATCGTGACAAAAAATAGCATGCAGCTTTGTCCGCCTTCCTGGCCGCGAAAACGCGACATGTCACGAAATCATGACATGTCGCGATATCGCGACGTTTTTCTGCCAATAGCCTTTCTGCCATCACGCCCAACGAAAACACGACATGTCACGAAATCACGACATGTCGCGAAATCACGATGCTTTTCTCGTTTCGTACCATTTGCCCGCAACCTGTCGTGAAATCGCGATGCTTTTTCACTTCGGGCACCTTTGCTGCATGCTGTCGCGATATCGCGATGTTTTTTCACTTCGTGCCCCTTAGCTGCTACCTGTCGCGATTTTGTGATGTTTTCTCGCTTCGTGCTCTTTTGCTATTTTCTGTCACAAAATCGCGATGCCTTTTCACTTGGTATGCCTTCGCTGATTTTTGTCACAATATCGCTGTCTTTTTCATTCTGTACACCTGGGCTGCAATCCATCATGAAATCACGACGATTTTTTGTTCCGTACACCTGGGCTACAACATGTCGCAAAATCACGATGATTTTTCATTTCGAGTTGTCTTACGACTTTCTATCGCGAAATCGTGACACTTTTCTGTTTCGTACGATTTGCTAGCTTACCGTTGCGAAATCATGACGATTTTTCATTTCAGGCTGCTTTGCTGGTTTTGGCCGCGAAAACGTGACATGTCATAATTTTGCGACATATTTTCCTTCCGTACGCATCGACTGCTTGGAGCCACAAAAACACGACTTGTCGCGATATCACGACGTTTTTCTACTTTGTGCCCAGTTTGCTGCTTCCTGTCACGATTTCACGACATTTTTTCATTTTGCCCTGTTTGACCAGTTTGACCCATGATTTTGTGACATGTCGCGATTTCGCTACGCTTTCTACTTCCTGCCCCGTTTGACCGGTTTGACCGCGATTTTGCAACATGTCGTGATTTCGCTACGCTTTCTCTTTTTCGGTCGCAATTTTGCGACATGTCGCGATTTCGTGACACTTTTCATTTTCTGGCAGCGACGGAGCAACCTGTCGCGATTTCGTGACACCTTTTCATTTTCGGCCGTGATTTTGTGACATGTCACGATTTCGCGACACCTTTCTATTTTCTTCCAGCGATGGAGCGACATGTCGCGATATCATGACACTTTTTCATTTTTGCCAGTGATGGAGCGACATGTCGCGATATCGCGACACTTTTTATCCTTTTGCAATTTTGCCCCTTTTTCCTGATTTTTAGCATCTGGGTCACTGAGATATTCTTTGAAAACATGAAAAAAAAGGTGGGTCCCCAATTTTGGGGTGTGTTGTGGATCAGCCACAACACTTCCCAACAGATAGTGGTTTTCATTCATTTCTTTCTTCCGTCCACTTTCTTATTTTCTTTCCTGTCCTCTTCCACTCCCTCTTCCACTATCCATAGTCAAAGCCACTGCTGTTGTTTCTACTCCCCTCTATGATATTCTCGTTTCTTCATTTCCATTTTCTTCTAATCCTTTTTTCCTACTCCATAATTCCCACCGCTTCCTCCATCCCATCTACTTCCATTTCATTTTCTTTTTCTATGAAATCCCCATAGCTGGTAGCACAATAGTGCCCTCTTCAGTTGTTGTATCTACTGCTTCCACTTTGCCATCTTCTACCACTCCATCATTCACCATTCCCATTCCATGACCTGCACATCTGTCGATCATCGCCTCCGTTCATTCCTATTTTTGCAACCCAGGTGCTTTTCATCACTATCATGGAGACCCTTTCACAGCACCTGGTGATTACCAAGCTCAACTGAGCTAGGCACATGCAGATCCACTTGAGTGCCGAATGTCAGCAAGAGCTTGTTGTAGCAGTCTACTGATATGTTCACCATCAACCAACACTTACTTCTTCTGCTCCTCTAGATTTTTGACTCTGTTTCCCAATGCATAAAGGTCTGAGGTTCGTGCATACAATAGAACTATATACCCCACGAGCCGCCAAGAATGTTGGCATTTTTGCCACATTAATTTCTTTTTTGTTGTTGCCAAAGCAAAGTACAAAAACTATCGCGATAAAAACAACAATAGAGAATGTGGAGGCAAAACTGTCATGATATCACGACGTGTTACGGTATTGCAGTCCAAAACAAAGAAGCAACGGTGTTGAGAGAACTGTTGCAATATCACGACATGTCGCATTATCATGGTTCATAGAGGAGAGAGAAAGCAAAGTTAGAAAATGTCACGATATCGTGACGTGTTGTGAACTCGCGGTCAAAATGGTCAAACAACACAAGGCGCCAGAAATGTCACGATATCGTGACGTGTTGTAAAATCGCGACGCAAGACAAAGAACCAAGTTGAAGACTCAAAGTGTCGCGATGTCGCGACATGTCATGTTTTCGCGATGTTCAACGAGGAAAAGGGCTAAGTACAAAAAATTTTTGTGATATCGCGACATGTCGTATTTTCGTGACTTGTCACATTTTTGTGGTTAATGGCAGCAAAGGGTAGAGTCAACTCAAATTTGTCATGATTTCATGACATGTCACGTTTTCGTGACCTGAAGCCAAGATGAGGGGCAAGGAGGAAAAATGTCATGATATTGCAACATGTTGTAGTTTCACGGCTAACAGTGGCAAGACAACAAGTGCTTGGAAGATGTCGTGATTTTGCAACATGTCATGTTTTCACGGCAAGAAAGCAAGGAAGCGCCAGATGAAAGAAAATGTCACGATTTCGTGACATGTCATGTTTTCACGATAGGAAAGCAAGGAAGGGCCAGATGAAAGAAAACGTCATGATTTCACGACATGTCATGTTTTCGCAGTAGGAAAGCGAGGAAGGAGCAGATGAAATAAAACATCGTGATTTCATGACATGTCATGTTTTCAGGGCAGGAAAGCGAGGAAGGAGCAGATGAAAGAAAACATCGCGATATCGTGACTTGTCATATTTTTGCAATCTGGAGATGACAACGAAGGTGACAATATAAGAATGTCGTGAAATCGTGACCTATTGCATTTTTGTGAGGATAAGCAAAAAAGTACAAGCCAAGTGAGAGGAAAATGTCATGATTTCGTGACATGTTGCATTTTTGTGATTGAAGGCAGCAGACAGACAACAAGAAGAAATATGTGATTTCGTGACATGCCACAATTTCACATATTGTCACGTTTTCATGAAAATGCATGAAGGAGAAAGTAGAAAGCAAAAAATATCATGATTTTGCGACATGTCATTTTTTCACGACTAATGACGACAGACAAGCCGAGTTAGTAAAAAGTGTCACGATTTTGTGACATGTCACGTTTTCACGACCTAAAGCGACAAAAGAGAACAAAGAGGCAAATATGTCATGATTTTGTGACACGTCACATTTTTGCGACCGACAACGGCAGAAGTGTATGAAGAGGGAAAAACGTTGCGATATCGTGACATGTCGTATTTTCGTGACCCGTCGTAGTTTCGCACCAGAAAGTAGTAATAATGGTCCAATGGAGTTCTGTCGCAGTTTCTTCATATTGCAGCTTCCAAGGATTAAAAGCTCTCCAGCATTAAATGTTTTATTGCTTTGCAATGTGTGCAAGATGGAAGGATGTGCTAAGGCATGTAGCTTTCGAAGCTACCAAAATTGAAGATGCCTCCATTATTAAAAGCTCATGTTCATGATTTTCTAACGGTTCAAGCATACTCCGAGAACGGCCATTTAATGAAGGTTGGTTTAAGGGGATCATTTCTCTTTTCTATTGCATATTTTGTACATCTCAAGAAACTCTATTTTCAGTTTTTAATGCTGTAGAGAGGCAAGACCTCTATAAATATCAATGTATATCTCAAGATCCGGAAGGGAGACTTTTGCTGCAAAACTTATCAAGTTCCTTGCGTAAATAAAAGATATTTGGCCTCTGATTCTACAAGCAATTTTTTGTGTGATTTCCTTCTGTCTAATGCATTTCTCTTCTATGCTCGTATTTCTTATCTGTTGTTGAAATTTAAATTTTGTATCTGAGTTTGAATATTGCCGGTGAGGAGGAGAGTTTTGGAATGCAATCCTGAAGGTGATCTGTGCAAGGTTGTAAGTAGATTACGCTGCTATCTGTTATAATATGCTATTCATGTGCTTGAAATGAATTTTTGCTATTGATATTTCCTTGATATTACAAATTCGATCTGTGGCCATATTTCCCATATCTTTCTGCTATTTCCTGTCTCTTTTCGCATATTTTAAAATTCATTTCCTGCAACTCTTATCTGAAATCAATCTTAGGTTTAGTAAGGGAACTAGCCCTCTCTGGAGATTGGTTTGGGAGACATTTCTTTCTCTTGGCCTTTCAATGTTGGTCGGGTCTGGGGTGCATATACATTGAAATCCTTTCCTGTGACAGATTCGTGACCAACAAGCATCAGCCACAATATTCTCCTTTCCCTTTTTATAGGTGATATTATAATCATAGCTGATGAGTTTAGACACCCACTTTTGTTGGTCAGGCATGGCAACTCTTTATTCCAGAAAATATTTGAGACTTTTATGGTCAGTTTTGATGGAGAAGTGATGCCCAATGAGGTAAGTTCGCCAATGTGTGACTGCATGCAATATGACTAACATTTCCTTAGCATATGTGGATTTCACCAGATTACAATCAGAGAGTGCCTTGCTACTAAAAGACACAAGTCATCCTTTTTGCATCAATATTGCCCTAATGCCATGACTATAAGCATCACTTTCAATGACAAATGGTTTAGAGAAATCTGGCATGGCTAAAATAGGAGTGGTGGTCATAGCATGCTTGAGTTCAATGAAGGCTTGGTCAGTAGGCCCTGTCCAAGTGAAGGAATCCTTTTTCAACATGGAGGTGAGGGGGCAGATATCTTCCCATAATTGCATATAAATTTGTGATAATAGCCCGTAATCCCTAAAAATCCTTGAAGTCCCTTGAGGGTGTGAGGTTTAAGCCACTTTTGAACTGCTTGAATCTTCTTAGGGTCAACCTTGACGCCATCCTGTGAGACAATGTGTCCTAGATACTCTACTTCAATCAGACCAAAGGAAAACTTGGACCTTTTGGCAAAAATATGATGGGTTACCAACAGTTGTAAAGTTTGATCCACATGATTGAGGTGCTCTTTCCATGTGTGGCTATAAATCAAGATGTCATCAAAGAACACAAGGATGAAATTTCATAGAAAGGGCTGAAATATGTTGTTCATAAGACTTTGGAATGTAGAAGGGGCATTTGTGACACCAAATGGCATTACCAAGAATTCATAATGACCTTCATGAGTGCAAAAGGAAATTTTGGGGATGTCCTCATCGTTGACCCAGATCTGGTGGTACCTAGAGTGGAGATCAAGCTTGGTGAAATACATGGTCCCGTGTAGTTCATTGAGTAATTCATCATCCACTAGAATAGGAAATTTATCCTTGACCGTATTCTTGTTGAGTTCTCGGTAGTCAATACATATGCGCCATGAGCCATATTTCTTAGGAACAAGTAGGATAGGCAAGGAGTAGGGACTAGTACTAGGCCGGATGACACCAGCCTTGAGTAATTCCTATACCAGTTTTTTGAGTTTGGATTTCATGGCATGAGGATACCTATATGGTCAGATATTTGGTGGTGCACTACCCAAGAGCAATGGGATACCATGGTCATGAGAGTGACGCGGTGGTAGTGTATTTGGTTCTGCAAAGACATCATCATGTATGTGTAGAACTAGTTGTAGGTCTGATGGAATTTCAGCCATTAGTGAAGTGGTTGGTTGGATGGAAAAGAGTTGTGCAATGACCCCATGTTTTGATTTATTTAGCACTTTATCCATATGATTGGAACTAATTATGTGAGGTTTTCCTATAGGGAAGCCCTTGAGTAAGTGTGTCTGTCCATTTTGGGAGAATTGCATCCAGAGTTCTACAAAGCTCAAACTGATAGTGCCCAACATACTCAACCATTGAGATCCCAAAACCATATCACATCCTCCCAACTGGAGGGTAAACATGTCCTGCTTGAGTTCATAGTCCCCTATCCTGATCTTGACATTGTGGCATTTTTATTTACAAGGTAATGTTCCCCCATTGGCTACCATGACATCGAATGAATTACAAATGTGGATATAGCAATTTTCCCACTTAGTAAATCAAGGATCAATGAAGTTGTGTGTGCTTCCTAAATAAATAAGGATGTTAAGATGTTGGCCCTTGAAAAATCTCACAACTTTTATGGTTTATGGAGTGGCAATGCCTACAAGAGCATGGACTAAAATCTTTGCCTCAGACCCCTATGTATCTTCTTCCTATGGAGAAGGTGTTTTAGGAGGGCCCTCATCCTCATCACTCTGGTCAGTGTTAGCAGGTTCCTCAACATATATCAAGAACAATATTTTGTTTGAACACTTATGTCATTTAAAAAACTTTTCATCACAATTATAACATAATCCTTAGGCACGACATGCATCCATATTCTCTATAGTCAGTTGCTTGGGTGTAGTAGGTTTACTATCCACTAAATTTTGGATTCAAGAAGGAAATGAAGGTTGGTTTTGAGGAAACTATAGTGACCACCTTTGGTTTGAGATTTTAGATTCAACCAGATGGGCCAAACTGATAGATTCCATCATGGACTGTGGTTTCAACATCTTTACTTCAGCTTGGAGATCCCCTTTTAACCCACTGATAAAACAACTTGTGAAGAACCCTTCCATCAATCCTCTTGTCTTATTGGCCAATTTTTCAAATTGAGTTTGGTAGTCACAGACTGAGGATGTTTGTTGCAGTGTGGTCAAGGCCCCTCTAAAGTCCTCATGCTCACTAGGCCCAAATAGGGTCAGTAGTTGGGACTCAAATTCCTCCCAAGAGAGATTTGTGTTGGAATTACTTAACCACTGGAACTAGTGTAGAGCCTCATATTCCAAATTGAAGGAAGTCATATGAACTCGATGATATATGGGGAACATTATGAAGTCTAAATAATTGATCAACCCTACATAACCACCCATTAACATCCTTCCCATTAAATCGAAGGAAGTCAAATTTTGGAATTTTAAAGGATGGGTCATGGTCATTCGTTGTAGATTTTTTAGCCTAGTGTTCTATTTTGAGTGGTCCCTTATGTAACTTGCTACCCACTTCTATCAATGTTTCTTCTAAGAGAGCGCTAGTGGCCTCATGATCTATATGAAGACCTTGGACCTCTTCCCTTATGGAGAAAATTTCCAAGTTCAAATTATCAATGGCTTATTTTAAGGAGTCCATATGTTCTACCTCTTTTTGATGTCCATGGGTACCTTGGGCCATTTTGGAACCTTTTGTGACCAGTTACTAAAAATAGAATTGGGTTTTAGGACTTACTATTTTTAGTAAGTGTCCAAAAAAGTTCTTGGGTGCTATATATAAAAATGATCAGCTCGAAGAGGTGGTCACAATGAGCTATATCCCACAACACTACTTTTTGGCACCCCAAACTCTTTTTTTCTCCTATTTTACCGAGTCTAACGGTGTTTATAGTTTTGGATTTTGAGCTACAGTGCA
The DNA here is from genome assembly GCA_028583015.1 of Wollemia nobilis. Classification (NCBI taxonomy): domain Eukaryota; kingdom Viridiplantae; phylum Streptophyta; class Pinopsida; order Araucariales; family Araucariaceae; genus Wollemia; species Wollemia nobilis. Next base: position 1,773,953 of record JAQPPZ010000371.1, on the reverse strand, counting down.
AAAGTTGGGTATTGGAGCACTATCTATAATTGGTATCTAGTAACTTGCTCAATGTTTTACTTAGCCCTGATAGTCTCTCTAACATTGTTTACCTCACTAGTCTGAAGATTCTCTATATTGTGTAGGTTACTGTTATGACAATTCTGTTCTAACACTAAAAACTACAATTTTTGACCTGACTGTGCTAACTTGACGGTTACTGCCACTGTAAATCTGACTATTATTCTCTAGACTGTCAAATTAACTGTCACCCTCATATTCTATCCCGAATTCATGCAATTTATGCTATTTTTTTGGTAGAGGATTCCTTTCTCATATGCTCACTTTTGGGAATTTGGAATGCAGGTTTACAAACAAGGAGTTTTGGTTTATAATTTTGTTGCAGGTTGAAGTTTTAACAGAACCAAGGTATACTAGGTAAAGGATTATGTAACACCTGTAGGCCCTCTGTTATACCGCAGTGATGAACAATAACGCTCGAACCAATATTTCAGGCCACTACCCAAGGAGGATTCCACACATACCCTTGAGCACACTATCTGCCTCTCTAATAGTACGAGAGGGTAATCATCTAGGATGTTGTGTCCCATGGACTATGGATGATATAAGGCTGATAAGATTCCTACTGGATAAAATTTTGTTAACCCTATAATGGTCTCTCGATACACCCAAAGATGCGTGGGAGCTCAAGTCCATATGCGAGTTTTGTCTGAGGCTTGGGTATTGGAGCCTGATCGCCCCTCACTTCACTAGACGTTTTATGAGCTATTTAGCTTATCCAATAACGATAAATCCTTCACAATATTTTAAAACCCCCGGCATAGGGTTTCTACCTACTCAACTAAAAAGACTATTTTAATTTTTTTGATAATAGTAAAAAAAATTACACAAAAATAACAGGGGATTATACCTAACAAGAAAGAATCATTACTGTTACAGCAAAAATTGGCCCTAGAAGGTGCTCTGATACCACTTGTTAGGATCCTACTATAAAATAAACTCAAACACATTGTCTCACAACTGCTTGGAAATAAACTCACATAAACATCATATTAATATTCAAAACAAAATACACATTATAACAAAAATTTACATAAAGGAACAATCTCACAATAAGATAGAATCGCAGGCCTCTTCGAGGAGGCAACCTCCTTCAACACTTCATTAACTTGCAAAAAGATGAATACATTGGTGCCTTCTCGGGTATTTAAAGAGTTCCCTTCCATGGTTGGATTACATGCAAAATGCCACCTGGATTACATGCATAATTCCACCCGAATTACATGCATAGTGCCACTCGAATTACATGCACAATGCCACTTGAATTACATGCACAAGGCCACCTTACATAACCTATCTACCATGTGTTACATAAAAAGGGTGTCATTTGTCATAGGCACTACATAAGCTAAAACTTAGAACATTACAAAATATTAATCATGGGTACTACCCACATTCTTTAGGAATTATTACATCATGGAAGTTATTACATTAAGGGCTAGGATGGGATCCTAACAAAAACCCACCAAAACAGGCTAAAAAGGGCCATAAATCAGGAGGGATCAAGATTGAACCAATAATATTTATGGTTTTCTTAAAAGTATTTATTTTAATCCCCAAGAAGGCATCCTTTGCTGGACCACTCCATAGGAATGAAGTTTTTAGTCTTTGGTTTCCACAAATGCTCATCAAAACGGTCAAAAAATCCTATCAAAATAGATTTAAATTATAAAGGGTAAAATAGAGAGGTATCCTAATCAAGCCATATATTTCAAGTAGCTCATCACTTTATCATTGGTCATGCCCTTATTGAATCATCGCTTTATGGGGTAGTCATAACAATGATTCCATAAATCAAATCAACACTAAATCACTAAAAAGTGCAAATTTCATACATTCAAAAGAATATTTTCTAAAGATTCTCAAGCCCATGCTGGGGAAAACAATAAGCATAAGAAAAAAAATAGGTATTGACCTCCTTGAAGCCTTGGTAATCCATCCATGTAAAGGCTTACAAGAATACAAGGCATCAAAACCTGGTATACCCTAAGCCCCTATAACTGTTATTACATCGTGGCTGAAAGGTATACCCAAAATTAATCCTTTGACTATGTCAAAAGCAAGGATTCCAAGAATGTATGCTCTTTCCACAATGGAGGCATCTAAATTTGGTTAGGTTAATGAATAACCTCAATCATTTAATGATTTAGTCATATTTTTTTCTTAGTGCTTTTTTGCACATAACACATCCCAAAAAGGGACATCTATAGACACCAAAATTATATAAATCAGATAAGACTCCTAATGCATCACATATTCCACTCTTATTGACATCATATGGCCCCATTGGGAAACCCTATAGGGTCACATAGGGCTCCCAAACACTTTTGGGAAGCTTTCCATAAGTTTTGGGAAGTTTTGGATCACCTACTTTGTGACCATCCCACCTAGGGATGATCACAAAATAGGCTTAGTTGTGATTGTCCCACCAAGGTACGGTCACTCCTAATCATCCTTAGATGGGAAAACCCCCAATAATACCTTTCAAAATTCTATGGGTATGAGAAATGACAATCAATATTTGCCATTTTGGTGCCTAATCAATCCAAATTTACTTAGGGACTCCAAATTGGAGGCATCAAATGGGAAACCTCTTCCACCCAATCATAGAAAAGGATTTGATAAGTGGCAGCACTTACCTTGCATGCCAGGACTTGACCCCTTGCCCTAGATGCCCTATTTGGTCTATAAATTGAGGTGTGCTCATCTAATTTCAAATATAAGAGTTGAAACATTTTGGCCATGAAGTGCTGCCCAATTCTACCCTCACTTTTGCTAACAAATTTACCTTGATATTTCCTTGAAACCCTCTTAATTAGAAGGCACTTTCATGGGAATCCTAAATACACCAAACATGTTCCAAAACCTGTCAAATTAGAGATTACTTTGACCCTTTGCTGACACAAAAACAGTCACCAACGTCCCTAGCTAGGAATGTTACAAAATAGTTAGGAATTTTTGGTTCAATTCTATAATAGATCAATTTTAAATGCTTAGATTAGCCTCATGTCAAATTTTGGTCAAGTTTGGAGTTGTTTTGAAGGGTCAATTAGGAGTTTTGTGACTACAGCTCTAATTGTCTGTACCAAGAATGGTCACAATTTTTGCTCATAATTTCCCTTCAATTGATGCTCAGATATTTCCAAAACCATCTATATAATATCATACTCAAATTATAGATCATTTGGAGTTTTTTTTATTTATTACAAATAAGTTTCATTATTTATATATGCATGTTTTCTATGTTTTTCCTAACTTTTAATCAATAAACATATACGCTTTTAATATGTTTCAATCTCTTGTGTGTAAGTGTAGGTATACTATAAATGAGCGAGGAGCTAATAGGTACATAAGGATATGCCCAATACTAGATCTCAAATGTGGGTTGTGAGATGAATGTTGGAACACGCCATAAATCTCATGGAAGGATTTGATCCCTTTAGACCATTGTAAATTGAAATGTATCAAGTTATGAAGCCCTCAAGGGGATGTAATGTAATATTATTGAGTACTTTGGATTAATAAAATACAAGGAGAAACCCCCCTTTTTATATCAAATAATCCATGTTTTGCAATTATTTACATAGTTACATCTTTATGCACATTTCCTTTGAATGCTTGCAATAAACACACTTTTACATTTCAATAATAAAAACTTAAAGGTGTGTCATAAATTTCACTTCTTCAATCAAAAATCTCTCAGAGGTCTTTCAAAATATCAAATTTAACACAAAAATACTTTTAATGGCATGAGGCATAAAATTTATCTATTTCACAATAGATAAATTCACCAATGGGGACCACAAGGTTCTTATAGTATGATTAGAGTGGTAGAGGAAGACTAGGGAATTCAATCTAAATCAAAACCTGCAAGGAAATATCATTAGTGACAAAAAAATGCTTGGTGTAAGGTTCAAAAATCAACAAGGAGCTATGAACAAACCATGTCCCATGGCTTAGGACCGCTTTAGTCTAAGCAGGGTAAACAAAATAAAACAAAAAGAACCCTTTAGTGAGGTTCTAGATACTATCAACCTTGACACCGTGCCAAGATTTTTGAATCCAATTTTTAAGGAGGGTTTCATTAGGGATATGACCTAGAAAATACCCTACCAATGTATGGCTTTACATCAAAGAATACATATTATTAAAATAACTCAACAAGATAACCACATGTTGAGGATAATGATTACCTCATGATAAATGTTGGGAATGAACATTCATTGTTGCTTTTTCACCTTTGGCACCATTGCTTCTTCTATAGCTTCAACATAATTTGAAGCTACTAATTGAGCTTCGTCCATAAAAAAAAAGATTCAATTTGTCAAATGGCAGAGTAAGGTTGACAACAAAAACAAAAAATTCCCTAATAAGCGTCCCACAAACACTCTAGAGTGGAGAGATGGTGTGGCACCAAGAGCCCGAAATAATCTACTTTATTTTTAAATGGGCCTTTACCTTTATATTTAATTTAAAATATTTGAATTTGAATAAAATTTTAATATAATAATAAATATATATAGTTTAAAATATATATGTATATATATTAGGCAAAACACATCATATATATGATTTACTAGTTTTATTTTCAAGTGGACCTAAGTGGGCCAACTTGATTAGTCCTCTACTTTTATGAAAGGAAATATGTTGGAAGTATGAGCAAGTTTATTTGTGATTGATGTCAAAAATAAATACAAGGTAAGGTTCTCTCCAAAGGAATAAGAAGCATGAGTTCAAAGTAATAAATTATTTTGAAAGGAAGATCTCCGCAAAAGAGGCCATGGGTCAAAAAGATAAATATTATTATAATATTTTTTAATATTATATTAAGTGGGATCATGAGGAAAAATAAGGTTTTATATGTGCAAAGAATTCTCCTTGAAAAGAGTAAGAGAGCAAGTTTCAATAATATTAAAGGAGGCAAAGGTTAAATAATTTTAATTAAAATATTTTAACCTTTTGGTTAAAATTTTAATTCAAATAATTCTTGGCACGAAAGTTCTTTTTGAAAAATAGTGCCAAATCGAAATAAGGGCCAACGTCTTCACATTTCTCATATTGCATATAAATAGGGGGTAAATTATTTTTCCAAATCTGATCATGCATTCTAAGGTTAAGTTGAGCAAAGTAACATTTTATGCATGCACTTTGAGGAAGGATTATTCGTGCATTTAAGAAAGGATAGAAGTGTGTGTGTTAAAATAAAAGTGGGCGTAAATATCCTATACGACTCGCTAGGTAGCACATATGGAGGCAAGGTAGAAAGAAGATATTTGTTGATGCTAGGCCGTGGGTTCAAGTCACATGATCACATTTTGCAAAGAATACATGAAAGACCTTTTTCATTCAACATGTTTGGCATGGAAGACAAGGATATAACAAACATCATGTACTATTTGTTTCAAGTGGGCATGTATCCCACATTGCAAGCCTAACATTCACTAGGAAACAACACTGGCAATGAGGCTTCGGGTTTGCATTTGTGTAGAGGCATTTTGTGTTGGATGTGTCTCATTATTTGCTAGAAAATAATTGTACGACAGGCACTGCAGCGCAAAAGACGATGGGTAGGGGGGGTCCCGGGGTGCCGGAATGACCCTCGAGATTCCCACTTTTACCGCTACTTGTGGAGTGACCCCCGAGATTCTCACGGTTGGTGGGTGTTTGGTGGGTGTGGGTGGTTTAGCCCACGGTATTGTATCCATGGTACCCTAATACCACTTGGTGGTTTAGGGTTGTAAGAGTTTCCTTATATAATTATTGTAATGTCCCATTTTCGGGATAGGAGAGAGAATAATATATCAAGGAGGATAGACTCTTGTTTGCTGGACTAGCCCAAATTGGGTGAACCAGGGTAAATCTTATGTGTTATATGTGCATTGAATGGTGTTATTATTTCCTTAGTTACTATTTCTACTTTATTTCTAGAATATGTTTATGTAAATCTCTTAATTTAGTATCAGAGCCAAGTTATTAGCCATAGGGGGACGCCTTTATTTCTAGGGTTTAAATATATTTGAAGAAGATCTAGGGTTTCTAGGAGTGAGAGGAAACCTATTCTGGAGTGGGAGTTACGTAGAAGGAGTTTGAAGAAAAAATGTCAGGAAATCATTCAAGGATAGAGATCAAGAAATTTTTGAGCTATGGAAGATATGCTCGTGGACAGAGATCAGTGGGCTGCTATTTAAAAAAAAACAAAACCTACGGGTACTTTCGATGAAGATTAGGAGAAGATGAATCGAAAAGCAAGGAGTATGATTTGACTGTCTTGCAGATTCGGTGCTCATAAATGTTTCGAGAGAAGCTACAACAAAGGATATCTGGGAGAGGTTATGGGATTTGTATCAATCAAAGTCCCTAGTGAACAAAGTATTCCTTAGAAAGAAATTGTACAATATTAAGATGCATGATGGGGATTCAGCTGTAGATCATCTGAATGCATTCAATACAGTGGTAAGTCAACTAACATCTATAGAAATTAAGTTGAGTGAGGAAGATAAATGCATTACTTTGTTATGCTCTTTACCATATTCATGGGATAACTTAGTAGTAGCAATTGGTAGTACAACTTCATCCACATTGAAGTTTGAAGATATAGTGGCATCTCTATTATCTGAGGATATGAGGAGAAAAGCCATGGAGGGCACATCTAAGAAAGCCCTAAAAGTGAGAGGGAATGCCAAGGAGAAGGAAAAATCTAGATATGGTGATAGGTCTAAGTCTAAAGGTAGATCCAAGTCTCGGGGGAAGTTTGAGAGAAAATGCTGGAATTATGGCAAGCCTGGTCATATGAAGAAGGATTACAAATCAAAGAAAGCTAAGTCTGGAAATTTTTTTGATGAATCAACTTCCATAGAGATGAATAAATCTATTGATGAAGCAGGGGATGTATATCTGGCATCCTGCTCATCGTGTTCCACACGATCAGATAAAAATGATGGGTTGATTGATACTGGTGCCTCTTTTCATATGACTCCTCATAGAGGGTGGTTCAGTGAATATGAAAGATATGATGGAGGGGAGGTACTGTTGGGAGATGATTCACCACTCAGAATCATGGGTCATGGAATAGTGAAAATATTGCTGTAGGATGGTAGGGTTAATACCCTACCAGGTGTGATGCATATTCTGGGACTTGCTAGAAATTTTATTTCGATAAGCAAAATGGTCGATGCAGCAGTGAATTTCATTTTTGGCAAGGATTCATGCAAAATGGTTCGTGGATCAGTGGTGTTGGCAAGGGGATTTCATATTGGAACATTGTATAAGCTGTTGGGAAGCACTATGACAAATGAGTGCAATAGATCAATTGTTCCTGAGGTTGAATCTGATAAAAGCTCAACACTCTAGCATCAAAGGATGGGACATATTGGAGAAAAGAGATTGCGTACCCTATACATAAAAGGTATGGTTCATGGTATCCCTAATTACTCAATGTATTTCGAGTTCTATGAACATTGTATTTATGGTAAACAAAATCATGTTAGTTTTCCATCCGATGCCACAAGATCTAGTGGGGTACTAGATTTGATTCACAATGATATTTTTGGTCCTGTTCCTATGCCATATCTTGGAAAATCATGGTATTATGCTTCCTTTGTTGATGATTTTTCAAGATATGCATGGATTTACTTTCTTAAGAGCAAAGATGAAGTGTTTAATAAATTTAAGGAATTTAAAACACTTTTTGAGAATCAAACTGATAAAAGGATTAAGGTGTTGGGGTCTGATAATGGAGGGGAATATTGTTCTAATATATTTGAGAAATTTTGTAAGCAATGTGGTATTGCAATATAGAAGACTACTCCATATACACCTCAACAGAATGGAATTGCAGAGAGATTGAACAGATCACTGATGGAGAAGGCTAGAAGTATGCTCAATGTGTTAGCGTACTTAACAATACATTTGTTTCTATTCTCTATGTAGCTCTCTGTTACAACTACGTAACAGAGTTCTGTTTCTCTGTTTCATCCGGTGTGCTATTCCCGGAGTTGTAACCTTATTTAAACACCTCCTGAATAATACATCGATGTTCGCTAGTTTTCTACATGGCATCAGAGCCAGACTGGTACGAGATCTTTTTGGAGTGAAAGGAAGCAACGAGAGGAGGCTGGAGGCGGACGAGCAGAGGAAATTTTTTTTATTTTTTTTCGCGACGTGTTATTCCCTGTCGCGAGATAAAATAATAATAAAAAAAAAATCTGCGCAGAGCGTCTGCAGGGACGCAGACGTCCCGTCTTCCCGCAGGACGCAGAGCGTCTGCAGGGACGCAGACGTCCCGTCTTCACGCAGGACGTAGAGCGTCTGCAGGGATGCAGACGTCCCGTCTGCGCACAGGGCGCAGAGCGTCTGCGTTGACGCCCAGGGACGTAGAGCATCCCGTTCTCCCCCCCCCACCCCCGCGCGATGCGCGATCTGTGTGCGCGCGCTCCCCGAGGTGGCCCCCCCCTCCCCACCCCCACCCCCCGTGCGACACATGATCTACGTGTGTGCGCTCCCCGAGGTTCCCCCCTCCCCACCCACTCCCCCTAACCCGCGGGCGATGCTGAGCGGGAATTTTAAAATTCCCGCTCGCGCTCCCACGGGGGGAGTATAACCCCCCCCCCTTCCTTGCGCGTAGGAAACGAACGCCGCGCAGGAAACAGACGCGGGCGTCGTCGCGCAGCAGGTCGGCCGCGTAGCAGGCCGTGAAAAATCAGGCGGAGAGAAAAAAAAAAAACGTCGCCGCGCAGAGTGCCGGGAGCCGTTTGTTTTTTTTCGTAAAATAGAGCGACCGGGGGAATTTCGGAAAGCAAGCACGGATTCGAGTTTTTTTTTTTCGAAAAACCAGTGTGCAGGGAGCTTCGCGTCGTTGAAGCAACCAGGCCGAAAGCAGAGGAGGAGGAGGAAGAAGGTGTTCAAAAAGGAGGAGGCTCCTGACCCCTTCGGATCAGCCCGCAAGCTCACTTGGCAGTGAGCTGTGCGGTAAGGCTCAGGGAGCCTGCAGGTCGGGGGTTCAAATCCCGCCGACTCCCCTCAGGTATATTTTTTTTCAAAGTAATTTTTAATTATTATTATTTTTAATTAAAATTTTTAATTTTAATTTTTTTAATATAGTTTTAAACTTTATAAATTAAAATTTAATTTTAATTTATTTTTTCTAAAGTTTTTAAAACTATATAAATTGAAATTATTTATTTTAATTTTAAATAAATAATGATTATAAAAATGCTTTGTTAAAGAAAGCCTTTTAAGGGGGGATATTTTTCAAAAATCAAAGGGGGATAGAGAGTAATTTTTTAGAAAAAATAGCAATTTGGCATTGTAAAAGGTGCATTTTCGGCTGTGACCGACACCTTGAGGGTTATTCTTGTGGGCAGTTTTTTCATGTTGTATGTTGCATATTTCATTTTTGCACTATAACATGAAAAACTTAAAATCAAAACACTCCCTAAGTCCCCAGAATATAAAACCCATTTGTGCAATTTATTTGCACTGCAACATTCGGTATTTGCGATACCTATGGCCAACACTTACAGGTAAAGCTGTCGTGATTTGGCTACTGTATCCGCCGCCTAATATAGCTGCTATAACGACGTCTGAGCTTGTTCTCTATAAATCGTCGGGGAGGAATAAGTACGCCATTTTTGCATTTTTTACTCCATCCACTACCATTTATCGCACTTGTGTTTAGGCGTAAATCCTGACGAAGTATTCTTCATAGTGTTTAGGGGAAGTTATGCCCCACGCATGAGAATAATCTTCTATGGTAGGTGCCATCAACAAGGCGATTCCCTTTCAGTACCGCTTATGTTCCATGTATCGTATGATCTCTAAATTTCACCTATAGTCTCCCTCACGTAAGGGCGGGTGATTTTTGTTGATCTTTCTAAATACCTATAGTTTCCCTCATGTAAGGGCGGGTATTTTGTACGGTATATTGGCCTAGAAAAAGGTATATCGAAAGGGGGACCAATTTGGTGATATAAGGAACCTTCACTATGGCCGCCGTTGCAAAGTTGATGACTGATCCGCATCAGTTATTGAAAGGTCCAAATTATACACCATGGAAACATAAGATGAAGGCTATTCTCCAAATGGAAGATTTGTGGGATATTGTTATTGGAGTAGCAACAAGGCCTTCACCAACAGCAGGATCCACAGGTCCTTCAGCAGATCAAATTGCTTTTGACAAGAAAGACAGTAGAGCAAAGGTGCTCATTTTATTTGCTGTTTCAGATGAAGTGCAACCTCATATATCTGATAAAGAAAGTGGTAAAGAGGCATGGGATGCCCTTAGAACCATCTATGAGGGGAAGAATGAATCCACCATTCTTCATCTTCAACAACAACTTCATAACCTGAGTTTGAGGCAGGGTGAAACAGTTGAAATCTTTCTGTGCAGAGTGTCTGAGTTGAAAGAGAAATTGAGTTCTCTAGGAGATACTGTGGATGAAAAGCTTCTCATTTCACTTGTGATGAGAGCTTTACCTTCTTCATTTGACATGTTGATAACCTCCATCCAGGTGTACCAATGAAAAATTACCTACATCGAGTTGGTCAATCTGCTCCAACAACAGGAGGCACGCCAACTTCACAAGGATGATTCTTCCAATACAGCCCTATACACCAACAGCAGGGGTTCTAGGAAGAAAGGTAATGGGCAAAAAGGAGGCAACTTTCAGAAAGGAGGAAATTCTCAACAGGATACGAAAGGAAAAGGCAAGCAACCTCAATAGAAGAAGAGGTGGTGCAAGATCTGTGAGAAAGACAACCATGACACCAACAGATGTTGGCATAAGAACAAGCAAAAAGGCCAAAAAAACCACAAAATAAGAACAAGCAACCCCAGGTGAATGTTGTTGTTGAAGAATCTGACTCAGATTCTGAATGGGCACACAAGGTGCTCATGACTACCACAGATTCCACACAGAGGGATCCTATTTGGTATGTCGATTCTGGAGCTAGTAAACATATGACTGGCGACAGATCGTGGTTTGAATCATTTGTGGCCAAAGAGGGCAAACATGTCACCATTGCTGATGATAAAACCTACAGGGTTCAGGGAGAGGGTACAATTTCAGTCACTCTTCTTGATGGCAAGTGTCAGATTGAAAAGGTCCTCTATGTTCCGGGATTGGCCAACAATTTGTTGTCAGTGAAACAAATCCTGGACATAAATATGGTTGTCAACTTTCATGTTGAGAATGGAAAGAAGTGTTGTACAATTACCAGGAAGGGTAAGCAGATTGCAACAACTTCATATAAGCATGGCTTATTTGCACTAGATGCTATCTCTACTCCACATGTTGCCATGACTGTCTCTACCAAGGAGGCAACTTCCCTATGGCACAAGAGATATGGGCATCTTAGTTCTGGCTACTTACTTGAGCTCAGCAAGTATGATATGGTAAAGGGTCTTCCTTCCCTTTCTGCCACATTGCCAGTGTGCTCTGACTGCTTGGCAGGAAATCAGCATAGAGTACCATTTGAGAAGAGCTCTACAAGAGCATGAAAACCTCTGGAGCTAATTCACACCGATCTATGCGGTCCTTTCACACCCAACAGTGTTGGAGGGAAGAGGTACTTTCAGTTATTCGTAGATGACTACTCACGAAAGATGTGGGTTTTCTTTCTCAAACTGAAATCTGAAGCTTTTGCATTCTTCCAGCAGTTCAAGAAATCCATTGAGGAGTCAGGGGCTTCTATCAAAACCCTCCGCTCATATCGAGGGGGAGAGTTTACCTCTAATGAATTTTTTGCATTCCTAGATAAGCATGGGATCAAGAGATAGTTAACAACTGCCTATAATCCTCAGCAAAATGGAGTTGCTGAGAGAAGGAACCATTCTATCATGGAAATGGTTCGTTGTATGCTCACAGGAGCTACTCTTGGGCAACAATATTGGGCAGAAGATGTCACCACTGCAGTGTATCTTTTGAATAGGGCACCCATAAAGGCCCTAAAAGGAATGACTCCACAGGAAGCATGGAGTGGTCGAAAACCCTCCATATCTCATCTACGTATTTTCGGGTGTCAAGCTTTCATGCACATACCGAAAGAGAAAAGGAAGAAGCTAGATGAGAAAACACTGAGATGTATTTTTCTTGGATATTTTGAGCACTCTAAAGGATATCGGTTGATAGATCCTTTGACCAAGAAAATTCATATCAGCAGAGATGTTGTCTTTGATGAAGCTTTCACATCACAAAGCACATCTACAGTACACCAGGATATTGTGGAACCAAAGGAAGAGGAGATTCCTTCGTCAACACAGACAGGAGGTCCTTCTACATCTTCTTCACCACCACCAAAGCAGAATCCTAAATGGTGTACAAATACAATCAGAGATGCAAATTTATCCACTCCTCCCAATTTGAATTTGGATAGACCTCGTACACGCAGTATGGCTCAAAAGGAAAGAGAAGCCAGAGAAACTGGTGAGGTTGATGATATTTGTCAATCTTTTGAGGAACTTTCTGTGACTCCAAGTAGAGAAGTTGAGGATATTTATATTGATGATGACAGGGCATTTATGTCTACCATAGATAGTCTTGAACCTGCATCAGTGCAAGATGCTCTCAGTGAGCCTCAGTGGAAGGCCGCTATGGATACAGAGTATGAGTCTCTGATGAAGAATAAAACATGGAAGCTTGTTGATCTGCCGCATGGAAATAAACCTATTGGCTGCAAATGGGTATATAAAGTAAAGTACAAGGCAGATGGAACAATTGATAAGCATAAGGCCCGACTTGTTGCAAAGGGCTATGCTCAAAAGGAAGGCATCGACTATGAGGAAACTTTTGCACCTACCGCTCGGATGACCACAATTCGGGTTATGTGTGCTATGGCAGCACAATATGGGTGGAAAGTTCACCAAATGGATGTCAAAAGTGCCTTTCTTAATGGTGATCTCCAAGAAGAAGTCTATATGACTCAGCCTGAAGGATTTGAAGTGGAAGGCCAATAGCAGAAAGTTTGCAAATTGGTCAAATCCTTGTATGGTCTGAAACAAGCTCCTCGAGCTTGGTATATAAAAATGGACAATCACCTAATGCAGCATGGATTTAAGAGATGTCCGTCAGATGCAAACCTCTATTTCAAGAAACAAGTTTCTGAGATAGTGTTGCTTGTACTCTATGTGGATGATCTGCTCATTACAGGGAGTTCAAAAGATATGATCTCTACTGTCAAAAGAAACTTGTGCAAATATTTTGAGATGACAGATCTCGGACTTCTCCATTACTGTCTTGGTCTGGAATTCAGCCAGAAGGAGCACTCCATCAAAGTGTCTCAGAAAAAGTATGCCAAGACATTGCTGGATAAATATCGCATGATCGATCGCAAGCCAATGGCAACTCCAATGGAGAATGGACTTCGCTTATGGCGATATGATGACTCACCTCGGTAGATGGCACTCTCTATCGACAGTTGATTGGGAGTCTCATATATCTGACCAATACTAGGCCAGATCTCGTATTTGCTGTAAACTATCTTTCGAGGTTCATGCAGGAGCCTAAGACTACTCATTGGAAAGCAGCGTTCTTCACTATGTCCGTGGTACTATAGAATATGGCCTAGAATACAAGAGGAACAAAAAATTCTTCTTGCAAGGATACACGGACTTCGACTATGTCGAATCATTTGATGATCGCAAGTCAACTTCTGGATACATTTTTCATCTGGGATCCGGTCCTGTCTCTTGGCACAACAAGAAGCAAAAGGTGGTTGCTATTTCTTCAACAGAGGCAGAATATCGCGCCGCACGTGAAGCTGTGTGCGAAGTGATATGGTTACGTCGCATTCTGACAAGTATGGGCCATCCATCAAAATATTCAATACACTTGTTTTGCGACAATCAGGGTGTTCTGAACCTCGTCAAGAATCCAGTCCATCATGAAAAAACAAAGCACATTGACACACAATGTCATTTCATTCGAGAGGAAGTTCCAAAGCACCGAATTCAGCTTCAGCACATTCCCACCGATGCTCAAGTTGCAGACATTTTCACTAAGGCACTTGGACGTGTCAAATTTGAATTGTTTCGTAGCTCACTTTGTATTGCAAAATAATGTAAGGGGATGTTAGTAGTATAGTATAACTATTAGTTATTACATTACCCAAATAATGTAATAAAGGGGGATGTTAGCGTACTTAACAATACATTTGTTTCTATTCTCTATGTAGCTCTCTGTTACAACTACGTAACAGAGTTCTGTTTCTCTGTTTCATCCAATGTGCTATTCCCGGAGTTGTAACCTTATTTAAACACCTCCTGAATAATACATCGATGTTTGCTGGTTTTCTACACAATGGTGCAGGTTTGGCACAGGAATTCTGGGTAGAAGTAGTGAGTGCAGCATGCTACTTGCGAAATTGGTCACCTACATCAGCATTGCCAGATCAAACTCCATTTGAAGCTCTATTTGGTAAGAAACCATCTATTTCACATCTCAGAGTTTTTTGTTGTGATGCATACATGCATATTCCAAAGGAGAAAAAAAGTAAGCTAGATAATAAGGCTGTTAAATGTATCTTTATTGGTTATAAAGATGGTGTTAAAGGATATAAGCTTTGGAATCCAAAAACTAAAAGTACAGTGTATAGTAGAGATGTGGTATTTAGGGAGATGATCGATGATTCCAGGAAGGTAGTTACAGAAGAGGAACCTGAAACGGTCCAATTTGATCTCATGGAAAATTATCGGACAAGAGAGGATCCGGAAGAGGAGCATACAGATGAGGATATGGAAGAGGAGCATACAGGTGAGGATCTGGAAGAGGATGAAGAAGAGGTTCATACACCCGTGGTAAGGAGATCAACACAAGAAAGGATGCAACCTCGAAAGGTATAGTCCATCTCGCTTTTCCTACTTCTTTTGTACTATCTCGCTATCGATGAAGATCCTAGAACAATTAGAGAAGCTATTAATTTTGGAGAGGCAAACCGTTGGGAAGAGGCCATGGATGAGGAAATGATGTCCCTGAAAAAGAATAGAACATGGGATTTAGTGAAATTACCAAGTGGTAGGAAAGCAATAGGTTGCAAGTGGATATTTAAGAAGAAGCACAATGCTGAAGGTAAAGTGGAGAAATATAAAGCTCGCTTGGTTGCTAAAGGTTTTTCCCAGGCTGAAGGAATTGATTATGGTGAAGTTTTTTCTCCTATTGCAAAGCTAACATCAATTAGATTTATGTTAGCTGTGGCTACTACATTTGATATTGAAATAGAACAGATGGATGTGAAAACTGCATTCCTTCATGGAGATTTGGAGGAAGAAATATATATGAGGTAGCCTGAAGGTTTCAATGTTGTAGGAAAGGAGGATCTGGTATGTAAGTTAAAGAAATCATTGTATGGACTGAAACAATCACCTAGAATGTGGTACCAGAAATTTGATACTTATGTTTTAGGAATTGGTTTTGTTCGTAGTAATGGTGATTACTGTGTGTATTCAAAGAAAATTGGTAATGTAATTGTCATTATAGTTCTTTATGTTGATGACATGTTACTAATTGGAAATAGCAAGAAACTGGTCAGGGAAGTAAAGTCTTAGTTGGCATCACAGTTTGACATGAAGGATCTTGGCCCTGCAAATTTTATATTGGGTATGCAAATAAAAAGAGATTGTTCTAACAGAAAGTTATGGCTGGATCAGAAAAAGTATGTTGAGACAGTGTTGAAAAGGTTCAATATGCAGGATTGCAAACTGGTGAAGGTACCTATTTCTTTAGGTGAAAAATTGTCTGCTAAACAATGTCCAAAAATAGAAGAAGAGGTAGAGGAAATGTCACATATTCCTTATGCAAATGCTATAGGTAGTTTAATGTATGCCATGGTTTGTACTAGAGTAGACATTGCCCATGCAGTGGGAGTTTTGAGTAGATATATGTCTAAACCTAGTAAAGAGCATTTGACTGCTATGAAAAGGGTTTTCATATATTTGCATGGCACCTCTGATTTTTCAATCTTCTATGAGGGTACAGGTAAAGAAAACAGACAATTGGATATAGAAGGATTTTTTGATGCAGATTGGGCTGGAGATCTGGACAGGAGAAGATCTACTAGTGCTTATGTATTCAATTTGTTCAGAGGGGCCATTAGTTGGATGAGCAAGAGGCAGACTGTTGTTGCTATTTCAACTACTGAAGCTGAGTATATGGCAGCCACTAATGCAAGTAAGGAAGCTATATGGCTGCAAATACTGTGTGCTAAAATTGGGTTCTTTCAAGGAGCTGTGAAGATAAACTGTGACAGTCATAGTGCCATATTTTTGGCAAAGAATCCTACTTACCATTCAAGAATGAAGCACATTGATACAAAGTTCCATTTCTACAGGGACATGCTTGAACATAAGAAAGTGTTGCTAGAAAAGGTAGACACCAAGGAAAATGTTGCAGATGCTTTAACCAAGGCTGTAAGCACTGAAAATTTTAGATTCTGTACAATTGAAATGGGTCTGGCAAATTATTCAACAAGTGGGATAATGTTGGATGTGTCTCATTCTTTGCCAAAAAATAATTGTACAACAGGCACTACAACACAAAAGACGATGGGTAGGGGGGGTCCAAGGGGCCGGAGGCCCCCAAGGACCCCCGGCTATGGTAAAGGTGCTTACGTAATAGGCCACGGGCTGGGGTGGGTAGGGGGCCCCATCGGATACGGTGAAAGTGACCATAGCCGACGCAGTCGGTGCAAAATTTTTTATCGACTTTTATCACTACTTTTATCGCTACTTGCAGAGCGACCCCCAAGATTACCATGGTTGGTGGGTGGTTGGTGGGTGTGGGTGGTTTAGCCCACGGTGTTGTATCCACGGTACCCTAATACCACTTGGTGGATCTGATCATGCATTCCAAGGTTTAGTTGAGCAAAGTAACATTTTATGCATGCACTTTGAGGAAGGATTATTCATGCATTTAAGAAAGGATAGAAGTGCATGTGTTAAAATCAAAGTGGACGTAAATATCCTACACGACTCACTAGGTAGCACATATGGAAGGCAAGGTAGAAAGAAGATATTTGTTGATGCTAGGCCGTGGGTTCAAGTCGCATGATCACATTTTGCAAAGAAGAAATGAAAGACCTTTTTCATTCAACATGTTTGGCATGGAAGACAAGGATATAACAAACATCATGTACTATTTATTTCAAGTGGGAATGTATCCCACTTTGCAAGCCTAACATTCACTAGGAAACAACACTGGCAATGAGGCTTCGAGTTTGCATTTGTGTAGAGGCATTTTGTGTGGTGTGCAAACATTTTGGTGCAAATTCTAAGGTATGAAAAATTAACTTAATTTTTGCAAGGCCTATGTTATAATAAAGGGTGTTTTAAGGCATACATACTATTAAGAGGGGAGTGTTTTAAGTAGAAAGGTATAAGGATTAAATTAGTTTATTTTAATTCTCTGATGCCTTGAAAATGAATTAGAAAGTACAGTTAAAAGGTTAAAAAGAAATTTTATTGTGATATTGCTTTATAAAAGAGAGATAAAATAATTTGACTAAAAATCAAGAAAAACTTGTCAATGCCGTGGAATATTTTGAAGTGGTGATTATTTTTCTTTTAGAAGTGCATTAAAATCTAGAGGGAGTTATAAGGTGTATTTGTGACATCTAACCCTTGTGATTGGCAAAGAAAGTGGTTATGATTAAAATAGGTGTTTGAGGTCAAATCTTCTTCAAAAAAGAGGTAAGGGCACATTATTTTTTAAAAGTGATTGTTGATGTTGTGAATGCTAAGTTGGACAGAAAATGGTTGTTTTATAAGCATTGTTGACTTTTATTTTAAAGGTTTTTCTGAGTGAGAGTTGATAAAAAACTTGTTTGATAAGCATTGTTGGAAACATTGAATGAACCTTTCATATGCATGATTAAGGTTTGTACAAGAACATGAGTATCATTGTTATGTGAAGTTGAGAACTATCTTGAACTAAGGTATGTGAAATATCATGAGTATCATTGTTATGTGAGATGGTTTGATAAGCATTGTTGGAAATAATTGAGTGAGGATTCATATGTTTGGACTAGGGTTTGTAAGAAAGGAGTGTTTCATTGAGTGTTTGATTGAGTGAAGTTTATTGAGCCTATTCAAGTGGAAGAGTTTAAGTGATAGTTCTAATTCTGTGAAAAAAATTGTTCTATAGTATAAATTGATTTGAGAATGAGATTGGAAGTGATTGAGTGTTTGTGAGTGTGAAGCATATAGAGTATCTAACAATTCTCTATATTTTTCTGAGTTAAACAAGATTCTATGTGAAACTTGTTTATGTTATTGAAGAGGTGTTAGAGTTGAGAATATTGGACAAGTCCTAGTGAGGACGTTTTGAGCATATTTGAGGTAAGTCTTGGTGAAGACTTGTTGAGAAAATTGGAAAAGTTATAGTGAGGACTTGTTGAGAAGATTTGAGGTAAGTCTTGCTGAAGACTTGTTGAGCAGATTGGACAAGTTCTATTAAGGACTTGTTGTGTAGATTTACATTGCATATTCATCAATTGCACTTGCATTAGGATAGGTTGTATTTACATTCTTACGAATGACACCATATTTGTATACCATTCATGCATCCTTAAATCATCATCATCCATTATTCCTTGTGAGTAATTGTATTTTTCAACACAACCTTATGAGTTGATATCAGGTGTATACTAGAGTTTTTTAGTCATTCAGCCATACTTAATGATATTTTCAAATTTTATAGAAATCTATCATCACTTTTGAAGATGAGGTCTATTTTTTTATAGTACCTTGCATATATCAAAATATCATCATATTTTAAACATTAACAATCCTTATTTGAACAAGGAAAGATGATACTACAATGTGGTCCTAGTCACATTAAGAAAAAGGTTTTCCTTGCTCATATTATCATGCACATGGTTTAGAACGTTGATTATTAGCAAAAGGAAAATCTTCCCCTACCCAAAAAAATCCCTTGATTTCATACAAAATAAGCAAACTCCCAAAATAAAGAAAAGCAAAATAAACATTGATTTTCATCACTAAGAAAATCCCTTTCTCAAAAGAAAATAAAAATGCAAAATAAATAGTGAATTGCATAAATAAGCATGAGCAAGTATACCAATCAATAAAAAGAAAATAAGGGAATAATGATCTTGAATCCTTAGAATATTTAGTATTCGGCCACCATGGGGTGATATTCATTACAAAAATGGTTTGAATGAAACCCTCCTAGCAATGGGTTATCCTTATGCGTGGTGATATGTCTATCACATTAGTGACCTTATTTTGTACATACCAATGTTAGCTTATGGATGAGCTATATTTTTGTATCTTATATTGCCTAGTACTCTAGTCCAACTACATCCAAACTTAGGATCATGATGACCATATGGTGATCCTCATTACAGTAATGGGTTGGATGAAATCCATATAGAAATGAGGTAGTCTTATGCCTCATATAATATATTCATTTGCACACACAAGGACAATGCATATCTTGGTCTTATTAACAAATATTTTATCTCTCAAGAGTCCTGTGTAGTCATTATACAATTTTTTATTAATCAACTAGGGTATTTGAGTATCATGGAAAACCTCAAAAATTCTCTAATAAAACATATTATTTCATCAATCATACACACTTTTCCTTATGACATTTTTTTATCAAGTGGTATTCATGGAATATGATAGATATCAGATGAATATCAACAATGATATTTAGATAGCCACTAACTATTTTGTGCATATCTTTTAGTTTGTAGAAACTTATAGGGAAATACCATACATCTCACATCATCTCATTTCACATATGGATGTCTAAATTATTAATTATTATGATAAGAGTTACCATTTTCATTCATGATTTTTATACATTTTGTGGTGTCTACCATTAGTTTGTTAAACACATAGTAGATGCATTCCTTATGTTTTAAGTTACTAAAGCATACATGTTAATTTGCATTAGATATTTCTCATGTAATTAATTCATTACATACATCATCTATCACATCACACAAACATAGATTAAATGCATAAACAATTGCACAAATTTAAACATACATTTAATATTCACATTGCATCCATATAAGCATACATAATATAGCATTTACACATCTAGATCATAGCATCTAAATAATATATCTCTCATATAAAAATTGCATGTCATTATTACATCGCATAGATATAGCATAATCACATAATTATATAGGTATTACATTCATTAATGCATCTATAAATCATAACGCATAACACATCTAATGGTACACAATATTAAAAGTGAATATCAAGCAAACATTTTCTATACATCAACCAGGCCATTATCAGTATCATACTTCTCCACAGCAATTTAACAATAAAGCAACTTGAGGAAAATTAAGGTAGCACACCTTCCTAATAAATAGCCTAATTCAATCCCATAATAAATTAATAATTAATTGATAGGTTCCAAAAGGTTGCTTCCTTTAATCAAAGGTTGAGCCCTTTGCCTTGCATAACATAATCAATTGTCATTTTCCAAAAGGTTATAATGTCCCTTTTTCTACGTAGTCATATGTAGAGTAGATTAGCCTATACACGAGCTCCCGTAGGCTAAGTCAGATGGATGGGATCCATTAGAGATATCAAAATCTTTGTCAGTACCCAGAGAGCTATTGATTTATGGTCGTTTGGGCTCATTCGAAGATTTGTTTGATAAGAGTTACTATTTTTAGCCATATTCATTTTTAGGGTTTCGATGGACAACAGATAGTGTAGTGATATTCTTCAGTGAAATGGGTGTTCAAAACCATTCACAGATTTCAATTTGGATGGGCAAAGGTTGAAAATTTTAATGGTCTAAGATAAAATTAATAAAGTGATTATTTAATTTAATTTTGTAAAGTCAATGACTTTATTTTATTATAAAATCATTTTATACTTAAAAGTGGTCATTACATAATTATGTAAATATAGGCTTGGTTGATTACATAATGTCCTCTTACAAAGGTTGATTATATAAAATGATTACATAATTACTAATTTGAAGGCGACATTACTTAAAAGGGGTCATTACATTTTATGATTACATAATTTTATTATAGGTACACTAGCTAATTTGAAGGGGACATTACAAAGGTTGCATCATTTTATCAAATGTTGAGCCGTTTGCCCTGCATAAGAAAAATAAATTGCCAAGTTTTAAAAGATTACATAATTTTATCAAAGGTTGAGCCATTTGCCTTGCATAAGCATAATCAATTGCTAGGTTTCCAAAAGGTTGAGCCCTTTGCCTTGCATAATCATAATCAATTTCTAGATTCCAAAAGGTTGCATTCTTTTGCCAAAGGTTGATTCCTTTGCATTGCATAAGCATAATCAATTGCTAGGTTTATAAGGTTGAGTCCTTTGCCTTGCATAATCATAATCAATTGTCAGGTTCCAAAAGGTTGCATCCTTTTATCAAAGGTTGATCCATTTTCCTTGCATATTCATAATCAATTGGCAGGTTCCAAAAGGTTGCATACTTTTGTCAAATTTTCAGCCCTTTGCCTCACATAAGCATAATATGAAGAACACAAGCTTATACTGAGAGGGGGGTGAATAGTATAAGATCAACTTTTACTTTTATTTTCCAAACAATATTATCAAATATAATCAATGGCAATATCAATATTAGTAATCAAAACAATACAAAAATATTTACACACAATAGAGACACCAATTTAATTTGGTTCACCCAATGTGGGCTATCCCATGGATAAAATATTTCACTACAATTTTCTCAAAAATTCTCTTGGGAATCACTTCCTTATAACAATGCTTATGGATATTTGTTCAAAGGAGACACCAACACCCCAATGATTTGATTTGTGGATCTCTATCCATTGGATAACTCTTTTACCTTTTATTTAGTTTGTGGAACTTGATCCAAGAGAACTCTTTCTCTAGAAATAGTTTGTGGATCCCTCTCCATAGAAGAAATCTATCTTCCCAGCTAGTTTACAGATCACACTCCATAGGATAACTCTTTCCCCTTGCTCTAATTCATGGAACTCTATCCATAGGAGAAATCCTTAGCCTTTGATTTGGTTCATGGAACTCTATCAATAGGAGAACTCCTTCTACTCTGCTCTAGTTCATGGAAATCTATCCACAGGAGAACTCCTTCTTCTCTGCTCTGGTTCATGGAACTCTATCCAT
Organism: Wollemia nobilis; assembly: GCA_028583015.1. Lineage (NCBI taxonomy): Eukaryota > Viridiplantae > Streptophyta > Pinopsida > Araucariales > Araucariaceae > Wollemia > Wollemia nobilis. Next base: position 1,751,767 of record JAQPPZ010000371.1, on the reverse strand, counting down.
AGGAGAAAACTTTTTCCTTTGATCTGGATGGTGATATTTTCCTCTGCTCTGGATGGTGATCTTTTAGAAGACTTTTGCCCCTACTGCACTGGCTTATGGATATCTCTCCATAGAATACCTTTGTCCTCATTTAAAATACCTTTTTTCTCACTACCCTGGCTAATGGATCTCTATCCACTAGATACTACTATCTTCTACTCTATCACCTCCAAAGATTTCTCTCAACTCTTCTCAATATCTATCTCAAATTTGCACTAAACACTATCCTTGATTTAGTATCGATCTACTCCAATTTTTTCTTAGGTCTAACACAAATTTGATCCAAATATATCTCAGGTTTAGAATAAATATACTCACAAATCTGCACCAAAATATTTCCTCAAATCTGTCCTCAAGCCTTAACACAAATCTTGATCAAATCACCAATCAATTTTCTTAGATCTGCCCCAAGACTTAACACAAATATTGAAAAAATAAACCAATCAAATATACTTTTAATGTTGTCTCAAGTCTTCTCCAAGACTTGTTTAAATATGCTTACAAGTATTCTCAAGAACTTGCTCAATCTTCTCTCTAGTCTTCACCAAGGCTTGCTCAAATTTATCTACAAGTCCTCTCAAGAATTTTCTCAATCTGCTCTCAAGTCTTCACCAAGACTTTCTCAAACATACTAACAAGTCCTCTCAAGAACTTGTTCAATCTGCTCTCAAGTATTCACCAAGACTTGCTCAAATCTGCCAACAAGTCCTCTTACTAACATGCACAATTTGCTCTTAAGTCTTCACCAAGACTTGCTCAATTTTACCTATAAGTCCTCTTAATAACTTGCACAATATGCTCTCAAATATTTACCAAGACTTGCTCAAATATACCAAAAATCTTTCACAAAAGCTTTCTCAACTCTGTCCTCAAGATTTCACAAAAAATTGCTCAAATAACTACAAAATTCGCATTGAAAATATAACTTAAATCTCTTTTATAAAACTCTTCACACAAATAATTCTTACTCATAATTTTTTTTAATATTAAAAACATATAGAGAATGATAAGCTCTATGAAAACCTCAATATGTTTCACACTCAGAAAGTTTTATACTTAATAAAACAATCCACCACTTGCAAAATCTCTTTTAAATCAATTTAGAATAGAATATAATTTGTTTTACAAAACTTGATATACAACTCCCATACTCTCAATCAACAATTCTCAACCAACTTCACTCAATAATTCACTCAATGAAACACAACTTGCTTACAAACTCCAATCAAGTGTTTCACCCTTATTCCAATACAAAGCACAATGTGGGTATTAAACCCTAACACAAATAATTCTCAATCTCTATTTTAAATCAAATAATTCATCAACAAGGTGCACTAAACTTGCTCACACATTTCCAATAATACTGATCAATATTTTGCATTCTACCTTATATTTCATACATTCATTTCAGTCACTCTAAATAAAATATGATGTGCCCATACCTTTTTGCTTTGATGGAGATATGTCTTAAAAACCTATTTTACTTATAACCAAATCCTTATCCAATTATATGTTAGATAGCAATAGTCTATATCAAAAAATCCATACAAGTATTCACCTCAATAATGATTTCACCATTAAGAAAATACAATAAAATATCAAGTCACAAATACACTTTATAATATCTTTCACTTTCAAAATAATATTCAATACACATGAATAATAAAGTTCCTTATTTACACCTTATAATATCCAATATTTTTAAAATAGTATTCAAATCATATAAAAATAAAGTTCCTTTTTTTACACCTTATAATCTCCAATATTCTCAAAAAAATATTCAACACATAAAAAGTAACATTCCTTGTTTACACCTTATAATCTCCAATCCTTTATTTATTTTCTAATCACACAAAAATAAATAATTATTCAAAAAATATTATGACTCCCTAAATATTTCACATATGCCCTTTTTAATTATCATATGGCCTCAAAACACTTCCACATTCCAAAAACTTTGGCAAATTTAAAACAAAAGTGCATACCTTAATTTTGGCCCACATTACCAAAAATATTGCACACATCTCAATGAACAATTCCAAAAATTGAACCCACAATCTATGCCACCATAGTGCCTTAGCCCAAGGCTAGGCTACCACTTGGGCTACATGCCTACACATGAACCAAAGGTCCATGCTTTCGTATTAAAGTTACCTCATGAATTTCGATGAAAACAAAAATTCTCTCCTCCTTTGCCAAAATGAACTACGTGGGATTCAAACCCACGATATCACCTTCATGAACATCTTAGCCACACCTTTGACTGTCGTATGTGCTACCCAGTGCTATGGGATGTTTCTATTACATCCATTGAATCTAAGAACAAGTATATACCTCCATATATTTAAAATCTCATGAACATTTTTTGCCTTCCAAAAATAAAGCACACGATTTATTATCACATAGGCATTTGAATATTGCATAGACTTAGGAAATGAAAATAATTTCCTTTAAATAGTATTTCCTTTTCATTAAAACATGTTGACCATTTTTGCTTTCGAATTTTGAATTCGAATTAAAACTTTAAACTTGGCGCCATTAATTATTTAAATTGAAATTTTAACCTTAGGTTAATTTTTTTTAAATTAAACAAATTAAACACTTTGCCAACCATAATAACTTGCTCAATGGAATTTTTCAGGGATATATGTTTTAATGATTCCTTGGACCTTGTTATTTTTCACCTCTTCCTTTTGTCCAAATATTATATTATTAAATATTATAATATTATTCTTTCTTTTTAAACTTGCTTCTCTTATCTTGGGTATTCAACCTTTTAGCCTTTTTAGGCATATAATATTTAAAATAATACTTTCTTGCCTTTTAGAAAAAAAACCTTTTGACATCAATGTTGATAAAACTGGACATCAAACCTCTTGACATCAATGACAACAAAACATGCCCAAATTTCCAACATAATCAATTTCTAGGTTTCCAAAAGGTTGAGCCCTTTGCCTTGCATAATCATAATCAATTTCCAGGTTCAAAAGGTTGTATCCTTTTGTCAAAGGTTGAGACACTTGCCTTGCATAAGCATAATAAATTGCTAGGTTTCCAAAAGGTTGAGCTCTTTGCCTTGCATAAGCATAATAAATTTTTATGTTTCCAAAACGTTGAGCCTTTTGCATTGCATAATCATAATAAATTGCTTGGTTTCCAGAAGGTTGTGCCCTTTTCCTCACTATATCAATTTCAAAATATTATAAATATGTTTAGTTTCCTTTGGTAAAATCCCAAAAGGTTGCAAAGATGTTTAGTTTTCTTTATTAAATCCTAAAACGCTCCAAATATGCCCTAGTTCTTTGGTCAATCCCAAAAGGCTCCAAAGATGTTTAGTTTCCTTTGGTCAAATCCCAAAAGGCTCCAAATATGCCCTAGTTCTTTGGTCAATCCCAAAAGGCTCCAAATATGCCCTAGTTCTTTGGTCAATCCCAAAAGTCTCCAAAGATGTTTAGTTTCCTTTGGTTAATCCCAAAAGGTTCCAAACATGCCCTAGTTATTTGATCAATCCCAAAAGTTTCCAAATATACCTTAGTTCTTTGGTCAATACCAAAATGCTCTAAAGATGTTTAGTTTCCTTTGGTCAATATCAAAATGCTCCAAATATTCCTTAGTTCTTTGGTCAATCCCAAAAGGATCCAAATTGGTTTAGTTTCATTCCCAAAAGGCTCTAAATATGCCTAGTTTCCTTTAATCAAATCCCAAAAAGCTCCAAATATTTCTAGTTTCCTTTGGTCAATTCCAAAAGGATCCAAAGATGGCTAGTTTTCTTTGGTTAAATCCTAAAAGACTCCAAATACACCTTAGTTTCATTTAGTCAATCCCAAAATACTCTATAGATGTTAGTTTACTTTGGTCATTCCAAAAATACTCTAAAGGTGCACTATTTCTTTAGTCAATCCCAAAATGCTCCAAAAATATTTAGTTTTTCCTTTGGTCAATTCTAAAAGGCACCAAAGATGCCCTAGTTCTTTCATCAATCCCAAAAGTCTCCAAAGATATTTAGATTCCTTTGGTCAACCAAAAGGCTCCAAAGATTCCTAGTTTCCTTTAGTCAATCCCAAAAATCTCAAAAGATGTTTATTTTTCTTTTTTCAAATCCCAAAAGGATCCAAAGATGTCGTCATTCTTTGGTCAATCACAAAAGATTCCAAATATGCCCTAGTTCTTTGGTCAATCCTAACCAGATCCAAAGATGTTTAGTTTCCTTTGGTCAAATCCTAAAAGGGTCTAAATATGTTAGTTTCCTTTGGTAATTCACAAAAGGCTCCAAACAAGCCTAGTTTCCTTTGGCCCATCCCAAAAGACCCCTATTGGACATTTTGAGTCCCTAAGACAAAGTTGTCTTTGATGTCACTAGATGAAGTGATCAGAAATACAAAATATTTCAGCAATAAATAAAAGGGATAAATATAGTTATTTGATATCCAGGAAGAAGGCCAAAGATCAAGTGAAACAATGCAAAGGATAGAAGTTAAAACGGAGCTATAATATTTATTTTATAAATTATTTAAATTCAATGAGAATTTAAATTTTATAAATAAATATTAAAGGTACTTTATCAAAGGTATAATATTATAATAGTGGTTATTATAATATTAAATGTGCCATGGTGAAAATCCAAATAAAATATTTATAATTCTTATTATAATGTTTTATAAGGCAAAAGTAGGTTTTGTAAAGTTTAAAGATATTTTAATAAACCCAAAGGTTGGGTTTAAGACCAAAGGCATTTGAAGCCTTTATGATCTCTTCCAATGTCATAAAAGACAATAAAGAAAGCGTCGATGTTTTCAAAGTAATGGAGAAAGCAATATAAATACTTTTCCCAAAGGGCATAAACATTTATCCTTGATCGATTAACAATATTGCATGCGAATTAATTAAGACGAGCTCGTGAGAAGAAAACTATGAATTTTTTGTTTGTCTTGCCGGTGAGAGGAAAAAAGGGGAAAAACGTTGAATATTTGAAATCCAACTAGGCATCTTGGCCTAGTGGCAAGTGGACTGTAGCTTACGTTTTGTTCTCAAGGAGGCTAGCATTTGAATCTTGGTGGAAATGCTTGGTAGGTGTGTTGAAAGCGTCAAAACGTGAGGTGCACATTTTGTAAAATAAGGAGGGGATTAATTTTTTGAAGCACGTGGTGCTTCTTTCATCTCCAACGAGCGTGTAGCTCACGTGGTGGTTTGCACCATGGGTAAGACGTTTGTGTGGACTTCTTTGAGAGTTCGAAACTCTCCAAAGGAAAAGGTAATATTTTTTATTTTAATTTTAATTAAATGCATAATTTTGTTTAGTGGTTGAAATTTGGAAAGTTTGCTTTGTAATAAAGTTGTGGTAGTTGAGAATTACCTTTAGGAGTTATAAGGAGAATTTTGTTTTTATTTTGAAGTCTTAAAATTTCTATTGTGGAATATTGAAAGGTTAAGACTTTGTGGGTAGTATGTTATTTTGAATTAAGGTTTTTTGTGACTATTGTGAGGATATTGATAATTACTTAATTTGGAGTGATAAGGTGTAACTTTGATATTATTTTTGTGATATGTTTTGTTGAAGAAAATTATCCTCTAACCCTTATTGAGATTGACAAAGAAGTAATTATGAGTGTGGAAGATTTGTGAGGTCAACTACTTGTCATTCAAGAAAATGTATGTGCAAAATTCTTCTTTGTTGAGTTGGTTGATTGGCTTTATTGAAAATTAAGTTTGGAGTGAAAAGGAATTGATTAGGGTTTCCTTTTCAAAAGTGATTGAGTTAATGCTTTAAGATTTTTTGATTTGAGAGTTGTGATTAAACCTTGTTTTATAAGCATTAATGTTGAGACCATTGGATGAATGAAGTGTGTGAGTTAATGCTTCAAGGTTTTATGAATTTATAAGTTGTGATTAAAACCTTGTTTTATAAGCATTGTTGTTGAAGCCATTGGTTGTATAAAAAACCTGAGTTAGGGTTTGATAAGATCATGAGTATCATTGTTATGTGAAGAATATTTTATAAGCATTTTTGTTGAAGTGAGTTGTTATGCAAAGAACTTGAACTTGAGTTAGAAAAGAACATGAGTATCATTGTTATGTGAGATTTGTTGTTGAGCATTGTTGGATACATTTTGAGTTGGATGATACATGCTTGGACTAGGGTTTGTGAGAAAGGTTTGTATCTTGAAGTGATTGGTTAAGTAGAGCTCATTGAGCCTAGTAAAGTGGATGTATGAAGTGATTTATCAAGTTCCATAAAAAAAACTATTTTATATTCTAATTTGAGTTGAGATTGAGCATTGAGTATAGAACATATTTAGTCTCTAATAATTATCTTTATGCTTCTATGATATTGAGTTGAGAAAGTGATTGAGCATTGAGTATAGAACATATTGAGTCTCTAACAATTCTCTTTATGCTTCTATGAGATTGAGTTGAGAAAGTGATTGAGTATTGAGTACAGAACATATTGAGTCTCTAACAATTATCTTTATGTTTCTATGATATTGGAAAAGTTCTGTGTGGGCTTGTTAAGAAAATTTGAGGAAAGTCTTTGAGAAGACTTGTGGACTAATTTTTATGTGAGATTTTGTGGAAGCTTGCAATACAGATTTGAGCAAGTCCTAGAGAGGACTTACTGAGAAAATTTATGCTAGACTAAATAAATTGTGTTTAGTGTAGATATTGAGTGGGCTTGTGCTAGACCGACTAGACTATGTTTATTACAAGGGTTGAGCAGATTTATGCTAGATCGAATGTACTATGTTTAGTACAAATTTGAGAGAGCTTATTGAGAAGACTTGTGCTAGACTGAATGAACTGTATTTAGTGCAAGATATTGAGCAGAGTTGTGCTAGACTAACTAGACTATGTTTAGTTCAATATTGAGATAGAGCTTTTGAGGTGGTAGAGCAGAGAGGATAGAGTCTCCAGTGGATAGATATCCATAAGCTAGGATTATTAGGATAGGTCTTCTAAGTGAGGACAAGAGTCTTCAAGTGTAGAGAGATCCATAGTCAATGCAATGGAGGTAGTATCTTCTAGAGGATCACCATCCAAAGTAGAGGAGAAGGAGTTCTCTTGTGGATAGAGATCCACAAACTAGATTTAGGGGATTAGCATCTCCTTTGGATAGAGGTCCATAAACATTATAATTGGGAAGGATTCCCAAGATATTTCTTGAGAAAATTTTAGTGAAATATTTTCTCTAGGGAGTAGTTTGCATTGGGTGAACCACGTAAATTATGTTATCTCGATTGTGTGTGGTGTTGTGTACATTTATTTGATTACTGTTGTTGATATTTCTATCTTCACATTACATATATTGGTTTAAAAAAAAAAGTAAAAAAGTGGTCTTATACTATTCACCCCCCCTCTCAGCATAAGCTTGTGTTCTTCAATTGGTATCAGAGCGGGTTCCTTTAGAAGAGTTTGATAGCCTGGAGGAAAAGTGGGCAAGAACACAATGGATCAAAAGGATCAAAGGGACGGGTCCATAAATAATATAGTACCCATATTTTATGGAAGTGACTTCTTGTATTGGTGTATGATGATGAAATTTTACCTTATGACACTTGGAAATGAAGTTTGGGATGTAGTGGAACTTGGATATGATTCAACAATCAATCCTCCTACAGATAAAGAAGGTAAGATTCTAATGCATAAAAAATCAAGAGCTACGAATGCAATTATAAGAGGGTTGCATAGATCAAAATCTATGAAGGTTATGGATTGTACAACTGTAAAAGATATGTGGGAACTTGTTGTGGCTCCTCCACAACTAGCCCCAAGAATTGGGGATCCACCTTTTTTTAAAATTTGGTTTATTTGGGATTTTGTTCTTGTTTGTGATGTTTGTCACAAATATTTATTCATGATCTTGCATTCCAAGGTTTGACTCCTTTCGATTCCATATCTTCATATCTGTTAGTTTGGTAGATCATCGAGGGTAGGAATTTAGTTTTGATTCCTTCTTTGATTGGAATCTTGATTGGGATGTTTTAGCCTTTTTGTTTGAGTTTGTTTTGATTTCGTCTACTTTTGAGTCATAGGTTCCACGGTTCTTTGGTGGTTTTATCATATGAGAATTTATCCCTTTCCTTTTGTGTTAAAAGAATCTTCGATTTTGGTTTTATGGGTGTAAAAGTTCAAAATTTGAAAAGGAATAAAAATATATATGTATTATTGTTTTATATCTCATATATAACAACAATATATATTATAATATAAAAAGAAAATAAAGTATTATTATGCACATATATTTTACATGTGTGTATAATAATAATAATAAATTCAAATAAAAACAAAAGAAAAATAAATAAAAAATTAAAAAATAGCATATATGTAGATTATTATTATTATACATATAATAATAATAATTTACATATGTCCTAAAAAAAAAAAAAAATTAAACTTTTATGTGTATATAAAATTTAAAATAAAATATATAATGATAATAGTAACAACATTATTATATTTCATATGATAAGGACAATAATATTAAAATAATAATATTATTATTATGGTCTATATAATACATGTTAAGATAAAAAAAAAAAACAATAAAAAAAAGTAATAATGCAAATGAAAAGGGTTTTCCTGTGTTTTTATTGTCTTTGTATATAAAGTAAAGCCACGTGATGTTCTTAGTTGTTAAAATTAGAAATTTAGGGTTAAATATTATATATTAAATTTTAAAGGTTTATCTAAAATCAAATTTGAGTTTGGTTGTAGGTATGAAAGCACAACAACAAGGAGTTATTGCCACCAATAAAACAACGATGCATGCATTTAACGGTACCTACAAGGAGGGCATTACTCTGTAACAATAACCCTGACACTTAGAAAAATAGTTAGGACTACACGCAAAGGGCAGAGAATCTACCAAGATGCACAAATACATGCCGAAAGGGTAGGAATTCATAATGTCGCATATCACAAAATCCCTAACCTTAATGTGATGCCATAAAGCTGTGTTGCAAAGAGGAGGCTTCATTTGGTTGCAAGATTTGTTGCTGAGGAGATTTGAGACGAAGCCCATCAAAAGGAAAGTTGGGGATGCATCTTTTCTTTTCATTTGAAGTCTGAAGCAAGTGTCTGGATTAATGTTTATGGTTACACTAGAGGAGCCCAAAGCTTACAGGAAATGCAAGACCTGGTAAAAGTTTATATTATATAATATAAATTATTTAAGTGCTTTATTAGAGTTTAATAAAGTCTATAAATTTTATATTTTATAATGTAAATATTGAGTTTCTTTATTACATTTTAATAAAGGATTTTAAACTTTACATTATGTAATATAAAATTTTAAGTTTCTTTATTAGATTTTAATAAAGTTTTTTTTTTTATATAGTTTATATTATATAATATAAATATTAACTTTCTTTATTATATTTTAATAAAGGTTTTTAAAATTTACGTTATATAATATAAAACATTAAGTGTCTTATTAGATTTTAATAAAGATCCTTAAAGTGTATATTATATCCTTAAAGTGTATATTATATAATGTAAAGTATTAAATTGCTTTATTAGATTTTAATAAAGTTTTTTATTTATTTATAAAGTTTATATTTTATAATATAAAAGATTTAGTTTCTTTATTATATTTTAATAAAGGTTTTTAAAATTTACATTATATAATATAAAATATTAAGTGTCTTATTAGATTTTAATAAGGATCCTTAAAGTTTATGTTATATAATGTAAAGTATTAAATTTCTTTATTAGATTTTAATAAGGGTCCTTTAATATTTATATTATAGGGCCCTATGGGAGTTATAAGGGGTAAAGGAGCCTTTATAATATTTTACTTGGTGGCATATAGTGGATGTTATGGATCGTATTTATGTAATTATAATATATGCAACAAGAGAAATATAAGTGTTGAGAAGAGCACTTTTCTTTGATGTTAAAGGAAAATTATAGAAAATGATGAAACAATGTAATTTGTTTTATTGTTTTGTTATTGTTTAGTTTAATATCACCAAGTAGGAGAAGTTGAAACGAATCATTGGAAGAAAATTTTAAAAGCCCAAAGAGGCCATTGTACAAAGGGGGGGCTGGAATCTATGTAACAAGAGAATTCTTCAAAATGTAATGCTTTCATTTTGGCGAAAGAAATTTTTGTGAGAAAAACTACAAGGAGAATACATTTAAGACTATTGCTTTCACTGTGTATCATTTTTGTAATTTTTTGACTTGTATTCTATTTGTTTATGCTATTAAATGGTTACAATAGGTGAATATCAAATATATTGTAAATACATTTTATCCTTTGAGTCTCGCACTTGGTCTAATATGATTGTGCTTGTTTTGCAGGTCTATTAGGTCAGGTTGTCTTATGATATATCTCTTAACTTGGGGTTTTACAGGGAGGGATTTGCTAACCAAAATTGGATGCCATTTTTATGTTTTCCAACTAACCTTGTAGATAACTTCTTTCTATGTTTATTTTCAGCATTTTATATTAATCTAATTTCCATTTCAAGGTATTATTTTCATTTTGGTCCTTCTAGAATTTTTGTTTGTCCCATTCTGGTCCTTCCAAAATTTTTGTTTGTTTTAGTTTTAGTCTTCATTCTGGTCCATTTTCCATAATTGCCTATTTTATTTCTAGTTCATTTGCTTCTATTCTGGTCCTTATCCAGAATTTTTGCACCTCCAAATACATCCATTTAATTTTTAGATAAAACACTGGTTTAGGAGGGTTACTAATGCCAAATTTACACTAGGATAGGTAAAGAAAATTAACACTAACATGCTAACTTATTAACTTCTACTAACACCAAATTCTGACATAGGGATAGTGGAACATTAAAAGTGAATATAAAATGAATCCACTAACTTAAAATGAACCACACATTAAAGAAGTGGATTCAAAAATGAAATGGACTATTCCATGCATTTTTGCATTTGGAACCTTTATAATTTTAAGATAAAACAATCTACTAATTGGGGTTCAGGGTAGACTATTTTGATATCAAGAGCACTAAAAGGAATATTGAAATATCACTACCCAAGTTCATACATGATGGTCCCCTTACCACTGAAGAGCATGTCCAAATTTATAAAGATTATATGTTCAGACATGGGATCACTCACAAAGACATTGCGTGTCGATTATTTCCTAATAGTTTTGACCATGTGACTAATGAGTGGTACAAAAATCTTCCTATAGGGTCCATTACTTTGTGGGCATAGTTGGAAGCTGCCTTCATTAGCCAATTTCAATTTTTATTACATCCTTCCATCATTTATAACCTGTTTGTGTCCTGCAAACGGTTACCAAATGAGCCTATTAGGACGTTCAATACTAGGTTCCAAAATATATACATGAATGTAACTTGCAACTTTGTGGTAGATGCTATTGTGGCTCTTTAATTATATTTTGGAGCCTTAGACCCTTTAACATCCTTGTTTGATAGAAGAAATGCTCAGGTCACTACCCTTGCCTTGGCCTACACAGAAACCATAACCATTGAGCAACAAATGAAATCACTAGGAGGGGGGTTACATCAATGGCTTGGGATGGGAAAATATGGTCCATACAACCAATTCGCCATGATGAATCAGGTAATGGCATCACAAGTCCCAAAAATGAACAATTTCCAACAACTAGGTCCATTTGCATAAACGTATTCACCATTTCCTTCTTTGCTTAACGTATCCATCCCACCACCATCCATATTTCCAAATAATCAAATGAACATGCCAGGGTTCAACATTCTTAACAATCAGTTGACCATGCCTAGATTCAGTGCAATTAATACCCAAAGCCCGACAGACTTATCCTTCGATCACACCACTTCAAAGTGTGAATCCTGGATGGAACCAAAATACTCAGAGTCAAGCCATTATGCCTGTTCTAGAAGTGGCTAATGCTAGAAATACATTTGGACCTGGAATCATAGTTCCCCAACTGTAAGGGCTTGAATCTAGGATGGATAAGTTGGAAGAACAAATGGCCAAGTTGAAAATCAATGTGGGAAACATGAACAAAAGTCTGGCACAATATTTCAGACATAACCAACCTCACAACTACAGATAAAATGGGACATATAACACTCAACCCAACAATGGACGAGTATCCAACCTCATAGCTAATCAGACAGATGCTTTGGAAGATTATGGTGAGTTGGAATCTTGTGATGATGAATTGCCACATTGTTGCCAAGGGAAGCAATATGCTTTGGTAACTAAAGTTGTCCACATCCAAGAGAGTGAGGAAGAGGATTATGTTGAGGTCTTAAGAGAAGAAGATGAAGAAAATTTGGAAGTCCAAGCCACTAGACGTTTTGGAAAAGGAAATCATCAGTATTACACAAGAAGTTCTAAAGATCCCAAAACTTTGTCCACTCCTCCAAACAACCCCTTACTTCCTCCTGATACAAAAGGTGAGGTTAATCCACCTCCTCCATCGACTGTGGAGAAGTCCAAGCTAGAAAAAAAATGACAAATTTAGAAAAACTCACTTATGACTTAGAAGAAGACATGAAGAGAAATAAGGCTAATATCTCGTTGTTTGAAGTAGCAAAAATTTTGAGTCAAGAGATAGGTTTACCAAAAGGATTTAACCAACCTAGTAAATTTTGTAAAGCTAAGGGTGTCAAGTTTCAATTGGTTCTAAAAAGGGAAAGATGAGAAGTACATCCCTTTATCATAACCATAAAAATTGTAGGCAAAACTGAAGAATTCAACCGCTGTGCAGTCAACAAAAAATTGCAGAGGACAAAAATAAATTATTATTTATTTAAAAAACCTTCCAAATTACAACATATGCATTTGAAATAATATATATAAAGGGAAGGAGATAGTGGGTACGAAAAAGTTGGAGGGATAAGGAATGTAGTTGGAGAGATAGAAGGGAGATGGAGGGATAAGGAGAGGAAGGTGTGGAGAAATAACGGGACGGAGATGAGATGGAGGGATAAGGGAGTTAGGGAAATGTAGGAGGGAGTTTAGGGGAATAAAAAATTGCTGACAAAGTTTTAGGAGATGCCGACAATTCAAAAAACAAATTCTGATGACAAATGTAGGGAGATTTCACACTGAAGCTTAGAAAGATATTTTTCTAAGCCAGTTTCGAAACAACCCTATTCACACTTGTAACATTCTCCCCCTTAAATTTGAGAGGACTGACTACACATTCTCTCAGCTTTACAAATTGAGCTGTAGTCATCGCTTTGGTGAAGATGTCAATGACGTTCTCCAAAGTGTGACAAAGATTGAAGCTCAACAATGTCATGTTCCACCATATCTCTGATGAAGTGGTACTTCATATCAAAATGCTTGGTTCTGCTATGGTGGACAAGATTATATGCCAAATGAATGGCACTGATGTTGTTGCAGTAGATTCTGGTCGGACCACTTTGCTGTTCTCCAATCTCTTCTAGTATTTTCCTTAGCCACAAGGCTTGAGTACTTGCATAAGTAACCACTATATACTCAGCTTCTATTGAAGATAGCGCTACTACTATCTGCTTTTTGGAACTCCAAGTTATTAGTCCTGATCCAAGACTAAAACGGTTTCCTGATGTTGACTTCCTGTCATCAATATTGCTACCCCAATCACTATCACTGAAGCCTACAAGCTTGATAGTGTTACATTTATGGTATTGGATTCCAAAATCCAATGTACCCTTCACATATCTCAAAATTCTTTTAGCTTCCTGCAAATGCAGCTTTGAGGGGTTAGACATAAATCTAGAAACAAGAGATACAACATACTGAATATCTGGTCTGGTGTTTGCGAGAAACATCAAACTCCCAACCATGCTTCTGAAAGTGGTCACGTCAACTTTTGGTGCTCCATCATCTTTGCTTAGTTGGATCCCATGTCCAACTGGAGTTGCAACTGGTTTGCAATGCTCCATAGCAAACTTCTTGATCATGTCCTGAGCATACTTATGTTGACAGATGAAGATCCCTTTATCTGACTGATGAACTTCCATTCCAAGATAATAGTGCATTAATCCAAGATCTTTCATCTCAAACTGCATCATCATGGAGTGTTTGAACTCCCTATTCATTGTTTCATTACTACCCATAAAAATAAGATCATCCACATACAAGCAGACTATGAGGATGTCATTACCTTGCTTTAGGTAGTAGAGTGTGGGTTCATTTTTGCTTCTGGTGAACCCATAATCTTTGAAGTACCCATCAATGCGTGAGTACCAAGCTCTTGGTGCCTATTTGAGGCCATAGAGTGCCTTCTTCAATCTGTAAACAAGGTGTTCCTTACCTTGCACTTCAAATCCCTGTGGTTGCTCAACATAAACTTCTTTTGTCAAGTAACGATTAATAAATGCACTCTTAACATCCATGTGTTGTACTTGCCATCCTTTGTGTGCAGCTAAGGCAAGAACTGTTCTAATTGTCTCCTGTATGGCTACAGGAGCAAAAATCTCTTCATAATCTCTTCCATACTTCTGAGTAAAACCCTTTGCCACTAACCTTGCCTTATGCTTCTCAATGCTTCCATCAGCATTAAACTTGGTCTTGAAGATCCATTTACAGCCAACACATTTCTTCCCTTTAGGAATCTTCACGAGCTCCCAAGTTTCGTTGTTTTTTATAGAGGTTATCTCCTCTTCCATGGCATCTTGCCAAATCTTCTGAGTACATGCCTTCTCATAACTACAAGGTTCAAGTTGTGCACTAGTTAACAAAGCATAGTTAACTTGATCTCCTCTAGGTTCTTGTTGGGATTCATCATCACCATACAAGTGCATACTTTCTAATCTGTGTAAAACAAAATCCATTTCACTAGCTTGACTCCTAGTATATCTTCTTGAAAAATTCTTATCCAACATCTGAGATGATGGATGATACTGTAAATTTCTCTTACCTTTGGATGGAACATCAATATCCATTGGTGAGGAACTTACTGATCGCTGTGGAGAAGGACTTGGAGAAGCATTTGAATCTGAATATGGACTTGGTGGATGTGTGGGCGGAGACTACTTTCCTTTCTATGGTAGCTGTGGTTGCACCTGCTGAGCAACTACATCAGTGGCTTCAACATCATTGAATATTTGGGGCTTACCCCACTCTCCCCCTTCATCAAAAATCACATCCCTTGAAATCACTATCTTTCGAGTTGTAGGATTGTAGAGTCTATACCCTTTTGTGTTTTCACAGTATCCTACAAAAATGCAAGCTTGACTCTTTGGATCTAACTTCTTTCTCAGCTCATCAGGAATGTGAGCATATGCCAATGAACCAAATACTATGAAATACTTCACATTTGGTTTCTTACCATACCAGGCTTGGTAAGGTGTCTTCCCTTTCAAACTTGAAGTAGGACTTCTGTTCAAGATGTGAACACTAGTCCTTGTTGCATCTCCCCAATATGCATTACTCAAATGCTTTGTCTGAAGCATTGATCTCGCCATCTCCACAATGGTGCGATTCTTTCTTTCTGCTACACCATTCTGTTGTGGAGTGTAGGCAGTTGTGAACTACCTCTTGATGCCATGATGTTTACAAAAATTCAAAAATTGATTAGAGGAGTATTCTCCTCCTCTATCTGATCTAAGACATTTTATTGAATATCCACTCTCACTTTCAACTTTTGCTTTAAAATCAACAAAGCATGCAAATGCTTCATCCTTATGCTTCAAAAAGTATATCCAACACATTCTTGTGCAATCATCAATGAAAATTAGGAAGTAAGAGTGATTACCTAGACTCTTGGTCTGCATCGGACCACAAATGTCTGAATGTACCAACTGAAGAGGATAGCTGGCCCTCCATGCTTGTCCACGAGGAAATTTTGATCTGGCATGCTTGCCCAAGGCACACCCTTCACATACTTCCTTACTATCTTGAACTTTGGGAAGTCCAGTCACCATTGCTTGTGAAGTTATCAATTTCAAATTTGCAGAATTCAAGTGACCATATCTCAAGTGCCATAGGACACTTGGATTGGTAATAGCTACATTTGCTAACTTATTTCCTCCTGGCTGGCCAAAATTCAAAGGGAATAATCTATTTTTCGACATTGGCACTTGTGTAATGATTCTATTACTATGGTTTTTGTCAAAAATGGTGCATTTACCCTCATCAAAAATCAACTTATAATTCTTTTCAAGCATTTGACCAACACTTAAAAGATTATGTTGGAGATGGGGTGTATAATAGATATCATTTACTTTTTTGACTCCTTCTTTAGTTGGAACTACCAGAGCTCCAATGCCTTCGGGCACTCGGAGGTGGCCGAATTTTACCTGCTCTATTCGCCCAATCGTCGTTCGCCAACACGTGCCAATTGTTGCCCGCCACGTGGCGGTATTTTGCCCAATCACCTGCTGCCAAAAAAGCCACCTACCACCAATCATCGCTTGCCACATGTCAAGCTCTGCTACTGCCACATATCCAGTTGCCTTGGGATCCGAGCCAATCCTGCTCATGATCGTCGTCCTCTGCGCCTGCATTGAAAACTGTGCTCACATTGAAAACTGTGCCTACCTCGAGAACCGTGCCCTATAGGTCAAACCGCGTGCCTCGGGATCCATGCCCGACCTGGAACACACCTGGGATTTGATACAAGATGAAGAATTCAACCACTGTGCAGTCAAAAAAAAATTGCAGAGGACAAAAATAAATTATTATTTATTTAAAAAACCTTCCAACTTACAACATATGCATTTGAAATAATATATAGAAAGGGAAGGAGGTAGTGGGTACGAATAAGTTGGAGGGATAAGGAAGGTAGTTGGAGAGATAAGGGGAGGAAGGTGAGGAGAAATAAGGGGACGGAGATGAGATGGAGGGATAAGGGAGTTAGGGAAATGTAGGAGGGAGTTTAGGTGAATAAACTATTGCCGACAAATTTTTAGGAGATGCCGACAATTCAAAAAACAAATTCTGACGACAAATGTAGGGAGATTTCACACTGAAGCTTAGAAAGAGATTTTTCTAAGCCAGTTTCAAAACAACCCTATTCACACTTGTAAAAAAAAATTTACACAATTGTTTGATAGATTCAGGTGCTTCGACCAACATCATGCCCCTGGAAATTTGCCAAAATTTAGGACTCACACCAATCCCTTCTAAGAGCAAGGTGGTACAATTGGATAGATCTATGATGGATGCAATTGGAGGTCTAAATGATGTCCTCATTCAGATTAACTCGGAACCTAGGGTTCAACATCACATAGATATATTGGTGCTTAATATTCCTACCAAATATGAAATGGTATTGGGAAGGGATTGGAGTAAAAATATGAATGGGTATATTGTAACATATTCTTCCCATATGTGGTTACCTTGGAGAGGAGTAGCAAATAAAATTTGGGTGGACAGTGAACCTAGACTCAAGGATATGATAACTGAATACAATAGACCCAACGAAATCCAATATGTTGAAACTGAATTAGGGGCCTATATCTTGGACATAGAAGAAACTATCGTAGTACCTCAAAAGGAGAATTTTTCTTGTAACACTTTAGAAGAGGATAATATGGTTTGGACTCTAAGATTTGATGGATCTAAGTCAAAACAAGGTGTTGGATCTGGTATCGAACTTACATGTCCCGGTAGCAAGCCTATGCTTGCTGCCTATAGATTACAGTTTCCAGCCACCAACAACGTGGTAGAATATGAAGCCCTTATTTTTGGACTTCAATTTTCCCTAAGGAAGAAGGTAAAATGTCTCAAAGTGTTGGGAGATTCGGAGTTGGTGGTTAAAAAAGTTAAAGGGCAATATACTTGTCGAGATAAAATATTAAGCCTTTACAAAACCAGAGTTAAGGATTTGATAGATGAGTTTGATGCGTTCAATATATCCCTTATCTCTAGGAAAAATAATCGCATGGCAGATTCTTTAGCTGTAGCCGCAAGTATGCTTAAACCTATGGACCATAAAAAGTGCAAGAAATTCTCAATCGAATTAGTGCCTTGCCCTTCGATACCAGATAATGTTACTAATTTTCAAGTATTCGATAGTGACAGACATGTGTTCAATTTTGTCACTAATTCTAGCATTTTTGAAAATCAGGTAATGGATGAAGACAAGAGAGGGCAAGAAGAAATGGAATTGCAATACGAAGCAACCGGAGTGTGGAATGATATGCCGAATGGTATGGCTTCGTTAGAGAAAATATTTGACATTGGATATCAAGTGAAGAGAGGAAGAAAGGTACCACCCCCTAAAGACTCATGTGAGTTAATCAACTTAGGGAGTGCAAAAAATCCATGAGAAGTATTCATTGCCAAGGCATGTACAAGACAAGAAAGGGAGTCTATAGCTCATGCATTAAAGGAATATATCGACTGCATAGCTTGGAGCTATAAATATTTGAAAACTTATGATCAAAATGTGATAATGCATACAATTCCATTAAAACCTGACTCCAAGCCTTTCAGACAGAGACAAAGAACGGTCAACCCGATTTTAGAGCCACTAATAGAGAAAGAGGTGAAGAGATTGCTAGAAGCAAAAATCATCTTTCTTGTTAGACATTCCACATGGGTGGCCAATCTTGTCCCGGTAAGAAAGAAGAATGGAGAGATAAGGTTGTGCATAGATTTTAGGAATCTGAATAAGGCTTACCAAAAGGATAATTACCCATTACCCACTATCGATGAGATTCTTCAAAAGGTAAATGGGTTAGAAATGATGTCATTTTTGGATGGTTATTTAGGATATAATCAGATTCTCATTCATCCAAATGATAGAATGAAAACGGCCTTCACAACAAAATGGGGAACATTCGCATATAGGAGGATGTCGTTTGGATTATTGAATGCAGGTGCAACTTTCCAATGAGCCATGGATTTCACGTTCAAAGGGCTCATTGGTAAGTGTATCATTGTTTACGTTGATGACATTCTTGTCTTCTCTAAGAAAAGGGAAGATCATGTTAGGGACTTGAGAAAAGTACTTCAAAGATGTAGGGAACATGGGATCTCCCTTAATCCAAAAAAATACATCTTTGGAGTAACATAAGGTAAGCTATTAGGTCATGTCATTTCCAAGGATGGGATTGCTATTGATCCAGAAAGAATCTCAACTATACTAGCCATTCCTCCACCTAATAGCAAGAAAGAGTTAAGATCCTTTTTCGATAAGATTAACTTTGTGAGAAAATTTATTTCAGGTTTTTCCGAGATTGCCAAGCCTTTGAACGACATGTTAAAGAAGGATATTCAGATCAAATGGACAAATGAAAATAGGGAAGCTTTCAAAAGCATCAAGGATGCTATCTCTAAAGCCCCTGTTTTAATTAGTCTAGATTATTCTAAGTCGTTCTATGTCTATACTTTTGCTTCAAATCATTCTTTTGCGAGTGTCTTAACCCAAAAGAGTGAGGGTAGCATTGAAAATCCCATAGCCTTCTTGAGTGCTCCATTGAAGGATGCAAAGCTGAGATATTCTATCTTGGATAAACAAATGTATGCCCTATTCAAGACCATCAAGAAATTTAGGCATTATCTAGTTCACAGTAAAGTTTTTGTGGTAGTTCCTGACCCGACCGTTAAGGCTATGTTTTTGCAAAATGAACTAGGTGAAATATGGGGAAAATGGATTTTGACCCTTCAAGAATTCGATTTGGAAATCTGACCCATGAAAATAGTTCGTGGACAAGGTTTGGTCAAGGTAATTGCAAAAATTGATCCATTGATATCATGCCAGCATTACGAGGTAGATGACATAACCAAATATGAATGGTATGTTGACATTGCATATTTCTTGTTGCATGGTAAGTGTCCATTACATTTAAATTCCACTCAACGCAGAGCTTTGCATTTGAAATCTATGAATTTTTTTATTAAATCTAGTGTTTTGTACAAGAAGAACCACGAAGGGATTTACCTTCGTTGTGTTAATCAAGAAGAAGCGACCCAAGTACTTAAGGATTTCCATGGTAAGTATGGAATGGGACATGGGTCAGCCAATGCGACAGCCCATCAAATCCTAAGGGCTGGATACTATTGGCCCCATATATTCAAGGATGCACATGCTCATGTGAGATCGTGCCACATATGCCAAGTGGCGGCCAATAGAGAAAGAAATGTTGCAATGCCACTACAATCTGTGGTAGAGGCAAGACCTTTTGCACAATGGGGATTAGATTTTGTTGGGATTATCAATCCCAACTCATCCGATTCCCATAAATATATCCTTACTGCCATAGACTACTGCACAAGGTGGACCGAAGCTATTCCTACTAAGCATGCCACTTCAGAGGTTGTCATTAAGTTTTTAGAGGATAACATTGTTACTCATTTTGGAATGCCCAACGCAATTGTAAGTGATAATGGCTCTGCCTTTTCTTCTTTGGAGTTTGCAAATTGGGCATATGATAATATGGTAAGCTTGAAATTCTCCTCAAATTATTATCCACAAGGTAATGGTTTGGTGGAATCCTCTAACAAGAACTTGTTGTGTGTAATAAAAAGGTTACTTGAAAAGAACCCTAGGGATTGGCATAGCAAGTTAAAGTTTACCCTTTGGGCTGATAGGATCAGAACTAAAGAATCAATAGGAACATCTCTGTATCATTTAGTCTATGGGTAGGATCCCATCTTTCCCACAAATTTAAGGTTACAAACATTGCACTTCATGAAAGAGTATGTTGGAACTAATGATAAACTTGAAGCTAGGTTGACGCAGTTAATGCATCTTGAGGAGAAAAGAGATGAGGCTATGCTTCATTTCAGCAAACATCAAGATGTAGTAAAAATATGGTTTGATAAGAGGTCTAAAATAAAAACGTTTAAAATTTTAGACCTAGTTTTGTTGTGGGATAAAAGACACGAAAAGAAAGGAGATCATGAAAATTTTGATTGTTTATGGTTGGGTCCATATCAAATTTCTAAAGTCCTAGGTGAGAATAGTTTTTGACTAAAAACCTTGGATGGGAACGATTTGGCTTTGCCTGTTAATGGGCTGCATCTAAAGCACTACTTCCAGGCCTGAAAGGGGTAGAGTCTTGTATTATATGTAAATATGCTCGTGTTTTAAGAATGTTGAGTTTAGTTGTATGTTTGTATTCATTCACTTCTGATTTTGTGTCTTTTGTACATAGTTTGAAGGTGTTGGTTTTGATTGGTTTGGGTTTTTGGATGTGTGGTGTTTTGTTGTCATTTATTTTAGTTTTGTGTTTACGGTGCGTTCTTGTGAAGATGTCAGTTTATGTCCTTATGAATGTTCACTAAGACCAAGAGAATGTGAAACATCAGAATTGTATTGCAGAAGGCTCCACAATTATCACAAACATATTAAAGTATATCGTTTGAAACTTGTGATGCAGGAAGTTGTCAATTTTGTAAATTAGGGTAAAATATTTTACGTGCTCCATCTCATTCAACTTCATTTCATGATACCTTCCACCTTGCATTGCACCTCACTTGCATCTACATTTCAAAGGCAATCATCGAAAACATGTCAAATTCTCTTAGGATCATTGCACAATATACACTAAGAAGATCTTGAGATTGGGAACTGATGTCGAAACCGTCTTGAACCAAACACAATTTACACATGTTAAAAGCATCTTGGGTAAAATGGTCAAAACCATACTTGGGAGAAAGTGCGAGGTGAAAAGAGTCATTCTTGTCGGTCCTATCATGCGACATAGTCCATAAAGTAGTGGTTTTCACCACTTTCACAATACTTGAAAACCCAAAATCAGAGTAGTAAGGATAGGGTCAAATTCTCATCATACTTAGGTTGAGAATCCGATTCCCCAAAGCTCTGATTCTACCTCCATCACACCATGGACTATTGAGTCATAAGGATCGTACTACATGTCCCCTCAGAAGGATGGGTAGTCATCCCCAAGATTCAAGAAATTTAAAGCAAAAATTTCACCATTTCACTTCCATCACACCACCAATTATTGAGTTGTAAGGATTGTACTACATGTCCCCTCAGAAGGATGGGTAGTCATCCCCAAGATTCAAGAAATCAAAATCCAAATCATGGACTATGGGGCTAACCTCCACCGGGGCTATAGATGCTTGATTGGTAGTGGAGTATGCTCATGCGTGGTGACATGTCTCGTTTAAAAGTGAGATCTCTGACCGCTCACATGGATAGGCTAGCCTGGCAGTTTCATCCATAACAGGTTTAATTATTTTGGTCAAGATGAGGTAATAAAATCATATCAGAGTAGTAAGGATAGGGTCAAATTCTCATCATACTTAGGTTGAGAATCTGATTCCCCAAAGCTCTGATTCCACTTACACACACAGGTTCTGGATGGTAGCGGTTCATAACTGAGCTCTTGATCTGGTAAATGAATTCATGGCACACACATTTGGTCCTAAGAGGATTAGATAGTTTGTATGTTTGTTTATGGTACTAGAATGTTTGAATATCTATAAAGCAAGACATCCACATTATAGCATCTTTTCCTGCAAGAATCATCCATAACTTATCATATGCATTTATGTGACATTGACAATGGAATGTGGAATAGTTTCAACCGATAAGGAATGAATCCCTTTGCGCAAGCTGAGCGGATGCTGAATAATTTTGATGATTCATGTCTTTCTGGTTTGCTTGCATTCTTTGGATACTTGCTGATGCCTTACAATTTTTTGGGTTTTGTGTGTTTTCAGGTTGGGTTCTCACCCGAAACGCTCAGGAGCATTTCCCATGCAGAGTCGCCATTTGTTGTGGTTGCTCCACAACTAGCACCAAGAATTGGGGACCCATATTTTTTTAAAATTTGGTTTATTTGGGCTTTTGCTCTTGTTTGTGATGTTTGTCACAAATATTTATTCATGAGCTTGCATTCCAAGGTTTGACTCCTTTCGATTCCATCTCCTCATCTCTGTTAGTTTGGTAGATCATCGAGGGTAGGGATCCGGTTTTGATTCCTTGTTTGATTGGAATCTTGATTGGGGTGTTTTAGCCTTTTCGTTTGAGTTTGTTTGGATTTCATCTACTTTTGAGTCATAGGTTCCACGGTTCTTTGGTGGTTTTATCATATGAGCGTTGCTCCCTTTCCTTTTGCGTTAAAAGAATCTTGGATTTTGGTTTTATGGGTGTAAAAGTTCAAACTTTGAAAAGGAATAAAAATATATATGTATTATTGTTTTATATCTCATATATATAACAATAATATATATTAAAATATAAAAAGAAAATAAAGTATTATTATGCACATATATTTTACATATGTGTGTATAATAATAATAAAAATTTCAAATAAAAACAAAAAATAAATAAATAAAAAATAAAAAAATAGCATATATGTAGATTATTATTATTATACATTATATGTATAATAATAATAATTTACATATGTCCTAAAATAAATAAAAAAATAAAAATTAAAAATTAAACTTTTATATGTATATAAAAGTTTAAAATAAAAAGATATAATGATAATAGTAATAATATTATTATATTTCATATGATAAGGACAATAATATTATCATATTTCATATGATAAGAATAATAATATTATTATTATGGTCTATATAATACATGTTAAGATAAAAAAAAAAAAAAAAAGCAATAAAATAAAGAAAAAGCAATAATGCAAATGAAAAGGGTTTTCCTGTGTTTTTATTGCCTTCATATTGTATATAAAGTAAAGCCACGTGATGTTCTTAGTTGTTAAAATTAGGAATTTAGGGTTAAATCATATATATTAAATTTTTAAAGGTTTATCTAAAATCAAATTTGGGTTTGGTTGCAGGTATGGAAGCGCACCAACAGGAGTTATTGCCACCAATAAAATAGTGAGGCATCCATTTAACGGTGCCTACAGGGAGGGCGTTACTCTGTAGCAACAACCTTGACACTCAAAAAAATAGCTAGGACTACACGCAAAGGGCAGAGAATCTGCCAGGATGCACAACTACATGCCGAAAGGGAAGGAATTCATGATGCCGCATATCACAAAAACCCTAACCCTAATGTGATGCCATAAAGCTGTGTTGCGAAGAGGAGGCTTCCTTTGGTTGCAAGATTTGTTGCTGAGGAGATTTGAGACGGAGCCCATCAGGAGGAAAGTCGGGGGTGCATCTTTTCTTTTCATTTGAAGTCTGAAGCAGGTGTCTAGATTAATGTTTATGGTTACACCAGAGGAGCGCAAAGCTTACAGGAAATGCAAGACCTGGTAAAAGGTTTATATTATATAATATAAATTATTTAAGTTCTTTATTAGATTTTAATAAAGTCTATAAATTTTATATTTTATAATGTAAATATTGAGTTTCTTTATTACATTTTAATAAAGGACTTTAAACTTTACATTATGTAATATAAAATTTTAGGTTTCTTTATTAGATTTTAATAAAGTTTTCTTTTTTTTATATAGTTTATATTTTATAATATAAAATATTAAGTTTCTTTATTATATTTTAATAAAGGTTTTTAAAATTTACATTATATAATATAAAACATTAAGTGTCTTATTAGATTTTAATAAGAATCCTTAAAGTGTATATTATATAATGTAAAGTATTAAATTGCTTTATTAGATTTTAATAAAGTTTTTTTTTTTTTATAAAGTTTATGTTTTATAATATAAAAGATTTAGTTTCTTTATTATATTTTAATAAAGGTTTTTAAAATTTACATTATATAATATAAAATATTAAGTGTCTTATTAGATTTTAATAAGGATCCTTAAAGTTTATGTTATATAATGTAAAGTATTAAATTTCTTTATTAGATTTTAATAAGGGTCCTTTAATATTTATATTATAGGGCCCTATGGGAGTTATAAGGGGTAAAGGAGCCTTTATAATATTTTACTTGGTGGCATATAGTGGATGTTATGGATCGTATTTATGTAATTAAAATATATGCTACAAGAGAAATATAAGAGTTGAGAAGAGCATTTTTCTTTGATGTTAAAGGAAAATTATAGAAAATGACGAAACAATGTAATTTGTTTTATTGTTTTGTTATTGTTTAGTTTAACATCACCAAGTAGGAGAAGTTGAAACGAATCATTGGAAGAAAATTTTAAAAGCCCAAAGAGGCCATTGTACGAAGGGGGGCTGGAATCTGTGTAACAAGAGAATTCTTCGAAATATAATGCTTTCATTTTGGCAAAAGAAATTTTTGTGAGCAAAACTACAAGGAGAATACATCTAAGACTACTGCTTTCACTGTGTATCTTTTCTGCAATTTTTTGACTTGTATTCTATTTGTTTATGCCATTAAATGGGTTACAATAGGTGAATGTCAAATATATTGCAAATACATTTTATCCTTTGAGTCTCGCACTTGGTCTAATCTGATTGTGCTTGTTTTGCAGGTCTATTAGGTCAGGTTGTCTTATGATCTATCTCTTAACTTGGGGTTTTGCAGGGAGGGATTTGCTAACCAAAATTGGATGCCATTTTTATTTTTCCAGCTAACCTTGTAGATAACTTCTTTCTGTGTTTATTTTCAGCATTTTAGATTAATCTACTTTCCATTTCAAGGTATTATTTTCATTCTGGTCCTTCCAAAATTTTTGTTTGTCCCATTCTGGTCCTTCTAGAATTGCCTATTTTATTTCTAGTTCATTTGCTTCTATTCTGGTCCTTATCCAGAATTTTTGCACCTCCAAATACATCCATTTAATTTTTAGATAAAACACTGGTTTAGGAGGGTTACTGATGCCAAATTTACACTAAGATAGATAAAGCAAATGAACACTAACATGCTAACTTACTAACTTCTACTAACACCAAATTCTGACATAGGGATAGTGGAACATTAAAAATGAAGATAAAATGAATCCACTAACTTCAAAATGAACCACACATTAAAGACACAGATTCTAAAATGAAGTGGACTATTCCACGCACTTTTGCATTTGGAACCTTTCTAATTTGAAGATAAAAGAGTCTACTAATTGGGGTTCAGGGTAGACTATTTTAATATCAAGAGCACTAAAAGGAATAAATATTTTGCACTTTGGAAGTTTTGAAGGTCATGATTACTAAGCAATGTTTGAAAGGAACCGTAAAGGCCCCTTGTTAACTATCACTTGCAAGTTTTGAGTTATTCTGGTATACATGTTTTATTTTATATGAATGTTTGCTTACCAGAACCTTGGAGAAATGAATGAGTCTCATTTAATTTCTTTGCAAGAGAGAGTTTTCAATTCAATACTCTATTTGTGGTGATCATTTTGCAATAGGGCAAAATATTCACTCAATAGAACTACTGGATAACATATATGAAGGAGATAAAGTGTCATGAAATCTAAGATCAAAAATCTCAAAGGAGAGTTTGAAAACTTAAGAATATGAGATGATGAAAACATTCGTGACTATCTCAGCAAGATTGATGAACTTGTACACGAGATGAGAGAACTTGGAATGAAGATCAATGAATTTGATGCTTGTAATAAGATCTTGAGAACTCTTCCAAAAAGGTACAGTGAAAATGTCTCTGCTATAGAAACATCAATTGATAGTAATTGTTCGACAAGAAATTCTTTGCTTGCCATGCTTACAACTTTTGATATAATAACAAAATATCATATCCCTTCGAACGAGGTTGCATTCAAAGTGAACAAGAAGATAAATGGTAAGAAGTCAGAATCAAGCAGTGAGTCATCCAGTGATGAAGAAGCTAACTATGGTAGAAGAGATAAAGGTTACAAAAGACCCATAGATCTAAGATCTATTAAGTGTTTCAATTGTGGAAAGTATGGATATTTTACAACAGAATGTAAAGAGACAAAGAACAACAATGGTAAAGAAAAATAGGATCATAGGTAAGGGGAATAATAAAGATACAAGTACAATAAGAAAGGCAAGTATGGACAAAGCATACAATGCGAATAATGCAAGTAAGTACTCAAATGATAGTGATGCTAGTTTTTCAAACAATGATAGAAATGAAGTCCTATTTATGATTGAAGAAAAATAACCAGTTAATAAAAGGACTCCAGTTATTCTTAAGTGTTATAGATGTGGTAAATTTGGAAATCTTGAAGATGATTACACAAGGGATGGTTATAGTTTTAGTTATGATGACTATGAAGATGCACTTGAAATACCAGATTAAAATATTATAATGGCATTAGAATAAGAAGTAAGTGATCCTATAGAAGACAAGCCAAAAGAAAGTAATGATATGGACAAAGGCAAAAAAATGAGGATTATTCAGTAGAGAATAGTTATGACCTCAAGGGAGAACTTATCTATGCTATTAGCATGGTAAATAAGGTAACAAAGCAACAATCTAATATTTAAATTTAGTTTCAAGAATGTGATGAAGAGACATTATTGCTCATAGAGGATTTAGAAAAATCAAAGGCTAAGGCAAACATGTTCAAAGATAAGTTACAAGAAAATATTTTGGAATGTGAGAACTTAGCACAAGAAGTGGCACTACTAAAGAAAGATTTAGAGGATTCCAAGAATAAGTTATACAAGTGTGTAAATAGTGCAAAGAGTGTGGATAAAATAGTCGAGATACAAATAGGAGAAACAAACAAGACATGACTTGGTTCTAAATAGGTTCAAAACAAATGGGAAGAGTATTATACGTCCAGTATTAGAGAAGAAGAAACTTCAAAAGAATATACATCAAAAGAAAATAGTGTAAGAGGAAGTGAGACATCAGAGGATGAGTTGGACAATAAAGGGTTCAACAAAGATAGGAACAATGCATAGATAAGATATAGACGAAACAACAATCATAATAGAAGACCAATGAGGTCAAGACAATGAAGCTTCAATGGAAGATGTTTTTCATGTCATAGGTTTGGGCACATGGATTCACAATGCAACGACACATGGAAGACATGAATATGGGAAAGGATAGCTTTTCCATGGGTATTGTTACTCATGTAATGAATTTGGTCACAAGGTAATGAATTTTAGGGTTCATGATAGAAGAAGATATGGCTTCACTAGGAGAAATCCTAATACATTTGTACCTCCAAAGAATAATAACATTAAGTGATATAAGTGCAATAATTATGGTCACACAACAAGATGGTGTAGAGCAAATATTCCAAAAATAAGTATGAACAGGAATAGGAATATGAATAGGAACAAGAACATGAATAGGAATAGGAATATGGATAAGAATATGAGCAGGAACAAGAATGATGATAGGAATAGGAACAAGAAAAGGAACAAGAATGCTGATAGAAATAGGGATGATGACTTGGATAGAAACAGTCAGAGGAGACAGAAAACTCAGAAAAGAAGGGAAAAGGATAAAGGTAAAGAACAATGATTTTGAGGAGTAGAAATATTCCCACCCTAGAATTAACCACCTCATGAGGAGGTGGTAGAGGGGCTAAGCTAAGAGGCTCATTCTTAGCCTTGAGCCCCAAAGGTGACCCTTTTCCATTGATGTCAAAGGGGGAGAGATTTGTGTATTGGGGAGATATTTTATATGGGGAGAGATTTGATATCTGAAAGAGCATTGAGCTAGGGGGAGAAATATACCAGGGGGATTAGAATAAAAAAAAAGGTTAGGTTTTGGTAAGAAGAGTATGGGTTACCATCAATGACAAAGGGGGAGATTGTTGGACATTTTGAGTCCCTAAGACAAAGTTGTCATTGATGTCACCAGATGAAGTCATCAGTAATACCAAATATTTTAGCAGGAAATAAAGGGGATAAATATGGTTATTTGATATCCAGGAAGAAGGCTAAAGATCAAGTGAAACAGTGCAAAAGACAAAAGTTAAAAAGGAGCTATAATATTTATTTTATATAAATTCAGTGAGAATTTAAATTTTATAAATAAATATTAAAGGTATTTTATCAAAGGAATAATATTATAATAGTGTTTATTACAATATTAAATGTGCCATGGGGAAAACCCAAATAAAATATTTATAATTCTTATTATAATGTTTTATAAGGGAAAAGTGGGTTTTATAAAGTTTAAAGATATTTTAATAAACCCAAAGGTTGGGTTTAAGACCAAAGGCATTCAAAGCCTTTACGATCTTTGTCGACGTCATAAAAGACAAAAAGGAAAGTGCTGACATTTTCAAAGTAATGGAGAAAGCAATATAAATACTTTGCCCAAAGGGCATAAACATTTATCCTTGCTCGATTAAAAATATTGCATGCAAATTAATTAAGACAAGAGCTCGTGAGAAGAAAACTGTGAATTTTGTGTTTGTCTTGTTGGTGAAAGGAAACAAAGGGGAAAGCATTGAATGTTTGAAAATCAACTAGGCACCTTGGCCTAGTGGCAAGTGGGTTGTAGCTTATGTTTTGTGTGTGGTGAGCAGAAATTCATATCCCGAAAAACATTCATTTCTCTTCCATAAATTATCAATCCGGTAAGTTCATAAACTTATGAGTGTCACGCACAGTATATGCCTACAGTGCAGGGGAATGAATTCCTTATGTACCTTATTCAGTTTGGTGGGGGATGTGTATGCATTTTTATTTCAGCCAAACTAAATAACTAAGTGCAGAAAATTAAACAACTAAATTAAAGTGCTAAAAATAAATGTACAAAAATAAAATACGATAAAATAAACACACACCTAAAAAGAAGGAAAGAAAGCAGTAAAATAATCTACAGAAATCAAATACAAAAATTCAACAAGGGAGGAATTTTGCAGGGAGTGGCCCAAGTTCCCGTAGATAGTCCACCCAGCTAGCTGCGTAGATCTTGCTCAAATAAGAGGAATTGCACTCCTAATAAATTTGACAAGAAGTAAAATAAATAAAATCCTCTATAAAATTGATCGTCCTTCCATCAGGGAAGACCTATGCATTTATACAATGCACAACCTTCCCTTGTTACAAATTTAGGCAAGTCTATTTTAGACTTGTAATTATAGTAGATATGCTGTAAATATTTTAGCCATACAATCCTAACAATCATGCAATAATAATAACAATCACGCTCTAATTTTATCCATAGGATAAATTAGGTGTATTCTATTTTGATATCAGTAATAAATCCATTCGCATGTTTGTCCATCTTAGTCACCAATGCAAAATAGATTATTTTCCTAATTTGTCACATTATCTGTTCACGCACATTGATTTACTAGATAATTGCATTGTCTTATTCAAACACATCGATTTTCCAGATAATTGTTGCTCTATTATGTTCATGAGAAAATAATCCTCACCTTGCAAATTTTAATCGGCCAATCACTTAATAATAGAGGTTTTTTATTTACTTTAATAATAATGTACAAAATATCTCCCCCTTCTTCTTCATGTGATTTGGTTTCTATCCCAACTTGGAGCATATGACATGAATTCAATGGTCAACATGGTCCCACTTGCTCGCTTAGTCAATATTGCAAAGTATTGAGGCATGGAGGCACCTTCTTTATGAGGAAGGTGCCTAATTTTTTTGGGTGCCTTCTTCATAAGGAATGCGTCTACTTCAGTTGGGCGCCTTCCTTGAAGAGGAAGGTGCCTATTTTTGCTGGGCACCTTCCTTGAAGAGGAAGGCACCTATTTCTACTGGGAACCTTCGTTGAAGAGGAAGGCACATGCATTTATACATGCATTTATACACATTTCCCACTAAAAACACCAATCAAGCATAATATTGGATTTTCTATGAATTATATGCATAGATTATATAAAATACATATCAAATGCTAATTAAACCAGTAATGATGCCCCTTAATAGTGTATAAAAATATACATTTTTGGGACTCATCATCCCCCCATGCCTAACATGTGCCATGCCCTTGTGGCACCAAAAGCTGAAATTATCCCTCTCGTAGGCTGACCATGCCTAAATATTGTCATGTTATATAGACAACAATCCCCGGAATAGTAATATATATATCCTTTTTTTAATTTTTCAATGGCCTTCACCATATTTATTTTTCTACCACTGAGCGCTGCTATTTTTTTTTTATTCAGCACTGCTGTATTTTTTTTCTCAGTACTATTTTTTATTCAGCACTACGTTTTTTTTCATTGAGAGTTGTTATTCTTCATCCATAGAGTGTTGTGACACCAAAAGAATTTAGAAACACATCTTGACTAATCATTGCGAACAAATAGTTAAATTATGACCACACTGTTCAGGGAAAATGACCATTGCACTTTTTTAAATAAATGCTGGCATTTTCCAATGTTGCACATTGGTCATATTTGGTGAGACCAAATTGGTTTAAAATAAGTGCAATCACCAGCTGCTACTTTTACCCACATATCAAACGTATTTCACATATCTAGAACCTCATTTGTGGTATAGAGTATCAACATTTATATGTGTTCGCTCAAGCCGGTTGCCATTGTCATGAGGCGGCAATGAAAATGATGCCAAATTTATTCATGTAGATGCTATAGCCTTTTTTATTTTTTCTCTCTTTTTTTTTCAATCGTTTTATATATATATACGAGGCATGTCATGGGATATTTTGAAATACTATGGAGGCATCGACTGGTATTAGCATAGAAATGATTTTAAAATAACTATACACATAATTAACAAAAAAATCAGTATATACCTGGGTGAATTTAATAGAACTTGATGTATATGATGCTGGTGGTGTGAGACATATTAATGTTGGTGCTCTAGGATATTTTATTTATTTATTTATTTGTTTGGCTGCCTTCTTCCTCCACACCATTAATCGTTGATGTTCTTCATTCTTCTATTGGTGTGAATTTAACAACTTCAGCACCGCAACCATTATTTACCATTTTTTATATTCTCCCCCACTTAAATTAGTGAGGCCCTTGTCGTCAGCAATAGGTCCCTCTACGCAATAGGTCTACAGCCCTTCGAACGTCAGGTCCCAAATTTAACAATAGGTACCCTCATCTAAGGGAGAAGAAAAATACTTATTAGTGCCTTCCTCTAGGTGGAAAAAGGCACTACTATACTGGAATTATTGTAGGCACTCTCTTCCTAGTGGGAAGCAAGTGCCTTCTCTGCTTTGCTACTCTCTTAATTGCAGGGCACAAAATTTCACATATGTTAGGCCTAGTTTAAGCCGGATCTACCTATAGATCATGCTCATGGTTGTGTCATGCGAAACTACACCTACAAAAATTGGAAAATAGGAATCATAGCCTGTGCATGAGGCCCTTGATCTTAGGATACCTTCAAATTGCACTCATAGGGTATGACTACCTACACACATGAAAGCAGTAAAATATGAGTCATGAATCTGTGCCTGTTAGGCCTTGGATCTCAGGATACCTGCAGCTTGCAATTCGGTTCATGATTTCCTGCAAAGCAATAAGAAAGCAATTTTTATGCTAAGCAGGACATGTTCTATGCATTTTTTTTTCATTGGGAGGATTCAATTTTTTTTTTATCAAGGAACCTCTACTGTATACCATCAAGGTGCCTCATTACTTATTCGTCTTTTTTTTCTCCTTGTGCCATAGAACCACACAAGTGCGAGAAATGGATAAAGGTAGATATCAAGGCGTTTTCTTGTTGTGGAAGGTTCCTGCTTGTTGAGGAAGGTGCCTTCAATGTATGGCACATTCCTGATGCGAAAGGCACCTCAAATGTATGACATCTTCCTGATGCGGAAGGCACATTCAGTGTATGGTGCCTTCTCGATGTAGAAGGTGCCTCCAATGTGTAGCGCCTTCTTGATGCAGAAGGTGCCTCCATTGTATGACGCCTTCCTGATGTGGAAGGTGCCTCCATTATATGGCACCTTATTCATGCGGAAGGCACCTTCTTGATGATCAAGGCATCTTTCACTTTATTTTTTATTTTTTTTATTTTTTTTCTCTTTTTTTTTCACGTATCCTCCTATTTTTTTTCTTTTTTTTCTTTTCTCTCCTTTTTTTCTCTCTTATTTTTTTTCTTTTTTTTTAACAAATGACTAAAAATTCATCTAAGCTACTAGTATGGTATGGGTTATCCCCCATGCCTATGTTTGATCCACTCTCGCAAATGTTAGGCAATTGTTAATGGAGCTCATTGACCATTACCCAAACATTGTCTCGGCACTCTACTCTTGCACTTTGTGTAGCATCTTGACTTTGTTTATCATCCAGGCTATAACAGTCATGCACTTTCCAACAAAATTTCCTCCCAAATTCCATAAGCACCTTGGGCTAAAATCCTTTCACTTGATCATGGTTACTTAGTCTGCCTTCAAGTGCCAATGTTTCCAAGGCAAAACTCTACTAGCTTTCACCTATTATATTGGATGTTACATGATCAGGTACACGAGACAGTTCATATATTTATTTTATGAACTCCAAGTATGAATCTAAATTCACGAGATCTTCAAATATGTCTTATTTGTCTACTTCGCACTTCATGTTTTCCTGCAAAACATAAAAGAAAAATCTAAACTAAAGACATTAAAATAAAATTCTAACTAACTATTTTTTTTTTTAATTTTTTTATTGCTTTTTTTTCATCTTCTAATTACTTCTGGGCTCCTCGCTTGCTTTATTTAGTGACCGGTTGGATATTTCTCATTTCCCTTCTAGACCAAACTGGTCCTATGGAAAGAGGATACTTTATTTCAACAAGTAATAAAAATAAATCTTCTATTTTTTTTATCTGTTGCTTTATTTAGCTACCGGTTGTGGATTTCTCATTTCCCTTCTGGACCAAGCTGGTCCTCGGGAAAGAGGATACTCTCTTCCAATAAGTAGCAAAATAAAACTCTATTTTGCTCTTAACTTGGAGCCTTTTCAGTAGAAGATATATATATATATATATATATATATATATATATATATATAAGACAATGTTTATTGTGTTGTTGGTGGCAATGATGAATGTGGGGTATCCCCCATGCCTATATTTAAACTAGTCTTTCAAAAATCATCTGCTTCATTATCAACTAGTTTAATACGTCATAGCATGAGAAGAGCATTTTATCCCATGGCCTCAAAACCAAACTTTCTCAACATAATGGCAAAATGCATAGGCTAGAAAAATGACTACCTACAGGTTAGCAACTTGGAAAAAACATGGCACAGTATTTAAAAAATACATGCTAGTTTCTGATTCACCAAGTTGCCTTAAGTGCAAGCGAAGAGCATACTTCATGACAAGATGTTCTTTAAAAAATTTGCTCTGTTATTTTTCCTGCTATTAATTTCATCATTAAAAATATTTACCAATACATTGCAAAAATTTCAAGCCTGTAAATTTTTTTATCGATAAAACTAGGCATAATTTTCCAATGGTTTCTATGTAAAAACACTTCCCTAAATATTTTCAACTGTCAGACCTGGGTTGTGCTATTTCGTTTATTTCTTGAAACCATTGAAAATATGAGGAAAATCCTTCAATGCTAGGTTTTTCTAATTTTTTCAACAACACGTTTTATTCCTACTTCTACACTTAATTTGGTACATCAGGTTCATTCCCACGTTTACCTGAGAAGATAAAAAATGTAAATAGTTGCCTATGGGATTTGGATCTAACTATTCTAAAAACTATTTTTGGCCTTATAAAAAGGCCCTTGGTGGACTCACACTTCTCAGGTAAAAATATCTACAAGTATTTTTAAATGGATTTTTATTTGACTTGTAAATCTTAACACTACAGTTTAGACACTCCCCGACAACAATGCCAAAATGGTGAGCAGAAATTCATGTCTCGAAAAACATTCATTTCTCTTCCATAAATTATCAATCGGTAATTTTGTAAAATTATGAGTGTCATGCACAGTATATGCCTGTAGTGTTGGGGAATGAATTCCTTATGTACCTTATTCAGTTTGGTGGGGGATGTGTATGCATTTTGATTTTAGCCAAACTAAATAACTAAGTGCAGAAAATTAAACAACTAAATTAAAGTGCTGAAAATAAATGTACGGAAATAAAATGCGATAAAATAAACACACACCTAAAAAGCAGGAAAGAAAGCAGTAAACTAATCTATAGAAAGCAAATACAAAAATTAAATAGGGGAGGACTTCTGCAGGGAGTGGGCCCAAGCTCCCGTAGATAGTCCACCTAGCTAGCTATGTAGAGCTTGCTCAAATAAGAGGAATTGCACTCTTAATAAATTTGACAAGAAGTAAAATAAATCAGCTCCTCTATAAAATTGATCATCCTTCCATCAGGGAAGACTTGTGCATTTATACAATGCACAACCTTCCTCTATTACAAATTTAGGCAAGTCTATTTCGAACTTGTAGTTACAATAGATATGTTGAAAATATTTCAGCCAAAAAATACTAACAATCATGCACTAATAATAATAGTCACGCACTAATTTTATCCATAGGATAAATCAGGTGTATTTTGTTTTGATATCAGTAATAAATCCATTCACGTGTTTTTCCATCTTAGTCACCAATGCAAAATATATTATTTTTCCGATTTGTCACATTGTCTGTTCATGCACATTGATTTGCTAGATAATTGCATTGTCTTGTTCACACACATCAATTTGCCAGATAATTGTCACTCTATTCTATGCGTGAGAAAATAATCCTCACCTTGTAAATTTTAACCGGCCAATCACTTAATAATAGAGGTGATTTATTTAGTTTAATAATAATGCACAAAATATCTCCCCCTTCTTCTTCATGTGATTTGGTAGCTATCCCAACTTGGTGCATATGACGTGAAGTCAACGGTCAACATGGTCCCACTTGCCCACTTGGTCAATCTTGCAAAGTATGGAGGCATGGAGGCACCTTCTTCATGAGGAAGGTGCCTAATTTTTTTGGGTGCCTTCTTCATAAGGAAGGCACCTTCTTCTGCTGGGCACCTTCCTTGAAGAGGAAGGTGCCTACTTCTACTGGGTGCCTTTCTTGAAGAGGAAGGCATCCTACTTCTACTGGGTGCCTTTCTTGAAGAGGAAGGCATCTATTTTTTCTGGGTGCCTTCCTTGAAAAGGAAGGCACCTACTTATGTTGGGCACCTTTCTTGAAGAGGAAGGCACCTTCTCTATTTCCTTAGTCTCTGTAAGCAGAAGTATGCCATGTCCAAGTGAATGTAGACTAGAAAACACCATATTAGTAATAAAACCCATATTTATATACATTTCCCACTAAAAACACCAATTAAGAATAATATTGGATTTTCTATCAATTATATGCATAGGTTATATAAAATACATCTAAAATTGTAATTAAACCAGTAATGATGCCCCTTAATAGTGTAATAAAATGTACATTTTTGGGAATCATCAGTGTGCAAGGAGGCCAGCATTCGAATCTCGGTAGAAACTCTTGGTAGGTTTGTTGAAAGTGCCCAAATGTGAGGTGCACATTTTGTGAAACAAGGAGGGGATTAAGATTTTGAATCACGTGGTGCTTCTTTCGTCTCCAACGAGTGTGGAGATTGCATGGTGGTTTGCACCGTGGGTAAGAAATTTGTGTGGGATATGTTGGGAGTTTGAAACTATCCAAAGGCAAAGGTAATAATTTTTATTTTAATTTTAATTAAATTCCTAAGTTGGAGGTATAAGGTTGTTTAGTGGTTGAAATTTGGAAAGGTTGCTTTGTAATAAAGTTGTGGTAGTTGATAATTACCTTTAGGAGTTATAAGGAGAATTCTATTTTTATTTTTAAGTCTTAAAATTGCTATTGTGGAATATTGAAAGGTTAAGACTTTGTGGGTAGTATTTTATTTTGAATTAAGGGTTTTTTGTGACTATTGTGAGGATATTGATTATTATTTAATTTGGAGTGATAAGGTGTAATTTTGATATTATTTTGGTGATATATTTTGTTGAAGAAAATTATCCTCTAACCCTTATTGAGGTTGACAAATAAGTAATTATGAGTGTGGCAGATTTGTGAGGTCAACTACTTGTCATTCAAGAAAAGGTATGGGCAAAATTCTTCTTTGTTGAATTGGTTGATTGGCTTTATTGGAAATTAAGTTTGGAGTGAGAAGGAATTTACTAAGGTTTCCTTTTTGAAAGTGATTGAGTTAATGCTTCAAGGTTTTATGAATTGAGAGTTGTGATTAAACCTTGTTTTATAAGCATTGTTGTTGAGACCATTGGATGAGTGAAGTGTGTGAGCTAATTCTTCAAGGTTTTTTGAATTGATAAGTTGTGATTAAAACCTTGTTTTATAAGTATTTTTGTTGAAGCCATTGGTTATGTGAAAAACCTAAGTTAGGGTTTGAGAAGATCATGAGTATCATTGTTATGTGAAGAATGTTTTATAAGCATTGTTGGTGAAGTGAGTTGTTAAACAAAGAACTTGAACTTGAGTTAGAAAAGAACATGAGTATCATTATTATGTGAGATTTGTGGTTGAGCATTGTTGGATACATTTTGAGTTGGATGATACATTCTTGGACTAGGGTTTGTGAGAAAGGGTTGTCTCTTGAAGTGATTGGTTAAGTAGACTTGATTGAGTCTAGTCAAGTGGATGTATGAAGTGATTGATCAAGTTCCATAAAACAAACTATTTTATATTCTGATTTGAGTTGAGATTGAGCATTGAGTGTAGAACATCTCGAGTCTCTAAAAATTCTCTTAATGCTTCTATGATATTGAGTTGATGAAGTGATTGATCATTGAGTAAAGAACATATTGAGTCTCTAACAATTCTCTTTATGCTTCTATGATATTGAGTTGAGAAATTTATTGAGAATTGAGTATAGAACATATTGAGTCTCTAACAATTATCTTTATGTTTCTATGAAATTGGACAAGTTCTGTGAGGGCTTGTTAAGCATATTTGAGGTAAGTATTTGAGAAGACTTGTGGACTGATTTTTGTGTGAGATTTTGTGGAAGATTGCAATACATATTTGAGCAATTCCTAGAGAGGACTTATTGAGCAGATATGTGCTAGACGAAATGAACTATGTTTAGTGCAAATATTGAGTGGACTTGTGATAGATTGACTGGACTGCATTTAGTGCAAGAGTTGAGGAAATTTGTGCTAGAACGAATGTATTGTGTTTAGTACAGATTTGAGAGAGCTTATTGAGTAGTCTTGTGCTGGATTGAATGAACTATGTTTAGTGCAAGATATTGAGAATATCTGTGCTAGACCGACTGGACTATGTTTAGTACAGTATTTAGATAGAGCTTTGGAGGTGATAGAGTAGAGAGGATAGAGTATCCAGTGGATAGATATACATTAGATAGGATATTGAGGATAGGTCTTCTAAGTGAGTACAAGAGTCTTCAAGTGGAGAGAGATCCACATTTAGTGCAGTGGAGGTAGTATCTTCTAGAGGATCACCATCTAGAGCAGAGGAGAAGGAGTTCTCCTGTGGATAGAGATCCACAAACCAAACTTAGGGGATCAACATCTCCTTGGGATAGAGGTCCATAGAGGTCCGTAAATATTGTAATTTGGAAGCATTCCCAAGAGATTGATTGAGAAAATTTTAGTAAAATATTTTCTCCGTAGAGTAGCCCGCATTGGGTGAACCACAAAAATTGTGTTTTCTCTATTTTATGTGGTGTTGTGTACATTGATTTGATTACTGCTGTTGATATTGATATATTCACATTGCATATATTGGTTTAAGAGAAAAAGTAAAAAGTGGTCTTATATTTTCCACCCCCCCTCTAAGTATAAGCTTGTGTTCTTCAGCTCCAAAGAAGCCCAATTTCATTTGGTCAAATTTTAAAAATCCCAAAGAAGCCACTACCTTTGGTCAATACATCAAAGCCATCTTCATCAAGTTACTTTCCGCTTTAATCATTTTACATTTCCTCATTTAAAAAAAAAATATAATAACACAAAATTTTAAAGTGTACCTCATATCCAGTTATTTACTCTATACACTTGGTGGTTTAAATACGACAAGATGAGTAAATTACCATAAAGCTATTTAACCCAAATTATTCATCGATAAATTGCAATATCTTCACTTCAATCCCAAAGAATACCATGGTAGCTAGAGTACTCCATGATAATGAGGTATTAACTTTACTTCTTATATGAATTTTTTCATATAATCATCATAAATTACAAAAATCGCAAAAAAATCAAATAACTCAAAACCTCAAGTGTGTCTTGTATTTAGTTATTTATCCTATCCACTTGGCAATTTTACTGAATTGCACTCCATGCAATCTATCAATATGAGTAAATTCCCATAAAGCCATTTGAACCAAATTATTCATCATTGAATTGAAATGTCTTCACTTCAATATCCAAGAAGGCCATAATGGCTGGATTGCTCCACAAGAATGAGGCATTCATTTCATTTCTTCTATGAAATTTAAATCTTACCAAAACAAGTTTCCTCATGGACATTAAAGCACTTTTATAGATCCATAATCAACAAAAATAACAAAATTTACAAAAAAATCAAATAAAACAAAATCTCAAGTGTACCTCGTATCCAATTATTTACCCTATACACTTGGTGGTTATAGTGAATTGCTCTCCATGTAATCCGTTAAGATGAGTAAATTACCATAACACTATTTGAACCAAATTATTAATCATTGAATTGAATTTTTTTCACTTCAATCCCCAAGAAGGCAATTGGAGTCAGATTGCTCCACAAGAATGAGACATTCATTTGATTTCTTCTATAAAATTTAAATCTCACCAAAATGATTTTCCTCGTGGATATTAAAGTATATTTATAAGTCCATAATCATAAAAACTAACAAAATTTACAAACAAATCAAATAAAACAAAATCTCAAGTGCACCTCATATCTAGTTATTTACCCTATACACTTGGCGGTTGTAGCGACTTGCGTTCCATGCAATCTAGTAATATCAGTAAATTACCATAATACCATTTGACACAAATTATTTATTGATTAATTGGAATGTCTTCACTTCAATCCATAAGAAGGTCATTGTGACCAGACTGCTTCACGGGAATGAGATATTCATTTTATTTTTTAAATTAAATTATATCATTGAACATAGTGACTCATCACATGTTTAAATTGAATTTCTATAATATTGATTCTTTAAGAAGACCATTATGATTGAACTGATCCACATGATAGAGATGTATAATTACTATTAATGGTTGAAATCACAGTTGTAATAGGACCTTCCATACAACATCAATCATCTTGCACTATCCAAATAAGTCATCTTGGTCAAGCGACTCATCCCTTTCATAACTTCCCATTTTTCTCATTGACTCGCCACTTGATGGGGTAGTCATAATCAAATAATTTATAAAAAAAATCAATAATTAAATACTTAATCATGTTAATTTTATCACATGAATCATTTCCAAAGATAGTTATGCTCCTACTTGGAGCAAAAAACAAGCAAATTAATTATACAAATTCTTGGCATTCTTGAAGCATGAAGAAATGTCCTTGCCTCTTCATGAACTAAACAATATCCAAGATCAAGTAGCCTAATGCAAGGTTGTACTTGAATCAAGTTATTTAACTTTTCAGAGGTAATGGTTTCGAGATATATGGCCTTATCATGATTGGGGTATTTAAAATTGACCAGATCAATGAATATTAATAAACCTAAAATATGACATTAGGATGTCTATTTTTTCTTAGTGTTGTATTTTTCCATAGCGTATCTCAAAAAAAAGCATCTATAGACATCTAAAATGCATCATGTTTAGGAGACTACTCATATGGACACCTTTGCAAGCCATATGATTGATATTGGACCTTTATAAAATCCAAAATTGGTTCTAACCACTCAATTAGGGCAATTTAGTCCTATTCATCCATAACCACTTATGAAATCAACATTGGTGATCACCATCATCGGTGATTAGAGCAACTATTGGTATCCAATAACGATGATAGCAACTATGTCCATAGTTGTACCTATCGATAGAAGCTACCCCTGTAACAAAATTGGTCTAATCAAGCTTAGTCAAATCCATTAGAGAGAAATGAATTATTGAACAGTTACCCAATCAAAGCATCTAGAAGCTTCACCTCAACTACCCAAGCATAACAATTTCTTGTTATTGGCTTCCCTAAGAATCTAGAATGGGAATTTGGGAGTCTATTTAAGGCTTAAAATTTAAGAGACAAGTTTAGAAGATTTTATGTACAAATACCATAAAAAAGTACTGCTAAATTGAGGAGAGAATTGATATCCCTTGAGGTATAGTGAAGCCCTACCAAATTGTACAATGACATTTGTCTATCAACCAATGGAGACTGCAAAATTTTGAGGAATCACTTCCACCATTGTTCAACTATAAATTCACCATAAAATTGAGTTGGATTCCACCTTAAGTCGTTCAACAAGAATCCAACAAGAATTTCAATAGAATTGACATCAGAATTGATCATCACCAGGCCAAGAATACATAGAGTAGGATCTATTTCTTGGGTTACTATTTTCAATAGCAGCCCGTAGGCACAATCATCAATGTCAATAGTGGATAAAAGATCCCACTACCCTAATTAATATTGGCTATGCTATGATATATCATTTCCTAGGTTACATTAGATGCATTTCTTTGATTTACTAACCTGGATTAGAAGTATTTATCTTCAGTTTTATGTATTTGTTTCTATATTTCAAGCATTCTTTTCAGTATTTTCATATATCTTGTCATTCTTTTTAAGCATTTACTTTACAATTTGTATTATTCAAGAGACAAGACTCATTTTTAGAGGCTTCATATGCTACTGAATATATTTGTAATTTCATGTGTGCAAGTCATAGGGAAATTCCATGGCTAAAGATCATCAATATTCAGGTTCTTGATATCAGTAAATAAAGGTGTTAGTTTAAATAGAGCACTCCGCTTTATTATATTTTTATCTCAATGGTTACATGAATTTTATTTTCAATTTGTTTACAATTTTACAATAGTTTAGATGCATGATTTTTGCTACTTTATACTAATAAAAATGCTCTTGACTTGCTTTCCAAAAGTTTGTTTGATGCTTTTTATCCTAGTGAACCAAGGAGTCTCCCTAGGGTGGGCTATGGAATATTTGACCATTGAAAAAAACCCATGTAGGTTCCATTAAGCTGGAGAAAGGCTGCCCATTGACATGTAGAACTAGAGAATCTAAAGAATAAGTAGGAGCAAAAGAAGTAACAATTTTGGTAAAGTAAGCACTAGTTGATTGTACAGTAGCAACCATCTATGAAGCCCTAGCACTAGGTTCCACCATTTTCATGGTATGCTATTCCATCACCACACCATTCTAAGATAGCATATAATATATAGGGGTTGCAGGTGAGTTGCTATGAGTAGCCATAGGGTTTATATTTTTCCTATTCTTACCCTTCTGCTAGACTACCTTCCATTCATCTTTCCCTCCTTTAAAGTAGGTATAGAACTAGTAGTACTAGGAGCCACAACCATCTCCTTAGCTTTAATATTTTCTACCATTAAAGGATAATATTTTATCTTATGGGTAGTTGATTGGCAAAGGTAACATGTGTTAGATAGGTTTATGTAAACAATACGTTTCTTGAACCTATAATCACCAACTTGGATATCAAAAGAATACTAGAGGTCTTTAGAAAGATTGAGTTTGATACAAAAATATTTTTGAGGGTGTCAGGCATAAAATTTATCAATTCTAATAGTAAGACCAGAGTAGTAGAGGAAGACCATGGAATTCAACCCAAACCATAACTCGTAAGGAAACATCATTAGTGACCAAAAAATCCTTGGTCTAGGGTTGAAATATTAACAAGCGCTATGAATAAACCAAGGCCTGTGACTTAGGACCATTTTACTCCAAGAAGGATGAACAAAATAAAAAAAAATAACCCTTTGGTTAGGTTCTAGATTCCATCAATCTTGACATCATGCCAAGCTTGTTGAATCGAGTTTTGAAGGAGGGTTTTGCTAGGGATGCGACCTATAAATTACCCTAGCAGCATATGGTTTTCCATCCAAGAAAATGTAGTATTAAACTCACTAAATGGGATAACCATATGCAGAGGAGAAATATTAAATCATGATAAACTTTGGGAACAAAATTTCATGTTTGCTTGTTCACATTTGGTGCCATTACTCCCTTTTGTAGCTTCAACACAAGTTGGATCTGTTGATTGAGCTCCATACATAAAAAATTGGTTTCATCTACAAAATAATGGATTAAATTCAGTAACAACAATAAAAAATACCCTAAGAAGTGTCCCGTAGACACTCTAGAGTGGAGAAGTAGTATGACACCAAGAGTCTGAAACAATCTACTTTATTTTTAAATAGACCTTTACCTTTATTTTTACTTTTAAATATTTGAATTTGAATAAAATTTTAAAATAATAATAAGTATATAATTTTATATGTATATTTGTATATATAAGGTAAAACACATCATCTATATGATTTACTATTTTTATTTTACTTTTAAATATTTCCTCTATTTTTATTGAAGGAAGTATTAAATGAATATTGATATGCCTCCTCGACTATTCTAATTCAAATTAAACTAATTTCATCTTGTATGGATGACCATACCCTATTTATGTATCTTGCATATTTTTCCTCATCATCCTCAATGTGACCTACCTTTATGGTAAATTTATATAACTTCTCAGTATACTCTTTTACTCCCAATTTTGTTTGTTTAAGGTTTTATAGTCTTCTAAACAATTCAATATAATAATAGATAGGTAAAAATTTAGACTTCAAATTGGATACAAACTTATTCCATGTTCAGATTCTATTTATGACCTTTCATTGAATTTTTGATAATTGGATTCTATCCTTACCCTTTACATTTATGTTTGGACATGATC
This sequence comes from Wollemia nobilis, assembly GCA_028583015.1. Lineage (NCBI taxonomy): Eukaryota > Viridiplantae > Streptophyta > Pinopsida > Araucariales > Araucariaceae > Wollemia > Wollemia nobilis. Next base: position 1,708,276 of record JAQPPZ010000371.1, on the reverse strand, counting down.
CTGCCAAATCAAAGCATGTTCCTTCCATAGTGTACATCTAAATTTTAACCACTTTGGATCCTCCATATATTGGTAATTGAAGAATATCTTCATGTATTTTACCCATTCAATCAACTCTTCTAGGTTTAAACTTCCCTTAAAATTTGAGTATCCCATGTTTGATGTCTCCTAACTTAACTATTGCTCTGGTTCTTCTCCTTGCTCTTCATCTTGATATTCTGTGTGATCAATTTTATCCTATTCACTATCACTAATCTCATGAATATGAATACCTCTCCTTTGGGCAATCTTAATCACATCCAAGCCAGTGGTGATTCATCTCAATATTTTCACTATAGTTTTTTATTGGGCTCCTAAACCATGTGGTTTTTGTCTTTCTCATTGTGTTATCTCTTCTTCAACACAATTTTTAGGCTTTTTAAATTAAATCTACTATGATACCAAAATGATTTAGAATAGAGAAAGGGGTCAACTAAACAACAACCTATCCTAGAAGCAAAGGATTATTCGTTCACTAATACCCATAGTATAACATTCAAATTCATTCTGATTTACATGCACTAGATGACAAGATGCCAATTGGAAATATGGTAAGGCAATATGGTAAGGCAATATCTTATGATGACAATATTACAAGATGAAAATATATTATGCATAAGATGAAAATATGCAAGACAACATCACTTTGATATAACAATATCTAAAGATGGTAACTTTGCACAAGATGATAGTACCTCAAGAGAATAAGGGAAAAATATGACACACTTCCAACACAATATGACATTACCACTTTGCATAAGATGCTCGTACCCAAATATGGTGATATGATGGTGTTCCACGTGATGAAAACTATGCATTCCATATGATGAAAACTCCTTCGATAATAATCCAAAGGAAATTTCCTCTTGCACAAGATAGTCAAGTTAAAGAAAACTATGATTAAATCAGCAATTCTCATGACAAAAATGCATGATGGCATCAAATGATGATATATCTAAACAACAAAGGAATAAGATGTCACTTCCATAAGACAATTGTTCCTCAAGACAGTGAAGTATTATGATGACAAGAGTGCATGATGGTACTAGCATAAGACTATAGTTTCTCAAGACAATGCAATTTCCACTAAAGGCATAATATGATTTCCACTTGAAAGGTATAACCTTCAAGTTGGCTTTTTAAGCCTTATACTACCACAAAATCAGGGTTATGCATAGTGGTGAATATTCACCAATTGGGTGAATATTAAGGTTTTCAAAATTGGAAATTGGTGAATATGAGGACCTTGGCTACGGCCCATTCGCCTAAAAGTTTTCAGGATCAATTTTTTATTAGGGTTAATTTGCCATAATATATATCCAAACATAGGCATATTTGTACTTGTTGGAAATCTATTTTCAAGCCTGATCTAATGGTGGTTTTTTTATGAAGTTATAAGATGATTTAATAGGTCAAAAGTGGCTCCAAAGATGATCTTCTATTTTAGGGCTTCAAATACCCTAAATTTTGGTATGAACATGCTCGATTTGATTTTCTTAGGATTCTCCATGATTCACCTTGATTTTGATTAGGATTCACCATTTTTTACAAGTACATTTTGAGTCCAACCCCTTATGCATAACCCCGCACAAAATATCATAGGTTATCTTTAAAATATTACATAGGATTTTAAATATAAAATAGCCACAATAATAAAGGTCAAGATAATAATAAGATGAATAGAATAATATGAAAAAATTAATATGTATGTCAAGGCTTGTATAATGGAGAAAATAACATTCATTTATATATTAAAATATGAATTTAAATAGCTTGAATCATCTAAGTACTATGAATTAAGAATAACTTACAATATTAATTGCTCAAAATGTATACAAGCTTTATTACTCTTCTTCTTTCAATCAGATAGTAAGATATATTCTTTGTATTCAATATATATTCTTATGGAGCATTATCTCCATAATATATGTATGAAGCTTTAGATACTTGACTATTGCTCTCCATATGCCAAGTCTCATGACTCTTGGATTATCTACTTACCACTTGCATACTTGATGAACATTTGACTCTATAATATATGCACAAATTTACATGATTCTTGCACCTATACTTGCACACCTATTCTAAGACACTTGTGCACATATTTATATTACATATTTTCACTCTTACATACAAGATACTTGTGCATATTTACTTAACCTACACTTGCACTCTAACTTACATGATACTTGTGCATTTCTTGCACATTCATATTTACATAAAAATGGAAATATAACTCACACTCTAAACTATAACTTAAACCTAATCTATTATTTACAAATGTACCATGAAGGTACTATGGGATACATTACCATGTACCAAACAATGTAATATAATTCAACATTTTTGAACTACAATGATTCTCCTATGTTCACCTATAAGATGGCAAATAGATTGCAAATAATAAGCCAAAAAAGATTAGCCTTAAATGTATTATATGTGGTATTTTATATAACATTGGCCATAGGCTTGAAATAGCCAAATGGAAACTTTTTCCCCCTTAGGTATTAAATAGCATGAAGTAGGATGTCCCCCTCCTAATTTAACTAACAACCTAGGAATTGTCACTAACTACTAACAAGTTATCATTCACGTTACAATGTGAATAATCAACTTAACAATATATCATTAACCATAGTAATATAGTTAATAATATTTCACAATGGTAAATCATAGTAAATAATGGAATATCCTAGTGGTAAAAATAGAAATAGTTCTTAAATTATTTTTGAAATACATAGTGTATTTATGAACAACTCAAATTTGACATGTCCAAGTGCCTTTCTGAAGATGTCTGCAACCTGTTTGTTAGTGGGAATGTAGTGGAGATTGATGTTGTGTTTAGGAAATTTTCCATGAATGAAATGACACTGTGTCTCAATATGTTTGTTGCACTCATGGTGAACTGTATTATTCACTAAGTTAAAAATACCCTGGTTGTCACAGTACAAGTGAATTGGAAGTTTATTGGGTAAATCCATACGTGCTATGATGTGACTCAACCAAATATATTCACACACAATATCTCGTATTGCATGATATTCTACCTCTATTGAAGATATAGCAACCACCTATTGCTTCTTGTAGTACCATGATATGGGTCTAGATCCTAGATAAAAAACATATCCAATTGTTGAATTTCAGTCATCTATTGATCTAACATAGTCCGAGTATGAAAAACCCCATAAGAAGAAATTTTCATTCTTCTTATACTCTAAACCATACTGCACACTACTATTAATATAGTGGAGAACATGTTTTGCTACTTTCCAATGAGAAACTTTGGGTTCCTGCATGAACCGTGAAAGATAATTCATAGCAAATATGATATATGGTGTACTATTTTTTAGGTATATAAGGCTCCCAATCATCTAATGATAAAGAGTACCATCTACCTAAGGTGAATCATCGTATCATGACAACTAAAGTACTTTCTCCATCATTGTTGATTTTAGCTTACAATCAGTCATTCAATACTTTTATATTAGTGTCTTGGCATACTTATTTTGAGTTATCCTTAGGTAATTATTTTTCTATTCATTCTCTAGGTCAATACAATAGTGGAGAAGTCTCAAATATGTCATATCAAATTACTCTCTCAAGTCATTCTTCACGATATCTATTAATGTCTCTAAGTTTTCTGTTATGATCAAATCATCCACATAGAGTACAAGTATCACTATCTCAGAAGCAATGTTATTAACATAGAGATTTGCATCTGAAGGACTTATCTTAAATCCATGTTGTAGAAGGTGATTGTCTATCTTTGTATACCATGATCTAGGGGCTTGTTTCAATCCATACAAGGATTTAACTAGTTTGCAAACTTGTTGCTCATGGCTTTATTCAAAAAATCCTTGTGGTTGAGTCACGTATACTTCATTTTTTAAATAACCATTTAGGAAGCCACTTTTTATATCCATTTGATAAAGTTTCCATTTGTATTATGCTGCCATAACACAAAGAACACGAATGGTGGTCATCCTTACTATGGCTGGAAAGGTATTTTCATAATAGATGCCTTCCTTTTGAGCATAGCCATTTGCTACAAGGTGGGACTTATGCTTATCAATGGTTCCATCTGCCTTGTATTTCATTTTGTAAACCTATTTATAGCCAATGGGTTTCTTACTTGAAGGTAAGTTAACCAAATTCCATGCGTTGTTCTTGATGAGAGATGTATATTCAACATCCATAGCTGCCCTCCATTATGGCTCACTAAGTAATTATTTGATCGAGGAGGGTTCATGTTCATCATATGAAGATATGTAAACCCTATCATAATTAATATCCATGTATTATCCACTATCAATCTCTCTTTATATAGAAAGCTCTTTGAAATATTGGTAAAGATCATCAACTATGGATGATGCTTATGCTCTCTTTTGTCGAGACATGTTACAAGTTCAAAATATGATTCAGAGTAAGATCATAAGGTGATGTTAACTTTGAATATCTCACCATACTTGTATACCTTTCCAATACCTTTTGTTGAGTTGGAGGAGTTTGTTTTTGTGGCACTTCGTCTTTCAGGTATACTGTGGATGTGATGTTAGGTGTGAAAGCCTCATCAAACACCACATATCTATTTGTATTTTCTTTATTGTAGGTTCATAAAATCAATAACCTTTAGAGTATTCATTATAGCCATGAAAAATAAATTCTAAGGTTTTATCATCATGTTTCTTTCTCTTTTCTTTAGGTATATGCATGAATTCCTTACACCCAAAAACTCTAAGATGAGATATGGAGGGCTTTCTACTGCTCCATGCTTCTTGTAGAGTTATATATTTAAGGGCCTTTCTGGGTAACCTATTCAAAAGATATATTGTTATTGTGATAGCTTTTTCCCAATAGCATTGTTCAAGATTTACACCTATAAGAATACTACGAATCGTTTCCATGATGGAATTATTTATCCTTTCAGCAAATCCATTTTGCTATGGAGAGTAGGCTATGGTGAGTTGTATTTAGATCCCATGTATTTTTATAAATGAAGAGAATTAATTTGAGGTATATTCCCCCCCTATATTTGAGAGAAGGGTCTTTATGTAGCATCCATACTCTTTCTCAACTAGTTGCTTGAACTACTGAAAGTAGGAAAATGCTTCATATTTTAGTTGAAGAAAGAAGACCCACATTTTCTGTGAGTGATCATCTACAAACAACTGATAATATATTTTGCCTCAAAAACTTGGTGGCATTGGATTGCACAAATCAATGTGCACTAAATCCAACAATTTCTTAGCTCTAGAAGAGCTAGCTTCAAATGGTGCTTGGTGTTGTTTGCCTACTAAGTAATATGAGCAGATAAGCAATGTATATGAAAGGGTAGGAAGGTACTTCACCATTTGATATTTACTTATCTCAAGTAAATACCCTTTACTAAGATGACCAAATATCTTATGCCAAAGAGAAGTCGTCTCCTTTGTGTTCATTGTCATGACAACATGAGGCCAAGCCATGCTAGTAAGAACCGATTGATACGTGTTTACTATGCTTGGTGATATAGCAATGTTTTAGTCCATTTTACACTATGAAATTAACAACCATTTTTTTATCTAGGATTCATGGAACTAACAAAAAATTGTTTGTCAATACAATAATATAAAGGACATTTTCATTGTGACACTTTCCATCTAGAAGGAAAAAAGATATACTACCTTCTCCTTGGACATGATAGGTATTATTATCAAAAATTATAATTGGTTTGCCTTCTCGTGCCACAAATGTCTCAAACCACTTTTTATCACCATTTATGTGTTTACTAGCACCTGAATCAATGTACCAAACATAATTCTATTTTGTAGAATCTGTATGGATCATGAGCACTTTGTGTGCTCTTTCTAAATAAGAATCAAAATTTTCAATAACAACATTTCCTTGTTGTCTATTTTTTTTTGTGGCTTATTTTTGTCCTTGTTGTCTTATTTGTTCTTAAAAAAATACTGATTGATGCTATGATTTTCCATTTTACAATTCTTACAATATTTCCCTTGTGACTAAGGTTGTTTCCCTTTATATTTTGTGGATGAACCTGAAGATGATCCTCTCTTTTTGTAGTTAGCTTTTTTTGGGCCACTTTGATTGTGTGAATAAAGTGCATTGTTTGTCACTTCATAACTTTAGGATTGATTTGCTTCTGTTTGAAGAAATTTGACCAACTCTACAAAGGTGACCGCTATTTGAGATACATTTATGGAAGTGATTAACATCTTAAAGGATTTAGGAAGAGCCCTAAAAATGACGAAATTGATAATGGTGTCTTCTACTTTGGCTCCTAAATTAATGAGCTTAGACTTTAGTTCTGCCATTCTACAGAGGAAAACTTCTACTGATTCACTTGAGTTCATATGGAGTGTACGAAGTTGGATTTGAAGATTTAGAATAATTGATTGATTCTTTTCTTCAAAAATGATGCACAATGAGTCCCATGCATCTTTTCCATTCTTTGCCTCACAAATATGGGGTTGGATATCTTTAGTAGTTGCTAGGAGTATCAACATGAGAAGATGATTATTATTTTTATCCCATGCTTTTTGATCTGCTCCTAGTGATGTGTATCTTAAATCAGTGTCATTCACTAAATCCCACATCTCCTCTATAGTAAGGATTGCTTTCATCTTTGTCTTCCATGTTGAAACATAAGAGTCCTTTACAAATTATGTATCATTTAAGTATTTATTGATAGTTACAATTTATTAAGGGTCTATAATGGATCCAAGATGATCTCTCTTTATCTCTTGAATTGATATTTAATGGCACCTGCCTGAAATTATTTGTGAAGGATTTATCAGTTTGAGGATATTTAAGCCAAACAAGAAGAAATTAGAGATAATTCACTCTTTAGTGATATTTAATGGCTTCTGCCTAAAATTCCTTCAGAGAAGGATAGTTTGTTTGAGGGAATTAAGCCAAACAACAGAAGAGTGAATTAGGGATTTTGATGTAGAATAGAATATTAAGAACAAATTGGCTTCAAAACCTGTGCAATGAGTTACACAAATTATTGTGGAATTTTAGGATTTTAGTGCTCTTGATTGTGATGACTTTAATTGCAAAAAACAAGAAAGAAAAATGCAATAATCAATCAAAGAGGACCCACAAAAATTTTATCACTAAGGTTTCAGATGCAACTGAAAATGCACCTTATTTAGGAATGCCAATTTTATTTTAGGTGTCAAGTAATATCGAAAATGCACCTAATTATTTAATTTTTGCAACAAAATATGTATTTGTGTTTTGTTAAATTCTCCTCCATTTGTGTTACAATTTTTGCAAAAATATAATTTTATCAAAGATCAATCATCCCCCATTTGTTTTACAAAAAATAACAAAATAGCTCACCTTTCAAGACAAGTCGACACACAACAAGCTTTTGAAAGGCTTTCTAGTACCATTCGATAAACAACTTGGTTTTAGTGGACCATGCAGGCTTCAACACTCAAAAATTAGAGGGGCATTAGGATTAAAGGGTTCTCTAATCCTTATGGGACCATAACTTTGATCCAACCCTTTCCAAGGATCAGTGTAAGTGTTGAAATGATGTAAAATTCTTCTATGCTCTCAAAGCATATGACGAAAATGAGTTCTTGTAGTTTGTCATTGAAGTTTTTTTCGCTTTATTATCACTCTTTGACGACGAAGAGCTTTCTTAATATAAGGCTTTGTCTTCATGAAATAGAACTTGTACTCTCAAAAAAAATATTAGGAACAATAAATTGGAGGAAAATGTTACAAATTTCAATTTGGTGTAAAATAAATTGTGCTTTCAATTTTTTTCTTTTATCCCCCCTCAAATTTGGGGAAACCAAAAAGAAAACAACAATGATTACAAATTTGCAAAACAATAATTTGCCTTATGTTGATTTGTTTTAAATTTTAATGCAAATATTTAATTAATGTTTAGCATAAGTTTAATTAATAATCGAACAATTTAAAAAAAATCACATTTAATGTCTTTAAAATATGATTTTAACAAAAAATAGATGAGATTATTAAAAAAATACTAAAATGAATTAAAGAAAATACAAAAAAAAATAAAAATAAAAAATCGATATACTTTCCTAAGCCGAATTTTTTTATGCAAAAGTGGTGTTTTTAGCACTGCAGAGAATTGAACCATTGCTCCCGCAAGTGCTAGCCTAAGACTGTTGCTCCTGCCAGTCGGGCTAGCCCGCCTGATGGGAAGCAAAGGGAAAATAGTTTCCTTTATTCCTTCGTGTGTTGTGGGAATGAAAAAATAAAAAAATTTGGGACTTTTAGTCCCACATTGCCCCTATGGGTGATGTTTGGGTTTATTAAAAGGGAAAATATACGCTTTGATTGTCGACTGCCTTCAAGAAGTCACAAAACCACTCGTTTTTCGTTGAAAAATGATGATGTTTCTTGAATTGCCATGTAAGCCCTCGATCCTCGAGCCTCCACCACATAAGCCAAATTGCCATATAACCCTTGATCCTCAAGCCTCCACTACTTAAGCCTTTGATTTGCCTAGGTGTTAGTGTCGAGTTAGGTCTTCATTCGAGTAGATTTAGCGATCACATGTAGGGTCTATCGGTCTTCACACCGCCTAAGTGTCACGTGTAGGGTTTAATGTCTAGTATGAGGGCTATCCTACCCTCAAGAAATTAAGATCATGGGCTGGTATCCAAAGAAAATTATCTTCAGTTGTCGATAGAGGGTGCTTCTACCCTCTCTTAGCAGGTAGCCACATCGGTTTGAACATCGGAGGCTTATCTCTGGTTTTCGATTGCCGATATAAGGAGGGAACTCCTACCCTCGCTTAGTGGTCGATCGCATCTAAGACTTGTATCTGATAACCAGTATAAGGAGGGCGCTCCTACTCTCTCTTAGCTGTCCGATCGCCTACCTTCTTGGGAACACTGTGGACCAATAAAATGTCTTGTGTCCCCTATCTTGCGGGCTTGATTGGTATGAAAAAAAATTTACAACCTTAGAGGAGTCAGGAAAAATAATTCTAAAGTAAACCAAATTAAATAAAATTATGGTGCTTCCTCCTTGAAATGTGTGGAACAAGAAATCTCTCAACTTACCCAGTTTAGAACGAGATTGTCTCTCACCTTTCCTAGTTTGTCTTGCCTTACTTCCTTCCTAGTTAGCTTTGATGCCAATGATGACAAATATATTGCAAATAATTAGCCAAAAATGATTAGACTTCAATAGTTTATATAACATTGGCCATAGACTTGAAATAGCCCAATGGCAACTGGTTCCCCCTTAGGTAGTAAACAACGTGAAGTAGGAAGTCCCTCCCTAAGTCAGCTAACAACCTAGAAATTGTCGTTAACTACTAACAAGTTATTCTTCACATTACAATGTGAATAATCAACTTAACAATATATCATTAACCATAATAAAATAGTTAATAATATTTACAATGATAAATAATAATAAATAATAGAATAACCTAGTAGTAAAAATAAAAATTATATTTTACCCTAACAGTAAACCTACATTCGTACATACACTACAAGGTGCAACTTAAATAACACAAAACATTCACCATAAAAAATACACAAAATAAAGTGAAGGTGAAAATTTATGGTTTTATTAATGTGCATGTTGGTTATACACCTCTCTCTTTTACACAAGTCTCTATACCTTCCAATATCTCTTTGTTAGTGTACTTTAATATTAGCAACTAGTTATTTTAGTTGCAGCGACATCCTGTTGAGATGCGCCCATTCCGGGCTAATCTAGGAAGTCCGTTTGTATTGCAGTCTTATTTAAACTACACAATATTCAATAAGTTCGCTGTTCATTTTAAAATGGCATCAGAGCCAGTGGCGTGAGAAGAGAGGCTGGAGGCGGATGCTGCTTGCTTGGAGAAAAGAAGTAAAAGAACCTGAGCGCTATTTTTTTTTTCCCAATATTTTTTTTCTTCCTTCCGCGACGTGTTTTTTTAATCACGCTATCGCGTGAATGCATTTAAAAAAAAAAAGAATTTTTTTTTTTTATGTGATGTGATTTTTTTTAATCACGCCATCGCGTGATAGCAGCTGAAAAAAAAAAAAATATTTGCGGGATGCAGCGCAGGCATCCCCGCAGGACGCAGCACGCGCACCCAAAATTCTGGACACAGCACAGCTGGACGCCGCACTCGCGCCCCCCGCCTCCCTATTTGCGGACGTGCAGGACATCCGCCGGAAGCACTGCGGACACGCAGGACATCCGCTCGGGGAAGCGCTACGAACGTGCAGGACGTCCACTGCCCCCCCTCGCTAAGCGGACGTCTGTTCGCGCTCCCCCCCTGCTGATTGCATCCAAAACCCCTCCCGTTGGACGCAGCGCTGCCACGTCTGATGCAGAGCTACGCACGCCCCCCTCTCGCTAGACATAGCACTGACGCGCAGACCGCACGCGTGCACCCCCCCCGTCGAATTAAAAAAAAAAAAATGACTGCGGAGGAGGAAGCCGCGACCAAGAAAGCAGCGGAGGAGAACGCGAGAGGAGGCCGCTGCGGAGGCAGCCACAGAGGGCTCGGGTAGCAGACTGGGACCCTCCTCAAATACGAGGGGGCCCCTTGATCCTTTCGGATCAGCCCACTGGCTCACGTGGTCGTGAGCCGTGCGGTAAGGCTCTGGGAGCCTGCAGGTCGAGGGTTCAAATCCCGTCGACTCCACCCCTTTCAAAGGTAAAATTTTTTTTTCAAAGTTTTTTTTTATTATTATTTTTTAGTTAAAATTTTAATTTTAATTTATTTTCTATAGTTTTAAAGCTTTATAAATTAAAATTTAATTTTAATTTATTTTTTCATAAGTTTTTAAAACTATATAAATTAAAATTATTTATTTTAACTTTAAATACATAATAATTATTAAAATGCTTTGTTAAAGAGAATTTTTTTTTAAGGGGGGATATTTTTTTTCAAAAAATCAAAGGGGGAATGTGAGTAATTTTCTGAAAAAGCAAATTTTTGGCATTATTGTAAAGGTGCATTTTCGGCTGTGTCCGACACCTGGAGGGTTAATTCTTGTGGGCACTTTTTATGTTGTATGTTGCATATTTCATTTTTGCACTACTTCATTAAAAGTTAAAAAAAAAATCAAATACACTCCCTAAGTCCCCGGAATAATTAAAACCCATCCGTGCAATTTATTGCACTGCAGCATTCGGTATTTGTGATACCTCTGGCCAGCACTTACAGGTAAAGCTATCGTGATTGGGCTACTGTATCCACCGCCTAATATAGCTACTACAACGACGTCTGAGCTTGTTCTCTATAAATCGTCGGGGAGAGATAAGTTTGCCATTTTTTGCATTTTTTTACTCCATCCACTACCCTTAATCGCTCTTGTGTTTAGGCGTAAATCCTGACAAAGTATTCTTCATAGTGTTTAGGGGAAGTTACGCCCCATGCATGAGAAGAATCTTCTATGGTAGGTGCCATCAACAAGGCGATTCCATTTCAGTACTGCTTATGTTCCACGTATCGTATGATCTCTAAAACTCACCTATAGTTTCCCTCATGTAAGGGCGGGTGATTTTTGTTGATATTTCTAAATACCTATAGTTTCCATCATGTAAGGGTGGGTATTTTTTACGGTATAATGGCCTAGCAAAAGGTATATCGAAAGGGGGACCAATTGGTGTTATAAGGAACCTTCACTATGGTCGTTGTTGCAAAGTTGATGACTAATCCGCATCAGTTATTGAAAGGTCCAAATTATACACCATGGAAACATAAGATGAAGGCAATTCTCCAAATGGAATATTTATGGGATATTGTTACTGGAGTAACACCTAGGCCTTCACCAGCATCAGGATCCACAGCTCCTACTGCTGATCAGATAGCTTTTGATAAGAAAGATAGTCGAGCAAAGGTGCTCATTTTGTTTGCTGTTTCAGATGAAGTGCAACCTCATATAGCTGACAAAGCAAGTGGTAAAGAGGCATGGGATGCCCTTAAAACCATCTATGAGGGAAATAATGATTCCACCATTCTTCATCTTCAACAACAACTTCATAACCTAAGTTTGAGACAGGGTGAAACAGTTGAACTCTTTCTGTGCAGAGTGTCTGAATTGAAAGAGAAATTGAATTCTTTGGGAGATTCTGTGGACGAAAAGCTTCTCATTTCAATTGTGATGATAGCTTTACCTTCTTCATTTGATATGTTGATCACCTCCATCCAGGTGTCTCAACGACAAATTACCTACATCGAGTTGGTCAATCTGCTTCAACAATAGGAGGCACGCCAACTTCACAAGGATGATTCTTCCAATACAGCCCTATACACCAACAGGCAAGGTTCTAGGAAGAAAGGTAATGGGCAAAAAGGAGGCAACTTTCAGAAAGGAGGAAATTCTCAATAGGATACAAAAGGAAAAGGAAAACAACCTCAACAGAAGAAGAGGTGGTGCAAGATCTGTGAGAAAGACAACCATGACACCAACAGGTGTTGGCATAAGAACAAGCAGAGAGGCCAAAACAAACCACAAAATAAAAACAAGCAACCCCAGGTGAATGTTGTTGTTGAATAATCTGACTCAGATTATGAATGGGCACACAAGGTGCTCATGACTACCACAAATTCCACATAGAGGGATCCTGTTTGGTATGTCGATTCTGGAGCTAGCAAACATATGACTGGCGACAGATCGTGGTTTGAATCATTCATGGCCAAATAAGGCAAACCTGTCACCATTGTTGATGATAAAACCTACAGGGTTCAGGGAGAGGGTACAGTTTCAGTCACTCTTCCTGATGGCAAGTGTCATATTGACAAAGTCCTCTATGTTCCGAGATTGGCTAACAATTTGTTGTCAGTCACACAAATCTTGGATAGAAATATGGTTGTCAACTTTCGTGTTGAGAATGGAAAGAAGTGTTGTACTATTACCAGGAAGGGTAAGCAGATTGCAACAACTTCATATAAGCATGGCTTATTTTCCCTAGATGCTATCTCTACTCCACATGTTGCCATGACTGTCTCTACCAAGGAGGCAACTTCCCTATGGCACAAGAGATATGGGCATATTAGTTCTGGCTAATTAATTGAGCTCAGTAAGCATGAGATGGTAAAGGGTCTTCCTTCCCTTTCTGCCACATTGCCAGTGTGCTCGACCGCTAGCAGGGGAAAGCAACATAGATTACCATTTGAGAAGAGCTCAACAAGAGCACAAAAACCTCTGGAGTTAATTCACACCGATCTGTGAGGTCCTTTCACACCCAATATTTGTGGAGGGAAGAGGTACTTTCAGTTATTCATAGATGACTACTCACGAAAGATGTGGGTTTTCTTTCTCCAACTGAAATCCGAAGCTTTCACATTCTTCCAGCAGTTCAAGAAATCCGTTGAGGAGTCAGAAGCTTCTATTAAAACCCTCAACTCAGATCGAGGGGGGGAGTTTAACTCTAAAGAATTTTTTGCATTCTTAGACAAGCATGGAATCAAGATACAGTTAACAACTGCCTATACTCCTCAGCAAAATGGAGTTGCTGAGAGAAGGAACCGTTCTATCATGGAAATGGTTCGTTGTATGCTCACAGGAGCTACTCTTGGGCAACAATATTGGGTAGAAGCTGTCACCACTGCAGTATATCTATTGAATAGGGCACCCACAAAGGCCCTAAAAGGAATGACTCCACATGAAGCATGGAGTGGTTGAAAACCCTCCATATCTCATCTACGTATTTTCGGATGTCACGCTTTCATGCACATACCAAAAGAGAAAAGGAAGAAGCTAGATGAGAAAACACTGAGATGTATTTTTCTTGGTTATGATGAGCACTCTAAAGGATATCGGTTGATAGATCCTTTGACCAAGAAAATTCATGTCAGCAGAGATGTTGTCTTTGATGAAGCTTTCACATCACAGAGAACATCTAAAGTACACCTAGATCTTGTGGAATCTAAGGAAGAGAATATTCCTTCGTCAACACGGACAGGGAGGTCCTTCTACATCTTCTTCAACACCACCGAAGAAGAATCCAAAATGGTGTACAAATACAATCAGAGATGCAAATTTATCCACTCCTCCCAATTTGAACTTGGATAGACCTCGTACACGCAGTATGGCTCAAAAGGAAAAAGAAGCCAAAGAAACTGGTGAGGTTGATGATCTTTGTCAATCTTTTGAGGAACTTTCTGTAACTCCATGTACAGAAGTAGAGGATATGGATATTGATGATGACAGGGCATTCATGTCTACCATAGACGATCTTGAACCTGCATCAATGCAAGATGCTCTTAGTGAGCCTCAGTGGAAGGCCGCTATGGACACAGAGTATGAGTCTTTGATGAAAAATAAAACTTGGAAGCTTGTTGATCTGCCGCATGGAAAGAAACCCATTGGCTGCAAATGGGTATATAAATTCAAGTACAAGGCAGATGGAACAATTGATAAGCATAAGGCCCGTCTTGTTGCAAAGGGCTATGCTCAAAAGGAAGGCATTGACTACGAGGAAACTTTTGCACCTACTGCTCGGATGACCACAATTCGAGTTATGTGTGCTATGGCAGCACAATATGGGTGGAAAGTTCACCAAATGGATGTCAAAAGTGCCTTTCTAAATGGTGATCTCCAAGAAGAAGTCTACATGACTAAGCCAGAAGGATTTGAAGTGGAAGGCCAAGAGCAGAAGGTTTACAAATTGGTCAAATCCTTATATGGTCTGAAACAAGCTCCTCGAGCTTGGTATATAAAAATGGACAATCACATTATGTAGCATGGATTTAAGAGATGTCCGTCAGATGCAAACCTCTATTTCAAGAAACGGGGTTCTCAGATAGTGTTGCTTGTACTCTATGTTGATGATCTGCTCATTACAGGGAGTTCAGAAACTATGATCTCTACTGTCAAAAGAAACTTGTGTAAATATTTTGAGATGACAGATATCGGACTTCTCCATTACTGTCTTGGTCTGGAATTCAGCCAGAAGGAGCACTCCATCAAAGTGTCTCAGAAAAAATATGCCAAGACATTGCTAAAAAAATATCGCATGACTGATTGCAAGCCAATGGCAACTCCGATGGAGACTGGACTTCAGTTATCGCGATATGATGATTCACCTCAGGTATATGGTACTCTCTATCGACAGTTAATTGGGAGTCTCATATATCTGACCAATACTATGCCAGATCTCGTATTTGCTGTCAACTATCTTTCGAGGTTCATGCAGGAGCCTAAGACCACTCATTGGAAAGCAACAAAATGTGTTCTTCACTATGTTCGTGGTACTATGGAATATGGCCTAGAATACAAGAAGAACGACAAATTCTTCTTGCAAGGATACACGGACTCTGACTATGTCGGATCATTTGATGATCGCAAGTCAACTTCTAGATATATTTTTTATCTGGGATTCGGTCCTGTCTCTTGGCACAGTAAGAAGCAACAGGTGGTTGCTATTTCATCAATAGAGGCAGAGTATCGCGTCGCACGTGAAGCTGTGTGCGAAGTGATATGGTTGCGTCACATTCTGACAAGTATGGGCCATCCATCAAAATCTCCAATACACTTGTTTTGCGACAATCAGGGTGTTCTGAACCTCGTCAAGAATCTAGTCCATCATGAAAGAACAAAGCACATTGACACACAATGTCATTTCATTCGAGATGAAGTTCCAAAGCACCGAATTCAGCTTTAGCACATTCCCACCGATGCTCAAGTTGCAGACATTTTTAATAAGGCACTTGCACGTGTCAAATTTGAATTGTTTCGCAGCTCTCTTTGTATTGCAAAATGATGTAATCAGGGGGGATGTTAGTATAGCTATTAGTTATTACATTACCCAAATAATGTAATAAGGGGGGATGTTAGTGTACTTTAATATTAGCAACTAGTTATTTTAGTTGTAGCAGCATCCTGTTGAGATGTGCCCATTTCGGGCTAATCTAGGAAGTCCGTTTGTATTGCAGTCTTATTTAAACTGCACAATATTCAATAAGTTCGTTGTTCATTTTAACATTTTTTCTCCTCTTCTCTTTTCTTCTTTTATTTTATGTTAGTCAGCCTCTCTCTTTTCCAACCGATTTCTCTTGCTCGTCTTGTTTCTTTTCATATTTTTCTTCCTTCTGCATACCACTCTTCCTCTTGCTGATTCTCTTCCTCTTCTTACAAGAAGGATTTTTATATGTGATAATGACAATTACAAACGATTAACAATTATCTTACCTATAATTGTTTGTATACTCTTGCATTAATTCATACTCATATTTTCTATCCATGATGAAGCATAAAATTCTCTTCGAAACATTAACTACCAAATAACAACACCTCTCAACTTTGATGGCTTTACAATGATTAGAGCCAAGAGAACCAACAATTCCTTTAAATTTGCATGGGATTAATGGTAAAATTAAGATTTTAATTTAACGGGGAAAAATTGCATTGGATTAATGGTAAGATTAAGATTCTAATTTAACGGAGAAGAATTGTATAAAAGGTTCAAAGTTAGCTTTAAGATTCAAATTTAATCAGAAGAATTGTACCTAAATTGAGTTTAATTAAATTAACATTTATTAAATAAATAATATAATATCTTTTTATATAACCTATTATCTCTAGACTTTAAAAATGGTCTATGAAATCTTGCAATCCTAAAGCCCATGCCAGAGTCCACTACGGGTCTAATTCCAACAACAAAAGAAAATTATTCCAGAAAACTATTTACAACAGGGTGAATACATAGGCAAGGGTACATACCCTGCTATTTTCTACATAATATCCATTCACTCTCTTGGGCACACTAATTACTACGTAGTGTAAGATATTATGTGGTTTCCCTCTACATTGTATGTAGCCACGTATTTGTTGAAGGATGTGGGATCCATTGCAGGAAATTTAAAGGACGTCTGTGTGATAGGATTGTAGCTTTAGAATCTCCACTTCAAGAAAAAATGAGCAGAAGAGTTTTTGCATAATAAGAACAGACCGAGGCCTAGAGCTGATCCTTTGTAATTGGAAAGAGAGAATGAATGAAATGAGGAGGAAAGCGAGGAGGAGGAAAGAGGGATGTTCTGCCATGTTCTGGTGGAGAAGACTCGCTTCATGCAGTGACTATTTCCATGGTGAACCAACCACTGTTAGGATTTGCATTGTGGTTATTGAGTCCAAAGAATTTAGAATCAATCAGATAACAAAAAAACTTTCACTCTTTGCAAACACAACAAAAATACGCTACAGAACTCAATGGAAGACATGTCAGTACGACGTTGAGTATGTACTAGGGCAAAGCGAGTATGTACTAGAGCAAAGGGCAAATTGCATAAAATCAAGTAAAATAGAAAGATAGACCTCTTTTCACAACGACATATGGTTTCACAAACATAATGAAAAACGCCATCAAATCCCAAGATTGTGGTCTTATATTATTTTTATAATAACACTCTTCAAAGAAGCCAACATATCTATTGACTTCCATAAGTCTATATAATCATTTGATCTAAAAGAAAAACAAAATTATTGATCGGATATACAGAACTAGCTTCTTCAAACATTCTTAGTTCACATTCATAAAAAAACATACAAAATTTCATTAAGATCATACTTCAAAAAAATTAGAGTATCGAACCAAAATAATTTAAAAGGTGGTGCCCGGAAATTTTTGACTGAAGAAAAAAATAAATTGTATTATGTTTTGTTTAAGTCAAGTTTTATGGGATAACCTATTTAATTTTTATATAAGCTAATTTAAATTTTGGTTAAGTTTGATAAAAATTTGGGTTAACATAATATGTTAAGAGTTGTATCAATTTATTTGTTACATCTTTAGAATTTTATAACAGTTCCAACCAAAACACATCTCTATATAAAAAAAAAATTAATATAATATATATATATTTTTAATTTAGGTTAGCATATAAAGAATTGCATCAATATATCTATTACAACTTTTAAAATTTGTATTAGTTCACAAAAAACAACAAAACATATAATTTTATATCTAAAAATTAATATATATTTTTAAATAATACTTTATAATCACAATAAAACAATCATGTTTACATGATGTTGTTGTTGAATATTATAATTTTTTTTTCTACTCTCCTAAAAAAAATTTAACACAAAGCCATCACACACTCTTCCACCCTACGGTTTGAACTTTAAACCTCCGGGAAGAAAAGCCAAAGCTAAAGCCGTATTAATAGATCAAAGTTACATAAAGAAAACCAAAATATTAAACCCTGATCTCCTTACTCCTACAAAAACGTTTTCACAGTTGAAACAAGTCTTCAAACCCAATCTTCGTGTCATTACATTAAAAGTAATTTTAATTTTGTTTTATTTTTTTTCTTAGACAGATGCAAACATATAAAATTTAATAAATAAAACGCTCATTTAATATAGAGAACACATCAAATTCCTATATAATCCCAAAACAGCTCAAGAAAGAGATATCCGACAGAAAATCCACCAGCAAAACAAATATGGGTTAATGCCACAATTTGAAACATGGATTGGGGTCGAAGGCGAAATTACACTAGATCTAATCTCCATCTGTGGTTGTGCGACATCTCGGAAGAAAATCCGAAGACCCATCACATAAATCATACACAATTACATCAAGACTAGTACACCTTATTTTGAAGCACAAATAACCTTATTTTGAAGAAAGAATCCTCGCAATTTCGCTCCAGTATGGAGGATTGGGATTCTCTGGAGAGTCCAGCTGATAAATAAAAACATCACTCAAGTTCAATGGCTTCCCAATGGGTACAACCAGCAGGACCAGCGATCCACATCCAACAAGCCAGGGAATATGATACTAACCAGGCAAAGGAGATGACACAAAGGTCATGGTGCTGAAATCGTTCATATCGCAGACCCTAACGCCCCAGCCAGAGCCATCCAGATGTTCCAATACCAACAAGAAAAGAAAATAATTTCAGAAAAGTATCTTCCTGTTAACCAGCCTTGAATTGATAGGCAAGGGTAGATTCCCTTCTAATTTCCAGGACTTCTCAAAATAATCGTACATTTCTACTTTGTATTCATTCTCTCTGTTGTCCACAATCACTACTACTTTGTAAGACTCTTTGTGGTTTCCCTCTACAATATATGTAGCCGCGTGTTTGTTGAAGGATGTGGGATCCATTGCAGGAAATTCAAAAGACGTCTGTGTAATAGGATTGTAGACGCAGAATCTCCACTCCAAGGAAGAACGAGCAGCAACGTTTTTGCGCAATCAGAACAGACAGAGGGCTGATCCTTTGTGAGCGCAAAGAAGGGGTGAAGGCCCCAACATGAAACATATCAAATTTAATAAATAAAACACTTATCTAATAAAGAAAACACATCAAATTTCTATATAATCCCAAAACAACTCAAGAAACAGATATCCGATAGAAAATCCACTAGCAAAATAAAATATGGGTTAATGCCCGAGCTTGAAACATGGATTGGGGTCGAAAGCGAAACTACACTGGTTCTCATATCCATCTGTTGTTGTGGGACATCTGGGAAGGAAATCCCAAGACCCATCACATAAATCATAGACAATTAAATCAAGACTGGTACACGTTATTTTCCTTATTTTGAAGCACAAATAACCCTCTGCCCCTATGCATATACAGCGACCCCAATTCCTATTCCTGTGTGGACGGAAACTTTGAATCATTGAAGAAGGCATCCTCGCAATTTCGCTCCAGTATGGAGGCCTGGGATTCTCTGGAGAGTCCAGCTGATAAATAACAACATCACTCAACTTCAATGAATTCACAATGGGTGCAACCAGGAGGACCAGCGATCCACATCCAACAAGCCTAGGAATAAGATTCCCTCGAGGCAAAGGGTATGGCACAAAGGTCATGGTTCTGAAATCGTTCATATCGCAGATCCTAACGCCCAAGCTAGAGCCATCCAGAGGTTCCGCTACCAACAAGAAAAGTAAATTATTCCAGAAAAGTATCTTCCCGTTAACCAGCCTTGAATTGATAGGCAAGCGTAGATTCCCTGCTAATTTCCAGGACCTCTCAAAAGAATCGTACATTTCTACATTGTATTCATTCCCTCTGTTGTTCACAATCATTACTACTTTGTAAGACTCCTTGTGGTTTCCCTCTGCAATGTATATAGCCACGCGATTGTGGAAGGATGTGGCATCTATTGCAGGAAGTTTAAAAGACGTCTGTGTAATAGGATTGTAAACAGAGAATCTCATCTTCTTTGAAAAAATAGAAGTGTCATGAAACAATAAGAACAGACCGAGGCCTGGGGCTGATCCTCTGTAAGTGTAAAGAGGGAATGAATTGGAGGGGGAGGAGGAAAGCGGAATGTTCAACCATGTTTTTGTGCAGAAGACGTACGCCACACAATGACGATCCCCGTGGAAAACCAGCCACTGATCGTATTTACGTTGTGGCTGTTGAGTCCAAAGAGTTAAGAATTCGTCAGACGACAACATGACATTCCACTCTTTGCAGACAAGACGAAAACGCGCCACAGAATTCAATGGAAGACATGCAAGTACGGTCTCGAGTATGTGCTTGGGCAAAGCGCAAAGACATTCAGAAGCCATTTTCGTCGGATAAGAAAGCAAGCTTGACTAGACTAAATCAACCAGCGATAGGACGTTTCTTTCGAATTAATACCGTTCCGTTGTGAAATTGCTTTGAGATGCAGACGGTGTAGTTGTGAAATTGCTATGAGATCATGGATTTACTTAAAAGGATAAGTAATGCAGTGTCAAGGTCGATTGGTAGTCCAGTATTTGGCCGTTTCAATTCGTAACCGTTAAGATTCTATTGAGAAACTAAGAGTTACAAAAAGTCTTAAACAGTTTAATTCTCACAATAAAATTAATTCTTAATATTTTATTAAAATTTTAAAATTATTTTAAAATATAAATTAATAAAATAATTTTTAATATTTAAAATCATATTATATAAAACCCTTTCAAGTATTAGACCTGCTACGTAAAAGGGACAAAATTTAAATACGACGGTATGCACACTCAAACATGTTGCAAATCTACTTGAAAAGCGATGTATCAGAGCTGTTTGAGGCCTCAAGGGGATTGAGGCAAGGAGATCCTTTATCTCCTTATTTGTTTATCATTATGGCATAAGGGTTGGGAAGATTGCTCAAGTCTCAAGTCATGCAGGGTCTCATTCAGGGGTGGAAGTGGGATAGTAGTTTGCCACATCTTTCCCACCTTCAATTTGTTGATGATACTGCTTTGTTGGGAGTTGCCACTATTAGGAAATCTGGCAATATTAGACAGTCTCTTGACATATATCTTGGTGCTTTTGGGCAGTTGATTAATGAGGACAAGTCTTCTATTTTATTCTTCAATACCCCTCCTCTTATTCAAGCCAGGATTGCTCGTATTCTAAGATTCCAGGTTGGGACTCCCCTCTTCATTTATCTTGGTATTTCAATTTCATCTCACCCTCTACCTAAATCTTCTTGGCAGTCTATGCTTGATAAGTTTAGAAGGAAGGTGAATCACTGGACTTTCATATGGCTATCCACTGCAGGTAGAGTGTTGCTTTTAAAATTTGTTGTTCAAGCTTTACCCATTTATAGATATTTTGTACAAATAGCTCCCTCTCACTTCATCAAGGACATGAATGCTTTGTCAAGACAATTTTTATGGTCTAGAAAACTTGATCAATCTAAATGGAGTTTGGTTAGGTGGGATTCTATATGTAGGCCGGTGCAAGAGGGAGGCTTTGGGTTGCGACAGACAACTCTTTTAGGGTAGGCTTTGGCTGCAAAACTTTATTGGAGATGGTGTACCTCTCAAGATCATATTTGGGCTAAAATATTATCTTGTAAATACTTGAGAGGTATTTATGAGGCTGAAATCCCTAGAGTCAGCTTGGTTGGGAAAGGTTCAATTATCTAGGACACTCTGAAAAGACTAGCTAATTTAATCAAGCAGGGTTTGTTCTGGATTTACAATCAGGGATCAAATGCTCTTTTTTGGGAGGATTCTTGGGATGGCCACCCTCCTATATTGAATCAATATCCTAGGTTACGTTCCCTAAGTATTTTTTTCTTGGAAGCAGGCTAGTATCATGTGGAGGACTTTAAAAAAATCCAGTCTTTTGGAAATATGGAGATGTACAAGTGGAAAGATCCGCAAGAATGGCCCTAGGGGGGATTGGCCAAGGATAGAGAGGTGCTTGCTCTTATTCTTACAGGGAGGCCTTGTTCTTAATTAAGGGGTAAAGATATTCTGGCTTGGAACCCTGATCCTAAGGGAACCTACTTGGTAGCCTATGGTTATCAGGTTCTTGATAAGCAAAAGTATGGGAGTTTTCCTGTCACTTGGTGGAAAAAGGTGTGGAACAAATTTGCCTAGCCAAAATGTAACTTCTTTCTCTAGTTGGTAGCTCTTAATAAATGCCTCACTTGGGATAATATGAGGAAGAGGGGATTTTAGGGTACCTTTTTTTGTGTTCTTTGTAGTAAGAATGAGGATGACTCTTCTCATTTATTTTTCCAATGCTCCTTTGCTAGATACATTTGGCACCATTGGTGGAGCACCTGAAACCATCCATGTTTTCATGTGTTGTCCCTGGTGGAGTTTTGGAGTAGTCTGGGCAGACCTCCGACTAAGGCCCCCTTCCTTCGGGTGGCTTGGAATTTGAGCCCTTATTGCATCATCTGGCAAATTTTGCGAACAAAACCAGTGCATATTTCAGGGTAGTTATTTGGTTGTTCAATAGATCTGCCAAAGGATCTTGTATATGGTTTAGGAAACCATCCATAGCAAATGTGATGTGGACCCTCTTTTAAATTCTAGGGAGGAGAAGGTACAACAAGCCCTTGGTCTCTTTGGGGATGGTGTGAACTCTTCTATCCCTAGTAGGGTTCCTTAGCTTAGCAAGAAGGTTAGGAGAGATGGTAGGTGGAGGCCACCCCCTAGAGGAGTTTTAAAAATTAATATTGATGGATCGTCCAGGGGTAATCCTGGACATGTTGGCATTGGCGGTGTTGGAAGAGATTCTACTGGTGGTGTTAGTTTTTTCTTTTCCATTTATAAAGGTATTCACTCCAACATTTTTATGGAAGCTCTTACAATTCTTGAGGCCTTACAGAGGGGGTTTTCTCTTGACTGGCATAGGATTATCTATGAGTTTGACTCTCAAATTGTGGTTAATATTTTAAACAGTAAAAGGATGGAGGAAGTTAATTGGCAGTTGGCCTCTATAGCCGTTTAGATTCTCAAAATGAGTGAAGAGTTCGAATTTATATCCTTTGTGCACATTCCAAGGGAATGGAATGTGGTTGTTGATTACTTGGCCAAAAGGGCTTTTGATTTATTGGATCCTTGGAGTATTGATAATTGGGAGAGTCTCCCATATGGGGACTCTCAACGCCTGTGGGAGTTGATCTACAAGGATGTACAGACTTAATGTGGTTTATTATTGTTATCTTTTTCGGGTGTCATTCTAGTCTAGTGGTTTTAGCCTGTTTGGCTATTTATTTGAGTCTTGGTTGGAAGCTCAATTGTACTTTGTAATCCAGACTTTTTATCAATAAATTTTTACCCCTTTATTTAAAAAAAAATATACAATTGTTGGAATAATTGTTCCATATTTGCACTCTTACATATAATACACTTATGCATATTTACTCAACCTCCACTTGCACCCTAACTTACATGACACTTTGTGCATTTCTTGCACTTTAGAAATTTACATGACACTTGTGCATTTCTTATATATTCATACTTATAAAAGAGAGAAATATAACTCACACTCTAAACTATAACTCATCCCTAATCTATTATTTACAAATGTACCATGAAGCTACCATGGGGGTACATTAGCATTAACTGAATAATGTAATGTACCTTGATACTTTTGGACTGCAATGATTCTCCTATATTCACCTATAAACCTACAATCCTGCACATGCTATCATATGCAATCTACAAGGTGCAACTTCAATAACACAAAACATTCACCATAAAAATACACAAAACAAATTCAAGGTGAAAAGTTATGGTATTTAATAATGTGCATGTTGGTTGTATATTACAAAGGCCTGTCCCTCTTTTACACAAGCCTCTTATGCCTGACAACCTCTCTCTTTCCTCCTCTTCTCTTCCCTTATTTTATTTTATGTTTGCCAACCACTCTCTTTTCTAATTGGTTCCTCTTCCTCTTTCTTTTACTCTTTTTATAACTTTTGCATACTACTCTTTCTATTGTCATTCTCTTCCTCTTCTTACATGAAATATTTTTATATGTGATAGTGGCAGTTACATATGGTTAGCAATTATCTTACTTATAATTATTTGGATGCTCTTGCAATGCATGCTCACAATTTCTCTTGAGGATGGAACGTGGAATTCTCTTGGAAACTTCAACTGCCAAATAATAACTTCCCTTAACTTTGATAGCTTTATAATGGTTAGAACAAGGAGAACCAAAAATTCATTTAAATTTTCTAATGGTAAGATTAAGGTTCTAATTTTAACAAGGAAAAACTATACACCATTCAAATTTAAAATAAGAGGTTCAAGGTACAAATTTAACAAGGAAGAATTGGACACTTAAGTAAACTAAGTTTAGTTATATAAACATATATCAATTAAATAATATAAATTTATCATATTCTCATATAACCTATGATCTCTAGACTTTAAAAATGGCCTATGGAATCTTGAGATCCTAAATCCCACGTGAGAGTTCACCAGGGGGTCTAATTGCAATAGCAAAAGAAAAATATTCCAAAAAAAAAGTGTGTCAAATAGGGTGAATACATAGGCAAGGGTACATGCCCTGGTATTTTTGAAGACTTCTCAAAAGTATTTCATGTTCTACGTAATATACATTCACTCTCTTGGGTACAATCACTACTACTTTGTAAGACTCTTTGTGGTTTTCCTCTATAATGTATGTAGCCACGTGTTTGTTGAAGGATGTTGAATCCACTCTAGGAAAATCAAAGAACATCTGTGTAATAGGATTGTAGATGTAGAATCTCTACTTCAAGAAAGAATTAGCATAAGAGTTTTTGCATAGTAAGAACAGACTGAAGACTACTTTCCAATTACCTCATCACCTTCTTCTATTATATTTTTGTACTAAACTATGTTTTACACAACATAATACAAAAAGAAGCAAACGTAGACACCCAAAAGTCATACATGATCATCCATAGTCACTCCTTGGCTTGCATATACCATTGTAGACCATCATAGGTCATCATAGGCCATCGTAGGTCATCGTAGTCATCCATAGGTGAAACAAATTACAAAACTACACCACACACATCCAAAATTTCTTCTATCTACAAGAGGGCCACCTACAAGTCCCTTCAGGTCACCTAAGCCCTTTTCTATGCCTAATTAGGCCTCCCATGGGACCATTCCCTTCCAAAACTCTAATTATGCTAATTACAATTCTAATTTGTAAGTAACTTTTCACTTGAAATGCATTTATCACTTAAGTAGGATTAATTAGAGTTAAAAGCCAAATTAGCCCTAATCTTACCCCAACACATGTGTGCACTAAATTAGTTAGCATATTTTCCAAGATATCTAACCTAACCTCCATCTAACCTAGGGTTTAGCTAATCAAGGTTAACTCTAATTCTAGTTCACACATTTGTGCACCTAGGATATTTCCTTCAAGGCACATTAAGGGATGACTAAGCATGCTACTTCATAATCCTAACTTCACCATAGGTAAGATTTGACCCTAAATTCTAGGATACCTAACTACCCCCTAGCCTCGCTTCCCTCTATAAATAAAGGACCATTTCCTTCATTACTCTCTCTCTCTCTCTTTATTGGTCAACATACCCAAAATATACCAAAATTATACCAGAATATTCTCTATTAATGATTTCATCTAACAAAAATCAACAAACATTATCTAGATCACATCTGGATTACAAATTCTCACCAATAGTCAACAACAATCTAGTTCACACCCCGTCGTGTGAACTCGAGATCTAGTTTGCATGTTGCCATGCAAACTAACCCTGCAACTCTATAACTCTAAATCAGGTATACATAAGTTCTAGGTAGTTTCTACAATATTTCCATCAGCTTTTATCATGTTTTTTTTCATTTTTATGTCGTTTTGTCTTCATAAACAAGGGGTCTGATCCATGTCAGGTCTCCAAATCAACTAACCCATTTTTTCAAGCCCATAACAGGTACAAAGGATATCTTCAAGCAACTAACTGGTGGTACATGTACACATAATACCACCTACATTGAGAGCATCGAAAAGACTCCACATGTTTACCTGTATTTACATTGAAAGAGAAAGAAAAACTTGTCTTAAGAGAGACTATGTTGTAGCACTCTTTTGAAATAAATAGTAAAAGGATACTTTGCACATATTCTATTAGTTTTATAATTGATGACTTTTCGTATGTTACACATGACACCTGTGCATTTCATATTTAATCATACTCACATAAAGATGAAAATATAACTCACACTCTAAACTATGACTCAATCATAATATATTATTTACAAGTATACCATGAAGATATCATGGGGTACATTACCATGTAACAAATAATATAATATACTTGAACACTTTTGGACTAAAATAATTCTCCTACGTTCAACTACAAACCTACAATCTTGCACACACAACTTGTAACTTCAATAACACAAAACATTCACTATAAGAAATACACATAAAACAAATTCAAGGTGGAAAGTTATTATTTTATTAATGTGAATATTGGTTGTATATTACAAAGGCCTCTCTCTCTTTTACATAAGTCTCTTATGCCTTCCAACCTCTCTCTTTTTTCCTCTTCTCTTCTTTTATTTTATGTTTGTCAGCCTCTCTTTTCCAATCGGTTCCTCTTCCTCTTCCTTTTTATTTTACTTATTTATTCCTTTTGCATACAACTCTTTCTCTTGCCAATTCTCTTCCTCTTCTTGCAAAAAGGGTTTTTATATGTGACAATGACATTTACATACAATAAGAGTTACCTATAATTGTTTGGATACTTTTGCATTAATGCATGCTCACATTTTATCTCCATGATGAAGCCTGAAATTCTCTTGGAAACTCCAACTACCAAATAACAACACCACTCAACTTTAAAGGTTTTACAATGGTTAAAGCCAAGAGAGCCATCAATTCATTTAAATTTGCATGGGATTAGTGGTAAGATTAACATTTCAATTTAATGGAGAAGAATTGTATACCATTGAAATTTAAAATAAAAGGTTCAAGGTTAATTTTAAGGTTCAAATTTAATGAAAAGAATTTTACACCATACTTTAACTAAATTGAATTTAGTTAAATAAATATTTATTAAATAAATAATATAAAATATTCTCATATTATCTCTAAACTTAAAAAATGGCCTATGAAATATTGTGATCCTAATTGCAACAACAAAATAAAATTATTCCATAAAACTATTAGCCTGTCAAACAGGGTGAATACATAGGCAAGGGTACACATAGGACTTGTCAAAAGAATTACATATTTCTACATAATATCCATTCACTCTCCTCGGTACAATCACTACTGCTTTGTATGACTCTTTGTGGTTTCCCTCTCTATAATGTATGTAGCCACGTGTTTGTTAAAGGATGTGGGATCCATTGCAGGAAAATCAAAGGACGTCTGTATAATAGGATTGTAGATGCAAGAATCTCCGCTTCAAGGAAGAATGAGCATAAGAGTTTTTGCACAATAAGAACAGACCAAAGCCTAGAGCTGATATTTTGTGAGTGGAAAGAGGGAATGAAATCAAGGATGAGGAAAGAGGGAAGTTCAGCTATGTTATGGTGGAGGAGACTCACACCATGCAGTGACTATCCCATGGTGAATCAACCACTGTTTGGATTTGCTATGTGGTTGCTCAATCCAAAGAATTAAGAATCCATAAGATGGCAACAAAAACCTATCACTCTTTGCAAACACAACGAAAATGCGCTACAGAACTCAATGGAAGACATGTCAGTGCGGTGTTGAGTATGTACTAGGGCAAAGCGGAAATTGCATAAAATCAAGTAAAAATAAAAAGATAAACCTCTTTTTTCACAATATGGTTTGATAAACATAATGAAAAACACCATCAAATCCCAAAATTATGGTCTTATATTATTTTGATAATAACACTCTGCAAAGAAGCCAACATATATATTGACTTCCATAAGTCTATATAATCATTTGATCTAAAATAAAAACAGACTTATTGATTAGATGTATAGAACTGGTGTCTTCAAAAATTCATAGCTCACATTCATAACCTTCAAATAAATCAGTGTATCGAACCAAAATATTTTAAAGTGTCATAACCCTTCAAAAATATTTGACTTAAAAAGAAATATAATGTATTCTGCCCAAGCTATAGCCATTCAGATGTTCTAATACCAACAAAAAAAGAAAATTATTCCAGAAAACTATCTGCTAGTTAACCAGACTTGAATTCATAGGCAAGGGTAGATTTCCTTCTAATTTCCATGACTTCTCAAAATAATCGTACATTTCTACATTGTATTTATTCTCTCTGTTGTCCACAATCACTACTACTTTGTAAGACTCTTTGTGGTTTCCCTCTACAATGTATGTAGTCGCATGTTTCTTGAAGGATGTAGGATCCATTGCAAAGGAATTTCAAAAGACGTCTGTGTAATAGGATTGTAGACGCAGGATCTCCACACCAAGGAAGAATGAGCAGCAATGTTTTTGCGCAATCAGAATAGACCGAGGGTTCATCCTTTGTGAGAGCAAATAAGGGGTGAATGCCCCAACATGAAACATATCAAATTTAATGAATAAAACACTAATCTAATAAAGAAAACACATCAAATTCCTATATAATCCCAAAACAACTCAAGAAATAGATATCCGATAGAAAATGCACTAGCAAAATAAAATATGGGTTAATGCCCCAACTTGAAACATGGATTGGGGTCGAAGGCGAAACTACACTGGTTCTGATCTCCATCTGTTGTTGTGGGACATGTGGGAAGGAAATCCCAAGAATTCTCACATAAATCATACACAATTACATCAATACGGGTACACCTTCTTTTCCTTATTTTGAAGAAAAAATAACCCTCTACCCCTACGCATATACAGCGACCCCAAAAATTTGAAGCATTGAAGAAGGCATCCTCACAATTTCACACCAGTATGGAGGCCTGGGATTCTCTGGAAACTCCAGCTGATAAATAACATCACTCAACTTCAATGGATTCACAATGGGTGCAACCAGGAGGACCAGCGATCCACGTCCAACAAGCCTAGCCATAGGATGTCGATCTCTTCTCAGCCAAACTGTCTGGTATGCGACTAAGATGGTAGCAACATACTCTACCTCAGCAGTTGAAAGTGCAACAATTGGTTATTTATTCGAGGACCACAAAACTACACCATATCCAAGATGGAAGGCATATCAAGAAGTTCTCTTCCAATCATCTATGTTGTCAACCCAATCACTATCTGTGTAGCCAATAAGTTCAAGCTGGTCTTTTATGCTATAATGAATTCCATGGTTCCTCGTTCCATTGACATATCGTAAAATATTTTTGCCTTCTTGATAGTGAGTATCCTTTGGTTATTCCATAAACTTACTAATTAAAATTGTTGTAAACATCAAATCAAGCCTGGTTGCAGTCAAATACATCAAGCTTCCAACTAACCTTTTATAGAGAGTTGGATCAATATTTTTGCTACAATCTGATTTGCTTAAAATAGCAAACTGGTAGATATGAAAATAGATGAAATGAAATACAAACTAATGTAAAATGGAAAGAATCACAATTTTACTGAATCACTTTTTATGTTGAAGGTAAAACCAACCAATGGATATATTATATTTATTTTTATTCAATGGATCCAAATTACACCCTTGTGAATGCTTTTAAATATTTACTGAAGAATTATGAAGTGAAAGGATGCAAATTTTAATTAAGTAAAGTGAATTAATAGTATTTAGAGTTAGTATTAGGATCCTAACATGCCATACTCCTTTAAAAGAGCTTTGTCCTCAAAGGTCAAAGTGAGAAGCTTCATCCCTTGTTTTCCAAGTAGTATTTGCTCATGTTCTTGTACTATTTTAATGTCGTCTTTCTATAAGTAAGGGTATTGTGAAGGTTTAAGGGATGGTGGGGGTAGGTAGGAAGAACAAGAAGATTAAAATGATGACAGGTAAAAACCTTTTTGGTCCCTCATGGTGGCATAGATAGAAAATAAGTGAACAACCATTTTCTTACTTCCTTTGTGAAGACCTTTTTCTATTCGATGAGAAATAAAAAAATTACTTAGCTGATAAATAACAACACCACTCAGCTGATAAATATCAACATCAGTCAACTTCAATGGATTCACAATGTGTGCAACTAGGAGGACTGGCGATCCATATCCAACAAGCCTAGGCGTAGGATTATGACCAAGCAAAGGATATGGCACAAAGGTCATGGTGCTAAAATAATTCATATCAAAGATCCTAATGCCAAAGCTAGAGCCATCCAGAGGTTCCACTGCCAAGGAGAAAAGAAAATTATTCCAAAAAAATATCTTCCTGTTAACCAGCCTTGAATTGATAGGCAAGCGTAGATTCTCTGCTAATTTCTAGGACCTCTCAAAATAATCATACATTTCTACATCATATGATTTGTATCCATTCACTTTGTTGTGCACAATCATTACTACTTTGTAAGACTCCTTGTGTTTTCCCTCTACAATGTATATAGCCATGTGATTGTGGAAGGATGTGGCATCTATTGCAGGAAGTTTAAAAGACATCTGTGTAATAGGATTGTAAATGGAGAATCTCATTTTCAATGAAAAAGAGAAGTATTATGAAATAATAAGAACAGATCGAGGCCTGGGGCTAATCCTCTGTAAGTGTAAAGATGGAATGAATTGGAGGGGGAGGAGGAAAACCGAATGTTCAACCATGTTCTTGTGAAGAAGACGTATGCCACACAATGTCGATCCCCATAGAAAACTAGCCACTATTCGTATTTACATTGTGCCTGTTGAGTCTAAAGAGTTAAGAATTTGTCAGACGACAACATAGCATTCCACTCTTTGGAGACACAACAAAAATGCACCACAAAATTCAATGAAAGACATGCAAGTACGGTCGCTAGTATGTGTTCAGGAAAAGCGAAAAGACATTCAAAGGCCATTTTCATCAGATAAGAAATCCAGCTTGACTAGACCAAATAAACAAGAGAGAGGATGTTTGTGTCGAATTAATATCGTTATGTTGTGAAATTGCTTTGAGATGCAAATGGTGTAGTTTTGAATGTTTATGAGATCATGGTTATTTAAAAAGAATAAGTAATCTAGTGTCAAGGTCGATTGGTAGTCCAGTATTTGGACGTTTCAATTCGAATCAGTTAAGATTCTATTGAGAAACTAATATTAAAAAAAATCACAATAAAATTAGTTTTTAATATTTATTAAAGTTTTAAAATTATTTTAAAATATAAATTTTAATATTTAAAATTATATTATATAAAATTCTTTCAAATATTAGACTCGCTAAGTAAAAGGAACCAAATTTAAATTTAACGGTATGCACACCCAAACATGTGGCAAATCTACTTGAAGAGCGTTGATGTACCCACCACATCAATTGGTCCTCACAAAGGATCATAAAAAGGTCATCACCTATTGACAATATTGAAATGACATTTAATTCCTAAGGCTACTAAATCGACTTTGTTTATAATCGTTAAAATAGAGTGGGAATCTAAGCAAACAATTTATAACTAATCGACATTACCTTACAAAAATGATGGTCAACAAAACTAACTAATTACATAATGATAAAGGCTATATTATATGGGCTTAGCTATCTCTAGGACTGATTTCCATCCAATATTAGCATCAAGAGACTTTGGCAATGAGTTTCTTCCCTATTTAGAAGTACTGAGAATATCCTCTTAGCTATAAACAAATGGTTATTGGCTCGCAACAATCACCAAAGCTCCTAAATTATCATAGGAATCAAATTTAGGAGTTGGGAGGGGGTGAAGGGAAGAGAGGAATAGTCAAGTAGACACAACCATGTCTGTAAGGACCTTGAGCTAGGATAGGAGTGAGTGACACTATTGTCTAGACCTAGACCGATTAAAATGAGTATCCTGCTTAAAAGGAACCTGATTGATTATGCACAACACGTTCCCCAATTGATCAAGAAGATCTTGAAGATGAGTGAACTCCATGACCAACTTATTGTCTTGAACTGTAATATGAAAATAGAAAAATGAAATAATATTAGACTTATCAAAAGCAAATATATTCAAAGAGGAAGAACGCTTACTAAATATACAATCATTTCTAGCTCTCTATATGCTGAAAATGGTCGCAATATGAAACAAGTGCCACACTTCAAAGAAAATAGCCAACAAGGGTGATGTGTCTCCCAAAATGATATGCTTCCACTCAAATTTGGTGAAGGAATAGGGTCCAAAAAAAAAAATCCACTCCCAAAGGGAATGACAATGAGCACAAAACCAAAAATTATGGACAAAGTATTCAGATTGAATATAAAAAGGGCAAGAAGGGTTAGGTATGCCTAAATTCTGGAGACACTCCACAAAAGGAATCTCTTGGTGCAAAAGAGTCAAGGAAAAATAGGAAATTTTGGGCTCTAAGCAGGGAGCCCAAGTAGTCTGTAACCTACGCATCTAAAAATTTCTATGGGAGGAGACCTTTCATAATTGATTGAGCTTATCAATCATGATAAGCCAAGGAGAGAGCCATCCATACCCTAATTGAGTCTTATAGTTTTGAAGCAGAGTTTTTGGATACCACTTCCAATCCTTCCACCAAGGTCATTGTGAAAGCACAAAAATCTTATGTAATATGGTGTCAAGGAGAGCAAATTTGACGACCTCAAAAGTATGCCTATCAGAGGGACTAAGCCCAAATTTGGCTCTAAATTAATCCCAAGGGAGCCAATCCTTGGTAGGACAAGAAAATAAACCATTGATGCATCACACACCTTTGTAAAATAATCTATGTGCTGGAACATAGGAAACCTTCATAAGTGGAGAGCCTTGGTAGGTGATAATAGATGACCACCAAAAATTCATTTGGTTTATGGAGAGATGCCAAAATCACTGTCCATTCCATCTAAGCCAAGGATTAACACTCTCCAAGGATTTCCAAATGCTCCTAATTATGAAGTATCTTGACACTTTGATCGACACAGGGGCAACAAAGAGGGAAGGGAACCCCATGCCCCTCCAAATCTTATGGTCAGAAGAGGAATCTTCATTGATATAGTGTCGAATGAGAATATTCTAGGCATCATTACCTATGAGGGCTCTGATGACCCATTCAACATAGAGGGACAAATCTTGATATTGGGTATTATGATGCCAAGCCCACCATGTATTCTTGGAAGACAACAATACTCCCAGGAAACACGATGGAATCCCAAACCATTATTGGAAGCGGGCCATAAAATGTCTTGCAAAATATTATCAAGCTTATTATAGCAGTTTTTGGATGGGACCCAGTAAGAAGAATAATAAATATGGGTGGTTGCAAGGACTTTTGTGCAAATTTAGAATTTACCAGCAAGGGAGAGCTTCTTTATGGACCAATATGTAAGTTTTTTCTGCACCCTATTAATAACATAATTTCATAGCTCTAGCCACAAATTGTTAAAGGCAAAAAAAAACCTAAAAAATGAAAAATTTCCCCCTTCTGGATGATCTTTCTCGAGAAAAGCGAAAAGACATTCAGAGGCCATTTTCATCGAATAAGAAAGCAAGCTTGAATAGAATAAATGAACTAGAGAGAGGACGTTTGTTTTGAATTAACACCATTTCATTGTGAAATTGCTTTGAGATGCAAACAGTGTAGTTTTGAATGTTTATGAGATCCTGGGTTTATTTAATAAGGATAAGCAATCGAGTGTCAAGGTCGATTGGTAGTCTAGTATTTGGCTGTTTCAATTCGAAACAGTTAAGATTCTATTGAGAAACTAATATTTACAAAAAATATTAAAAAGCTTAATTATCACAATAAAAATAATTAATATTTATTAAAATTTTAAAATTATTTTAAAATATAAATTAATAAAATAAATTTTAATATTAAAAATTATATTATATAAAACCCCTTCAAATATTAGACCTTGTAAGTAAAAGAAACCAAATTTAAATATGATGGTATGCAACCCAAATATTTTGCAAATCTACTTGAAAAGCGATGTACCCACCACATCAACCGGTTAGGAGAGAGGATTCTAAAAATGTCATCACCTGGTGACAAGGTTGAAAAGACATTAATTCCTAAATTCTGCTTTGTTTATTTTTCATGTGATATTCTTTAAATTTCTTTATAATCGATTGCACTAACAATAAATCTTTCAATTCATGTAAAAAATATTATATTAAAAATTTAACAGAATACATTTTTATAAACAAAAAAAAGAGATAAACGCGTTACATGGTTAACGTCATTAGTTGAAAAATTAGTGGGAATCTAAGAAAACAATTTATAGCTAATCAACACTGCCTTACAGAATTGATGGCCAATAGAACTAACAAATTACATAATGATCAGGCTCCATTATATGGGTTTAACCACCCCTAATACTGATTCCCACCTAATAGTAGCATAAAGAAACATTGGCACATAGTCCTTCCCCTATCCAGAAGTGTTGGGAACATCCTCCTAGCTATAATCAAATGGTTTTTGGTTGGCAGCAATTATAGAAGCTCCTAAATTGTCATAAGCATCAAATCAAGAAGTTGGGAGGGGAGATGTTAGAAATAGAGTATATTACATTATTTGGGTCATGTAAATGTATCTTATTTGCTAAATACTTAGGAAATTAGGTTACTTTAGAGGTAAGTTATCTAGTTACTTCATGCAACATAATAAATGCACAAGTGTCAATGTGCAAGTTGTAATGTACAAGGTGTCCACTTGTACAACTAGGTAGAGTGTTGGCCAAGGAATTTATCTTCCTATATAAATGCCATAGATGTAGAAGATAGATATCAAAGTCAGTGTGTGGTAGATAGTCAGTAGTGTAGTGTGTATGTGAGCTATAAACTTAGAGCTCATTCATGGAGTAGTAGCTTATATCATGGAGAGTCAATTTCCTCCATAGCTACAATTGTAATATGTTTTCATCATTTCTATTTATAACATATTTTGTTAGGGTAAAAAGTAATTTCTTTTTTTACCACTAGGTTATTTCATTATTTACCATTGTAAATATCATTAACTATTTTTACTATAGTTAATGATATAGTTAATAAGTTGATTATTCACATTTGTTATGTGAATAATAACTGGTTAGTTGTTAGCGTAATATCCTAGTTGTTAGTTGACTTAGGGGGGACTTCCTATTTCACGTGTTACCTACCTAAGGGGGGAACAATTGCCAATAGGCTATTTCAAGCCTATGGCTAATGTTATATAAACCTACCATATAATATATTTGAAGCTAATTATTTTGTATTACATTTTGCACTCATCATTTACCATCATTTGCATCAAATCTACGGAGGCTGAGGAGGCAATACGCACACTAGGCAAGGCAAGAGAAAACCTCATTCCAAACTAGGCAAGGTGGGAGGAATCCTCATTCTAATTACATTGCATGAAATACCTAAGGTTGTGCTAATCCTTTTTTAGTTGATTTATATTAATCTCCTAAGTCTTTTTTATGTTTTCATAAAAATACTCCAAGGCCAGCAATCCCATGTGGACAAAGCAGGCGGGACCAACAATCGACCACCCTCTAGTGGCTGATCACAGACTCAATTCCAATCTCGTAGTCCCATGTGGACAGTGCAGGTGAGACCAACTATCGATCCACCAGTGGGTAGGAGCATCCTCTAGCGGTAGACCTAGGAGACCGGGCTGGAGCGCCCTTCCTTAACGTACCATGAACAAGGGACAGTCCTATTAGGGCCCACACCTAGACCTGCTACCAACAACTGGAATCTTGATAGACTTAGGGCTAGACGACCATTGATAAATCTTACCAGCGGACTAGACACAATGACTCTAACTAGAGATACGCCAATCGGTACCTTCGAACTGAAAGATCAACTTCGATGGACTGGCCAAATCCAAACTTGAACCTAGCCTGACAGAGGACCTAGCTTGACACAAGACGAGAGATGGGACTAACAGGTAGTCGAGGGACTCATATTCTAATCCTTGGCACTGACATCACTATCAACACTATCAATACCTGTTGAGCTAGACTAGTACGATTTCCAAGGATTTGACCTGTCAGTGCATCGAGATGTCCATGTGGTGACTAATTGGATGGGCCTATAGATTGAGGAAGACATCTAACATAGATATGTCCACGTGGTGACTAATTGGATGGGCCTACAGATCAAGGAAGACAACTAACGTGGCATCTCCTAGATCGAACACCTAGTGGTTGATATGGCATCTGGGAAAATGTAGCTGTGACAAGTGGTGAAATCTTGTTCATCGACTATTGCTAACATGGCTAGAGCTTACTGGTTTGTTCGGCAAAAGAGGCAGCTTCGTGACTTCCTGCTGATAGTCAAAGTTTTTTATAAGATTTTTTTCTTTTAAGAAACATAACATTTCCCTCCTAGGCAATGTGGGATTAGATCCTAGAAACTTTTCAAGCTTCCTTTACCCGCACGAAAGGAAATAAAAGGAACTTGGTTCCTATTACACTAGATCTCATATCCATCTTTACTGGTTAATGCCCCAACTTGAAACATGGATTGGGGTCGAAGGCGAAATTACACTAGATCTCATATCCATCTATTGTTGTGAGACATCTCGGAAGGAAATCGCAACACCCATCATATAAATCCTCTGCCCCTATGCATTCACAGCGATCCCAATTCCAGTCTCGACCCAAACTTTGAAGCATTAAAGAAGGCATCTTTGCAATTTTTCTCCAGTATGGAGGCTTGGGTTTCTATGGAGAGTCCAACTGATAAATAAAAACATCACTCAAGCTCAATGGCTTCCCAATGGGTACAACCAGTAGGACCAGCAATCCACATCCAACAAGCCCGGGAATAGGATACCAACCAGGCAAAGATGATGACACAAAGGTCATGGTGCTGAAATCGTTCATATCGCAGACCCTAACGCCCAAGCTATAGCCATCCAAATGTTCCAATACCAACAACAAAAGAAAATTATTCCGGAAAACAATCTGCTTGTTAACCAGACTTGAATTTATAGGCAAGGGTAGATTCCCTTCTAATTTCCAGGACTTCTCAAAAGAATCGTACATTTCTACATTGTATTCTTTCTCTCTGTTGTCCACAATCACTACTACTTTGTAAGGCTCTTTTTGGTTTCCCTCTAAAATGTATGTAGCCGCGTGTTTGTTGAAGGATGTGGGATCGATTGCAGTAAATTCAAAAGACGTCTGCATAATAGGATTGTAGACGCAGAATCTCTACTCCAAGGAAGAACGAGCAGCAACGTTTTTGCGCAATAAGAACAGACCGAGGGCTGATTCTTTTTTAGTGCAAAGAAGGGGTGAATGCCCCCAAATTGAAACATATCAAATGTAATAAATAAAAAACTCATCTAATAAAGAAAACAAATAAAAATTCTATATAATCCCAAAACAACTCAAGAAACAGATATCCGATAAAAAATCCACTAGCGAAACAAAATATGAGTTAATGCCCGAACTTGAAACATGGATTGGGGTAGAAGGCAAAACTACACTGGTTCTGATCTCCATCTGTTGTTGTGGGACATCTGGGAAGGAAATCCCAAGAACTCTCACATAAATCATACACAATTACATCAAGACTAGTAGGCCTTATTTTCAAGCACAAATAACCCTCTGCCCCTATGCATTCACAGTGATCCCAATTTCAGTCTGGACCCAATCTTTGAAGCATTTCAGAAGCCATCTTCACAATTTCCCAACATCACCAAGTTCAATGGATTCACAATGAGTACAACCAGGAGGACCAGCGATCCACATCCAACAAGCCTAGGTATATGATGCCCATCAGGCAAAGAAAATGGCACAAAGATCGTGGTGCTGAAATCGTTCATATCGCAGATCCTAACACCCAAGCCAGAGCCATCCAGTGGTTCCGATACCACCAACAAAAGAAAATTATTCCATAAAACTATCTGCCCGTTAACCAGCCTTGAATTGATAGGCAAGGATAGATTCCCTGCTAATTCCCAGGACTTCTCCAAAGAATCGTACATTTCTGCGTCGTATCCATTCTCTCTGTTGCGCATAATCACTGCTACTTTGTAAGACTCTTTGTGGTTTCCCTCTATAACGTATATGGCCACGTGTTTGTTGAAGGATGTGGGATCCATTACAGTAAGTTCAAAAGACGTCTGTGTAATAGGATTGTAGACGGATAATCTCCTCTCCAATGAAGAACGAGAAATGTTTTTGAACAATAAGAAGAGACCGAGGCGTGGGGCTGATCCTTTGTAAGTGTAAAGAGGGAATGAATTAGAGGAGGAAGAGTAAAGCGGAATGTTCAACCATGTTTTTGTTCTGGTGCAGAAGACGTACGCCACACAATGACTATTCCCATGGAAAACCACCCACTGTTCATATTTATGTCGTGGCTGTTGAGTCCAAAGAGTTAGATAATTCAATGGACAACCAATCATTCCACTTTTTGCTGACAAGACGCAAACGCGCCACATAATTCAATGGAAGACGTGCAAATACGGTTCTGAGTATGTGCTCGGGTAAAGCGGCAAGACAGTGAGAGGCCATTTTCGTCGGATAAGAAAGCAAGCATGAATAGACTAAATGAACGAGAGAGAGGACGTTTGTTTCGAATTAACAACGTTCCGTTGTGAAATTGCTTTGAGATGCAAACGGGATCATGAGTTTATTTAAAAAGGATAAGTAATCCAGTGTCAAGGTCGATTGGTAGTCCAGTATTTTGCCGTTTCAATTCGAAACGGTTAAGATTCTATTAAAAAACTAAGATTTACAAAAATTCTTGAAAAGCTTAATTCTGACAATAAAAATAATTTTTGATATTTATTAAAAAATTTAAAATTATTTTAAAATATAAATTAATAAAATAAATTTTAATATTTAAAATTATATTATATAAAACCCCTTCAAATATTAAACTGCTAATTAAAAAAAACCAAATTTAAATCCGACGGTATGCACATCCATGTTGGAAGTATTAAACCAACCCTCACGCCCGCAAGCGCTTCGCCGTGAAGCACTTATAAAATGCCTTCGGAAGGTGCTTCGCTGCGAAGCACAAATAACACGCCCCCTAAAATCACTTCGCCACGAAGCACAAATCATTTGCCTCCTGAAAGTGCTTCGCTGCGAAGCAGCAAATATTTGCCCCCCGAAAATGCTTCGCCGCGAAGCAACATCATTCCGGCACTTCGCACTTCAAATTGCCGAAGCGAAAATCAGGCATGAGAATCGGGGCATTAATTTTCCAAGCGTGCGAGTAGTTGGGGTTGCTCGACGATTGGTTGAAAACTCACTTCGGCATTTATTTTCTATCAGTCGGTTGGTGATTTAATCTCGCCTTTTGTCCTCATCTTTCGTCTATAAATACCGGGCCATTTGTCATTTTGTGCAGTTGGAGGATAGAAGTTGGAGGAGAGCAGCAGAGAAGAATAGCGAGCGCAAAGCAGTCACACCAGCTAGGGTTTTGACCAGCAGAGTAGCAGAAGAATGAAACCAGCAGCCACCAACCGCCGAAGAGTGGAGTAGCAGTCTCCAAGAAAATTCGTGTGTTTATCATGCAGATTTTTATCTAGCAGAAGTTTGTAACCGCTTCAGAAAGAAGCCTTGTAATCCAGATATATTTAATATATAAAATATTAATCCTGCAAATTTGGGTTCCTGTGTGCATTTATTCTCTATCTCGAAGTATTGTTTAAATCTGCAGAAAAAATTCAGTGAGGGTTTACTCCGAAGTGGAAAACACGCCTTCGATCCAGAAGGGAAACTCACTTATTTGTTTGTTGTGCCAGAGAGGTACTTTGGCACTTTATCTCACCAAAGTGGAATTCTGGAGCCACTTCGTCCGAAGCTGCCAAACAACCACAAAATTTGTGCCTCGCAATTTTCTTGTTTGAAGCAGCCGCTTCGCTGATTAAATCCCCGAAGCAGCCA
This sequence comes from Wollemia nobilis, assembly GCA_028583015.1. Lineage (NCBI taxonomy): Eukaryota > Viridiplantae > Streptophyta > Pinopsida > Araucariales > Araucariaceae > Wollemia > Wollemia nobilis. The sequence goes on along the minus strand of JAQPPZ010000371.1, from coordinate 1,668,227 downwards.
CTTCAAAAATAAACCCTGCAAAGCAACCACTTTGGTTTGAAAATTCCTGAAGTGATTTCACTTCGGATGAATCTCCAGTGAAGCAGTTGCTTTGCTTCCCAAACTCTCAAAGCTCCTCCCTTGCGCAGTATACTTGCGAAGCATCCGTTATTGATGCAACGTAATTTGATTTATTTTTAATTCCTTCAAATTGGTATCAGAGCCTGTTGTGCTGTGACGTAGAGATTGAAGCATGGCTTCCAGAAACAATTCCCTACAGTTGCATATCCCATGATTTAACGAAAAGAACTATGATTATTAGAGCATCCAGATGAAGATCCTCTTCGGGTCTCAGGAGTTGTGGGACTTGGTTGAAAATGGGTACCCGAAACCGGCAGATGCAGCAACACTGGCCACCCTATCCTAAGTTGATAAAGACCTTCTGAAGGAGAACCGGAAGAAAGACCAAAAAGCCCTGTTCTATATCATGCCAGCGGTTTAGGAGACCATCTTCTCGCAGATCGCATCAGCCACCAAGGCCAAGCAGGCCTAGGAAATTCTGGACAGTTCCTATCAGGGCACAAACAAAGGGAATTTGGTAAAACTGCAGATGCTCAGAAGGGAGTTCGAGAACCTGTAGATGAGTGAGTCAAAAACCATGAGCAAATTTTTCACCCGAACGACAGATGTCATCAACCAAATGCGGTTGAATGGTGAAATTGTGTAGAGCTAAAGGATTGTGGAGAAAATCTTGCAAAGTCTGCCAGCAAAATTTGACTTTGTGGTAATTACTATAGAGGATTTAGGGGATCTGACAACCCTCTTAGTGGATGAGCTCATGGGTTCTCTGTAAACACATGAGCAATGGCTGAGCCGTTCAACTCAGTATTCTTTGGAGCAAGCTTTCAAGGCGTAAGTCTCAGTCCGAGACAGCAGTAGACAAGACTCCCACCCTAGCGCCTCTAGTTCTCAAGGTGGAAGAGGCAGAATCAGGCATGGGAGAAGTAACAAGCAAGGAGGGAGATCAAACCCTACTAACAGTGAAACCAGCTACAACTTTCATCAGTAAGGAGGAAGAGGCACTGGCAAAAACTAGCAAGGAGGCTCTCATCAAAAGAAGGACAAATCCAAAGTCCAATGCTATTACTACAAAATGTACGACCATTATATCTCACAATGCAGAAAGAGGATGGCAAACGAGAATCAATAGCAAGCCCATTATATAGATGAACCCAAAAATGCGACAGGAGGAAATATGCTGCTGACTTGCAGTATTGAAGAGGAGAGCAAGAAAAACATTTTGTATCTTGACAGTGGGTGCAGCAACCACATGACTAGGAACAGAGAGATGTTCTCACAATTGGATGAAACAGTCCAATCTAAAGTCAAGATGGGGAACAACAACAAAGTTCTTGTGATGGGAAAAGGAAAAATCCTCATCCGCACCTGGCACGGTGAAAGAAAACAAATTTGTGATTTGTATTATGTGCCTAGGTTGAAATAAAACCTGCTAAGTTTTGGACAGCTTGTGCAGAAGGGGCACACTATTCAGTTTAAATATGGTGTCTGTACCATCAGAGACAAAGTGCATGGACAAATTGCAACCGTTTCCATGACGAAAAACAAAATGTTTTCACTGTAGATTCAGAATGAATCATTAATGTCTCTAAGTGCAGTTGTGAAAGATGCTACCTGGCTGTGGCATCTCAGATTCGGTCACTTGAGTTTCAGTAGCTTGAATTTGCTGCACAAGAAGCAAATGGTGAAGGGTTTACCCATTATTGAGCAACCGAACCAAGTTTGTGAAGGTTTCCTGGTCGGTAAGAAGCACAGGGACACATTCCCTATAGGACAGTCTTTGGGAACATCATAGCCATTGGAGCTGGTGCACTTAGACATTTATGGTCCCATGCAGACTAGCTCATATCCCGGCAATAAATACTTCCTAAATTTCATTGATGACTTCAGCCAGAAGACCTAGATTTATCCCATTAAGCTGAAGTCAGAGGCATTTGCAAAGTTTAAGGAGTTCAAGGATCTGGTTGAGAAATAGAGCGAGTATTACGTGAAGACTCTCAAAACTGATGGAGGAGGAGAATACATCTCCAACGAATTCCACAACTTCTGCAAGCAGCATGAAATTTGAAGGCAGTTCACTGCCAGATACACACCACAACAGAATGGTGTATCTGATATAAATAATAGAACTATCATGGATATGGCACAGAGCATGCTGAAGGCGAAAAGTCTACCATATGAGTTCTGGGTAGAAGCTGTAAGTTGTGCAGTTTATCTGCTGAACCGATGTCCCACCAAGAGTGTGAAGGACAAAATTTTGGAGGAAGCCTGGAGAAGTCTGAAGCCAAGTGTGGCTCATTTGCGAGTTTTCAGATGCATTGCATATGCACATGTTCCAGATGAGAAAAGGCAGAAGCTGGATGACAAAGCTAAAAAGTGCATCTTCACAGGGTACAACGAACTAGCAAAGGCATACACATTGTACAATATGGTGATGAATAAACTTGTCATTAGCTGAGATGTGAAGTTCTTGGAGGATGAAGCTTGGAACTGGAAGTCAAAGACTGGTCAGCCTGAACCAGCAATTGTTGAACCTATAAACTTGGAGGAAGATAGTGTGCAGCCACTTATACCTTCAAGCAGCAACAGTGGTGCCAACAGCAGCACAACCTCATCATCTCAGTCACCTCCACTTGTAAGCAGAATTTAAAACTTGAGGACACCTACGAAGACTCAAAGCTTGCAAGACATTTATGAGGTAATCCATAATCAGATAGATGAATAATATTCTGACTTTGTCTTATTTACTGAGTGTGATCCAGTGGAGTTTGAAGAGGTAAGTCAGAATCGTAAATGGATGAAAGTGATGGATGAGGAGATAACAGCCATTGAAAAGAATGAGACATGGTAGCTGATAGATCTTTCAGCAGGAAAGAAGACCATTGGGGTCAAGTGGGTGTATAAAACAAAGTTTAATTCCTAAGGAGAAGTTGAAAGGCATAAGGCCAGATTAGTGGTGAAAGGCTACAAGCAGAAGTCAGGAGTTGACTATCATGAGGTGTATGCACCTGTAGCCTGACTTGACACAGTCAGAATGATTCTGGCACTAGCAGCTCAAAAAGGTTGGAGTGTGTACCAGATGGATGTCAAGTCTCCCTTACTGAATGAAGTGTTGGAAGAAGAGGTCTATATAGACCAACCACTCGTATATGAAATACAAGGGCAAGAAAACAAGGTTTTGAAGCTGAAGAAGACCTTGTATGGACTAAAGCAAGCACCCCGAGCATGGTACAGCCTTATTGATGACTACTTTTAGGATAATGGGTTCACTAAATGCCCATATGAGCACACCCTGTACCTGAAAACAAACACAGAGGGTGAGATGATAATTGTTTGCTTGTACGTAGATGATCTGATATACACTGGCAATAGCAGCAGCCTATTTGAGGAGTTCAGAACAGCCATGAAGATCGATTTTAAAATGACAGACATGGGGCTGATGAAATTCTTTCTTGGCATTGAAGTTGACCAATCAACGGATGGCATCTTCATTTCTTAGGGCAAGTATGCAAAGGATGTCCTGAAGCATTTTAAGATGGAGGACAACAAACCTGCCATCACCCAAGTAGCCACTGGTTTGAAGTTGAGCAAGACTGACAATAGTAGAAGCATTGATCCAACTCTCTATAAAAGGTTACTTGGAAGCCTGATGTACTTAACCGCAACCAGGCCAAATTTGATGTTTGCCGTGAGTTTAATCAGTCGGTTTATGGAGTCACCCGAAGACACTCACTGGAAAGCAGGCAAAATAATTCTGTGATATGTCAATGGCACAAGAAATCACGACATTTACTATGCTAGACAAGACCATCTTGAGTTGATTGGCTACACTGATAGCGATTGGGCTGGTAGCATAGATGACCGAAAGAGCACTTCTAGATATGCCTTCCATTTTGGATCCGGAGTTGTCTCTTGGTCCTTGAAGAAGCAGCCAATTGTTGCTTTATCTATAGCAAAGGCAGAGTATGTTGCTGCCACCTCAGTCGCCTACCAGACAGTCTGGCTAAGAAGAGTTCTAAGTGAACTACATCATCCGTCGAAAGCAGCAACAACAATTTTTTGCGATAATAACTCTACCATCGTGCTCTTGAAGGACCCAGTCTTCCATGGCCAGATGAAGCACATAGATATACGTTATCATTTCATCAGGGAGTTGGTGAAATTCAATGAAGTACAATTGTAGTTTTACAGGTCCAAGGAGCAGCTAGCTGACATCTTCACAAAACCCTTGAAGGAGGAGGAATTCTCCAGGATGCGAGAAATGTTGGGCGTTAGGAAAATTGTGAAAGTTGGTTTAAAGTAGGGTGTTGGAAGTATTAAACCAACCCTCACGCCCGCAAGCGCTTCGCCGTGAAACACTTATAAAATGCCTTCGAAAGGTGCTTCGCTATGAAGCAAAAATAACATGCCCCCTAAAATCACTTCGTCGTGAAGCACAAATCATTTGCCTCCTGAAAGTGCTTCGCTGTGAAGCAACAAATATTTACCCCTCGAAAATGCTTCACAGTGAAGCAACATCATTCTGGCACTTTGCACTTCAAATTGGCGAAGCGAAAATCCGGTGCGAGAATTGGGGCATTAATTTTCCAAGTATGCGAGTAGTTGGGGTTGCTCAACGATTGGTTGAAAACTCACTTCGGCATTTATTTTTTGTTAGCCAATTGGTGATTTAATCTCGCCTTTTGTCCTCATCTCTAGTCTATAAATACCAGGTCGTTTGTCATTTTGTGTAGTTGGAGGATAGAAGTCGAAGGAGAGCAGCAAAGAAGAATAGCGAGCGCAGAGCAATCGCACCAGCTAGGGTTTTGACTAGCAGAGTAGCAGAAGAGTGAAACCAGTAGTCGCCAACCATCGGAGAGTGGAGCAGCAGTCTCCAAGAAAATTTGTGTGTTTATCCTACAAATTTTTATTTTGCAGAAGTTTGTAACTGCTTCAAAAGAAGCCTTGTAATCCGGCTATATTTAATATATAAAATATTAGTCCTGCAAATTTGGGTTCCTGTGTGCATTTGTTCTCTGTCTCGAAGTATTGTTTAAATCTATAGACAAAATTCAGTTAGGGTTTACCCCAAAGTGGGAAAACACGCCTTCGATCCAAAAGGGAAACTCGCTTATTTGTTTTTTGTTTCGGAGAGGTACTTCGGCACTTTATCTCCCGGAAGTGGAATTCTAGAGCCACTTTGCCCGAAGCTGCAAAACATCCACGAAATTTGTGCCTTGCAATTTTCTTGTCCAAATCATTCGCTTCATTGATTAAATCCCCAAAGCACTTTCACTTCGTAGCTTTCCTGTCCGAAGTAGCCACTTCGTAAATAAACCTTGTGAAGCAGCCACTTCGGTTTGAAAATTCTTGAAGTGATTTCACTTCGGATGAATCTCCAGCGAAGCAGTTGCTTCGCTGCCCAAACTCTCGAAGCTCCTCCCTTGCACAGTAAACTTGCGAAGCATCCGTTATTGACACGACGCAATTTGATTTATTTTTAATTCCTTCAATCCAAACATGTTGCAAATTTACTTGAAAAGCTATGTTCACACCACATCAACTGGTCATCACATAGGATCGTAAAAAGGTCACCTGTTGACAAGATTGAAATGACATTTAATTCCTAAGGCCCCTAAATTAGCTTTTTTTATCTCTCATGTGATCTTTTTTACATTGCTTTTGTAATGGATTACATTAATAGTACATCTTTCAGTTCATGCATTTAGATATTTTTTATTTTTTATGTTTATTTATTTTTTATTTTTATGTAAAACTATTATATTAAAAAATTAACAGAATATATTTTTATAAATAAAAAGTGGTTAAACATGTTACGTAGTTAATATTATTAAATGGAAAATCATCCTTACCAAAATAAAGTGAGAATCTAAGCAAACAATTTATTGCTAATCAACACTGCTTTTCAGAATTGATATCCAATAGAACTAACTAATTACATAATGATGAGGCTCCATTATATGGGTTTAGCCATCCTTAGGACTGATTTCCACCCAAAATTAGCTTCAAGAGACTTTGGCATTGAGTTCCTTCCCTCTTCAAAAGTGTTGGGAACATACTCCTAGTTATAAACAAATGGTTCTTGGTTGGCAGCAATCATCGAAACTCCCAAATTATCACATACATCAAATTAAGGAGTTTGGGGAGGGGGGAGGGGGGAGAGGAATAGTCAATTAGCCACAACCATATCTGTAAGGACCTTGAGCTAGGATAGGAGTGTAGTGTAGCCTTTAGGAGAGAGTGACACTATTGTCTGGACCTAGACCGACTTCAAGGAGTATCCTACTTAAAAGGAATTTGATTGATTATGAATGACATACTCCCCCATTGATCAATAAGATCTTGAAGATGAGTGAGCTCCATGACCACATTATTGTCTTGAATTGTAATATGAAAATAGAAAAATGAAATAATATTAGACTTCTCAAAAGCAAAGATGTTCAAAGAGGAAGAACACTTACTAAAGATACAATCAATTCTAGCTCTCCATATGTTGAACATGATCGCAATATGAAACAAGTACCACACTTCAAATAAAATAGCCAGCAACGGTGAGGGGTCTCCCAAAATGATATGCTTCCACTCAAACGTGGTGAAGGAAGAGGGTACAAAAAAGGAAAAGAGCCACTCCCAAAGGAAATGACCATGAGCACAAACCCAAAAAAGATAGACAAAGTCTTCAAATTGAAGACAAAAAGGGCAAGAAGGATTAGGGATGCCTAAATGCTGGAGATGCTCCCCAAAATGAAGCCCTTGGTGCAAAATACTCTAGGAAAAATAGAAAAGTTTGGGATCTAAGAAAGGAGACCAAGCAGTTTAGAACCTATGCATCCAAATAGGTCGAGGAGAGGAGACCTTCCACCATTTATTGAGCTTATAAATCATGAGGAGTCAAGAAGAGAGTCATCCATACCCCAATTGAGTCTTATAGTTTCAAAGCAGAGTGTCTCGATACCACTTCCAGTCCTTCCACCAAGGTCATTGTGAAAGCACAAAAATCTTGTGTAACATGGAGTCAAGAAGAGCAACCTTGATAGCCTCAAAAGTATCCTTGTCAAAGTGACTAAGCCCAAATTTGGCTCTGAAATCATCCCAAAGGAGCCAATCCTTGGTAGGACAAGAAAATAAACCAGGGATGCATTGTACACCTTTGTCAAAGAATCTAAGTGCATGAACTCAGGGAACCTGCATAAGTGGAAAACCCTGGTATGCGATAATAGATGACCACCAAACATTCATTTACTTGATTGAGGGATGCTAGAAACACTATCAATTCCATCTAAGCCAAGGCCTAACACTCTCCTAGGATTTCCAAATGCTCCTAATTATGAAGGATCTTGACACTTTGATAGACACATGGGCAACAAGGAGGGAGGGGAACCCCATTTCCCTCCAACTCTTATGATCAAAAGAAGAACCTTCATTGATATAGTATCAAATGAGAATATTCTAAGCTTCATTACTTGTGAGGGCTCTGATAACCCACTCAACATAGAGGGCCAAAGCTTAACATTAGGTATTGTGAATGCCAAGCCCACCATGGATTATTGGCAGACAATAATACTCGCAGGAAAAACGGTGGAATATCGAGCCATTATTGGAAGAGGGCCATAAAATATCTCACAAAAGCTTATCAGGCTTCTTATAGCAGTTTTTGGATGGGACCCAGTAGGAAAAATAATAAATATGGGTGGCTGCAAGGAATTTTGTGCAAATTTAGAATTTACCAGCAAGGGAAAGCTTCTTTATGAACCAATAGGTAAGTTTTTGTACCACCCTATTAATAATATAATTCCATAGCTCTAGCCATAAACTGTTAAAGGTAAAAAAAAGCCTAAAAATGGAAAATGTCCCCCTTTTAGATGATCTTCCACTGATATTTACTAAGCTAGTGGGACATCAGGTTGAGAGACTACCTATAACATTGAGTCTTTCTCCATTGAATGGAGGATCTAAAAGCTAGACAAAAAGTGTTTAGGTAGGCAAGCATCTAATGAATGACATCTTATTCCTAAATAAGAGTGAGGAAAGAGTCATAAAAAAAATTACCATTGGTCAACTGAGCCTCACCTTCAGGGAGAGAAATTCCTTGAATAGATCCCTAAGCAGCATGGTGATCTAGTAAATAGCCAAACCCTTCAACAACAAGGACATAAAGGGATGGAACCAATGGACAACCTTGTCTAAATAAAATTGAAACAACCAAATGGCTAAGCACTTATGTCTATTAATGGAAAAAATAGCTGAAGCCTTAGAAAATAATATTTTGATAGAACTAATGAAACATGGACAAAAACCGAGAGCTTTAAGCATGGTTAAAATGAACAACCAATCAATCCTATCATAGGATTTCTCAAAGTTAATTTTGATGAATAGTGATTGTTGGTTGGAATTGCGAGCCCACTCCATGCCTTCCTAGACAACAATAATATTGTCAAGGATGAACCTACCCCAAATGAAGCTGGTTTGCTATGGGTGCACGATAATAGGAAGAAAATGGCAGATGCATAAAGCCAGGGCTTTGGCCATGACCATATAGGAAATATTAAGGAGAGTAATATGTCTCCAATTAGTGATGATTTTAGGATCACCAGCCTTGGAGATAAATTTAATAATCCCTTGATTAATACTAGGGCCTAGAGAAACCTTAGAGAAGGCATCCTAATATAATTTCAGAAGATAAGGCCCAAAAATATCCCAAAGGGACTCGTATAATTCATAGGAGAAGTCGTCAAGACCAAGGGACTTATCATTGGCCATTTGAGAAAGATACTCCTTGAGTTCCTTCAAAGAGAGGGTCTTTTCATAGGCATCTCTTTGAGACTCATAAAGCCACTCTAGTACAACAAAAAGGTAATATTTAAGAGCCTGGTCATGCTGTGGGGAACAAGCCTGAGCTGCAAATATAGTCTGGTAGTGCTCTTCAAAAGTAAATATAATATTAGGAAGTTTAGAAATATGCTCTCCATTAATTTTAAAGGCTTTAATACAAAAAAATTTATTACGAGGATGCAAGCAATGAAATAACTCATTGGTCACCCTATCTCAAATTTTGATTTAGTGCAACCTTACCTTGATTTGTGCCCCTTTGACATCATAATGATCTGCCACAAAAAGCTGGTGTTTAACCATAGAGTGGTGGCTCTGAAGCTCCTCATTGAAAGGATTATACTAAAACTGAGTTGAGGCCACTTCCAACTCCCTCTTAAGAGCAGTGTTGAAGAGATGATGAGACTTAGCAATATTACACCCAAGTGAGCGTAGGAAGATAGTTTTGCATTGTATAGTAGTATTCCACTAATCAATCCATCCTAAGGCCCCTTTTAGTCTAGGAAATAGGTTTCAGATTTTGATAACATAGGTGCTCAAATATGGTGGTGCAAAATAAAGGTATTAAGGTAAAATTATGATCGAGAAATATGATTGGGGGCTAGAGAAACTAGAATGGAAAAGAAAAAGGGATAATGGTTAGACAAGTAGAGCTTAGAGTGGACACGGATAAAGGGAGAAGAAGATAAGAGCTGCTCAAAGGAAAAAATAACAAAATCTAAGAGCATGGTACTATCTAATATTTTCAAAACATGACTCTCACCCCATTGGTTGTTAGACCACATGAATCAAGCACTAGTTGGGAATAAAGAGGGTAAAAAGCAACTATTGGGGTGAGAAAGCCCTAACTTTTATTTCATGAAAATCCATGCTTCTCCTTCTCTTGTAGCCCACATCATGGGAAGAATACCCACCTTGTCATGTGGAAATTTGATCATATTGAAGTCTCCTTAGAGCAACCAAATAATAGGGGTGTTGTGAAATTACACTCTCCCTTAGGATTTGTTTCCAAAATCCCCTCTTGCAAAGAAGTTAGACAAAAAAAACTTCTCCAAGGTCTCTGCTATATTAGTATTTGCATGTCTATTAGTAATATCAAATAAAGATGTATCAAATTAATGCTAGGAACACCTTAATGATTGCAAGTAACTGTAAACAAGGGGCATGTGCTGGTTTATTTTACCATGATACTTTAATGATTGTTCATGAAACAAAAATAAAAGTAAATGTGAATTGACCCTCATATGACCACGATGTAGCCTTAATTCCTTTTATCTTGAGGATTTTAAAGTAGATTTTATCTTCTTTATTAAGTAGCTTTTAAACAAGTTTTATCTTGCATTAAATCCTACTTTTAAATAGATAAATGAAGATTAAAATCTATCTACAAATGTAAATCTGAAATGATGAATAGACTCCAAATGTAGCTACTTATCATGAAGATAAAGATAGCTTTTGATATGATTGATAAATTGTTTCTCTTTGATGAAATTAGCTTTCATAAAGAGATACCAACTTATAGCTTGAAAATAATAGCCTCAAAATGTCATAATGAACTATTCCTCTTAAATGAAATTAATTTTCATTAAGAAGAAATAATTTCATGCTTTAAAACAAGACCTTTGATGTAACATGTCAAATTACCCCCTTCAATGAAATCAAAATTTTCATGAAGAAAAAGTACATTTATGCTCCAAAAATGGTAATTTGTGCAATGCCATAAAACATAAACTCTTCAATGAAATTGAAATTTTCATAAATGAAATGTCATCATAGGCTCATGAATGAAATCTGAAACTAAAAAAATTAAATTTGGTCAAAAAATGCAAATTTTGAAATTTTGAATTTTTAAAATCTGCATTAAAATAATAAGTTTGACGAAATTTTAAAAATATGAAATGACTCCAAATAAAAAAAAAATAAGTGCATAATGGAACTATGAAGTACACTCTACGCAACCATACAATTATTTTTGGATTTTGAAATTTTTTTAATATTTATTTTAATGTCCAAAAATAGAAATTAAAATTTTGAAAAACTAAAAAAATGAAAATCTGAAGCAAATTAAATGCTAAAAATGCAGAAATACAAATTTCCCTCAGTTTGATAGCACCTCGTCCTGCAAAACCGAATATGTGAGAAATTCATACATGCAACCTAGCTTATTCGACCCACAAACTTGCGCAACCGAAATAAACTAAGTGCTAGCTCCTAGGGTTCAAAATAAATTTTCATGTTGGGACATTCACATGAAGCAACCAAAACAAAATTGCATAAACTTCATATACAAGTCCAAAATCTGAAAAGGGGAAAAATGAGTTGTTAAATTCGAGCATGCAGAAACAATCTCATTCTTTCTTGCTAACGAAGTCTAAAATTTATGAAAAAAACTCCTTGCAAATGTGTTTCCAATTTTTTGACATGTCAAATCCAACAACATATGGCCTTCCAAAAGGTCCAGCCCCTACTCCATATTTTCGTGCTGTATTTGTAATTTCAAAACAAAAATGTTTCGTTTCCTTTCTTGAATTTTGCTCCATTTTTCCTTATTTTCTTCCTATTCCATTCTTTTTTATTTTCCCTGCAACGCTTTTGTTTTCCCTCATTTGATTTCGAGGCGTTTTCATTTTGTCTTCGACATGCACCATTTTCATTTTCCTTCTACGAAAAGTAACCGTCATTAGCTCCTTTTCTCACTTGTGAACGTGCTACCTTTATTACTTTATTATAATGCCCTTTAAAAACGTCCGTAAATATTTATTCACCAATATAATGGGTGCATGAGCCAAATGGCACCATTCCCTTTTTTACTCCACTTGGAGGCCTAAATATTAGGCTCCTTTCTTATTCAAAAGTATTGGACCATAATAGTGAAATGATGACCATCTACCATATGCTTGTTTTCTTCTTAATTTTCCAACCCCCTTAGGATTGAATGCCCAATGGGCTATAGACAACCCATGTCGGGTATACCCAATTGACCTACCTCGTGCCATGCATTCTGGTGAGTCCGGGTTTCGACTATACCTGCAATCGTTGCTACTCTCGCATGTATCTAATATGGCTGCCAACCACACTGCAGTTGTTAACACCCGAGTGTCACTATCTAAATATACCTTCGAACGTCTGGCTATAACCTGCCGCCACTGTTATTATTCTTCCTATATCATCACTATAGCTGCCATGTCATATCCCTACTCGGGCCCACATGATTCGTGCCCCCGTGGTTACCAAACATAGGCTATGCTGAATGTGGTTTATCACATAAAGTCCGTTTATCACATTTGTTTGAATGCTAACGCTGGCCGCAAGATACACCATTCTGTTGTTCACTACCATTTATACCCTGAGAACGTTATTCTTTCACGCGTCGTATGGAGTATATAGTCAGCAAATGTCAGCCCTCTTCACTGGATGTTTAGACTGTGAGCCACGCTGGCTGCCACGAATACCTATCTTCTATAACGGAAACCTTGTCGCCAACGACGTTTCCATATTTATGAACAATAGAATCTGCCGAACATTACCTTCCAAAGATGATTTTCGACACATTCGCCATTATCGTCAATTGCATTGCACACCGGGATGCCGCCGTAAGTTTCTTCGAACTGTACTACGACTTCGATTGAAACCTGCCAATTCGAAATGACGAGCTCCTCTTTCAGTCTTGATCTCCATCGAGTACTCTTTCTACGTCTGCAGCCTTGGGAGTCCCTGAATGACCTTTCCTTGCCGTTCACTGTGAGATTTTAACCACGCTTTGCTGTTGCCGTGCTCATGCTAAAACAATCACCTTGACCTTGCCGGTGACTACAACCCACAACACCGGAGATAATGCGTTCAAATACCTGTCGCTATTCTCTATAAGGTGAATGTGCTATCCAATCTTTTATACCACCAGTTCTTTGGGCTACGGATTCGTCAAGCCATCGTAGTTCGATCAATAATCTTTGATTTATTTTCCATGGTCTGGTCACGGTGGCCAAAGTTCAAATGACTGTAAGTATACAGTGAGCACCATGTTATCTGATGACAAAATAACTCCATCTGCCGCCTAATATTTGTGGTCCTGGTGATACATTCAGGTCTGCTCGAGAACGACGCCGGGGTCCATTTCCAAAAGAATGTGGTCTGTCTATTCTCACCAAGTGTGCACTCATTGCTGCCATGCTCATTCTGCTGCAGGTCTAAGCTATCCATTTTGATGGCCGTCTATGTCATCTCTGTCACTGTCCGTTATGTCCATAGATGCTGCCATGATGCTGGGTCCACGTCCTTCATAACCTGTAAAAATAACATACCCAAAAGATTAGTTCATAAAACATTAAAGCTTTCTTTCATTTTTACAAACGTGCGTATAACCAAACAATGCTTTTAAAAATTTGACTTTGCTTTTATTATTATTATTATTTTTAATTAATTAATTATTTGTTTATTTATTTTTATTTTTTTAGTAATATTTCTTATATATATCCACTTGGGATTGAACCAGTGGGTACACCATATTTTGAGTAATACTTTTTATATACATCCACCATGGGGATTGAACCAGTGGATACACCACACTTTTGCAAAGAACCCAATAATATATAAATAAGTAAATATTGATGTGGAGTAAAATTCCAATAATAAAATATGTCATTATATTTGCAACATCATATTTACCCCGTTAGAATACAAGAAAGCTCCTGTGACATCTTCCAATATTTCAATATCCACGTAAACCTTTCATCCTTCCACGTAGGCAGAGTCTCAATGGTTTTCTCCTCAACATCCGGTGTTCGCTCTTCAGATGTGTCACACTGCTGGTCTGCGCCCACCAGTACCGTTGTATAGTTGTCGTTGCCATTTAACACATGGTATACCTTCTTATGCCATGTAATTACCGTTTACATCGTTAGTTCGAGTCGTTGATGCTGCGCTGCCTCGCCGCCGAACTCTTCCTGCACATGATATAACAAAGTATTGAATTTTCATTAAACCTTATATAAACCTTAATACATATGAAGCACGATTAGGTTTAATAAATAATTGTAAACATAAAATCCCTTTACCTTTAGTTTTCATTACTTTATTTTATTTATTTTTATTATTAAGATACTTATATATAGAACATATAAATATTTTAAATTTTGATTTTATTTTTTATTTTTTTTTCATATATTTATATATATATTAAATATATAAATATATTATTATTATCATATATATATATATATATATATATATATATATATATATATATATATATATATATATATATATATTTACAAGTTTAATAACTTTATTTTATTTAGTTATTGGAACCACCAATTATATTCAATAAAAATAAAAAGGTTCCTTTTATTGATGTAGGCATTTACTTATTTTTATCATACGTATATATAATAGAATTATTACATATATATATATATATATATATATAAATTTTGTTTTGACTTTTAAATTGATTTCTCTTCTATTTTAATTTCAAAGTACTGTAAATGTTTGGACCGAGAAACCAAATAAACCTAAAAATTTCCATACCAAGGCTTGACATCCAAAACACTAAAGCGCAAAGGCACATGAAAGGGGATACTACCAACATTATCCTTGGAGAATACATTGCAAGCTCATGGGTAGAAGCTTTTCGAAACTATCACGCAAGTTCAAAATCCCAAACTCTTAAACAAAGGAACATCTCCCAAGCGAAGGCATAATCACAAACTATGAAACCAGCTCTTTCAAGAAAACCAGGAGGACACTCAACACCACATTAGTGTTAAAATTACGCAATAATAGATATGCAAAGTATTATATAAAATATTAAGAGAAGAGTGTAACTGATTGATTTATCTCTAGGATCAACTCTGTATATATAGCAGAGTTGATTATTGAGAGTCGTTGGATTACAAAAATTCATCAAACCTGATGAATACACCACTAAGAGTACTCTTGACACATTGAGGAGTGGAATATCAAGTGTGTATCCTAGTGAACTTAATAGCATATTCACTTATTCTAACACCACCCCTTAAGTGATTCTAGGGGAGATTCTACAAATGAGTCCCGACAACGAGGCCTGATTAGGTACTCATGTACAACATGGATAGTTGGTGGAAAAAAACAGCTATGGGAAAAAACCAACTATCACCCATTTGTTTTGAAATGATGGAAAAAACCCAATGGGAAAAACCACCAATCAAAAGCAAAGAAGTATGAAAGAGGCTTGTATTCAGATGGCGAAGATTGTCTTTTTTAACAAATAAAAGATTAGTCATGGCAAGAAGGCCTATTTAGGTACTCATGTACAATATTGGAGAGGTGGAAGACCTCTTTTTAATGCAGTTGTAATACTTCAAGTTTCTCTCGCAACTGAAGGTAATGCGGAGAAGGAAATGACTGGGTAAAGATGTCTACAAGTTGATTATCTGTTGGAATATATTCTAAATGTATATCCCCATTCTGAATATGTTTCCTGATGAAGTGCATGCGTATCTCAATGTGTTTGGTACGCTGATGCTCAACTTGATTACGTGCAATATGAATTGTGCAGAATATTAATTGCTCAAAATATATACAAGCTTTATTACTCCTGTTCTTCTTTCAATAAGATAATAAGATATATGATTTGTATTATATTTCAATTCTTATGGATCATTATATCCATAGTAGTATGATTCTTTAGATACTTGACTATTACTCTCCATATGCCAAGTCTCATGACTCAGCTTATCTACTTGCCACTTGTATACTTGATGAACACTTACTCTATAATATATGCACACCTTTACATGATTCTTGTACTTATACTTGCACACCTATTCTAAGACACTTGTGCACATCTCTATTTTACATTTTTTCACTCTTACATACAAGATACTTGTGCATATTTACTCAACCTACACTTGCACTCTAACTTACATGATACTTGTGCATTTCATGCACATTTATATTTACATAAAAAGGAAATATAACTCACTCTAAACTATAACCGAATCCTAATATATTATTTATAAATGTACCATGAATATACCATGGGATACATTACCATGTACAAAATAATGTAATATACTTCAATATTTCTGAACTACAACGATTCTCCTACGTTCACCTATAAACCTATCCTGCACACACTACACACCTATAAACCTACAATCCTGCACACACTATAATGTGCAACTTCAATAATACAAAAAATTCACCATAAAAAATAAACATAAAATAAATTCAAGGTGAAAAGTTATGGTTTTATTAATGTACATGTTGTATATAACAAAGGCCCCGCTCTTTTACACAAGTCTTTTATACCTTCCAAACTCTCTTTTTCCTCCTCTCTTCTCTTCTTTTATTTTATGTTTGTTAGCCTCTCTTTTCCAACCAATTCCTCTTCCTTCTCTTCTTTCTTTTCCTCTTTTTCTTCCTTTTGCATACCACTCTCTCTTGTCGATTCTCTTCCTCTTCTTACATGGAGGATTTTTATATGTGATAATGACAATTACATATGGTTAACAATTATCTTACCTATAATTGTTTGGATGGTTTTTATATGTGATAATGACAATTACATATGGTTAACAATTATCTTACCTATAATTGTTTGGATGCTCTTGTATTAATTCATGTTTGCATTTTCTATCCATGATGAAGCATAAAATTCTCTTGGAAACTTCAATTACCAAATAACAACACCTCTCAAATTTGATAGCTTTACAATGATTATAGCCAAGAGAACAATGGGATTAAGGGTAAAATTAATATTCTAATTTAATAGGGAAAAATTACATAGGATTAATGGTAAAATTAAGATTCTAATTTAATGGGGAAGAATTGTATAAAAGGTTCAAAGTTAGTTTTAAGATTCAAATTTAATCAAGAAAAATTGTACATAAATTGAGTTTAATTAAAGTAACATTTATTAAATAAATCATATAAAGTCTTTTTATATAACCTATTATCTCTAGACTTTAAGAATGTTCTATGAAATCTTGCGATCCTAAATCCCATGCCAGAGTTCACCAAGGGGTCTAATTCCAACAACAAAAGAAAATTATTCCATAAAACTATTTATCTGTAAAACAGGGTGAATACATAGGCAAGGGTACATACCCTGATATTTTCTACATAATCTCCATTCACTCTATTGGGCACACTCACTACTACTTACTACTACTTTGTAAGACATTTTGTGGTTTCCCTCTACAATGTATGTAGCCACGTGTTTTTTTTTTTTTTTTTTTGAAGAAGGTGGGATCCATTGCAGAAAATTTAAAGGACGTCTGTGTAATAGGATTGTAGCCATAGAATCTCACTTCAAGGAAAAAATTAGCAGAAGAGTTTTTGCATAATAAGAACAGGCCGAAGCCTAGAGTTGATCCTTTGTAAGTGGAAAGAGGGAATGAATCAAAGAGGAAAGCGAGGAGGAAAGAGGGAATTAATGAATGATTCTAGTGGAGAACACTCACACCACGCAGTGAATATTTTCATGGTGAACCAAACACTGTTTGGATTTGCATTGTGGTTGTTGATTCGAAAGAAAAATCAAGTTAAAATAAGAGAAACCTCTTTTCAAATTCCAATATTCTGGTCTTATATTATATTGATAATAACATAACATTCTGCAAAGAAGCCAACATATCTATTGACTTCCATAAGTCTATATAATCATTTGATGTAAAAGAAAAATAAAATTATTGATAGGATATACACACCCGGCATCTTCAGAAATTTTTAGTTCACATCCATAAAATTACATACAAACTTTCATTGAAATCTTACTTCAAATAAATTAGAATTTAAAAACCAGAATGTTTTATCGTGGCATAACCCTCCAAAAATTTTTTTAGTTCACATTCATATAAGAACATACAAATTTTCAAAGAAATCTTAAATCAAATAAATTAGAGTCTAGAAACCAAAATGTTTTCAAGTGGCATAACCCTCCAAAAAAATGTTTTACTTCGTACTGGTACTCCCCACCCATCAGGTAGGATTGTTTACATTTTATCTTTGCATTGATCATCTCAACTCACATGTAATTTATCATGCAATTAATAGAGCTGGAAGTAAAACATTATCAATAACAAAATAAAAGAACTCTTTTCCCTTTTCCATCAGGAGAACTAGGAATTAACAATTCTGGTATCTTTAATAGTTGCCCATTGGCATGGGCATTAAATACAATTAATTTTCAAAGAATGGTTTGACAAAATACAAAGATAAATTTTTTAATCAGCGGACTTTAACATATTAACAGATATTAATAATATTATTAGTTGATAAAGAAATGCAATTATTAAAAAAGTTGGATTTTTAATATTTCTGAAAAACTAATGTCTATTCTGCTTTTTTTTTTAAATAAAGCTTTTTAAGTCAGATAAGTTTTGTGGCATAACATATTTAGTTTATATATAAGTTAATTTAAATTTTGATGAAGTATGATAAGAATTTGGGTTAGGATAACTAAAATTGTATCAATTTATTTGTTAATTTTTTAAAATTTTATATCAGTTTCAACCAAAACACAACTCTTAAGAGTAAATCAACAAAAAAAACATAAAATTGTATTTTAAAATTAATATAATATAATTTTATTTTATTTTTTAAATTTAGAATAGCATATCAAAAATTACATTAATCTATTTATTAGAACTTTTAAATTTTTTATCAATTCAACCAAAACACATATACTAACTAAAACAGAACAACAAAACATATAATTTTATATCTAAAAATTAATATATATATTTTTAAATAATATTTTATAATTATAATAAAAAAATCATATTTCCAGGATTTAAAATTTAGTAAAATGTTGTCCAATATTATAACTGTCTTAGAGTATATATTATGAGATCAGAGGTAAATAACCCATCACCGCGCAATACAATCATACTCACTTTAGCATTCAATTTGTCTTTGTCTTAAAAGTAATATTATTATTTTTTTTCCATATATAAAACACTCATCGGATAAAGAAAATGCATCAAATTTCTATATAATTCCAAAACAACTCAAGAAACAGATACCCGATAGAAAATCCACTAGCAAAACAAAATATGGGTTAATGCCCCAACTTGAATTATGGATTGGGGTCGAAGGCCAAACTACACATGAACACATCTCCATCATCTCCATGGAAGTTTCAACCTTGTTCTTGTGCAGAAGACGTACGGCACACAATGACAATTCGCATCGAAAACCAGCCAGTGTGCAGAAGACGTAGGCCACACAACTGTATTCACTTTGTCTGAAATACGTTGAGTCCAAAGAGTTAAGAATTGGTCAGACGACAACATAACATTCCACTCTTTGCAGACACGACGAAAACGCGCCACAGAATTCATTGGAAGACATGCAAGTACGGTCTCCAGTATGTGCTCGGGCAAAGCGCAAAGACATTCAGAGGCCATTTTCGTAGAAAGCAAGCTTGACTAGTCTAATCAACGAGAGAGAGGGCGTTTGTTCGAATTAATACCGTTGTGAAATTGCTTTGAGATGCAGACGGTGTAGTTGTGAAATTGCTTTGAGATGCAGACGACGTAGTTTTGGATGTTTATGACATCATGGGTTTATTTAAAAAGGATAAGTAATCAAGTGTCAAGGTCGGTTGGTAGTCCAGTATTTGGCCGCTTCGAATTGAAACGGTTAAGATTCTATTGAGAAACTAAGATTAAAAAAAAAATTATAAAGTTTAATTCTCACAATAAAAATAATCCATAATATTTATTAAGTTTTTTAAAATATTTTAAAATATATGTTAAAAATATAAATTTTAATATTTAAAATCATATTATATGAAATCCCTCCCAAGTATTAGACCTGCTATGTAAAAGGAACCAAATTTAAATCGGATGGTATGCACACCCAAACATGTTGCAAATCTAATTGAAAAGCGATGTACCTACCACATCAACAGGTCATCACAGAGAATCGTAAAAATGTCATCACCCGATGACAACATTGAAAAGACATTCATTTCCTAAGGCCCCTAAATCGGCATTGTTTTATTTTTCATGTGATCTTTAAATTGCTTTGTAATTGATTACACTAAGAATACATCTTTCATTCCATGCATCTTCCTATTTAGGGGTCCCTAAATCGTCTTTGTTTATCTGTCATTTGATATTTAAATTGCTTTGTAATGGATTACACTAAGAATACATCTTTCATTCCATGAATCGTTTTAATGTAAAAATATTCTATTAAAAAAATAATAGAATATATATTTTACATAAAAATAAAAATTGAATAAACATTAATGTTATTAGCTTAAAAATTTTCTTATCCAATCAGAGTGGGAATTCAAGCAAACAATATACAACTAATGAACATTGCCTTGATGGTTAACATATCTAATTGATTACATAATGATGAGGCTCCATTATATGGATTTAACTGAAAACTTTAACACAAAAACGAAAACGCAATTGTGTTTCTTGAATCCCAAACAATTAGAGTGCAATCCGTAGTGGAATCGCACAGTGAGTCAAGTCGGAGCAAGGATAGTTTAAAATGTAGTGGGGTGGAGATTTCTAATATGTAGCCTAGAAGAGATAATCCGAAATATTTGACAAAGGAAACAGTGCAAACTGGATTCCGTTGGATTCAAGACTAGAACGATCCCGGATTGAAAATTCAGAGAGTTTTAATGATGACTTCAATCCATACCGAGAGATCTAGCGGAATAGCAATCCGCTAGAAAATACAAAGGGGTGAATGCGTAATGCAATCCGCTGAAAAATACAAGAAAGCTAGAGCGGATTGTATTTTGCTTTAAATAATACGTGAGGAGGCCCCAAAATTTAATTATGAGAAATATTTACGGATTTTCACACTTGGGCTTTAACAGATTGTAATTTAATAAAGAAACACATTAATAAAGTGAGAGGAATGCGTGATATTCTAATCCGCAAAATATAACATTGGAAGTCCTCTGAAATGGGGTTTGTGATAATAAGCTACACACTAACTTTGTAAAGTTAACCTTCTGTTCACCCAAACAATACAGAGAAGGTAGAATACATTCAAATAACTATATATTACTTATCTTGGAAATACATCCACAAACCTGCATAAATGTGTAGTATAAAAATATGAAGGAGATTCTGAATACTTCACTTCAACTCCGGACTTGGCTATTGGCAGTGCTGCTCTGCACTTGATTTCTCTGCCCTTCTACAACTCTGTCTTCCACATTGCTACGCTGTGTTTCTTCTTCTGCTACGATTTTATCCAACCTTTTAGCCTCTTTTCTCTTTACAAAATGAAGGTAAAACAAATATATAGCTTGTTAAATTTAGAAAATTTTGATTTTTAACAGATCATTCAATTATCTTGTTTAGATTAAACTTTATTGCTTTTTTCTAAGTTTAGATGTTTTTTAAAACTTTCTAAGTGTACAAGATTTTTGTAACTGTTTTTTACTGTCTAGAATTTTCCAGCTTTATCCTTCTAAGGCTATAAATATTTGGCATTTCTCAGCCATGGATATAGAAAAAGCGATTGAAGAAAATAAAAGAGTGATTTTGGCTTTCTATGATAATATCTACAATTCTGTTTTTTGTTCATTGCTTTGTTTTTTGGGTTTAGCTATTTTAATATTGTCCTGTTATTTATTATATTATCTCCATCATCTGGTATCAGAGCTAGTTTCAAAATGTCAACGAATGCTAGTAATATGTAGCTTCAAATTCCAAAATTCAATGGAAAAAATTATGATTTTTGGTGTTTTCAGATGAAGATTTTGTTTACATCATAGGATCTATGGGATATGGTGGAGAATGGATACTCAGAACCAGCCGATGTAGCAGCCTTAGTCATGTTCACATAAAATCAAAGAGACATATTGCGAAACAATAGGAAAAATGATCAGAGAGCTTTGTTGTTTATAGTGCAGGGTCTTGATGAAACCCTCCTCCCAAGAGTTACAACTACTACGAAGGCAAAAGAAGCATGGGATCTCCTTGCACAATCATTTTAAGGTACAGATAGAGTAAGAACAGTCCATCTGCAATTACTTAGAAGAGATTTTGAAGTTTTACAAATGTCAGATTCAGAAAGTTTAGGGGATTTCTTTACTCTTGCAATGGGGTTAATTAATCAGATGAAATCAAATGGTGAAGTTATGAGCAATAAAAAAATTGTAGAGAATATTTTAAGATGTATGCCTTCAAAATAAAAGCCTACAATTATAGCCATTGAGGAATCAAAAGATCTAAAATCTTTATCCGTAGATGAACTTAGGGGTTCATTGTACACAAATGAGCATAGAATAAATAAATCCACAAATGAACTATTGGAGCAAGCCTTCAAAAGTAAGGCTTAAATATCAAAAAAATGTGAAGTATCAGAAGCATTTCCACAAAGAGGACGAGGAAGAAGTCAAAGAGGGAGATGAGGTCTCTTTCAGCAAATAGGCAGAGGTCCAAGAAGCAATAGAAGTGATGAAGAAACTAGTAACTAAAAGCATGAGATTCCGGAAATAAAAGAAACACTAATTGCTGCAATGTAAACTAACTAGCTTGATGCATGAAATAACACGGATATAATCGAATCAAAACCAAACGTAAAAGGAGAAAGCAGGAGCACAACCCTTTTTATTAATGTGATTCTAACTCGGTTACAATACATCTCCCCCATTTTTAAGGGCTAGGAGAGTTAGCATGTTTCCATCACAAAAAAAATGAATAGTGATCTTCTTTTCCGCATGCCCACATTTGAAATGGGCGGGCCAAAGTGTTGCCGCCGCTTATGCCGATGAATCCTTGCTTGCTGCTGCTTCTCCTGCAATCAAAGAAACAATGAAAGCGTTAGTAGCACCTGCTGCACATAGAGAAAGTTTGTCTTTTGAAATTAATGAAATATGCGTGCAAAATATTGATTAGATCGGGAAACAAAATAACTCTACGCAACCTACAACTATGACAGAAATAAAAAAACGTCACCAAAAGTTGCTGCCAGCAGAACAATCGATGAAACAAATCACTGTTACCTACAAGTTAGTGAAGCAACCAACAGCGTAGAACGTAGAACGTAATGCAAGATGTCTTCGATAAATATCTTCTAAAATCTAAACTAGACGTAAAGCGTAATGCAGTATATATTCGAACAGAAAGCGTAATGCATGATAAACATGCAATGATAGAATAAATTAATCATGCAACGAACAAAAAGATGTGGGGTGCCCAAGCGGGCCGCCCCCGTTAGAACTTGATTTCGACACCAATCCACTAAGGAAGGGCCCAAAATCTCTCAGGTTGAGTTGTCGGCAAATTGATGGATTACTGTGGTCCAATGTCGGGTTCTAAGGTCCGGATTCACCTTCTAACAGCCACCAATAACCTCCCTTGCAAAAGAGATTATTGGTGTAGAAGAAATGAATCGAACAGGATGCAATCGGGTGTTTGATTTTGGCAGCACTTCGTCGCTCGAAATGTCTACCAGCTTCCCCTCTTCTGGGCGGGAAAGTCCGCCGTTTTATAGACCCATGGGGTCTCTTTGGAGGGGCACGCAGGGATGCCACGTGGCGGCCATGCCTTCCCAAAAGGGAGGAGACTCCTCCTTGACTTGGGCTTACATGACTGCCCTCGCAATACCGCTAATCGCTCAATCTGCCCACCTACGTGCGCATGCACAGCAGGCGGCAATAACTGACTGTCCTCGGCTGCCACTTGTCTAACGTCCACTTTAAATCATTTTAACGACACTTTTAAATGTTTTAATGTCTGCCTTTGATTGGTTGAATTTCGCCTCTGATTGGTTAAGGTCCGCCTCTGATTGGTTAAGTCCACCTTGGCGCGAAGATGGGAGTTTGTCGCGATATCACGACACTTTGGCCAAGGCTTCCTTTTGGGCCGGAAGTGTCGCGATATCGCGATGTCGCGATATCGCGACACTTCGGCCAAGGCTTCCCTTTGGGCCCGAAGTGTCGCGATATCGTGACGTCACGATATCGCGACACTTCGACCGAGGCTTTGTTTTGGGCCCGAAGTGTCACGATATCGCGACACTTCGGTCGGGGCTTTGTTTTGGGCCCGAAGTGTCACGATATCGCGACACTTCGATTGGGGCTTTGTTTTGGGCCCGAAGTGTCGCGATATCGCGACACTTCGGCCGGGGCTTTGTTTTGGGCCCGAAGTGTCGCGATATCGCGACACTTCGGCCGGGCTTTGTTTTGGGCCCGAAGTGTCGCGATATCGCGACACTTTGGCCGGGGCTTTGTTTTGGGCCCGAAGTGTCGCGATATCGTGACACTTCGACCGGGCTTACTTTTGATAAAGGCTTGCTTTTGATAAAGGCTTGCTTTTGATTAAGGCTTGTTAAAACGACCAACTTTGTTTTGTTTACTTTTCGACCTTCTAAACTGCTATGTAAGTGGCTAGGACCATTGTTTGACCTCTGAGGGCTGCCCTGAAAGTTGTGTATGTCAATGCGATCAGTGTTTGTAGTCACATAATCGGATTGGTGTTGTTTTGGTGTCTACAGATGCCCCTTTTTGGGAAGCGCTGCGGGTGACACAGTGCTGAGCAAAAATAGATAACCAAAGCACTAATGATTAGGGTTTCTTGGTAACCTAACCAACTTTTGATGCCCCAAGTATGGAAATGGCATGCATTCTTGAATCCTTGCTTCTGACGAGCTAAGGAATTTGATTTCAAGTGTTAACCTATTTTGGTGAGGTGTGACTTGAGCTTGGACATTGATCAGTCATGATTAGGCAAAGGGCGCAACCTTTTGTCCCTGGGGGAACCTTGTGTTCATGCTTCGGGAATGCCAAGTGTTTGATCAATTTGATTGTTGCTTGTTTACTGCCCCAAGCAGGAGCGTGATTGTCTTTGTCAATGATTCTTTGAATGCATGTCATTGCTTTGATTGGGTGTGTGCTTGTTGATTGGTGACTAAGTGTGACTACCCCCTCAAGCGACAAATCGATGAGGGAATGACCTTCATGAGAAAAGCGACGAGTCGCTTGACCCAAGATGACTTGTGCAAGGGTGCCTTTAGATGTTTTACCATTTAAGCATGTGCAATTTCCTGACATTTGGACCTATTTTTGGTGGGTGTTAACCCTTTTGGTGATGCCATAATGGGGTGAAATCGTCGAAAACCCGTCTTCCCGTGGAGCGGTCCGGCTATGGTAGCCTTCTTGGGGAAGTAGGAGAATGACAATTTGAACCCCGACATCGATTTTTATATGCCAAGAGGTTAAGTGCAAGAGCACTTGTGTCCGGCAATGCTTATTGCTATGTTTTTGTGTTGCATTTTTTGGAATGTTTTTGTTGTTTTGATTTTCTTGCTTTGTGTATATGTCATGATTTTATGTTATGCATAATGATTGATGTTGATGGATGCATGCTACTTTATATTGATGTATGCATATGGTATGATAAATGCGATTTTTGTATGTTGATTTATTTTGATGGATGCATATGTTGTGATGAATGCAAATGTTTTTTATTTATATGTGATATGCAAAAATGAAATGGATGGATAGAATTTGTGATGTTTGGCTATGGCACCATAGACTGTTTAGAACTCTATTATTTTGTCTTTTAGGCGATTGTTGTGGTGCATGACTTTGTATGTATACATGTGGTTTTTTTTTTTTTTTTTGGTATTTTCTGATGGTATTGTAAGGATGAAAAGTAGCGTAGTTGGTTTAGAAATGTAGCTAAGGTTTTCTGAGACTCAGACGGTTTTAACTTACTAGCCATGACTGTACTTTATCTTACAAGACTTTTGAACAAGGTATGAATCGGAATTGTTTTTGACCAAGCTATTTCACATCCCTGTGTGTGCAATTGAGTTCATTTATGTGGTATTTGTCAGGATACCGCCAGTGCCAGATGGGCTTTCAACCGAACCTATACTAAGGATCACCTAATTAGCTCCACTAACTCCTTTGTTGTATTTAGTTAGATTAATCTGCGGTGTTATCCAGGATACCATAAGCTAGCTCATCCTTATGCAAACATTGGTCTACACATACGCAAAGCGAATGTGACAGACATATCGTCATGCGGGTAGGATACCGCCATTGCCAGATAGGCTATTAACCAAACCTGTAATGAGGATCACCTAGATGGTTTTCGAATGCTGAGAATTCTAGGGATTCAAGTTCAGGATATTTGTTGGTTGAATGATTTAGAAAGTTGCTCGTCTATATAGTGATGAAAATCATTGTTTATTTTCTATTAATTCTTTTTGAGCAAGGATTTTGAATAGTGGTGATAACCACTATTATTTGATTTTGTGTTTTGAGTATTGTGAGTTTGGGCTGGTGAGTGGCCTTGATCCTTGTGGACTTGGGGACGACTACGCATCCTTTGTAGGGACGTGTAGTACAAATCCTTATGACGTTAGGGACCAAGGGGGTGATGGAGATTATGGAGCAAGGGCATTGATCTGTTAGGCCTTGGGGATGACTACCCATCCTGGTTAGGGGTGGATAGTACGAATCCTTACAACTTGGAGACCAAAGGTGAATGGAAAGTGTTAGGATGATGATTTGTTGGAATTTTTTTCGTGAATGGCGTTGATCCTTTTAGGTCTTGGGGATGACTACCCATCCTTGGCAAGGACGTGTAGTACAAATCCTTACAACTTTGGGAACCAACTATGATTGGGATTTGGTAGTGGTGAAAACCACTTGTATATGGAGGTGAATGGATAGGAAAGAGCTTGTCCTTTTGTCAATTCTCAGCATTCTAGAACCATTCGCACAGGGGGATGAGCAAGATAACCATTTCACTTATGGTGACCTGGATTACTGCACAGGTTTCATCTTTTGTTCACACAACTTGGGAATTTTTATGTGTTTTAATTTGTGTTGGGATGTTACGTAACAAGGTGTATTTCAAGTGTAACTCTACCTTCGTAAAATCTATCTGACTCGGTACATGATGTAGCTAAAAAGCAAAATGATGACTGAATCACGAAAACTCTTGATACATTAAAAGACCACTGACTCTAGTGTGGTAAAAAGCAATGCATGGTGTTTTTGTTGTTTTTGTAAAATGGAACAGTGTGGAACAAGATGGACTAGCAGAGTAATTACAGCCTATGGTGCCTTTGACCCGTACGACCACAAATATGCAATGTATGGATGCAATGCTTTAATGCAGCTATGTATTTTTGTATTCTTGATGGATTGATTTTTGTGAATATGAATATGAGGTGCGAGAAGAGCTCTCTATTGATGAATTTGAGTATGCCTAGAAATGAGATGCAAAATTTTTTGTTGTTTTTGATGATTTTTGTTGTTTTTGAATTTTCTTGATTTTTGACCAAGCGATTGTGGAAATCCTTGGAGCATTTTGGGATTGACCAAGAGATTTTAGGGATCCTTGGAGCATTTTTGGGATTTGACCAAGCGATTATAGAATCCTTGGAGCATTTTTGGGATTTGACCAAGCGATTATAGAATCCTTGGAGCATTTTTGGGATTTGACCAAGCGATTTTAGGGATCCTTGGAGCATTTTTGGGATTTGACCAAGTGATTTTATGGATCCTTGGAGCATTTTTGGGATTTGACCAAGCGATTTTAGGGATCCTTGGAGCATTTTTGGGATTTGACCAAGCGATTTTATGGATCCTTGGAGCATTTTTGGGATTTGACCAAGCGATTTTATGGATCCTTGGAGCATTTTTGGGATTTGACCAAGCGATTATAGAATCCTTGGAGCATTTTTGGGATTTGACCAAGCGATTTTATGGATCCTTGGAGCATTTTGGGATTGACCAAGCGATTGCGATAATCCTTGGAGCATTTTGGGATTGACCAAGTGATTGCAATAATCCTTGGAGCATTTTTGGGATATGGCTCTCTTAGATATTAAATGGTCGCAAATGACTGATATTCGAGGGTTCTGCTTCCTTGATACCATCAATAGAAGCTAGCCGGTATGTCCTGGGTCCTATTTTGCTATCAATGACATATGGACCTAACCAATTTGTTGCAAATTTGTCCCTTAGGTGGGATGGCAAACTGGAGTTCTATTGGTTTTCCTTCAAAACCAAATCACCAACCCGAAAGTCTCTCAAGTGAACTTTCATGTTGTAAGCTTTCTTAAGTCGCTCTTGATAAATACGTAAATGCTCGAGAGCATTAACGCATTGTTCGTCAAGCAACGTAAGCTGGTCTAACCGGGCCTACCGTGTAGAGTCATCATCGATGAACTCCTGCATTGATATGTGCAGGGAAGGAATCTCCAACTCTAGAGGCATGACTGCCTCGAAGCCATACACAAGCGAAAACAGAATGGCCCTAGTGAGTTTTCGAATGCTAGTGCGATAGGCCCATAGGGCAAGTGGGATTTGAATGTGCCAATCCTTATGACTGTCTACGATGGTCTTTTTAAGGATGGCAACTAGCATTTTGTTTGATGCTTCTACTTGCCCATTCGCCTATGGATAATAGGGTGTCGAAAAGTTGTGCTGAATCTTGTACTTTGTGGTCAAAGCATGCACGTCTTTGTTCTTGAAATGCGTCCCATTATCCGAGACTATTTTGGATGGAATACCAAAATGACATATGATGTTATGAAAAATGAACTCCCCAATGCGGGGTCCTGTCGTAGAGGTAAGAGAAATCGCTTCCACCCACTTGGTAAAATACTCTGTGGCCGTTATGATAAATGTGTGACGGCATAACGACGCAGGGGAGATCTTTCCAATTATATTGAAGCCCCACTGCGAGAACGGCCAAGCAGACTGGACTGTCTGCAAGGCCTGGGAAGGTATGTGCATCAAATTGGCATGATGTTGAAACTTCACGCACTTCTTGACATATGCACAACAATATCGCTCTAAAGATGGCCAATAATAGCCCATGCGAAGAATGTGCTTTGCGATGGCCATACCACTAAAGTGGCCACCACATGTACCATCGTGCACTTGGGTGACTACCCAAGTGGACTCTTGTTGGTCCAAGCAACGAAGGAGGATTCCTTCATAGCTGCGACGATACAAAATGTCTCCTATCAAGACATACTTAGCCACTTTCTGCTTGAGTGCTCGTTTTGCAGCATGAGTCAATCCTAGTGAGAGATTACCTAACTTGAGGTAGTATCTGATGGGTAAATACCAGTCTTGTTGATCAGAAACCTCGATAGTATGAACAACCAATCCCTCTTGAAGTTCATCCCTAGCAAATGCTGAACGGGATAGAACTTGTAAGAATAGCATTGTATTGCTATTAATGGGAGTAGGGGAGAACAAGGACCCCTAGTTGGCATGTTTCAGATGATCTTGGATTCGAGAGAACTTATCCGAGGATGGTTCAATCTGGATCGTGTAGATTCCTGGCGTCAAGTCTGAGCTTGCATGCTCCATCACGAATTGCGATAAGGTTTTGACTTGAATGGTTGTCATATCATCGAAAAGGTCTTGCAAAATTAGTGACCCCAAGGAGGCCATTGTGTTCACAAAATGATTCGATGATCGAGGGAGTGCCTCGATGTCATACCACTCAAGTTTTGCCAAGAATTTGTCCACAAGGGCTTTATAAGCCTACATAACTAGGCATTTGCATTGATATACCCCTTTGACTTGATTGAATATTAACAACGAATCACCAAAGATATTCAGTCGTTTGATGTTCATGGCGATTGCTCTCTGAAGACCTAGGAGCAAGGCTTCATACTCTGTATTATTGTTGGTGCACGAGAAGTTTAATTTAAATGATAGGGGCATTGGAGTGCCCTATAGTGTGAAGAATACAATTCCTATGCCACCATCTTGCTCACATTTAGAACCATCGAAGAATAGGGTTGTCGGCCTATGACTCAGGCTCATCAGAATCTGGCGATTCTGAGACATGGAAGACCCCATCATCGGGTAGTTCTATGACTAGAGGCTGATCGTATTCAAAAGGAGCCTCCGCTAGTTGATCGGCTATGACTTGTCCTTTGATATATTTCTGTCCAATAAAATCTATGTCAAATTTCTTCAACAACATGATCCATTTCATCGTGCGACTACTATGATAAGTACAACCCATCATGTATCACAATGGATTCACCTTAGACACAACATACGTAGTGTTGCTCAGCATGTAGTGGCATAGATTTTTGGTAGCAAACACCACTGCCAAGCAGAGTTTCTCAATGTATGCATAGTTAAGTTCATAACTGACTAGGGTGCAGCTAAGATAGTAAGTAGCCTGTTCCTTGTGAATTTCATTCTTTTGGGCTAACATGGCGACCAGTGCCACCTCAGTAGCTGAGATGTATAAGTAGAATGGCACTCCTGGTCTAGGTGGTGCCAATACTGGCGGCGAAGCCAGGTATTGTTTGATTTCGTCAAAGGCTGACTAGCACTCGTCATCCCAATGAAATGTAACCCCTTTGTGCAATAATTTGTTCATGGGTCGGCACTTGTCAGATAATTGTGCTATGAAGCGTTTAATCGATGCGACCTTTCCTTGCAGACTTATGAGCTGCTTGATGGTAGTTGGGGGAACCATTTCAAGGATTGCCTTGACTTTATTTAGGTCCACCTTGATTCCTCGCTTTGAGAATATGAAACCCAAGAGTTTTCTAGATGTGATGCCAAATACGCACTTCTTGGGGTTTAGTCTAACTTTATGCTCCATGAGGCGATCAAGGATCTTGCTTAAGTCATCGATATGATTTGAGCACAAAAGAGACTTGGCTAACAAATCATCCATGTAATCTTCCAAAGTTTTGTGCATGTAATCGTGGAAGATGTACATCATGGCACGTTGGTAGGTGGCACCAACATTTTTAAGGCCAAAAGGCATGACCTTATAACAAAATGTCGCCCAAGGCGTTGTGAACACCGTTTTTAATTGGTCTTTAGGATTGATACGAATCTAATTGTATCCTGAGAAACCATCCATGATGGAGAGAATTTTGTGACCTGCTGTAGCGTCTACCAATGTGTCAATGCTCGACAAGGGGAAATCATCCTTAGGACTCGATTTGTTTAGATCTCAAAAATTGATGCATATGCGAATCCTCCCGTCGGGCTTCTTGACGAGAACCATGTTGGACAGCCATGGCGGATAATCCACGCAGATGACAAACTGTGCATCCAATAGATTTTGCAATTCATCTTTGACCATCAAGGCCACTATTGGGTGCATCTTACGTAGTTTTTGCTTTACAGGCTTGATTGTCGGATCAAGCGTTAAATTATGCATGACTAGCTATGGGTCTAGTCCTGGCATATCCTTGTACGACCATGCAAAAACCTCCTTCTTATCTTTGAGAAGGGCAATGTAGTCGGCTTGCTCTTTGGGGGAAAGACTTACCCCCAGCTTGAGAATCTATGGATTCCTTGGATCTGTGCCGATATCTACATCAGTCGTCTCCTCGACTGACATGTGGGATCCGTCCTCCAACTGATGTGGAGTTGGGATCAAATGGATATCATTGGTTGAGTTTAGATCTACGTTTGTAACCTCAGGTTCCTCTTTAGCCTAAAAAATATCCTGAGTTGTCCTTGGGGTAAAATGAGGCATTTCACCGAAAGGCCAGTACTCTGATGGTGATAAAGGTGAATTGACACGATCCCGATCGATGGCATCTATGTCTAGATGCAATGACCATGCTGGATCGGTCGGATTGCGGATGGGTGTGGTCAAATCAATGGAGATCATGTGGATGGAATGAATTTGGTCTCCATTACCGCGGGTGTGATACTTTGAACATTCTGGATGCTCCCTATACGCTGGATCTGGCTCTAGGGGAATGGGCACGAATGGATCGGCCCTATGTGCGAATAGGAGGACATGGTCCTCCCTCGGCACTAATGTCATGATAGGGTTTTAGGGTGGATGATGCTGATCGTAGATTTGGAGCCATGGATCCAACACTTGGTCCCACCCCACTGGGTCTACCCACCATTCATGCCCTAACCTTATGCCCATCTGTCCCATCAGATCTTCATGAGTTAAAGGGCAATTATGCCATCATGCATGATTGAGATAGTTCATCTCAGTATCATCTTCTTAATCACTTTTAGAGATCAAAAAATGTTCATTTTCTTCAGCAACTTTTTGCGATGTTGAGGGTTCTCCTTGTTCCAGCAAATTAATCTAGTCCCATTGCGGTTGTTCGACTCTTGGTGGAGGGACCTGGTTCTCTTGATACTGTATTGACTCAACTGGAACCTCTAAGGGGAACAACTTCAAAAATATGTCCAGACACAATTTATGTTCTCTTTGGGGATTAGTGTCCGAACTTTCACCTCTCTCTAGCAAAGGAGAGGGATTACTGATGTTGCCAAGGGTGTTTGTTGACCATGGGAGGTAATCTCCCAATGTATATTCTGTATCTGGGTTGGCATAAGGATCTGATGCCAATCCACCCTTGTTACCTATTTCTAGGCCTTGCATGTTTTCTACCAAGATGTCTAAGGGCAGGGGGTGGTTGAACCCTACTCCCAACTTATCATATGGCATCTGATATCTTGGTTGGCAAAGGACACGCATCCCTTGCTCATATCTGCCTAGCCCATATCCATGCCAATTACATTGATCGAGATATTTTAGAGTGAAGTCTGGGTTTGATAGATAATTGATATTTTTAGCAAAAGGCTCTTCGTCTTCGTCCTTTTGCTTGCATGGTTCAAGACCATGATCAAGGCCCCCATACACAAAATTTGTCTGGTTTGGTGGGTAACCTAGAGGAACAATTGTTCCTATGGGAAGGCAAGGTCTCCCCATGTCCTGTACTGATTCTAATGCGGATGTTGCCACAACATTCTGCACTAAATACTCCCCCAGGCCCATACTGGCCATTTCAATAGTGATTGTTGATGCTTGGGAGGGAGGGAACGGGAGTCCTTCCTGAGTCCATTCCATGTTTGGTGGGTTAGGAGTCACAACTTTCGTTGTGCTAGGTATTTCCTCTGTTGATATTGTTGGCAACCCCTCTTCTAGGGGCTGAGCCTCTTCCAGGATCTGTTTTCCCTTGTCCTTATGTTTAGCCATAACAGGCGGTGTTGGTAGTGAAGGAGCAGATGATGAAGACTCACCTGGCTAGGATTTTGATGATTTGGTCACCATTGGTGCCTGCGGTATTGGACCCTATTTAGATGGATTTAACTGGAAATCCAAATGAGTTGAAGGGAGGGTTGATTGAGGCATTAATTGCACCGCATTACAATACTTGAAGGGTTCTAAGTCCATCGAGACTACATGTATTTCTCCTTCAAATGCATACTTTAGGCACTGGTGAGCGATCGAAGGGACACACTTCATGTCCCCCGATCCATGGCCACCCTAGCAGTATGTTGTAAGCCATCTCGCCTTCCAACACATGGCATAATGTAGGTATTTTCTTTTGTCATACCTGGACAGGCAGAACAACTATGCCGACTGTCGAGCATATTGCATCATTGAAAGCTCGCAGTGTGTATGTGGAGGTTGTGATATGAGAGGCTGGAAACTTTAGATGTTTTAGTGCTACAGTGGTAATGATGTTACTGGATGAGCCAGTATCTACCAACACTCTCTTGTACGGGATCTTGTTGACCCGTGCGATAACGTGCAGGGGTGGATCTGCCGTGTCATTTGATATTGTTTTGACTTCATCTTCTCTGAAGGTGATGATCGGCTCCATACATCGTTTCACATGTCCCATGAAGTTGTTGAAAGAATTTGTTTCGTGAGGCTGTAATTCGATGGCTTTTAAAATTTCCATAAGAGCTTCCCTATGGGGTGTTGACTGTTGAATAAGCTCGTAAATGGAAAGCCTAGCAGATGTGGTCCACAAACTCTATGTGAGTTTTGTCCATATCATGACCTCGGGTCTAGGCGGAGGCAACTGCATAGGGCGTTGTTGAGGCTGCGACGTTGTTGGAACTTCCCTTGTAGCTACCTCGGGGGCAACTCTTGGGTACTTTTTGTTCCTGGTCACTATGCTGATCATTCCCACAAATCCTTGCATGGGAAGATTCAGTCACACCTCATTAACCTGAAGAGGTTTTGCCTGTGCCTTGTGGGCAGGCAAAGGGTCCTTGAATACCCTCATTTGTTGATTATTTGGCGCTATGGGGTTGTCCATGGCCAATTTTTTATTGTCGATCAAATCTTGGATTAATCCTTTGAATTTCCAACATCCTTTCAAGTCATGTCCCCTTTGCCTATAGAATCTACAATATAATTCCTCTCTGTATCCCTTAGGCTTCGGAGCGTTAGGATCTACAGTTTGGATTTCTAGAAGGGTGACTAAATTTGTCGCTGACAAGCGATCAAATAGGGAGTCTCTGGACTCCGCATAAGGGGTGAATTGTTGCCTAGGACGACGCTGCTGATTCTGCTCCTATTTTTTATTATCTCTTTCATAACTAGGAGGCACTACTCGGTAATTAGCCTTTTGGGGCTGTATTTCTTGCACAGGCTTGGGGACATTTATCGCAACTTGATTAACCGCAACGGGTTGTGATTGCGTAGTCCTGGTCTTAGTGGTTTTATTCCACTCTTTCTTTTTAGGCTTGGTGATTGTGCCCTCACCTATTTTGATCTCTTCTATAACTCTGGCTTGCGCCAAAGCTTCTTCTAGGCTGGCGTATTACTGCAGCAGCAATAGCCCAGAGATTGATTTTAAGAAACTCCGTGCAAAAATTTTTGTGAGATCAGACATAGGGGGAAGGTAGGGTAGCTTAGAAAGCAAAGCCATCCATCAATTCCCATATGTTGCCATTGTCTCTTCCTCATATTGCCTAAGGCTGGCCAGATCACTCAGTGATGCCTTCTTCTTTGTGTTGAAGGCAAAGCGTTCAAGAAATGCATCTACTAATTGATCTAGGTTGTTTATGTTGTATTTTGGTAATTGTGTGAACCAATCCGAGGTAGGGCCCGCGAATGTGGCTATGAATGTCATAAGGAACAATGTGTCATTATCTTGGATGCCGAAGCATTGGCTCAGGAATCTTGTGACATGTTCTTGTGCGTCCTCTTCACCTTTAAAGACTGCCAATTGAGGCAACTTGAAATGTTCAGGGTAAAGAGGTGTGGGCACTAAGGGATGCACTGGATGACTGCAGAGTTGACGTAACGTGGGCTTTTGATGCCCAAAAGCTTTTGTCTCCATAGACTCCAAATGCTCTAATAGCGCTTTGTATGCATCGAAATATTTTATTTCTTCCTCTTTTGTTTGCTCTTGTTGTGAGTTACGGGAGACTGGAGGCCTATGGAGGGGTGGCCGAGTGGCAGCCCTCCCACCTTGATGGGGCATTTTGGCCCATTCTATTTCTAGTTCAAACTCCTTATAAACTTCTTGAGGAGTCTTTGGGCGAGACCTATGACCCTGATTGAGTCCCCGCTAAGGGTACCCATCATTGTTTCGGGGAGTGGCCTCCCTCTCGGGTATATAAGGTCTCAAAGGCAAAGCTTGACGAGGTCGCGGAGACCTGTCCTGCACCAAAGGTTTGTGCCTCGCATATTTTTCTGCTCTTTGGGTGCGAGGGGTTGGCACCCTCTCATGGAGTTTATAGCGCAACTCATTCGCTTCGTGCTGCATGCGCTCTTTATTAAGGCGGTATAAGTACTCTAAATCCTGATGACCTTGCTCAAGCTGCATGATTTGGGCTTGGCGGGCGACATGTCTAGCGATTGCTGGGTCAACTTGGTCCGCCCTCTTTTGCTCAGGAGGCTTGAAAGTTTCTCCTATGTGTTTGCCTTGATCTTGATGATCTAAAATTTCAATGGGTCGCTTCCCTCTGTCGAGGTAGGCGGCATTTAATTGAGGCTCTGGCCTCGATGGGTGACCATGATATCTACCAGGTGCGGAAATGCAAGGTTCTCACACTGTATGTTGTTCTCAAGGAATGCGATGGTATTCCTCGTACTCCCTTTCATGGGCGTGAAAGGGGCGGGCAGAGTGAGCTCGCCCTGTGTGAAGAGCCCTGCACTCTGGGTTTTGTCATTCTATTCTAATGGGAGGCAAAGAAGAGGTACCGTATTCACGCTGTCTCTCCTCATGGACACTATGCCTCTCTAGCGCTTCATCGTGCAGTGGCCACTCAGATCTAGCCTCAAGAGGTGGTTGTCTACTTACATTGAGATCTACATGTAAATATTCTTCCCGAAAGGGGCTGTGTTGAATGGGCAAACTCCACAGAGGAGGGTCCCAATAATTCCTTCTTGATGTGGCTTGATGTGGACTATCTTGTAGGCCAGACCGCCAAGGCGGTATGGCCAAGTCATCTGGGCTAAAGCGAAGGTGACCAGCGCCCTCTCTTTGTGCACCTTTTGCAGCGTCCGCCCTTGATTGGGCTTGGCTACGAGTGTACACCATTGTGGTGCTTCTCTACTAACTAAGCAAATTTTTATCTCGTTTATGATGATTTTTCTTTTTGTTTACACTAAGCAAAAATGAACATACACATACGCAAACAGTGATTATCTCTTTTAAGGATTAATAGTGTCCTAAACTGGTTTAGTGCATTTTGATGTTTTGTTTTGTTTTTGCGAGTTTTGAAGAATGTTTAAATGCATAATGTTGGCTCATATGACTCCCATAGATGGTCGCCCCTTCAATATTCCATTGCCGGACCGATATACCAACCTCTCTATATACCCGCCCTTACGAGAGGGAAACTATAGGTACGTGAGAGCAGATGGTGCATGGAACATAGGCAGTACGGAAGGGGGGATTGTCCTGTTAATGACACCTACCATAGAAGACTTATCCTCGCACGCATGGGAATCACCCCAGTGACACTCGGTCAGCTTTCATCAAGATTTATGCCTAACAACAGTGACAATCGGGGAAATGGATGCAAAGCTAAGCCAAGGTGGTGATGAACCCACCGTTGGTCTTGCTCAAGGGCTAGGGTTTTACGACCAGCTCCTTGGTTTAATTTACCACGTGATGTGTGTGGGGTTCATTTTATTTAATAAAAATGAAACAAGCATGAACAACTTTCCCTAGGTAAGTAAAAGTTGACAAAAAAAGTAGAAACAAAAAATAATGATAAAAAAAAAAAATGCAGGTACAGCTTTGGAATCTTACCTTTTTTTTTTGCTCAAATCGGCTGTCTTTTTTGCCCAAATCGGCTATTTCTGATTCGGCCCGGTACCTTTAAGCACAAAAACGTAAATTTCAATCAATTTCTGAATCTAAAAAAAAAATAGGGGACAAAGTCCCACCGTGATCGCCACTGAAAGCATGAGATTCCAGAAATAAAAGAAACACTAATTGCTGCAATGTAAACTAACTAGCTTGATGCATGAAATAACATGGATATAATCAAATCAGAACCAAACGTAAAAGAGAAAGCAGGAGCACAACCCTTTTTATTAATGTGATTCCAACTCGGTTACAATACGTCTCCTCCCTTTTTAAGGGCTAGGAGAGTTAGCATGTTTCCATTACAACAAATGAATAGTGATCTTCTTTTCCGCATGCCCACATTTGAAATGGGCGGGCCAAAGTGTTACCGTCGCTTATGCCGATGAATCCTTGCTTGCTGCTGCTTCTCCTGCAATCAAAGAAACAATGAAAGCGTTAGTAGCACCTGCTGCACATAGAGAAAGTTTGTTCTTTTGAAATTAATGAAAGATGCGTGCAAAAGACTGATTAGATCGGGAAACAAAACAACTCTACGCAACCTGCAACTATGACAGAAATCAAAAAACATCACCAAAAGTTGCTGCCAACAGAACAATCGATGAAACAGATCAC
The DNA here is from genome assembly GCA_028583015.1 of Wollemia nobilis. NCBI lineage: Eukaryota > Viridiplantae > Streptophyta > Pinopsida > Araucariales > Araucariaceae > Wollemia > Wollemia nobilis. The sequence goes on along the minus strand of JAQPPZ010000371.1, from coordinate 1,630,703 downwards.
TATTACTTGCAAGTTAGTGAAGAACCAACAGCGTAGAACGTAGAACGTAATGCCAGATGTCTTCGATAAATATCTTCTAAAATCTAAATTAGACGTAAAACGTAATGCAGTATATATTCGAACAAAAAGCGTAATGCATGATAAACACGCAATGACAGAATAAATTAATCATGCAATGAACAAAAAGATGCAGGGTGCCCAAGCGGGCCGCCCCCATTAGAACTTGATTACGGTGCCAATCCACTAAGGAAGGGCCCAGAATCTCCTAGGTTGAGTTGTCGAAAATTGATGGATTACTATGATCCAATGTCGGGTTCTAAGGTCCGGATTCACCTTCTAGCAGCCACCAATAACCTCTCTTGCGAAAGATATTACAGGTGTAGAAGAAATGAATCTAACAGGATGCAATCGGGTGTTTGATTTTGGCAACACTTTGTTGCTCGAAATGTCTACCAGCTTCCCCTCTTCTGGGCGGGAAAGTCTGCCATTTTATAGACCCATGGGGTCTCTTTGGAGGGGCACGCAGGGATGCCATGTGGCGGCCATGCCTTCCCAAAATGGAGGAGACTCCTCCTTGACTTGGGCTTACATGACTGCCCTCGCAACAGTCCGCTAACTGCCAATCTGCCCACCTACACGCGCATGCATATCAGGCGGCAATAACTGACTGTCCTTGGATGCCACTTGTCTAACGTCCGCTTTAAATCATTTTAATGGCACTTTTAAATGTTTTAATGTTTGCCTTTGATTGGTTGAATTCCGCATTTGATTGGTTAAGGCCTCGCCTCTAATTGGTTAAGTCCACCTTGGCACGAAGATGGGAGTTTGTCGCGATATCGCGACGTCGCGATATCGCGACACTTCGGCCAAGGCTTTCTTTTGGGCCGAAAGTGTCGTGATATTGCGACGTCGCGATATCGCGACACTTCGGCCAAGGCTTCCCTTTGGGCCCGAAGTGTTGCGATATCATGACACTTCGACCGGGGCTTTGTTTTGGGCCCGAAGTGTCGCGATATCGTGACACTTCGGTCGGGGCTTTGTTTTGGGCCCGAAGTGTCATGATATCGTGACACTTCGATCGGGGCTTTGTTTTGGGCCCGAAGTGTCGCGATATCGTGACACTTCGGTCGAGGCTTTGTTTTGGGCCCGAAGTGTCACGATATCGCGACACTTCGGCCGAGGCTTTGTTTTTGATAAAGGCTTGCTTTTGATTAAGGCTTGTTAAAATGACCAACTTTGTTTTGTTTACTTTTTGACCTTCTAAACTGCTGTGTAAGTGGCTAGGACCACTGTTTGACCTCTGAGGGCTGCCATGAAAGCTATGTATGTCAATGCGATCAGTGTTTGTAGTCACATAATCGGATTGGTGTTATTTTGGTGTCTACAGTAACTACACTCAAGCAAGAGGTAGAGGCAGAGCAAATTTTCAACAAAGAGGTAGAGGCAAAGCAAATTTTCAGCAAAGAGGTAGCAACTCTCAAAGGTATGATAAGTTATCTATTCAGTTCTATTATTGTCAAAAGTATGGACATATTGCATCTGAATGTAGGAAAAAAATAATAGATGAAAGCAAATAGGAATCTCAATATGCAAATGAAGGTGAATGGCAGGAAGAATATGTGTTGTTAACATGTAGCACAAAAGAGAAAAGAAATGAAGATAAATGGTATGTTGATAGTGGATGTAGTAATCATATGACAGGAAGCAACGATATATTCCAAGATTTGGATGAGTCTATAAAATCAGCTATAAATATGGGTAATAATACAACTGCACCGATCATGGGAAAAGGGAGGATATTGCTCAAAACAAAGCAAGGTGAGAAGAAATTTATTGGTGATGTATTTTATGTACCAGGTTTAAAACATAACTTGTTGAGTGTAGGTCAACTTATGCAAAAAGGCCACACTGTGAAGTTTGAGAATGGTACATGTTTTATTACTAATGGTAAGAATAATATGATAACCGAAATATCCATGATTGCTAATAAGATGTTTCCTCTTAGTATTGATAGAAATATGCCTTTGAGTTTCAATACCATAGTAAAATATTTTGTATAATAAGAAAATAGTAATAGGTTTACCGCTCATCCAAAGTCCAGATGAATAATATGAAGGATGCATCTTTGTAAAACACCATAGATAACCCTTTAAAGTAAGGGAGGATTTGAGAGCTTTAGAGCCATTGGAGCTAGTACACTCAGATCTATGTGGACCACTTGAAGTCACCTCATTATCTAGTATGAGATATTTTTTAACATTTATTGATGACTATAGTAGAAAACTCTAGGTATATCCATTGAAAGCAAAATCTAATACTTTCAAGAAATTTAGATAATTTAAAGCAATAGTTGAAAAGCAAAGTGGCTATTTTCTCAAAATTTTAAGGACTAATAGATGTGGAGAGTACATATCACATGAATTTCAAAAATTTTGTATTGGGAATGGTATAAAAATGTAGTTAACAACTAGGTATACTCCTCAACAAAATGGCATAGCTGAGAGGAAGAACATAACAATTCTAGATATGGTGAGGAGTATGCCTAAAGCTAAGAATTTACCTAAAATGTTTTATGACACCAGAAGAAGCATGGAGAAGATTCAAACCTTGTGTAGATAATTTTAAAGTTTTTGGTTGGATTGCTTATCCTCATGTTCTATATGCACTTAGAAAGGAATTAGATGATAAGGTAGATAGGTGTATCTTTATGGGATACAATGAAGAATCAAAAGCATACAGACTATACAATCCAAAAACAAAAAAGTTGGTGATAACTAGAGATATTAAGTTTCTTGAATACCAAGAGTGGTGTTGGAAATTGAAAGACAACAATAAGAAAGTCAACATTGAAGATGAAGCAGTAAGCCCAAACAAAAATTTGGCTGGTACCAAAGGACCTAGCAGCAGTAGCATTCACAAATCAACACCAAAAAGTAGCTCTTCTTCACTATGAAGTAGTCTTTCTTCACCAACTACTAGAAGCATATTTTTATCGCCCACATTAGAATATCCATAAAGAAGGCAAAAGATGAGTTTGTTTGACATATATCAAGAAACAACAAAGGTAAGTTAAGATGCTTGTCATTTTGCATTTTTTGGGGCTGATTGTGATCCCATTACATTTGAAGAAGTAGTACAATATGATAAATCGATTAAAGCTATGAATGAAGAAAATTCAGCCATAGAAAATAATCAAACTTGGGAATTGACAGACATCCTAGAGCACAAAAATCCAATTGGAGTAAAGTGGATTTATAAAACCAAGTACAATGAGCAAGGAGAATTGAATAAATACAAGGCCAGGTTGGTATTGAAGGACTACAAGCAAAAATCAGGTGTTGATTATCATGAAGTATTTGCACCTATTCCTAGAATGGATACTATTCGAATAATTTTAGCTCTTTCAGCATTAAAGGGTTGCAGAGTCTTTCAAATGGACGTCAAATCATCATTCTTGAATGGTGTATTGGTGGATGGAATATACATAGAACAACCACCTAGTTTTGAGAAAGAAGGTTATAAAGGTAAAGTGCTCAAACTAAATAAAGCTTTGTATGGTTTAAAGTAAGCACCTAGAGTCTGGTATGAAAGGATTGAATCATATTTTCTAAAAAATGATTTTGAAAAATGTTCTTATGAGCACACCTTATTCACAAAACAAAATCAGCAAGGAGATGTTATGATGGTTTACTGTTATGTTGATGATTTGATTTATACTAGGAATAATTAAAATATGCTTAGAGAATCCTTAGTTGCAATGCAAAATGAATTTGAAATGACTGATCTTGGTTTGATGCATTCTTTTGTTGCTATTGAAGTCACTCAAAATAGTGATGGGATTTTAATTTCTCGAGAAAAGTGTGCCAATGATATATTGAATGGGTTTAAGTTGGATAATTGAAAACTAGCAATTACAAATAATTCTATGGGTGTGAAGTTGAGAATAGAAGATGATAGTAGAAATGTAAATTCTACCTTGTATAAAAATTTGGTTGGTAGTTTAATGTACTTAACTACAACAAGGCCAGATATCATGTACGTAGTCATCTTGATAAGCAGGTTCATGGAAGATCCTAATGCTACACATTTTTAGGTAGGTATATGAAAGGGACTACAATTCATGGGATTTTTTTATGAAAGGAAGGATACCTTGAAGTAAGCTAGTTACATAGACAGTGATTGGGCATGAGACATAGATGATAGGAAAAGTACTTCAGGATATGTTTTTAATATTTGGTTCAGGGGTAATTTCATGATCATCAAAAACATACTATTGTTGCATTGTCTACAGTAGAAGCAGAGTATGTTGCTACCATTTTAGCTAGTTGACAAGCAGTTTGATTACACAGGATGCTTGAATAATTGATGGAGCCCCAAATACAAAAGACCACTATTTTCTATGATAATAATTTTGCTATTCAACTTTAAAAAAATCTAGTTTTTCATTGAAGAAGCAAACACATACATATTAGATTTCACTTCATCAAACAACTAGTTAAAGACAAAGAAATCAAGCTTTCTCATTGTAGGTCCAAAGATCAAGTTACTAACATTTTGACAAAGCCATTGAAGGAAGAAAACTTTAATAGATTTAAAAATATTTTGGGAATGAAAGCCCTTTCTCACAAATTAGATTTGAGGGAGGATTGAGCAGTTATTTTTTACAAATAATATTTTAGGGAGGATGTTAAATATAGAAAATTTTGATTTTTAATAGATCATTCAATGATCTTGTTTAGATTAGGCTTTATTGCTTTTTTCTAAGTTTAGATATTTTTTATAACTTTCTAAGTTTACAATATTTTTGTAACTTTTTTTTAGTGTCTAAAAATTCCCATATTTATCCTTCTAAGGCTATAAATATTTGGCATTTCTCAGCCATGGATGTAGAAGAAGAAGTTGAAGAAAATAAAGGAGTGATTTGGGCATTCTGTGTTAATATCTGTAGTTCAGTTGTTTTTGTTCATTTCTCTATTTTTGGGTTTAGCTCTTTTAATATTGTCTTGTTATTTATTATATTATCTCCATCATATCTAGGGTTTCAAGTGAGAAGTGGGAAAGCTCCACAATTATCTGACATGTATTTAACTCAAAATTAGGCTTTCCTTCCAATCACCGAACTGATTGATAGTTTAAACTACCGATAATTAATCCAAATGAAATTAGATTTAGTGAATGGTGCAGTAGGTCGATTTTTCAGAGGTGTCAAATCTGGTTTAATTTTATAACACCGTCCTTTAAACTAGATTTCATAAAATTTTTGACATCGAGCATCTCCCTCAACCTGTTGAATTCTTCATCCTTCAAAGGTTTTGTGAATATATCTGCAACCTAATCCTTGGACCTACAAAATAGTAATTCAATCTCATTAAATTTCACCATCTTTCTGATGAAATAGTTTCGGATGTCGATGTGCTTGGTCCTACCATGAAAAACTCGATCCTTAAATCGTGCTATGGTAGAATTTTTGTCACAAAAAATAGTTGTTGCTACTTCTAGTGGATGATTCAGTTCACTCAGAACTCTTCTCAACCAAATAGTCTGGCATGCGACTGAGGTGGTGGTAACATACACTGCCTCAGTAGTTAATAGTGTAAAAATTAGATGTTTCTTGGAGGACCAGAAAAATACATTGTATCAAATATGGAAGGAATATCTAGAAGTGCTCTTATGATCATCTATGCTGCCAACCCTATCACTATCTATGTATCCAATTAGTTCAAGCTGGTCTTTTCTGGTATAATGGATTCCATGGTTCCTCATTCCATTGACATATCGTAAAATCCTTTTGCCTGCTTGCTAGTGAGTGTTCTTTGGTGACTCCATAAGCCTACTAATTAAACTCACTACAAACATCAAATATGGCCTGGTCACAGTCAAATACATCAAGCTTCCTACTAACCTTTTATAGATAGTTGGATCAATATTTCTACTACAATCTGATTTGCTCAAAATAGCAAACTGCCAAATATGAAAATGGGTGAAATGAAATAGAAACTAATGGAAAATAAAAATAATCATAGTATTATTGAATCACTTTTTACACTAAATGTAAAACCAACCACTCGATATACTATATTTCTTTTTATTCGATGGATCCAAGTTACACCCTCGTAAATGCTTTTAAATATCTACCTAAGAATTATGAAGTGAAATGATGTAATGGTCCATTAAGTGAAGTGAATTAATAGTATTTAGAGTTAGTATTAGGCTCCTAACATGCCACCCTCCTTAAAAAGAGCTTTGTCCTCAAAGCTCAAAGTGAGAAGCTTCATCCCTTATTTTCCAAGTAGTATTTGCTCATGTTCTTGCACTATTTTAATGTCATATTTTCGTAAGTAGGGGTATTGTGAAGGTTGAAGGGATGGTTGGGGATAGGTAGGAAGAATAGGAGGATTAGAATGATGAGATGGAAAAACCTTTTTGGTGCCCTCATGGTGGCATAGATAGAAAATAAGTGGACAACCATTATCTTACCTCCTTTATGAATATCTTTCTCCATTCGATGAGAAATGAATAGTCGAGAAGAGCCTAATTTTAATTCTTTAAGTGCATACGTTTGATTATTTATTGTGAATTTCATCCATAAGTCCTCAAAATCCCATTGGATTATCCTGAGTGTTCGTAACCATTGCACTCCTAAGACAATATCACATCCAAGGGAATTGATACATATCATATTTCATGGTGTAATCGCCCAAGGTGAGCTTAATATTTTGACATTTCCCTTTATAGGTGATCTTTCTTTCATTACCAATCATGACTTCAAAATTATTGCAAGGATGTATAAAGGAGTTGTCTTACTTTACCATATGTAGGTCAATCAAATTATGGGTACTACTGGAGTTAATAAGCCCCATAAGGTTTTATCATTTGAAGGATGCTAGAACTTTTATAATTTGGGAATAAAACTTACCGAAAAGGACATTAAAATAAATTTCTAGTGGATCTTGAGTGCTATCATATCCATCACTACTTTTAATTCAATCTCCTCTTCAGTATTTGTTTATTGGTAAGGAATAGTTGCATCCAAAATATATAATTTGGGTGTAATACATTTGTGATTAGGTAGAAATTTCTCATCACAATGAAAATAAATGTCATTTTCTTTTCTTTATTTTATTTCCTTAGGGCTAATACGTTTAATTTGTAGGATTCAGTTATGTTTTGATATGGTTGAAGTATTTTGTGATTCTACTTTATGTGGGTTTCCTAGGCGATGCTAGTTATTGATTTTTTTCTTCCACCATCTAGGTTAATGCAATAGTGTGCATCATGTTGGTTGGATTGAGCATTTTTACTTCTAACTAAATTTATTCCTTTAGGCCACTAATGAAGCAACTTTGGAAGAATGAGGCATCTATCCCCGATGTAAGGCTTACCAATTTATTGAATTGAGCATGGTACTCTCTTACTGTGATGGTTTGAAAAAGTTAAGAGCCCATATGAAATCTTCAAATTGCCTGGGCCAAATTGTACCATTAGATTTTTTGTAAATTTTATTCATGTAGGGGTGTCATTTATCTTTTTGTACCACTTTTACCATTGAGTAGCGATTCATTCTAGGTGGAAGGATGCAATGCAAAACTTTTGGCTCTCAGGGATTTGATAGAGTGAGAAGTATTGGTCATCTTGATAGATCCAATTTGTGGGGTCACCTCCTTCAAATTTTGGGAAATCCAATTTAGTGGTTCGAGGTAGGATTGATGTTTGTGGTCCCCCAAGTAATACTTGGTGTGTTTGTGCTCCGATAGGTTGGCCGACTTGGACTAATGCCATATTCTATTGTACCATATCCATAGAGTGTTCAGTGGCATCAATTTTTAATTCTAGCTCTGTTATATTATTTTCAAATTTCTCTATTGTTAATATTTTATATTCAATATCATCCTTCCATTGATTGAAATTGTTGAATAAAATCTTTGAGAGGGTCTTGTGATTTCTTGTCATCGACCATTGTGGTGATATTTATTTTGCAAATCTACAAGACATATTTGGCAATAGTGATTAGATATCACTTCTTGTTAAAAACAATGAGCAAATTCTTGTAAAAATTTATTTGCAAAAATTGTTTGTAAAATTTACAAAATTGTTGCTTGCAAAGTTGTTTTTGCAAAATTTTGGTTTGTTTGAAAAAATTTGTTTCTACAAATTTATTTTGATAAACAAATAATAAAAAATTTGATCCACAATTTTAAAATTTGGTTTCAACTTTGGGACCTTTGGTCCCTTTTTCTTGAATTTGAATTTATTGGTGGGAACCAATGATTATGAGGTGAATGGCAGATTCTGGGGAAAAACGGTAGGGCACGAGCTTAGAGCACAAATTACAAGGAAAGTAGCTAAGGTGAACAAGAGCAAGTCGAGTGAGGGTAGAGTGGTACTAAGAGCAAGGTGAAAGGACAATAGAGTTGTACGAGTAAAATTTGGGCACGTAAGGTAAGGCAAAGTAGAGAGTGCACAAGGTGAGAGGAGGGGTAGAGAGCTCACAAGTGTGAGGTGGAACAGGGAGTGATAGAGGGAGGAAATAGCTTTAGTCGCACGAAGGAGGAGCTAGAGCATGACCGAAGTCACAAGTTCTTATGTTTCTTTGATATATTTTAAACACTTCTTTCCCTCATTATGTAGATTCCCTACTAATTTCTAGGACTTATCAAAAGAATCATACATTTCTACATCGTATGGTTCGTATCCATTCACTCTATTGCGCACAATCACTACTATTTTGTAAGACTCTTTGTTGTTTCTTTCTAAAATATATATGGCCACGTGTTTGTTAAAGGATGTGGGATCCATTGCAAGAAGTTCAAAATAGGTCTATGTAATAGGATTGTATAAGGATAATCTCCACTCCGATGAAGAATGAGAAATGTTTTTGCATAATAAGAACATACTGAGGGATGGGGCTGATCCTTTGTAAGTGGAAAGAGGGAATGAATGAGAGGAGGAAGAGTAAAATAGAATGTTCAACCATGTTTTGGTGCAAAATATGTATGCCATACAATGACTATTCCCATGGAAAACCACCCACTGTTCATATTTATGTTGTGTTTGTTGAGTCCAAAGAGTCAAGAATCTATTAGAGGACAACCAATCATTCCACTTTTTTCTGGTAAGACAAAAATATGCCACATAATTAAATGTAAGATGTGCAAATACGGGTCGAGTATGTGTTCGGGAAAAGAGAAAAGACATCCAGAGGCCATTTTTGTCGGATAAGATAGCAAGCTTGAATAGACTAAATGAATGAGAGAGAGGATCTTTGTTTCTAATTAAAATTGTTCCATTGTGAAATTGCTTTGAGATGCAAATGGTGTAGTTTTGAATGTTTATGAGATCATGGGTTTATTTAAAAATGAGAAGTAATCTAGTGTCAAGGTTGATTGGTAGTCCAATTTTTGGCCATTTCAATTCAAAAAGGTTAAGATTCTATTGAGAAACTAAGATTTACAAAAGTTATTAAAAAGCTTAATTATGACAATAAAAATAATTCTTAATATTTATTAAAATTTTAAAATTATGTTAAAATATACATTAATAAAATAAATTTTAATATTTAAAATTATACTATATAAAACCCCTTCAAATATTAGACCTTCGAAGTAAAAGGAACCAAATTTAAATCCAACGGTATGCATACCCAAACATGTTGCAAATCTACTTGAAAAGCGATGTACCCACAACATCAACTTGTCATGAGAGAGGATCCTAAAAATGTCATCACCTGGTGACAATATTGAAAAGACATTAATTCCTAAGGTTCCTAAATTAGTTTTGTTTATTTTGAAATATGTGCGTAACAGATAGAGTGCGCTTTGCTCTTGTGCATAGTGAACGATGCACAAGAGTGAGGTACACAAAACACTTGTGCATAGATGCACCTGGGTTAGATGCAGCTCAACATTGAACCTGAGTCTTGCATAGTTAGGAGGATGCGCTAGGGTGATGCACACGGTGGAGGTTGCACCTAAGTAAGGCACATGGTGGAGTATGCATCAGCGTAAGGCGCACAATGAAGGATGCATCGGGGTAAGGTGTAAATATAAAGTGCAATAAAGTTATGCACAGCAATTAAAGTGCGCAAGATTTTATCAAACAAATTAAGGCACAAGAATTTAGGGTCTTGTATGGACTAGAGGATGAAAACCACTAAAATATGAAATAGACTAAAAGACAAAAAATATATCTTATGCAAAGTTTTTATGCGCACAAATATAACTACACAATTCTTATGCGCTCAAAAAAATTTTGCAAGGAGAAAAAATATGGAATAGACCTTCGGAGTAGAGAGTAAATTTGCACAACTAGATTTTATTAACCAAAAAATAGGCAAACTGCAAATGCAGTTTTACAAAGCAAAATAGGAGGATTTTACATAAACATCTACAAGCAAAGTTGTAGGATCAACTCAGATGGGATACTGTGAATGCTGTCGATTCACCTCCTCGCTTTAGCTCCTTCTCCTCTCTCTGTAATGTTGTGTATTGATAGTATGTTTCCACTTGTTGCTTCTCCTCGCTCTTTCTGAAATGCACCACTGCCTTATATAGCTGAGCGAAGGAGAGGATAAGGCTTATCCTATAACATACCATTAATACAAAACTAGGGTTTTTGACCAATCATCAAATTAGGGTTTCTACCTATCTACACTTGTAGGTATTAATTTCTCACATGGGAGATTGTGGTGATCTTATGTCAGAGATCGATGATTAAATTTAGGCAATAAGATCTGTTAGAGTGAAATCAAGTTTAATTTCCAACATAATAATTTAAATGATATTTCACAAAGACTTTGATGCCCAAAATTTCCCTCAGCCTATTGAAGTCCTCCTCCTTCAAAGGTTTTGTGAAAATATCAGCTACCTTCTCTTTTGGCCTGCAAAATAGTAACACAATTTCACCAACTTTCACTAGCTCTCTGTTGAAGTGGTAGCAGATATCAATATGCTTCATCTTGCCATGAAATACTGGATCCTTTCACAGTGCTATGGTAGAATTATTTTCATAGAAAATAGTTGTCACCCCTTTCAACAGATGATTCATCTCACCCAAGATTCTTCGTAGACATACTGTTTGGCATGTGACTAATATGGAAGCAACATACTCATCCTCTATAGTGGACAATACAACTATCGATTGCTTCTTGGATGAACATGAAACTGATCATGATCCAAGAAGGAAAGCATAGCCAAAAATGTTCTTTCGATCACCAATGCTGCCAACCCAATCGCTATCATAGTATCCCAAGACGATGGTAAGGTCAAAAGACAACATACTTTCAACTTGATAATTTCTTTCCAAGATAGTGTTTTTAAGGTAAAATGCATATTATGGTGTTCCACGTGATGACAAATATGCATTCCATATGATGAAAACTCCTTCAATAATAACCCTATGGAAATTTCCCCTTGCACAAGATAGTCAAGTTCAAAAAAACTATGGTTAAATCAACAATGCTCATGACGACAATGCATGATGACATTAAATGATGATATTTATAAATAAAAAGGGTATACAATGTCACTTCCATAATACAATTGCTCCTCAAGATAGTCAAATATTATGATGACAAGGGTGCATGATGGTACTACCATAAGACTATAGTTCCTCAAGATGGTGCAATTTCCACTTAAGGCACAATACAATTTCCACTTGAAGAGTATATCCTTAATATTGATTTTTTAAGCCTTGTACTACCATAAAATATCTTAGTTTATCTTAAAAATATTCCATAGAATCTCAAATATGAAATAGCCACAATACTAAAAGGTCAAGATAATAATAATATGAATAGAATAATATGAGAGAATTAATATGTATATCAAGGCTTATATAATGGACAAAATAACATTCATTTATATATTGAAATATGAATGTAAATAGTTTGAATCATCTGTGTACTATGCATTAAGAATAACTTAATTTCTCAAAATGTATACAAGCTTTATTACTCTTCTTTTTACAATCAAATAGTAAGATATATGCTTTGTATTTAATATATCTTCTTATGGAGCATTGTCTCCATAATTTTTCCATAGTAGTGTGACTCTTTAGATACTTAACTATTGCTCTCCATATGCCAAGTATCATGAATCTTGGCTTATCTACTTGCCACTTGCATACTTGATGAGCATTTGAATCTATAATATATGCACACCTTTACATGATTCTTGCACTTCTACTTGCACACCTAAACTAAGATACTTGTGTACATATTTATATTACATATCTTACATACAACACATTTGTGCATATTTACTCAGCCTAATATAACTTACATGACACTTGTGCATTATGTGCACATTCATATTAACATAAAGAAGGAAATATAACTCACACTCTAAACTATTACTCAACCCTAATCTATTATTTACAAATGTACCATGAAGGTACCATGGGATACATTGCCATGTACGAGATAATGTAATATACTTCAACATTTTTTAACTACAACTATTCTCCTACATTTACCTATAAACCTACAATCCTGCACACACTACAAGGTGCAACTTCAATAACACAAAACATTCACCATGAGAAATACACATAAAACAAATTCAAGGTGGAAAGTTATGGTTTTATTAATGTGCATGTTTGTTGTATGTTACAAATGTCTCTCTCTCTTTTACAAAAGTCTCATATGCCTTCCAACCTATTTCTTTCCTCTTCTCTTCTTTTATTTTATGTTTTTCAGCCTCTCTCTTTTTCAACCGGTTCCTCTTCCTCTTCTTCTTTCTTTTCCTTTTTCTCTTCCTTTTTCTTACCACTCTTTATTTTACCTATTCTCTTCCTCTTTTTTCATGAAAGGTTTTTATATGTGACAATGACAATTACATACGGTGAGCAGTTATCTTCTCTATAATTATTTGAATGCTCTTGCATTAATTCATGCTATCATTTTTTCCATGATAAAACATGAAATTATCTTGAAAAATATAACTATCAAATAATAACACTCCTCAAATTTGATGGCTTTACAATGGTTAGAGCCAAAAGGACCAACAATCTACTGAAATTTGCATGGATTAATGGTAATATTAAGGTCCTAATTTAACGGGGATGAATTGTATACCATTAAAATTGAAAATAAGAGGTTCAAAGTTAGCTTCAATATTCAAATTTATAAAAGAAGAATTATACACCATACTTGAAATAAATTGAATTTAGTTAAATAAAAATATATTAAATAAATAATATAAATTCTTCTGACATAACCTATCATCTCTAGAATTTAAAAATGGCCTATAAAATATTGCCATCCTAAAGCCCATGCCAGAGTCCATAGGAGTCTAATTACAACAAAAAAATAAAATTATTCCAAAAAACTATTAGCCTATTTTTTCAAATAGGGTGAATACATAGGCAAGGGTACACACCCTGCTATTTTCTAGGACTTATCAAAAGAATTACATGTTTCTACATAATATCCATTCACTCTCTTGGGCAGAATCACTACTACTTTGTAAGAATCTGTGGTTTCCCGCTATAATGTATGTAGCCACGTGTTTATTGAAGGATGTGGGATGTATTGCAGGAAAATCAAAGGATATCTATGTAATAGGATTGTAGATGTAGGATCTCCACTTCAAGTAAGAATGAGCATAAGAGTTTTTGGACAATAAGAATAGATCAAAGCCTAGAACTGATCCTTTGTGAGTGGAAATAGGGAATGAAAGTGAGAAAGAGGAAATAGGGAAGTTAAACCATGTTATGGTCGAGAATACTCACGCCACACAGTGACTATTACCATGCTGAATCAACCACAATTGGGATTTACATTGTGGTTGTTGAGTCTAAAGAATTAAGAATCTGTCAGATGACAACAAAATCCTTCCACTCTTTGCAAACACAAAAAAAATGTTCTACAAAACTCAATGAAAACATGTAAGTACAGTGTTGAGTATGTACTGGGGCAAAGCGAAAATTGCATAAAATCAAGTAAAAATAATAAGAGAGACTTCTTTTCACAACGACATATAGTTTCATAAACATAATAGAAAACAACATCAGATCCCAAGATTATGGTCTTATATCATTTTGATAATAACACTCTGCAAAGAAGCCAACATATCGAATGGCTTCCAGAAGTCTTATTATCATTTAATCTAAAAGAGAAATAGAATTATTGATCAGATATACATAACTAGTGTCTTCAAAGATTCTTAGTTCACATTCATAAAGAACATACAAAATTTCACTGAAATCTTACTTCAAATAAATTAAAGTATAGAACCAGAATATTTTAAAGTGTCATAACCCTCCAAAAGAAATGTTTTACTTCGCACTAGTACTCCCCTCCCCTCAAAGTTAGGATCCTTTACATTTTATAATTGGACTGATTATCGCAACTCACATATAAGTTTTCAAGCAATCAAGAGAGGTGGAAAGCAATCAAGAGAGGTGGAAGGAAAACTTTATCAATAATAGAACAAAGGAATTCTTTCCCTTTTCCTTGTGGAGAACAAGAAATTGATGCAAACAATTCTAGTATCTTTACCACTTGCCCATGCCCATGGGCATAAAATAGAATTATTTTTCAACAAATGTAAAGATAATTTTTTATTTTTAAAGTAAAAGTGGATTTTAACATATTAACAAATATTAATATATTAATAATACCATATCATTAGCTTGATAAAGAAATACAATTATTAAAAAAAAATTAGATATTTCTTGTAAAGTAAAAAGAAATATAATGTTTTCTGCTTTTTTTAAATAAAGTTTTTAGGTCAGTTAAGTTTTGTTTAGCTTTTGGATAAGTTAATTTAAATTTTGATCAAGCTTGATAAGAATTTAACTTAGTATAACTTGTTATAATATGTTAACAGCTGTATCAATTTTTTTTGTTACACTTCTTAGAATTTACATCTATTTTAACTAAAACCTATTCAAGAGTAGAACAACAAAAATATATAAATGCATATTTTAAAATTAATATAATTTTTTTTTTTAAATTTAAATTAGCATATCAAAAATTGTATCAATCTATCTTTTACAGTTTTTAATTTTACATTTAGTTCAGCCAAAACACTAAAACAAAACAACAAAACATATAATTTTATATCTAAAAATTAATATATATTTTAAAATAATATTTTATTATCATAATAAAAAATGATATATACACGATTAAAATTTAGTAAAATGTTGTTATTCAATATTATAACTGTTTTAGAGTATGTATTATTAGATAAGAGTTACATAGAAAATTAAATAACCCATCACCGATAAATGCAATCATACTCACCTTAGCATTCAATTTTTTTTGCCTCGTTACATATTTTTTATTATACTATACAATTATACAGATTTTAACATTCAATTTTTCTTGTCTCATTATATTTATGTTAAAGGAATCTGTAGTTAAAAGTTTATAAAAACATTCTTATATTTTTATATTTTTTTTGATTGAAACCTTGATTTCTACGCTGTTATAAAAAACCAATTTTTATGTTATCACATTAAAAGTAATTATACAACCTATCAAATTTAATAAATAAAACACTCACCTAATAAATAAAACACGTCAATTTTGTATGTAATCCCAAAACAACTCAAGAAAGAGATATTCGATAGAAAATCAGAAAGAATATCCGAAACAATATTTGCATGCCCCAAGGGTCTGGCGCAAGGCTCGGATGTGCCAAGGGCCTAGCGCAAAAGGAGGCTGCGCCAAATATTGGGCACAGGGGAAGAGTGCACTCGAGATGGGATGCACTTGGAACTTGCACCCGGGATGGGGTGCAAAAGCAATTTGTGCCCTAGGGCTGGGTACAAGACAAGATGCGCCTTGGTTTGGGTGCACTAGAAGATTGTGCCCATTCTTGGGTGCAATGCGGGGTTGCACCCAGCTTTGGATGCAACAGGGGATTACACCTGACTTGGGCATAAAACAGGAGTTACGCCCAACTTGGGCACAACTGCAGATTGTGTCTTGGCTTGGGTGCAACAGTGAGGTGTGCCTCACTTAGGGTGCACGGGGAAAGTGCACCTCACTTGGGGTGAACGAGCAACAAACGCACCGATCTGGTGTAATAAGAATATGAGAAAATAACTGAGACAAACTTGCACAAAATAGAGATTTTATTCACTCATGATAAATAGACTGCCAATGCAGTATTACAATGCAATATTGAACTTTACACAGACATCTGCAACACAGTTGCAGGATTAACACCGAAGGAGTTTCTGGGAGACTGCTGCTCCGACTCCTCTGCTCAGCTATCCCTTGCTCTTTGATCTACTATGATTCATCGATCACTCCACCTTTTATAGTCGAGTGAAAGGGAGGATAAGGCTTATCCTCTGACATGCTTATCCTTTGACATGTGTCGTATTAGGGTTTCTCTGACATGCACTGCATTAGGGTTTCTGCCCACTTATCAAACTACAGCTACCGACATTAATGGTGATCGGATTTGCGGTTATCCTATATGTTAGGGCGTCAAATCTGGTTTAATTTTCTAACACCCTCCTTTAAACTATATTTCACAAAGACTACCAACTAACCTCTTAAACAAGGTTGGATCAACATTTTTGTTGGAATCCATCTTGCTCAACTTCACACCTGTGGCAACAGGTGTGATGGAAGGTTTGTTGTCCTCCATCTTAAATTACTTTAGGACATCATTCGCATACTTGCCCTGAGAAATGAAGATGCCATCTGCAGATTGGACAACTTCAATACCTAGAAAGTATTTCATCATCCCTAAGTCTGTCATCTCAAACTCCTTCTTCATAGTTGTTCTGAACTAGTCAAACAACACGTTGTTGTTTCCAGTGTAAATCAGATCATCTACTGACAAGCAAACGATTATCATCTCACCTTCTTGGTTTTGCTTTAGGTATAGGGTGTGCTCATATGGGCATTTCATAAACCCATTATCCTGAAAGTAAGCATCAATCCAATTGTACCAAGCCCTAGGTGCTTGCTTCAACCCATACAGGGCCTTATTTAACTTTAGGACTTTACCTTCTTGTCCTTCCAACTCATAGCTTGGTGGCTGGTCTATGTAGACCTCTTATTCCAACACTCCATTCAGGAATTTTGACTTGACATCCATCTGGTACACATTTTAGCCTTTCTAGGCTGCCAATGCCAGGATCATTCAAACAGTTTCAAGTCGGGCTATAGGTGCGTACACCTCATGATAGTCAATGCCTGACTTCTGCTTGTAGCCTTTTACCACCAATCTAGCCTTGTGTCGATCAACTTCACCTTGGGCATTAAACTTAGTTTTGTATACCCACTTGACCCCAATGGTCTTCTTCCCTACTGGGAGATAACTCAACTACCATGTCTTGTTTTTCTCTATGGCTCAAATTCCTCATCCATCACCTTCACCCATTTTTGATTCTGAATTGCTTCTTCAAATGAAATTGAATCACACTCATAAAATAAAGCAAAGTCAGAATGTTCTTCTTTTTGAAGTTAGGTTACCTCATAGATGTCTTGCAAGCTCCTCGTATTTGCAGGTGTCCTTAATTTAGATATTCTTCTTGCAATTTGAGGCGTTTATGATGATGAGGTGGTGCTGCTTCTAGCTCCATAGTTGCTACTTGAAGCTGCAGGTTGATGCACTCGTTCTTATTCTACCTCTTCAGACTCAATTACTACTAGTTCTAGCTGACCATTCTTTGATTTTCAGTTCCAAGATTTATCCTCCAGGAACTTCACATCTCAGTTGATAATCATTTTCTTCGTCACAAGATTATATAGCCTATATAACTTCAAATCTTCACTATACCCAGTGAATATGAATTTCCAGCTTTGTCATCCAAATTCTTCCTCTTCTCATCTGGGACATATGCATATGCTATGCACCAAAAAAATATAAAATGAGCAACACTTGGCTTCTAGTTGCTTCATGCCTCCTGAGGAATTTTGTCCTTCACACTCTTTGTGGGACACCGATTTAGCAGATAGACTACACAACTTATAGCTTCTGCCTAGAACTCATGAGGCAATTTCTTTGCTTTCAACATACTACGTGTCATCTCCATAATGGTTTTTTTCTTCCTCTCAGCTACACCATTTTTCTATGGTGTGTATCTGATAGTAAGCTACCTACGAATTCCATTTTACTTGCAAAATTTTTGGAATTTATTGGAGATATACTCACCTCCTCCATCTGTCCTGAGAGTCTTCACCTGGTAGCCGCTCTGTTTCTCAACCAAAGCCTTGAACTCCCTAATTTTTTTGAAGGCCTCCGACTTCTGCTTGATGGGATATACCCATGTCCTCCGACTGAAGTCGTCAATGAAATTCAAAAAATATTTGTTACCAAAAAATGTGATGGTCTACATTGGACCACAAATATCGGAATGCACCAACTCCAATGGCTGTGAAGCTCTCCAAAATTTTCCTACAGGGAATGCATCCCTGTGCTGCTTGCCAACTAAGCAACCCTCACAAACTTGATTTGGTTGCTCAATAAGGGGTAAACCCATAACCATATGCTTCTTGTGCAGTAATTTCAGGCCACTAAAGCTCAGGTGACCGAATC
This sequence comes from Wollemia nobilis, assembly GCA_028583015.1. Taxonomy (NCBI): domain Eukaryota; kingdom Viridiplantae; phylum Streptophyta; class Pinopsida; order Araucariales; family Araucariaceae; genus Wollemia; species Wollemia nobilis. The sequence goes on along the minus strand of JAQPPZ010000371.1, from coordinate 1,612,197 downwards.
TAAGATGCCATAACCAGGTAGCATCCTTCTTAATTGTGCTAAAAGACATCAGAGGTTCATTCTAAATTTGTTACGAAAATATGTTGTTTTTAGTTATGGACACAATTGCAATCTGCCCATGCTCCTTGTATTTGATGGTACAAACTCCATCCTTGAATTGAACAACGTACCCCTTTTGCACAAGCTATCCAACACTTAGTAAATTGTGCTTAAAACTAAGCACATAATAGACATCGATGATCTGCTTAATTTTATCTTGCCTGGTAAAAATGAGGATTTTTTCTTTTTCCATCATAGGAACTTTATTGTTGTTCCCCATTTTCACCTTAGACTGAACTGTTTCATCTAGTTGTAAGAACATCTCTTTGTTCCCCGTCATGTGGTTGCTATAACCACTATCGAGATTCCAGATATTCTTCTGGCTCTCCTCCTCAATACTACAAGTTAACTACACATTTCCACCAACATCTCTACACTCTCCATTATCAGACTCATCTGTGTAGTGCGCTTGTTGTTGGTTATCTTTGGCCATCTTCTCTCTGCACTCAAAAATATAGTGACCAAAATTCTTGCAATAATAACATTGGATCTTTGATTTATCCTTTCTCTGATAAGATCCTCCTTATTGGTTTTTTTTGTTGCCTCTTCCTCCTTACTAATGGAAGTTGCAACCAGTCTCTCCATCATTGGAGTTTGACCTTCCTTCTTTCTTGTTGCATTTTCCACGCTTGCCTCTGCCTCTTCCTTCTTGAGAACCTAAGGCTCCTTGGTGGGAGTTTTCTCTGCTACTATCTCAAAATGAGACCTGTGCTTTGAACGCTTATTCCAGTGAGGACTGAGTTGAGCGACTCAGCATCTGTTCATGTATTTGTAGAGAAACCATGAGCTCATCCACAAAGAGGGTTGTCACCACTGAGTCAAACCTTGTTGGTAGGCTCCTTAGCATCTTCTCCACAATCCTTTGATTCGCTATGTTCTCCCCATTCAACCACATCTGGTTGATAATAGACATTGTTAGGGTGAGGAATTTGCTTATGGACTCCAACTCGCTCATCTGCAAGTTCTTAAAATCCCTCGTCAGCATCTGCAACCCCACCAACTTCACCTTGTCGATGCCCTAGTAGGAGCTGGCCAAGATTTCCCAGGCCTCCTTCAATTTGGTTGCTACTGCAATTCTTGGGAAGATTGTCTCCTCAACCGCCTGCATTATGTAAAATAATGCCTTTTGGTCCTTCTTACGGTTCTCCTTCAACAAATCTAAATCTTCCTAGGAAAGTATGCTCAACGCTGCTGCATATGCTGGCTCTGCATAGCCATTCTGGACCAGGTCCCATAGCTCTTGTGACCTGAATAGGATCCTCATCTAGATGCTCCAGTAATCATAATTTTTACCATTGAAATGTGGGATTTTCAACTATAACGAGTTGCCACTAGAAGCCATTGCTTCTTATCATCCATGGGTAGGCTCTAGCTCTGATACCAATTTAAAAGAATATTCGACGTAATATTTGCTTGCACCAAGGGTCTACCACAAGGTTCGGATGTGCCAAGGGTCTGGTAGAAAAGGAAGTTGTGCCAAAGATCGGGTGCAGGGGGAGAGTGCACCCAAGATGGGGCGCACTTGGAACTTGCACTCAGGATGGGGCACAAAATTAATTTGTGTCCTAGGGCTGGGCACAATATAAGATGCGCCTTGGGATGGGTGCACTAGAATATTATGCCCAATCTTGGGTGTAATGTGGTGTTGCACCCGACTTTGGGCGCAATGGGGGATTACTCCCGGCTTGGGCGCAAGAGGGGAGTTGCACCTGGCTTGGGCATAACTGCAGATTATATCTTGGCTTGGGTGTAACGGTGAGGTGTGCCTCACATGGGGTGCACAGGGAAAGTGTGCCTGACTTGGGATGAATGGGCGACAAATGCACCAATCTGGTGCAAACAAAATCTGAGAAAAAATAACTGAGACAAACTTGCACAAAAAAGAGATTTTATTCACTCATGATAAATAGACTGCCAATGCAGTATTACAATGCAAGATTGAACTTTACACAGACATCTACAATACAGTTGTAGGATTAACACCGAAGGAGTTTTTGAGAGACTGCTGCTCTGATTCCTATGCTCTACTCAGCTATCCCTTGCTCTCTGATCTACCCCGATTCCTCGATATGTTTTCTAAAATACCACTCCACCTTTTATAGTCGGGCAAAAGGGAGGATAAGGCTTATCCTCTAACATGCTTATCCTCTGACATGTGTTGTATTAGGGTTTCTCTGACATGCACCGCAATAGGGTTTCTACCCACTCGCCAAAGTATAGCTACCGGAATTAACGATGATCGAATTTATGGTTATCCGGTCTGTCAGGACGTCAAATATGGTTTAATTTTATAAAAAAATCCACTAGCAAAACAAAATAAGGGCAAATGTCCCAACTTGTATATAATCCCATAACATCCCAAGAAAGAGATATCCAAATGTTCCAACACCAACAACAAAAGAAAATTATTCCAAAAAATGATTTGCTCCTTAACCAGACTTGAATTCATAGGCAAGGGTGGATTCCCTTCTAATTTCTAGGACTTCTCAAAAAAATCATACATTTCTACATTGTATTCATTGTCTCTATTGTCCACAATTACTACTACTTTGTAAGACTCTTTGTGGTTTCCATCTGCAATGTTTCTTGAAGGACGTGGATCTTACTACTACTTTGTAAGACTCTTTGTGGTTTCCCTCTGCAATGTTTCTTGAAGGATGTAGGATCCATTGCAGGAAATTCAAAATACGTCTGTGTAATGTCCACTCTAAGGAAGAACGAGCAGCAACATTTTTGCACAATAAGAATAGATCTGTAATGTTTCTTGAAGGACATAGGATCCATTGCAGGAAATTCAAAAGACGTTTGTGTAATGTCCACTCTAAGGAAGAACGAGCAACAACATTTTTGCACAATAAGAATAGATATTCTATATAATTCGAAAACAACTCGAGAAATAGATACTGACCAGGCAAAGGATATGGCACAAAGAATTGTACATTTCTATTGTATATATTCCCTCTGTTGTGCATAAACATTACTGCTTTGTAAGACTCCTTGTGGTTTCCCTCTACAATGTATATAGCCACGCGATTGTGGAAGGATGTGGCATCTATTGCAGGAAGTTTAAAAGACATCTGTGTAATAGGATTGTAAACAGAGAATCTCCAATTCAATGAAAAAAGAGAAGTGTTATGTAACAATAAGAACAGACCGAGGCCTGGGGCTGATACTCTATAAGTGTAAAGAGGGAATGAATTGAAGGGGGAGGAGGAAAGCGGAATGTTCAACCATGTTCTTGTGCACAAGACATACACCACACAATGACGATCCCCATGGAGAACCAGCCACAACATAAATATGAATAGTGGCTCCATAAACTAATGGCCAACATTGCCTTACAAAACTGATGGCCAACAAAACTAACTGATTACATAATGATGAGGCTCCATTATATGGGTTTAGCAACCCCTAGGATTAATTTTCACCAAACTGTAATATCAAGAGACTTTGGCACTGAGTCCCTCCCCAATCCAAAAGTGTTGGGAACATCCTCCAAGTTATAAACAAATGGTTTTTGGTTGGCAACAATCATTGAAGCTCCTAAATTATCCCAGGTATTAAGTCAATGAGTTTGGGGAGAGAGGAATAGTCAAATAGCCACAACCATCTCTATGAGGACTTTGAGCTAGGATATAAGTGAAGTTTAGGAGTGAGTGACACTGCTATCTGGACATTGACTGTCTTTGAGGAGTATCTTGCTCAAGAGAAACTTGATTTACTGTGCACGGTGCATTCTCCCACTGATCAATAAGTTCATGATGATGAGTGAGATCCATGGCCACCTTATTGGCTTGAACTGTAATATGAAAATGCATAGATGATATAATATTAGACTTCTCAAAAGAAGAGATGTGCAAAGAGGAAGAACACTTATGAAAGACACAATTATTTCTAGCTCTCCATATATTGAACATTGTCGCAATATGAAATAAATGCCACACTTCAAAGAAAATAGCAGTTAAGGGTAAGGGGTCTCAAAAAATTATATGCTTACACTAAAATGTGGTGAAGGAATATGGTCCAAAAAAGAAAAAAACCACTCCCAAAGGGAATGAACACGATCACAAAACCAAAAAATATGGACAAAGTCTTCATATTGAAGATAATAAAGGTAAGAAGGTTTAGGGATGCCTAAATTCTAGATATGGTCCCCAACAAAATGCCTTTGGTGCAAAAAACTCCAGGCAAAACAAGAATGTTTGTGCTCTAAGAAAGGAGCCCAAGCAGTCTGGAACCTGTGCATCCAAAAAAGCTAGGGGGAGGAGGACTTGCACCATTGATTAAGCTTATCAATCATGGGGAGGCAAGGAGAGAGCCATCCATACCCCAATTGATCCTTATAGTTTTAAAGTGAAGTGTTTGGATACCACTTCTAGTGCTTCCACCAAGGTCATTGTGGAAACATACAAATCTCACGTAACATGGAGTCAAGAAGATCACCCTTGACAACCTCAAAAGTATCCCTATCAGAGTGAATAAACCCAAATTTGGATCTAAAGTCATCCCAAAGGAGTCAATTCCTTGTAGTATGAGAAAAAAAATTAGTGATGCATGGCACAACTTTGTGAAAGAATTTAAGTGCATGAACCTAGGGAACCTACACAAGCAAGGAACCCTAGTAGGTGATAACAGATGACCACCAAATATTCATTTGCTTGATGGAGAGGCTATGCCGAAAGCTGGGTCCATTCCATCTAAGCCAGGGATTAACACTCCCAAGCTTTCCAAATGTTCCTAATGATGGACTTTGACACTTTGATAGAATACAATGCATTGAGGTTTTTAATAGAAATAATTTTCAACAGTATTTTATGTGTTTTGCAGTAGCAATTTGAGCAATATGTATCCTTGGATTTTTGTCTTGTGTTTTGTACTATTCTACACAGTTTGATTTTGATCCAACAGAATTAATACCGTTCTATTGTAAAATTGCTTTGATATGTAGACGATATAGTTGTGAAATTGCTATGAGATCATGGGTTTATATAAAAAGGATAAGTAATCCAGCGTTAAAGTCGATTGCTAATCCAGTATTTAGCCGTTTCGAATTGGAACGGTTAAAATTCTATTGCTAAACTAAGATTTAAACAAAATTTAAAAGTTTAATTCTACAATAAAAAGAATCCATAATATTTATTAAAAATTTTAAATTATTTTACAATATATTAATAAAATAAATTTTAATATTTAAAATCATATCATATAGAACCACTTCAAGTATTATAAAGAACCAAATTTAAATCGGACGGTATACACATCCAAACATGATGCAAATCTAATTGAAAAGCGATGTACCCACCATATCAACAGGTCATCATAGAGAATCGTGAAAAGGTCATCACCTGATGACAAGATTGAAAAGACATTCAATTCCTAAGGCCTCTAAATCGGCTTTGTTTATCTGCCATGTGATCTTCTTTAAATTTCTAAGAATACATCTTCCATTCCATGCATCTTCCTTATTTTTTAATGTAAAAATATTATATTAAAAAAATAAAAGAATATATATTTTATATAAAAATAAAAACTGAATAAACATTTCATGTGGTTAATGTAATTATCCTAAAAATTATCCCCATCAAAATAGAGTACAAATTTATTCAAAAATATATATAACTAATCAACATTACCTTACAGAATTATGGCTAATATAACTAATTGATTACATAATGAGGAGACTCCATTATATGGGTTTAACTGAAAACTTTAACACTGGAGCGAAAAACGGAATTGCATTTCTCGAATCCGGAACAATTAGAGTGCAATCCGTAGCAGAATTGCATAGTAAGACAATCCGAAGGAGGGATAGTTTAAAATGCAGTGGGGTGAAGATCGCTTCTAATCCAGAGCCTGGAAAAGAGATAATCCAAAATATTTGACAAGGGAAACAGTGCCGACTGGATTTCGCTGGATTCAAGACTAAAGCGATCTCGGGATGGAAATCCGGAGAGCTTTGATGATGTCACTTCGGGCTCAGAGATGTAGCAGAATGGCAATCCGCTAGTAAATAAAAAGGGGTGAATACGGAATGCAATTCATTGAAAAATACAAGGAAGCTAGAGTGGATTGTATTCTGCTTTAAATAATATGTGAGGAGGCCCCAGAATTTAATTATAAGGAATATTTACGGATTTTTGCCCTTGGGCTTCAGCAGATTGTAATTTAATAAAGAAACACGTTAATAAAGTGAGTGAGTGGAATGCATGATATTCTAATCCGCAAAATATAACACTGGAAGTCATCCGAAATGGGGTTTGTGATAATAATCTACATGCTAACTTTATAAAGTTAACCTTCTGTTCACCCAAACAATATAGAGAAGGCAGAATACATTCAAATAATTATATATTAATTATCTTTGAAATACATCCATAAATCTGTATAAATATGCAGTATACAAATATGAAGGAGTTTTTGAATACTTCGCTTCAACTTTGGACTTGGCTATTGGCAGTGCTGCTCTGCACTTGATTTCTCTACCCTTCTACAACTCTGTCTTCCATGCTAATGTACTGTGTTTCTTCTTCTGCTCTGATTTTCTCTAGCATTGTAGCTTCCCTTCCCTTTGCAAAATGAAGGTGAAACAAATATATATCTAGGATTTCAAGTGAGAAGTAGGAAAGCTCCACCAACTGTTTGACATGCATTTAATTCAAAGTTAGGGTTTCCTTACTAACTGAAAGTTTCAACTATCGATAATTAATCCGAATGAAACAATATTCAGTGAATGGTACAATAGGTCGATTTGTCAGAGGTGTCAAATATGGTTTAATTTTCTAACACCCTCCTTTAAACTAAATTTCATAAATTTTTTGATATCGAGTATCTCCCTTAGCATTTTGAAGTCTTCCTCCTTCGAATGTTTTGTGAATATATCTGCAACATACTTCTTGGACCTACAAAACAATGATTCAATCTCATTATATTTCACCAACTTTTTGATGAAATGGTACCAGATGTCAATGTGCTTGTTTTTTCCATGAAAAACTGGATCCTTCGATAGTGCTATGATAGAATTGTTGTAATAAAAAATAGTTGTTGCTACTTCTAGTGGATGATCCAATTCACTCATAACTCATCTCAGCCAAACTGTTTGGCATTCGACTAAGGTGGTGGTAACATACTATGTCTCAATAGTTGATAGTGCAAAAATTTGCTATTTCTTCGAGGACCACAAAACTAAACTATATCCAAGATGAAAGGCATATCTAGAAGTGCTCTTTTGATCATCTATTCTGTCAGCCCAATCACTAACTATGTAGCCAATCAGTTAAAGCTGGTCTTTTCTGGTGTAATGGATTCCATGGTTCCTCATTCCATGAAAATACTGTAAAATCCTTTTTCCTACTTTTTAGTGAGTGTCCTTTGGTGAATCCATAAACTTGTTGATTAAACTCATTGAAAACATCAAATATGGCATGTTTGCAGTCAAATACATCAATCTTCCAACCAACCTTTTATAGAGAGTTGGATCAATATTTCTGCTACAATATGATTTGCTCAAAATAGCAAACTGGCAGATATGAAATTGGATGAAATGAAATAGAAACTAATGGAAAATGGAAATAATCACAGTTTTATTGAATCACTTTTTACACTAAAGGAAAAACCATCCAATGGATATATTATATTTATTTTTATTCGATGGATCCAAGTTACACCCTCGTAAATACTTTTAAATATCACCCAAGAATTATGAAGTGAAAGGATGCAATGGTTCATTAACTAAAGTTAATTAATAGTATTTAGAGTTAGGATTAGAATACTAACATGCCATGCTTCTTAAAAAGAGCTTTGTCCTAAAATCTCAAAGTGAGAAGCTTCATCCCTTATTTTCCAAGTAGTATTCGCTCAAGTTCTTGCACTATTTTATTGTTATATTTCTGTAAGTGGGGTATTGTGAAGGTTGAAGGGATGATGGGGGATAGGTAGGAAGAATAGCAGCATCAAAATGATGACAAAGAAAAATCTTTTTGGTGCCCTCATGGTGGTGTAGATAGAAAATAAGTGGACAACCATTTTATTACCTCATTTGTGAAGAACTTTCTCCATTCGATGAGAAATGACTAGTGGACAAGAGCTTGATTTTAATTCTTTAAGAGTATATGTTTGATTCTTTATTGTGAATTTCATCCATAAGTCCTAAAAATCCCATTGGATTTTCTTGAGTGTTCATAACCATTGCACTCCTAAGACAATATCACATCCTCCTAAGGGAATTGCATACATGTCATGTTTCATGGTGTAATCATCCAAGGTGAGCTTAATATTTTGGTATTTTTCTTTATAGGTGATATTTCATTCATTTCCAATCATGACTTCAAAATTATTTAAAGGATGTATAAAGTAGTTAGCTTGCTTTACCATATGTGGGTCAATGAAATTATGGGTACTACTAGAGTCAATAAGTCCGATAAGATTTTGTCATTTGAAGGATCAGAACATTTATAGTTTGGAAAGAAGAATTACCGATGAGGGTATTAAAAGAAATTTCTAGTGGACATTGAGTGCTATTATTGGGTGTATTCGCACTACTTCAAATTCAATCTCCTCTTTGTTGTTTGTTGATTGGTAAGGAATAGTTGCATCGAGAATATATAATTTGGGTGTAATACATTTGTGATTAGGTATAAATTTATCATCACAATAAAAACAAAGGCCATTTTATTTTCTTTATTTCATTTCCTTGGGGCTGATACATTTAATTGGTAGGATTCAGTTAAGTTTTGGGATGGTCAAAGGATTTTGTGATTCTACTTTATGTAGGTTTCCTAAACGATGCTAGTTATTGATTTTTTCTTCCACCATATGGGCTAATGCAATAGTGTGCATCATGTTGGTAGGATTGAGCATTTGTACTTCTAATCAAATTTCTTCCTTTAGGCCACTAATGAAGCAACTTTGGAAGAATGAGGCATCTAGCCCTGATGTAAGATTTACTAATTTCTTGAATTGAGCTTGGTACTCTCTTACTGGCATGATTTGATAAAGTTTGGTAAGAGCCCTTGTGAAATATTCAAATTGTTTGGGCCAAATTGTACCGTTAGATTTTTTGTAAATTTTATCCATGTAGGGGTGCCATTTGTCTTTTCGTACCATTTGTGCCATTGAGTAGCGATTCATTCTAGGTGGAAGGATGCAATGTGAACCTTTTGACTCTTAGGGATTTGATAGAGTGAGAAGTATTGGTCATCTCTATAAATCCAATTTGTTGGATCATCTCCTTCAAATTTTTGGAAATCCAATTTAGTGGTTCGAGGTAGGATTGATGTTTGTAGTCTTTTGAGTAATACTTGGTGTGTTGGTGCTCCAATAGGTTGTCTGACTTGGACTAATGCCATATTATATTGTACCATATCCATAGAGTGGTTAGTGGTATCAGTTTTTAAGTCTAGCTCCATTATCTTATTTTAAAATTCCTCATTTGTTAATATTTTATTTTCAAGATCGTCCTTCCATTGATTAAATTGTTGAATAAAATATTTGAGCGGGTATTGTGATCTCCTATCATCAACCATTGTGGTGAGATGTTTTTTTGTAAATTTATAAGACTTATTTGGCAATAGTGATTAGTTGTCCCTTCTTGTTAAAACAATGAGTAAATTCTTGCAAAAAATTATTTGCAAACATTGTTTGCAAAATTTGCAAAATTGTTGCTTTCAAAGTTATTGTTGCAAAGTTTTGGTTTGTTTTCAAAATTTTATTTCTAAAAAATTATATTGAAATTTGATCAACAATTTTAATATTTGGTTTCAACTTTGGGACCTTTGGTCCTTTTTATTTTTTAATTTGAATTTACTAGTGGGAACCAACAATTATGAAGTGAATGGCGGACACTAGGGGACAATGGTAGGGCACGATATTAGAGCATGAATCATGAGGAAAGCAACTAAGGTGAACAAGAGTAGGTCAATTGAGGATGGAGTGGTAGTAAGAGCAAGGTGAGGGGATAGTAGAGGTGCACAAGTAAAATTCAAGCACGTAAGGTGAGGCAGAGCATAGATGTGTACAGGTGAGAGGTGACGCAGAGAGCGCACAAGTGTGAGGTAGAATGGGGAGGGACAATGGAGAAAACGGCCCATTTTACCTAGAGGTTGGATGCATAATTTTCTTGTCTCTTAACTAGACTTTAAGTTGTATAAGAGTTAGCATATGCATGCTTGAGCTAGATGAATATCCACCTCTCCAAGAGTTCATCTAGGGTCTACCAATACCTTGGTAGCTACCCGATGTTTTATCTTGATTAAACAACATGATGTCCCATACCATCATGTTGTCAGTATTCCCATTATGATTCAAGCACAAAATTCACCACTCAACACTAGCAGGGTTAACCTAGAAGTGATACCCATTTCATCCTTTGTTACCTCCCATCCTGACCTTTCCCATTAGAAGTACGATTAGAGCCATGTATTATGATGATTGCCTTCCTACAAGCACCATTAATGATTGACCCACAAGATTGTCCTTCCCACAATATTGAAAGAATGACAAGGTTGTCCTACCCACAACCTTAGGTTGCATATCGAGGTTGTCTTTTCCATAATTTTGGATCTTCCCATCCTTAGGTTTCTAAAGGTAAAAGTTTATAGTTTTCTTTTGGTTTTGAGGTAAGAGACATATACTATTATTTATTTAATTGAATTATACTAAAAACTAATGATCTAATAAATTAAGCTTGGTATATATATTACCCTTTGTAATTTATTTAACTAACCAAACAATTTTCACCTATAACATAGAATTGAATAATCTATTTTCTTTTTTAAATATTAACATAACCATCACAAAAAAAATCTCAAAATAAAATATAATAATTAATTAGAATCCTCTATTAAAAAGAAAATTCAAACACTATTTAACTAGCTCACATGAACGATGTAAAAATAGATGTTAACTAGCTTTGCAAGAAAAATAGAAGAACGATATCCCAAAATTTATATGAGAGCTATTATTTAAAGGATATTTATCACTATGTCCATGTTCAGTTTATTTTCCCAAGATTAGTCCCACTGATTTCTGGTAAATTGGCAAAGGCAAGTTGGCAGCTCAAATAAACCTGGTTAAAATATAGTCGCATCCTTACAAATTGAGCTGGTGGTTTGTAAAGTATCAAAAATAAGGAAGACTTAAGTTGGATTATGATCTTATGCTACAATCCAAGATTATGACCTCTGACGAGTTATGATGGTAATCTACGTTTTCAAAGGTCTCACATATATGTGTTTGACATCAGAGAAATAAATTATTATTTAACCTTATCAAGGGTACCGGGTATTTCATCTACATCCTACCTATCTACATTAATATTAAAGAAAAATATGCGTAATCCTTTCCTTCTATGGCAACTCTTAGAGTTTAAACTGATTATTGATTTAAACGAGAGAGGATAATTTATGTATATATATATCAAAGAAATATTGACTCAAGCAGATCACCAAAAACAATAGACATGGTATCATAATATTTAAAAGTGCTTACATTCTAAATGCCTCATAGTGAGAATGTGATGTTTTTAAAAAATTTCCAAACTTACTTTCCAAACTATGGCAAAGTAATTCTTCTTTATACAAATTTTACTATGTATGACAATTTTACCATGATGTTTTCCCTAAATTTTGTTCTCCTAAATTAAACTTCTCAACCCCTTACAAACTCACTCCAACTCGGTAGCGACATCATCTCAGGGCACACCATTACAAGCCATGGAGTTGAACAAGAACAAAGTCTAGTTGTGTTAACTAATTCTTCCTTATGACAAAGTTTAATGCATGTTTTAAACTAAACCCTATTATTAATAATCTATTAAGGATATTCCCTAAAAAGGTTGATTAACTTTCATCGTTTATACAACCAAGCTCTCCAAGTAAAATATAACGAAATACATAGGCATGTATTCAAATTTAACTCAACAATTGTTTGTATTGTTATAAACTTAGTATAAAAGATACTATAAACATCATATTTGACCATTCTCCATATATCATAAATAAAATGAAGTACAAATCAGATTCATATACAAAATAATAACCAGATTATGTTGCAGTCTGAAATACTTGCATTGTATATAGTGGAAATATTTGCATGCACAACATTTCAACTAAAATTCATCCAACATCAAATTTCAAACCTACCCTTAAATCCCCATGTCTACACACACACACACACACACACACACACACACACACACACACTATATATATATATATATATATATATATATAATAGGATTTAGATTTGAATTTATCACCAATTATCTCTTATAATTCGGTATGTATTGAGAGTGTGTGCATGAGGTGTCTATGACAGTATTAAATTAATAGAAAGTCTTCAAAAAAAACCTCATACTTTCTAGTTTCAATACACAATAGAAGATTCATGATATACGTGCAATATATTTTCATTTTCAAGAAAGAACCATAACAACCAATCCCACAATACTCAAACATATTTTACACACTTCCCAAGGAAACAACACTCCATATTGTAGTGCAGGGCTTACACCAAAGCTTCCACACTAACACTGGAATGCATTTCAGTCTCATTTATTTTTTGTCATCACACATGCTTTTCCTAATCTGTTATGCATATTTATGCATACGGTATCAAGGAAAAAATATTTCTTGGACGTTCTTATGGGGAATCAAAGTGGCATGCTATAGTGCAAATGCATCTACTACTAAATGCATCCAAAAATACATTTTTAATACAATTCTATTTATCAATCATTTATTTTATATGCAAATTCACTTAAAATTTAATCTACTATAAAACATTCAAAAATTAAAAATTAATTCAACAAAAGATATCAAATAACAACAACAATATCTTGAATCTGATTCTCAAATTCTAGTTGGAGCTCTTGACTGCATGAGGAACTTTGCGTTGAAAGCTTGGAGGTTGAGGGTTTTGGTCTCTCAAATCAAGGAATTATGGAGGGAATTAGATGATGTGATTCCAGTTTATGTGAGCAACGATTTAAACAAAGCGACCGATTTCCTAGCTAAGATGGGTGCTGAGAAAGAGGTAGGGGTGCAGCTGCACAGTGACATGCCTATTGAAGATGAGGTGATTAGGCAGGGCCTTGAAATATCCTTGAGCCAATGATCAAAGAAAAATCTAAGGGTGGTTTTTGTCATGATTTTGCGACCTGTTGTGCCATCACAGCCATTGGAGGTAAGATGTCGCAATATCGTGACATGTTGCGCTGTCACGATCATTGGAGGAAAGCTGTCGTGATATCGTGACATGTTGCACCGTCACGACCGCTGAAGGAAAGTTGTCGTGATATCGTGACATGTTGCGCCATCGCAGTCACTAGAGGAAATTTGTCACGATATCGTGACATGTTGCACCGTCACGGTTGCTGGAGGAAAGTTATCACAATTTCGTGACATGTTGCATTGTCGTGGCTGCTGGAGAAAAGTTGTCACGATATCATGACATGTTGTGCCATCACGGCCACTATGGGAAAGTTGTCACGATATCATGACATGTTGCGTCGTCGCAACCGCTAGAGAAAAGTTGTCGTGATATCATGACATGTTGCGTCGTCGCGGTCGCTGGAGAAAAGTTGTCACGATTTCGTGACATGTTACTTCGTTGTAGTCGATGTGGGAAAGTTGTCACGATATCATGACATGTTGCGCCGTCGCGGCCAAGGGAGGAATGTTGTCATGATATCGTGACATGTTGCGCCATCACGGCCATTGGAGGATTTGGTCGCGATATCGCAACATGTTGCACCGTCGTGGCCAAGGGAGGAAAGTTGTCACAATATCGCGACATGTTGCACCGTCACGGCCGCTGGAGGAAAGTTGTCATGATTTCATGATGTGTTGCACTATCACGGCCGCTAGAGGAAAGTTGTCGTGATATCATGACATGTTGCTTCGTCGTGGCCAAGAGAGGAAAATTGTCACGATTTTGTGACATGTTGCTCCATCACGGCCAAAGGTGGAAAGGTGTCACAATTTTGTGACATGTTGCTCCGTCATGGCCAAGGGAGGATTGTTGTCATGATTTTACGACAGGTTGACTTTTTGCAATCAAAGGAGTCTTGTGTCGCGATTTTGCGACTTGTAGCTTTTTCGCGGCCAAAGGTGAAGTTGGTGTTTGCTGCTCGATTTCGCGACAAGTTGTAACAGACCAATCAGCTCCCTCAGCTAGCTTGTTATTGGTTCAAGAGATTTGGTTCCATTGCAAATCTTCCTCTTCTCTTGTAATCATGTGCTTTCTCTGTTTTCGGCTGGGATGTGTCTACTCCCAACTGTAACTAATCTTTGTTTTAATACAAGTTTTTTTCAAAATTTTCAAAAAAAACAACAACAATATCTTATTTTATTAAAAAAAATTCTTAGAAGTAAAATTAGCATATTGTACCCATCTCTCACAAGTTTCTTATCAATGGAAATCTTCCCTTTTGCATTCAAACAAAAACCAGCAAATTTTAATTCCCAAATATTAACCACCCCCACTAATTTTTTATCCAATTGTTGGATATTTTGAGTAATTGAGTTGTCATTGATATCAAGAGTCAATTTCAGTGAACAATGCAAGAAGAAGCGGTTCTGAAATTAGTGAAAAGGAAAGTCCACGTCTAGTTGGTCAAATCTGGTTCCAGGTGGACAGATGAGGTTCAAAGAGCAATGAAGAGGTCCAAGCAAAATAATATTATAATAATTTATTATAATATTAAAAGGGGAGATTTAAATTAATTATAAATTAATTTAAATAATTTCATTATAAATTAATTTAATTAACTTCTAAAGTTTTTAAGTTAGTTATAGATAATTATAATTTGATTATAAAATTAATTTATATTAATTAAAATAATCCTAAAGTTAGGATTATAAAGTTTATTTTATAATTCGAATTCGAAAATTTGAATTATTCCCAGATATTTTCAAAGCTTGGTCTATGCATATAAAAGGGGGGCAAGACTTTGTCTAAACCCCATCCACGTAATTTGCATGTGTTATGCTCTTGACTATCGTGCACAAAGGGAAGAGAATATTTTGTGTTTCAAATATTTTCGGTGGTAGACAATAATACAAAGAGGAGAGGAGCTCCTTATTCATCGCACATCATTGTGTAGTGCAACTAGCAATTGAGGGAGGCATTAAGTTTGATAGGTTTGTGGTGCAAGGTTTGAAACCCACTGACTTCAATTTTTGCAAAGCAGAAGCTTTTTTTTTGTGTGTTGCATTGTTGGGGAAGGCACAAAGGGAAGGTGTTAGCTTTCCTCTTTGTGGTAAGGCACGTAGCCCACGTGGTGGGCTAGAATCTTGCTAAGGTGCTCCTTTGGGAGAGGTTTCATGTTTGAAATCCACCGATACCCTTTTGCAATAGTGAGAGGTATGCGCTAATTATTTGCCAAGGTTAATTACTATTTTTAGATTTGCTAAAGGTTGAATAAAAATAAATATTTTTGAGGGTTATAAAGTTTATATTTTAAATTTGATTATTAAGAATTTGAGGGAGATAAAAGGATAGGAAGCATTATTTTAGAGGGTTTGATTTTTGAAGGTTGTTTATTAAAGATTGGAGATTATAAGGAATAATTGAGTCATTGATTTATGTATTCTTTGATGATTGCTAATTTCAAAGAAGGTGTAATAAGGTGTATTTGAGTTTGAGTGTTTTTGTGATTAAGAAATATTTTTGAGAGAGAGATAGTGTGATATTTTATCATCTAACCATTGAAATTGGTAAAGAAAAAAATTGTGTTTAAGATAGGTTTTTAAGGGCACATATTCCTATAGAGTGATTGTTGGATGTTGTGAATGCTAAGTTGGAGTGAAAATGGTTGTTTGATAAGCATTGTTGAGTATAATTTTTTTTGGAATGAAAGTTGATTCTAAAAACCTTTTTTTATAAGCATTGTTGAAAATATTGAGTAAAGTTTTCATATGCTTGAACTAGGGTTTGTGCAAATATCATGAGTATCATTATTATGTGAAGTTGTGAACTATCTTGAATTAGGTTTTGTGAAATATCATGAGTATCATTTTTATGTGAAGTTGTGAACTATCTTGAACTAGGGTTTGTAAAATAACATCAGTATCATTGTTATGTGAGATTAGTTGGAAATAATTGAGTGAGTGTTCATATGCTTGGACTAGGATTTGTGAGTAAGTATTATTTCATTGAGTGATTTATTGAGTGATGTTTGTTGAGCCTAGCCTAGAGGATGTGTTGAAGTGATAGTTCAAGTTTTGTGAAGCAAATTGTTCCATATTCTAAATTGATTTAAGAAATAAATTGAGTTTTTGTCAGTGTGAAACATATTGAGTCTCTAAAAATTCTCTATATGTTTTTGTGGTAAAAAGAGAGATTGAAATTTATTGAGAATTGTAATGAATGTGAAGCATATTGAGTCTCTTATAATTCTCTATATGTTTCTGTGAGATTGGACAAGTTCTAGTGAGGAATTGTTGAGCAGATTTGAGGTAAGTCCTTTAGAATAATTATGGACAATTTTGTGTGAGATTTTGTGGAATATTACAATAAAGATTTGAGAACAAATATTATTGAGTATATTGAATAAGTTCTAGAGAGGACTTGTGGACATATTTGTGTGAGATTTTGGATAAGTCTTTAATAATAATTGTGAGTAGAGTTTATTGATTTGTTCAAACCTTGAGTTAAGGTTTGGGGCAGATCCAACAGAGCTGATTTGTGATTAAGTCAAGCTTTGTGTTAAGGCTTGATGATAGAACAAATTTGTGCTAGACATATTGACTATGTTTAGTGTATATTTGAGGACAAAGTTTGATGCATATTTGAGGATAGGTTTGTGCTAGACCAAAGATAGATATTGAGTAGATTTGTGCTAGATTGAAGGACTATGTTTAGTACAGATTTGAGATAGGGTTGAGAGCAATATTTGGAGGTGATAGAATATAGAGGATGATGGTATCTAGTGGATAGAGATCCATTAGCCAGGCTAGTGAGGATAGGTATATTTAGTGGATAGAGATACATTAGCCAAAGTAGTGGGGACAAAAATTATTCTAGAAGATCACTAGTCAGAGCTAAGGAGAGAGGATTTATCCTATGGATATTCCATTTTTCAAATGCATCCTTTGAAACCAAAAATAGGGTCTAATTTTACCTTCCTACTATGTGGCTCTCTCCTCTTATTAGTCCAAGTATAGTTGGTTCCAAGGAATTTAATATCCACCAAGTGTAATGCCTGGACTTGGGCAATCATAAGTCAATCCTCTGGGTCCAAAATTGGGGTTTCCCCTTCATAATATCTAGAGGATAATTTAGCATTAAAATTCCCAGCGATAATCCAGTATAACTCTTCCCTTGAGACTCTCATGTTACACACAACTTTCCATTGATGCATCTAACCAACAGGTTTTGAGCCCCATAAATTTATATTGATTAAAACATGTTCAATTATGAAATTTTTCCTAAAATGTTATGTGAGAACACCATCCAAGCTATATTTTCTATTGCAGTCCATTAAAGAGGGTTTTAAAAATTAACTATCCTCCATGAGGCCCCTTGGGTAGCCACTTCCATATGATCGACACCCCTCCAAAGTCTATTTACTATTTCAGACATAATATCCAATGATATTTTTATCTCCTGGATAAGCAAAAAATTTATTTTACATTTTTCTAAGAGTCTTCGAATAGAAAATTGATGGGTCTACTATTTGAACCCCTAACATTCCATGATTGTATAATAATTGGTTATCTTGGGATCAATAAAAATCTATTTGTGTCAGTTATCCTCCAATGATCGGTTTGTCTACTTGAACTATGTTGTACTTAGTATGGAACTGAGAGGGGGGGTGAATCAGTGTAGCATTCCAAAACATGAATTAACAACTCTAAAAATCATAGCAGTTAAAACTTATAAACAGATATAATAAGTACAACAAGAGAACATCACACAACATAGATTTTTAACGAGGTTCACCAAAATGGCTACTCCTCAAAAAGAACAGTTGCTTGGACTACCATCCAAATCCAGCCTCTTGCAAAGCACCAACTTTACAATTTTTTTACCAAGACCAACTGGAAGGAGCACCAACCCCTTATTTATCTGCACCAATAGAAAGGAGCACCAACCCCTAATTTGCCAGCACCAACTAGACTTCAATTTTGAATAAAAATGTTT
The DNA here is from genome assembly GCA_028583015.1 of Wollemia nobilis. Lineage (NCBI taxonomy): Eukaryota > Viridiplantae > Streptophyta > Pinopsida > Araucariales > Araucariaceae > Wollemia > Wollemia nobilis. The sequence continues at coordinate 1,593,957 of JAQPPZ010000371.1, read as the reverse complement.
GACAGATACCTTTGTTATTGCAAGACTCTAACTGGTCTACTTCACCTTTGCAATATCTACGCACTCTACTCTTTCTTGTGCAATCACTTCACACAATCTGCTACACTGCTACAACCAAAATTTGCAATCAAATTTGCCCTTCACACTCTCTACACATTTTGTTTTCTCTGCTCACATGCTTCGCACACTCTGTGTCATTCCACACTCTGCTCTCTGTGCGCATTCGCAATCACACTTCGAACAACTCAACACGACTAGCTCACATTATGCACTTCGCTATCATCTCGTCGGTTCTATGCTATCTATTCTTTTACAACCACATATCGCACTTCAATATTCACTCAGATCAATCATTCAAATCTCCAAATAGCCCCGCTTATATACTAGAGATTTTGAGATGAAAACCCTAATTATAGTCAGTTGATTATGCAAATGCAAACCCTAATCTTGGTCGGCTGCAAACCCTAAACATGGTCGACTACAAACCCTAAACATGGTTAGCTACAAACCCTAAATTTGGTCAGCTACAAACCCTAAAATATGTCAGCCTACATCGGTCTTTGTCGGCCTCGACTGCCCCTACAACTCTTCTATTGTTGTTGTCGCAAAAACACAACATGTCATGATATCGCGATACCTTTTTCAACCGTACGCCTTCTTATCCCTGTTGTCATGAAATGTGACACTTTTGGCCTTTGTCTGCTTTGACACCATTTTTGTCGTGAAATCGTGACACTTCTAACTTTTGCTGACATCATCCTTACTTCTATCGTGAAATCACGACATTCCTTGCTTTCTCAACATTTTCTCGGCTTGCACTAGCGAAAACAAAACATGTCACAAAATCGCGACATATTTCTCTTCCTTGTGTCTATTATGTCGTTCACCCGCGAAACCGGACCATGTCGCGAAATCACAACATCTTCGCTGCCTTGTCTCTTTTCTGTCTTTGCCCCATGAAAACTAAACATGTCACAAAATCGTGACACTTCTCTTGCCTTATGCCTTTTCTGTCTTTGCCCCGTGAAACCGAAACATGCTGCGAAATCATGACATCTTCGCTGCCTTGTCTCTTTCCTGTCTTTGGCTCGTGAAACCGGAACATGTCGTGAAATCGTGACACTTTTTCTACTTGGAAATTTCTCTTCGAACCTGTCACGAAATCATGACACTTTTCATCCTTAGTGCTTTCTCTTCAAACATGTCGCGAAATCGTGACATTTTTCATCCTTCATGCTTTTTCTCCGAACATGTCATGAAATCACGACAGTTTTCTTCCTTAGCGCTTTTTCTTCAAACATGTCACAAAATCGCGACATTTTTCATCCTTAGGGCTTTCTCTTCAAACATGTCATGAAATCACGACAGTTTTCTTCCTTAGTTCTTTTTCTCCGAACATGTCATGAAATCGTGACAGTTTTCTTCCTTAGCACTTTTCTTCAAACATGTCACGAAATCACGATAGTTTTCTTACTTGCCTTCTCTGCTTCCAACATGTCATGAAATCATGACAGTTTTCCTTGCGCCTTCTCTCTCCTCGGCCATGTCACAAAATCATGACAATTTTGCTTGTGCTTTCTCTCTCCTCTAACATGTCACGAAATCATGACAATTTTTCTTGCCTGCTGAATATGTCGCGATATCGCGACACTTTTCTTACTTGTCTTTTTCTTTGATCTTTTGCAACTAGGCAACTAAGGTCTTCTTGGAAACTCACTGTCCATGCTCTGAATAGCCTTTGAACTTCTGTCCTCTGCATCTGAATGACTTTTGAACCGCTCGTCCACTGCATCATTAGATCTAACTGACTGTGTTGACAACAATGACAAAACTCTTGCAACCCCTTGCTCAACAATCTCCCGCTTTGGAATTGTTGGAAACACCTGTGTAAATTCCTGTAACTCTTATCCCCCTTTGAAAATAATACCAAAGGGCTGCTCAATATAACCATTTTCTTCAAGCTTCCCATTCAAAATGCTGATTTCACGTCTATCAATAAAATTGATAAGTGACTCACACTTATACCAACTTTTGTTCAGCACTGAACCAACACTGCAATTTTATCGCAAACTATGTGCAAGCATCAAACACTGTACCATACACCAACCAAAGTCATTTTTATATTTTCAACTTGATCTATGTTTTCTACAGTCACCGTTGGTCACTCCTTACTTTCAACTATTCGAATCAGAAGACAAAATTTTGATAAATACTTTACGGCCAGCTATAGTGCACCTTACTCAGCCTCAAACTTTTTAACCTTGGATTGGCATTTTATCAACAGTTAAAAGGAAACTATTTGTGAATTAAATCATTTCACCAAGGTGTCATGAAAGATCTCACAATCTTAACATCAATGAGTCGAACAAATACAAGCTGCAATTATCAAAACACAAATATACGACTAGAGCAACATTATTTTGCAAACCAACTTATCTGAACTATTATAAATCTTAACTTCTGACAGTGACTGTGAGAACCATCAATAGTATAACAATGACATATAGCAAAATTACCAATAAAGACACCTCTTCAAATTAATCTTGATCCTTTACGACACTACCACAAAACTCCATGATCTAAAAACATACTTAGACAACTATATGACAACTCCCCCTAACTTCCTGCTTTACATCCTCAGAAACCCAAACACATACATAGGAGCATTAAAATAAATCTATAAGATTGCTCCCCCTGAGGATGTGCTATCTGGAGCTGCTTTAGTGCATCAGAGGAGTAGTCTCCTTCAGACCAAGGAGACACGATTTCCTTTGTTCTATCTTTCTCCAAACTTTCTTGAACTCGGGCTTAGATTTTTCAACTGTGTCCCTGTTTTGCACCTTTGCATGAACTCAAATATTTCTCTGGTGTGGTTGTCTCTTATATATCCATGATGAATGATTATTTTCCTTTCTTCTATGTACCTAATTTATTCCTTGTCTGTGTTGTGTTCTTTGAGTCTTATGAAATCTATTTTTTTGCCTTAGATTTGATACAAAAGCACTTGGACAAAACCTTGCTATGTGCCCATGACAATTGCATTGAAAACATTGTACATAATGTTCACTCAGATATGCAGATGTATTTCTACTAGCATAACTCTTTGATTTATTTAATCTACAATAAGTTGCCTTGTGACCATACTGGTTACATCTGAAACAATAGCCATTAAAAGAGTTAGTATGAAAAGAGTGAGAGTGGTAGAACCTCTTTTGTTGTGGCTGCTTTGCTATAAATCTTCTTTGATATTTTATTTCTTTGGAAGATACATCTTTAACTTTTTCTTGCTTCGACCCTTCAACAGTGAAATTTTTCTTCTCTATAGAGTTGGATGATGAAGGTTGTTCAGCTTCAGACTTTTTATGCTTTGATCCTTCAATGGTGAGCTCCTTTTTCTCTGCATATTTGGATGATGGGGGTTGTTCAGCTTCATATCCAAGACCATGCTTATCCGTGGAGCTTCTCTGATGACTTATCATTTTATCTAGCAATTATGTTCTCTTCTCGAATTTAAGATTTGTATTGGCCTCTTCCAGTTGTTTCTTCAAAGAAACAATCTCCTCTTCTTGTTTGCAGCAAACAGTATCTTTCTCATTGATCTGAGACCTGAGAGTTTCTTCAATCCATTTGAATTCTTCTATTTGTAGCTTCAGATTGCTAACAATTTTTTTGGAGTCTTCTTCATGTTTGCTACATACATCAACTTTCTTATTCATCTCTTCTGTCTACTTAGACCGTCAATATCTTCTTCTAGCTTACTGTAATACTCTGTTTTCATGGTTAACTGCATTTCAAATTTTTTAGAAAGTTTCTTGTATTCTTCTGTCTGTACTTTCAAATTGGTTATGATTTTGTTTGTATCCTCAGGCTTTCCTAAATTTTTCTTATTCTTCTTTCTTGGAGCTTTAATTTGATCTTCATTCCAATTTGCTTCTATATTTATTTCATCTTCATTACATTCTTGTTCTGATTATGTTTCTTCTTCGTCGAGTATCATGTAAGGACCTCCATCTATTTTCTTTTCAGAATCATCCTCTAGGACTTCAATTTTTAGAGTATCATATTCATCTTCACTGCTACTAAACCCATGGCACTGACGTTCATTATGCCCGAGTTGACCACAAACAAAACATTCTGAACCTTGTGAACCTGCATCATGATCGAGTTGACTTTTGGCCTTTTCTCCATTGTTTGATTCATCTCTTGAATCTACAACAATAATGAATTCATCTTTGTTTTCTTTTATGACCCTGTGTGATCTTTTCTTCTTGTGTCTCATGGTTTCATTCTTGCCTTTCTTTGTCATTAGAGTATTAATCCAAGATCAACCCTAGCTGATTTAGCCTTTGAAGGGAACTTGGATCTGATACCAATTGTTGTACTTAGTATGGCACTGAGAGGGGGGGTGAATCAGTGTAGCATTCCAAAACATGAATTAACAGCTCTAAAAACCACAACAGTTAAAACTTATAAATAGATATAATAAGTACAGCAAGAGAACATCACACAACACAGATTTTTAACGAGGTTCACCAAAATGGCTACTCCTCAAAAATAATGGCTGCTTGGACTACCATCCAAATCCATCCTCTTGCAAAGCACCAAATTTACAATTTGTTTACCAGCACCAACTGGAAGGAGCACCAACCCCTTATTTATCTACACCAACAGAAAGAAGCACCAACCCCTAATTTGCCAGCACCAACTAGACTTCAATTTTGAATTAAAATGTTTGATAGATACCTTCGTTATTGCAAGACTCTAACTGGTCTACTTCACCTTTGCAATCTCTGCGCACTTTGCTCTTTATTGCATAATCACTTCACACAATTTGCTGCACTGCTACAGCCAAACTTTGCAATCAACTTTGCCCTTTGTGCTATCTAAACATTTTGCTTTATTTGCTCACATGCTTCGCACACTCTATGTCATTCCACACTCTGCTCTCTGTGTGCATTCGTAATCGCACTTTGAACAACTCGACACGACTAGCTCACATTACACACTTCACTATCATCTCACCAGTTCTACACTATCTACACTTTTACGATCGCATATCACACTTCCTTATTCAATCAAATTGATCATTCAAATCTCTAAACAACCCTGCTTATATACTAGAGATTTCAAGATGAAAACCCTAATTATAGTCGGTTGATTATGCAAATGCAAACCCTAATCTTGGTCGACTGCAAACCGTAAACATGGTCGGCTGCAAACCCTAAACATGGTCGGCTGCAAACCTTAAATTTGGTTGGCTGCAAACCCTAAAATTTTTCGACCTGCATTGGTCTTTGTCGGCCTCGACTGCCCCTGCAACTCTTCTATTGCTGTTGCCATGAAAACACAACATGTCGCGATATCATGACACATTTTTCAATCGTACGCCTTCTTATCCCTACTGTCATGAAATCACGACACTTTTGGCCTTTGTCTACTTTGACACCGTTTTTGTCACAAAATTGCAACACTTCTAACTTTTGCTGATGTCATCCTTACTTCTATCATGAAATCATGACATTCCTTGCTTTCTCAACCTTTTCTCGGCTTGCACTAGCGAAAACAAAACATGTCACAAAATCATGACATCTTTCTCTTCCTTGTGTCTATTCTACCATTCGCCCATGAAACTGGACCATGTCATGAAATCGCGACATCTTCGTTGCCTTGTCTCTTTTCTGTCTTTGCCCCGTGAAAACTGAACATGTCACAAAATTGCAACACTTCTCTTGCCTTATGCCTTTTCTGTATTTGCCTCGCAAAACCGAAACATGTCGTGAAATCACGACATCTTCGCTGCCTTGTCTCTTTCCTGTCTTTGGCCCACAAAACCGGAACATGTCATGAAATCGTGACACTTTTCATCCTTATCGCTTTGTCTTCGAGCCTGTCACGAAATCACAACATTTTTCATCCTTAGTGCTTTCTCTTCAAACATGTCACGAAATCATGACGGTTTTCTTCCTTAGTGCTTTTTCTCCGAACATGTCGTGAAATCGCGACAGTTTTCTTCCTTAGCGCTTTTTCTTCAAACATGTCGTGAAATAATGACAGTTTTCTTACTTGCCTTCTCTGCTTCCAACATGTCATGAAATTGTGATAGTTTTCCTTGCGCATTCTCTCTCCTCAGCCATGTCGCGAAATCGCGACAATTTTGCTTGTGCTTTCTCTCTCCTCTAACATGTCGTGAAATCGTGACAATTTTTCTTGCCTGCTGAATATGTCGCGATATCACGACACTTTTATTACTTGTCTTTTTCTTTGATCTTTTGCAACTAGGCAACTAAGGTCTTCTTGGAAACTCACTGTCCATGCTCTGAATAGCCTTTGAACTTCTGTCCTCTGCATCTGAATTACTTCTGAACTGCCTGTCCACTGCATCATTAGATCTAACTACCTATGTTGAAAACAATGACAAAACTCTTGCAACCCCTTGCTCAACAAACTACTATCAATTCCTTATTTGATTTTCTACTGAATCCTTGAGAGTAACTATTTTTTGATCTCTTTTCCACCCGAGTTATCTCTAGAGTTGGACTTTATTTGTTCTTTTTTGCTATGTCCATGATGACATCCTTAATTATCAGTTTCTCTTAGTTATGCACTTTTAATTCCCCTGCACTCTTTGACTACAGGAACTCACTACACTCAATTACCTGCTCTATTATGGGAGGAGATTAAAGAGGGGCTTGAACATGGGTGTTATTATTTTCATTATTCCCATCCACTCCTTCCATGAATTTTTCTTCTTCTTGGTCCATTAGTGTCTTAAAGATCTCATACCTATTGGAGGGCTTGAGTTGGGTTTGTTCTTTACCATATTTTTTCTTTTACCTCCTCCTTATTTTGGGTTTTTGAAAAGAGTCTCCCTATGCTTATTTACCCTAAGAAATATTGGTTTTTTCTTTAGTTATTGTTGACTTACCCTCCTTAGTAATATTTGGCATTCCCATAGGAGCCTCCATGTTTATGTTCATATTATTTGGGCAAGATCAGGCCAAATACCCATATTTGTGACAAACTCTACATCTAAAGGGCAATACCTCATAATCCAATTGTTAAATCCAATATAGTCCTACAAGTTTGGGTTCCACCTCTACTGTGAAAGGCTGGGTAATAAACATTTCCACACATAATAATGCATAAAAAATTGTGTTTCCTTCCATTGTGTCTTTGGAAACACCCAAATATCTTCCAAGGGAATTGTCAATAATTTCCAATACTTGCTCACTCCAAAAATCCATTGTAAGTATATACAAATGGATCCAAACTAGGACAGTAGTGGTTTCCATTCAAAGATAAAATCCCACTCTCTAGGGTTGATAAAATAATCATGTTGAACCATGATTCCTATTTTTTTATTTGAAAGCCCTATTTCTATCAAAAAGTGAAGAAAAACTAACAATAAAATATCCATTGCTAATAAACCACAAAGAATACTCACCAAGAGGATCCTAGTTTTTTTGGACCCAGGAATGCAAAAATTTTAGGGTAGGGTGAATACCCATGAATTTACAGATTAAATCATGATTGGTTCTATATAAAATTGTTTCCTCAATCATTCTTTGCTCAATGATAACCTTTAGCCTTGATTCTGACTGTGGCAAACATTTATTAACTTGTTGAGATGTTGATCTATTTCCAGCAGTCATAAAGAGTATTTTTAATGTAACTTTTTATGCTTCTTCAGTATTTGATGGAGATTTATTCTTTAACAAATCTACAAAATAACTATGTCTCTCTAAAAGAGGATCCAAAGGTGTCCCCATTGGGCCCTCCTAGGGCAGCAATCTTGTCTTCAAATCCATAGTAACCAGAAATATCTTCGGCTACCCAACTAATGCCCTAGTTTTCTCTTCCATAACTCTCACAGTCCTGATTGAATAGCAAATCAAATAATAAAATTATAAAAAATATTTTTGAATTATTTATGCAAATTGAGCAATGCAATTCAATGATCACTAGTCCACTTTGTTGATACACATCATTCTCTAAATCAAATAATATAATTATCAATTTTTTTTTAAAATTATTTATGTAAATTGAATAATGTAATTGAATGATCGCTAGTCCACTTTGTTGATATACATTAGTTTCTAAATAAAATAATATAATTATAAAATTTTTAAAATTATTTGTACAAATAGAAGTAGTGGAATACAATGAACATGAATATAATAAGATAGAAATATTTTCAAAACAACTTGTGGGTTCATAGAACATATTGAAGATCTCCATCACATCCCAAGAGTAATATATAATATCTTCTATTCAAGGCCAATAGCTAATATTTTCAAAGTCTATGTAATCATTAGATTGAAAATATAAATATAATTACATGTAAGGTATACACATCTAACATCTTTAAAGATCCTTAATCCATAATTATTTTAACATAACATAAAAGGTATATAAAATTTCATAGAAACTCTACTTTAAATAAAATAAACTTCAAAATTATGTTCTAGAGCACCCTAATACTCTAAAAGAAATGTTTTACTTCACACTAGAATTTCTTTTTCCTCTAAGGTAGGACCCTTTACATTTTTCTTTCACTAATCATTGTAACTCATATAATGTTATTTATCAAGCAATCAAGAGTGGTAAAAATCAAGCTATATCAATAGCAAAGCAAAGGAACTCTTCCCTTTCCCTTCCAAAGAATTAGTAATTAGCGAAAAATAATAATATCACTCAACTTATCCAAAGGTATTAAATTTAATTCAATATTAAGTAGTCTTACAAAATATAAAAGATAAATTCAATATGAGAAAACTAAAAAACACCTACTTTTGTTTGTTACAAATTAGTGAGTGTATAGTTTTACAAATCCAAAAAATAATATTATCATATAAATAAATAAAAAATCATATTAATAAAATTTTTTATTTATAAAATATATCATAGTGAAATAAATAAATAACCCAATACCATTTAATAATATTATAATCACATTGCATACATCCTTTCATTCAATTTCCTTTATTTAATGCATTAAAATAAAATAATTTTAGTATATATCAGAATTAATAAATAAAACACTTATCAATATTCTATATAATCCTAGAACGGCTAAAAGGGAAACAAGAAACATAAATACCAAATGAAAAATCCATTTGCAAAAATAATAAGAATTAATGCCCCAATCTATGTTGGGATGAAAGAAAAAACTACACATGATCTTATCTCTATCCATTAGGGAATATATAGGAAGAAAATCACAAGGCATGTAGACAAATCATAGATAATTATATCAATGGTAGTACGCGATATTTTGAAGCATAAGCAATCCTATGCTCCTATGCATTTGCACTTATTTTAATTACAATCTAGACCCTAGACCAAAACTTTGAAGCATTGATGAATGAATGATGTAAACTAGATGGAGGGATCAATTGACCAACCTCCCCTAGTAGCAAAGGATTCCTGGTTCACTAACACCCATAGTATAACATTTAGTTTTGTTTTGATTTACATGCATTGGATGACAAGACAACAATTGGCAATAAAATAAGGTAATATCTTATGATGATAATCCTGTGAGACAATAACATCTTATGAACAATATGACAATGTGCGAGACAACATCACTTTGAAATGATAATGTATAAGAATACTAACTTTGCACAAGATGGTATTAGCTCTTTGTACAAGACAAATGTACCCCAAGACGATAAGAGTAAAATATGACATGCTTTAAACTCAATATGTTATTACCACTTTGCGTAAGACAATAGTACCCCAAGATGACAATAAGGAAAAAATAGACTTTCAAATTGGCATGTTCTTACCAAGATGGTGTTTCTAATATGGAATATATATGGTAGAATTTCATGTGATGAAAACTATGCATTCCATGTGATAGAAACTCCTTCAACAATAACCCTATAAAAATTTCCCCTTGCATGAGATGGTCAAGTTTAAGATGACTATAATTAAGTTGGAAATGCTCATGATGATAATACATGATGGAATTGCATGAGAACACTTTTCTAGACAACACTTTCAAATAACAAGGGCACAAGATGTCACTTCCACAATATTATAGTTCCTCAAGATAGTGAAGTCTTCAAACAAAAAGGGTGCAAGAAAATACTACCATAAGACTATAGTTCCTCAAGATGGTGCAATTTCTAGTTAACTTTTGTATCCTTCTACATTGCAAAAATTCTCCTATCTTCACCTATAAACCTACAATACTACACACACAATCCTATGCAATCTACAAGGTGTAACTTCAATATAACAAAATATTCACTATAAGAAATAGAAACAATTTCAAGGTAGAAATTCATTGTATTATTTATGTTCCTATTAGTTGTATATTACATAGGCCTCTTTCTCTTTTGAACAAGTCCCTTATGCCTTCCAACCTCTCTCTTTCCTCCTCTTCTCTTCTCTTATTTTATTTTATACTTGTTTGCTTCTCTTTTTTAGTTGGTTTCTCTTTGTCTTCCTCTTTATTATACTCTTCTTCCTCTTGCATAATTATCTTTATCTTGTTGATTCTCTTTGTCTTCCCACACAAAGGATTTTTATATGTGGTGTTGGCAATTTTGGGTACATTGGGTACATTGCCTTTGCTCAAGTGTATAAGTTGTCATTGATGTCAAAAGGCATTTTTGTGTTGATATCAAAAAGAGTGTGATGTCAAAAATATCTTGAGAAGCTTCATAATGTTAAAGGGTTTTTATTAAAACCATGGTGACAAGGTTAAAGGTTTTTCTTAAAACCATTTGGACTCATTAAGGGTTTTTATTAAAACCAAGCTTAACTTAATGCAAAGGTTTTTACTTCTTGAAAAACCTTGAAGGTCCATGTTTATTATTAATAATTAAATTAACTCAAACCTTTGACAAGGGTCTAAGTTTAATTTATTATTAATAAAATAATAATAATTATTATTTTAATTATTATTAAAGGGTCTTTCAACCCTTAAGCAACGGAGGAAAAAGAATTCTTTCGTCGATTTGTTGCCATCGTTGGAGGAGCGCCGACGTCAAAAAATTAAGGAGAAATGGCTATATAAGTGGGGATGATTTTCTAAAGTGAGCACCACCCGATTAATTGGAATCTGCGATTTGCGTTTGCTCTGTATCATTCGAATAGCGCTTGGCATCTACGATTTGCGTTTGCTCTGTATCATTCGAATAGCGCTTGGTGTCTTCGATTTGAGCTTGCTCTGTGTCTTCGAATCTCCGATTGACGTCTTTGAAATCGTGCTTGATCTGTGTCTTGGAAACCATGCTTGGCATACTCGGATTTGAGCTTGGGCTGCATCCTTACTTTTTGCTTGACGTTAGTGGATTGGCAATTGCACCTGAACTGTGTTTTTCCAGATTGTGTTGTGAGATGATTAATGCAAGCATTCAGTGACTTACGTTTTGGACAGCGCTCACCAGTTTGCATGTGGCTTGTGGAAGACATTTACGTTTTCCAGATTCTTGGCGTCAAAGGAAGATAAAATAAAGGGCAACATTGTATTTCTTCATTGGGCACTTGTGACCCAACGGCGGTGGCATTTTAGCGAAGGCGCTAGAAGGCAGAGGTGCCGAGTTCGATTCTCTTCGTTGGTAATTTTCTTTTGGTCGCGGTGTGCAAAGGATAGTGGCTGTGAATGCGCTGGAGGTATAAGGTTAAGGTATCATATTTGCTTTGACATTGTTTTATTGATGCTTAATGTTTATGTGGAGTAATAAGGTGTAAAGAGGTTTTACTTTGTATGTATATTATACTTCCGGTGGTTTTTATTAAGTTGGAGAAATAAGGTGTTAATTTGGATCTTTATTATTGTTTATTATTGTATAGTTGCTAACTCTAATTGGTGGCAAATTGAGAGTTAGTGTTGTGACAGATTTTGAGTTCTCCTTCTTCATCAAAGTAAAGGTATGGGCAACTTCTTCCATGTATGTTGTTGATGGTATATTTTCTGAAATTGAGTTTGGAGTGAAAAGGTTGTCTACTAGGTATTTTTGGTGTAAATCTTATTTTCTGGATATTGAAGATTGTTTATGCATTAAAATCATTGATGAGTTTTTGGGTGAATGCATAATTCTGGTTGAGGAAGAGGAAGCATTTTTGCACTAGGGTTTATGTTAGTAAGTCTTGCTACTTGCATTGAGATGATGAAACCCTTAGTTGGTTGTTTTGATATTGATGGTTGAGTTGCTTCCATAGAGGTTGTTTTTGATCAAGTTAGTGCTTTACTTGATACATGATATTGGGCTTACTCCATTGAGTTGATTTGAACAAGTTATTCTTTGCATTTGGTGATATTGTGTTGGTGGCTGTTTTGTTCAAATATCCTTGGAGGGAAAAGGATTTCTACTTGTTTCCTTTTCTTGTGATGATTGGTTGAATGCTTCAAGGTTGATGTTGAGTTGAATGGTGTTGGTTGACTAAACCTTGCTTGATGAGCATTGTTGTTGAAATCCTAATTGTTGGTAAAAAGAATATGAGTATCATTGTTATATGAGATATTGCATGGTTGGCAATTGTTGGGTTGTGTTTTATATTTTTTAGAAAAGGCATACTACATCTATCTTATTCTTTTATGTTTGATATTGAGTTGAGATTGAGATTGGGAGTTAAGTATAGAACATATTGGGTCTCTAACAATTCTCTTTATGTTTCTATGAGATTTGAGATTGAGATTGGGAGTTAAGTATAGAACATATTGAGTCTCTAACAATTCTCTTTATGCTTCTATGAGGTTTATGAATCACATTGGGTCTCTAACAATTCTCTTTGTGGGTTCATGCTAAGCAAGTTTTTCTTGGTGAGCTTGTTGAGGTTTTGGACAAGTTCCGATGGGGACTTGTGAGCAGATTTGGACAGGTCCTAGCAGAGGACTTGTGAGCTGAGTTTTTGATAGTTCTATCAGAGGACTTGAGGACAGAGGTGCATTGGTTCTTTGAGAAGAACCTGAGGACAGATTTGGCAAGTCTTTGAGAAGGCTTGTGTGCAGAGGATTGATTTGTTCAAGAGTTGGACAGATCTGACAGACAGAGGAAGACTTGTACTAGACCGACTGACTATGTTTGGTATAGGTAGCTGAGCTATTGTGGACGTGATCATAGAAGGTAGAGGTCTCTTAGGCTAAGCATTGAGGATAGGAGGTCTTCGGTGGAAAGGAGTTCCACGTGCTGGCAAGAGGTAGAGGCGAGTTGATCTTCTGAGGGATCATTTCTAGAGCGAGAGGGGAAGGTATCTCCTTTGAGCAGAGGCTCATAAATTCAGATTGGGGGAAGGTGTCTCCTTTGGGCCGAGGCTCATAAACATTGTAATTGGGAAGGTTTCCCAAAGAACTTTGAGATAACTTTTAGAGAAAAGTTTTGTGGACGTAGCCCGGGCATTCGGGTGAACCACGTTAAAATTGGTGTCACTTTGTGGATGATATTGTGCATTGTTTTGATATTGCTTTGGGTATATTGCTTTACTTGTTTTGAAGTATAAAGGAAAAAGTAAAAAGAGGTCTTATACTGTTCACCCCCCCTCTCGAGTATAAGCTTGTGTTCTTCAATTGGTATCAGAGCGGGTGCCTTCGAAAAGTTTAACAACTTGAAGGAAAAGCTAGTAAAGAACACAATGGATCATTCAAGTGGCAATGCAGCACCTATTCTTGATGGGTCAGATTTTGGTCTTTGGAGTGCAAGGATGAAGGTTCATCTAATGGCACTTGGGAATGAGGTTTGGGAAGTGATTGAAGATGAGTACACTATTCCTGAACATGGTCCTAATACTAAAGAAGAAAGACTCCTACATCACAACAATTCAAAAGCAATGAATGCAATCCTGAAAGGCTTACAAGAAGCAGATCTCACCAAAGTGATTCACTGCAAGACAACTAGTGAAATGTGGAATCAGTTGAAGGTGGTTCATACAGGTGATACAAATGTCAGAAAGGCCAAGTTGAGACACTTCAAAGGTATGTTTGAACAACTCAAGATGAATGATGATGAAAATATTAGTGACTACATGCTTCGTATGGATGAGGTTGTTAACTCCATGAAAGACTTAGGTCTTGAGCTTGCTGAAAATGATGTGTGTGATAAGATTTTAAGATCTCTTCCTAATAGATTTAGTGAAAATATTTCTGCTATTGAGGAAGCTAAAGATTTGGATAAGTTGAAAAAGGATGAGCTCCATAGTATACTTGCAACATTTGAGTTGAGAACTCAAGTGAAGGTTGATGTCAAGAAAGAGGCGACTTTCAAGGCTACCAAGAAATCCAAGGGTAAACAACTTCAAGAGAGTGATGAGTCTTCTAGTGATGAAGAGGCATATTACAGCAAGAAAGGCAAGTTCTCTAGAAAGCACAAAAATATGAAAAATGTAAGATGTTTCAATTGTGGAAAGTTTGGTCATTATGCTACTAACTGTATTGTTGCCAAGGATGAAAGTGATGAAGATAAACAGGACTGTAAGAGCAAGGATTCTGAAAAGCACAAGCATCACAGGAAAAACAAAGATGAGCATAGCAATCAAGGAAAGAGGTACTCTCACAAACACAAGAAGAGCTTCTACCTAGACAAGGCAAGTAAGTGTTCTAGTAGTGATAGTGAAAGTTCTTCAAGTGATAATGAAAATGAGATGTTGTTCATATCAGAAAAAGAGGAAGAACCAAAACATAGATTCATTATCATGAAATGTCTTAGATGTGGAAATTTTGGTCACCTTGAGGATGATTGCACAAATAATGATTTGGTTTCTAGTATGTATGAGGATGCTTCAGAAAACTATAAGGAAGATGCATGTATGGTTTTTGAAAAGGGTAGCACCTCTAGTGATAAGAAATCTGAAAAAGGCTTTGATGATTCAAAAAGCAAACATATAGAGGAAGGTGAAGTAGATCTTAAAGGTGAACTTATTAGTGCTCTTAGTGCTTTGAAAAAGGAAAGAAAGAAGAATGCTAGACTCAAGGATAAGTTAGATGAATGTTGTATGGAGAGAGATGATCTTATAGAAAGTCTTGACTTCTCTATAGCTAAGACACAAGAACTCAAGGAAGAGTTAGAGTCTAAGGTTCTTGAGTATAGTGAGTTAGAACAGAAAATGGCTTCTTTGAAAGAGGAAACTAAAGAGTACAAGGATAAGCTTCACAGGTTTCAAGATAGCTCCAAAAAGGTTAAGTCACTCATCAAAGGTCAAAGAAAGACAACAGATAAAACGAGCCTTGGTTTTGTTAAGCCTCACAAGGAACAAGTTGGAGAGTCTAGTAAGAGACTCCAAAAGGAAGAGAGTTCTGATGAGGAAAGTATTTCAGATCATGAGTCCTTGAATGATAGATGCACAGAAATAGAAAACAGAATTCAGAATGAGAAGAAGAAGTTTTCGAGCCTAAGAGGTCAAATAAAGGAAAGTTTCAAGGCAGATGTTTTGCTTGTCACGAGGTTTGGTCACATAGCTTCACATTGCATGACTCAAGTAAGGAAGGTAAATGACAGTTTCAGAGGTGGTAATTTCTTTCAAGGGTATTGCTACTCTTGTCAACGAGTTTGGGCACAAGGCGATTTTATTGCAAGGCAAATATCATGGAATAGGTTTGATCGAAACGAGTTTGGTCGAATAGGTTTGGTCAAAACTGGTGGATTCAAAGAACAGGTATGCCTAAAAGAAATAACATTGTTACTTGTTATAAGTGCAACAATGAAGGTCACACAGCTAGACAGTGTAGAGCTGAAATTCTAGAATACAAGAATAGGAACAGTGGCATGATCAGGTCCAAGGATCAAGGCATGGATAAGAACAGGGATGAGAACAAGAACAAGAACAGTGACAGGAACAGGAATATGGACAAAGAGTTCAAGAGAAGGCCCGACAAGGAAGTTATAGACGCCGATGATGATCGATGCCTAATGGGAGTTTTACTCCCACCCCAGAATTAATCACCTCATCAGGAGGTGGGGGGGGGACTAAGCTAAGAGGCTCATTCTTAGTCCCGAGCCCCAAAGGTGGCCCTTTGCCATTGATGACAAAGGGGGAGAGATATGAGTAAGGGGGAGAGCTTCAAAGTGAAGAGGAAAGCTTCAAGTCAGGGGGAGCAAAACTTCAAAGGAAGATTCTCGGTTGTGGGCACTGTTAGTTGGTTTCGTAGTTTTGGCTCTTGAGAAGTGTTTTCAATAAAGGTTTGCCATCAATGACAAAGGGGGAGATTGTTGGCAATTTTGGGTACATTGGGTACATTGCCTTTGCTCAAGTGTATAAGTTGTCATTGATGTCAAAAGGCATTTTTGTGTTGATATCAAAAAGAGTGTGATGTCAAAAATATCTTGAGAAGCTTCATAATGTTAAAGGGTTTTTATTAAAACCATGGTGACAAGGTTAAAGGTTTTTCTTAAAACCATTTGGACTCATTAAGGGTTTTTATTAAAACCAAGCTTAACTTAATGCAAAGGTTTTTACTTCTTGAAAAACCTTGAAGGTCCATGTTTATTATTAATAATTAAATTAACTCAAACCTTTGACAAGGGTCTAAGTTTAATTTATTATTAATAAAATAATAATTATTATTATTTTAATTATTATTAAAGGGTCTTTCAACCCTTAAGCAACGGAGGAAAAATAATTCTTTCGCTGATTTGTTGCCATCGTTGGAGGAGCGCCGACGTCAAAAAATTAAGGAGAAATGGCTATATAAGTGGGGATGATTTTCTAAAGTGAGCACCACCCGATTAATTGGAATCTGCGATTTGCGTTTGCTCTATATCATTCGAATAGCGCTTGGCATCTACGATTTGCGTTTGCTCTGTATCATTCGAATAGCGCTTGGTGTCTTCGATTTGAGCTTGCTCTGTGTCTTCGAATCTCCGATTGACGTCTTTGAAATCGTGCTTGATCTGTGTCTTGGAAACCATGCTTGGCATACTCGGATTTGAGCTTGGGCTGCATCCTTACTTTATGCTTGACGTTAGTGGATTGGCAATTGCACCTGAACTGTGTTTTTCCAGATTGTCTTTGTGAGATGATTAATGCAAGCATTCAGTGACTTACGTTTTGGACAGCGCTCACCAGTTTGCATGTGGCTTGTGGAAGACATTTACGTTTTCCAGATTCTTGGCGTCAAAGGAAGATAAAATAAAGGGCAACACTGTATTTCTTCGTTGGGCACTTGTGACCCAACGGCGGTGGCATTTTAGCGAAGGCGCTAGAAGGCAGAGGTGCCGAGTTCGATTCTCTTCGTTGGTAATTTTCTTTTGGTCGCGGTGTGCAAAGGATAGTGGTTGTGAATGCGTTGGAGGTATAAGGTTAAGGTATCATATTTGCTTTGACATTGTTTTATTGATGCTTAATGTTTATGTGGAGTAATAAGGTGTAAAGAGGTTTTACTTTGTATGTATATTATACTTCTGGTGGTTTTTATTAAGTTGGAGAAATAAGGTGTTAATTTGGATCTTTATTATTGTTTATTATTGTATAGTTGCTAACTCTAATTGGTGGCAAATTGAGAGTTAGTGTTGTGACAGATTTTGAGTTCTCCTTCTTCATCAAAGTAAAGGTATGGGCAACTTCTTCCATGTATGTTGTTGATGGTATATTTTTTGAAATTGAGTTTGGAGTGAAAAGGTTGTCTACTAGGTATTTTTGGTGTAAATCTTATTTTCTGGATATTGAAGATTGTTTATGCATTAAAATCATTGATGAGTTTTTGGGTGAATGCATAATTCTGGTTGAGGAAGAGGAAGCATTTTTTGCACTAGGGTTTATGTTAGTAAGTCTTGCTACTTGCATTGAGATGATGAAACCCTTAGTTGGCTATTTTGATATTGATGGTTGAGTTGCTTCCATAGAGGTTGTTTTTGATCAAGTTAGTGCTTTACTTGATACATGATATTGGGCTTACTCCATTGAGTTGATTTGAACAAGTTATTCTTTGCATTTGGTGATATTGTGTTGGTGGCTGTTTTGTTCAAATATCCTTGGAGGGAAAAGGATTTCTACTTGTTTCCTTTTCTTGTGATGATTGGTTGAATGCTTCAAGGTTGATGTTGAGTTGAATGGTGTTGGTTGACTAAACCTTGTTTGATGAGCATTGTTGTTGAAATCCTAATTGTTGGTAAAAAGAATATGAGTATCATTGTTATATGAGATATTGCATGGTTGGCAATTGTTGGGTTGATTCTTGTGTTTCATATTCTTGAGAAAAGCATACTACATCTATCTTATTCTTTTGAGATTGAGATTGAGTTGAGATTGAGATTGGGAGTTAAGTATAGAACATATTGGGTCTCTAACAATTCTCTTTATGTTTCTATGAGATTTGAGATTGAGATTGGGAGTTAAGTATAGAACATATTGAGTCTCTAACAATTCTCTTTATGCTTCTATGAGGTTTATGAATCACATTGGGTCTCTAAAAATTCTCTTTGTGGGTTCATGCTAAGCAAGTTTTTCTTGGTGAGCTTGCTGAGGTTTTGGACAGGTTTCGGTGGGGACTTGTGAGCAGATTTGGACAGGTCCTAGCAGAGGACTTGTGAGCTGAGTTTTTGAGAGTTCTATCGAGAGGACTTGAGGACAGAGGTGCATTGGTTCTTTGAGAAGAACCCGAGGACAGATTTGGCAAGTCTTTGAGAAGGCTTGTATGCAGAGGATTGATTTGTTCAAGAGTTGGACAGATCCGACAGACGAGAGGAAGACTTGTACTAGACCGATCGACTGTGTTTGGTACAGGTAGCTGAGCTGCTGTGGACGTGATCATAGAAGGCGAGAGGTCTCTTAGGCTAAGCATTGAGGACAGGAGGTCTTCGGTGGAAAGGAGTTCCACGTGCTGGCAAGAGGTAGAGGCGGTTGATCTTCTGAGGGATCATTTCCGGAGCGAGAGGGGAAGGTATCTCCTTTGAGCGAGAGGCTCATAAATTCAGATTGGGGGAAGGTGTCTCCTTTGGGCCGAGGCTCATAAACATTGTAATTGGGAAGGTTTCCCAAAGAACTTTGAGATAACTTTTAGAGAAAAGTTTTGTGGACGTAGCCCAGGCATTCTGGGTGAACCACGTTAAAATTGGTGTCACTTTGTGGATGATATTGTGCATTGTTTTGATATTGCTTTGGGTATATTGCTTTACTGTTTTGAAGTATAAAGGAAAAAGTAAAAAGAGGTCTTATACTGTTCACCCCCCCTCTCAGTATAAGCTTGTGTTCTTCATGTGGTAGTGGTAGTTAAATACAGTTGGTAGTTATCTTACCTATAATAATTTGGATGCTCTTATGTCATACTGTTTGGGTAAGAGGAAATTGTTCATGAGCTCCAGCTTGTGAAAATGAATTTCTCTTCCAAGCTATAGTCAGTTTAACTTAGATTTCTTCACAAATACACCTTTATTTTCTTCCCCTTACCTTCATCTAAGAATAAAACTACCTCTTATAGAATGCACTTAGCATTCATATTAGCTTATTCCATTTCAACACATCCATCCAACTACAATCAACATGTATTTTTTTACTATTTATTATTGATTCCAACACCTTCTATTGGAGTTATTACATCCTCCACAAATCCAACAAGGATGTAGGTTCCAACACCTAGTTGCTACATATCTATATCTTCCACACTAACTAGAACAACCCATCCTAGGATCTTAATCTTTTATATAATTATCTTTTTTCACAAATTTGGTCTTACCACTTCATGCTTAACCTATACATCCAAGGCCTTAATTCCTTGGCCTTATTTTTGGCATTAAGTAAATTTTAGACCTTGCCCATATCTTCCTAATTCTTTACCAGTGTACCCTGTCATTCTCATTAAATTTGAGACAATATCTTTGATGTGTCTTTTAAATAATCCAAACTCATTATATCAACTATGTTCTTCAACAATATGGTCTTCATTGCATGCATCGATTACCTAGTGAGATTAATTTTCCTCTACTACATCTTTGTCATTTGATTTCTCTTTTTATTTCTCTCCATATGCAACAAAAATTACCACACCATCATCTTAGTTATCATACTACTAGTGACCTAGGATATTTGCCTCTTTCTCATTTTGATTCTCTTTCTTGTTTTTACATTTTCTTCTAATTGTTTTACAACTTATCTAAACAATAACTTTTCTCCTTTCAACTTCATATTATAACCCTCCAAAATTTGTTTTTCTATACTCAATCAAGTGTAGGACAGTAACCCACTCTTTTTATTTATCATTTAATAGGCTTAATGCGTACTTGTTGTTATAGTTTTCAATAGTGTAGGTGTTAAACCTACCATCATGCACTGCTTATTTATCAAATTATCATGGCATTTCCAACAATACATGATAAGCATCCATAGGAATAACAAAATACAATATCTCATCTTTGTAAGACCCAATTTTGAAGTCTTCTATAAATTGTTCACTCACCAAAATTTTGTGTCCCTATTTCAACCATGACACCTTATATGAATTTGGATGTTCAATCATATTTAACACAATCTTTTCTACCATATCATCGATACTAAATTATGTGTACTCTCACTATCCTTAATCACTTTTCAACATTTGCCTCCTAATTTACAAATGGTTTTGAAAAAATTCTTTGCACAGGTTTAGGCACCTCCTTTATGGGTTTTAAAAATACACTCTTCATCATAAGTGATTCTCCTTGTATTGGTTCCACCATGTGGTTCAATGAAGAAATACTTTTTCATTCACTTGTACAATTTTTTTATGGGATTCCTTTCCACACTCTCTAGTCTATTGTGCTTTAGGACACTCATATGCTCTATGTATTTCTTCTAAGCATCTATAAAACATACCAAGAAAACCATATCCTCTAGCTTTACCAAATATACCTTGTCCTCTTAATGATTCACCACTTTCTCAAGTACTTTGTTTTAAATTTGAGAAGTACTAACTTCTCCTTTTTGTAGATTTTTATCTCTACCATTATTTGATTGTTCTCTTCCTCCAAATAATTATCCTCATCCTTTGAATAATTTTTTTTATTATAAATCAACTTTTATTTCATCTTTAGGGAATATTAATATACCTCCTTGACTATTCTAATTCAAATTAAACCAATTTCATCTTGTATGTATAACCTTACCCTATTTATATATCTTGCAACTTTATCCTCATAATATTCAATGTGACCTACCCTTATGGTCAATTTATAGAACTTATTTGTATAATATTTTACTCCCAACTCCTTTGGTTTTGGAGTCTTCTAAACAATCCAATCTAATAATTAATAGGTAAACAATTAAAATTCATTTTGGATACAAACTTATCACATGTCTAGATTATATCATTTCTCTTTTGTTGACCTTCTGATATTAAACTTATATACTTTCCCTTTCATTACATTTTTGTTAGAAAATGGCCTCACCAAATCTAAGCACGTCCCTTTAATTGTGTACATGCAAATTTGATCCACTTTGGATCCTCCATAGATTTATAATCAAAGAATCTCTCCATGTCTATTATCAAATCAATAAAATCTTCTACCTTTAAAATTCCATTAAAATTGGGAGTGTCCATCTTTGGATTGTATCCCATATTTGAGACTTTCTAGCTTAATTGTTGCTCTAATTATTGTCCTTACTCTTCATCTTTATTTTTTTTTTCACCAATATTCTCCTCTTCGCTATCACTAATATACTGAATATGAACACCTCCCCTTTGAGAAATCTCAATTGCATCTAACTTAGCGGTAATTCCTATCAATGTTGTTTCTATACGTGGTCTTCCTCTTCCTTGTTGTATCATTTCTCCTTCAACATAATTTGTAGGATTTTGAAATTCAACCTCTGATACCAAAATGATTTAGACTAGAGAAATGGGGTCAAATAAACAACAACATATCCTAGAAATAAAGGTTTCTTGGTTCATTAACACCCACATTATAGAAGTTAGTTTCATTTTGATTTATAGGCGCTAAGCAACAAGATGACAATTGGAAATTTGGTAAGGCAATATCTTATGATGACAATCCTATAATATAAAAATATCTTATTCATAAGATGACAATGTGAAAGACAACATCACTTTGGGATGACAATGTCTAAATATGGTAACTTTGCACAAGATGAAAACACCCCAAGATGGTAAGGGTACACATTTCCAACACAATATGATATTACCACTTTTAATAAGATGCTAGTACCCCAATATGGTGGTAAGGGTAAAAGACAACACACTTTCAACTTGGCACTTTCTTTCCAAGATGATGTTTCCAAAATGAAACACATATGATGGTGTTCCACATGATGACAATTATGCATTCCATGTGACAATAACACCTTCAACAATAGCCTTATGGAAATTTCCCCTTTCAAAAGACAATCAAGTTCACGAAAACTATGGTTAAGTTAGGAATGCTCATGACAGATTCCTTAATGATGACAATACATGATGGCATCAAATGATGACACTTCAAAATGAGAAGGGCATAAGATATCACTTCCAGAAGATAATCATTCCTCAATATGGTGAAGTCTTATGATGACAAGGATGCAAGATGGTACTACCATAAGACTATAGTTCCTCAATATGGTGCAATTTTTGTGGAAGGCACAATACAATTTCCACTTGAAAGGTATATCCTTCATGTTGACTTTTTAAGCCTTACACTACAACAAAATGTCATAGGTTATATTAAAAATATTACATACGATCTCAAGTATAAAATAGCCACAATAATAAAGGTTAAGATAATAATAATATTAGTGGAATAATATGAGCAAATTAATATGTATATCAAGGCTTATGTATTGAAAAAAATAACATTCATTTATATACTAAATTATTAATGTAAATAGCCTAAATTATTTATGTACTATGCATGAAGAATAACCTGCTCAAAATGTATACAAGCTTTACTACTCTTCTTCTTACAATCAGAAACTAAGATATATTCTTTTTTTTTATATATCTTCTTATGGAGCATTTTATCCATAATATATCCATATTAGTGTCTCTTTATATGCTTGAATGTTACTCTTCATATATCAAGTCTCATGACTCTTGCTTTATCTACTTGCCACTTGCATACTTGATGAACACTTGACTCTATAACATATGCAAACCTTTACATGACTCTTACACTTCTACTTGTAGACCTAATCTATGATACTTGTGCACATCTTTACATTACATATTTCTACTCTTACATACAAGATACTTGTGTAAATTTACTCAACCTACACTTGCATTCTAACTTACATGACACTTGTGTATTTCCTACACATTCACACTTGCATAAAGAGGTAAATATAACTCACATCTAAACTATGTATCAATACTAATATATTATTTACAAATGTATCATGAAGGTACCATAGTGGAATATTAGCATGTACCAAATAATGTAATATAACTCAACATCCCTTTGTATTACATTATTTTATTATTGAAGACTTTCGTCTTCAATATTCAAGCAACTTTGCATTATTCACAAACCTTGACTTTTTTGAATATGTTTCATCATCTTGAACCTTGGGTTTATCTAGTGCTTATGTTTATAGAAAAACTTTGGATTATGTTGTATGCAATTCCCTATATCTCCTGAGAAAAATCAATTAAATCTAAGGTATATATTCCATTTTTGATTGAATTTGTAGCTTCTATTTTGTTTTTATTATTGATGATGCATTTGATGTGTTCATTTATATATTTTAATTCAGCTTATTTTCCATTTCAACCAATTAATTAATTGAAATAGGACTAGTTGATGATATAATAACTTATAAAACATTTTATAGAATAATATCTAAAAAAGATATGCTAGGTATTACTCTACCAGTTCCATGAACTAGATATCTATTATTATCTGCAATATTTAGACCAATATAAGTTTATAGTCATATGATGACTAGCTCCTAAATATATATACCAAATATCTTTTTCACATTGAACTTTCTAATTAGACTCAAGTGATATTATCTTACGTCTTTGATAAGAGTTTTGAAGAACACTTTTATGATGTTGCCCACTGTATTCAACACATTGCCTTTGATATAATTTTTTTTTTTGGATTTTTCCTTTCATAAAGTATGGTTTTACATTTTGATGATGTCTCCTATGTTAAAAAGTTCCTCTTTGTCACTTTGTCATTTTTACCGTTGAGTTGAAATCCTTATATCTCCTAGGTTCAAAATAATGAATTCTGCCAATTTGATTCCTATGGAGTAGAAAACCTTATAAATCTCTAATTTAGAATAAAAGAACTCAAATTCAAATATAAAATTTGCAAATTTTTTCATTTCTCCTAATCGTTTGGTGTTGAAAAAAATATTTAACTCCCAAATATTTAAATTTGTGAAAAATACAAAATTTTCAAATTTTTATTTTCTTAATAATTAAAAACATAATATTTCAAACTTAAAAATACTTCAAATTTCTTCAAAAAAAAAAAAAATTAAACAAATAAATTTAACTTAATCACTAGTTGAATTCCTTATTACTCCAAACTTTTAAAAATTCAAAAAAGAAACTCAAAAGCTATTAAAACTTATCCTAGCTCTTATAACTTCTAAATTAAACTGAAATAAAAATCAATTATAAAACTTAACAAAAAACTTTATAATTCCAAAATCCTAAATAATACTATTCTAACCTTATAATGCCTTCATATGTTACACAACTTGATTATTGTATTGCTCACTCACATTCGTGCTTCACTACTCCACTGCTTGAGTGGGTTTCTTTATCAAATATGACAAGTAATAATTATTGTCATGTCTTGGGGGGATAGTGCAATGGTTTGGGATTTTTCCCTTCTTGGGGAAGTCCAATATTCAAACCATGGCATGTGTGTGTGTGGCTGTGTGTTAATACTTTATTTATATGCTTAGTTCTTAGCCTTATGAGGGATCATTACTGGGATGGGAATACTCAGTCCTAAGCACCGATCGTAGGTGTTTCTCACACAAACCAAATAAAATAATTATTATTATCATTATTGTCAATGTGGACGTTTGCATGTCCAAATGAGAAATATTAAGGAGCATTTTATCTTCCTCTTATGTAACATTTGAGACACTAGTCTAGGCAAACAACACATGCAATGATTTGTTTGTCTTCTTGATACACTTTGTTTCTAAGCAATTCCTCATTGTTGGTAATTATTGTGATGCTTAACACTTTGTATTCCTTGCTTTGATTGCTTTATATATTGCTTTGGCTTGTATGTTAGGTTGTTGTTTCAGATTTCATGCTTACTAGTTGCTTCAACTTCTATATTGGTTGCTTGTTTCAACTTCCACACTCACTGATTCCTTCAGCTTCTACGCTGGCTTCCACACTTTTGGTTCCTTTGGCTTCTATGCTAGGTTTCTTTAATTATCTTTTTCTATAATTTCTACTATACTTGCAAGTTTTTTCCCATAATATTTCTCTGATGCTGGTTTGTCTTGGGTGCATAATAGCTTTTGATTTACTCCATGAAACTATTTACCATAATATTTTTACATTTTGCTTGTTGTCTACTTATGGTGTTGCTATTTCTATGACACCAATATTGCTATAATGTTGCACTATTTGCTATTACACTTGCTATTACTATAACAATATAAAAATAGTGATCTCTTACCTATAAACATAACTCTTATGATTATTTTGTTTTTTTTGCATGATCAAAAGCTTTTCTTTATTATACCTTCTACTATGTTGTATACTTCAAGCAAATGCACATTATCTATTATGTTGTATGCACGCTCTCTTGTTGTATCCTCTATTATGATGTATAGTCGATAAAATGCATGTTCTCTTTCCTCTACTATATAATTAAATAGTTATTATATTTGAAAATATAGAATCTTATTTATTCCTGGCTTCTTGAGCCAAATTTCTATCAAAGTATTTATGTTTCTTTATCTACTCCATAAGATTTATTATATGAAGAGTTTCTTTCTCTTCTTTATGAAGGGCATATTTGTTGTCTTTATTAAGGGTCTCTTTCTATCATTTGTATATTTACCTCTTCAACCTATGTCAAGTTCAATTTGACCTTAATATTCTCAACTTCTAAATTTTGTAGGAAGCTTTAAATATTTCTTAAGTAACTACTTATTTTATATTTTGTAGGAAGCTTTTCTATCCTTTGTATATTTACCTCTTCAACCTATGTCAAGTTCAATTTGACCTTAATCTTCTTAAATTCTAAATTTTGTAGGAAGCTTTGAATATTTCTTAATTAACTACTTCTTTTATCCTTCTTAGGAAGCTTTGAATGTTTCTCAATAAAATGATTCCTTTATATTTCTTAGAAAGCTTTGAATGCTTCTCAATTCATTTCTTTTTTTATCTTTTCTTTGTTATTGTCTACTTTCTTATCTTTGCAATTAGAAGTTGAAACTCTTGATCTCTAACTATTGTAGGAATTTTCTCAAACTTCTATTGCTTAATATCTACTTTCTATAATTTGTAATCTTTAATATTAAATGTATTAGGTCGTACCTAAGTACCCAATATGCTTTTCCTCCTTGCTAGAGAAGCCAATATCAATGTTAGGGTAACCATGAATATCCTCAAATAACCACCTATTTATTTTGAGTTGGTTCTTTCCTATATTCAATAATGTTTCTCCTATTTACTCTAAAGAATCCAAAATATTATTAGGGTGATTTTGTATGTCCCTGAATTTATAACTTTCTTCAAATTTGGTTTCCAATCAGAGAATATGTCCAACTTCATTTTGAGTTGGTATCCAATATAAATATGTCCAACTTCCTTTTGAGTTGGTATCCAATATAAATATGTCCAACTTTATTTTGAGTTAGCATCCAAAAATAATATATTTGAATCCTAATATTCACTAGTTTTACTTCAAATTTGTGATTATAGTCTAGCTTATTCCACTTAATATGACCTATTTTAAAAATAATAATAGATTTCGAGTCTCACTACCATCAAAGTGGATAAAATTTAGATCAACTTTATCAAATATGGACAAAGTCGATTTATAATGGTGGCTTCAATAAAATAAACTCTATCAATTTAAATCGAGTTTAGTTGTAGCTTTGCTACCATTGTTGGATTTTTAATCCTTATACTACCACAAAATATCATAGGTTACATTAAAAATATTACATAGGATCTAAAATATAAAATATCCATAATAATAAAGTTCAAGATAATAATAAGATGAGTAGAATAATATGAGCAAATTACTAAATCAAATATTATATAATGAAAAAATAAAAATCATTTACATATTGAAATATGAATGTAAATAGCTCAAATAATTTATGTACTATGCATAAATAATAACTTACAATATTAATTGCTCAAAATGTATACAAGCTTTATTACTCTTCTTCTTACAATCAAATGCTAAGATATATGCCTTGTATTTGATATATCATCTTATGGAGCATTATATCCATAATATAACCATACTAGTGTCTCTTTAGATGCTTGACTATTTCTCTCCTCTTGACTTCTCTACTTACCACTTACATACTTGATGAACACTTGAATTTATAAAATATACACACCTTTTCATAACTTTTACACTTCTACTTGCACACCTAATCTAAGACACGTGTGCACATATTTATATTACATATTTGTATAGCATAGTCGGCTATATTTCAAATTGAATTACTTTTCATCAAAATCATTTTTATATAGGAATAGAATTATTTGATTTAATTATCATCAATCATTTTTATCCTATTGTGTATATTCGCAAGGGATTTTGCCTTCTCTAAATGGCTATGAGACTTTACCCTCTTTGAGTGGCTTGATTTGTTAATATTTGATTGATTTAATATTTCTTGCTTCACTGTTCATTTCATTCACTATTAATTATTTAGTGCATTAATAATTCACAATTTTTGGAAGAATTTCTCCAAGTGGTATCAGAGCCAACTACTGGAAATAGCGCCCTAATTTTTTTTAGTTTTGAAGGTTCGTGAGACACACTATTTTCTTAAAGAAATTAACTTAATCGCATAGTTTTATTTTTGAAGTGTCCAGCATTATTAGCAGTCTAGTGTAGCACATTCAATCTAATGAACAATAGAAAGCTTCATTGGTTTTGAAAGTATTTTTCACATATATGTAAATTATATATAGCTAAAATAGCCAAATGGCCATAAACGTATCCTTCAAATATTTAATTCAACAAATCCAATAAGATAATATTGGTATTTGACAACCATGATGTCTAGTAGGCCCATGCATCCTTCGTTATAGTTTCCAATGCAAATTGTATTCGAATAGTTCTTGGTTACCACACCAAAGTTGTTCTCATATGTTTCAATTGTTTCAACAATTTAGAATTTGAAGTATTTCACATGCATCACCGATAGAAAAATATTGCCAACCCTAACTAAATTCACAAATGATATTATGCCATGTAAAAAGGTCATCCTTAATCTCCAAGGTTAGTCAACAATTTTTTTTATCATTGAAATTCGTGTGTTCCTCAATGTCTTAGCTTAATAAATATAATTTTTTATGAAAATAGAATCCCATAATCATCACACATGAATCATTTAATTGTTTATTAGTACCAAAACATAGTTTAGTCATTATGACCATCTCTCTATGGCATCTCCCCATCCACATGAATCATTTCATACTATTGGCATGCACCACTTCCACTTATCCCCATAGTCGGTTTGTCTTATCATCCATCTAGCCCCATAGTCCTATAGTCTGCACCAACCTACATTGTCTTGTCATCCACATGTCTAGTCTATCCTCTCGTCCACATTCTTGCTACCAAGTTTTCACTAATTATCAATGTCAATAGTCCCATTGCTAGTGTCCACATCAGTAGTCCAAATACCAATTGTCCTGCGTAGTTCATCGCCCACTTGTCCCACTACCAAGTTTCTTTTGTAACTCATCACCCATGTATCATACCATGTGTTATCCTTTTTCACTATCTGACCATCATCCTTACTGTCCATTTAGATTCAAAATTAGACCATTGAAATTTTACAAGAATTAAAATTTGAATTGACCAATTTTGACCATTGGTTTCCAAAAATTAGTCATTAGATAGTAGCTGTTACATTTCAATTTTCACAAGGAGCCACAGTTGTTCGACCAAATTTTTTTTTTTTGGAAGGTATTCATTAGATTTTGAATATTTAGCCATTATATCGAATATTTGAGATTTTGGTAATTGGATCAAAACTCAAAAGGTGAACCATATAAATTTTTAGTTATCAATAAGTACAGGAGTGAACCTCAAAAGTGGAATAAAGGAGCAAATGGAATATTACAATGCATGGATAGACCAAACAAGGTGTATTTGGGTACAAAGAAATATCAATACAGAAATAAAGTTGCACATCATAATACCCCCTTTAAAATTAATAGCTTTATCCCGCACCACTACTCCATGGCTTCACCTAATAACTCTAATCCTTCTTCTCCAAATATTAAAAACTTCACTCCTCCTACACCAGACCATAATAACCCTATGCATACCCATGACATCATCTCTAAAATTCCCAGTAGTGTGGATTCTAATGTGCATCAATGTCTCTCACAACAATAATCAGATATTTGCTAATATCTTTTCCATACTACAACAACTTCATGACTCAATTACTAAAATTATCCCTCCCAATAATCAAGCATCTCAAGCTATCATCAACCCACAACCTTTAAATGTTTATCAAATAGCAGAACCTTCAAAACCTACTTTTGATATACCAATTTCGAAGGATTTGATCCTAGAAGATGGTTAGAAAAAATGGATGGTATTTTTTGTCTATACCGTATACCAAAAACATGTCATGTCATGTTTACATCTTGTAAACTGGGTATCCAATCCTATCAATGGTTGTTATGGAAGCTCCATCAACATAATCACCCTCTTATGTGGCCTGAGTTTAGAGAACTATTCCTTAAAATATTTGATAAGGTATTTTCCTCATCATACATGGTTTACCTCATGGAACTCAACAAAAAAAGTTCAATAGAAGACTATGTCACTATATTCACAAGTCTTCTCACCTATACACATGAATTAAATTCAATGGTAGTGGTATCCACTTTCGTAGTGGGGCTTATATCTAATCGAAAAGATCTCCCCTACATCGTCAGGCCGTCACACGTTCATCATAATGGCCATAGAGTACTTCACCAAGTGGATGGAAGCAATTCTGCTTACCTCTACGACTGGATCCTGCATTGCGAAGTTCATTTTACATAACATCATATGTCATTTTGGTATTCCATCCAAGATAATATCGGATAATGGGATGTCATTCAAGAATAAATACGTGCATGCTTTGACCACAAAGTATAAAATTTAGTACATTTTCTCAACACCCTATTATCCATAAGCAAATGGGCAAGGAGAGGCATCAAACAAAATGTTAGTTGTCATCCTCAAAAATATAGTCGTAGATAGTCATAAGGATTGGCATATTCAGATCTTGCTTGCTCTTTGGGCTTATCGCACTAGCATTCGAATGCCCACTAGGGAAACTCATTTTTCACTGGTGTATGGCTCTAAGGTAGTCATGCCTCTAGAGTTGGAAATTCCTTCCCTGTGCATATCAATGCAAGAGTTCATCAATGATGACAATGCGTGGTAGGCCCAATTAGATTAGCTTACGTTGCTTGAGGAACGACACGTCAATGCTCTTGAGCATTTGTGTATCTACCAAGAGCAACTTAAGAGAGCATACAACATGAAATTTCACCTGAGGGACTTTCAGGTTGGTGACCTAGTCTTAAAAGAGAACCAGCAAAATTCTAATTTGTCGCCCCATCTACGAGATAAGTTCACAACAAACTGGTTAGGTCCTCATGTGATTGACAGTAAGATAGGACCTGGAACATACTGGATAGCCTCTCTTGACATAACCAAGGAACTAGAACCCTTGAACATCAGTAATTTGAAGCCATTCCACATCTAAAAGAGCCATAGCCAAAACCAAATTCTCCAAGGATTTCCATAATCACTTGGTCAGCCCTAAAAATGCCCCAAAGGTGCCCATAAACCCTTTGGTCAAACCAAAAGCTCTAATGATTCTCGTAATCACTTGGTCAAAACCAAAGCTCCAAGGATTCTCATAATCGCTTGGTCAACCCCAAAATGCCTTGAAGGTGCCCATAAACCCTTTGGTCAAAATAAAAAGCTCCAAGGATTCTCATAATCGATTGGTCAACCTCCAAAATGACCCAAACGTGCAACAAACCCTTTGGTCAAACCAAAATCTCCAAGGATTACCATAATCGCTTGGTCAACCCCAAAATGCCGCAAAGTTACCCATTATACATTTGTTCAACACCTCCAAGGATCCACAAGAATCACTTGGTCCGCACTCATGCGGAATAAACCAACCATCAATAAAATTCAAAAACAACAAATAATCAAAATTCACAAAAAAATTTGCATCTCACTTTCATGCATACTTCAAAAATAAAAAATACAAATTAACTACATTAGGCATCACATCCATACATTGCATATTTGTTGGTCATATAGGTCAGAAGCACCATAGACTGTAATCACTTGGCAATTTCATCATTTTCCACATTTTCCATTTTTTCAATAATCCAACAAAAAGTAAATGTCATCCACAGTTTCACCATATCATAAGTCAGTTGTCTTCTAATGTATCAAGAGTTTTTGTCATTCAACTGTTATTAGATTTCTATCCAAGTACAAAGTCATAAATTTTTAAAAGGTAGAGTTTTGCTGGAATTACACCTTCTTACGTAGCATCCCAACACAAGTTAAAACACATAAAACAATTCCCAAGTTGTGTGAACGAAAGATGAAACCTGCAACACAGTCCAGGATACCATACAGTGAAAAGGTTATCTCACTCATCCCCATGTGCGAATGACCCCAAGAATGCTGAGAGTTGGAAAAAGGACAAGAATATTCCCTACCTAATTACCTAAAAATCCTAAGTTCTCAAAAGGTGGCAAACATAAAAAATCTGCCAAAGTCAATAATTCAAAGTTTGACATCAAATCCCACGAAGTGCATACATCAAAAAGCACAAGCACTAGTGATTCTCATCACTCAAAATTCAAATACCTTGCTCCAAAGAAAAAAACAAAAATAAACAAATTTTTATCACTTTAGAAGAGCAAGTATCCCAGTACAAGTGAAGAAAAGAAGGGAGTCAAAATTTAATCCCTGGAACTCTTAGAATTCCAAAGGTCTTGAGGTGAACCTCAGTACTAGTTTGGTGGATAGCCTATCGGTCACTAGTGGCAAAACTCTCGCATGACGATATATCTGTCACATTAACTTGTGTGCAGATCAATGTTTGCATGTGGATGAGCTAGCTCATGGTATCCTAGATAGCATCACAGATTAATCTGACTAAACACAACAAATGAGTTAGTGGAGCTAATTAGGTGATCCTCAGTACAAGTTTGGTTGACAGCCTATCTGGCACTGGTGGTATCCTGACAAAGACCACATAAACCAACTCAATTGCACACACAGGGATGTGAAATAACTTGGTCAAAGTCAAGTAGGATTCATACCTCATTCAAAAGTCTTATAAGATAAAAGTACAGTCTTGGCTAGTTAGTTAAAACATCTTAATATCAAAAAACATTAGCTACATTCTAAACCAACTGTGATACATTCCATTCTTACATAACCATAAAAAATACAAAAAACAACATATACACATAAAAAGTCATTTACCACAGCAATATCCTAGAACACAAAGCCATAAGTCCTATACAGTCTATGGTGCCACCGCCAAAAATCACAAATTCAATTCATCCATTCCATATGCATATCATATAAATTAGAAACATTAGCATTCATCGCAATATATGCATACATCAATGTAAATTAACATGCATCCATCAACATCAATCACTGTGCATAACATAAAATCACAACACATGTATAAACAAAAGAAATTCATCTGTATATATATCATCAAAATGCCCTCAGGCTACAATAAATCGGTCCTCTGACCTCACAAAAAGGCAAAAACTTAAAAACCCCCAAGCCTAGGGCGTCGGCCACCATGATCACGCAGGATCGGTGCGACTGAAACTACCCCCCATGGTGTGGGTCCTTTGGGACCTCTCAGGGCAGCTACTGCTATCCCCCGCATCATGCCCACTAGCACCTCCCTCATCTAGTCACCTGTGCCAAGAGGATACTGACTACTCAGTATCACTCCCTCTCAAGCGATGTGATGATCCGCCTCCACTAAACATAGGGATATGCCCCCCTGAGGCGGCTAATCTTCACCTCCAACTCCAATCGATGTCAAACTAAGTCCATATCCCATTGATGATACGTCACCAAATTATCGTCATGTTGTGCCAGCTACGTTCGCAGGAGATCCCTCTCCTGAGCAGCATCTGTGTCCCCATCCTATCGGTGGTACGCAACCAATGCGTTCTCCCACTTTGCTAGCTATGTTCGTAGGAGATACCTCTCCCACAGTGGATCCCCAAGCTCCTCATCCCATCTCTAGAGCAACACCTCCAATCGCACATTCTCAGTGCAAAATCCTACCTCCATATCCTTCGAGACTGCCTGAGGCATCGACCTCTTCGAAATGATAGCCTGCTCTAGATCCCACTACTCTGGGACATCCTGCATCTCAGGCTGCTTCAAAACCCCAAAATGCTCACCCACATCGTCAACCTCCAGCATGTTTGCATCCTCTAGCGGAGCACCCCAACCCTCCCCTGATGCCTCGACACCATCCCCGCCTACTGTAGCCGCATCTATGCTTCCTAGAGGCCCCTCTCCCCGCCACCGCCATAGTGTCCACCACTACTCATACTCAGCCATCACCCTGAGGTTGTCCATGTCAAGGGTGTTAATAACTGTATTCGCCTCCTTCCCCAGCGGCTCGATGATCGACCAGGCCAAGGTCTTCTTGTCCCCCTAACGTCGATAGATCAAGGGCTCACCAAGCAACCCCTGGTGCACCCCAAACTATCGTGTCACCCAGATGTATGGGAAGTACTCCTGGTCGGTCCCATGCTGCCTGATCAACCACCTCCCCCTACGAACCCATCGGAGCCACTCCCTAGCCTCAGGCCATGCGGGACAATCTTGATATGGCCGCCAGACCACATCCCCAAGAGAAAGCCACATGAAGGCCTCAGTGTAGTGACCCACGTCACCTACCCACTGTTGACTGTGGCCCCACTCCTTCGACCTGTGCCATAGTGTCACATATCCTATCTCTCGGTCTACCATATTCGCCCGAGTCGTCCATGGTAAACCAAGTGGCTGATCCACCACTATGTGCTACCAAGCCCAACATTGCAGTAGGTAACTACACCCAATACCATTTTGCCTCCGATAGCGGATCTCGTACAGCTCATCATAGAGCTATGCAAGCAGTGTCTAACCGCATATCATAATCAGGGGCTCTATGGTCGGACACTCCACCAACCTGAAGACCACCTCCAGTAGGTTCTACGGGAACCTCGTGCCTGAAGAGTCGGGCAGTAGCATGTTGGAGATGAGGGACATCAGTAATACGT
This sequence comes from Wollemia nobilis, assembly GCA_028583015.1. Taxonomy (NCBI): domain Eukaryota; kingdom Viridiplantae; phylum Streptophyta; class Pinopsida; order Araucariales; family Araucariaceae; genus Wollemia; species Wollemia nobilis. The sequence continues at coordinate 1,559,573 of JAQPPZ010000371.1, read as the reverse complement.
GCCTCACTCCTAACATGCCCCTCTCTAACCACCATCGTACCAAAATGATGCCAATCATGCAGTCACCCTCTGCCTTCTCCACCGGGCTATCCACACCCACCTCCTCCCCATGCCCGAAGATTCGGGTCAGCACTACTATTTGCTGATATCATGGGGTAGTCTTGATAGGTAACCTGTCTATCAAAATCCATAGAATCTGATAGAAATCCTCGAGCATCATCGTCATATCCCCTGTTGGGAGATGGAAGGTATTAATGCAGGGGTCCCACAGGTTGATCAGGGTCGTCAGATAGGCCCGATACCCCACTACAAGCTCTAGGCGAGTCACGTGCTTGAGCCCAAGGGCGTCAATCCACTACTAGTAAACCAAAGTCAATGCCTCCCAAGCATCAAATAACATCGTTTACTGACGGTACCAGCTCTTCACCACTTGAAAAACATAAACAAAAACAACAAAACATTAAAAACATGATAACAAAAAAACAACAAACATAAAGAGCAAAAAAACTTAGGGTTTCAGTTTAACCTAAGGTTATAGTTTTAGTTTTTTATCGATTCTTTTAGCCTACATTTTTACCATGAAAAACAACTTTCAAGAAAACGTCATTATAAAAAATACATTTAACCTAGGGTTTTATTTTAGTTTAAAATTAAAGAAATCGAAACACAAAAAAATTAACTATCACAGTTTTTTTTTTTAATTGTTCAATAAAACAAATAAAAGAAGAGGAGCACTCATCGGTCTCGCTTCAGCTCTGCCACTTGATGACCCGATCCATGAACTCATGGTGTCCAAAAAAATTTGGTAGCGCTTCACTTCGTAGACTCGACCTCCTCCTCCTCAAAGCTCCAAATCGCCAAAAAATTTGAATGCAAATGATCCCAAACCCTAGTTTTGGCCCTTAAATAGGCTTTTAAGCCTATAATCATTCCACCCTCGGATGAGCACTCTAGTTAACACTCGTGCCACCTTGGGATGATTACTAAACTGGTATTCGTCCCACCCTAGGACGATTATAGAGCAAGAAAATTCAAAAACGACAAAAACAGCAAAAAAATGCACCAAAAAAATGCAATAAAGATGCCGAATAAGAGTGCCTTTGCACTAAACATTCTCGAAATAAAACACATATGTCAGGGTCACAAATTGTCACTATCCTACTCCCCAAGAAGGCTTCCATATCCGGACCGCTCCTCGAGAGGACGGATTTTTGCCAATTTCACCCCCAAAAATGCATCACAAAAAGGGTCAAAACCCAACCAAAAATAGCAATAAAATTGCCAAACAAAGGTGCCTCCGCACCTGACATTCTTGGCATGCAAAACTGACATCTAGGTCACAAATTGTCACTATACTACTCCCTAATAAGGCTACCATAGCCGGAACACTCCACAGGAGGACGAATTTTTGACATTTTCATCCCCAACTGGTGTCCCAAAAAGGGTTCCAACCCACTAAAAATAGGTCTAAATGTTGGGAAACTGCATAAGCGTTAAAAGAAAAGCAACTGAAGGCACCCTTACCTAAGTCATCTTGGGTCAAGCAACTCGTTGCTTTTCTCATGTAGGTCATTCCCTCATCGATTCGTCGCATGAGGGGTTAGTCATACTTAGTCACCAGTCAACAAATACACACCCAATCAAGGAAATGACATGCATTCAAAGAATCATTGACAAAGACAATCACGCTCCTACTTGGGGTAGCAAATAAGCAATAATCACAAGCTGATCAAACACTTGGCATTCATGAATCATGAAATCAAGGTTCCCACAAACAAAAATTTGTGCCCTTTGCCTATTCATGACTGATCAATGTCCAAGCTCAAGTAACACCTCACAAAAAAATGTTAACACTTGAACTAAGTTCCTTCGCTCGTCAGAAGCAAGGATTCAAGAATGCATATCCTTTCCATACTTGGGGCATAAAAATTTTGTTAGGTTACTGAGAAAACCTAATCATTAGTGCTTTGGTTATCTATTTTTGCTCAACACTGCACCATGCACAACGCTTCCCAAAAAGGGGCATCTGTAGACACCAAAACAACACCAATCTGATTATGTGATTGCAAACACTGATCGCATTGACACACACAACCCCCAAGGCAACCCCCAGAGGTTAAAAATTGGTCCTAACCACTCACACAATAGTTTTGGAAGGTCAAAGGCCAATTTGGCACCTTTTAGGCACTCTGCTCTCTACTCGTTCCACCCAGGGATGATTATAAACTGGTATTCATCCCACCCTAGGACGATTAGCAGTATTCGCTCTAGGGTGGGGAGAATAGCAGGTTTGACGAGAAAAAGGTCAAATCTTGACAAGTGGCAGCTCAGATCCACCACTTAACTCTTCCTTCATTGCATGGGAGTGCGAGTGAGCATTTTTGAGCCCAAAGAGGCAGTCACAAGGGCAAACATGAAATCCTAAATCAGGGAGGAATCTTCTCCCTGCTAGGAAGGAATGATTGCCAAGTGGCACCTTTGCATGCTCATACACAGAGACCATCAGGTCTATAAAATGGTGAGTCTTCTCACCCCAAAAGGAGACAGAGAAGGAGCATTTTGAGAAACGAAGTGCTACCATTTTACATACTCACTTTTTGATTGTCCCTTTCACATCCTTGATCTCTCTTTTGGAAGGGAGGTCATTGGGTGATCATTGGAAGCACAATATGGACCCAAAACCCAACAGTTTGCCATGATATCCCACCCAAATTTTTTTACAACACCCCACAAGAGGTTTTGGACCCATCCCAAGTGGATTGGTTCCGAAACTAGGCCCCAAACAGCGGGCGTCCTACCCCCGGGTGCCCCCCGCACTGCTGCAGTCTTAATTGCCCCACCCTGAAGTGATTAGAAATCTATAGTAGATTTAAGTTATGTTATTTTTGCATTTTATTCTAGGTTGTTCAAATAGGCTTGCATTCAAATTTCATGTGATTATGAGTAGTTTTGATCATGCTTTTATTATTTCTCGCTTTTACTAACATGCAGATAGAATCATCAAATTCTCGGTGATAGAGGCAAAATTAGCAAAATATGACCTTCTGGGTCTTTCCAAAATACCTCGTTTTACCTAACCCCCAAATTTTTAGGTGATTTGGAGCTTCCCAAATAGGACATTTAGGACAGTGATTTTTGATGTTTTGTTGCAGGTCTAATCGTCCCACCCTGGAGTGATTAGAAATCCATGGTGAATTTCCTGACTGTTCCATTTGTAGTGCCTTCCTGGTAATGTCCTCATGCTTCTATCAAATTTTCATATCATTCTGATGTGTTTTAGTTATCGTTTTAATTTTTATTGCATGCACTAATGGTAGGCTTTGGGAATCACATGTTTTACTTTATCTGTAGGTGCTACTAATATTTTCTATTTCTCTGAATGCAGGACTTCGACCCCAGACGAGCAAAAAGGAATTGAAGACTCATCCGTACAAGCGGCGATGACATTTTTGTCTGCCCATTTTACATGTGGGCACGCGGAAGAAGGCTTACCAATCCATGTTGTAACGAAGCCATGTTTAACGCTCCTAACCCCTGAAAAGGGAGGAGACGTATTGTAACCGATCTTTAAAGCAAATTAATAAAAGGTTTGTACTTCCACATTTGATTTCTATCTTGTTTCAATTCGTTTATGTTTCTCTCCTTTAATGCATTTTCAATTTCTAGGACTTAGCGTTATCTTTTGCTTCGCTTGCATCGTGCTTGGTGTGTCCTTTTTGTTTTCGTATCCTCGTGCTTTCATTTATATAAATAGAAGTAGTGCAATACAATGAACATGAATATAATAAGATAGAAATATTTTCAAAACAACTTGTGGGTTCATAGAACATATTGAATATCTCCATCACATCCCAAGAGTAATATCTAGCACTAGCACTAGGTGCCACCATTTGCATGGTATGCTACTCCATCACCACACCATTCCAAGCTAGCATATAATATATAGGGGGTTCAGGTGAGTTGCTATGAGCAGCCATAGGGTTTATATTTTTCCTATTCTTACCCTTCTGCTAGACTACCTTCCATTCATCTTTCCCTCCTTTGGAAGTAGGTATAGAACTAGTAGTACTAGGAGCCACAACCGTCTCCTTAGCTTTAATATAGTTTACCATTAAAGGATAATATTTTATCTTATGGATAGTTGATTAGAAAAGGTAACATGTGTTAGATAGGTTTATGTAAACAACACGTTGTTTGAACCTATATTCACCAACTTGGATATCAAAAGAATCCTAGAGGTCTTTAGAAATATTGAGTTTGACACAAATATTTTTGAGGGTGTCAGGCATAAAATTTATCAATTCTAAAAGTAGGACCAGAGCAGTAGAGGAAGACCATGGAATTCAACCCAAACCATAACGCATAAGGAAACATCATTAGTGACCAAAAAATCCTTGGTCCAGGGTTGAAATATTAACAGGTGCTATGAATAGACCAAGGCCCATGACATAGGACCACTTTAGTCTAATAAGGGTGAACAAAATAAAATAAAATAACCCTTTGGTTAGGTTCTAGATTCCATCAATATTGACATCATGCCAAGCTTGTTGAATCTAGTTTTGAAGGAGGGTTTTTCTAGGGATGCGACCTATAAATTACCCTACCAGCATATGGCTTTCCATCCAATAAAATGTAGTATTAAACTCACTAAATGGGATAACCACATGTAGAGGAGAAATATTAAATTGTGATAAACTTTGGGAATGAAATTTCATGGTTTCTTGTTCACATTTGGTGCCATTACTCCCTTTTGTAGCTTCAACACAAGTTGGATCTATTGATTGAGCTCCATCCATAAAAAATAGGTTCAATCTACAAAATAATGGATTAAATTCAGTAACAACAATAAAAAATACCCTAAGAAGTGTCCCGTAGACACTCTAGAGTGGAGAAGTAGTATGACACCAAGAGCCTAAAATAATCTACTTTATTTTTAAATGGACCTTTATCTTTATTTTTACTTTTAAATCTTTGAATTTGAATAAAATTTTAAAATAATAATAAATATATAATTTTATATGTATATTTGTATATATAAGGCAAAACACATCATCTATATGACTTACTATTTTTATTTTACTTTTAAATATTTCCTCTATTTTTATTGAAGGAAGTATTAAGTGAATATTGATATGCCTCCTCGACTATTCTAATTAAAAGTAAACCAATTTCATCTTGTATGGATGACCATACCCTATTTATGTATCTTGCATATTTTTCCTCATCATCCTCAATGTGACCTACCTTTATGGTAAATTTATATAACTTCTCAGTATACTCTTTTACTCCCAATTTTGTTTGTTTAAGATTTTATAGTCTTCTAAAAAATTCAATCTAATAATCGATAGTTAAAAATTTAGACTTCAAATTGGATACAAACTTATTCCATGTTCGGATTCTATTTATGACCTTTCATTGAATTTTTGATAATTGGATTCTATCCTTACCCTTTACATTTCTATTTGGACATGATCCTGCCAAATCAAAGCATGTTCCTTCCATAGTGTAAATCTAAATTTGAACCACTTTGGATCCTCCATATATTGGTAATTGAAGAAGATCTTCATGTATTTTACCCATTCAATCAACTCTTCTAGGTTTAAACTTCCCTTAAAATTTGAATATCCCATGTTTGATGTCTCCTAACTTAACTATTACTCTGGTTCTTCTCCTTGCTCTTCATCTTGATATTCTGTGTGATCAATTTTCTCCTATTCATGATCACTAATCTCATGAATATGAACACCTCTCCTTTGGGTAATCTTAATCACATCCAAGCTAGTGGTGATTCATCTCAATATTTTCACTATAGTTGTTTATTGGGCTCCTAAACCATGTGGTTTTCGTCTTTCTCATTGTGTCATCTCTTCTTCAACACAATTTGTAGTCTTTTTAAATTCAATATACTATGATACCAAAATTATTTAGACTAGAGAAAGGGGTCAACTAAACACAATCTATCCTAGAAGCAAAGGATTATTGGTTCACTAATACCCATAGTATAACATTCAAATTCATTCTGATTTACATGCACTAGATGACAAGATGCCAATTGGAAATATAGTAAGGCAATATGGTAAGGCAATATCTTATGATGACAATCTTACAAGATGAAAATATATTATGCATAAGATTACAATACGCAAGACAACATCACTTTGGTATAACAATATCTAAAGATGGTAACTTTGCACAAGATGATAGTACCTCAAGACAATAAGAGAAAAATATGACACACTTCCAACACAATATGACATTACCACTTTGCATAAGATGCACGTAACCAAATATGATGATATGATGGTGTTCCACATGATGAAAACTATGCATTCCATATGATGAAAACTCCTTCGATAATAATCCTAAGGAAATTTCCTCTTGCACAAGATAGTTAAGTTAAAGAAAACTATGATTAAGTAAGCAATGCTCATGACAAAAATGCATGATGGCATCAAATGATGATATTTCTAAACAACAAGGGAATAAGATGTCACTTCCATAAGACAATTGTTCCTAAATACAGTTAAGTATTATGATGACAAGAGTGCATGATGGTACTAGCATAAGACTATAGTTTCTCAAGACAATGCAATTTCCACTAAAGGCATAATACGATTTCCACTTGAAAGGTATATCCTTCAAGTTGGATTTTTAAACCTTATACTACCACAAAATCAGGGTTATGCATAGTGGTGAATATTCACCAATTGGGTGAATATTAAGATTTTCAAAATTGGAAATTGGTGAATATGAGGACCTCGACGTCGGCCCATTCGCCTAAAATTTTTAGGATCAATTTTTTATTAGGGTCAATTTGCCATAATATATATCCAAACATAGGCATATTTGTGCTTGTTGGAAAGCTATTTTCAAGCCTGATCTAATGGTGTTGTTTTTATGAAGCTATAAGATGATTTAATAGGTCAAAATTGGCTCTAAATATGATCTTATAATTTAGGGCTTCAAATACCCTAAATTTTGGTATGAAAATGCTCCATTTGATTTTCTTAGGATTCTCCATTATTCACCTTGATTTTGATTAGGATTCACCATTTTTTTACAAGTACATTTTGAGTCCAACCCCTTATGCATAACCCTGCACAAAATATCATAGGTTATCTTAAAAATATTACATAGGATTTTAAATATAAAATAGCCACAATAATAAAGGTCAAGATAATAATAAGATGAATAGAATAATATGAAAAAATTAATGTATATCAAGGCTTGTATAATGGAGAAAATAACATTCATTTATATATTAAAATATGAATGTAAATAGCTTGAATCATCTAAGTACTATGCATTAAGAATAACTTACAATATTAATTGCTCAAAATGTATACAAGATTTATTATGCTTCTTCTTTCAATCATATAGTAAGATATATGCTTTGTATTCAATATATATTCTTATGGAGCATTATCTCCATAATATATGTATCAAGATTTAGATACTTGACTATTGCTCTCCATATTCCAAGTCTCATGACTCTTGGATTATCTACTTACCACTTTGCATACTTGATGAACACTTGACTCTATAATATATGCACAAATTTACATGATTCTTGCACCTATACTTGCACACCTATTCTAAGACACTTGTGCACATATTTATATTACACATTTTAACTCTTACATACAAGACACTTGTGCATATTTACTCAACCTACACTTGCACTATAACTTACATGATACTTGTGCATTTCCTGCACATTCATATTTACATAAAAATGGAAATATAACTCACACTCTTTACTATAACTCAAACTTAATCTATTATTTACAAATGTACCATGAAGGTACTATGGGATACATTACCATGTACCAAAAAATGTAATATAATTCAACATTTTTGAAGTACAATGATTCTCCTATGTTCACCTATAAGATGGTAAATAGATTGCAAATAATAAGCCAGAAAAGATTAGCCTTAAATGTATTATATGTGGTATTTTATATAACATTGGCCATAGGCTTGAAATAGCCAAATGGAAACTGTTTTCCCCTTAGGTAGTAAATAGCATGAAGTAGGAAGTCCCCCCCTAATTCAACTAACAACCTAGGAATTGTCGCTAACTACTAACAAGTTATTATTCACGTTACAATGTGAATAATCAACTTAACAATATATCATTAACCATAGTAAAATAGTTAATGATATTTACAATGGTAAATCATAGTAAATAATGGAATAACCTAGTGGTAAAAATAGAAATTACTTTTTACCCTAACATCCCCCCTTCTTAAATTATTTTTGAAATACATAGTGTATTTATGAACAACTCAAATTTGACACATCCAAGTGCCTTTGTGAAGATGTTTGCAACCTGTTTGTTAGTGGGAATGTAGTGGAGCTTGATGTTGTGTTTAGGAACTTTGACATGAATGAAATGACACTGTATCTCAATATGTTTGGTGCACTCATGGTGAATTGGATTCTTCACTAAGTTAAAAATACCCTGGTTGTCATAGTAGAAGTGAATTGGAAGTTTATTGGGTAGATCCATACTTGCTATGATGTGACTCAGCCAAATATATTCGCACACAATATCTCGTATTGCATGATATTCTACCTCTTTTGAAGATATAGAAACCATCTATTGCTTCTTGCAGTACCATGAGATGGGTCTAGATCCTAGATAAAAAACATATCCAATTGTTGACTTTTAGTCATCTATTGATCCAACATAGTCCGAGTATGAAAAACCCCATAAGAAGAAATTTTCATTCTTCTTATACTCTAAACCATACTCTAGACTACTATTAATATAGTGGAGAACACGTTTTGCTACTTTCCAATGAGAAACTTTGGGTTCCTACATGAACCATGAAAGATAATTCATACCAAATATGATATCTGGTGTAGTATTTTTTAGGTATATAAGGCTTCCAATCATTTGATGATAAATAGTATCATCTACCTGAGGTGAATCATCGTATCATGACAACTAAAGTACTTTCTCCATTGGTGTTGATTTTAGTTTGCAATCAATCATTCGATACTTTTATATTAGTGTCTTGGCATACTTATTTTGAGTTACCCTTAGGTAATTCTTTTTCTGTTCATTCTCTAGGTCAATACAATAGTGGAGAAGTCTCAACTATGTCATATCAAATTACTCTCTCAAGTCATTCTTCACGATATCTATTAATGTCTCTAAGTTGTTTGTTATGATCAAATCATCCACATAGAGAACAAGTATCACTATCTCAGAACCAATGTTCTTAACATAGAGATTTGCATCTGAAGGAATTATCTTAAATCCATGTTGTTGAAGGTGATTGTCTATCTTTGTATACCATGATCTAGGGGCTTGTTTCAATCCATACAAGGATTTAACTAGTTTGCAAACGTGTTTCTCATGGCCTTATTCAACAAATCCTTGTGGTTGAGTCATGTATACTTTCTTTTTTAAATAACCATTTAGGAAGCCACTTTTTATATCCATTTGATAAATTTTCCATCCGTATTATGCTGCCATAGCACAAATAACACGAATGGTGGTCATCCTTATTGTGGGTGGAAAGGTCTTTTCATAATAGATACCTCCCTTTTTAGCATAGCCCTTTGCTACAAGGTGGGACTTATGCTTATCAATGGTTCCATTTGCCTTGTATTTCATTTTGCAAACCTATTTACAGCCAATGGGTTTCTTACTTGAAGGTAAGTTAACCAACTTCCATGTGTTGTTCTTGATGAGAGATGCATATTCAACATCCATAGCTGCCCTTCATTATGGCTCACTAAGTGATTATTTGATCGAGGAGGGTTCATGTTCATCATATGAAGATATATAAACCCTCTCATAATTAATATCCATGTCTTATCCACCATCAATATCTCTTTATATGGAAAGCTCTTTGAAATATTGATAAATATCATCAACTATGGATGATGCTTCTACTCTCTTTTGTAGAGATATTACAAGTTCAAAAGATGATTCAGAGTAATATCCGAAGGTGAGGTTAATTTTGAATATCTCACCATACTTGTATACCTTTCCAATACCTTTTACTGAGTTGGAGGAGTTTGTTTTTGTGGCACTTCGTCTTTCAGGTATACTGTGGATGTGATGTCAAGTGTGAAAGCCTCATTGAACACCACATATCTACTTGTATTTTCTTTATTTTAGGGTCATACAATCGATAAAATTTAGAGTATTCATCATAGCCATGAAAAATAAATTCTAAGGTTTTATCATCATGTTTCTTTCTCTTTTCTTTAGGTATATGCATGAATTCCTTACACCCAAAAACTCTAAGATGAGATATGGAGGGCTTTCTACTGCTCCATGATTCTTGTAGAGTTATATATTTAAGGGCCTTTCTGGGTAACCTATTCAAAATATATATTGTTATCGTGATAGCTTTTTCCCAATAGCATTGTTCAAGATTTACACCTTTAAGCATACTACGAATCGTTTCCATGATGGAATTATTTCTCCTTTAAGCAAATCCATTTTGCTATGGAGAGTAGGCTATGGTGAGTTGTATTTAGATCCCATGTATTTTTATAAATGAAGAGAATTAATTTGAGGTATATTCCCCCCCTATATTTGAGCGAAGGGTCTTTATGTAGCATCCATACTCTTTCTCAACTAGTTTCTTGAACTGCTGAAAGTAGGAAAATGCTTCATATTTTAGTTGAAGAAAGAAGACCCACATTTTCTATGAGTGATCATCTACAAACAACTGATAATATCTTTTGCCTCAAAAACTTGGTGGCATTGGATTGCACAAATCAATATGCACTAAATCCAATAATTTCTTAGCTCTAGAAGAGCTAGCTTCAAATGGTGCTTGGTGTTGCTTGCTTGCTAAGCAATCTGAGCAGATAAGCAATGTATATGAAAGGGTAGGAAGGTACCTCACCATTTGATATTTACTTATCTCAAGTAAATACCCTTTACTAAGATGACCAAATATCTTATGCCAAAGAGAAGTGGTCTTGTTTGTGTTGATTGTCACAACAACATGAGGCTTTGAAACAACATCTAGTGTGAACAAGCCATGCTTGTAAGAACTGATTGCTATGTGTTTACCATGCTTGGTGATATAGCAATGTTTTAGTCCATTTTACACTATGAAATTAATGACCATTTTTTTATCTAGGATTCTTGGAACACACAAATTTTTTTTTGTCAATACAAGAATATAAAGGACATTTTCATTGTGACACTTTCCATCTAGAAGGAAAAAATATATACTACCTTCTCCTTGGAAATGATAGGTATTATTATCAAAAATTGTAATTGGTTTGCCTTCTCATGCCACAAATGTCTCAAACCACTTTTTATCACCAGTTATGTGTTTTCTAGCACCTGAATCAATGTACCAAACATAATTCTATTTTGTAGAATCTGTATCGATCATGAGCACTTTGTGTGCTCTTTATAAATCAGAATTAAAAGTTTCAATAAAAACATTTTCGTTTCTATTTTTTTTTGTGGCTTATTTTTGTCCTTATTGTCTTATTTGTTCTTAAACCAATACTTATTGATGTTATGATTGTCCATTTTGCAGTTCTTGCAATATTTCCTTTGTGACTAATGTTGTTTCCCTTTATATTTTGTGGATGAACCTGAAGATGATCCTCTCTTTTTGTAGTTAGCTTTTTTTGGGCCACTTTGATTGTGTGAATAAAGTGCATTTTTTGTCACTTCATCACTATAGGGTTGATTTTCTTATGTTTGAAGAAAGTTGACTAACTCTACAAAGGTGACTGTTATTTGAGATACATTTATGGAAGTGATTAACATCTTAAAGGATTTAGGAAGAGCCCTCAAAATGACTAAATTGAGAATGGTGTCTTCTACTTTGGCTCCTAAAGTATTGAGCTTAGACTTCAGTTCTACCACTCTATAGAGGAAAACTTCAACTAATTCACTTGAGTTCATATGGAGTGTACGAAGTTGGATTTGAAGATTTAGAATAATTGATTGATTATTTTCCTAAAAAATGATGCACAATGAGTCCCATGCATCTTTTCCATTCTTTGCCCCACAAACATGGGGTTGGATCTCTTTAGTAGTTTCTAGGAGTATCAACATGAGAATATGATTGTTATTTTTATCCCATGCTTTTTGATCTGCTCCTAGTGATGTGGATCTTAAATCAGTGTCATCCACTAAATCCCACATCTCCTCTATAGTAAGAATTGCTTTCATCTTGGTCTTCCATGCTGAAACATAAGAGCCCTTTACAAATTATGTATCATTTAAGTATTTATTGATAGTTACCATTTATGAAGGGTCTATAATGGATCCAAGATGGCCTCTATTTCTCTCTTGAATTGATATTTAATGTCACCTACCTAAAAATTATTTGTGAAGGATTTATCAGTTTGAGGATATTTAAGCCAAACAAGAAGAAATTAGAGATAATTCACTCTTTAGTAATATTTAATGGCTTTTGCCTAAAATTACTTCTAGAGAAGGATAGTTAGTTTGAGGGAATTAAGCCAAACAACAGAAGAGTGAATTAGGGATTTTGATGTAGAAGAGAATATTAAGAACAAATTGGCTTCAAAACCTATGCAATGAGTTACACAAATTATTGTGAAATTTTAGGGTTTTAGTGCTCTTGATTGTGATGACTTTAATTACAAAAAACAAGAAAGAAAAATGCAATAATCAATCAGAGAGGACCCACACAAATTTTATCACTAAGGTTTCAGATGCAACTGAAAATGCACCTTATTTAGGAATCCCAATTTTATTTTAGGTGTCAAGTAATATCGAAAATGCACCTAATTATTTAATTTTTACAACAAAATATGTATTTATGTTTTGTTAAATTCTCCCCCATTTGTGTTACAATTTTTGCAAAAAGATAATTTTATCAAAGATCAATCATCCCCCTTTGTTTTACAAAAAATAACAAAATAGCTCACCTTTCAAGACAAGTCGACACACAACAAGATTTTGAAAGGCTCTCTAGAACCAGTAGATAAACAACTTGGTTTTAGTGGACAATTTAGGCTTCAACACTCAAAAATTAGAGGGGCATTAGGATTAAAGGGTTCTCTAATCCTCATGGGACCATAACTTTGATCCAACCCTTTCCAAGGATCAGTGTAAGTGTTGAAACAATGTAAAATTCTTCTATGCTCTCAAAGCATATGACAAAAATGAGTTCTTGTAGTTTCTCATCGAAGTTTGTTTCACTTTATTATCACTCTTTGACGACAAAGAGCTTTCTTAATATAAGGCTTTGTCTTCATGAAACATAACTTGTACTCTAAAAAAAATATTAGGAACAATAAATTGGAGGAAAATGTTACAAATTTCAATTTGGTGTAAAATAAATTGTGCTTTCAATTTTTTTCTTTTATCCCCCCTTAAATTTCGAGAAACCAAAAAGAAAAAAACAATGATTACAAATTTGCAAAAAAATGATTTGCCTTATGTTGATTTGTTTTAAATTTTAATGCAAATATTTAATTAATGTTTAGCATAAGTTTAATTAATAATCAAACAATTTTAAAAAAATCACTTTTAATGTCTTTAAAAAATGATTTTAACAAAAAATAGATGAGATTATTAAAAAAATACTAAAATGAATTAAAGAAAATACAAAATAAAAATAAAAATAAAAAATCGATATACTTTCCTAAGTCGAGTTTTTTTATGCAAAAGTGGTGTTTTTAGCACTGCAGAGAATTGAACCCTTGCTCCCGCAAGTGCTAGCCTAAGACTGGTGCTCCTGCTAGTCGGGCTAGCCTGCTTGATGGGAAGCAAAGGAAAAATATTTTCCTTTATTCCTTCGTGTGTTGCGGGAATGAAAAAATAAAAAAAATTGGGACTTTTAGTCCCACATTGCCCCTATGGGTGATGTTTGGGTTTATTAAAAGGGAAAATATACCCTTTGATTGTCGACTACCTTTGAGAAGTCACGAAACCACTCGTTTTGCCCTGAAAAATGATGATGTTTCTTGAATTGCCATGTAAGCCCTCGATCCTCGAGCCTCCACCACGTAAGCCAAATTGCCATATAATCCTCGATCCTCGAGCCTTCACTACTTAAACCTTTGATTTTTCTAGGTGTCAGTGTCAAGTTAGGTCTTCATTCAAGTAGCTTTAGTGGTCACGTGTAGGGTCTATCGGTCTTCACACCGCCTAGGTGTCACATGTAGGGTTTAATGTCTAGTATGAGGGCTATCCTACCCTCAAGAAATTAAGATCATGGGCTGGTATCCAAAGGAAATTATCTTCAGTTGTCGACAAAGGGTGCTTCTACCCTCGCTTAGCATGTAGCCACATTGGTTTGAACATAGAAGGCTTGTCTCTGGTTGTCGATTACCGGTATAAGGAGGGAACTCCTACCCTCGGTTAGTGGTCGATCGCATCTGAGACTTGTATCTGATCACCAGTATAAGGAGGGCACTCCTACTCTCTCTTAGACGTCCGATCGCGTACCTTCTTGGGAACACTACGGACCAATAAAATGTCTTGTGTCCCCTATCTTGCGAGCTTGATTGGAATGAAAAAAAATTTACAACCTTAGAGGAGTCAGGAAAAATAATTCTAAAGTAAACCAAATTAAATCAAATTATGGTGCTTCCTCATTGAAATGTGTGGAACAAGAAATCTCTCAACTTACCTAGCTTAGAACGAGATTGTCTCTCACCTTGCCTAGTGCGTCTTGCATTGCTTCCTTCCTAGTTAGCTTTGATGCCAATGATGACAAATATATTGCAAATAATTAGCCAAAAATGATTAGACTTCAATAGTTTATATAACATTGGGCATAGACTTGAAATAGCCCAATGGCAACTGTTTCCCCCTTAGGTAGCAAACAACGTGAAGTAGGAAGTCCCTCCCTCAGTCAGCTAACAACCTAGAAATTGTCGTTAACTACTAACAAGTTAGTCTTCACATTACAATGTGAATAATCAACTTAACAATATATCATTAACCATAATAAAATAGTTAATAATATTTACAATGATAAATAATAATAAATAATAGAATAACATAGTAGTAAAAATAGAAATTACTTTTTACCCTAACACTATAAACCTACATTCGTGCACACACTACAAGGTGCAACTTCAATAACACAAAACATTCACCATCAAAAATACACAAAATAAAGTGAGGGTGAAAATTTATGGTTTTATTAATGTGCATGTTGGTTATATATTATAAAGACCTCTCTCTTTTACACAAGTCTATAATACCTTCCAATATTTCTTTTTCCTCCTCTTCTCTTTTCTTCTTTTATTTTATGTTAGTCAGCCTCTCTCTTTTCCAACCGATTTCTCTTGCTCGTCTTGTTTCTTTTCCTCTTTTTCTTCCTTCTGCATACCACTCTTCCTCTTGCTGATTCTCTTCCTCTTCTTACAAGAACGATTTTTATATGTGATAATGACAATTACAAACGATTAACAATTATCTTACCTATAATTGTTTGTATACTCTTGCATTAATTCATACTCATATTTTCTATCCATGATAAAGCATAAAATTCTCTTGGAAACTTTAACTACCAAATAACAACACCTCTCAACTTTGATGGCTTTACAATGATTAGAGCCAAGAGAACCAACAATTCCTTTAAATTTGCATGGGATTAATGTTAAAATTAAGATTTTAATTTAACGGGGAAAATTTGCATTGGATTAATGGTAAAATTAAGATTCTAATTTAACGGAGAAGAATTGTATAAAAGGTTCAAAGTTAGCTTTAAGATTCAAATTTAATCAGAAGAATTGTACGTAAATTGAGTTTAATTAAATTAATATTTATTAAATAAATAATATAATATTTTTTTATATAACCTATTATCTCTAGACTTTAAAAATGGTCTATGAAATCTTGCAATCCTAAAGCCCATGCCAGAGTCCACTACAGGTCTAATTCCAACAACAAAAGAAAATTATTCCAGAAAACTATTTACAACAGGGTGAATACATAGGCAAGGGTACATACCCTACTATTTTCTACATAATATCCATTCACTCTCTTGGGCACACTCATTACTACGTAGTGTAAGATATTATGTGGTTTCCCTCTACATTGTATGTAGCCATGTATTTGTTGAAGGATGTGGGATCCATTGCAGGAAATTTAAAGGACGTCTATGTCATAGGATTGTAGCCGTAGAATCTCCACTTCAAGAAAAAATGAGCAGAAGAGTTTTTGCATAATAAGAACAGACCGAGGCCTAGAGCTGATCCTTTGTAATTGGAAAGAGAGAATGAATGAAAGGACGAGGAAAGAGGGATGTTCAGCCATGTTCTGGTGGAGAAGACTCGCTTCACGCAGTGACTATTCCCATGGTGAACCAACCACTGTTAGGATTTACATTGTGGTTATTGAGTCCAAAGAATTAAGAATCAATCAGATAACAACAAAAAACTTCCACTCTTTGCAAACACAACAAAAATACGCTACAGAACTCAATGGAAGACATGTCAGTACGACGTTGAGTATGTACTAGGGCAAAGCGCAAATTGCATAAAATCAAGTAAAAATAGAAAGATTGACTCTTTTCACAACGACATATGATTTCATAAACATAATGAAAAAAGCCATCAAATCCCAAGATTATGGTCTTATATTATTTTGATAATAACACTCTTCAAAGAAGCCAACATATCTATTGACTTCCATAAATCTATATAATCATTCGATCTAAAAGAAAAACAAAATTATTGATCGGATATACAGAACTAGCTTCTTCAAACATTCTTAGTTCACATTCATAAAAAAACATACAAACTTTCATTAAGATCTTACTTCAAAAAAATTAGAGTATCGAACCAGAATATTTTAAAGTGTCGTCACCGGAAATTTTTGACTGAAGAAAAAAATAAATTGCATTATGTTTTTTTTAAGTCAAGTTATATGAGATAACCTATTTAATTTTTATATAAGCTAATTTAAATTTTGGTTAAATTTAATAAAAATTTGGGTTAGCATAATATGTTAAGAGTTGTATCAATTTATTTGTTACATCTTTAGAATTTTATAACAGTTCCAACCAAAACACATCTCTATATAAAAAAAAATTAATATAATATTTTTTTTTTTAATTGAGGTTAGCATATAAAGAATTGCATCAATATATCTATTACAACTTTTAAAATTTGTATTAGTTCACCAAAAAAAAACAACAAAAAATATAATTTTATATCTAAAAATTAATATATATTTTTAAATAATACTTTATAATCACAATAAAACAATCATGTTTACATAATGTTGTTGTTGAATATTATAATTTTTTTTTTTACTTTCCTAAAGAAAATTTAACACAAAGCCATCACACTCTCCCACCCTACGGTTTGAACTTTAATCCTCCGGAAGAAAAGCCAAAGCCATATTAATAGATCAAAGTTACACAAAAAGAACCAAAATATTAAACCCTGATCTCCGTACTCCTACAAAAGCGTTTTCACAGTTGAAACAAGTCGTCAAACCCAATCTTCGTGTCATTACATTAAAAGTAATTTTAATTTTGTTTTATTTTTTTTCTTAGACAGATGCAAACATATAAAATTTAATAAATAAAACGCTCATTTAATATGGAGAACACATCAAATTCCTATATAATCCCAAAACAGCTCAAGAAAGAGATATCCGATAGAAAATCCACCAGCAAAACAAATATGGGTTAGGCGAAATTACACTAGATCTAATCTCCATCTGTGGTTGTGCGACATCTCGGAAGGAAATCCCAAGACCCATCACATAAATCATACACAATTACATCAAGACTAGCACACCTTATTTTGAAGCACAAATAACCCTCTGCCCCTATGCATTCACTGTGATCCCAATTCCAGTCTGGACCCAAACTTTGAAGCATTGAAGAAGGAATCCTCGCAATTTCGCTCCAGTATGGAGGATTGGGATTCTCTGGAGAGTCCAGCTGATAAATAAAAACATCACTCAAGTACAACCAGCAGGACCAGCGATCCACATCCAACAAGCCAGGGAATATGATACTAACCAGGCAAAGGAGATGACACAAAGGTCATGGTGCTGAAATCGTTCATATCGCAGACCCTAACGCCCCAGCCAGAGCCATCCAGATGTTCCAATAGCAACAAGAAAAGAAAATAATTCCAGAAAAGTATCTTCCTGTTAACCAGCTTTGAATTGATAGGCAAGGGTAGATTCCCTTCTAATTTCCAGAACTTCTCAAAATAATCGTAAATTTCTACTTTGTATTCATTCTCTCTGTTGTCCACAATCACTACTACTTTGTAAGACTCTTTGTGGTTTCCCTCTACAATATATGTGGCCGCGTGTTTGTTGAAGGATGTGGGATCCATTGCAGGAAATTCAAAAGACGTCTGTGTAATTGGATTGTAGACGCAGAATCTCCACTCCAAGGAAGAACGAGCAGCAACGTTTTTGCGCAATCAGAACAGACCGAGGGCTGATCCTTTGTGAGCGCAAAGAAGGGGTGAAGGCCCCAACATGAAACATATCAAATTTAATAAATAAAACACTTATCTAATAAAGAAAACACATCAAATTTCTATATAATCCCAAAACAACTCAAGAAACAGATATCCGATAGAAAGCAAAATAAAATATGGGTTAATGCACGAGCTTGAAACATGGATTGGGGTCGAAGGCGAAACTACACTGGTTCTGATATCCATCTGTTGTTGTGGGACATCTGGGAAGGAAATCCCAAGACCCATCACATAAATCATACACAATTACATCAAGACTGGTACACCTTATTTTCCTTATTTTGAAGCACAAATAACCCTCTGCCCCTATGCATATACAGCGACCCCAATTCCTATTCCTGTGTGGACGGAAACTTTGAACCATTGAAGAAGGCATCCTCGCAATTTCTGTCCAATATGGAGGCCTGGGATTCTCTGGAGAGTCCAGCTGATAAATAACAACATCACTCAACTTCAATGGATTCACAATGGGTGCAACCAGGAGGACCAGCGATCCACATCCAACAAGCCTAGGAATAAGATTCCCACGAGGCAAAGGGTATGGCACAAAGGTCGTGGTTCTGAAATCGTTCATATCGCAGATCCTAACGCCCAAGCTAGAGCCATCCAGAGGTTCCACTACCAACAAGAAAATAAAACTATTCCAGAAAAGTATCTTCCCGTTAACCAGCCTTGAATTGATAGGCAAGCGTAGATTACCTGCTAATTTCCAGGACCTTTCAAAAGAATCGTACATTTCTACATTGTATTCATTCCCTCTGTTGTTCACAATCATTACTACTTTGTAAGACTCCTTGTGGTTTCCCTCTGCAATGTATATAGCCACGCGATTGTGGAAGGATGTGGCATCTATTGCAGGAAGTTTAAAAGACGTCTTTGTAATAGGATTGTAAACGGAGAATCTCATCTTCTTTGAAAAAAGAGAAGTGTTATGAAACAATAAGAGCAGACCGAGGCCCGGGGCTGATCCTCTGTAAGTGTAAAGAGGGAATGAATTGGAGGGGGAGGAGGAAAGCGGAATGTTCAACCATGTTCTTGTGCAGAAGACGTACGCCACACAATGACGATCCCCATGGAAAACCAGCCACTGGTCGTATTTACGTTGTGGCTGTTGAGTCCAAAGAGTTAAGAATTCGTCAGACGACAGCATAGCATTCCACTCTTTGCAGACAAGACGAAAACGCGCCACAGAATTCAATGGAAGACATGCAAGTACGGTCTGGAGTATGTACTTGGGCAAAGCGCAAAGACATTCAGAAGCCATTTTCGTCGGATAAGAAAGCAAGCTTGACTAGACTAAATCAACCAGCGATAGGACGTTTCTTTCGAATTAATACCGTTCCGTTGTGAAATTGCTTTGAGATGCAGACGGTATAGTTGTAAAATTGCTATGAGATCATGGGTTTATTTAAAAGGATAAGTAATCCAGTGTCAAGGTTGATTAGTAGTCCAGTATTTGGCCGTTTCAATTCGTAACGGTTAAGATTCTATTGAGAAACTAAGAGTTACAAAAAGTCTTAAACAGTTTAATTCTCACAATAAAATTAATTCTTAATATTTATTAAAATTTTAAAATTATTTAAAATATAAATTAATAAAATAATTTTTAATATTTAAAATCGTATTATATAAAACCCCTTCAAGTATTAGACCTGCTACGTAAAAGGAATCAAATTTAAATACGACGGTATGCACACCCAAACATGTTGCTAATCTACTTGAAAGGCGATGTACCGACCATATCAACTGGTCATGAGAGAGGATCGTAAAAAGAACATCACCCGATGACAAGATTGAAATGACATTTAATTTCTAAGGCCCCTGAATCGGCTTTGACCGAATCGGATTTGTTTATCTGTCATGTGATTTTTAAATTGCTTTGTAATGAATTACACTAAGAAGAATACATCTTTCATTCCATGTGGATATTTTTAATTTTTAATTTTATTTAAAAAGTATTATATTAAAAATTAACAGAATACATTTTTATGAAAAAAAACGGATAAACACATTATAAATAATATACAATTGTTGCAAGAATAGTTTCATATTTGCACTCTTACAAATAATACACTTATGCATATTTACTCAACCTCCACTTGCACTCTAACTTACATAACACTTTGTGCATTTCTTGCACTTTAGAACTTTACATGACACTTGTGCATTTCTTATATATTCATACTTATATAAAGAGAGAAATATAACTCACACTCTAAACTATAACTCAATCCTAATCTATTATTTATAAATTTACCATGAAGCTACCATGGGGTACATTAGTATTGACTGAATAATTTAATGTACCCTGATATTTTTGAACTGCAATGGTTCTCGTATTTTCACCTATAAACCTACAATCCTGCACATGCTACCCTATGCAATCTACAAGGTGCAACTTCAATAACACAAAACATTCACCATAAAAATACACGAAATAAATTCAAGGTGAAAAGTTATGGTATTTAATAATGTGCATGTTGGTTGTATATTACAAAGGCCTCTCCCTCTTTTACACAAGCCTCTTATGTCTGACAACCTCTCTCTTTCCTCCTCTTCTCTTCCCTTATTTTATTTTATGTTTGCCAACCACTCTCTTTTCTAATTGGTTCCTCTTCTTCTTTCTTTTCCTCTTTTTATTCCTTTTGCATACTACTCTTTCTCTTGTCATTCTCTTCCTCTTCTTACATAAAATGTTTTTATATGTGATAGTGGCAATTACATATGGTTATCAATTATCTTACTTATAATTATTTGGATGCTTTTGCAATGCATGCTCGTAATTTCTCTCGGTATGGAACGTGGAATTCTCTTGAAAACTTCAACTACCAAATAATAACTCCCCTTAACTTTGATAGCTTTATAATGGTTAGAAAAAAGAGAACCAACAATTCATTTAAATTTTCTAATGGTAAGATTAAGGTTCTAATTTTAACGGGGAAGAACTATACACCATTCAAATTTAAAATAAGAGGTTCAAGGTACAAATTTAACAAGGAAGAATTTGACACTTAAGTAAACTGAGTTTAGTTATATAAACATATATCAAGTAAATAATATAAAGTCATCATATTCTCATATAACCTATGATCTCTAGACTTAAAAAATGGCATATGGAATCTTGAAATCCTAAAGCCCATGCGAGAGTTCACCAGGGGGTCTAATTGCAACAACAAAAGAAAAATATTCCCAAAAAAATGTGTGTGTCAAAAAGGGTGAATACATAGGCAAGGGTACATGCCCTGCTATTTTCCAAGACTTCTCAAAAGTATTATATGTTCTATGTAATATACATTCACTCTCTTGGGCACAATCACTACTACTTTGTAAAACTCTTTGTGGTTTTCCTTTATAATGTACATAGCCACATGTTTTTTGAAGGATGTGGAATCCACTCCAAGAAAATCAAAGGACGTATGTGTAATAGGATTGTAGATGTAGAATCTCTGCTTCAAGAAAGAATGAGCATAAAATTTTCTGCACAATAAGAACAGATCAAAGCCTACTTTCCAATCACCTCATCACCTTCTTCTATCATATTTTTGTACTAAACTATGTTTTACACAACATAATACAAAAAGAAACAAACATAGACACCCAAAAGTCATACATGATCGTCCATAGTCACTCCCAGGCTTACATATACCATTTTAGACCATCATAGGTCATCATACGCCATCGTAGGTCATCGTAGTCATCCATATGTGAACAAACTTACAAAACTACACCACACATCCAAAATTTCTTCTATCTACAAGAGGGCCACCTACAAGTCCCTTTAGGCCACCTAAGCCCTTTTCTATGCCTAATTAGGGCCCCCATGGGACCATTCCCTCCCAAAACCATAATTATGCTAATTACAATTCTAATTTTTAAGTAACTTTTCACTTGAAATACATTTTATCACTTAAGTAGGATTAATTAGAGTTAAAAGCCAAATTAGCCCTAATATTATCCCAACAAATGTGTGCACTAAATTAGTTAGGATATTTTCCAAAATACCTAACCTAACCTCCATCTAACCTAGGTTTTAGCTAATCAAGGTTAACCCTAATCCTAGCTCACACATTTGTGCACCTAGGATATTTCCTTCAAGGCACATGAAGGGATGACTAAGCATGCTACTTCATAATCCTAACTTCACCATAGGTAAGACTTGACCCTAAAGTCTAGGATACCTAACTACCCCCTAGCCTTGGTTCCCTCTATAAATAAAGGACCATTTCCTTCATTACTCTCTCTCTCTATTGGTCAACATATCCAAAATCTACCAAAATTATACCAGAATCTTCTCTATTGTTTTTGCACCTGAAAAAAATCAACAAATATTATCTAGAGCACATCCGGATTGCAAATTATCACCAATAGTCAACAAAAATCTAGTTCACACCCCATCATGTGAACTCGAGATCTAGTTTGCATGCTACCATGAAAACTAGCCCTGCAACTCTATAACTCTAAATCAGATATACATCAGTTATAGGTAGTTTCTACAATATTTCCATCAACTTTTATCATGTTTTTTTTTTTAATTTTATGTCATTTTGTCTTCATAAACAAGGGGTCTGATCCATCACAGATCTCCAAATCAACTAACTCCTTTTTTCAAGCCTAGAATAGGTACAAAGGATATCTTCAAGCAACTAACTTGTGGCACATGTACACATAATACCACCTACATTGAGAGCATCGAAAAGACTCCACATGTTTACCTGTATTTACATTGAAAGAGAAAGAAAAACTTATCTTAAGAGAGACTATGTTGTAGCACTCTTTTGAAATAAATAGTAAAAGGATACTTTGCACATATTCTATTAGTTTTAGAATTGATGACTTTTTGTATGTTACACATGACACTTGTGCATTTCCTATTTATTCATACTCACATAAAGATGAAAATATAACTCACACTCTAAACTATGAATCAACTGTAATATATTATTTACAAGTGTACCATGAAGATATCATGGGGTACATTATCATGTAATAAATAATATAATATACTTTAACACTTTCAGACTACAATAATCCTCCTACGTTCAACTACAGACCTACAATTTTGCACATACAACTTGTAACTTCAATAACACAAAACATTCACTATAAGAAATACACATAAAAAAAATTCAAGGTGAAAAGTTATTATTTTATTAATGTGCATATTGGTTGTATATTACAAAGGTCTCTGCCTCTTTTACATAAGTCTTTTATGCCTTCCAACCTCTCTTTTTTCCTCTTCTCTTATTTTATTTTATGTTTGTTAGCCTCTATTTTCCAACGGGTTCCTCTTCCTCTTCCTTTTTATTTTTCTTTTTTATTCCTTTTGCATACCATTCTTTCTCTTGCCAATTCTCTTCCTTTTCTTGCACAAAGGATTTTTGTATGTGACGATGTAATTTTGCATACAATAAGAGTTACCTATAATTGTTTGGATACTTTTGCATTAATGCATGGTCACATTTTCTCTCCATGATGAAGCCTGAAATTCTCTTGGAAAATCCAACTACCAAATAACAATACCCCTCAACTTTAATGGTTTTACAATGGTTAAAGCCAAGAGAGCCAGCAATTCATTTAAATTTGCATGGGATTAATGGTAAGATTAATGTTTCAATTTAATGGAGAAGAATTGTATACCATTGAAATTTAAAATAAAAGGTTCAAGGTTCAAATTTAACGAAAAGAATTTTACACCATACTTTAACTAAATTGAATTTAGTTAAATAAATATTTATTAAATAAATAATATAAAATCTTCTCATATTATCTCTAAACTTAAAAAAATGGCCTATGAAATCTTGCGATCCTAATTGCAACAGTAAAAAAAATTATTACAGAAAACTATTAGCCTGTCAAACAGGGTGAATACATAGGCAAGGGTACACACCCTACTATTTTCTAGGACTTCTCAAAAGAATTACAAATTTCTACATAATATCCATTCACTCTCTTGGGCACAATCACTAATACTTTGTAAGACTCTTTGTGGTTTACCTCTATAATGTATGTAGCCACATGTTTGTTGAAGGATGTGGGATCCATTGCAGGAAAATCAAAGGACGTATGTATAATAGGATTGTAGACGCAAGAATCTCCATCTCAAGGAAGAATGAGCATAAGAGTTTTTGTACAATACGAACAGACCAAAGCCTAGAGTTGATCCTTTATGAGTGGAAAGAGGGAATAAAATTAAGGATGAGAAAAGAGGGAAGTTCACTCACCTATGTTCTGGTGGAGAAGACTCACGCCACATAGTGACTATTCCCATGGTGAATCAACCACTGTTTGGATTTGCTATGTGGTTTTTGAGTCCAAAGAATTAAGAATTCATACGGTGACAACAAAAACATTTTACTCTTTGCAAACAAAATGAAAATGCGCTACATAACTCAATGGAAGACATGTCAGTGTGATGTTGAGTATGTACTAGGGCAAAGCAAAAATTGCATAAAATCAAGCAAAAATAAAAATATAGACCTCATTTTTTACAATATGGTTTGATAAACGTAATGAAAAACACCATCAAATCCCAATATTATGGTCTTATATTATTTTGATAATAACACTTTGCAAAGAATCCAACATATCTATTGACTTCCATAAGTCTATATAATCATTTGATCTAAAAGAAAAATAGACTTATTGATCGGATATACAGAACTGGTGTCTTCAGACATTCATAGTTCACATTCATAACCTTCAAATAAATCATTGTATCGAACCAGAATATATTAAAGTGTCATAACCCTTAAAAAATATTTTACTTAAAAAGAAATATAATGTATTCTGCCCAAGCTATAGCCAGCCAGATGTTCCAATACCAACAACAAAAGAAAATTATTCCAGAAAACTATCTGCCTATTAACCAGACTTGAATTCATTGTCAAGGGTAGATTCCCTTCTAATTTACACAACTTCTCAAAAGAATCATACATTTCTACATTGTATTCATTCTCTCTGTTGTCCACAATCACTACTACTTTTAAGACTCTTTGTGGTTTCCCTCTACAATGTATGTAGCCGCATGTTTCTTGAAGGATGTAGGATCCATTACAAGGAAGTTGAAAAGATGTCTGTGTAATAGGATTGTAGATGCAGAATCTCCATACCAAGGAAGAAAGAGCAACAATGTTTTTGCGCAATCAGAACAAACCGAGGGTTGATCCTTTGTGAGTGCAAAGAAGGGGTGAATGCCCCAACATGAAACATATCAAATTTAATAAATAAAACACTCATCTAATAAAGAAAACATATCAAATTTCTATATAATACCAAAACAACTCAAGAAACAGATATCCGATAGAAAATCCACTAGCAAACTAAAATATGGGTTAATGCCCCAACTTGAAACATGGATTGGGGTTGAAGGTGAAACGACACTGGTTCTGATCTCCATCTGTTGTTGTGGGACATCTGGGAAGGAAATCCCAAGAAATCTCACATAAATCATACACAATTACATCACGACTAGTACACCTTATTTTGAAGCACAAATAACCCTGTGCCCCTATGCATTCACAGTGACCCAAATTCCTATTCCTATGTGGATGGAAAATTTGAAGCATTGAATAAGGCATCCTCATAATTTATCTCTAGTATGGAGGCCTAGGATTCTTTGGAGAGTCCAGCTAATAAATAACATCACTCAACTTCAATGGATTCACAATGGGTGCAACCAGGAGGACCAGCGATCCACATCCAACAAACCTAGGAATAAGATACCGACCAGGTAAAGGATATGGCACAAAGGTCATGGTGCTGAAATCATTCATATCATAGATCCTAATGCCCAAGATAGAGACATCCAAAGGTTTCACTACCAACAAGAAAATAAAATTATTCCAAAAAAGTATATTCCTGTTAACCAGCCTTGAATTTATAGGCAAGCATAGATTCCCTGCTAATTTCCAGGACATCTCAAAAGAATCGTACATTTCTACATCGTATGATTCGTATCCATTCACTCTGTTGCGCATAATAATTACTACTTTGTAAAACTTCTTTTGGTTTCCCTCTACAATGTATATAGCCACGCGATTGTTGAAGGATGTGGCATCTATTGCAGGAAGTTTAAAAGACGTCTGAGTAGTGTTGGAATATTAAACCAACTTTCATGCCATCCGCAAGCGCTTCACCGTGAAGCAGTTCAAACATGCCCTCTGAGGATGCTTCACCATGAAGCAGAAAACTTATGCCCCCTGAAGATGCTTCACTGTGAAGCAACATAAACCCGACAGTTCGCATTTCAAATTGGCGAAGCAAAATTCAGGCACGAGAAATGGGGCATTAATTTCAAGCATGCGAGTAGTTGGGTTGCTCGGCGATTGGTTGAAAACCCTCTTCGGCATTTAATTTTTTGTCAGCCGATTGGTGAATTAATCCCGCCTCTTGTCCTCTTTCTTCGTCTATAAATACCAGACCATTCGTCATTTTGTTAATGAGGCAGCAAGGGAAATAGCGAGCGCAAAGCAGCCGCAGCAGCTAGGGTTCGACCAATAGAGGAGAAAAATAGTAGATAGTCGGAGTTGGGAGCAGCAACCTCTAGGTAATCCCATTCTGTGTTTACCCTACAAATTTCAACTTGCAGATGTTTGTAACCGCTTCAGAAAAGAAGCCTTGTAACCCATTTTTTATGATAAATAAAATATTTTGCTATTGTGTAAACCCTCGACTGTTTTTCCCTGATTTGTTCTCTTTTTTGCCCGAAGAGAAATTGTTTCTGTGTACCCAAATTTCTGAAATAACATTTGCCGCAGTGCTGCCAAATTTTAAACCGAAATTCTACTTCGGAAATTTCCTTTGCGAAGCAGCCGCTTCGCTTGAAAAATCCCCGAAGTATTTTTACTTCGCCATTTTATCCTCCGTCCTTGTGTTTGCAAATTTCCGAAGTAGTTTCACTTTGGAAAAAGCACTTGCGAAGCAGCCGCTTCGCTGATTAAATTCCCGAAGCAGTTTTTAGTGCCCTAAAATTTGTGAAGTTCCATTTTATGGTTGAAGCTTCGCTGTCGGGCCCAGCGAAGCTCCCTCCTCGCAGTTAAAATCCGTGAAGCTCCTTCCTCGCTCAACAAAGTTGCGAAGCGTCTTTTATTGACGCGATTTTAATTTAATTTGTAATTCTTCCTTCAAATTGGTATCAGAGCCTGTTGTGCCGTGACGCGGAAGATTGAAGCATGGCTTCCAAAAATAATTCCCTGTAGTTGCAGATCCCACGATTTAACGACAAGAACTATGATTACTGGAGTATACAAATGAAGATTTTGTTTGGGTCTCAGGAGTTGTGGGACTTGGTGGAGAATGGGTACCCGAAACTGGCAGATGCAGTAGCACTGGCCACCCTCTCCCAAGCTGACAAAGACCTTCTGAAGGAGAACCAGAAGAAAGATCAAAAAGCCCTATTCTATATCATGCAAGCGGTTGAGGAGACCATCTTCCCGTGGATTGCATCAGCCACCAAGGCCAAGCAGGCTTGGGAGATTTTGGCCAGCTCATACCAGGGCACCAACAAAGTGAAGTTGGTGAAACTATAGATGCTCAGGAGAGAGTTCGAGAACTTGCAGATGAGTGAGTCCAAATCCATGAGCGATTTTTTCACTCGAACGATAGATGTCATCAACCAGATGCGGTTGAATGGTGAAATTGTGCAGAATCAAAGGATTATGGAGAAAATTCTGTGGAGTCTGCTAGTAAAATTTGATTCTGTGGTAATTGCAATAGAGGAATCAAGGGATTTGACAACCCTCTCGGTGGATGAGCTCATGGGTTCTCTGTAGACACATGAGCAGAGGCTGAGCCGCTCAACTCAGTCCTCTCTAGAGCAAGCTTTCAAGGTGCAAGTCTCATTTCGAGATAGCAACAGACAAGACTCCCACCATGGCGCCTCTAGTTCTCAAGGTGGAAGAGGCAGAGGTAGGCGTGGGAGAGGTAACAAGCAAGGAGGGAGATCAAACCCTAATGACAGTGAGACCAGCTGCAACTTTCATTAGCAAGGAGGAAGAGGCACTGGCAAAAATCAACAAAGTGGATCTTATCAAAAGAAAGATAAATCTAAGGTCCAATGCTATTACTGTAAAAAGTTTGGCCATTATATCTCACAGTGTAGAAAGAGGATGGCGAATGAGAATCAACAGCAAGCCCATTATACGGATGAAGCCAAAAATGCGGTAGGAGGAAATGTGCTGCTGACTTGCAGTATTGAGGAGGAGAGCAAGAAAAATATTTGGTATCTTGATAGTGGGTGCAGCAACCACATGACTGGGAACAGAGAGATGTTCTCACAACTGGATGAAACAGTCCAGTCTGAAGTCAATATGGGGAACAACAACAAGGTTCCTATGATGGGGAAAGGTAAAATCCTCATCCGCACCCGACACGGTGAAAGAAAACAAATTTGTGATGTTTATTATGTGCCTGGGTTGAAACACAACTTGCTAAGTGTTGGACAACTTGTGCAAAAGGGGCACACTATTCAGTTCAAAGATGGTGTCTGTACCATCAAAGACAAAGTGCATGGACAAATCGCAACCGTGTCCATGACGAAAAACAAAATGTTTTCATTGCAGATTCAGAATGAATCATTAATGTCTCTAAGTGCAGTTGTGAAGGATGCTACCTGGTTGTGGCATCTCAGATTCGGTCACTTGAGTTTTAGTGGCCTGAATTTGCTGCACAAGAAGCAAATGGTGAAGGGTTTACCCCTTATTGAGCAACCGAACCAAGTTTGTGAAGGTTGCCTGGTCGGTAAGCAACATAGGGATGCATTCCCTGTAGGACTATCTTGGAGAGCATCACAACCATTGGAGTTGGTGCACTCAGACATTTGCGGTCCCATGCAGACCAGCTCATATGCCGACAACAAATATTTCTTGACTTTCATAGATGACTTTAGTCGGAAGACATGGGTTTATCCCATCAAGCTGAAGTCAGAGGCATTTACAAAGTTTAAGGAGTTCAAGGCTCTGGTTGAGAAATAGAGTGGGTATTACGTGAAAACTCTCAGGACAGACGGTGGAGGAGAATACATCTCCAACGAATTCCACAACTTCTACAAGCAGCATGGAATTCGCAAGTAGTTGACTGCCAGATACACACCGCAACAGAATGGTGTAGCTGAGAGGAAGAACAGAACTATCATGGAGATGGCACGGAGCATGCTGAAGGCAAAAAGTTTGCCACATGAGTTCTAGGCAGAAGCTGTAAGTTGTGCAGTTTATCTGCTGAACCGATGTCCCACCAAGAGTGTGAAGGACAAAATTTTGGAGGAAGCCTGGAGCAATCTGAAGCCAAGTGTGGCTCATTTGCGAGTTTTTGGGTGCATTGCATATGCACATGTTCCAGATGAGAAAAGGCAAAAGTTGGATGACAAAGCTGAAAAATGCATCTTCATAGGGTATAGCGAACAAGCAAA
Organism: Wollemia nobilis; assembly: GCA_028583015.1. NCBI lineage: Eukaryota > Viridiplantae > Streptophyta > Pinopsida > Araucariales > Araucariaceae > Wollemia > Wollemia nobilis. The sequence continues at coordinate 1,529,731 of JAQPPZ010000371.1, read as the reverse complement.
GGCATACAGGTTGTACAATCCGATGACAAAGAAACTTGTCATCAACCGCGATGTGAAGTTCTTGGAGGATGAAGCCTGGAACTAGAAGTCAAAGACTGGTCAGCCTGAACCAACAATTATTGAACCTGTAAACTTGGAGGAAGATAGTGTGCAACCACCTGTACCTTCAAGCAGCAACAATGGTGCCAGTAGCAGCACAACCTCATCATCCCGGTCACCTCCACTTGCAAGCAGAATTCCAAACTTGAGGACACCTACGAAGACTCGGAGCTTGCAAGACATTTATGAGGTAACCCATAATCAGATAGATGAAGAATATTCTAACTTTGCTTTATTTACTGAGTGTGATCCAGTGGAGTTTGAAGAGGCAAGTCAGAATCACAAATGGGTGAATGCGATGGATGAGGAGATAGCAGCCATTGAAAAGAATGAGACATGGCAGCTGACTGATCTTCCAGCAGGAAAGAAGACCATTGGGGTCAAGTGGGTGTATAAAATGAAGTTCAATGCCCAAGGAGAAGTTGACAGGCATAAGGCCAGATTAGTGGTGAAAGGCTACAAGCAGAAGTCAGGAGTTGACTATCATGAGGTGTATGCACCTGTAGCCCGACTTGACATAGTTAGAATGATTCTAGCATTGGCAGCTCAAAAGGGATGGAGCGTGTATCAGATGGATGTCAAGTCTGCCTTCCTGAACGGAGTGTTGGAAGAAGAGGTCTACATAGACCAGCCACCCGGATATGAAATACAAGGGCAAGAAGGCAAGGTCCTGAAGCTGAAGAAGGCCTTGTATGGGTTGAAGCAAGCACCTCGGGCATGGTACAACCGAATTGATGGCTACTTTTAGGAGAATGGGTTCATTAAATGCCCATATGAGCACACCCTATATCTGAAGACAAATGCAGAGGGTGAGATGATAATCGTCTGCTTGTATGTGGATGATCTGATATATACTGGCAATAGCAGCAGCCTATTTGAGGAGTTCAGAATAGCCATGAAGACCGAGTTTGAAATGACAGACATGGGGCTGATGAAATTCTTTCTTGGCATTGAAGTTGACCAATCAGAAGATGGCATCTTCATTTCTCAGGGCAAGTATGCTAAGGATGTCCTGAAGCATTTCAAGATGGAGGACAGCAAACCTGCCATCACCCCGGTTGCCACTGGCTTGAAGTTGAGCAAGACTGACAACAGCAGAAGCGTTGATCCAACTCTCTATAAAAGGTTAGTTGGAAGCCTGATGTACTTGACCACAACTAGGCCAGATTTGATGTTTACCGTGAGTTTAATCAGTAGGTTTATGGAGTCACCCAAAGACACTCACTGGCAAGTAGGCAAGAGAATTCTGAGGTATGTCAATGGCATGAGAAACCATGGACTTCACTATGCCAGACAAGACCAGCTTGAGCTGATTGGCTACACTGATAGCGATTGGGTTGGTAGCATAGATGACCGGAAGAGCACTTCTGGATATGCCTTCCATTTTGGATCCGGAGTTGTTTCTTGGTCCTCGAAGAAGCAGCCAATTGTTGCTTTATCTACAACAGAGGCAGAGTATGTTGCTGCCACCTCAGCCGCCTGCCAGGCAGTCTAGCTGAGAAGAGTTCTGAGTGAACTACATCATCCGTCGAAAGCAACAACAATAATTTTTTGTGACAATAACTCTGCCATCGCCCTCTCGAAGGACCCAGTCTTCCATGGTCGGATGAAGCACATAGATATCCGGTATCATTTCATCAGAGAACTGGTGAAATTCGGTGAAGTACAATTGCAGTTTTGTAGGTCCAAGGAGCAGCTAGCTGACATCTTCACAAAACCTTTGAAGGAGGAGGACTTCGCCAGGTTGCGGGAAATGTTGGGCATAAAAGAATTTGTGAAATCTAGTTTAAAGGAGGGTGTTGGAAATATTAAACCAACTTTCACGCCCTTTGCAAGCGCTTCGATGCGAAGCAGTTCAAACCTACCCTCTAAGGATGCTTTATCGCGAAGCAGCAAACTTATGCCCCTTGAAGACGCTTCGCTGCGAAGCAATGTAAACCTAGTAGTTCACATTTCAAATTGGCGAAGAAAAATTGAAGTGCAAGAAATGGGGCATTAATTTCAAGCGTGCGAGTAGTTGGGGTTGCTCGGCGATTGGTTGAAAACCCTCTTCGACATTTATTTTTTGTCAGTCGATTGGTGAATTAATCCCGCCTCTTGTCCTCTTTCTTCGTCTATAAATATCGGACCATTCATCATTTTGTAAAAGGGAGTTGCAACAAGGGGAAATAGCAAGCACAAAGCAGCCGTAGTAGCTAGGGTTCGACCAACAAAGTAGCAGAACATCAGATAGCCATAGTCGGGACCAATAGCCTACTAGAAATCCCATTCTGTGTTTACCTTGCAAATTTCAACTTGTAGATTTTTGTAACTGCTTCAGAAAAGAAGCCTTGTAACCTATTTTTTATGATAAATAAAATATTTTTCTATTATGTAAATCCTCGATTGTTTTTCCCTGATTTGTTCTCTTTTATGCTAGAATAGAAATCGTTGTCATGTACCCAAATTTCTGAAATAACATTTGCCGTAGTGCTGCCAAATTTTAAACCAAAATTCTACTTCGAAAATATCCTTTGCGAAGCAGCCGCTTCGCTTGAAAAATCCTCGAAGTATTTTTACTTCGCCATTTTATCCTCTGGCCTTTTTTTTGCAAATTTTTGTAGTTTCACTTCGAAAAAAGCACTTGCGAAGCAGCCGCTTCGCTGATTAAATTCCTGAAGCTATTTTTAGTGCCCTAAAATTTACGAAGTTCCATTTTATGGTTGAAGCTTTGCTGTCAGGCCCAGTGAAACTCCCTCCTCATAGTTAAAATCCGTGAAGCTCCTTCCTCGCTCAACAAAGTTGTGAAGCGTCTTTTATTGATGTGATTTTAATTTAATTTTAATTCTTCCTTCAAATTGGTATCAAAGCCTGTTGTGTCGTGACATGAGAAGATTGAAGCATGGCTTTCAAAAATAATTCCCTGTAGTTGTAGATCCCATGATTTAACGACAAGAACTATGATTACTAGAGTATACAAATGAAGATTTTGTTTGGGTCTCAAGAGTTGTGGGACTTGGTGGAGAATGGGTACCCAAAATCGACAGATGCAGCAACACTGGCCGCCCTCTCCCAAGCTGACAAAGACCTTCTGAAGGAGAACCGAAAGAAAGATCAAAAAGCCCTATTCTATATCATGCAAGCGGTTGAGGAGACCATCTTCCCATGGATTGCATCAGCCACCAAGGCAAAGCAGGCCTAGGAGATTCTGGCCAGCTCGTACCAGGGCACCAACAAAGTGAAGTTGGTGAAACTACAGATGCTCAGGAGAGAGTTCGAGAACCTGTAGATGAGTGAGTCAGAAACCATGAGCGACTTTTTCACCCGAACGATAGATGTCATCAACCAGATGCGGTTGAATGGTGAAATTGTGTAGAATCAAAGGATTGTGGAGAAAATTCTGTGAAGTCTGCAAGCAAAATTTGATTATGTGGTAATTGCAATAGAGGAATCAAGGGATTTGACAACCCTCTCAGTGGATGAGCTCATGGGTTCTCTGTAGACACATGAGCAGAGGCTGAGCCGCTCAACTCAGTCCTCTCTGGAGCAAGCTTTCAAGGCGCAAGTCTCATTTTGAGACAGTGGCAGACAAGACTCCCACCATGGCGCCTCTAGTTCTCAAGGTGGAAGAGGCAGAGGCAGGCATGGGAGAGGTAACAAGCAAGGAGGGAGATCAAACCCTAATGAGGGTGAGACCAATTGCAACTTTCATCAGCAAGGAGGAAGAGGCACTGGAAAAAATCAGCAAAGTGGATCTTATCAGAAGAAAGATAAATCTAAGGTCCAATGCTATTACTATAAAAATTTCGACCATTACATCTCATAGTGCAGAAAGAGGATGGCGAATGAGAATCAACAGCAAGCCCATTATATGGATGAAGCCAAAAATGTGGCAGGAGGAAATGTGCTACTGACTTGTAGTATTGAGGAGGAGAGCAAGAAAAATATTTGGTATCTTGACAGTGGGTGCAACAACCACATGACTGGGAACAGAGAGATGTTCTCACAATTGGATGAAACAGTCCAATCTGAAGTCAATATGGGGAACAACAGCAAGGTTCCCATGATGGGGAAAGGTAAAATCCTCATCCGCACCCGACACGATGAAAGAAAATAAATTTGTGATGTTTATTATGTGCCTGGGTTGAAACACAACTTGCTAAGCGTTGGACAACTTGTGCAGAAGGGGCACACTATTCAGTTCAAAGATGGTGTCTGTACCATCAGAGACAAAGTGCATGGACAAATCGCAACCGTGTCCATGACAAAAAATAAAATGTTTCCACTACAGATTTAGAATGAATCATTAATGTCTCTGAGTGCAGTTGTGAAGGATGCTACCTAGTTGTGGCATCTCAGATTTGGTCACTTGAGTTTCAGTGGCCTGAATTTGCTGCACAAGAAGCAAATGGTGAAGGGTTTACCCCTTATTGAGCAACCGAACCAAGTTTGTGAAGGTTGCTTGGTCGGTAAGCAACATAGGGATGCATTCCCTGTAGGACAGTCTTGGAGAGCATCACAACCATTGGAGCTGGTGCACTCAGACATTTGCGGTCCCATGCAGACCAGCTCATATGCTGACAACAAATATTTCTTGACTTTCATAGACGACTTTAGTCGAAAGACATGGGTTTATCCCATTAAGTTGAAGTTAGAGGCATTTGCGAAGTTTAAGGAGTTCAAGGCTCTGGTGGAGAAATAGAGTGGGTATTATATCAAGACTCTCAGGATAGATGGTGGAGGAGAATACATCTCCAACGAATTCCACAACTTCTACAAGCAACATGGAATTCGTAAGCAGTTGACTGCCAGATACACACCACAGCAGAATGGTGTAGCTGAGAGGAAGAATAGAACTATCATGGAGATGGCACGGAGCATGCTGAAGGTGAAAAGTTTACCACATGAGTTCTGGGCAGAAGCTGTAAGTTGTGCAGTTTATCTGTTGAACCGATGTCCCACCAAGAGTGTGAAGGACAAAATTTTGGAGGAAGCCTGGAGCAATCTGAAGCCAAGTGTGGCTCATTTGCGAGTTTTTGGGTGCATTGCATATGCACATGTTCCAGATGAGAAAAGGCAAAAGCTGGATGACAAAGCTGAAAAATGCATCTTCATAGGGTACAATGAACAAGCAAAGGCATACAGGCTATACAATCCGGTGACAAAGAAACTTGTCATCAGCCGCGATGTGAAGTTCTTGGAGGATGAAGCCTGGAACTGGAAGTCAAATACTGGTCAGCCTGAACCAGCAATTATTGAACCTGTAAACTTGGAGGAAGATAGTGTGCAGCCACCTGTATCTTCAAGTAGCAACAGTGGTGCCAGCAACAGCACAACCTCCTCATCCCGGTCACCTCCACTTGCAAGCAGAATTCCAAACTTGAGGACACCTGCGAAGACTCGAAGCTTGCAAGACATTTATGAGGTAACCCATAATCAGACAGATGAAGAATATTTTGACTTTGCTTTATTTACTGAGTGTGATCCAGTGGAGTTTGAAGAGGCAAGTCAGAATCGCAAATGGGTGAATGTGATGGATGAGGAGATAGCAGCCATTGAAAAGAATGAGACATGGCAACTGATAGATCTTCCAGTAGGAAAGAAGACCATTGGGGTCAAGTGGGTGTATAAAACGAAGTTCAATGCCCAAGGAGAAGTTGACAGGCATAAGGCCATATTAGTGGCGAAAGGCTACAAGCAGAAGTTAGGAGTTGACTATCATGAGGTGTATGCACCTGTAGCCCGACTTGACATAGTCAGAATGATTCTGGCATTGGTAGCTCAAAAGGGATGGAGTGTGTATCAGATGGATGTCAAGTCTGCCTTCCTGAACGGAGTGTTGGAAGAAGAGGTCTACATAGACCAGCCACCCGGATATGAAATACAAGGGCAAGAAGGCAAGGTTCTGAAGTTGAAGAAGGCCTTGTATGGGTTGAAGCAAGCACCTCGGGCATGGTACAACCGAATTGATGGCTACTTTCAGGATAATGGGTTCATTAAATGCCCATATGAGCACACCCTATATCTGAAGACAAATGCAGAGGGTGAGATGATAATCGTCTGCTTGTACGTGGATGATCTGATATATACTGGCAATAGCAGCAACCTATTTGAGGAGTTCAGAACAGCCATGAAGACCGAGTTTGAAATGACAGACATGGGGCTGATGAAATTCTTTCTTGGCATTGAAGTTGACCAATCAGCAGATGGCATCTTCATCTCTCAAGGCAAGTATGCTAAGGATGTCCTGAAGCGTTTCAAGATGGAGGACAGCAAACATGCCATCACCCCGGTTGCCACTGGCTTGAAGTTGAGCAAGACTGACAACAACAGAAGCGTTGATCCAACTCTCTATAAAAGGTTAGTTGGAAGCCTGATGTACTTGACCGCAACCAGGCCAGATTTGATGTTTACCATGAGTTTAATCAGTAGGTTTATGGAGTCACCCAAAGACACTCACTAGCAAGCAGGCAAGAGAATTCTACGGTATGTCAATGGCACGAGGAACCACGGACTCCACTATGCCAGACAAGACCAGCTTGAACTGATTGGCTACACTGATAGCGATTGGGCTGGTAGCATAGATGACCGGAAGAGCACTTCTGGATATGCCTTCCATTTTGGATCCGAAGTTGTTTCTTGGTCCTCGAAGAAGCAGCCAATTGTTGCTTTATCTACAACAGAGGCGAGTATGTTGTCGCCACCTCGCCCACCTGCCGTGCCAGTCTGGTTGAGAAGAGTTCTGAGTGAACTACATCATCCGCTCGAAGCAGCAACAACAATTTTTTGTGACAATAACTCTGCCATCGCCCTCTCGAAGGACCCAGTCTTCCACGACCGGACGAAGCACATAGATATCTGATATCATTTCATCAGAGAACTAGTGAAATTCGATGAAGTACAATTGCAGTTTTGCAGGTCCAAGGAGCAACTAGCTGACATCTTCACAAAACCTTTGAAGGAGGAGGACTTCGCCAGGTTGCGGGAAATGTTGGGCATAAAAGAATTTGTGAAATCTGGTTTAAAGGAGGGTGTTGGAATTATTAAACCATCTTTCACGACCTTTCGCAAGCGCTTCACCATGAAGCAGTTCAAACTTGCCCTCTGAGGATGCTTCGTTGCGAAGAAGAAAACTTATGCCCCTTGAAGACGCTTCGTTGTGAAGCAACATAAACCCGGCAGTTCTCATTTCAAATTTGCGAAGCAAAAATTAGGCACGAGAAACGGGGCATTAATTTCAAGCGTGCGAGTAGTTGGGGTTGCTCGACGATTGGTTGAAAACCCTCTTCGATATTAATTTTTTGATAGCCGGTTGGTGAATTAATCCCGCCTCTTGTCCTCTTTCTTCGTCTATAAATACCGGACCATTCGTCATTTTGTGGGAGGTTGCAGCAAGGGGAATTAGCGAGCGCAAAGCAGCCACAGCAGCTAGGGTTTCGACCAGCAGAGCAGCAGAAGAGAGAAAACAGCAGTCGGAGAGTGGAGCAACTCTCCGGAAATATCCATTCTGTGTTTACCCTGCAAATTTCAACTTGCAGATGTTTGTAACCGCTTCAGAAAAGAAGCCCTGTAATCCGGTTTATATGATAAATAAAATATTTTGCTATTGTGTAAACCCTCGGCTGTTTTTCCCTGATTTGTTCTCTTTTTTGCCATAAGAGAAGCTGATGTCGTATACCCAAATTTTTGAAATAACATTTTCCACAGTGCTACTATATTTTAAACCGAAATTCTACTTCAGAAATTTCCTTTGCGAAGAAGTCGCTTCGCTTGAAAAATCCCCGAAGTATTTTTACTTGTGTTTGGAAATTTTTGAAGTAGTTTCACTTCGGAAAAAGCACTTGCAAAGCAGTCGCTTCACTGATTAAATTCTCGAAGTAGGTTTTAGTGCCCTAAAATTTGCTTGCTAAAAATAAATTTTGTAGAACCTAAAAGTGAGCATAATTGGAGAGGCGATCAACTACCACAAAAATTATTGTTTTGCCTTCTAAATTAGGAAGACCTTCAATAAAATCCATGGAAATGTGTTCCCACTAATGATCTAGAATGGGTAATGGTTGAAGCAACCCTGATGATTTGGCTATTTTGCCCTTATTGTGTTGGCATACTTCACATTCAACTACCCATTGTCTGACCTTCACTTTAATCCTTTCCAATAGAAAGATTGTTTAACCCTCATATAAGTTTTCAAAAAACCTGAATGACCTACTGATGGAGAAGCATGTGATTCATCTAGAATCCTTTATTTGATTGTCGAAGTGTGTGGAATGTAAATGTGATTCTTCTTTCTTAATATCTTGTCTTCATAGGAGAAAATAGGGTGTTTGGATGAACCTGCTGACAATTCCTGAATTATTTGAGTAGTTTCACTATTGGACAACCATTCTTCCAGTAACTGAGATACCCATTGATAACAAAGACCTGAAATAGCATTAATAACCACTTCATATTCATATTTTTTGGATAATGCATCTATTGCCACATTTTCTTTCCCTTTATTGTACTCAATAATGTAAACATATCCCAACAACTTAGTTAACCACTTTTTTTGTTCCAGATAAGATAATCATTGTTCTAGAAAATGCTTGAGATTTCTATGATTTGTTTTTATAATGAAACAACTACTAATTAAGTAGTGTCTCCATTTCTCCACTGCATGTAGAATAGCCAACATTTATTTTTTCATATGTATATCTTCCCTTATTTTTCCCTGAAAGTTGTTTAATTTTAAATGCTAAGGGGATGACCTTCCTATATTAACACTACCCCAATACCTCTTCCTGAAGCATCACATTCGATTATGAATGGTTTGTGATAATATAGAGTTTCCAAAACTCGAGTAGTACACATTGCTACTTTGAGAGCCTCAAAGTCTTGAGTAGCTACTTTTGACCAATGAAGAGCATCCTTCTTTGTTATGGTTGTGAGAGGAGCTATAATTTTACCATAGTTATGCACACATTTGCGATAGTGGCTAGTGAGACCCAAAAAACCATGATGTTTCTTTATAGTTTTAGGTAAGGGCCAATCCTGAATTACCTTTAGATTATTGGGATCCGTTTTAACACCTTCCTGAGAAACTATATGACCTAGGTATTCAACTTCTTGAACACCAAAAGAGCATTTAGAGTTTTTGAAAAACTACTTTTCCCTATGTAGGATATGAATAACCCTTACCACATGCAACAAATGATCCTTCCATGATTTACTATATAATAGTATGTTATCAAAGAAGACCAGGATAAATTTATGGAGGAATGGATGAAACACACGGTTCATGAGACTTTGGAATGTATATGGGGCATTAGTTAGACCAAAGGGCATGACCAAGAATTCATAATGACCTTCATGGGTTCAAAAAGTTGTTTTAGGAATATCTTCTTCCCTAACTCTAATTTTGTGAAACCTTGAACGTAAGTCCAATTTGGTAGAAAAATTTGCACCATGTAGTTCATATAATAGATCATCAATGATCGGTATAGAGAATTTATCTTTGATGGTGATTTTTTTAAGAGGATGAAAATCCAAAACACATATGGCAATAATTGTCTTTACAATAGGCAAAGACTATTGGTGAATAATAGGGGGCTAGTATTGTGATGGATGTCTTCATTTTCTAATAGTTCTTGCACAATTTTCTGAATTTCTATATTTTTTAGGTTGGGGATATTGATAAAGAAAACCATTAGAGGAAGACTATCTGGAAAAAGGTGTGCTTCGATGAACATAGAGTTATTAAAATCTACCAAATATTCAAAGGTGTTTGTGAGAAATTTATTATGGTTTTCATGAAAAAAAAATTCTATCATCTCTTCTCTAGAGGGATGCCTGAGGCTTTCCCTAACTAGACTGTGAGAGTGACGAGGATTTTATGAGGGAGATTCACTAGGTATATTAGGTGGAGAGACATGGCATACACTTGAGGGGATGGATTCTAGTATAGCTGATGGATTAGTCAACTGAAAGGCTTGAAGAGTTAGGGAAACATTTTTGTTATTACCACTAGAGGTACCTAGAGGAAGAGAAATAGAAGTTCCTTCTATAGAGGTTGCATGAGAGCTCCTTTATTTAGAGGTTGGTTGAGACTCCTTCTTACCAGCTCCCATAGAAGGTTGTAGCCAATTTTCTTTATCATTATTTCTAGTGATAGATGTACATTCCTCCCCTCCATTAGTGGGAGGGGTAGATATAACTATGTTCAAAGGCATTGACATCTCTACTAGAGCTCAATTTTTGTATCGACCCTCTATAAGAGAGAAATATTTTATCTTGTGAGTTGCAGAATAAAACTAATAATAGGTATTAGATAGGTTGATATAAACCACTTGTTGGAAATGGGTATCACCAACCTAAATATCAATAAAATCCTTAAGGTTTTTTGGGATATCAATTTCAACACAGATGCATTTTTATGGCTGCAGAACATAGAATTTCTATGGTTTCATGCACACAAACTTACCAATGGGTGCAAAAAGTTGTGGCAAGAACAACCAAAGGGGTAAACAGAGACCCGATAATTCCACCCAAATTGAAACACACAGGGAAACATTAGTAGAAACTATAAAATTTGGATGCTAGGGTTGAAAAATTAAAAGGGTATTTCTAAAATACCAAGGACCTTTTCTCATAACTACAACAACATGTTGTGGATCAACAAAATAAAAATTAAAATACCCTTTAGTAATATTTTGAATCAACTTTTATGCCATATCGATGTTAGACTTTTTGAATCCATTTATTAATTAATGAGTCACTAGGAATACTCCCCAAAAAGTACCCAACTAGGGTGTGAATCTCAAGCCATTTATAGGGTTTATAAAAATCCTACATGGGTAGGATTATGTTCGACATAGAGAAACTACCTTCAGGATAAACTTCCTAGGTCATTTTACTAGTGCCATGACTCTTTGCAACTACAACTTCACTAACCAGTGAAATGGCAACCTAAGAGGTGACCATTGAAAGGGAAGGATCCCCCCACTCGAGGTGGAGTAGTTACATAGAATGGAACAATATGCGTAGATATTGTAAGGGCACTAATGGTATGGCATCCATTGAAAGAGTTAATAGGCAATAATAACATTGTGATAAAAAAACCCTAATAGAACATCCACAATAAATCCTAGAAGCAAAAAAAAACCATAAACCTTATTTTCAATCATCTTTTATTTATTTTTAAATACGATATTAAAAGGTTGTCATTTTCTTTAGTATAATGGGTTAATTAGTCACATTGATTTATATAAATTTTTTTCTCTTGCAATTTGAACTTTAGTGTAGTTTAACTTTATATAATTCTTTTAAACTTAGTGTGAATTGCTAATATATCTCAACTATTGAACCAAAACTTATTTTCTAAATATCTTGACACTCTTTTTATACATATATTTCACCATCAATAATATTGGATTATTGCAAACTATTTCATGTATAATATTAATTAGTATAATTTTATCAACTTTAATAGTTTACATTTTAAAATTTTAAATCAAAATTTTAAGATTCAAAACTTTCGGTAATATACTTATATATGTTTAACCTAGATGAAAACACTCATATATTATGAAATACATCTTTTGATATTGTCTCCATCACTATATATAAATATATAATAAAACACATTTTTTATATGGCACGTGACCTCAACATTAAAATCTACCTGAACTAGAAACCTTTACAATCTACTTTATTTTTTGATGAAAAAATCCATTTACATTAAATTAAGAAGCTTAATCCATTAACAAGCTGATCGCTGCAACAAAAGGGCACAAGTTATGCGAAATTGCAAATGACAAAAATGAATAATTAAGATTCCTAAAACCTTTGGAAGTAGCTATAATAATTAATTTAAATCTTGCATAGCATAGCTGATGGCAATACTCTTAGGTATGTAACATGGCTTCCCTCCTCCGAAAGCTTTGTCCTCGGAGTTGGAAATGACTGGAAAATACTTTGAGGTTCCCATGTAGATTCTTCTTCTGGTAGGTCCTGCCATTTGATGAGAAATTATTGGATGTGAGGAGATATTAGTATGCATATTTTTCTTTGTAGGAATGCTTCACGTTGGAGATATATACACCCATATTCATGTAGTATTGGTAATTATGATTGAGATTTCATGTTCTGGCCGATCACTTTCTTGAGATAGGATATATGAAATATTGGATGTATATGTGATAAGGAAGGCAACTATAGTTGATATACCACTTCTCTAATGCAATGCACAATTTTATAAGGACCATAAAATCATGGAGCCAACATCTGACTGGAATTGATCTTAAATGAAAATTGTTTGTAGGGTTGCAGATGCAGGAACACCATATCACCAATATTGAATTATCTTTTCGAATAATGTTTCTTGTTGTTGCTTCATACTATTTTGTGCTTGGACTGTATTGTCTTTGAGAATGGTGAGAATTGATTGTCATTGCTAAAATCAATCATCTACCTGGGTCACTTTGGAAGATCCTGATACATAATATTCTACTATTGGTGGCTTAGTTCTATTCAATACTTCAAAAGGAGACATCTTTATGGAGTAATGGTAAGAAGTGTTGTACCACTATTTGGTCAATGATAGCCAATGACTCCATTGATATTGCTTATCCTGAATAAAACGTCTTAGGTAGGTACCCAAACACTTGTTAAATACCTTCGTTTGGTCATCTATTTGTGGATGGTATGCAGAAGACATTTAATTTGGTACCACTAAGTCAAAATAATTCTCTCCAAAAATTGCTAGTAAAAATGGGGTTGCGATCACTTACAATATTTTTAGGTATTTCATGCAATTTAAAAATTAAGTTCATAAATACCTTAGCCACTTTGCTTGCTGAAAATAGATGTAGAACCTAAAAGTGAGCATATTTGGAGGGGTGATCAACTACCACAAAAATTATTGTTTTGCATTCTAAATTAGGAAGACCTTCAACAAAATCCATGGAAATGTGTTCCCACTGATGATCTAGAATGGGTAATGGTTGAAGAAACCCTGGTGATTTGACTATTTTCCCCTTATTATGTTGGCATACTTCACATTCAGCTACCCATTGTCTGAACTTCACTTTTAATCCTTTCCAATAGAAATATTATTTAACCCTCATATAATTTTTCAAAAAACTTGAATGACCTCCTGATGGAGAAGCATGTGATTCATCTAGAATCCTTTATTTGATTTTTGAAGTGTGTGGAATGTAAATGTGATTCTTATTTCTTAATATCTTGTCTTCATAGGAGAAAATAGGGTGTTTGGATGAACCTGCTAACAATTCCTGAATTATTTGAGCAGTTTCACTATTGGACAACCATTCTTCCAGTAATTGAGATACCCATTGATAACAAAGACCTGAAATAGCATTAATAACCACTTCATCTTCATATTTTTTAGATAATGCATCTATTGCCGCATTTTATTTCCCTTTATAGTACTCGATAATGAAAACATATCCCAACAATTTAGTTAACCGCTTGTTTTGTTCGAGATAATATAATCGTTGTTCTAGAAAATGCTTGAGATTTCTATGATTTGTTTTTATAATGAAACAACTACTAATTAAGTAGTGTCTCCATTTCTCCACTGCATGTAGAATAGCCAAGATTTATTTTTCATATGTATATCTTCCCATATTTTTCCCTGAAAGTTGTTTAATTTTAAATGCTAATGGGATGACCTTCCTATATTAACACTTCCCCAATACCTGTTCCTGAAGCATCACATTCAATTATGAATGGTTTGTGATAATATAGAGTTTCCAAAACTCGAGTAGTACACATTTCTAGTTTGAGAGCCTCGAAGGCTTGAGTAGCTACTTTTGACCAATTAAGAGCATCCTTCTTTGTTATGGTTGTGAGAGGAGCTACAATTTTACCATAGTTATGCACACATTTGCGATAGTAGCTAGTGAGACCCAAAAAACCATGATGTTTCTTTATAGTTTTAGGTAAGTGCCAATCCTGAATTACCTTTATCTTATTGGGATCCACTTTAACACCTTCCTGAGAAACTATATGACCTAGGTATTCAACTTCTTGAACACAAAAAGAGCATTTAGAGTGTTTGAAAAACTACTTTTCCCTATGTAGTATATGAAGAACCCTTACCACATGCAACAAATGATCCTTCCATGATTTACTATATAATAGTATGTTATCAAAGAAGAATAGGACAAATTTACGAAGGAATGGATGAAACACATGGTTCATGAGACTTTGGAATGTATATGGGGCATTAGTGAGACCAAAGGGCATGACCAAGAATTCATAATGACCTTCATGGGTTCAAAAATTTGTTTTAGGAATATCTTCTTCCCTAACTCTAATTTGGTGAAACCTTGAACGTAAGTCCAATTTGGTAAAAAAACTTGCACCATGTAGTTCATATAATAGATCATCAATTATCGGTATAGAGAATTTATCTTTGATGGTGATTTTGTTAAAAGGATAAAAATCCAAAACACATATGCCAAGAATTGTCTTTACAATAGGAAAATACTATTGATGAATAATAGGGGCTAGTATTGTGATGGATGACTTCATTTTCTAATAGTTCTTGCACAATTTTCTCAATTTATTTTTTTTGAGGTTGGGGATATTGATAAGGAAAACCATTAGGAGGAAGACTATCTGGAACAAGACGTGCTTCGATGAACTTAGAGTTCTTAAAATCTACCAAATATTCAAAGGTGTTTGTGAGAAATTTATCATGGTTTTCATGAAAAATTTTTGCTATCATCTCTTCTCTAGAGGGATGCCTGAGGCTTTCCCTAACTAGACTGTGAGAGTGACGAGGACTTTATGAGGGAGATTCACTAGGTATATTAGGTGGAGAGAAATGGCATACACTTGAGGGAATGGACTCTAGTATAGCTGATGGATTAGTCAACTGAAAGTCTTGAAGAGTTGGGGAAAATTTTTTGTTATTACCACTAGAGGTACC
Organism: Wollemia nobilis; assembly: GCA_028583015.1. Taxonomy (NCBI): domain Eukaryota; kingdom Viridiplantae; phylum Streptophyta; class Pinopsida; order Araucariales; family Araucariaceae; genus Wollemia; species Wollemia nobilis. The sequence continues at coordinate 1,514,718 of JAQPPZ010000371.1, read as the reverse complement.
TAGAGGAAGAGAAATAGAAGTTCCTTCTATAGAGGTTGCATGAGAGCTCCTTTATTGAGAGATTGCTTGAGACTCCTTCTTACCAGCTCCCACAGAAGGTTGTAGCCAATTTTATTTATCATTACTTCTAGTGATAGATGTCCATTCCTCTCCTCCATTAGTTGGAGGGGTAGATATAACTATGTTCAAAGGCATTGACATCTCTACTAGAGCTCAATTTTTGTATTTTATCTTGTGAGTTGTAGAATGACACTAATAATAGGTATTAGATAGGTTGATATAAAACACTTGTTGGAAATGGGTATCACCAACCTAAATATCAATAAAATCCTTAAGGTCCTTTGAGATATCAATTTCAACACATGCATTTTTATGGCTGCACAACATAGAATTTCTATGGTTTCATGCACACAAACTTACCAATGGGTGCAACAAGCTGTGGCAAGAACAACCAAAGGGGCAAAGGGAGACCCGATAATTCCACCCAAATTGAAACACATAGGGAAACATCAGTAGAAACTATAAAATTTGGATGCTAGGGTTGAAGAATTAAAAGGGTATTTCTAACATACCAAGGACCTTTTCTTATAACTACAACAACATGTTGTGGATCAAAAAACTAAAAATTAAAATACCCTTTAGTAATATTTTGAATCAACTTTTATGCCATATCAATGTCAAACTTGTTGAATCCATTTATTAATTAATGAGTCGCTAGGAATCCTCCCCAAAATGTACCCAAATAGGGTGTGAATCTCAAGCCATTTGTAGGCTTTATAAAAATCCTACATGGGTAGGATTATGTTCGACATAGAGAAACAACCTTCAGGATAAAATTCCTAGGTCATTTTACTAGTGCCACGGCTCTTTGCAACTGCAACTTCACTAACCAGTGAAATGGCAACCTAGGAGGTGAACATCAAAAGGGAAGAAGCCCCCCGCTCAAAGTGGAGTAGTTACATAGAATGGAACAATATGCGTAGATATTGTAATGGCACTAATGGTATGGAATCCATTGAAAGAGTAAATAGGCAATAATAACATTGTGAGAAAAAACCCCTAATAGAACATCCACAATAAATCCTAGCAGCCAAAAAAACCATAAACCTTATTTTCAATCACATTTTATTTTTTTAAAATACGATATTAAAAGGTTGTCATTTTCTTTAGTATAATGGGTTAATTAGTCACATTTATTAATATAATTTTTTTTCTCTTGCAATTTGACCTTTAGTTTAGTTTAACTTTAAATAATTCTTTTAAACTTAGTGTGAATTGCTAATATATCTCAACTATTGAACCGAAAATTATTTTATAAATATCTTGAAACTCTTTTTATACATATATTTCACCATCAATAATATTGGATTATTGTAAACTATTTCATGTATAATATTAATTAGTATAATTTTATTAACTTTAATAGTTTACATTTTAAAATTTTCAATCGAAAATTTAAGATTCAAACCTTTCGGTAATATACTTATATATGTTTAACCGAGATGAAAAAACTCGTATATTATGAAATACATATTTTGATATTGTCTCCATGACTATATATAGATATATAATAAAAAACATTTTTTATATGGCACGTGACCTCAACATTAAAATCTACTTTAACTAGAAACCTTTACAATCTACTTTATTTTTTGATGAAAAAATCCATTTACATTAAATTAAGAAGCTTAATCCATTAACAAGCTAATCCCTGCCACAAAAGGTCACAAGTTATGCAAAATTGCAAATGAAAAAAATGAATAATTATGATTCCTAAAACCTTTGGAAGTAGCTATAATAATTAATTTAAATCTTGCATAGCATAGCTCATGGCTATACTCTTAGGTATGTAACATGGCTTCCTTCCTTCGAAAGCTTTGTCCTCGGAGTTGGAAATTACTAGAAAATACTTTTAGGTTCCCATGTAGATTCTTCTTCTGGTAGGTCCTGCCATTTGATGAGAAATTATTGCATGTGAGGAGATATTAGTATGCATATTTTGCTTTGTAGGAATGCTTCATGCTGGAGATATATACACCCATATTCATTTAGTATTGGTAATTTTGATTGAGATTTCACGTTCTGGCCGATCACTTTCTTGAGACAGGAAATATGAAATATTGGATGTATATGTGATGAGGAAGGCAACTCTAGTTGATATGCCACTTCTCCAATGCAATGCACAATTTTATAAGGACCATAAAATCATGGAGTCAACATCTGACTAGAATTGATCTTAAATGAAAATTGTTTGTAGGGTTGCAGATGCAGGAACACTATATCACCAATATTGAATTATCTTTACGAATAGTATGTCTTGTTGCTGCTTCATACTATTTTGAGCTTGGACTACATTGTCTTTGAGAATGGTGAGAATTGATTGTCGTTGCTGAAATCAATTATCCACTTGGGCAACTTTGGAAGATCTCGATACATAATATTCTACTATTGGTGGCTTAGTTCTATTCAATACTTCAAAAGAAGACATCTTTATGGAGTAATGGTAAGAAATTTTGTACCACTATTTGGTCAATGATAGCCAATGACTCCATTGATATTGCTTATCCTAAATAAAACATCTTAGGTATGTACCCAAACACTTGTTAACTACTTCCGTTTGGTCATCTATTTGTGGATGGTATGCATAAGACATTTAATTTGGTACCACTAAGTAGAAATAATTCTCTCCAAAAATTTCTAGTAAAAATTGGGTTGCGATCACTTACAATATTTTTAGGTATTCCATGCAATTTAAAAACTGAGTTCATAAATACCTTAGCCATTTTGCTTGCAGAAAATAGATGTTGTACAACCTAAAAGTGAGCATATTTGGAGAGGCGATCAACTACCACAAAATTTTTTGTTTTGCCTTCTAAATTAGGAAGACCTTCAATAAAATCCATGGAAATGTGTTCCCACTGATGATCTAGAATGGGTTATGGTTGAAGAAACCCTGGTGATTTGACTATTTTGCCCTTATTACGTTGGCATACTTCACATTCAGCTACCCATTGTTTGACCTTCAATTTTAATCCTTTCCAATAGAAAGATTGTTTAACCCTCATATAAGTTTTCAAAAAACCTGAATGACCTCCTGATGGAGAAGCATGTGATTCATCTAGAATCCTTTATTTGATTTTCGAAGTGTGTGGAATGTAAATGTGATTCTTCTTTCTTTATATCTTGTCTTCATAGGAGAAAAGATGGTGTTTGGATGAACCTTCTGACAATTCCTGAAATATTTGAGCAGTTTCACTATTGGAAAACCATTATTCCAGTAACTGAGATACCCATTGATAAAAAAGACCTGAAATAGCATTAATAACCACTTCATATTCATATTTTTTAGATAATGCATCTATTGCCACATTTTCTTTCCATTTATTATACTCGATAATGAAAACATATCCCAACAATTTAGTTAACCACTTATTTTTTTCCAGATAAGATAATCGTTGTTCTAGAAAATGCTTGAGATTTCTATGATTTGTTTTTATAATGAAACAACTACTAATTAAGTAGTGTCTCCATTTATCCACTGCATGTAGAATAGCCAAAATTTATTTTTTCATATGTATATCTTCCCATATTTTTCCCTGAAAGTTGTTTAATTTTAAATGCTAAGGGGATGACCTTCCTATATTAACACTGCCCCAATACCTGTTCCTGAAGCATCACATTCGATTATGAATGGTTTGTGATAATATAGAGTTTCCAAAACTTGAGTAGTACATATTGCTACTTTGAGAGCCTCTAAGGCTTGAGTAGCTACTTTTGACCAATGAAAAGCATCCTTCTTTGTTATGGTTGTGAGAGGAGCTACAATTTTACCATAGTTATGCACAATGATGTTTCTTAATAATTTTGGGTAAGGGCCAATTCTGAATTACCTTAATCTTATTGGGATCCACTTTAACACCTTCCTGAGAAACTATATGACCTAGGTATTCAACTTCTTGAACTCCAAAAGAGCATTTAGAGTGTTTGAAAAACTACTTTTCCCTATGTAGGATATGAAGAACCCTTACCACATGCAACAAATTATCCTTCCATGATTTACTATATAATAGTATGTTATCAAAGAATATTAGGACAAATTTATGGAGGAATGGATGAAACACATGGTTCATGAGACTTTGGAATGTATATGGGGCATTAGTGAGACCAAAGGGCATGACCAAGAATTCATGATGACCTTTATGGGTTCAAAAATTTGTTTTAGGAATATCTTCTTCCCTAACTCTAATTTTTTGAAACCTTGAATGTAAGTCCAATTTGGTAAAAAAAATTGCACCATGTAGTTCATATAATAGATCATCAATGATCGATATAGAGAATTTATCTTTGATGGTGATTTTGTTAATAAGATGAAAATCCAAAACACATATGCCAAGAATTGTCTTTACAATAGGCAAAGACTATTTGTGAATAATAGGGGCTAGTATTGTGATGGATGACTTCATTTTCTAATAGTTCTTGCACAATTTTCTCAATTTCTATTTTTTGAGGTTGGGGATATTGATAAGGAAAACCATTAGGAGGAATACTATCTGGAACAAGGTGTATGACATGGTCATGGGATATTTTTGGAGGTAGTCCCTTTGGTTCTTCGAAGTCCTCATCATAGTTGGCCATAATATTTTTTAGATCTTCTGATTGGATTTCTAGAGTATATTGTGATTGCATTTCCATACAATTAATTTGAGCAATGAATTTATAACTTCCTTTTCTTAATATGTTTTCCATGCTACACAAGCTTACTATATTTTATGGAGGTTTTGGGATTCCTTGGAAGTGAATGGTCTTCCCGTTTTCTTTCCATTCAAAAAAGCACTGCTTGTAATTAAAACCAACTATGGTTTTCATTTGTTCTAGTCATGCGACTCCAAAAATAACTTTTGAATTCCCTAAAATCATAACAAAAATAGGACCCTAAAATGTATAACTTCCCATTTTTAATAAAATTGAAGATGTGTTACCTATACATTGAGCACTACTCCCACTTGCAGTTCTAACTTGAAACTTATCTTGATTGGAAGTGTCGATGTGCACTTTTAATGCCTTGGAAAACCTTTTGTCAATAAAGTTGCGAGTACTTCTTGAATCAATTAATACATTTACCTTCCTTTGTAAAATTAATCCTACTACTTTGAGTATGGTGAGCTGATAACCCCATAATACCATATACTGAAATGGCCATAGTATCTTCCTCAGCTACAACATCCTCATGTTCAATGTGGTCTTCATCTATGGGATCATCAAGAGAGTTGTTCTCCTATATTTTTTAATCTTCCTTTTTAGAATATTTAGTTTGAAATTTCTATCGTGGTACACATGCATGATCTTTTGGATGGTGGTTGACACATTTATAGCAAAAATATCTCGATGGTTGATCATTTTTGTGAAAAGAGTTGTTGCAGTATTGAGATCGAACGTATGAATCACATAGTAAGGATGTCACCATTTGCACATTCTTCTTCGTAAAATTGGCAATCTGTACATAACCATATACAGTGGATGGATCTTGTAGATCCACTTCAACTTTAATATTCTCTTTCAACCCATTTCTAAAAGCACATACCACTACATCGATTTATAGATTTATTGCATAGGAAATCAAGATAGTGAATTATGATATATAATCCATTACTGATCCTATTTTCTTAAGTGATAACAACCACACCATGTAATAATATGAGAATCCTTCATCAATTTTTTTAAGAAAGTATTTGGTGAAATAATTCCAGAAGATGATTTTTACCTTCTCGTGTTTGAGCCATACAAACCATTGATAAAATTAAGTACCTAGTTTGGAAGTAGCAAAAGAAACTTTTTTTGAAAATTGAATTTTGGTATAATTCTAAAATACCTTCCATTTGTCTATCCATCCATGTGGATCACGACCCTCAAAGGTGGAACTATCAATGCATGGAAAATTGATCCCACTAGGACCTCTAGGTTGTTGGTAAAATTTATATCTATCTTGGTCTTCATTTGCCTATATCGATGGAAGTGAATTTGGGTAGGACCTCTTTTTTATTCAAAAATGTCTTCGTTGTTGATATCCTAATTATTCCACTGTCCATTGAAGAAATTTTGTGGACTACCATTTGACCTCTTTGTTGTGCATAAACTTCTTCATATTGATCCTTCGTGTTCTAGTGTCTTTGGGGGTGATTTGGGCTAGGAGGACTTGGTTGGCTTTGTCTTTCCAATAATTGGGTCATCTTGTCATTCAGGGTGTTTATACTAGCCAATAACGATGTTAAGGCCTTGTCAATGGTAATGGGGCTTCCTATTTCCTCTTGTGTGAGGTTCTCATGGGAATAATTTAGAGAGGGATTGGATGCCATAATTTTAAGCAATGAATGACTAGGGTTGAAGCTATTAATTCCTAAAAGACAAGAATTATGTGTACATTTGCTTCTAGGAGATCTTCTTGGTGACTTTGAGATCCTCTCATTGGATTTATTTGATATTTATAGTCATCTGTTTGGTACTTTTCTCCACATTTCACTCATGCACTCTTTAAAATTTCCTGCTTATAAGCTTGTGTTTTCAATTTTTGCAAAATTTTGGTTAATTTAGCAAAAATTTGGTTGTTCTCCGCTTCTATTGTCGCTCCAACTGTGATGCAGATTTGAATATTTAGCTTCCATTCATCTGTTTTGAATTTGAATTAGCAACTCTCTTTACCAACTTGACATAACACTTGAAACCAATTTTTACACTCGTAATTAACACCACACTTTGAAACTTGATTTTTATATGCTATGATGTGACCAAATCGACAATGACATAAAAATTCATGATGCGATCAAACTCGATGCCAACTCAACAATGACACGAAAACTCATAATGCGACTGAAATTGACGACCAATACAAGGTGCTATAACATGATTGAATTGACAACATTGGGAACCAATGAGAGGGACCAATGATTAAGTGACACAAGGGACACAATGGGAGACACCAACTAGGCAACACAAGGATGCGAGAAGATGGGCAACTATTAGCAATATGGAGAATGCTAGAATCCAACGCACGAGGGTATGCTACTGGTGTGATTGAGGTCACGATTCAATAGATGTGAACCATGAATTTTAAACACCTATTTTGTCTCCCCCTTCGAAATGTAGGATAAATCTCAAGAGTAACAAAAAGAAATATATAAAAATTATTGCTAACCTTATGTTTTTTGTAATTACGACTTTAATACTATGATCTGATAATGTCCATGTGGTTCATGCTGACCTAGACCCCTTTAAGTATTACAAATAGGTGGATTATACATAGGATTCTACTATGTCATCCACACATTTTAATAATAAACCTAATGATGTTATCTAGAGTCCAGATGCAATTCCATGGTCTGTAGTGAAGTTACCTTCTCAACCGCCATCACCATTAGTCTCATACATTACACCTTCATCTTTGAGTTCTCTAAGAAAAGATAAATTGACTAAGATAACCACAAAGACGCTCACAACTATCCCAAACATATTATTAGAAGACTTTATTACTCCTATCAAAGGGTAAGAACCCATTATGGTTATGGATATATTAGATCATATCATACCATCTTCGTCCACCATGTTGAAATTCATAGTTCACTCGAACAAAATTGAATTCATATCATATAGAGGTAAACATTATGTTTATGCTTCTCATTGAGTCCATTAAGGAATTATGTCAACCTCTTGTTATTAGGATCCTAATACGAACCATTAATATTATTAATTCACTTATTCTATTTATGGACCATTGTGTCCTTTCACCTCACAACTCTAGGGTATATATTTATATGCATTCACAAGGGTTGGTCAATACCAAAAGGATCCAAATATGCCTATTTTTCTTTGGTCAAATCCTAAAAATCTCCAAAGATGCCTAGTTTCCTTTGGTCTATTCCAAAAGGTTCCAAGGATACCTAGATTTCTTTGGTCAAATCTCAAAAGTCTCTAAAGACACCCTAGAAATGTTAATTTTCTTTGGTCATTCCCAAAAGACTCCAAAGATACCCTATTTATTTGGTCAATTACAAAAGGCTCCAAAGATTTTTAATGTCCTTTGGTCAAATCCCAAAAGGCTCCCAATTTGTTTATTTTCCTTTGCTCAATCCTAAAAGGCTCCAAAGATGCTCTAATGCTTTGGTCAATCCCAAAAGGCTCCAAAGATGTTTAGTTTTATTTGGCTGACCAGAAGGCTCCAACCATGCCTAGTTTCCTATGGCCAATCCCAAAAATATCAAAATATGTTTAGGTTCCTTTGGTCAAATCCCAAAAGGCTCCAAATATGCCCATGTTCTTTGGTCAATTAAAAATGACTCTAAAGATGCCCTAGTTCTTTGGTCAATCCTAAAAGGCTCCAAATATGTTTAGTTTCGTTTGGTAAAATTCCAAAAGGCTTCAAAGATGTTAGTTTCCTTTGGTCATTCCCAAAGGGCTCCAAAGAAGCCTTTGGTCCATCCCAAAAGCCCCAAAAAAAGCCCAATTTTCTTTGGTTAAATTTCAAAAACCCCTAAGAAGCCATTAAATTTGATCAATTCATCCAAGCCATCTTGGTCAAGAGACTTCTCACTTAATCATTTTATATTTCCTCATTTTACAAAAAAATCAAATAACACAAAATATCAAAGTGCACCTTGTATCTAGTTATTTAAGCTATACACTTGGCGGTTGTAGTGACTTGCACTCCATGCAATCTGACAAGATGAGTAAATTATCATAAGGCCATTCAACCCAAATTATTCATTGACAAATTTAAATATCTTCACTTCAATCCCCAAGAAGTCCATGGTTGCTATACTACTCCACAAGAATGAGGCATTCATTTCACTTCTTCTATGAAGTTTTATCTAATCATCATAAATTACACAAATCGCAAAAAAAATCAAATAACTCAAAATCTTAACTGTATTTTGTATTAAGTTATTTATCCTATCCACTTTGTGATTGCAGCAACTTGTGCTCCATGTAATCCAACAAGATGAGTAAATTCCCATCAGGCCATTTGAACCAAATTATTCATCGTTAAATTGAAATGTCTTCACTTAAATCCTCAAGAAGGCCATTACGGTCGAACTATTCCATGGGAACGAGACATTCATTTCATTTCTTATATGAAATTCAAACCTCACCAAAAAGAGTTTCCTCATGGATATTAAAGCATATTTACAGGTCCGTAATAATAAAAAATAACAAAATTTACAAAAAAATCAAATAAAACAAAATATCAAGTGTGCCTTGTATCCAGTTATTTACCCTATACACTTGGTGGTTGTAACAACTTGCGCTCCATACAATCCAGTAAGATGAGTAAATTAATATAAAGCTATTTTAACCAAATTATTAATCGTTTAATTGAAATATCTTCACTTAAATTCCCAAGAAGGCCATTGCAGTCAGACTGCTCCACAATAATGTGGTGTTCATTTTATTTTTTCTATGAAATTAAAATCTCACCAAAATAAGTTTTCTCATGGACATTAAAGCATATTTACAGGTCGATAATCATCAAAAATAAAAAAATTTACAAAAAAATCAAATAAAACAAAACTTCAAGTGTGCCTCATATCCATTTATTTACCCTATACACTTGGTGGTTGCAGCGAGTTGCGCTCCATGCAATTCGATAATATGAGTAAACTACCATAAGGTTATTTGACCCAAATTATTTATTGATGAATTGAAATGTCTTCACATAAATCCCCAAGAAGGCCATTACGACCAAAATGCTCCATGAGAACGAGGTGTTCATTTTATTTCTTATATTAAATTTAATCATATCATCGAACATAGTGATTCATCATGTGCTTAAATTGAATTACTATCATCTTGAATCTATAAGAAGATCATTATAGTCAGACTGATCCATGGGATAGAGATGTACAATTACTATTAATGGTGGAAATCATAGCTATAATAGGACCTTCCCTTCAATATTAATCATCTTGCACTATCCAAATAAGTCATCTTGGTCAAGAAACTCATTGCTTTCATAACTTTCTATTTTCCTCATCGATTCACCACTTGAGGGGTAGTCATAATCAAATAATTTATAATCAAAATAAATAATTAAATACTTAATTATGTTAATTACATTTACCCCATGAATCATTGCCAAAGATAGTCATGCTCCTACTTCGAGCAAAAAATATGCAAATTAATTACATAAATACTTGGCATTATTGAAGCATGAAGAAAGGTCCTTGCCTCTTCATGAATTGAACAATATCCAAGATCAAGTAGCCTAATGCAAGGTTGTACTTGAATCAAGTTCTTTAACTTATCAGAGGTAATGATTCTAAGATGCATGTCCTTCTCATGATTTGGGCATCTAACATTGACCAAATCAATGAACATCAATCAACCTACAACATGATGTTAAGTTGTCTATTTTTTCTCAGTATTGTGTTTTACCACAATGCATCTAAAAAAAGAGCATATGTAGACACCTATAACACATCATGTTTAGGAGACTACTCATATGGACACCTTTGTAGGCCATATGACTGATCTTGGACCTTTCTAAGATCCAAAAATGGTCGCAACCACTCAATTAGGGCAACTTAGTCCTATTAATCCATAACTTCTAATGAAATCAATAGTGGTGACTGCCATCACTAATGATTAGAGTAGCTACTGGTAGTCGCTGACAGTGATAGCGATTATGTCCATAGTTACGCCTATCGATAGCAAATAAATTTTTAAAAAACTTAGGGTACTCGATCTAAGTCAAATCTATTGGAGAACAATGAATTCTTTAACAATTACCCAATTGAAGCATCTAGAAGCGTTGCCTCAACTACCCAAACATAACAATTTCTTTCTCTTGGCTTCCCTAAGAAGCTAGAATGGGAATTAGGAAGTCTATTTAAGTCCCCAAATTTAAGAGACAAGTCTAGAAAAATTTATGTATGAATGCCATAACGAAGTAATGCTAAATTGAGAAGAGAATTGATATCCCTTGAGGTATAGTGAAGCTCTACCAAATTGTACAATGACATTTGTCTATCAACCAATGGAGACTCCAAAATTTTGAGGAATCACTTCCACAATTGTTCAACTATAAATTCACCATAAATTTTAGTTGAGTCCCACCTTAAGTCTTTCTGCAAGAATGCACCAAGAATATCAATAGAATCGACATTCGAATTGATCATCACTAGGCTGGGAATACAGAGAGTAGGATCTCTTTCCTAGGTCATTCTTTTCAACAACAACCTATAGGCATAATCATCGACATCAATAGTGGCTAAAAGAGCCTGCTACCCTAATTGATAGTGGCTACAGTATGATATATTATTCCCTATGTTTTAGTATATATATTTTACATTAGCTACATTTCATTCATTTCCTAACCTATATTAGAAGTGTTTATCTTCAGTTTTATACATAATTTCTATTTTTCAAGCATTATTTTTAGTATTTTCATATATCTTGTCATTCATTTTATGCATTTGATTTACCATTTGTATCATTCAAGAGATAAACCTCATTTTGAGAAGCCTTATATGCTATTGACTATATTTTTAGTTTCATGTGTGCGAGTCATAGGGTAATTCCAAGGCTAAATATCATCAAGATTAGGTTCTTGACGTAAATAAATAAAGGTGTCAGCGTAATCCTTCTATAATCATATTATTGGAGAAGCAAGGACAATTGAAGTGCATATTTTCCCATTTTTGGTGACATACTATGTAAATTTATATCAAATTGAGTATCCCTAAGGGGGACGTATTGTAACCTAAGCTTATTTGATTAATAAAAAGATAGCACTCTGCTTTACTATATTTTTATCTCAATGGTTACATGAATTTTACTTTCAGTTTGTTTATAGTTTTTCAATAGTTTAGATGCATGATTTTTGCTACTTTACACTAATAAAATGCTCTTGATTTGCTTTCCAAAACTTTGTTTGAAGATTTTTATTCCAGTGAACCAAGGGGTCTCCCCAGGGTGGGCTATGTGATCTTTGACCATTGACAAAAGCTTTTTTATGTTTGATTAAGATGGAGGAAGGCTACCCATTGACATGTAGAACTAGAGAATTTGAATACTGAGTAGGAGTAGAAGAAGTAACAATTTTGGTGAAGGAAGTGCTAGTTTTTTGTACATTAGCAACCATCTATGAAGCCCTAGCACTAGGTGCCATCATTTGCATGGTATGTTGCTCCATCACCACACCATGCCCAATTGGTGTAGAAGACATAGGGGGTTGAGGTGATTTTTTATGAGTAGCCTTAGGGTTTACATTTTTCCTATTCTTACCCTTATTGTACACTACCTTCCACTCATATTTCCCCCTCTATAAGTAGGGACATAACTAGTAGTAATAAGAGCCACAACTGTCTGCTTAGCTTTAATATTTTCTACCATTAAAGGATAATATTTATCTTATGGATAGTTGATTGACAACTATAACATTTGTTAGATAGGTTTATGTAAAATACACATTGCTTGAACCTATAACCACCAACTTGGATATCAAAAATCTCCCGGAGGTCTTTATAAAGATTGAGTTTGACACAAAAATACCTTTAAGGGTGTGAGGCATAAAATTTATCTATTCTAATTGAAATACCAGAGCGGTAGACGAAGACCACAAAATTCAACCCAAACTGGAACCCTCAAGGAAACATCATTAGTGACAAGTAAATCCTTGGTATAGGGTTGAAAATCAACAAGGCACTATGAATAGACCAAGACCCACGTCTTTGGACTGCTTTAGTTTGAGCAAGGTCAACAAAATGAAACAATAAGAACCCTTTGGTGAGGTTCTGGATACCATCAACCTTGATATCATGCCAAGCTTGTTGAATCTATTTTCGAAGGAGGGTTTTGCTAGGGATGCAACCTACAAAATACCCTACCATCATATGGATTTCCAGCCAAGAATAATTAGTATTAAACTCACTCAATGGGATAACCACATTTAGAGGAGAAATATTACCTCATGATAAACTTTGGGAATGAAATTTCATGGTTGCTTGTTCACCTTTGGTGTCATTGCTCCCTTTTGTAGCTTCAACATAAGTTGGAGCTGCTAATTGAGCTCCATCCATAAAAAGAGGTTCAATCCACCAAAAAATAGAGTAAATTTGGTAACAAAAACCAAAAAATGCCCTAAGAAGTGTCCGTAGACACTCCAGAGTGGAGATACAGTATGGCACCAAGAGCCCAAAACAATCTACTTTATTTTTAAATGGACCTTTACCTTTATTTTTACTTTTAAATATTTTAATTTGAATTAAATTTTAAAATAATAATAAATATATATAATTTTATATGTATATATGTATATATAAGACAAAACACATAATCTATATGATTTACTATTTTTATTTTACTTTTAAATATTTCCTCTATTTTTATTGAAGGAAGTATTGAGTGAATATTGATATGCCTCCTTGACTATTCTAATTCAAAGTAAACTAATTTCATCTTGTATGGATAAACTTACCCCATTTATGTATCTTACAACTTTCTTCTCATCATCCTCAATGTGATCTATCCTTATGGTCAATTTACAGAACTTCTCAGTATACTCTTTTACTCCCAAATTTTTTTGTTTGAGGTTTTAGAGTCTTCTAAACAATCCAATCTAATACTTGATAGGTAAAAATTTAGACTTCAATTTGGATACAAAATTATCCCATGTTCGGATTCTATCCATACCCTTTCATTGACTTGTTGATAATTGGATTCTATCCTTACCCTTTCATTACATTTTTGTTTAGACACAATCCCTCCAAATCAAAGCATGTTCCTTAAATAGTGTACATGTAAATTTGACCCTCTTTGTATCCTCCATATATTTTTAATTAAATAATCTCTCCATCTATGTTACCCAATAAATCAACTCTTATAGGTTTAAACTTCCCTTAAAATTGGAATATCCCATGTTTGATATCTCCTAACTTAACTATTGCTCTAGTTCTTCTCCTTGCTCTTCATCTTGATATTTTGTGTGATCAATTTTTTCCGATTCATTATCACTAATATCATGAATATGAACACCTCCCCTTTGGTAAATCTCAATCAAATCCAACCTAGTGGTGATTCATCTCAATATTTTCACTATATTTGTTGATTGATCTCCTAAACCATGTGTTTTTTATGTTTCTCAATGTGTCATCTCTCTTTCAATACAATTTTTAGGCTTTTGAAATTCAATCTACTCTGATACCAAAATGATTTAGACTAGAGAAAGGGGTTAACTAACACCCATAGTATAATATTTAAATTTATTCTTATTTACATGTACTAGATGACAATATGACAATTGGCAAGATAGTAAGGCAATATCTTATGACGAAAATCTTACAAGATGAAAATATCTTATGCATAATATGATAATGTGCAAGACAACATCACTTTGAGATAATAATGTCTAAAGATGGTAACTTTGCACAAGATGATAGTACCTTGAGATGATAAGGGCAAAATATGATACACTTCCAACACAATATGACATTTCTACTTCGCATAATATATTGGTACCCAAAGACGATGGTAAGGACAAAAGACAACACACTTTCAACTTGGAACATTCTTGCCAATATGGTGTTTGTAAGGCAAAATACATACGATGGTGTTCCATGTGATGACAACTATGTATTCCATATGATTACAACACCTTCGTAATAATCCTAAGAAAATTTCCCCTTGCACAAGACACTTAAGTCCAAGAAAACTATAATTAAGTCAGTAATACTTATGATAACAATGCAGGATGGGATAAAATGGTAATATTTCAAAATAACAAGAGCATAAGATGTCACTTCTACAAGACAATTGTTCCTCAAGATAGTGAAGTATTATGATGACAAGGGTGCATGATGGTACTACCATAAGAATATAGTTTCTCAAGACAATGCAATTTCCACTAAAGGCATAGTACAATTTCCACTTGAAAGGTATAACATTCATGTTGGATTTTTAAGCCTTATAATACCACAAAATATCACAAGTTATCTTAAAAATATTACACAAAATCTTAAATATTAAATAGCCACAATAATAAAGGTCAAGATAATAATAAGATGAATAGAATAATATGAACGAATTAATATGTATATCAAGGCTTATATAATGGAGAAAATAACATTCATTTATATATTAAAATATGAATGTAAATAGCTTGAATCATCTATGTACTATGCATTAAGAAGAACTTACAATATTAATTGCTCAAAATATATACAAGCTTTATGACTCCTCTTCTTCTTCGAATAATATAGTAAGATATATGATTTGTATTAGATTTCAATTCTTATGTATCATTATATCCATAATATATCCATAGTAGTATGATTCTTTAGATACTTGACTATTACTCTCCATATGCCAAGCCTCATGACTCAACTTATCTACTTGCCACTTTATCTACTTGCCACTTGTATACTTGATGAAAACTTACTCTATAATAGATGCACACCTTTATATGATTATTATATTTATAATTGCACACCTATTATAAGACACTTGTGCACATCTCTATATTACATTTATTCACTCTTAAATACAAGACGCTTGTGCATATTTACTCAACCTACACTTGCTCTCTAACTTACACGATACTTGTGCATTTCCTGCACATTCATATTTACATAAAAGGAAATATAACTCACACTCTAAACTATAACTCAACCCTAATATATTATTTACAAATGTACCATGAAAATACCATGGGATACATTACCATGTACCAAATAATGTAATATACTTCAATATTTTTGAACTACAATGATTCTCCTACATTCACCTATAAACCTACAATCCTGCACACACTACAAGGTGCAACTTCAATAATACAAAACATTCACCATAAAAAATTAACATAAAATAAATTCAAGGTGAAAAGTTATGGTTTTATTAATGTACATGTTGTATATTACAAAGACCCCTCTCTTTTACACAAGTCTCTTATACCTTCCAAACTCTCTTTTTCCTCCTCTCTCTTCTCTTCTTTTATTTTATGTTTGTCAGCCTCTCTCTTTTCCAACAGATTCCTCTTCCTTCTCTTCTTTTTTTTCCTCTTTTTTTTCCTTTTGCATACCACTCTCTTGTCGACTCTCTTCCTCTTCTTACATGAAGGGTTTTTATATGTGATAATGACAATTACATATGGTTAACAATTATCTTACCTATAATTGTTTGGATGCTCTTGCATTAATTCATGCTTGCATTTTCTCTCCATGATGAAGCATGAAATTCTCTTGGAAACTTCAATTACCAAATAACAATACCTCTCAACTTTGATAGCTTTACAATGATTATAGCCAAGAGAACCATGGGATTAAGGGTAAAATTAAGATTCTAATTTAATGGGGAAGAATTACGTTGGATTAGTGCTAACATTAAGATTCTAATTTAATGGGAAATAATTGTATAAAAGGTTAAAAGTTAGCTTTAAGATTCAAATTTAATCTGTAACATTTATTAAATAATTCATAGAAAGTCTTTTGATATAACCTATTATCTCTAGAATTTAAGAATGTTCCATGAAATCTTGTGACCCTAAAGCCCATGCCAGAGTTCACCAAGGGGTCTAATTCCAACAACAAAAGAAAATTATTCCATAAAACTATTTATCTATCAAACAGGGTGAATACATAGGCAAGGGTACATACCCTGATATTTTCTACATAATATCCATTCACTCTATTGGGCACACTCACTACTACTTTGTAAGACATTATGTGGTTTCCCTCTACAATGTATGTATCCACGTGTTTGTTGAAGGATGTGGGATCCATTGCAAAAAATTTAAAGGACGTCTGTGTAATAGGATTGTAGCCATAGAATCTCCACTTCAAGGAAAAATGAGCAGAAGAGTTTTTGCATAATAAGAACAGACTGAGGCCTTGAGTTGATCCTTTGTAATTGGAAAGAGGGAATGAATCAAAGAGAAAAGTGAGAAGTAGGGAAGAGGGAATTAATGAATGATTCTAGTGGGGAAGACTAACACCACACAGTGAATATTTCCATGGTGAACCAACCACTGTTTGGATTTGCATTGTGGTTGTTTATTCCAAAGAAAAATCAAGTAAAAATAAGAGAGACCTATTTTCAAATTCCAATATTATGGTCTTATATTATATTGATAATAACATTCTGCAAAGAAGCCAACATATCTATTGACTTCCATAAGTCTATATAATCATTTGATGTAAAAGAAAAATAGAATTATTGATAGGATATACACCTGGCATCTTCAGAGATTTTTAGTTCACATTCATAAAATTACATACAAACTTTCATTGAAATCTTACTTCAAATAAATTAAAGTTTAAAAACCAGAATGTTTTATCGTGACATAACCCTCCAAAAAAAGATTTTTAGTTCACATTCATAAAAGAACATACAAATTTTCAAAGAAATCTTACTTCAAATAAATTAGAGTCTAGGAACCAAAATGTTTTAAAGTGGCTTGACCCTAAAAAAAAAAAAATGTTTTACTTCGTACTGGTACTCCCCACCCATCAGAGGTAGGATTGTTTACATTTTATCTTTGCATTCATCGCAACTCATATGTAATTTATCATGCAATTAAGAGAGCTGGAAGTAAAACATTATCAATAACAAAATAAAAGAACTCTTTTCCCTTTTCCATCACGAGAACCAGGAATTAGTGCAAAAAATTCTTGTATCTTTCCTAGCTGCCCATGCCCATGGGCATTAAATACAATTAATTTTTAAAGAATGGTTTGACAAAATACAAAGATAATTTTTTTAATCAGCGGACTTTAACATATTAACAGATATTATTAATATTATTAGTTGATAAAGAAATTCAATTATTAAAAAAGTTGGATTTTTAATATTTCTGAAAAACTAATGTCTATTCTGCTTTTTTTTTAAAATAAAGCTTTTTAAGTCAGTTAAGTTTCGTGGCATAACATATTTAGTTTATATATAAGTTAATTTAAATTGAAGATCTGCCTTCATCACTACTTGTGGCAGATATGGTTGGAAAGGAATCGTCGGGCCTTCTTGGATAAGGTTTCTCAGTCATCCTCTGTCCTGTCAAAAATTTTAGCATATGCTAATGAGAATACTTGTTTAGTGCCTGCTGACATCTAGACCTCCAAATCCTTTTGAAGCTTCATTAGGCCAGTCATTAAACTTACCTCTCCCTGATGGCCTCAATCATCCTCAAGCCTGTCCTAGAACCATGATCACATGGACCCCACCCCCCCTAGGGTGGATTAAGTTAAATTTTGATGGGGCATCTAGGGGCAACCCGGTGAAGTCAGGGTGGTGGCTTACTTAGAGACCACAAGGGTGAGGTGCTTGTAGCTTTTGCAGAACATCTTGGAGCTCAAACTAACAATGTGGTCGAAGCAAGGGCGGTTTGGAGGAGCCTCAAGGTGGCGGAGAATTATCCAGGGAAGCTGTTGGTGGAAGGTGATTCTCTTATTATTATAAATCTTCTAAAGAACACTAAGAGAGCTCCTTGGAGATTTGATGACTACATCCATGAAGCAAGGGCTCTAATTCATGACCGACCTGAGGCCATAATTTTGCATACCTTCCGGAAGCAAACATGGCAGTGTGATAGGTCGGCAAATGAAGGCATTGTAGCAACAAATTTGATCACGTGGACTGAAAATCTTCCTCATGGAGTCTCAATGGTGATAGATAATGAAAAACTTTAGATTGGAAGGCTCAAAGTGGATCAATGACAGAAAATGGGGGCATTTTTTAAAAAAAAATTTTGAACCTTATAATGGATTTTGTCATATTTGTTTTTTTTGTTCATGTGACTAGTGTTTTTTGCAGCTGGTGGGGCACTGATATAGGTTTTTTATCTACAAATTCATGCATGGGAAAAATCTTCTTTGGCCTCAAGTATTTCCCAAGGTGTGTTTGGATTCGATGTCGCAAAAAGGCCCTAGCAAGAAATAACAAAGTGTTGGAGATCCCTGACAATGAGGCACCAGACCCCACCATAATAGTCTTGGAGAAGATGACAATTTCATCAGCTCCAACAAGATCAACCAGCTTGAAGAGTCCGTCTGGCCTCATCGGTGCAGATTCGTTGATTTGTGTGATTCCTTAAATCTTCTCGTTTTATAGCCGGCAGCTCCAGGGGCACAAGGAGTCAAAGGCAAAATCTAAATATGATGGCAAGAACGATGATAAGAAGTTAGATGAGGACTACAAGGAAGACCGCTTGGCCTCTTGGTCGTCCATTCTATGGGATGTTTTTTTTTTTTTTGACCATATTCTATTATTTTTATATGGGCACAAGCTACTCCGCATGGTGCTTGCATGATTAGTTTTTGTCTTTGTTAGTTCTTTTTGCGTCTTTCTTTTCCGATGGCCATAATATTAGGCTTCCATAGTTTAGTTTGGTCGTATTCTAATGGAAGAGTAGGTCTTGGCCATTTTTGTTGTCGGTTTAAACTTTTAGGGCTTGGCCTTTGTCCAGTTGGTCAGTGGACCCTATTTTGTAAAATGGTTTTGGGTCAACCAGTTAAAACCCGGTGTTAATTATAATATTCTCTTACTTACCAAAAAAAAATAAAAAATTTGATGAAGTTTGATAAAAATTTGGGTTAGTATAACTAACATTGTATCAATTTATTTGTTAATTTTTTAGAATTTAATATCAGTTTCAACCAAAACACAACTCTTAAGAGTAAATCAACAAAAACATATAAAATTGTATTTTAAAATTAATATAATATAATTTTATTTTATTTTTTAAATTTAGATTAGCATATCAAAAATTACATCACTCTATTTGTTAGAACTTCTAAATTTTTTTATTAATTCAACCAAAACACATATACTAACTAAAAACATATAATTTTACATCTAAAAATTAATATATATATTTTTAAATAATATTTTATAATTATAATAAAAAAATCATATTTACAGGATTTAAAATTTAGTAAAATGTTGTCGAATATTATAACTGTTTTAGAGAATATACTATTAGATCAGAGGTAAATAACCCATCAAAACCCATCACCGCGCAATACAATCATACTCACTTTAGCATTCAATTTGTCTTTGTCTTAAAAGTAATATTATTATTTTTTTTCATAAATAAAACACTCATCGGATAAAGAAAATACAACAAATTTCTATATAATTCCAAAACAACTCAAGAAACAGATACCCGATAGAAAATCCACTAGCAAAACAAAATATGGGTTAATGCCCCAACTTGAATTATGGATTGGGGTCGAAGGCGAAACTACACATGAACACATCTCCATCATCTCCATGGAAGTTTCAACCTTGTTCTTGTGCAGAAGACGTACGGCACACAATGACAATTCGCATCGAAAACCAGCCAGTGTGCAGAAGACGTAGGTCACACAACTGTATTCACTTTGTCTGAAATACGTTTGAGTCCAAAGAGTTAAGAATTGGTCAGACGACAACATAACATTCCACTCTTTGCAGACACAACGAAACGCGCCACAGAATTCAATGGAAGATATGCAAGTACGGTCTCGAGTATGTGCTCGGGCAAAGCGCAAAGACATTCAGAGGCCATTTTCGTAGAAAGCAAGCTTGACTAGACTAGTCAACGAGAGAGAAGCCGTTTGTTCGAATTAATACCGTTGAGATGCAGACGGTGTAGTTTTGAATTTTTATGACATCATAGGTTTATTTAAAAAGGATAAGTAATCGAGTGTAAAGGTCGATTGGTAGTCCAGTATTTGGCCGTTTCGAATTGAAACGGTTAGGAAACTAAGATTAAAAAAAAATGGTTAAGAAACTAAGATTAAAAAAAAAAATTAAAAAGGTTTAATTCTGACAATAAAAATAATCCATAATATTTATTAAATTTCTTAAATTATTTTAAAAAATATATTAAAAATATAAATTTTAATATTTAAAACCATATTATATAACCCCTTCCAAACCTGCTAAGTAAACAGGAACCAAATTTAAATCGGATGGTATGCACACCCAAACATGTTGCAAATCTAATTGAAAAGCGATGTACTTAACACATCAACAGGTCATCATCACAAGGTCATCACAGAGAATCGTAAAAATGTTATCACCTGATGACAAGATTGAAAAGACATTCAATTCCTAAGGCCCCTAAATCGGCTTTGTTTATCTGTCATGTGATCTTTAAATTGCTTTGTAATTGATTACACTGAGAATAATCTTTCATTCCATGCATCTTCCTATTTAGGGGTCCCTAAATCGGCTTTGTTTATCTGTCATGTGATCTTTAAATTGCTTTGTAATGGATTACACTAAGAATACATCTTTCATTCCATGCATCTTTTTAATGTAAAAATATTATATTAAAAAAATAATAGAATATATATTTTACATAAAAATAAAAATTGTGATGTGATTAATGTTATTAGATTAAAAATCATCCCATCAAAATAAAGTGAGAATTCAAGCAAACAATATACAATTAATCAACATTGCCTGATGGTCAACATAACTAATTAATTACATAATGATTGAGGTTCCATGGGTTTAACTGAAAACTTTAACGCGAAAACGCAATTGTGTTTCTCGAATCCGAAACAATTAGGGTGCAATCCGTAGTGGAATCGCACGGTAAGTTAATTTGGAGCAAGGATAGTTTAAAATGCAGTGGGGTGGATATCGATTCTAATCTGTAGCCTAGAAGAGATAGTCCGAAATATTTGACAAAGGAAACAGTGCAAACTGGATTCCGCTGGATTCAAGACTAAAGTAATCCCGGATTGAAAATCCAGAGAGTTTTAATGATGACGTCAATCCGTATTGAGAGATGTAGCAGAATAGCAATCCGCTAAAAAATACAAAGGGGTGAATACGGAATGCAATCCGCTAAAAAATACAAGGAAGCTAGAGCTGATTGTATTCTGCTTTAAATAATACGTGAGGAGGCCCCAAAATTTAATTACGAGAAATATTTGTGGATTCCCACACTTGGGCTTCAGCAGATTGTAATTTAATAAAGAAACACATTAATAAAGTGAGTGGAATGCGTTATATTCTAATCCGCAAAATATAACATTGGAAGTCATCCGAAATGGGGTTTGTGATAATAAGCTACACACTAACTTTGTAAAGTTAACCTTTCTGTTCACCCAAACAATATAGAGAAGGTAGAATACATTCAAATAATTATATATTACTTATCTTGGAAGTACATCCACAAACCTGCATAAACATGTAGTATATAAATATGGAGGAGATTCTGAATACTTCACTTCAACTCTGGACTTGGCTATTGGCAGTGCTGCTCTCCACTTGATTTCTCTGCCCTTCTACAACTCTGTCTTCCACGTTGTTACATTGTGTTTCTTCTTCTGGTACGATTTTACCCAACCTTGTAGCCTCCCTTCTCTTTACAAAATGAAGGTGAAACAAATATATATCTTGTTAAATATAGAAAATTTTGATTTTTAACAGATCATTCAATGACCTTGTTTATATTAAGCTTTATTGCTTTTTTCTAAGTTTAGATGTTTTTTATAACTTTCTAAGTTTACAAGATTTTTGTAACTGTTTTTTAGTCTCTAGAAATTTCCAGCTTTATCCTTCTAAGGCTATAAATATTTGGCATTTCTCAGCCATGGATATAGAAGAAGCAGTTGAAAAAAATAAAGGAGTGATTTCGGCTTTCTATGTTAATATTTGTAGTTCTATTTTTTATTCATTGCTTTGTTTTTTGGGTTTAGCTATTTTAATATTGTCATGTTATTTATTATATTATTTCCATCATCTGATATCAGAGCTAGGTTCAAAATGTCAATGAATGCTAGTAATATGTAGCTTCAAATTCTAAAATTCAATGAAAAAAATTATGATTTTTGGTGTTTTCAGAAGAAGATATTGTTTAGATCATAGGAGCTATAGGATATGGTGGAGAATGGATACTCAGAACTAGCCGATGTAGCATCCTTAGCCGTGCTCACATAAAATCAAAGAGACATATTGCGGGACAATAGGAAAAAGGATCAGAGAGCATTGTTGTTTATAGTGCAGGGTCTTGATGAAACCCTCCTCCCAAGAGTTACAACTACTACAAAGACAAAAGAAGCATGGGATCTCCTTGCACAATTATTTTAAGGTACGGATAGAGTAAGAACAGTCTAGCTACAATTACTTAGAAGAGATTTTGAAGTTTTACAAATGTCAAATTCATAAATTTTAGGGGATTTCTTTACTCTTGCAATGGGGTTAATTAATCAAATGGTGAAGTTATGAGCAATAAAAAAATTGATGAAAATATTTTAAGATGTATGCCTTCAAAATATGATCCTACAGTTATAGCCATTTACGAATCAAAATATCTAACAACTTTGTCTGTAGATGAACTTATGGGTTCATTGTACACACATGAACATAGAATAAATAAATCCACAAATGAACTATTGGAGCAAGCCTTAAAAAGTAAGGCTTAAATGTGAAAAAAAGGAGAAGTATCAGAAGCATTTCCACAAAGAGGACGAGGAAGAAGTCAAATAGGAAGAGTAGGTCTCTTTCAAAAAAGAGGGAGAGGTCCAAGAAGCAATAGAAGTGATGAAGAAACTAGTAACTACACTCAAGCAAGAGGTAGAGGCAAAGCAAATTTTCAACAAAGAGGTAGAGGTAAAGCAATTTTTTAGAAAAAAGGCAGCAACTCTCAAAGGTATGATAAGTTATCTATTCAGTATTATTATTGTCAAAATTATGGACATATTGCATCTTAATTTCAAAAAAAATAACAGATGAAAGCAAATAGGAAGCTCAATATGCAAATGAAGGTGAATGGCAGGAAGAATATGTGTAGTTAACATGTAGCACAAAAGAGAAAAGAAATGAAGATAAATGGTATGTTGATAGTGGATGTAGTAATCATATGGCAGGAAGCAATGATATATTCCAAGATTTTGATGAGTCTATCAAGTCAGCTATAAATATGGGTAATAATACAACTGCATCGATCATGGAAAAAGGGAGGATATTGCTCAAAACAAAGCAATATGAGAAGAAATTTATTGGTGATGTATTTTATGTACCAGGTTTAAAACATAAATTGTTGAGTGTAGGTCAACTTTTGCAAAAAGGCCACACTGTGAAGTTTGAGAATGGTACATGTTTTATTACTAATGGTAAGAATAATATGATAACCAAAATATCCATGACTGCTAATAAGATTTTTCCTCTTAGCATTGAGATAAATATGCCTTTGAGTTTCAATACCATAGTAAAATATTCACAATGGATATGACATCTTAGATTTGGTCATTTGAATTTTGGTGGACTAAATATTTTGTATAAGAAGAAAATAGTAATAGGTTTATCGCTCATCCAAAGTCCAGATGAAGAATGTGAAGGATGCATCTTTGTAAAACACCATAGAGAACCCTTTACAGTAGGGGAATCTTGAAGAGCTTTAGAGCCATTGGAGCTAGTACATTCAGATCTATGTGGACCACTTGAAGTCACCTCATTAATTGGTATGAGATATTTCTTATCATTTATTGATGACTATGGTAGAAAACTATAGGTATATCCATTGAAAGCAAAATCTGATACTTTCAATAAATTTAGAGAATTTAAAGCAATAGTTGAAAAGCAAAGTGGCTATTTTCTCAAAATTTTAAGGACTAATAGAGGTCGAGAGTACATATCACATGAATTTCAAAAATTTTGTATTGGGAATGGTATAAAAAGGTAGTTAACAGCTAGGTATACTCCTCAAAAAAATGGCATAGCTGAGAGGAAGAACATAACAATTCTAGATATGGTGAGGAGTATGCTTAAAGCTAAGAATTTACCTAAATTTTTTTGGGCAGAAGCATTTTTTTATGTAGGTTATATTCTAAATAGGAGCCCTACAAAGTCAGTTTGGGGTATGACACCAGAAGAAAAATGGAGAAGATTCAAACCTTGTGTAGATCATTTTGAAGTTTTTGGCTGTATTGCTTATCCTAATGTTCCAGATGCACTTAGAAAGAAATTAGATGATAAGGTAGACATGTGTATATTTGTGGGATACAATGAATAATCAAAAGCATACAGACTATACAATCCAAAAAAAAAAAAAATTGTGATAAGTAGAGATGTTAAGTTTCTTAAAGACCAAAAGTGGTGTTGGAAATTTAAAGACAACAATCAACAAGTCAACATTGAAGATGAAGCAGTAAGCCCACACAAAAATTTGGCTAGTACCAAAGGACCTAGAAGTAGTAGCATTCACAAATCAATACCAAAAAGCAACTCTTCTTCACTAGGAAATAGTTTTTCTTCATCAACTACTAGAAGCATATTTTTATCACCCACATTAGAATATCTAGAAAGAAGGCAAAAGACAAGGAGCTTGTTTGACATATATCAAGAAACAATAGATGTAAGTGAAGATGCTTGTCATTTTATATTTTTTGGGGCTGATTGTGATCCCATTACATTTGAACAAGTAGTACAATATGATAAATAGACTGAAGCTATGAATGAAAAAATTGCAGCCATAGAAAATAATAAAACTTGGGAATTGACAGACATCCTAGAGCATAAAAACCCAATTGGAGTAAAGTGGATTTATAAAACCAAGTACAATGAGCAAGGAAAATTGAATAAATACAAGGCTAGGTTGGTAGTGAAGGGCTACAAGCAAAAATCAGGTGTTGATTATCATGAAGTATTTGCACCTATTCCTAGAATGGTTACTATTCGAATAATTTTAGCTCTTTTAGCATAAAAGGATTGGAGAGTCTTTCAAATGGACATCAAATACGAATTCTTGAATGGTGTATTGGAGGATGAAATATACATAGAACAACCACCTAGTTTTGAGAAAGAAGGTTATAAAGGTAAAGTGCTCAAACTAAATAAAGCTTTGTATGGTTTAAAGCAAGCACCTAGAGTCTGGTATGAAAAGATTGAATCATATTTTTTGAAAAATGATTTTGAAAAATGTTCTTATGAGCACACCTTATTCACAAACCAAAATCAGCGAGGAGATGTTATGATGATTTACATTTATGTTTATGATTTGATTTATAATCAAAATAATTAAAATATGCTTAGAGAATCCTCAGTTGCAATGCAAAATGAATTTGAAATGACTGATCCTTGTTTGATGCATTATTTTCTTGCTATTGAAGTCACTCAAAATAGTGATGGGATTTTTATTTCTCGAGAGAAGTATGCCAATGATATATTGAATATGTTTAGGTTGGATAATTGAAAACTAGCAATTACACCTAATTCTATGGGTGTGAAGTTGAGCAAAGAAGATGATAGTAGAAATGTAAATTCTACCTTGTATAAAAGTTTGGTTGGTAGTTTAATGTACTTAACTACAACAAGGCCATATATCATGTACGCAGTCAGCTTGATAAGCAGGTTCATGGAAGATCCTCATGCTACACATTTCTAGGTAGGTATATGAAAGGGACTACAATTCATGGGATTTTTTATGAAAGGAAGGATACCTTGAAGTAAGCTAGTTACATAGACAGTGATTGGGCAGGAGACATAGATGATAGGAAAAGTACTTCAAGATATATTTTTAATCTTGGTTCAGAGGTAATTTTATGGTCATCAAAAAATATAATATTTTTGCATTGTCTACAGTAGAAGCAGAGTATGTTGGTGCCATTTTAGCTAGTTGAAAAGAAGTTTGGTTACACAGGATGCTTGAAGAATTGATGCAGCCCCAAATACAAGAGACCACTATTTTCTGTGATAATAATTTTGCTATTCAACTTTCAAAAAATCTAGTTTTTAATGGAAGAAACAAACACATACATATCAGGTTTCACTTCATCAAACAACTAGTTAAATACAAAGAAATCAAGATTTCTCATTGTAGGTCCAAATATCAAGTTACTGATATTTTGACAAAGCCATTGAAGGAAGAAGACTTTAATATATTGAAGAATATTTTGGGAATGAAAGCCCTTTCTCACAAATTAGATTTGAGGGAGGATTGAGGAGTTATTTTTTATAAATCAGATTTTAGGGAGGATGTTAAATATAGAAAAAATTTGTTTTTAACAGATCATTCAATGATCTTGTTTAGATTAGGATTTATTGCTTGTTTCTATGTTTAGATGTTTTTTATAACTTTCTAAGTTTATAATATTTTTGTAACTATTTTTTAGTGTCTAAAATTTTCCATCTTTATCCTTCTAAGGCTATAAATATTTTCCATTTCTCAGCCATGGATGTAGAAGAAGTAGTTGAAGAAAATAAAGGAGTGATTTGGGCTTTCTGTGTTAATATCTGTAGTTCAGTTTTTTTTGTTCATTGCTCTATTTTTTGGGTTTAGCTCTTTTAGTATTGTCATGTTATTTATTATATTATATCCATCATATCTAGGGTTTCAAGTGAGAGGTGGGAAAGCTCAACAACTATCTAACATGCATTTAACTCAAAATTAGGCTTTCCTTCCAATCATCGAAATGATTGACAATTTCAACTACCTTTAATTAATTCGAATGAAAATAGATTTAGTGAATGGTGCAGTAGGTCAATTTTTCAGAGGTGTCAAATCTAATATAATTTTTTAACACCCTCCTTTAAACCAGATTTCATAAAAAAATTGACACCGAGCATCTCACTCAACCTATCGAAGTCTTCCTTCTTCAAAGATTTTGTGAATATATTTGCAACCTACTCCTTGGACCTAAAAAATAGTAATTGAATCTCATTAAATTTCACCATATTTATGATGAAATAGTATCGAATGTCGATGTGCTTGGTCCTACCATGAAACACTCGATATTTCGATCGTGCTATGGTAGAATTGTTGTCACAAAAAATATTTGTTGCTACTTCCAGTGGATGATTCAGTTCACTTAGAACTCTTCTCAACTAAATAGTATGGCATGTGACTGAGGTGGTGGTAACATACACTACCTCAATAATTTATAGTGTAACAATTGGATGTTTCTTTGAGGACCATAAAACTACATTGTATCCAAGATGGAAGGCATATCTAGAAGTGCTCTTCTGATCATCTATGCTGCCATCCGAATCACTATCTATGTATCCAATAAGTTCAAGTTGGTATTTTTTATTATAATGGATTTCATGGTTCCTCGTTCCATTGACATATCGTAAAATCCTTTTGCCTGCTTTCTAGTGAGTGTTCTTTGGTGACTCCATAAACCTACTGATTAAACTCACTATAAACATCAAATATGGTCTGGTCGCAGTCCAATACATCAAGCTTCCTACTAACCTTTTATAGATAGTTGGATCAATATTTCTACTACAATCTTATTTTCTCAAAATAGCAAACTAGAAAATATGAAAATAGGTGAAATGAAATAGAAAGTAATGGAAAATAAAAATAATCATAGTTTTATTGAATCACTTTTTACACTAAATGCAAAACCAACCAATGGATATATTATATTTATTTTTATTCGATGGATCCAAGTTACACCCTCGTGAATGCTTTTAAATATCTACCCTAGAGTTATGAAGTGAAAGGACATAATGGTCCATTAAATAAGTGAAGTGAATTAATAGTATTTAGAGTTAGTATTAGGATCCTAACATGCCACCCTCCTTAAAAAGAGCTTTGTCCTCAAATATCAAAGTGAGAAGCTTCATCCCTTGTTTTCCAAGTAGTATTTGTTCATGTTCTTGCACTATTTTAATGTCATATTTTCATAAGTAGGGGTATTGTGAAGGTTGAAGGGATGGTGGGGGATAGGTAGGAAGAATAGGAGGATCAGAATTATGAGAGGGAAAAACCTTTTTGGTGCCCTCATGGTGGCATAGATAGAAAATAAGTAGACAACCATTATCTTACCTCATTTACGAATATCTTTCTCCATTCGATGATAAATGACTAGTCGAGAAGAGCCTGATTTTAATTCTTTAGATTATACGTTTAATTCATTATTGTGAATTTTATCCATAAGTCCTCAAAATCCCATTGGATTGTCCTGAGTGTTCGTAACCATTGCACTCCTAAGACAATATCACATCCTCCTAAGGGAATTGCATACATGTCATGTTTCATGGTGTAATCGCCCAAGGTGAGCTTAATATTTTGGCATTTCCCTTTATAGGTGATCTTTCTTTCATTACCAATCATGACTTTGAAATTATTGCAAGGATGTATAAAACATTTATCTTACTTTACCATATGTAGGTCAATCAAATTATGGGTACTACAGGAGTTAATAAGCCCGATAAGTTTTTATCATTTGAAGGATCCTAGAACTTTTATAATTTGGGAAGAAAACTTACCAACAAGGGCATTAAAATAAATTTCTAGTGGATCTTGAGTGCTATCATCGGATGTATCCATCACTACTTCGACTTCAATCTCCTCTATATTATTTTTTTATTGATAAGGAATAACTGCATCCAGAATATATAATTTGGGTGTAATACATTTGTGATTAGGTATAAATTTCTCATCACAATGAAAACAAATGTTATTTTCTTTTCTTTATTTTATTTCCTCAGGGCTGTTACGTTTAATTTGTAGGATTCAGTTACATTTTGAGATGGTTGAAGTATTTTGTGATTCTACTTTATGTGGGTTTCCTAGGTGATGCTAGTTATTGATTGTTTTCTTCCACCATATGGGTTAATGCAATAGTGTGCATCATGTTTGTAGGATTGAGCATTTGTACTTCTAATCAAATCTATTCCTTTAGACCACTAATGAAGCAAGTTTAGAAGAATGATGCATCTATCCCCGATGTAAGGCTTACCAATTTATTGAATTGAGCTTAGTACTCTCTTACTGTCATGGTTTGACAGAGTTAAGAGCCCATGTGAAATCTTCAAATTGCCTGGGCCAAATTATACCATTATATTTTTTATAAATTTTATTCATGTAGGGGTGCCATTTATCTTTTTGTACCATTTGTACCATTTATTAGTGATTCATTCTAGGTGGAAGGATGCAATGCGAACCTTTTGGCTCTTAGGGATTTGATAGAGTGAGAAGTATTGGTCATCTCAAAAGATCCAATTTGTGGGGTCATGTTGTAGACACCAAAACAGCACCAATCCGATTATGTGACCGCAAACACTGATCGCTTTGACAAACACAGCCCCCAGGGCAGCCCTCAGAGGTCAAACAGTGGTCCTAACCACTTTCATAGCAATTTTGTAAGGTCAAGAGGCAATTTGGTACATTTAGACACTTTGCTCAGTATTCGTCTCACCCAGGGACGAATACTAACTGGGATTCGTCTCACCCAGGGACGAATTCTGAAATCGTCTCACCCAGGGACGAATTCCAAGTTTAACGGGAAAAAAGAAGAATGGCGCCAAGTGGCAGCCCAGGACAGTCAGTTGATGACTCCTGCCTCGCACGCGTGTGTGGGTGGACAGATAGGCCGTTAGAGGACTGTCACAAGGGCGATTATGAAAGCCCAAGTCATGGAGGACTCCCCTCCCTCATGGGAAGACTTGACTGCCACATGGCACCTATGACCAACACATGGCACTTATGCTTCCCTCTCAAAAGAGACCCCATGGGTCTATAAAAGGTGGGACTTTTCTCACCCAAAAGAGACAGATTGGAGGCGATTCTAAGCAACGAAGTGTTGTCCGATTGAATACCCACTTGCATCCTTTTGATTCACCTTCTCACATCCACTAATCTCTTTTGCAAGAGAGGTTATTGGGTGGCTTTTGGAAGCGTGGATCCAACCCAAATCCAACATTTGACCACCTTACACCACCAATTTGTAGACATCCCAATCCTAA
Source organism: Wollemia nobilis (assembly GCA_028583015.1). NCBI lineage: Eukaryota > Viridiplantae > Streptophyta > Pinopsida > Araucariales > Araucariaceae > Wollemia > Wollemia nobilis. The sequence goes on along the minus strand of JAQPPZ010000371.1, from coordinate 1,484,049 downwards.
GAGGTTTTGGGCCCATCCCTAGTGGATTGGCGCCAAGATCAAGTGCCAACGGTGGGAGGCCCACTTGGGCACCCCCGCACTTTCTAAGTTTTATTCCAAAAGCATTCTAGATTATTGTTTCAGGTTGCATCTCATGTTATTCTGTTTGGTTAACTCATAGCTTCAATTTCATAACATTTTGATCAGATTTTATCATGCCTTTTGTCGCTTTGTTGTCCTACTAACTTGCAGGTGGCGACATCGAATTCCCGAGGATAGAGGCCAAATTGGGAGAATCCGACCATCTGGGTCATCCCAAAATGGCCCCAATTACATAACCCCTCTATTTGCAGGTGTTTTGGAGGTCTCGAGATTCGACATTGGAGCAGTACCACTTCGGCTTTTCCAACACAGTAGAATTCGTCTCACCCAGGGACGAATAGCAGTCAGAATTCGTCCTGCCCAGGGACGAATTCCAGTTGAAGGCAGATTGGCCGACTGTTTCAATGGCAGTGGCCCTCTGGTGATGTCTTCTGTCCTCTGTCAGGTTTTCAGGTCATTTAGAGTCATTTTGTCTATCGATTTGGCTAATTATTTACATGCATCTTTTGGCGATTTTAGAGAACAAACACTTACTATTTGCAACAGGTGCTACTGACATCTTTGTTGTTTCTTTGTTCGCAGGAGGAGCAGCAGAGGTTAAGGACTCATCAACATCAGCGGCGACATCATCTTGGCCCGCCCATTTCAAGTGTGGGCACGCGGAAAGAGGAACCTTAAGTCTCGATTGTAATCAAATTCTTTTAACGCTCCTAGCCCCTGAAAAGGGAGGAGGCGTCTTTGTAACAGAGATCAAGAGAGTTTAATGAAAGGGCTGTGTTTTCTCCATTTGCTTGTATCTCATTTCAATGCGTCTCTTTCATTTCATGCATTCTACATTTTTAGGACTTAAGCGTATTTGATTTTGAATGCATCGCAAGTAGTGTTTCCTTCGCCCGAAATCTCGTGCTTTCAGTGGCGATCACGGTGGGACCCTGTTCCCTGGTTTTTAAGATCACAGAAACTGATTAAATTTTTGTGTTTTGTGCTTGACAGGTACATTTTTTTTGTTGCGATCGTTATTCGTCTCTCGATCGTGACGAATTCTTTATCGTAATTCGTCTAACCTCGAGACGAATTCAAATTCGTCTCTCGCGGGGACGAATTCCGTTCCGAAATTCGTCTCACAGAGGGACGAATTCCTTCCTATAGATTTTCAGAGCAGAAATTCTATCGCAACCGGTCCAGGCAGAGAAGAGGTAGGGATTTTTATAATCTCTATTAAATTTTTCTGTTTCTGTTCCTGTTCCTTTGATTGTTTTCATTTTATCCTGCATGCTTAGGGAAAGTCATTTATGCTTGTTTCATTTTCGCTAAATAAAATGAATCCCACACACTTCACGCAATAACTTTAAACCAAGGAGCTGGTCGTAAGACCCCAGCCCTTGAGCAAGACCAACGGTGGGTTCATCACCACCTTGGCTTAGCTTTGCATCCATTTCCCCGATTGTCACTGTTGTTAGGCGTAAATCCTGACGAAAGCCGACCGAGTGTCACTGGGGTGATTCCCATGCGCGCGAGGATAAGTCTTCTATGGTAGGTGTCATTAACAGGACAATCCCCCTTTCCGTACCGCCTACGTACCACGTACCTTCTGCTCTCACGTACCTATAGTCTCCCTCTCGTAAGGGCGGGTATATAGAGAGGTTGGTATATCGGCCTGGTTGGTATATTGAAGGGGCGACCATTTTGGGAGTTATATGAGCCTTCATTATGCATTTAAACGTTCTTCAAAAACATTCAAAAACAAAACAAAACATCAAAATGCACTAAACCAGTTTAGGACACACCATTAATCCTTAAAAGAGATAATCACGGTTTGTGTATGTGTGTGTTCATTTCTGCTTAGTGTAGACAAAAAGAAAAATCATCATAAACAAAAGATAAAAATCTATGCATTTTGTCATTCGCTCCAAAAAGCTCCAAGGATTCCTGCAATCGCTTGGTCATCCCCAAAAGGCCCCAAAGGTGTCCATGAACCCTTTGGTCAACCCAAAAGCACCCCAAATGTGCCCATAAGTGATGCGGGAGCATCCAACAAAATATGGGAAATCTTATATTTTTCCCTAAATTTTAGTGCATCTTGCCGAGGCCATAACTTCTCAACCGTAGCTCCGATTGACTTGAAATTTTACAGGGAGTTAGTTGGGATAATTTTAAACAAATATGATTCCCTAGAATCCTATTTGCCCAGAAAAGTCAGTTTTTGGGGCCAAATTCCATCATCTAGTGCCCCGAAATTAGGTTCTAAAATTGCGTGCCCAATTTTTTACACTTTTTGAGCTGTTTGGATGTCAATATCTCCTAATGTATTTAGAGTTAGGACTTGAAACTTCATTTTTGTCTTATCTACTATAATAGGGATGCGCACACCAATTTTGGGCCCCATCTGACTCATTTCAATTTTTAGGGTTTTTAGAGAGACATCGTCATGGTGCTCACCCGTAGCCAAGCCCAATCACGGGCGGAGGCTATGGGGAATATCCAAGGAGGCACGAGTTACAATCCCAAGGACTTGGTCATACCACCTTATCGGTCTGGCCTACAAAAGAATCCATGTCAGAATCCTCGGTGGGGTATGCCCATTCAAAACAGCCCCTTTCGGGAAGACGCTTTACATGTAGACCTTGATGTAAATAGAGAATCGCCTTCTAAGGTTAGACATGAGTGGCCACAGCATGATGAAGTGCTAGAGAGGCACACTATCCATTTGGAGGGACAACGTGGATATGGCGTCCCTTCTTTACCTCCCATCAAGACAGAAAGACAAAATCCAGAGCGCAGGGCTCCTTACACAGGGCGAGCTAACTCCGCCCGCCCCTTCCAAACCCATGAAAGGGAGTACGAGGAAAGCCATCGCATTCCTCGAGGACAACAAACAGCGTGGGAACCTTGCATTTCCGCACTTGCTAGGTATCATGATCATACATCGAGGCCAGAGCCTCGAGTAAATGTCGCCTACCTCGATAGAGGGAAGCGACCCATTGAAATTTTAGATCATCAAGATCGAGGCAAACACATAGGAGAAACATTCGAACCTCCTGAGCAAAATAGGGTAGACCAAATTGACCCGATAGTCGCCAGACATGCCACCCGTCAAGCCCAAATCACGCGGCTTAAACAAAGTCATCAGGAGATAGAGTATCGACACCGCTTGGATAGAGAGCGCATGCAACGCGAAGCGGATGAGTTACGCTATGAACTACCTGAGAGGGGGCCAACCCCTCACACCCAAAGAGCCGAACAATATGAGAGGCATAATCCGTTGGTGCAGGACAGGTCTCCACGACCTCGTCAAGCTTTGCCTCCGAGACCTTATAGACCCGAGAGGGAGGCCACTCCCCGAAACAATGATGGGTACCTTCAGCAGGGATTCAATCAGGGTCATAGGTCTCGCCCAGAGACTCCTCAAGAATTTTATGAGGAGTATGAACCAGAAATAGAATATGCTGAAACTCCCCATCAAGGCGGGAGGGCTGCCATTCGGCCACCCCTCCATAGGCCTCCAGTCTCCCATAACTCACAACGGGAGCAAACAAAAGAGGAAGAAATAAAATCTTCCGATGCATACAAAGCGCTATTAGAGCGTTTGGAGTCTGTGGAGACAAAAGCTTTTGGGCATCAAAAACCCACATTACGTCAACTCCGCAGTCATCCAGTGCATCCCTCAGTGCCTACACCTCTTTACCCCGAACACTTCAAGTTGCCTCAATTGGCAGTCTTTAAAGGTGAAGAGGATGCACAAGAACATGTTACAAGATTTCTAAGCCAATGCTTCGGCATCCAAGATAATGATGCATTGTTGCTTAGGACATTCATAACCACATTCGCAGGCCCTGCCTCGGATTGGTTCACACAATTACCCAAACACAACATAAGCAACCTAGATCAATTAGTAGATGCGTTTCTTGAACGCTTTGCCTTCAACACAAGGAAGAAGGCATCACTGAGTGATCTGGCTAGCCTCAGGCAATTTGAGGAAGAAACAATGGCAGCATACGGGAATCGATGGAGAGCTTTGCTTTCTAAGTTACCTTACCGTCCCCCTATGTCTGATCTCACATAGATGTTCACAAAAAGTTGCTTGAAATCGATCTCTGGGCTATTGCAGCTGTAGCAATACGCCAGCTTAGAAGAAGCTTTGGCACAAGCCAGAGTTATAGAAGAGATCAAAATAGGCGAAGGCGCAATCGCCAAGCCTAAAAAGAAAGAGTGGAATAAAACCACTAAGACCGGGACAACGCAATCACAACACGCTGCGGTTAACCAAGTTGCGATAAATGTTCCCGCGCTCGTGCAAGAAATGCAGCCCCAAAAGGCTAATTACCGGGCAAGTGCCTCCCGGTTATGAAAGAGATAATAGAAGACAGGAGCGGAATCAGCAGCGTCGCCCTAGGTGACAATTCACCCCTTACACGGAGTCCAGGGACTCCCTATTTGACCGCTTGTCAGCGGCAAATTTAGTCACTCTGCCATAAATCCAAACTATAGACCCTAACGCTCCTAAGCCTAGGGGATACAGAGAGGAATTGTATTGTAGATTCCATAGGCGCAGAGGACACGACTTGAATGGATGCTGGAAATTCAAAGAATTAATCCAAGATTTGATCGACAATAGAACATTGGTCGTGGACAACCCCATAGCGCCAAATAATCAACAAATGGGGGTATTCAAGGACCCTTTGCCTGCCCACGAAGCACAGGCAAAACCTCTCCAGATTAACGAGGTGCGACAGAATCTTCCCATGCAAGGATTTGTGGGAATGATTAGTATAGTGACAAGGAACAAAAAGTACCCAGCAGTTGCCCCCGAGGTAGCTACGAGGGAAGTTCCGACAACATCGCAGCCTCAACAACGCCCAATGCAATTTTCCTCCGCCTAGACCCGAGGTCACGATACGGACCAAACTCACGCAGAGTTTGCGGACCACATCGGCTAGGCTGTCCATTTACGAGCTTATTCAACAATCGACACCCCATAGGGAAGCTCTTATGGACATTTTAAAAGCCATCGAATTACAGCCTCACGAAGCAAATTCTTTCAACAACTTCGTGGGACATGTGAAACGATGTACGGAGCCGGTCATCACCTTCAGAGAAGATGAAGTCAAAACAATATCGAATGACATGGCAGATCCACCCCCGCACGTTATCGTGCGGGTCAATGGGATCCCGTACAAGAGAGTGTTGGTAGATACCGGCTCGTCCAAAGAACATCATTACCACTGTAGCCTTAAAACATTTGAAGTCGCTAGCCTCTCACATCACAGCCTCCACGTACACACTGCGAGCTTTCAACGATGCAATATGCTCGACAGTCGGCACAGTTGTTCTGCCTATCCAGGTAGGACAAAAGACAATACCTACATTGTGCCATGTGTTGGAAGGCGAGATGGCTTATAATATACTGCTAGGGCGGCCTTGGATCAGGGACATGAAGTGTGTCCCTTCGATCGCTCACCAGTGCTTAAAGTATGCTTTTGAAGGAGAAATACATGTAGTCCCAATGGACTTAGAGCCCTTCAAGTATTGCAATGTGGTACAATTCATGCCTCAATCGACCCTCCCTTCAACGCATTTGGATTTCCAGTTAAATCCATCTAAACAGGGTCCAATACCGCAGGCACCACTGGTGACCAAATCAACAAAATCCCAGCCAGGTGAGTCTTCATCATCTGCTCCTTCATTATCAATGCCACTTGCCATGGCCAAACAGAAGGACAAGGGAAAATAGATCATGGAAGAGGCTAAGCCCCTAGAAGAGGGGTTGCCCACAATTTCAACGGTATCAACGAAGAAACACCTCACACAGCAAAAGCGGAGACTCCTAAAATGCCGAACATGGAATGGACTCAGGAAGGACTCCCGTTTCCTCCCACCCAATCATCAACAATCACTGTCGAAATGGCCAATACGGGCCTGGGGGAGTATTTAGTGCAAAATGTTGTGGCAACCCCCGCATTGGAGTCAGTACAGGACATGGGAAGACCTCGCCTTCCCATAGGGACACTTGTTCCTCTAGGCTACCCACCAAACCAGAAGAATTTTGTGTATGGGGGCCTTGATCATGGTCTTGAACCATGCAAACAAAAGGAAGCAGACGAAGAGCCTTTTGTTGAAAACATCAACTATCTGTCAAACCCAGAATTTGCCCTAAAATATCTCGACCAATGCAATTGGCATGGATACGGGCTAGGCAGATATGAGCAAGGGATGCGTGTCCTTTGCCAACCAAGATATCAGATGCCATATGATAAGTCAGGAGTAGGGTTCAACCACCCCCGCCCTTAGACATCTTGGTCAAAAATATGCAAGGCCTAGAAATAGGCAACAAGGGGGGATTGGCACCAGATCCTTATGCCAACCCAAATACAGAATATACCTTGGGAGATTACCTCCCATGGTCAACAAACACCCTTGGCAACAACAGTAATCCCTCTCCTTTGCTAGAGAGAGGTGAAAGTTCAGAGATTAATCCTCAAAGAGAACATCAACGGCTTCCGGACATCTTTTTGAAGCTATTCCCCTTAGAGGTTCCAGTTGAATCAACACAGTGTCAAGAGAATCAGGTCCCTCCACCAAGAGTGGAACAACCGCAATGGGACCAGATTAACTTATTGGAACAAGGAGAGCCCTCAACGTCGCAAGCAACAGTTGCTGAAGAGAATGAACATTTTTGGGTCTCCGAAAGTGATTCAGAAGATGAGACTGAGATGGACTATCTCAGACATGCGCGACGACATTACCGCCCTTTAACTCATGAAGATCTAATGGGACAGATGGGCATACGGTTAGGGCATGAATGGTGGGTAGACCCAGCGGGGTGGGACCTAGTGTTGGATCCATGGCTCCAAATTCACGATGAGCAACGTCCACCTCGAGACCCTATCATGACATCAGTACCAAGGGAAGACCCCGTCTTCCTATCAGCACATAGGGCTGATCCGTTCATACCCGTCCCTACAGAACCAGATCCAGAGCATAGGGAGCACCCAGAATGTTCGAGCTATAACACCCACGGTAATGGAGACCAAATTCATTCCATCCACATGATCTCCATTGATTTGACCGCACCCATCCGCAATCCGGCCGATCCATCACGGTCATTGCATCTAGACATAGATGCCATCGACTGGGATCACGTCAATTCACCTTTATCACCATCATAGTACTGGCCTTTCGGTGAAATGCCTCATTTTACCCCAAGGACAACTCAAGATATCTTTCAGGCTGAAGAGGGACCCGAGGTTCCAAACGCAGATTTAAACTCAGCCAATGATATCCATTTGATCCCGACTCCACATCAGTTGGAGGACGGATCCCACATGTCAGTCGAGGAAACGACTGACGTAGACATCGGCTTAGACCCAACGAATCCACAGATTATCAAGTCAGGGGTAAGTCTTATCCCCGAAGAGCAAGCCGACTACATTACCCTTCTCAAAGCGAAGAAGGAGGTTTTTGCATGGTCATACAGAGACATGCCGGGACTAGACCCGCAGCTAGTCACGCATAATTTAACGCTTGATCCGACAATCAAGCCCGTAAAGCAAAAACTACGAAAGATGCACCCAAAAGTGGCCTTGATGGTCAAAGATGAATTGCAAAAGCTGTTGGATGCACAGTTTGTCATCTACGTGGATTATCCGCCATGGCTGTCCAACATGGTTCCCGTCAAGAAGCCCGACGGGAGGATTCGCATATGCACCGATTTTTGAGATCTAAACAAAGCGAGTCCTAAGGATGATTTCCCCTTGCCCAGCATCGACGCATTGGTAGACGCTACAGCAGGTCACGAAATGCTTTCCCTAATGGATGGTTTCTCAGGATACAATCAAATTCGTATCAATCCTGAAGACCAACTAAAAATGGCGTTCACAATGCCTTGGGGGACATTTTGTTATAAGGTCATGCCTTTTGGCCTTAAAAATGTTGGCGCTACCTACCAACGTGCCATGACATATATCTTCCATGATTACATGCACAAAACTTTGGAAGATTACATGGATGATTTGTTAGCCAAGTCTCTTTTGCGCTCAGATCATCTCGGTGACTTAAGCAAGATTCTCGATCGCCTCATAGAGCATAAGGTCAGACTGAATCCCAAGAAGTGCGTATTTGGCGTCACATCTAGAAAACTCTTGGGTTTTATAGTCTCAAAATGAGGCATCGAAGTGGACCCAAAGAAAGTCAAGGCAATCCTTGAAATGGCTCCCCCAACCACTATCAAGCAGCTCGAAGTCTGCAAGGAAAGGTCGCATCGATTAAACGCTTCATAGCGCAATTATCTGACAAATGCCGACCCATGAACAAATTATTGCACAAGGGGGTTACATTTCACTCGGGATGACGAGTGCCAGTCAGCCTTTGATGAAATCAAACAATACTTGGCTTCGCCGCCGTATTGGCACCACCTAGACCAGGAGTGCCATTCTACTTATACATCTCAGCTATTGAGGTGGCACTGGGCGCCATGCTAGCCCAAAAGAATGAACTTCACAAAGAACAGGCTACTTACTATCTTAGCCGCACCCGGTCAGTTACGAACTTAACTATGCCTTTCGAGAAACTCGCTTGGCAAGTGGTGTTTGCTACCAAAAAGCTACGCCACTACATGCTGAGCAACACTACGTATGTTGTGTCTAAGGAGAATCCATTGCGATACATGATGAGTCGTACTTATCATAGTAGTCGCACGGCGAAATGGATCATGTTGTTGATGGAATTTGACATAGAGTTTATTGGACAAAAATCTATCAAAGGACAAGTCATAGCCGATCAACTAGCAGAGGCTCCTCTTGAAGACGATCAGCCTCTGGTCATAGAACTACCCGATGATGGGGTCTTCCATGTCTCAGAATCGCCAGATTCTCGATGAGCCCGAGTCACAGGACGACATAACCCTATTCTTCGATGGTTCTAAATGTGAGCAAGGTGGTGGCGCGGGAATTGTATTCTTCACACCGCAGGGTGCTCCAATGCCCCTGTCATTTAAATTAAACTTCCAGTGCACCAACAATAATGCAGAATATGAAGCCTTGCTCCTAGGTCTTCAGACAAGAATCGCCATGAACATCAAAAGATCGAACATCTTTGGTGATTCACTGTTAATAGTCAATCAAGTCAAAGGGGTATATCAATGCAAATGCCCAGTTTCGAAGGCCTATAAAGCCCTCGTGGACAAATTCTTGGCAAAACTTGAGTGGTATGACATCGAGGCACTCCCTCGATCATCGAATCATTTTGCGGACACAATGGCCTCCTTGGGGTCACTAATCCCGCAAGACCTTTCCGGTGATATGACAACCATTCAAGTCAAAACCTTATCGCAATCCATGATGGAGCGTGCAAGCTCAGACTTGACGCCAGGAATCCACATGATCCAGATTGAACCATCCTCGGATAAGTTCTTTCGAATCCGAGATCGTCTGAAACGTGCCAACTGGGGGTCCTTGTTTTCCCCCACTCCCACTAATAGCAACACAACGCTATTCTTACAAGTTCTATCCCATTCAGCATTTGTTAGGGAAGAACTTCAAAAGGGATTGGTTGTTCATACTGTCGAGGTTTTCGATCAACAGGACTGGTATTTACCCATTAGAGACTACCTCAAGTTAGGTAATCTTCCCTTTGGATTGACGCACGCCGCAAAACGAACATTCAAGCAGAAAGCGGCTAAGTATGTCTTGATAGGAGACATTTTGTATCGTCGCAGCTATGACGGAATTCTTCTTCGTTGTTTGGACCAACAAGAGTCCACTTGGGCAGTCGCCCAAGCGCACGACGGTACATGTGGTGGCCACTTTAGTGGTATGGCCATTGCAAAGCGCATTCTTCGCATGGGATATTATTGGCCATCTTTAGAGCGAGATTGTTGCGCATATGTCAAGAAGTGCGTGAAATGTCAACATCATGCCAATTTGATGCACGTACCTTCCCAGGCCTTGCAGGCAGTCCAGTCCGCTTGGCCATTTTTGCAATGGGGCTTCGATCTAATTGGAAAGATCTCCCCTGCATCATCAAGCCGTCACACGTTTATCATAACGGCCACAGAGTATTTTACTAAATGGGTGGAAGCAATTCCGTTAACCTCTACGACAGGACCCCGCATTGTGGAGTTCATCTTGCATAACATCATATGTCATTTTGGTATTCCATCCAAAATAATCTCGGATAATGGGCCATCATTCAAGAACAAAGACGTGCGTGCTTTGACCACAAAGTACAAAATTCAGCACAGCTTTTCAACACCCTATTATCCGCAAGCAAATGGGCAAGCAGAGGCGTCAAACAAAACGCTAGTCGCCATCCTTAAAAAGACGGTCGCAGACAGTCATAAGGATTGGCACATCCAAATCCCACTTGCCCTTTGGGCTTATCGCACTAGCATTCGAACGCCAACTGGGGCAACTCCATTTTCGCTGGTGTATGGCTCAGAGGCAGTAATGCCTCTCGAGTTGGAAATTCCTTCCCTGTGCATATCAATGCAGGAGTTCATCGATGATGACACTATGCGGCAGGCCCGGTTAGACCAACTTACGTTGCTTGACGAACGACGCGTTAATGCTCTCGAGCACTTACGTATCTACCAAGAGCGGCTTAAGAAAGCTTACAACATGAAAGTTCACCTAAGGGACTTTCGGGTTGGTGATTTGGTTTTGAAGGAAAACCAACGGAACTCTAATTTGTCGTCCCACCTAAGGGACAAGTTCATGGCAAATTGGTTAGGTCCATATGTCATTGATAGCAAAATAGGACCCGGGACGTACCGGCTAGCTTCTCTTGATGGTATCAAGGAAACAGAACCCTTGAATATCAGTCATTTGCGACCATTTTATATCTAAGAGAGCCATATCCCAAAAATGCTCCAAGGATTATCGCAATCACTTGGTCAAACCAAAAATCTCCAAGGATTATCGCAATCACTTGGTCAAACCAAAAAGCTCCAAGGATTATCGCAATCACTTGGTCAAAACCAAAAAGCTCCAAGGATTATCGCAATCACTTGGTCAACCCAAAAATCTCCAAGGATTATCGCAATCACTTGGTCAAACCCAAAAAGCTCCAAGGATTATCGCAATCACTTGGTCAACCCAAAAAGCTCCAAGGATTATCGCAATCACTTGGTCACCTCAAAAGCTCCAAGGATTATCGCAATCACTTGGTCAACCCAAAAAGCTCCAAGGATTATCGCAATCACTTGGTCAACCCCAAAAGCTCCAAGGATTATCGCAATCACTTGGTCACCCAAAAAGCTCCAAGGATTATCGCAATCACTTGGTCACCCCAAAAGCTCCAAGGATTATCGCAATCACTTGGTCACCAAAATGCTCCAAGGATGTCCACAATCACTTGGTCAAAAATAAAAAATAATCAAAAACAACAAAAATTTGCATCTCATTTCTAGGCATACTCAAATTCATCAATAGAGAGCTCTTCTCGCACTTCATCTTCATATTCACAAAAATCAATCCATCAAAAATACAAAAATATGTAGCCGCATTAAGCATTGCATCCATACATTGCATATTTGTGGTCGTATAGGTCAAAGGCACCATAGGCTGTAATTGCTCTGCTAGTCCATCTTGTTCCACACTGTTCCATTTTACAAAAACAACAAAAACACCATGCATTGCTTTTACCACACTAGAGTCGGTGGTCTTTTAATGTATCAAGAGTTTTCGTGATTCAGTCATCATTTTGCTCTTTAGCCATGTAATGTATCAAGTCAAACAGATTTTACGAAGGTAGAGTTACACTTGAAATACACCTTGTTACGTAACATCCCAACACAAACTAAAAAAACATAAAACAATTCCCGAGTTGTGTGAACGAAAGATGAAACCTGTAGGGTAATCCAAGTCACCATAAGCGAAACGGTTATCGTGCTCATCCCCCTGTGCGAATGACCCCAAGAATGCTGAGAGTTGGCAAAAGGACAAGCATCCTCCCTACCCAATTCCCTAAGAATCCCTAGTTCTCAATAGTTGCAAAACATCAAAAATTTGCAAAACATCAAAAACTCAAATATTTGACATCCTACAGTGCACACATCAAACGGCACAAACGATAGTGATTTTCATCACTCCATATCCCCAATCCCTTGCTCAAAAGAAAAACAAATCAAAATAAAAAGTGATCTTATCACTACAAACGAGCAAGTATCCCAATACAATTGAAGAAAAGAAGGGAGTTGAACTTGAATCCTTGGAACTCTCAGCATTCTAACAGGTCATGAGGCAAGCCTCAGTACCGGTTTGGTTGATAGCCTATCGGTAACTGGCGGTAAACTTCTCGCATGACGATATATCTGTCACATTAACTTGCGTACAGATCAATGTTTGCATGTGGATGAGCTAGCTTATGGCATCCTGGATAACACCGCAGATTAATCTAACTGAATTCAACAAAGGAGTTAGTGGAGCTAATTAGGTGATCCTCGATACAGGTTCGGTTGAAAGCCCATCTGGCACTGGCGGTATCCTGACAAATACCACATAAATGAACTCAATTGCACACACAGGGATGTGAAATAGCTTGGTCAAAAACAAGTCCGATTCATACCTTGTTCAAAAGTCTTGTAAGATAAAGTACATTCGTGGCTAGTGAGTTAAAAACCGTCTGAGTCTCAGAAAACCTTAGCTACATTTCTAAACCAACTGTGCTACTTTTCATCCTTACAATACCATCAAAAAATACAAAAAAAAGAAAAACCACATGTATACATACAAAGTCATGCATCACAACAATCGCCTAAAAACAAAATAACAGAGTTCTAAACAATCTATGGTGCCATAGCCAAACATCACAAATCCCATTCATCCATTTCATCTCTGCATATCACATATAAATCAAAAACATTTGTATTCATCATAGCATATGCATCCATCAAAATAAATCAACATGCATACATCCATATTCATCAACCATCATGCATAAGATCAAAGAAAATCAAAACAACAAAACAACAAAAAAATGCAACACAAACAAAAAGCAATAAACATTGCTAGACACAAGTGCTCTTGCACTTAACCTCTTGGCATAGAAAAATTGATGTCGGGGTTTTAAATTGTCACTCTCCTACTTCCCCAAGAAGGCTACCATAGCTGGACCGCTCCACGGGAAGATGGGTTTTTGATGATTTCACCCCATTATGGCATCACCAAAAGGGTTAACACCCACCAAAAACAGGTCCAAATGTTGGAAAAATTGCACATGCTTAAACGGTAAACCCTCTAAAGGCACCCTTGCACAAGTCATCTTGGGTCAAGCGACTCGTCGCTTTTCTCATGAAGGTCATTCCCTCATCGATTCGTCGCTTGAGGGGGTAGTCACACTTAGTCACCAATCAACAATCACACACCCAATTAAGGAAAATGACATGCATTCAAAGAATCATTGACAAAGACAATTACGCTCCTGCTTGGGGCAGTAAACAAGCAACAATCAAATCAATCAAACACTTGGCATTTCGTGAATCATGAACACAAGGTTCCCCTGAGGATAAAAGGTTGCGCCCTTTGCCTAATCATGATTGATCAATGTCCAAGCTCAAGTCACACCTCACCAAAATAGGTTAACACTTGAAATCAAACTCCCTAGCTCGTCAGAAGCAAGGATTCAAGAATGCATGCCCTTTCCATGCTTGGGGCATCAAAATTTGGTTAGGTTACCAAGAAACCCTAATCATTAGTGCTTTGGTTATCTATTTTTGCTCGGCGCTGCGCTATGCACAACGCATCCCAAAAAGGGGCATCTGTAGACACCAAAACAGCACCAATCCGATTATGTGACTGCAAACACTGATCGCTTTGACAAACACAGCCCCCAGGGCAGCCCTCAGAGGTCAAACAGTGGTCCTAACCACGGAAGCACGAGATTCCGGTCAAAGGAAACACCAAGTGCGATTGCATTCAAAATTAAGTACGCTTAAGTCCTAGAAATGTAAATTGCATGAAACGGAAAAGAGACACATTGGAAGAGACACAATCAAATAGAGAAAACACAGCCCTTTCATTAATTTCCCTTGATCTCTGTTACAATGATGCCTCCTCCCTTTTCAGGGGCTAGGAGCGCAAATAGGGTTTGATTACAATCGCTGAATGATTCCTCTTTCCGCGTGCCCACGATTGCAATGGGCGGGCCAAGATGATGCCGCCGCTGATGTCGATGAGTTCTTCGCCTCTCGTCGCTTCTCCTGCGAACAAAGAAATGACCAAGACGTCAGTAGCACCTGCTGCAAATGAAAAGCATTCTCTCTCTAAAACCAACGAAATATGCATATGAATATTTGCCTGAAACAGTGAAAACAATGAATCCAAATTGCTTCAAAACTTGACAGAAGGTAAGAAAAGTTACCATAAGGCCACTGCCACTGAGGCAACTAGCAAATCCACCTTAAACTGGAATTCATCCCTGGACAGGACGAATTCGACCGTAATCCGTCCCCGGGTGGGACGAATTCTTCCGAGTTGGAGAAACCGACCCGTCGTCGCTCCAATGTCGGATCCCGGGACCCGCAAAACGCCCGCAAACAGGGGGTTAGGTAATTGGGGCCATTTTGGGACGACCCAGATGGTCGGATTTTCCCAATTTGGCCTCCACCCTCGGGAATTTGACCTTGACACCTGCAAGTTAGCGAAACGACAAAGCAATACAAAACATCCTAAAATCTGACCAAAAGTTACAAAATTGCAATTATGGACTAATCAGACCTAGTAAAAACGTAATGCAATCTAAAAAATAATCTAAAATGCTCAAAAACTAAAATTAGGACTTGGGAGGTGCGGGGGTGCCCAAGTGGGCCTCCCACCGTTGGCCCTCGATTTTGGAGCCAATCCACCAGGGATGGGCCCAAAACCTTTTAGGATTGGGGGGTCGGCGAATTGGTTGGTTCAGATGTCCATGCGTCGGATTTGAGTAAGGTTCGAGCTTCCAAAGGCCACCCAACAACCTCCCTTGCAAAAGAGATTGGTGGATGTGGGAAGGTGAACCAAGAGGGATGCAAGTGAGTCTTCAATTCGGCAGCACTTCGTTGCTTGAACACTCCTTCAACCTCGTATGTTTTGGGTGAGAAAAGTCCCACCTTTTATAGACCCAAGGGGTCTCTTTTGGGAGGGAAGCACAAATGCCAAGTGTTGGCCATAGGCGCCATGTGGCGCCTTGTCTTCCCATGAGGGAGGGGAGTCCTCCATTGACTTGAACTTTGATAAATGCTTTTTGTAACAGTCCTCTAACGGCCCCTCCGTCCACTTACACATGCGTGCAAGGCAGGAGCCCTTAACCGATCGTTCGGGCTGCCACTTGGCACCATTTGCCTTTTTTCCTGTTAAGCTTAGAATTCGTCCCACCCAGGGACGGATTCAGAATTCGTCCCGGGGTGGGACGAATTCTATTTTGAATTCGTCCCCGGGTGAGACGAGTACTGGGCAAAGTTTCCAAGTGTGCCAAATTGCTTCTTGACCTTACAAAATTGCTATGAAAGTGGTTAAGACCACTGTTTAACCTCTGAGGGCTGCCCTGGGGGCTGTGTTTGTCAAAGCGATCAGTGTTTGCAATCACATAATCGGATTGGTGCTGTTTTGGTGTCTACAGATGCCCCTTTTTGGGAAGCGCTGTGGGTGACGCAGTGCTGAGCAAAAATAGATAACCAAAGCACTAATGATTAGGGTTTCTTGGTAACCTAACCAACTTTTGATGCCCCAAGTATGGAAAGGGCATGCATTCTTGAATCCTTGCTTCTGACGAGCTAAGGAATTTGATTTCAAGTATTAACCCGTTTTGGTGAGGTGTGACTTGAACTTAGACATTGATCAGCCATGAACAAGTGAAGGGCGTTTTTATCCTCAAGGGGAACCTTGTGTTCATGATTCACGAAATGCCAAGTGTTTGATTGATTTGATTGTTGCTTGTTTATTGCCCCAAGCAGGAGCGTGATTGTCTTTGTCAATGATTCTTTGAATGCATGTCGTTTTCCTTAATTGGGTGTGTGATTGTTGATTGGTGACTAAGTGTGACTACCCCCTCAAGCGACGAATCGATGAGGGAATGACCTTCGTGAGAGAAGCGACGAGTCGCTTGACCCAAGATGACTTGTGCAAGGTTGCCTTTAGAGGGTTTACCGTTAAGCGTGTGCAATTTTTCCAACATATGGACCTATTTTTGGTGGGTGTTAACCCTTTTGGTGATGTCATAATGAGGTGAAATCGTCGAAAACCTATTTCCCGTGGAGCGGTCCGGCTATGATAGCCTTCTTGGGGAACTAGGAGAGCGATAATTTGGACCTCGACATCGATTTTCTTTGCCTAGAGGTTAAGTGCATGAGCACTTATGCCCGGCAATGTTTTTGTTGTGTTTTTGTTGAATTTTGTACTGTTTTTGTTGTTTTTGTGACACCATTTGGTGATTGAATTGTCGGCAATCCGTCCTCCCGTGGAGCGGTCCGGCTATGGTAGCCTTCTTCGGGAGTAGGATAGTGACAATGCAAACCCCGACATCAATTTTGCTATGCCAAGAGGTTAAGTGCAAGAGCACTTGTGTCTGGCAATGTTTATTGCTTGTTTTGTGTTGCATTTTTTGTTGTTTTTTTGTGACACCATTTGGTGATTGAATTGTCGAAAATCCGTCCTCCCGTGGAGCGGTCCGGCTATGGTAGCCTTCTTCGGGAGTAGGATAGTGACAATGCAAACCCCGACATCAATTTTGCTATGCCAAGAGGTTAAGTGCAAGAGTACTTGTGTCTGGCAATGTTTATTGCTTGTTTTGTGTTGCATTTTTTGTTGTTTTGTTGTTTTTTGTGACACCATTTTGGGATTAAATTGTCAAAATCTGTCTTCCCGTGGAGCGGTCCGGCTATGGTAGCCTTCTTAGGGAGTAGGATAGTGATAATTTGTGACCCCGATGTCGATTTTGTATGCCCATGTTGTCGGTTGCATTTGCAATCCTCGTCAGTGCGTTTTATTGTCTGTGTTTTTAGTGCATTTTTAGTCATTTTTCTTGATTTTTTTTTGTGTTGGCTCTGAATTCGTCCCTCGGGTGGGACGAATTCCATCTGGAGAATTCGTCCCCGGGTGGGACGAGCGCTGATCGTAGCGCTCGTCCCGACCAAGGACGAATTCCAATGCAAAGGGCCTATTTAAGGGCCAAAACTTGATTTTGGGCTCATTTGTGTCATTTTTTTCTTGCGATTTTGGAGCTTCGGGAGGAGGAGGTAATTCTGCGAAGCGAAGCGCTGCTGGAATTCTCTCTGCCATCATGAGTGCACAAACTGGTTCGAGCGGCGGAGCCGAGGCGAGACCTGTAAGTGACCCTAGGGTTTATTTTGCTTTAACTTAATGCATTGTTTTTGTGTTGCGCTTTTCAAAACTTTAAGATTTTTTGTGATGTTTTTGTTTAACAACTAAGGTTAGAAACCCTAGAACTGAAAATTTTATCTTTTTCATTTATTTATTTTTATTTTATTATTATTTTGTTTGCTTGCAGGTTGTTAGGAGCCGGTACCGTGTACCCGCTGCCTTTACTGAGGCGCGGTTGGCCTTGACTGATGATGACTGGGAATGGCTTGATGCCCTTGGGCTCAAGCAGGTGGCTCGACTGGAGCCTGTGGTTTCGGATCAGGCCTATCTGACGGCCCTGATCAAGCTTTGGGATCCGCGGACCAATACTTTCCATCTCCCGACAGGGGAGATGACCGTGACTCTTGAGGACGTCTATCGGTTGCTTCGGATTCCGATAGATGGTCTGCCTATTAGGACATCTCCGTTTGATCAACGGATTGCTATACTCACGAGATGTTTTGGGCATGGGGGGGAGCTGGGTGTAGCAGACCCAGTGGAGACAGCCGAGGCGGATTGCCAGGCTGGCGGGATTTTGGTTGGCTGGTGGAAGGAGAGGGGGTGTTAGGAGTGAGGCACGCATTCCCGATGGGCCTCATTTCTAACATTCTTCTCCCCGATTCGTCAGCGCGAGGTTCCCGTGGAACCCGCTGGATTTGGTGTGGCAGTTGCGTAGTGCCCGATAGAGGCACCGTTGATCCCGAGATGGGGACAGACTTTGTTGGCGCAGCTTTACGGGGAGTCAGTACGGGGTCCGCCGTCGACAGCGGAAGGGTGTCGCTTGTAGCTTTTTGTTGCAGTGCTGGGGTTGGCAGCACATAGCTGTTGAGAGGCCTACCGGGTTACCGTGGACGACTCGGGCGGCGATGGAGGATGAGGAGATTGGTTATGCGGCTTTGTGGCGATGGTCTACGGAGCAGGGGCAGAGTCGGCGATGGGCAGGTGCCGTTGAGCACTACATTGATGCCTTTTCATGGCTCACTCTAGGGGAGGTGTTTTGGCGTCCCTATCGGGACTGTCCAGCCTGGCCTGAGGCTGGAGAGTGGCTCCGACGGGTACGGAGGGAGCGATGGTTGACTGGGCGGCACGGGACGGAGCATGAGTTCTTTCCGTACCGCCGGGTTACACGATAGTTTGGGGTGCGCCAGGGGTTTCCTGGTGAGCCCGTAGGCTATCGGCGTCGGGGA
Organism: Wollemia nobilis; assembly: GCA_028583015.1. Lineage (NCBI taxonomy): Eukaryota > Viridiplantae > Streptophyta > Pinopsida > Araucariales > Araucariaceae > Wollemia > Wollemia nobilis. Next base: position 1,465,451 of record JAQPPZ010000371.1, on the reverse strand, counting down.
GATGAGAGGGATCCTGGAGCCACCGGTCCTCGTGCCATTGGGCGAGGAGTCGGATGCGGTTATTGAGGTGTTGGATGTGGATGACGTAGGTACTACCACTGAGTATGACTCGTGGTGGGTATTGCGGCGCTGGAGAGGAGAGGGTCCACTGGGAGGCGCGGAGGCGGCAGTGGAGGATGCTGAGGCGGCGGGGGTGATTGGGGAGGGCCGTTGGATGATGCAGACATGGTGGATGCGGGAGATGAGGATGTGGACTTGGGTGTTCCGGAGCAGCCGGACATGCAGGATGTGGAGGAGCAGCTTGGAGCCTGAGTGCTATGCTGCGAGGAGCGAGGTGTGGGGTCGGATGTAGGCGATGAGGTTGCACGGCTTACAGAGCTGCTACGGATGCGGGATCTGGAGAGGGATCTTCTACGGGCTCAGCTGGCAGAGCGGGATAGAGTTTTGGCGCAGCGCGATGATGCATTGTCTATCTATCATCGACGGGAGGCAGAGTGGTGTCTGTACCGGATAGACTTGGAGAGGGAGGTCATCCGCCTTGGCGGGCGGCTCCCTGAGCCTTCGATCAGCAGATCTTCTCGACGGACGAGGGATAGTCTGACTGAGCAGTCAGCATCATCTCGCCGCAGGTGGTTAGATGAGGGGGGTGGTAGTAGGCATGATGCGGGGGCTAGCAGTAGCCGCCCTGCAGGGTCCCGTAGGACCCACACCACGGGGGTAGTTCCCGTCGCACCGATCCCGCGTGATCATGGTGGCCGATGCCTTAGGTTGGGTTTTGGATATGATTGCGGGGTCTGAGGACCTGTTTTGTAGCCTGCGGGCATCTTTTTGACGATATATATATATATACATACGGTTTTATTTTTGGATTTGTACATGTGATGATGTGATTGATTTTTGTTATGCATGTTTATTTATTTTGATGAATGCAGATGTTATGATGAATTGAATTGTTTTAGATGTCTATGTGATATGCAAATTGAAATGGATGAATGATATTTGTGATGATTGCACTGTAGGTTGTTTAAGAAAATTTTTATTTATCTGGTTTTTCTTTGCTTTTTTTGTATTTTCTGATGGTATCATAAGGATGATAAGTAGCGCAGATGGTTTTGGGATGAATGTAAGATTTTCTGAGATTCAGACAGTTTTAACTCACTATCCATGACTGTACTTTATCTTACAAGACTTTTGAACAAGGTATGAATCGGACTTGTTTTTGACCGAGTTATTTAACATCCCTCGTGTGTGCAATTGAGTTCATTTAGTGGTATTTGTTAGGATACCGCCAATGCCAGGTGGGCTTTCAACCGAACTCGTACTGAGGATCACCTAATTAGCTCCACGAATTCCTTTGTTGTATGTACTAAGATTAATCTGCGGTGTAATCCAGGATGCCATAAGCTAGCTCATCCACATGCAAACATTGATCTGTACGCAAGTTAATGTGACAGATATATCGTCATGCGGGAGGTTTACTTCTGTTACCGATAGGCTATCAACCAAATTGGTACTGAAGCTTGCCTTATGACCTACAGAATGCTGAGAGTTCCAGGGATTCAAGGTCAACTCCCTTCTTTTTTTCAATTGTATTGGGATACTTGCTCTTTTGTAGTGATAAGATCACTGTTTATTTTGATTTTTTTTTTTTTTTTGAGCAAGGGATTGGGGATATGGAGTGATGAAAATCACAGTTGTTTGTGCCTTTTGATGTGTGCACTATAGTTTGTCAAATTTTTGAGTTTTGACATTTTGCAAATTTTTGTGTTTTGCAACTATTGAGAACTTTAGGGATTCTTAGGGAATTGGGTAGGGAGGAAGCTTGTCCTTTTGCCAACTCTCAGCATTCTAGGGGTCATTCGCACAGGGGGATGAGCAAGATAACCGTTTCGCTTGTGGTGACCTAGATTATTTTGCAGTGTTTCGTCTTTCGTTCACACAATTTTGGGAATTTTAGTGTTTTGATTTGTGTTGGGATGTTACGTAACAAGGTGTATTTCAAGTATGACTCTACCTTTGTAAAATCCGTTCGACTTGGTACACTACATGGCTAAAGAGGAAAATGATGACTCGAATCACCGAAACTCTTGGTACATTCCCGCACCACCGATCGTAGTGTGGTAAAATTTATGCATGGTGTTTTTGTTGATTTTGATGAATTCGAGTATGCCTAGAATTGAGATGCAAATCTTTGTTGTTTTTGATGATTTTTGTTGTTTTGTTTTTGTTGAATTTATTGATTTGTTTGACCAAGAGATTGCGATAATCCTTGGAGCTTTTTGGGTTGACCAAGAGATTGTGATAATCCTTGGAGCTTTTTGGTTGACCAAGAGATTGCGATAATCCTTGGAGCTTTTTGGTATGACCAAGAGATTGCGATAATCCTTGGAGCTTTTTGGTTGACCAAGAGATTGCGATAATCCTTGGAGCTTTTTGGGTTGACCAAGAGATTGCGATAATCCTTGGAGCTTTTTGGGTTGACCAAGAGATTGCGATAATCCTTGGAGCTTTTTGGGTTGACCAAGAGATTGCGATAATCCTTGGAGCTTTTTGTTTGTTTGTTTTTGTTGATTTTTTTTTTTTTTTTTTTTTTGGTACATGGCTTTCTTAGATATGAAATGGTCGCAAATGACTGATATTCAAGGGTTCTGTTTCCTTGATACCGTCAAGAGAAGCTAGCCTCGTACGTTCCCCGGTCCTATTTTGCTATCAATGACATAAGGACCTAGCCAATTTGCCATGAATTTGTCCCTCATATGGGACGGCAAATTAGAGTTTTGTTGGTTTTCCTTCATAACCAGATCACCAACCCGAAAGTCTCTTAGGTGAACTTTCATGTTGTAAGCTCTCTTAAGCCGCTCTTGATAGATACGTAAGTGCTCGAGAGCATTAACGCGTCTTTCATCAAGCAACGTAAGTTGGTCTAACCGGGCTTGCCGTGCAGTGTCATCATCGATGAATTCCTGCATTGATATGCGGAGGGAAGGAATTTCCAACTCGAGAGGCATTATTGCTCTCGAGCCATACACTAGTGAAAACGGAGTTGCCCCAGTGGGCGTCCGAATGCTAGTGCGATAGGCCCAAAGGGCAAGTGGGATTTGTATGTGCCAATCCTTATGATCTGTCTGCGACGGTCTTTTTAAGGATGGCGACTAGCGTTTTGTTTGACGCCTCTGCTTGCCCATTTGCTTGCGGATAATAGGGTGTTGAAAAGCCGTGCTGAATTTTGTACTTTGTGGTTAAAGCACGCACGTCTTTGTTCTTGAATGATGGCCCATTATCCGAGATTATTTTGGATGGAATACCAAAACGACATATGATGTAATGCAAAATGAACTCCGCAATGCGGGGTCCTGTCGTAGAGGTTAACGGAATTGCTTCCACCCATTTGGTAAAATATTCTGTGGCCGTTATGATAAACGTGTGACGGCCTGACGATGCAGGGGAGATCTTTCCGATTAGATCGAGGCCCCACTGCGAAAATGGCCAAGCAGACTGGACTTTCTGTAGGGCCTGGGAAGGTGCGTGCATTAAATTGGCATGATGTTGACATTTTACACACCTCTTGACATACGCGCAGCAATCTCGCTCTAAAGATGGCCAATAATAGCCCATGCGAAGAATGCGCTTTGTAATGGCCATACCACTAAAGTGGCCGCCACATGTACCGTCATGCGCTTGGGTGACTGCCCAAGTGGACTCTTGCTGGTCCAAGCAACGAAGAAGAATTCCGTCGTAGTCGCGACGATACAAAATGTCTCCTATCAAGACATATTTTGCCGCTTTCTGTTTGAATGTTCGTTTTGCGGCTTGCGTCAATCCAAAGGGTAGATTACCTAACTTGAGGTAGTCTCTTATGGGTAAATACCAGTCTTGTTGATCGGATACCTCGACAGTTTGAATAGCCAATCCCTTTTGGAGTTCTTCCCTAACAAATGCTGATTGGGATAGAACTTGTAAGAATAGCGTTGTGTTGCTATTAATGGGAGTGGGGGAGAACAAAGACCCCCAGCTTGGCATGTTTCGAATAGTCTCGGATTCGAAAGAACTTATCCGAAGATGGTTCGATCCGGATCATGTGGATTCCTGGCGTCAAGTCCGAGCTTACGCGCTCCATCGCGGGTTGCGATAAGGTTTTGACCTGAATGGTTGTTACATCACCGAAAAGGTCTTGCGGGATTAGTGACCCTAAGGAGGCCATTGTGTCCGCAAAATGATTCGATGATCGAGGGAGTGCCTCGATGTCATACCACTCAAGTTTTTCCAGGAATTTATCCACGAGGGCTTTATAGGCCTTCATAACTGGGCATTTGCATTGATATACCCCTTTGACTTGATTGACGATTAACAGCGAATCGCCAAAGATGTTCAGTCTTTTGATGTTCATGGCGATTGCTGTCTGAAGACCTAGGAGCAAGGCTTCATATTCTCGCATTGTTGTTGGTGCACTGGAAGTTTAATTTAAATGACAGGGGCATTGGAGCGCCCTGCGGTGTGAAGAATACAATTCCTGCGCCACCACCTTGCTCGCATTTAGAACCATCGAAAAATAAGGTTATGTCGGCCTGAGACTCAGGCTCTTCAGAATCTGGCGATTCTGAGACATGGAAGACCTCATCATCGGGTAGTTCTATGACCAGAGGCTGATCGTCTTCAAGAGGAGCCTCCGCTAGTTGATCGGCTATGACTTGTCCTTTTATAGATTTTTGCCCAATAAACTCAATGTCAAATTCCGTCAACAACATGATCCATTTCGCCGTGCGGCTACTATGATAAGTACGACTCATCATGTATCGCAATGGATTCTCCTTAGACACAACATACGTCGTGTTGCTCAACATGTAGTGGCGTAGCCTCTTGGTAGCAAACACCACTGCCAAGCAGAGTTTCTCAACGTATGCATAGTTAAGTTCGTAACTGACCAGGGTGCGGCTAAGATAGTAAGTAGCCTGTTCTTTGTGAAGTTCATTCTTCCGGGCTAGCATTGCGCCCGTGCCACCTCAGTAGCTAAGATGTATAAGTAGAACGACACACCTGGTCTAGGCAGTGCCAATACTGGCGACGAAGCCAAGTATTGTTTGATTTCGTCAAAGGTTGATTGGCACTCGTCATCCCAATGAAATGTGACCCCTTTGTGCAATAGTTTGTTCATTGGTCGGCATTTGTCGGATAATTGTGCTATGAAGCGTTTAATCGACGCGACCTTTCCTTGCAGACTTCTGAGCTGCTTGATAGTGGTTGGGGGAGCCATTTCAAGGATTGCCTTGACTTTGTTTGGGTCCACTTCGATGCCTCTCTTGGAGACTATAAAACCCAAGAGTTTTCCGGATGTGACGCCGAACACGCACTTCTTGGGATTCAGCTTCGACCTTATGCTCTATGAGGCGATCGAGAATCTTGCTTAAGTCACCGAGATGATCCGAGCGCAAGATTTAGACTTGGCTAACAAATCATCCATGTAATCTTCCAAAGTTTTGTGCATGTAATCGTGGAAGATATACGTCATAGCACGTTGGTATGTAGCGCCGATGATTTTTAAGGCCAAAAGGCATGACCTTATAACAAAATGTCCCCCAAGGCGTTGTGAATGCCGTTTTGAGTTGGTCTTCAGGATTGATACGAATTTGATTGTATCCCGAGAAACCGTCCATTAGGGAGAGCATTTCGTGACCTGCTGTAGCGTCTACCAATGCGTCGATGCTTGGCAAGGGGAAATCATCCTTAGGACTCGCTTTGTTTAGGTCTCGAAAGTCGGTGCATATGCGAATCCTCCCGTCGGGCTTCTTGACGGGAACCATGTTGGACAACCATGGCGGATAATCCACGTAGATGACAAATTGTGCATCCAACAGCTTTTGTAATTCATCTTTGACCATCAAGGCCACTGTTGGGTGCATCTTTCTTAGTTTTTGCTTTACTGGCTTGATTTTCGGATCAAGCGTTAAATTGTGCATGACTAGCTACGGGTCTAGTCCTGGCATATCTTTGTATGACCATGCAAAAACCTCCTTCTTTTCTTTAATAAGGGCAATGTAATCGGCTTGCTCTTCGGGGGAAAGGCTTACCCCCAGCCTTGAGAATCCGTGGATTCATTGGATCTCGTGCCGATGTCCACGTCGGCCGTCTCTTCGATCGACATGTGAGATCCGTCCTCCAACCGATGTGGAGTTGGGATTAAATGGATATCATCACCTGAGTTAAGATCTCGCGTTTGGGACCTCGGGTCCCTCTTCGACTTGAAAAATATCTTGAGTTGTCCTTGGGGTAAAATGAAGCATTTCACCGAAAGGCCGAGACTCGATGGTGACAATGGTGAATTGACGCGATCCCAGTCAATGGCATCCATGTTTAGATGCAATGACCGTGATGGATCGGTCGGATTGCGGATGGGTGTGGTCAAATCAATGGAGATCATGTGGATGGAATGAATTTGGTCTCCAGAACCACGGGTGTGATGACTCGATTCTTTCAGATGTTCCCTATACTCTGGATCTGGCTCTACGGGAATAGGCACGAATGGATCCTCTCTAGGTGCAAATTCGTCTCTATGTGCAAAAAGGAAGGCGGGGTCTTCCCTCGGTACTGTTGTCCTGATGGGATCTCGAGGTGGACGATGCTCAACTTGAATTTGGAGCCATAGGCCTAACACTTGGTCCCACCTCGTTGGGTCTACATGCCATTCATGTCCTAACCGTATACCCATTTGTCCCATTAGATCTTCATGGGTTAGAGCGCGGTGATGTCGTCGCGCATGTCTGAGATAGTCCATTTCAGTTTCGTCTTCTGAATCGCTTTCATAGATCCAAAATTGTTCATCCTCTTCAGCATCTGTTGCTTGCGACATTGAGGACTCTTCCTGTTCCAGTGAATTAATCTGGTCCCATTGCGGTTGTTCCACTCTTAGTGGAGGGACCTGATTCTTTTGAGACTGTGTTATTTCGTCTGGAACCTCTAAGGGGAACAGTTTCATAAAAATGTCTGGAAGCCGTTGTTGTTCTCTTTGAGGATTGCTCTCTGAAATTTCACCTCTCTCTAGCAAAGGAGAGGGATTATTGCTATTTCCAGGGGTGTTTGTAGACCATGGGAGATAATCCCCCAATGTGTATTCTGTGTTTGGATTGGCGTACGGGTCTTGTGCCAATCCCCCCCTGTTGCCTATTTCTAGGCCTTGCATGTTTTCAACCAAGATGTCTAATGGCATGGGATGGTTGAACCCTACCCCTGACTTGTCATATGGCATCTGATACCTTGGTTGGCAAAGGATCCGCATCCCTTGCTCATATCTTCCTAGCCCATACCCATGCCAATTGCATTGTTCAAGATATTTTAGGGCAAATTCTGGGTTCGACAGATAATTGATGTTTTCGACAAAAGGCTCTTCATCTGTTTCCTTTTGTTCGCATGGTTCGGAACCATGATCAAGGCCCCCATACACAAAATTCGTTTGGTTCGGTGGGTAGCCTAGAGGGACGATTGTTCCAATGGGAAGGCGAGGTCTTCCCATGTCTTGTACTGACTCCAGTGTGGGGGTTGCCACAACATTTTGCACTATGTATTCTCCCAGGCCTGTACTGGCCATCTCAACAGTGATTGTTGATGATTGGGTAGGAGGAAACGGTAGTCCTTCCTGAGTCCATTCCATGTTTGGTTGTTCAGGAATCTTGGTTTGTGTTATGTTGGGCGCTTCCTCTCGTTGATATTGTTGAGATCGTGGGCAACCCCTCTTCTAGAGGTTTAACCTCCTCCATAATTTGCTTTCCATTGTCCTTCTATTGGGCCACGATAGGTGGCGTTGATGATGAAGGAGCCGATGATGAAGTCTCACCCGGTCGGGATTTTGCCTTATTTGCCACCGGTGGTGCTCGCGGTATCGGACCCTCGTTTAGATGGATTTAATTGAAAATCCAAATGCGTTGATGGGAGGGTCGATTGAGGTATGAATTGTACCGCATTGCAATACTTGAAGGGCTCTAAGTCCATTGGGACTACATGTATTTGCCCTTCATAGGCATACTTCAAGCACTGGTGTGCGATCGAGGGGACACACTTCATGTCCCTGATCCAAGGCCGCCCTAGCAATATGTTATAAGCCATTTCGCCTTCCAACACATGGCACAGTGTGGGTATTGACTTTTGTCCTACCCGTATAGGCGTAACAACCGTGCCGATCGTCGAGCATATTCCATCATTAAAAGCTCGCAGTGTGTACGTGGAGGCGGTGATGTGAGAGGCTGGTAGTTTTAAATGCTTTAACGCTGCAGTGGTTATGATGTTACTGGACGAGCCAGTATCAATCAGCACTCTCTTGTACGGGATCCCGTTGACCCGCGCGATAACGTGCAGGGGTGGATCCGGCATGTCATTCGATATTGTTTTGACCTCGTTTTCTTTGAATGTGATGACAGGCTCCGTACATTGTTTCACATGTCCCACGAAGGCGTTGAAAGAATTAGCTTCGTGGGGTTGTACTTCAATGGCTTTTAAGATGTCCATAAGAGCTTCTCTATGTGGAGCTGATTGTTGAATAAGCTCGTAGATGGACAGCCTAGCTGACGTGGTCCGCAAACTTCGCGTGAGTTTGGTTCGTATCGTGACCTCAGGTCTAGGCGGAGGTAACTGCATTGGGCATTGTTGAGGCTGCGATGTCGACGAAACTTCCCTCGCAAGTACCTCGGGGGCAACTGCTGGGTATTTTCTGTTCCTTGTTACAATGCTAATCATTCCCACAAATCCTTGCGCGGGAAGATCTTGTCGCACCTCGTTAATTTGGAGCGGTTTTGTTTGTGCCTCGTGGGTAGGCAAGGGGTCCTTGAATACCCCCATTTGTTGGTTGTTAGGTGCGATGGGGTTGTCCACGACCAATGTTCGGTTGTCGATCAAATCCTGGACTAGTTCTTTGAATTTCCAACACCCATTTAGGTCATGTCCTCTGCGCCTATGAAATCTGCAATACAATTCCTCCCTATACCCCCTAGGCTTGGGAACGTTAGGGTCAAAAATTTGGATTTCTGGCAGAGTAACTAAATTTTCCGCTGACAAGCGGTCAAATAAGGAGTCCCTAGACTCCGCATACGGGGTGAATTGTCGCCTAGGGCGACGCTGCCGATCATCGCTCCCGTCTTCTCGTTATCTCTTTCGTAGCGGTGAGGCACTCGCTCGGTAGTTAGCCTTTTGAGGCTGCGTTTCTTGCACATGCGCTGGGACATTTATCGCAACTTGGTTGATCTGAGCGTGTTGTGGTTGCGTTGTCCCAGCTTTAGTGGTTTTATTCCACTCTTTCTTCTTAGGCTTGGCAATTGCGCCTTCGCCTATCTTAATCTCTTCTATGACTCGGCTTGCGCCAAAGCTTCTTCTAAGCCGTCGTATTGTCGCAACAACAATAGACCATAGATTGATTTTAAACAACTTTTCACGAACATTTGCGTGAGGTCCGACATGGGAGGACGGTAGGGTAACTTAGAAAGCAAAGCTCTCCATCGGTTCCCGTACGCTGCCATTGTTTCCTCCTCAAATTGTTTAAGGCTAGCAAGATCACTAAGTGATGCCTTCTTCCTTGTGTTGAAGGCGAAACGTTCAAGAAACGCATCTACTAGCCGATCTAAGCCGCTTATGCCGTGTTTGGGCAGTCGTGTGAACCAATCCGAGGCATGGCCTGCGAATGTGGTTATGAATGTTCTAAGCAATAATGCGTCATTATCTTGAATGCCGAAGCATTGGCTTAGAAACCGTGTAACATGTTCCCCGTGCGTCCTCTTCACCTTAAAAACTGCCAATTGAGGCAACTTAAAGTGTTCGGGGTAAAGAGGTGTAGGCACTGAGGGATGCACCGGATTATTGCGGAGTAGACGTAATGTGGGTTTTTGATGCCCAGCAGCTTTTGTCTCCACCGACTCCAAACGCTCCAATAGCGCTTGGTATGCATCGAAAGATTTTATTTCTTCCTCTCTTGTTCGCTCTTGTTGCAAGTTACGGTAAACTGGAGGCCTATGGAGGGGTGGCCGAATGGCATCCTTCCTGCCTTGATGGGGAGTTTCGATATACTCCTCTTCTGGTTCATACTCCTCGTAAAATTCTTGAGGAGTCTCAGGGCGAAACCTATGACCCTGATCAAGTTCTTGCTGAAGGTACCCATCATTGTTTCGGGGAGTTGCCTCCCTCTCGAATCTATGGGGTCTTGGAGGCAGAGCTTGACGAGGTCATGGAGACCTGTCTTGCACCAACGGATTACGCCTCTCATACTATTCAGCTCTTTGGATGCGAGGGGTTGGCCCCCTCTCAGGTATTTCATAGCGTAACTCATCCGCTTCACGTTGCATGCGTTCTTTATCCAAGCGGTATTGATACTCTATCTCTTGCTGACTTTGTTTAAGCCGCATGATTTGGGCTTGACGGGTGGTATATCTAGCGACAGCCGGATCAATTTGATCTACCCTATTTTGTTCAGAAGGTTCAAATGTTCCTCCTATGGGTTTACCTCGATTTTGATGCTCTAAAATCTCAAGGGGTCGCTTCCCTCTGTCGAGGTAGGCAGTATGTGCTCGAGGTTCTGGCCTCAAGGGGTGATCATGATATCCCGTCGGTGCGGAAATGCAAGGTTCCCGCATTGTTTGTTGCTCTCGAGGAATGCGATGGTTTTCCTCATACTCCCTTTCATGGGTGTAAATGGGATGGGCGGAGTTAGGTCGCCCTATGTAAGGAGCCCTGCGCTCCGGATTTGGTCTCTCTGTTCTGATGATAGGTAAAGAAGGGACGCCATATCCACGTTGCCCCTCCAAATGGACAATGTGTCTGTTTAGCGCTTCATCGTGCGGTGGCCACTCATGCCTAGCTTCAAGAGGTGATTCTCTATTTATGTCAAGGTCTACATGTAAGGCATCTTCCCGAAAGGGGCTGCTTTGAATAGGCATACCCCACCGAGGATTCTGAATTGGATTCTTTTGTAGGTTTGACCTATAAGGCGGTATAACCAAATCCTCAGGATTGAAGTGAAGGCAACTTGCGCCTACTTTTTGTGTACCTTCCGGAGCTTCTACCCTTGATTGGGCTTGATTGCGGGTGTACACCATTGCGGTGCTTCTATGCTATCTAAATAAGTTTTTATCTCGTTTTATGATTTTCTTTTTTTTTTGTCTACACTAAGCAGAATTAAACACACACATTCACAAAACCGTGATTATCTCTTTTAAGGATTCTTGGTGTGCCCTAGACTGGTTTAGTGCATTTTGATGTTTTGTTTTGTTTTTGTAGGTTTTGTAGAACGTTTAAATGCATCATGTAGGCTCTTATAACTCCAAAAAGGTCGCCCCTTCAATATACCAACCAGGCCGATATACCAACCTCTCTATATACCCGCCCTTACGAGAGGGAGACTATAGGTACGTGAGAGCAGAAGGTACGTGGTACGTAGGCGGTACGGAAGGGGGATTGTCCTGTTAATGGCACCTACCATAGAAAACTTATCCTCACGTGCATGGGAATCACCCCAGCTACGCTCGGTCTGTCTTCGTCAGGATTTACGCCTAACAATAGTTGACAATCGGGAAATGGATGCAAATCAAGCCAAGGTGGTGATTAAATCCACCAATGGTCTTGATCAAGGGCTGAGGTCTTACGACCAGCTCCTTGGTTTAAAGTTGTTTCGTGATGTGTGTGGGATTCGTTTTATCCAACAAAATGAAACTAGCATACATGACTTTTCCTAATGCAATGCAAGATTAAATGAAAACAATTAACGAAATAGAAACGAAACAGAAAAATTTAACAGAGATCATGAAAATCCCTACCTCTTCTCTGCCTGCTCCTGTTGTCTCTGAATTTCTGCTCTGAAAATCCACAGACAGGAATTCGTCCCTCTGGGAGACGAATTGCAGAACAAAATTCGTCCCTCCCAGAGATGAATTTGAATTCGTCTCAGGGTCAGACGAATTGCAGAAAAGGATTCGTCCCTGTCAGAGACGAATAGCAGTCTGCAACAAAAAAAAATGTACCTGTCAAGCACAAACACAAAAATTTAATCAGTTTCTGTGATTTCAAAAACCAGGGAACAGGGTCCCACCGTGATCGCCACTGGAAGCACGAGATTCCGGTCAAAGGAAACACCAAGTGCAATTGCATTCAAAATTAAGTACGCTTAAGTCCTAGAAATGTAAATTGCATGAAACGAAAAAGAGACACATTGGAAGAGACACAATAAAATAGAGAAAAACACAGCCCTTTCATTAATTTCCTTTGATCTCTGTTACAATGATGCCTCCTCCCTTTTCAGGGGCTAGGAGCGCAAATAGGGTTTGATTACAATCGCTGAATGATTCCTCTTTCCGCGTGCCCACGATTGCAATGGGCGGGCCAAGATGATGCCGCCGCTGATGTCGATGAGTTCTTCGCCTCTGTTACTTCTCCTACGAACAAATAAATGACCAAGATGTTAGTAGCACCTACTGCAAATGAAAAGCATTCTCTCTCTAAAACTAACAAAATATGCATATGAATATTTGCCTGAAATAGTGAAAACAGTGAATCCAAATTGCTTCAAAACTCGACATAAGGTAAGAAAAGTTACCAGAAGGCCACTGCCACTGAGGCAACTGGCCAATCCACCTTAAACTAGAATTCGTCCCTGGGCAGGACGAATTCTGATCGTAATTCGTCCCTGGGTGGGACGAATTCTTTCGAGTTGGAGAAACCGACCTGCTGCTGCTCCAATGTCAGATCCCGAGACCCGCAAAACACCCGCAAACAGGGGGTTAGGTAATTGGGGCCATTTTGGGACGACCCAGATGGTCGGATTTTCCCAATTTGGCCTCCACCCTCGGGAATTTGACCTTGACACCTGCAAGTTAGCGAAACGACAAAGCAATACAAAACATCCTAAAATCCGACCAAAAGTTACAAAATTGCAATTATGGACTAATCAGACCTAGTAACACATAATGCAATCTAAAAAATAATCTAAAATGCTCAAAAACTAAAATTAGGACTTGGGAGGTGCGGGGGTGCCCAAGTGGGCCTCCCACCGTTGGCCCTCGATTTTGGAGCCAATCCACCAGGGATGGGCCCAAAACCTTTTAGGATTGGGGGTCGGCGAATTGGTAGGTTCAGGTGTCCATGCGTTGGATTTGGGTAAGGTTCGAGCTTCCAAAGGCCACCCAACAACCTCCCTTGCAAAAGAGATTGGTGGATGTGGGAAGGTGAACCAAGAGGGATGCAAGTGAGTCTTCAATTCGGCAGCACTTCGTTGCTTGAACACTCCTTCAACCTGTATGTTTTGGGTGAGAAAAGTCCCACCTTTTATAGACCCAAGGGGTCTCTTTTGGGAGGGAAGCACAAATGCCAAGTGTTGGCCATAGGCGCCATGTGGCAGTCTTGTCTTCCCATGAGGGAGGGGAGTCCTCCATTGACTTGAACTTTGATAAATGCTTTTTGTAACAGTCCTCTAACGGCCCCTCTATCCACTTACACATGCGTGCAAGGTAGGAGCCCTTAACTGACTGTTCTGGGCTGCCACTTGGCACCATTTGCCTTTTTGCCCGTTAAGCTTAGAATTCGTCCCACCCAGGGACGGATTCAGAATTCGTCCTGGGGTGGGACGGATTCTATTTTGAATTCGTCCCTGGGTGAGACGAGTACTGGGCAAAGTGTCCAAGTGTGCCAAATTGCTTCTTGACCTCACAAAATTGCTATGAAAGTGGTTAAGACCACTGTTTAACCTCTGAGGGCTGCCCTGGGGGCTGTGTTTGTCAAAGCGATCAGTGTTTGCAGTCACATAATCGGATTGGTGCTGTTTTGGTGTCTACACTAACCACTTTCATAGAAATTTTGTAAGGTCAAGAGGCAATTTGGTACATTTAGACACTTTGCTCAGTATTCGTCTCACCCAGGGACGAATACTAACTGGGATTCGTCTCACCCAAGGACGAATTCTAAAATCGTCTCACCCAAGGATGAATTCCAAGTTTAACGGGCAAAAAGAAGAATGGTGCCAAGTGGCAGGCCAGGATAGTCAGTTGATGACTCTTGCCTCACACGTGTTTGTGGGTGGATAGATAGGCCGTTAGAGGACTATCACAAGGGCAGTTATGAAAGCCCAAGTCATGGAGGACTCCCCTCCCTCATGGGAAGACTTGACTGCCACATGGCACCTATGACCAACACATGGTGCTTATGCTTCCCTCTCAAAAGAGACCCCATGGGTCTATAAAAGGTGAGACTTTTCTCACCCAAAGAACATATTGGAGGCGATTCTAAGCAATGAAGTGCTGTCCGATTGAATACCCACTTGCATCCTTTTGATTCACCTTCTCACATCCACTAATCTCTTTTGCAAGAGAGGTTATTGGGTGGCTTTTGGAAGCGTGGATCCAACCCAAATCCAACATTTGACCACCTTACACCACCAATTTGTAGACATCCCAATCCTAAGAGGTTTTGGGCCCATCCCTAGTGGATTGGTGCCAAGATCAAGTGCCAACGGTGGGAGGCCCACTTGGGCACCCCCACACTTTCTAAGTTTTATTCCAAAAGCATTCTAGATTATTGTTTCAGGTTGCATCTCATGTTATTCTGTTTGGTTAACTCATAGCTTCAATTTCATAACATTTTAATCAGATTTTATCATGCCTTTTGTCGCTTTGTTGTCCTACTAACTTGCAGGTGGCGACATCGAATTCCTAAGGATAGAGGCCAAATTAGGAGAATTCGACCATCTGGGTCATCCCAAAATGGCCCCAATTACATAACCCCTCTGTTTGCAGGTGTTTTTGAGGTCTCAGGATTTGACATTGGAGCAATACCACTTCGGATTTTCCAACACAGTAGAATTCGCCTCACCCAGGGACGAATAGCAGTCAGAATTCGTCCTGCCCAGGGATGAATTCCAGTTGAAGGCAGATTGGCTGACTTTTTCAGTGGCAGTGGCCCTCTAGTGATGTCTTTTGTCCTATATCAGGTTTTCAGGTCATTTAGAGTCATTTTGTCTATCGATTTGGCTAATTATTTACATGCATCTTTTGGCAATTTTAGAGAACAAACACTTACTATTTGCAACAGGTGCTATTGACATCTTTGTTGTTTCTTTGTTCGCAGGAGGAGTAGCAGAGGTTAAGGACTCATCAACATCAGCGACGGCATCATCTTGGCCCGCCATTGCAAGTGTGGTCACGTAGAAAGAGGAACCTTAAGTCTCGATTGTAATCAAATTCTTTTAACGCTCGTAGTCCCTGAAAAGGGAGGAGGCGTATTTGTAACAGAGATCAAGAGAATTTAATGAAAGGGCGGTGTTTTCTCCATTTGCTTGTATCTCATTTCAATGCGTCTCTTTCATTTCATGTATTCTACATTTCTAGGACTTAAGCGTATTTTATTTTGAATGCATCGCAAGTAGTGTTTCCTTCGCCCGAAATCTCGTGCTTTCACATGTCCTTCAAATTTTTGGAAATCCAATTTAGTGGTTTGAGGTAGGATTGATGTTTGTAGTCCCCTAAGTAATACTTGTTGTGTTTGTGCTCTGATAGGTTGGCTGTCTTGGACTAATGCCATATTTTGTTGTACAATATCCATAGAGTGGTTAGTGGCATCAGTTTTAAGTCTAGCTCCATTATATTATTTTAAAATTTCTCTATTTTTAATATTTTATATTCAATATCGTCCTTCCATCGATTGAAACTATTGAATAAAATCTTTGAGAGGGTCTTGTGATTTCCTATCATCGACCATTGTGGTGAGATTTGTTTTACAAATTTACGAGACTTATTTGGCAATAGTGATTAGCTATCCCTTCTTGTTGAAAAAAATGAGCAAATTCTTGTAAAAATTTATCTGGAAAAATTGTTTTTAAAATGTACAAAATTGTTGCTTGCAAAGTTGTTTTTGCAAAATTTTGGTTTGTTTGAAAAAATTTGTTTCTACAAATTTATTTTTATAAAAAAATAATAAAAAATTTCATCCACGATTTTAAATTTTGGTTTCAACTTTGGGACCTTTGGTCCTTTTTTCTTTAATTTGAATTTTTTGGTGGGAACCAATGATGGTGAGGTGAATGGCGAATTCTAGGGAACAAAAATAGGGCATGATATTAGAGCACAAATCATAAGGAAAATAGCTAAGGTGAACGAGAGCAAGTCAATTGAGGGTAGAGTGGTACTAAGAGCAAGGTGAGATGACAATAGAGATGCACGAGTAAAATTTAGGCATGTAAGGTAAGGCAAAGTAGATAGGTGCACAAGGTGAGAGGCGGGGTAGAGATCTCACAAGAGTGAGGTGGAGTAGGGAGCGATAGAGGGAGAAAATAACTTCAGTCACACGAAGGAGGAGCTAGAGCATGATCGAAGTCATGAGTCCTTATATTTATTTGATATATTTTAAACACTTATTTCACTCATTATGTATATTACCTACTAATTTCTAGTACTTCTCAAAAGAATCATATATTTCTACATCGTATGATTCGTATCCATTCACTCTGTTGTGCACAATCACTACTACTTTGTAAGACTCTTTGTAGTTTCTTTGTACAATATATATGGCCATGTGTTTGTTAAAGAATGTGGGATCCATTGCAAGAAGTTCAAAATAGGTCTATGTAATAGGATTGTAGAAGGATAATCTCCACTCCAATGAATAACAAGAAATGTTTTTGCATAATAAGAACATACTGAGGCATGGGGCTGATCCGTTGTAAGTGGAAAGAGGGAATGAATGAGAGGATGAAGAGTAAAGTGGAATGTTCAACCATGTTTTGGTGCAAAATATGTATGCCATACAATGACTATGCCCATGGAAAACCACCCACTGTTCATATTTATGTTGTGGTTGTTGAGTCCATAGATTCAAGAATCTATCAGAGGACAACCAATCATTCCACTTTTTGCTAATAATACAAAAATGTGCCACATAATTCAATCAAATATGTGCAAATATGGGCTGAGTATGTGCTCAGGCAAAGAGGAAAGACATTCAAAGGCTATTTTTGTTAGATAAGAAAGCAAGCTTAAATAGACTAAATGAATGAGCGAGAGGACCTTTGTTTCTAATTAACATCGTTCCATTGTGAAATTGCTTTGAGATGCAAAGGGTGTAGTTTTGAATGTTTATGAGATCAAGGGTTTATTTAAAAAGGAGAAGTAATCCAATGTCAAGGTTGATTGGTAGTCTAATTTTTGGCCATTTTAATTCGAAAAGGTTAAGGTTCTATTGAGAAACTAAGATTTACAAAAGTTATTAAGAAGACTAATTCTGAAAATAAAAATAATTCTTAATATTTATTAAAATTTTAAAATTATGTTAAAATATACATTAATAAAATAGATTTTAATACTTAAAATTATATTATATAAAACCCCTTCAAATATTAGACCTGCTAAGTAAAAGGAACCAAATTTAAATTTGATGGTATGCATACCCAAACATGTTGCAAATCTACTTGAAAAGCGATGTACCCACCACATCAATTGGTCATGAGAGAGGATCCTAAAAAGGTCATCACCTGGTGACAATATTGAAAAGACATTAATTCCTAAGGTTCCTAAATTATTTTTATTTATTTTGAAAGATGTGCATAACAGATAGAGTGCATTTTACTCTTGTGCACAATGAATGATGCACAAGAGTTAGGCACACAAAAAAGTTGTGCATAGATACACCTAGGTTAGGTGCAGCTCAACATTGAACCTAAGTCTTGCATAGTCAGGAGGATGTGCTAGGGTGAGACACATGGTGGAGGTTGCACCTAAGTAAGGCACATGGTGGAGAATGCATCGGGGTAAGGCACACGGTGAAGGATGCATCGGGGTAAGGTGTAAATATAAAGTGCCATAAAGTTATGCACGTGCAAGATTTTATCAAATAAATTAAGGCACAAGGCTTTAGGGTCTTGGAGAGACTAGAGGACGAAAACCACTAAAATATGAAATAGACTAAAAGACAAAAATTATGTCTTATGCAATTTTTTTATGTGCATAAATATAACTACGCAATTCTTATGCGCTCAACAAAAATTGCGCAAGGAGAAAAAATGTAGAATAGACCTTCAGAGTAGAGAGTAAAATTGCACAACTAGATTTTATTAACCAAAAAATAGGCAGACTGCAAATGCATTTTTACAAAGTAAAATAGAAGTATTTTTCATAAAAATCTGCAAGCAAAGTTGTAGGATCAACTCGGATGGGAAACTGTAAATGTTGTCGATTCACCTACTTGCTTTAGCTCCTTCTCCTCTCTCTGGAATTTTGTGCACTAATAGTACGTTTTCACTTGTTGCTTCTCCTTACTCTTTCTAAAATGCACCACCACCTTATATAGCTGAGTGAAGGAGAGGATAAGGCTTATCCTCTAACATGCCATTAATGCAAAACTAGGGTTTCTGACTAATTTTCAAATTAGGGTTTCTACCTATCTACACTTGTAGTTATTAATTTATCATGTGGGAGATTATGGTGATCTGATGTCAGATATTGATGATTAAATTTAGGCAATAAGATCTGTTAGAGTGAAATCAAGTTTAATTTCCAACATCGTCATTTAAATGATATACCACAAAGACTTTGATACCCAACATTTCCCTCAGCCTATTGAAGTCCTCCTTCAAAGGTTTTGTGAAAATATCAGCTATCTTCTCTTTTGAACTGCAAAATAGTAACATAATTTCATTAACTTTCACTAGCTCTCTATTGAAGTTGTAGCAGATATCAATATGCTTCATCTTGCCATGAAACACTAGATCCTTTGATAGTGCTATGGTAGAATTATTTTCATAGAAAATAGTTTTCACCCCTTTCAACAGATGATTTAGATCACCCAAGATTCTTCGTAGACATACTATCTCACATGCGACTAATGTGGCAGCAACATAGTCAGCCTCTATAGTAGACAATGCAACTATAGATTGCTTCTTGCATGACCATGAAACTAATCATGATCCAATAAGGAAAACATAGCCAAAAGTGCTCTTTCGATCACCAATGTTGCCAACCCAATCACTATCATAGTATCCCAAGACAGTGGTAAGGTCAAAAGACAACATACTTTCAACTTGATAATTTCTTGTCAATATGGTGTTTGTAAGGTAAAATACATATGATGGTGTTCCACGTGATGACAACTCCTTCGATAATGACCCTATGGAAATTTCCCCTTGCACAAGATAGTCAAGTTCAAGAAAACTATGGTTAATACAATAATGCTCATGACGACAATGCATGATGACATCAAATGATGATATTTCTAAACAAAAAGAGTATACGATGTCACTTCCACAAGACAATTGCTCCTCAAGATAGTAAAATATTATGATGACAAGGGTGCATGATGGTACTACCATAAGACTATAGTTCCTCAAGATGGTGCAATTTCCACTTAAGACAATACAAGTTCCACTTGAAGGGTATATCCTTCATATTTGTTTTTTAAGCCTTGTACTACCACAAAATATCATAGGTTATATTAAAAATATTACATAGGATCTCAAATATGAAATATCCACAATATTAAAGGTCAAGATAATAATAATATGAGAGAATTAATATGTATATCAAGGCTTATATAATGGATAATATAACATTCATTTATATATTGAAATATGAATGTAAATAGTTTGAATCATCTGTGTACTTTGCATTAAGAATAACTTACAATTTTAATTTCTCAAAATGTATACAAGCTTTATTACTCTTCTTTTTACAATCAAATAGTAAGATATATGCTTTGTATGTGATATATCTTCTTATGGAGCATTGTCTCCATAATTTATCCGTAGTAGTGTGAGTCTTTAGATACTTAAGTATTGCTCTCCATATGCCAAGTCTCATGACTCTTGGCTTATCTACTTGCCACTTGCATACTTGATGAGCACTTGAATCTATAATATATGCACACCTTTACATTATTCTTGCACTTCTACTTGCACACTTAAACTAAGATACTTGTGTACATATATATATTACATATCTTACATACAACATATTTGTGCATATTTAATCAACCTAGTCTAACTTACATGATACTTGTGCATTATGTGCACATTCATATTAACATAGAGAAGGAAATATAACTCGCACTCTAAACTATTACTCAACCCTAATCTATTATTTACAAATGTAGCATGAAGGTACCATGGGATACATTACCATGTACCAAATAATGTAATATACTTCAACATTTTTGAACTACAACGATTCTCCTACATTTACCTATAAACTACAATCATGCACACACTACAAGGTGCAACTTTAATAACATAAAACATTCACCATGAGAAATACGCATAAAACAAATTCAAGGTGGAAAGTTATGTTTTTATTAATGTACATGTTTATTGTATGTTACAAAGGTCTCTCTCTCTTTTACAAAAGTCTCATATACCTTCCAACCTATTTCTTTCCTCCTCTTATCTTCTTTTATTTTATGCTTGTCAGTCTCTCTATTTTTCAACCGGTTTCTCTTCCTCTTCTTCTTTATTTTCCTTTTTCTCTTCCTTTTTCATACCACTCTTCCTCTTTTTTCATAAAAGGTTTTTATATGTGACAATAACAATTACATACGGTTAGTACTTATCTTCTCTATATTTGTTTGAATGCTCTTGCATTAATTCATGCTAGCATTTTTTTTCCATGATAAAACATGAAATTCTTTTGAAAACTCCAACTATCAAATAATAACACTCCTCAAATTTGATGGCTTTACAATGGTTAGAGCCAAAAGAACCAACAATCCATTGAAATTTGCATGGATTAATGGTAAGATTAAGGTCCTAATTTAACGGGGATGAATTGTATACCATTCAAATTTAAAATAAGAGGTTCAAAGTTAGCTTCAATATTCAAATTTATAAAAGAAGAATTATACACCATACTTAAATTGAATTTAATTAAATAAAAATATATTAAATGAATAATATAAATTCTTCTTACATAACCTATCATCTCTAGAATTTAAAAATGGCCTATAAAATACTATCATCCTAAAGCCCATGCCAGAGTCCACAAGGGTCTAATTGCAACAACAAAATAAAATTATTCCAGAAAACTATTAGCCTGTTTTGTCAAACAGGGTGAATACATAGGCAAAGGTACACACCCTACTATTTTCTAGGACTTAAAAGAATTACATGTTTCTACATAATATCCATTCACTCTCCTGGGCACAATCACTAGTACTTTGTAAGAATCTGTGGTCTTCCTCTATAATGTATGTAGCCACGTGTTTGTTGAAGGATGTGGGATCCATTACAGGAAAATCAAAGGATGTATGTGTAATAGGATTGTAGATGTAGGATCTTCCCTTCAAGTAAGAATGAGCATAAGAGTTTTTGCACAATAAGAATAGACCAAAGCCTAGAGCTGATCCTTTATGAGTGGAAATAGGGAATGAAAGTAAGAAAGAGGAAAAGGGGAAGTTCAACATAAAAGTAGAAGAAAAAAATCAATAACTAGCAAAGATAAGTTAATTTAAATTTTGATCAAGCTTGATAAGAATTTAACTTAGTATAACTTGTTATAATATGTTAAAAACTGTATCAATTTATTTGTTACACTTCTTAGAATTTTACATCTATTTCAACTAAAACCTATTCAAGAGTAGAAAAACAAAAATATATAAATGTATATTTTAAAATTAATATGATTTTTTTTTTTTTAATTTAAATTAGCATATAAAAAATTGTATCAATCTATCTTTTACAATTTTTAAACTTTTACATTTAGTTCAGCCAAAACACTAAAACAAAACAACAAAACATATAATTTTATATCTAAAAATTAATATATATTTTAAAATAATATTTTATTATCATAATAAAAAATGATATATACACGATTAAAATTTACTAAAATGTTGTTGTTGAATATTATAACTCTGGTTTAGAGTATGTATTATTAGATCAGAGTTCCATAGAAAAGTAAATAACCCATCACCGATAAATACAATCATACTAGCATTCAATTTTTCTTGCCTCATTACATATTTTTTTATTGTACTATACAATTATACAGATTTTAACATTCAATTTTTCTTGCTAAAGGAATCTGTAGTTACAAGTTAAAAAAAAAAACATTATTGTATTTATATATATATATATTAGGATTGAAACCTCGATTTCTACGCTTTTATAAAAAACCAATTTAATTTTTATGTTATCACATTAAAAGTAATTATACAACATATCAAATTTAATAAATAAAACACAAAGACGTCAATTTTGTATATAATCCCAGAACAGCTCAAGAAAGAGATATCCGATAGAAAATCCACTAGCAAAACAAAATATGGGCTAATGCCTCAACTTGTATATAATCCCAAAACAACCCAAGAAAGAGATATCCAGATGTTCCAACACCATCAACAAAAGAAAATTATTCCAGAAAACGATCTGCTCGTTAACCAGAATTGAATTCATAGGCAAGGGTAGATTCCCTTCTAATTTCCAGGACTTCTCAAAAGAATCGTACATTTCTACATTGTATTCATTATCTCTGTTGTCCACAATCACTACTACTTTGTAAGACTCTTTGTGGTTTCCCTCTGCAATGTATGTAGCCGCGTGTTACTTGAAGGATGTAGGATCCATTGCAAGGAAGTTCAAAAGACGTCTGTGTAATAGGATTGTAGACGGAGAATCTCCATACCAAGGAAGAACGAGCAGCAACGTTTTTGCGCATTAAAGACAGACCGAGGGCTGATCCTTTTTGAGTGCAAAGAAGGGGTGAATGGCCCAATTTGCAACATATCAAATTTAATAAATAAAACACTCATCTAATAAAGAAAACACATAAAATTTCTATATAATCCCAAAAGAACTCAAGAAACAGATATCCGATAGAAAATCCAATAGCAAAATAAAATATGGGTTAACGCCACAACTAGAAACATGGATTGGGGTCGAAGTAATCTGGTTCTGATCTCCATCTGTTGCTGTGGGACATCTGGGAAGGAAATCCCAAGACCCATCACATAAATCACACACAATTACATCAAGACTAGTACGCCTTATTTTGAAGAACAAATAACCCCAATTCCTATTCCTGTGTGGACGGAAACTTTGAACCATTGAAGAAGGCATCGCAAGCTAGGGCCATCCAGACGTTCCACTACCAACAAGAAAAGAAAATAATTCCAGAAAAGTATCTTCCCGTTAACCAGCCTTGAATTGATAGGCAAGCGTAGATTCCCTGCTAATTTCCAGGAACACTCAAAAGAATCGTACATTTCTACATTGTATTCATTCCCTCTGTTGTGCACAATCATTACTACTTTGTAAGACTCCTTGTGGTTTCCCTCTACAATGTAATAGCCACGCGATTCTGGAAGGATGTGGCATCTATTGCAGGAAGTTTAAAAGACGTCTGTGTAATAGGATTGTAAACGGAGAATCTCATCTTCTTTGAAAAAAGATAAGTGTTATGAAACAATAAGAACAGACCGAGGCCTGGGGCTGATCCTGCGTAAGTGTAAAGAGGGAATGAATTGGAGGGGGAGGAGGAAAGCGGAATGTTCAACCATGTTCTTGTGCAGAAGACGTACGCCACACAATGACGATCCCCATGGAAAACCAGCCACTGTTCGTATTTACGTTAAACCAGCCACTGTTCGTATTTACGTTGTGGCTGTTGAGTCCAAAGAGTTAAGAATTCGTCAGACGACAACATGAAATTCCACTCTTTGCAGACAAGACGAAAACGCGCCACAGAATTCAATGGAAGACATGCAAGTACGATCTCGAGTATGTGCTCGGGCAAAGCGCAAAGACATTCAGAGGCCATTTTCGTCGGATAAGAAAGCAATTTTGACTATACTAGTTGTGAAATTGCTATGAGATCATGGGTTTATTTAAAAAGGATAAGTAATCCAGTGTCAAGGTCGATTAGTAGTTGGCCGTTTCAATTCGGAAACTAACATTTACAAACATTCTTCACAATAAAATTAATTATTTATTAAAATTTTAAAATTATTTTACAACATAAATTAATAAAATAAATTTTAATATTTAAAATTATATTATATAAAACTCCTTCAAGTATTAAACCTGCTACGGAACCAAATTTAAATCCGACGGTATGCACACCCAAACATGTTGCAAATCTACGTCAAAAGCGATGTACCCACTACATCAACAGGTCGTGAGAGAGGATCGTAAAAAGGTCATCACCTCATGACATTGAAATGCCATTTAATTCCTAAGGCGCCATGTGATTTTTAAATTGCTTTGTAATGAATTACACTAAGAATACATCTTTCATTCCAGGTATGTGGATATTTTTAATTTTTAATTTTTTTTTTTTAAATTATTATATTAAAAAATTAACAGAATACATTTTTATAAACAAAAAAGGTGGATAAACATATTACACATTATGTGGTTAACGTTGTCATCAAAATAGAGTAGAAACTCAAGCAAACAATTTATAACTAATCAACATTGCTTTAAAAAACTTATGGCCAACAAAACTAACTGATTACATAATGATGAGGCTCCATTATATGGGTTTAGCAACCCTAGGACTGATTTTCACCAAACAGTAATATCAAGAGACTTTGGCACTGAGTCCCTCCCCTATCCAAAAGTGTTGGGAATATCCTCCCAAGTATAAACAAATGGTTTTTGGTTGGCAGCAATCATTGAAGCTCCTAAATTATCCCAGGCATTAAGTCAATGAGTTGGGGGAGAAGTCAAATAGCCACAACCATCACTGTGAGGACTTTGAGCTAGGATAGGAGTGCAGTTTAGGAGTGAGTGACATTGCTATCTAGACATGGACTGAGTTTGAGGAGTATCTTGCTCAAGAGAAACTCAATTTATTGTGCACGGTGCGTTCTCCCACTGATCAATAAGTTCATGATGATGAGTGAGTTCCATGGCCACCTTATTGGCTTGAACTGTAATATGAAAATACACGGATGATATAATATTAGATTTCTCAAAAGCAGAGATGTGCAAAGAGGAAGAACACTTATAAAAGACACAATCATTTCTAGCTCTCCATATGCTGAACATTGTCGCAATATGAAATAAATGGCACACTTCAAAGAAAATAGCAGGTAAGGGTGAGGGGTCTCCAAAAATGATATGCTTACACTCAAATGTAGTGAAGGAATAGGGTCCAAAAAAAAAAACCGCTTCCAAAGGGAATGAACATGATCACAAACCCAAAAAATATGGACAAAGTCTTCATATTGAAGATAATAAAGGTAAGAAGGTTTAGGGATTCCTAAATGCTAGAGATGCTCCCCAACAGAATGCCTTTGGTGCAAAAAACTCCAGGCAAAACAAGAAATTTTGTGCTCTAAGAAAGGAGCCCAAGCAGTCTGGAACTTGTGGATCCAAACAAGTCAGGGGGAGGAGGCTTTACACCATTTATTAAGCTTATCAATCATGGGGAGGCAAGGAGAGACCCATCCATACTCCAATTGATCCTTGTAGTTTTAAAGTGAAGTGTTTGGATACCACTTCCAGTGCTTCCACCAAGGTCATTGTGGAAGCATAAAAATATTGCGTAACCTGCAGTCGAGAAGATCACCTTTGACAACCTCAAAAGTATCCCTATCAGATTGAATAAGCCCAACTTTGGCTCTGAAGTCATCCCAAAGGAGTCAGTCCCTTGTAGTATGAGAAAAAAAATTAGTGATGCATTGCACACCTTTGTGAAAGAATTTAAGTGCATGAACCTAGAGAACCTACACAAGCAAGGAACCCTGGTAGGTGATGACATATGACCACCAAATATTCATTTGCTTTATGGAGAGGCTATGCCAAAAGCTCTGTCAATTCCATCTAAGCCAAGGCTTAACACTGCCAAGCTTTCCAAATGCTCCGAATGATGGACTTTGACACTTTGATAGAATACAATGCATTGAGGTTTTTATTTCTCTACCCTTATACAACTTTGTCTTCCATGTTGATGCGTTGTGTTTCTTCTTCTGCTATGATTTTCTCCAACATTGTAGCCTCCTTTCCCTTTGCAAAATAAATGTGAAACAAATATATATCTAGGATTTCAAGTGAGAAGCAGAAAAGCTCCACCAACTATCTGACATGCATTTAATTAAAAATTAGGGTTTCCATACAATAATCAAATTAATTGAAAGTTTCAACTATCGATAATTAATCTGAATGAAACAAGATTCGACAAATGGTACAGCAGGTCGATTTGTTAGAGGTGTCAAATCTGGTTTAATTTTCTAACACCCTCCTTTAAACTAGATTTCATAAAAATTTTGACATTGAGTATCTCCCTCAGTCCGTTGAAGTATTCCTCCTTCAAAGGTTTTATGAATATAATTGCAACATACTTCTTGGATGTGCAAAACAGTAATTCAATCTCGTTAAATTTAACCAACTTTTTGATGAAATGGTACCAGATGTCAATGTGCTTGTTCTTTTCCATGAAACACTGGATCCTTCGATAGTGCAATGGTAGAATTGTTGTCATAAAAAATAGTTGTTGCTACTTCCAGTGGATGATTCAATTCACTCAAAACTCTTCTTAGCCAAACTATTTGGCATGCGTCTGAGGTGGTGGTAACATACTCTACCTAAATAGTTGATAGTGCAAAAAATGGCTATTTCTTCGAGGACCACAAAACTAAACTATATCCAAGAGTAAAGGCATATCCAGAAGTGCTCTTTCAATCATCTATTCTGTCAGCCTAATCACTATCTATGTAGCCAATCAGTTCAAGCTGGTCTTTTCTGGTATAATGGATTCCATGGTTCCTCATTCCATGAAAATATGATAAAATCCTTTTTCCTACTTTCTAGTGAGTGTCCTTTGGTGAATCCATAAAATTGTTGATTAAACTCACTAAAAGCATCAAATCAGGAATGGTTGCAGTAAAATACATCAAGCTTCCAACCAACCTTTTATAGAGAGTTGGGTCAATATGTCTGCTACAATATGATTTGCTCAAAATAGCAAACTGGTCGATATGAAATTGGATGAAATGAAATAGAAACTAATGGAGAATGGAAATAATCACAATTTTATTGAATCACTTTTTACACTGAAGGCAAAACCAACCAATGGATATATTATATTTCTTTTTATTCGATGGATCCAAGTTACACCCTCGTAAATACTTTTAAATATCTACCCAATAATTATGAAGTGAAAGGATGCAATGGTCCATTAAGTGAAGTGAATTAATAGTATTTATAGTTAGGATTAGAATCCTAACATGATATACTCCTTAAAAAGAGATTTTTCCTCAAATATCAAAGTGAGAAGCTTCATACCTTGTTTTCCAAGTAGTATTTGCTCATGTTCTTGCACTATTTTAATGTCATATTTCTGTAAGTGGGGTATTGTGAAGTTTGAAGGGATGGTGAGGGATAGGTAGGAATAATAGGAGGATCAAAATGATGACAAGAAAAAACCTTTCTGGTGCCCTCATGGTGGCATAGATAGCAAATAAGTGGACAACCATTTTCTTACCTCCTTTGTGAAGAACTTTCTATATTCGATGAGAAATGACTAGTGGACAAGAGCTTGATTTTAATTCTTTAAGAGTATATGTTTGATTCTTTATTGTGAATTTCATCCATAAGTCCTCAAAATACCATTGGATTGTCCCGAGTGTTCGTAACCATTGCAATCCTAATACAATATCACATCCTCCTAAGGGAATTGCATACATGTCATGTTTCATGGTGTAATCATCCAAGGTGAGCTTAATATTTTGGCATTTTCCTTTACCAGTGATCTTTCCTTCATTGCCAATCATGAATTCAAAATTATTGAAAGGATGTATAAAGTAGTTAGTTTGGTTTACCATATGTGGATAAATGAAATTATGGGTACTACCAGAGTCAATAAGCCTGATAAGGTTTTGTTATTTGAAAGGTCCTAGAAATTTTATAGTTTGGAAAGAAGAATTACCGATGAGGGTGTTAAAATAAATTTCTAGTGGACATTGAGTGTTATTATTGTGTGTATCTGCACTACTTCCACTTCAATATCCTCTTCGTTGTTTGTTGATTGGTAAGGAATAGTTGCATCGAGAATATATAATTTGGGTGTAATACATTTTTTATTAGGTATAAATTTATCATCACAATAAAAACAAAGGCCATTTTATTTTATTTATTTTATTTCCTTGGGGCTGATACATTTAATTGGTAGGATTTAGTTAACTTTTGGGATGGTCGAAGGATTTTGTGATTCTACTTTATGTAGGTTTTCTAGGCGATGCTAGTTATTGATTTTTTCTTCCACCATATGGGCTAATACAATAGTGTGCATCATGTTGGTAGCATTGAGCATTTGTACTTCTAATTGAATCTCTTCCTTTAGGCCACTAATGAAGCAACTCTGGAAGAATGAGGTATCTAGAATTGATTGAAGATTTAATAATTTATTGAATTGAGCTTGGTACTCTCTTACTGTCATGATTTGACAAAGTTTGGTAAGAGCCCTTGTGAAATCTTCAAATTGTTTGGGCCAAATCGTACCATTAGATTTTTTGTAAATTTTGTCCATGTAGGGGTGTCATTTGTCTTTCCATACCATTTGTACCATTGAGTAGCGATTCATTCTAGGTGAAATGATGCAATGTGAACCTTTTGACACTTAGGGATTTGATAGAGTGAGAAGTATTGGTCATCTCTATAGATCCAATTTGTCGGATCATCTCCTTCAAATTTTTAGAAATCCAATTTAGTGGTTTGAGGTAGGATTGATGTTTGTAGTCTTTCGAGTAATATTTGGTGTGTTGGTGCTCCTATAGGTTTGCTGACTTGGACTAATGCCATATTATGTTGTACCATATCCATAGAGTGGTTAGTGGTATTAGTTTTTAAATCTAGCTCCATTATCTTGTTTTCAATTTCGTCCTTCCATTGATTAAATTGGTGAATAAAATCTTTGAGAGGGTATTGTGATCTCCTATGATCAACCATTGTGGTGAGATGTTTTTTTGTAAATTTACAAGATTTATTTGGCAATAGTGATTAGTTGTCCCTTATTGTTAAAACAATGAGTAAATTCTTGCAAAAGATTATTTGCAAACATTGTTTGCAAAATTTGCAAAATTGTTGTGTTCAAAGTTATTTTTGCAAATTTTTGGTTTGTTTTCAAATATTGTTTCTACAAAATTATGTTGATAAAAAAATAATTAGAAATTTGATCAAAAATTTTAATATTTGGTTTCAACTTTGGGACCTTTTGTCCTTTTATTTTTAATTTGAATTTAATAGTGGGAACCAAAAATTATGAGTTGAATTTCAGACGCTAGGGAAAAATGGTAGGGCACGAGGTTAGAGCATGAATCACGAGGAAAGCAACTAAGGTGAACAAGAGCATGTCAATTGAGAATGGAGTGGTACTAAGAGCAAGGTGAGGGGACGATAGAGGTGCACTAGTAAAATTCAAAAATGTAAGGTGAGGTAGAGTAGGGATGTGCACAGGTGAGAGGTAAGGCAGATAGCCCACAAGTGTGAGGTGGAATGAGGATGGGCAGATGGAGAAAATGGCTTTGGTCGCAAGATAGTGCAATTTCCACTGAAGGCAAAATACTATTTCCACTTGAAGGCATAGGTTATCTTAAAAGTATTTCATAAGATCACAAGGATAAAATATACACAATAATTGTAACAACCCAAGTCCTACCCACTTGGTTGTCCTACATTAGGGGTCATAGTGAGAAAATTTTTCAATCATTTCCAAATTATTTACTAGTATGAGCATGCTAAAAACTATCTTCATGAGTTCCATTCTACTATAGTCAAAATACTCATGAGATCGAGATTGGCCAAATCCCAAAATGGTTACTTCTTTTGAACTTCTCTCTCCACTTGAGATTCCAAGTTTAGAATGGGATTTCTCCTCTAGGGCCCATTTTACCTAGAGGTTGGATGCATAATTTTCTTGTCTCTTAACAAGACTTTAAGTTGTACAAGAGTTAGCATATGCATGCTTGATCTAGATGAATATCCACCTCTACAAGAGTTTATCTAGGGTCTACCAATACCCTGGTAACTACATGATGTTTTATCTTGATTAAACAACACGATGTCCCATACCATCATGTTGTCAATATTCCCATTATGAGTCAAGCACAAAATTCACCACTCAACACTAGCAAGGTTAACCTAGAAGTGATACCCATTTCATCCTTTGTTACCTTCCATCTTGACCTTTCCCATTGTAAGTACGATTAGAGCCATGGATTATGATGATTGCCTCTATGCAAACACCATTAATGATTGACGCACAAGATTGTCCTTCCCACAATATTGAAATAATGACAATGTTTTCCTACCCACAACCTTAGGTTGCATATCGAGGTTGTTTTTTCCATAATTTTTCCCATCCTTAGGTTTCTAAAGGTAAAATTTTATAGTTTTATTTTGGTTTTGAGGTAAGATACATATACTATTATTTATTTAATTGAATTATACTAAAAACTAATGATCTAATAAATTAAGCTTGGTATATATATTACCCTTTGTAATTTATTTAACTAACCAAACAATTTTCACCTATAACATAGAATTGAATAATCTATATTTTTTTTAAATATTAACATAAGAATCACAACAAAATTCTCAAAAGAAAATATAATAATTAATTAGAATCCTCTATTAAAAAGAAAATTCAAACACTATTTAACTAGCTCACATGAACGATGTAAAAATAGATGTTAACTAGCTTTGCAAGAACAATAGAAGAAAGATATCCCAAATTTTATATGAGAGCTATTATTTAGAGGATATTAATCACTATGTCCATTTTCAGTTCATTTTCCCAAGATTAGTCCCAATGATTTATGGTAAATTGGCAAAGGCAAGTTGGCAGCTCAAATAAACCTGGTTAAAATATAGTCGCATCCTTACTGATTGAGTTGGTGGTTTCTAAAGTATCAAAAAGGAGGAAGACTTAAGTTGGATTATGATCTTATGCTACAATCCAAGATTATGATCTCTGATGAGTTATGATGGTAATCTACATTTTCAAAGGTCTCACATATATGTGTTTGACATCAGAGAAAGAAATTATTATTTAACCTTATCAAGGGTATCGAGTATTTCATCTACATCTTACATATCTACATTAATATTAAAGAAAAATATGCATAATCCTTTCCTTCTATGGTAACTCTTATAGTTTAAACTTATTATTGATTTAAACGAGAGAGGATAATTTATGTTTATATATCAAATAAATATTGACTCAAGCGGATCACCAAAAATAATAGACATGGTATCATAATATTTAAAAGTGCTTACATTCTAAATGCCTAACAGTGACAACGTGATGTTTTTAAAAAAAATCCAAACTTACTTTCTAAACTATGATAAAGTAGTTCTTCTTAGAAAAATTTAACTATGTATGACAACTTTACCATGATGTTTTTCCTAAATTTTATTCTCATAAATTAAACTTCTCAACCCCTTACAAACTCACTCCAACTCGGTAGCGACATCATCTCAGGGCACACCATTACAAGCCATAGAGTTGAACGAGAACAAAGGCTAGTTGTGTTAACTAATTCTTCCTTATGACAAAGTTTAATGCATGTTTTAAACTAAACCCTATTATTAATAATCTATTAATGATATTCACTTCAAATCTTGATTTTCATCATTTATATAGCCAAGCTCTCCAAGTTAAATGTAACAAAATACACAGGCATGTTTTCAAATTTAACTCAATAATTATTTGTATTGTTATAAACTTAGTAGAAAATATACTATAAACATCATATTTGACCATTCTCCACACATTATAAATAAAATGAAGTACAAATCAGACTCATACAAAATAATAGCCATATTATGTTGCAGTACGGAATACTTGCATTGTATATAGTAAAAATATTTGTATGCACAACATTTCAACTAAATTTTGTCCAACATCAGATATCAAACCTATCCTTAAATCCTCATGTCTACACACACACACACACAACACACACACACACACACACATATATATATATATATATATATATATTAATATTTAGATTTGAATTTGACACCAATTATCTCATATAATTCGGTATGTATTGAGAGTGTTTGCATGAGGTGTCTATCATAGTCTTAAATTAATAGAAAGTCTTCAAAAAAACCTCATACTGTCTAGTTTCAATACACAATAGAAGATTCATGATATACATGCAATATATTTTCATTTTCAAGAAAGAACCATAACAACCAATCCCACAATACTCAAAAATATTTTACATAGTTCCCAAGGAAACAACACTCCATCTTGTAGCGTAGGGCTTACACCAAAGCTTCCACACTAACACTGGAATGCATTTCAGTCTCATTTGTTTGTTGTCATCACACATGCTTCTCCTAATATGTTATGCATACGGTATTAAGGGAAATATATTTCCTGTAGGTTTTTATGGGGAATCAGATTGGCATGCTACAATGCAAATGCATCTACTACTAAATGCACCCAACAATAGATTTTTCATACAATTCTATTTATCAATAATTTATTTTATATGCAAATTCACTTAAAATTTAATCTACTATAAAACATTCAAAATTCATAAATTAATTCAACAAAAAGATATCAAATCACAGCAACAATATCTTATTTTCTTATAAATTTTTCTTAGAAGTAAAATTAGCATATCGTACCCATCTCTCACAAGTTTCTTGTCAATGGAAATCTTCCCTTTCGTATGCAGACCAAAACCAGTAGATTTTCCTTCCCGAATATTAACCACCCCCACTAATTTTTTATCCAATTATTGGACATTTTGAGTAATTTAGTTGTTATTGATATCAAGAGTCAATTTCAGTGAACAATGCAAGAAGAAGCGGTTCTGAAATTAGTGCAAAGGAAAGTCCACATCCAGTTGGTCAAATCCGGTTCCAGGTGGTCAGATGAGGTTCAAAGAGCAATGAAGAGGCCCAAGAAAAATAATATTATAATAATTTATTATAATATTAAAAGGGAAGATTTAAATTAATTATAAATTAATTTAAATAATTTCATTATAAATTAATTTATTAATTAATTTAATTAACTTCTAAAGTTATTAAGTTAGTTATAGATAATTATAATTTAATTATAAAATTAATTTATGTTAATTAAAATAATCCTAAATTTAGGATTATAAAGTTTATTTTATAATTCGAATTCAAAAATTTGAATTATCTGCCGATGTTTTCAAATCTTGGTCTATGCATATAAAATGGGGGCAAGACTTTGTCTAAATCCCATCCATGTAATTCGCATGTGTTAGGCTCTTGACTATCGTGCACAAAGGGAAGAGAATATTTTGTTTTTCAAATATTTTCGGTGGCAGACAATAATACAAAGAGGATAGGAGCTCCTTATTCATCGCACATCATTGTGTAGCGCATTTGGTAATCGAGGGAAGCATTAAGTTTGATAGGCTTGTGGTGCAAGTTTTGAAACCCACCAACTTTGATTTTTGTAAAGCAGAAGCTTTATTTTTGTGTGTTGCACCATTGGAGAAGGCACAAATGGAAGGTGTTAGCTTTCCTCTTTGTGGTAAGGCACGTAGCCCACGTGGTGGGCTAGCATCTTATTAAGGTGCTCAATTGGGAGAGGTTCCATGTTTGAAATCCACCGAGAACCTTTTGCAATAGTAAGAGGTATGCGCTAATGATTTGCCAAGGTTAATTACTATTTTTAGATTTGCTAAAGGTTGAATAAAAATAAATATTTTTGAGGGTTATAAAGTTTATTTTTTAAATTTGATTATTAAGAATTAGAGGGAGATAAAAGGATAGGAAGCATTATTTTGAAGGGTTTGATTTTTGAAGGTTGTTTATTAAATATTGAAGATTATAAGGAATAATTGAGTAATTGATTTTTGTATTCTTTGATGATTGCTAATTTCAAAGAAGGTGTAATAAGGTGTATTTGAGTTTGAGTATTTTTGTGATTAAGAAATATTTTTGAGAGAGAGTTAGTGTGATGTTTTATCATCTAACCATTGAAATTGGTAAAGAAAAAAATTGTGTCTAAGATAGGTTTTTAAGGGCACTTATACATTAATTAAAAGGTATGGCCACATATTCCTATAGAGTGATTATTGGATGTTGTGAATACTAAGTTCGAGTGAAAATGGTTGTTTGATAAGCATTGTTGAGTTTGATTTTTTTGGAATGAAATTTGATTCTAAAAACCTTGTTTGATAAGCATTGTTGGAAATATTGAGTAAAGTTTTCATATGCTTGAACTAGGGTTTGTGCAAAGATCATGAGTATCATTATTATGTGAAGTTGTGAAGTATATTGAATTAGGTTTTGTGAAATATCATGAGTATAATTGTTATGTGAAGTTGTGAACTATATTGAACTAGGGTTTGTAAAAGAACATGAGTATCATTGTTATGTGAGATTAGTTGGAAATAATTAAGTGAATGTTCATATGCTTGGACTAGGATTTGTGAGTAAGGATTATTTCATTGAGTGATTTATTGAGTGAAGTTTGTTGATCCTAGCCTAGTGGATGTGTTGAAGTGATAGTTCAAGTTCTATGAAACAAATTGTTCCATATTCTAAATTGATTTGAGAAATAGATTGAGTGTTTGTGAGTGTGAGACATATTGAGTCTCTAAACATTATCTATATGTTTCTTTGGTAAAAATGGAGATTGAAAGTGATTGAGCATTGTGATGAACGTGAAGCATATTGAGTCTCTAATAATTCTCTATATGTTTCTATGATATTGTACAAGTTCTAGTGAGGACTTGTTGAGCAGATTTGAGGTAAGTCCTTTAGAAGACTTATGGATAGTTTTGTGTGAGCTTTTGTGGAAGCTTACAATAAAGATTTGAGAATAGATATTATTGAGTAGATTGAATAAGTTCTAGAGAGGACTTGTGGACATATTCATGTGAGCTTTTGTGGAAGCTTACAGGGCATATTTTAGATAAGTCTTTGAGAAGAATTGTGAGCAGAGTTTATTTATTTGTTCAAAACTTGAGTTAAGGTTTGGGGCAGATCCAACAGAGTTGATTTGTGATTAAGTAAATATTTGTGTTAAGGATTGATTATAGAACAAATTTGTTCTAGACCTATGGACTGTATTTAGTGTAGATTTGAGGACAAATTTTGATGCATATTTGAGGATAGGTTTGTGCTAGACCAAAGATAGAGATTGAGCAGATTTGTGCTAGATTGAAGGACTATGTTTAGTATAGATTTGAGATAGGATTGAGAGAAATATTTAGAGGTGATATAATATAGAGGATGATGGTATCTAGTGGATGGATATCCATTAGCCAAGGTAGTGAGGACAAGTGTCTTTAGTGGATAGAGATCCATTAGCCAAAGTAGTGGGGACATAAATTATTCTAGAAGATCACTAGCTAGAGCTAAGGAGAGAGGAGTTATCCTATGGATATTCCATTTTGCAAATGTGTCCTATGGATATTCTAACTGTACCTTCCTACTATGTGGCTCCCTCATCTTATTAGTCCAAGTATGGTTGGTTTCAGGGCATTTAATATCCACCAAGTGTAATGCCTGGACTTGGGTAATCATAAGTCGATCCTTAGGGTCCAAAATTGGGTTTTCCCTTTCATAATATCTAGAGGATAATTTAGCATTAAAATCGCCAACAATAATCCAGTGTAACTCTTCCCTTGAGACTCTCATGTTACACACAACATTCCATTTATGCATCTGACCAACTAGGTTTTGACCCCCATAAATTTTTTTGATTAAAACATGTTCAATTGTGATATTTTTCCTAAAATGTGATGTGAGAACACCCTCCAAGCTATATTTTCTATTGTAGTCAATTCAAGAGAGTTATAAATATTAACTATCCCCCCTAAGGCCCCTTAGGTAGCCACATCCATATGATCAACATCCCTCCAATGTCTATTTACTATTTTACACATAATATCCAATGATATTTTTGTCTCCTAGATAAGACAAACTTTTATTTTACATTTTTATAAGAGTCTTCAAATAGCATATTGATGGGTTCTACTATTTAAACCCATAACATTCCATGATTGTATAATCATTGGTTACCTTGGGAGCATTGAAAATCTATTGGTCTCAGCAATCCTCCAGTGATCGGTTTGTCTACTTGAACTTCTATCAATTCATTTTTTTATTTTCTACCAACTCCTTGAGAGTTACTATTTGTTTTATCTCTTTTCCACCTAAGTTATCCCTAGATTTGGCCTTTATTTTTTCTTTTTTGTTATGTCCATGATTACATCCTTAATTATTAGTTGCTCTTGGTTATGCACTATCAATTCCCCTACACTCTTTGACTACAATAACTTACTACACTCAATTACCTGCTCTATGATGGGAGGAGATGAAAGAGGGGCTTGAACATGGGTGTTATTATTTTCATTATTCCCATCCACTCTTTCCATGAATTTTTCTTCTTCTTGGTCCATTAGTGTCTTAAATATCTCATACCTATTGGAGGCCTTGAGTTGGGTTTTTTCTTTACCATATTTGTTCTTTTACCTCCTCCTTATTTTGGGTTGTTCAAAATCGTCTCCCTGTGCTTATTTACCCTAAGAAATATTGGTTTTTTCTTTAGTGATTGTTTACTTACCCTCCTTATGAAGATTTGACATTCCCATAGGAACATCCATGTTTATATTCATATTATTTGGGCAATATCGGGCCAAATACCCATATTTATGACAAAATCTACATCTAAATGGCAATACCTCATAATCCAATTGTTAAATCCAAGATAGTCCTGCAAGTTTGAGTTCCACCTCTACTGGAAAATGCTAGGTAATATACATTTCCACACACAATAATGTATAAAAAATTGTTTTTACTTCCATTGTGTCTTTGGAAACACCCAAATATCTTCCAAGTGAATTGTCGATAATTTCCAATACTTGCTCACTCTAAAACTCCATTGTAAGTACATACAAATGGATCCAAACTAGGACAGTAGTGGTTTCCATTCAAGGATAAAATCCCACTATCTAGGGTTGATAAAATAATCATGTTGAACCATGATTCCTCTTTTTTTATTTGAAAGCCCTATTTCTATCAACAAGTGAAGAAAAACTAACAATAAAATATCCATTGCTAATAAACCACAAAGAATGCTCACCAAGATGCTCCTAGTTTTTTTGGACTCAGGAATGCAAAAATTTTAGGGTAGGGTGAGTACACATGAATTTACAGATTAAATCATGATTGGATCTATATAAAACTATTTCCTCAATCATCCTTTGCTCAATGATAACCTTTGGCCTTGATTGTGACTGTGGCAAGCATTTATTAATTTGTTGAGATGTTGATTTATTTATAGCAATTGTAAAGAGTATTTTTAATGCAAATTCTTATGCTTCTTCAGTATTTGATGGAGATTTATCCTTTAACAAATCTAAAAAATAACTATGTCTCTCTAAAAGAAGATCTGAAGGTGTCCCCATTGGGCTCTCCTAGGGCAGCAATCTTGTATTCAAATCCATAGTAACTATAAATCTCTTTGGCTACCCAACTAATGCCCTAGTTTTCTCTTCCATTGCTCTCACGGTCCCGATTGAATAGCAAATCAAATAATAAAATTATAAAAATATTTTTGAATTATTTATGCAAATTGAGCAATGCAATTCAATTATCACTAGTCCACTTTGTTGATACACATCATTCTCTAAATCAAATAATATAATTATCAAAATTATTTTTAAATTATTTATGCAAATTGATTAATGTAATTCAATGATCGCTAGTCCACTTTATTGATATACATTAGTTTCTAAATCAAATAATATAATTATAAAGTTTTTAAAATTATTTATACAAATATAAGTAGTGTGATACAATGAACATGAATATAATAAGATAGAAATATTTTTAAACAAACTTGTGGGTTCATAGAACATATTGAATATCTCCATCACATCCCAAGAGTAATATCTAATATCTTCTATTCAAGGCCAATAGCTAATATTTTCAAAGTCTATGTAATCATTAGATTGAAAATATAAATATAATTACATGTAAGGTATACACATCTAACATCTTTAAATATCCTTAATCCATAATTATTTTAAAATAACATAAAATGTATATAAAATTTCATAGAAAATCTACTTTAAATAAAATAAGCTTCAAAAATATGTTCTAGAGCACCATAATACTCTAAAATAAATGTTTTACTTCACACTAGAATTCCTTTTTCCTCTAAGGTAGGACCCTTTACATTTTACTTTCACTAATCATTGTAACTCATATAATGTTATTTATCAAGCAATCAAGAGTGGTAAAAATCAAGCTATATCAATAGCAAAACAAAGGAACTCTTCCCTTTCCCTTCCAAAGAATTAGTAATTAGTGAAAAATAATAATATCACTCAACTTATCCAAAGGTATTAAATTTAATTCAATCTTAAGTAGTCTTACAAAATATAAAATATAAATTCAATATGAGAAAACTAAAAAACACCAACATTTTTTTGTTACAAATTAGTGAGTGTATAGTTTTATCAGTCCAACAAATAATATTATCATATAAATAAATAGAAAAATCATATTAATAAAAATTGTTATTTATAAAATATATCACAGTGAAATAAATAACCCAATACCATGTAATAATATTATAATCATATTGCATACATCCTTTCATTAAATTTCCTTGTTTTAATGCATTAAAATAAAATAATTTTAGTATATATCATAATTAATAAATAAAAAACGTATCAATATTCTATATAATCCTAGAACCGCTAAAAGGGAAACAAGAAACATAGATACCAAATGAAAAATCCATTTGCAAAAATAATAAGAATTAATGTCCCAATCTATGTTGGGATGAAAGGAAATGTAGACACAAAAACAGCACCAATCCG
Organism: Wollemia nobilis; assembly: GCA_028583015.1. NCBI lineage: Eukaryota > Viridiplantae > Streptophyta > Pinopsida > Araucariales > Araucariaceae > Wollemia > Wollemia nobilis. Next base: position 1,426,682 of record JAQPPZ010000371.1, on the reverse strand, counting down.
ATTACGTGACACTGAGCGCTGATCGCATTGACACACATAGCCCCTAGGGCAGCCCCCAAAGTTAAAATAGTGGTCCTAACCACTTCCAAAAGTAGTTTTAGAGGTCGAAGGTCAATTTGGCACCTTTTTGGCACCTTGCTCTCTGCTCATCCCACCCCGAGACAAATACAAACTGGCATGCGTCCCACCCAGGGACAAATAGTAGCATTCACCCCAGGGTGAGGTGAATAGAAGGTTTGACTGGCAAAAAAAGTCAAACTTCGGTAACTCCGCCAATTAACTGAGGCTTCAGGCCATGCAATTGCAAGGAATAGCTTTTATTCAAGAAGAGAGACTTCAGTGATGAGTGTATTTATTTTAGAAACCTCATGCAAGAATATTTTTAATTAGGGAGTTAGCTTTTCTCTGAAAATAGGATAGTTAACTCAAGTGGCACCCTCGCATGCGCAATTCAAACAAGGAGACCCTAAGGTCTATAAATTAGGGAGTTTTCCCATCCAAAAGATATATAGATAAGGAGAATTTGAGCAAGGAATTTCTACCAATTTACATACCTACTTGCGATTTGTGCTTTTACATCCTTAATCTCTCATTCGAAAGGGAGGTTATTGGGTGACTATTGGAAGCGCGAATCCGGACCCAAAACCCAATTTTTGGCCACAAATATCCACAAAATTTGTCTACAACACCCTATAACCAGTTTTTGACCCATAAAAAGTGGATTGGTGCCAAAATAGTGCCTCAAACGGTGGGCGTCCTGCCCCCGGGCGCTCCCCAATCTATTGCAAGCAAATTCGCCCCACCCCGGGATGAATAGAAATATGTGATATTTTTCTCTAGTTTTTCTTTTGCATTGTATTATAGATAGGTTAAATAGGTTACAGTTCAAATTTCATTTCATTCTGATCATTTTTTACCAGGTTATTGTTATTTCCCGCTTTCACTAACTTGCAGATGCCATCTTCAAAATATAGGTTCTAGAAGCAAAATTGGAGAAATCTGATCATCTGGGTCTTCCCAAAACACCACAAATTAGCTAAACCCAACTTTTAATGTCTTTTGGAGTATCCTAAGTGGGACATTGAATAGGGTGCTTTCTAGCAAATTGTCACAGTCCTATTCGTCCCACCTTGGAGCGAATACAAATCTGTGAGGAATTTCTAGACTGTTCTTTTTGCAATGGTCTTATGATGATATTTTTATGCTTATGTCAAAGTTTCAGGTCAATCAGAGGTCATATGATAGTCGTTTTATTATTTTCATGCATACACTTACAATAGGCTTTGGGAAATACATGTTTCATTCTGTTTGCAGGTATTACTAATATTTTTTGTTTCTTTGAACGCATGTTTCCGATAGTAGAGGAGCATGAAAGAGAAAATAATCACATACGCAAGTGGCGGTGACATTTTGGTCTGCCCATATTATATGTGGGCACATGAAATAAGGATTATTATCCATGGACGTTGTGACAAAAAACACATTTGATGCTCCTATCGCCTAAAAAGGAAGGAGACGTATTGTAAAACATTTTGAAAAGCGTATCAATAAATATATTACGATATTTCATATTTCTTTTATCTTGTGTCAATTTGCATATGTTCTTTCTTGTTCTTTCTTATGGCATATTCCTTTTGTTTTTGTATCCTCGTGTTTTCTATTTTTTTTGTTCTCTAATTTTTGCTTGCATAGGAGAGTTTAAATGCTTGCTTGTTTCAAATTTGCAACTTAAAATGAATCCCACACACCACGTGGTATTTTAAACACAAGGAGTTGTCATAAAACCCCAACCCTTGAGCAAGACCAAAGGTGGATTCCATTATAACTTTGACTTGAGATATTGCATACATTACCCCGATCGCAATTGTTGTTAGACGTAAATCCTAACGAAAGCTGACCAAGTGTAGCTTGGGGTGATTCCAAGCACATGAGGATAAGTATTCTATGGTAGGTGTCATAAACAGAGTGATTTCCATTCTGTACCGCCTATGTTCCACGTATCATCTGCTCTCACGTACCTATAGTCTCCCTCGCGTAAGGGCGGGTATATAGAGAGGTTGGTATATCGGTCCGGAAATGGTATATTGAAGGGGCAACAATTTTGGGAGTCATAAGAGCCTTCATCATTGCATTTAAATGGTTTTCAAAAAGATTTCAAAAACAAACAACAAAACACACTAAACCAGATTTAGGGCACACTTTTAATCTTTAAAAGAGATAATCATTGCTTGTGTGTGTATGCTATTTTTTGTTTAGTGTATCAAAAAATCATAAAAATAAAAATCCAAAAAAATAATCTATGCATATTTAGGTCAACATCACCATGGTGTACACCCGTAGCCAAGCCCAATCACGGGCAGAAGCTGTAGAGAGTGCACCAAGGGGGACAAGTCACCTCCGATATAGTCTTGAAGACTTAGTCATCCCGCCTTGGTGGCAGGATACACAAGTTAGTCCACACCATGTAGTTACAGAACATGATTCTAGAGGCACCTCCTTGAGGGGCACTCCAACTCATGCTATCACTAGACAAGACTCTAGAGCCACTCCCTTGAGGTGCACACCCACTCAACATAGAGGCACCTCCTTGAGGGGCACTCCCACTCAGTAAAGATCCTTTCAAGAAGACAACCTACATGTAGCACTCGACCTAGATATAATGCCCCCCTTGGAAAATCGTTATGGGTGGCCTAGTGATGAAGTGCTTGAACAAAAAATGGTCCACAAGGAGGAACCATATGATTTTGTTACTCCTAATTTACCCCTGATTAATGTCAGACACACTAGACCATATCCAGAGTATCAGGTTCTCCCAACAGGGCAAGATAATTCTTCCAGCACCTTTTATGCATATAACAGAGAGTGTGAGGAAGATCACTACATTCCTCAATAATAGTACACATCATGGGAACGATGCAAATTTGCACCCACTTTATATCCAGATCGCTCATTGAGACCAGAGCTTCAAGTCAATGTTGCTAACCTCGATAGAGGGAAGCAACATATAGGGGTCTCGGAGTACCATGATCGAGAAATACATGTAGGGGAGGCATCTAGGCCTCCTAAACAAGAGACGGTAGAAAAAATTGACTTGGCATTTGCCAAACTAGCCACCCGCAAAGCGCAAATCACGCGGCTTAGGAAAGACCAACAACAATTAGAACATTTGTGTCACCTCAACCAAGAGCACATTCAGCGTCAGATAGCTGAATTGCTTCAGAAAAATGTGCCTAAGAAGGTTCCAGTTCCTCATGTACATAAATCAAAAGTGTATGAGAGGCACAACCCCTTAGTGCAAGACAGGTCTCCACGACTTCATCAAGCACTGCCTCTAAGACCTCCTAGACCTGATCAGGAGGCTACTCCTCGAAACCATGATGGGCACCCTCTGCGGGCACCCATAAATGTTTACAGGCCTAGGCCAGACACTCCTCAAGAAGCTTATGAGGATTATGAACAAGAAGAAGAGCAGGCTGAAACGCCCTATCAAGGCAGAAGGGGTGCTACCCAATTATCCCTCCAAAGGCCTCAAGTTCCCCACAACCCACAGCGGGAGCAAACCAAGGAGGAGGAGATCAAGTCCTCTGATGCATACAAAGTGTTATTAGAATGCTTAGAGAGTATGGGGCTCAAGACTTCTAGGCCCCAAAAGCCGACTTTACACCAACTCCATAGTCATCCTGTGAATCCGTCAGTGCCGGCACCTCCATACCTCGAACACTTTAAATTTCCTCAGTTGGTACTCTTTAGAGGGGAGGAAGATGCCCAAGAGCATGTGACTCGATTCTTGAGACAATGCTTTGGAATTCAGGATAATGATGCTTTGCTATTACGAACATTTATAACCACATTCGTAGGCTCTACCTCGGATTGGTTTACTCAACTACCAAAGCATAGTATTTATAACTTAGATCAGCTAGTGGATGCATTCCTAGAACGTTTCACTTTCAACACAAAGAAAAAGGCATCCCTAAGTGATCTAGCTAGCCTCAAGCAGTATGAGGAGGAATCTATGGTGGCATATGGGAACCGATGGAGGACGTTGCTTTCAAAGTTACCCTACCTCCCTCCTATGTCTGACCTCACTCAATTGTTCTCCAAGAGTTGTTTGAGATCGATCTCTATGCTATTGCAGCTGCAGCAATATGCTACCTTAGAAGAAGCTCTGGCGCAAGCCAGAATCATCGAAGATATCAAGATACAGGATGGCAAAATTTCCAAGCCTAAGAAAAAAGAATGGAATAAGAGCACTAAAATAGGGACTACGCAATAGAAACCCGTTGCGGTCAATCAAGTTTCTATCAATGTCCCTAAGCCTGCCCAAGCAACACAGCCTCAGAAAGCTAATTATCAGGCAGTGCCTCCAAACAATTATGATAGAGAACAAGCTCAGGAGCGTCGCCCTAGGCAGAAATTTACACCATACACAGAGTCCAGGGACTCCTTGTTTGACCGCTTGTCAGTGGCGAACTTGATCAACCTTCCAAAGATTCAAACTATAGATCCCAACGCATCGAAGCCTAAGGGGTACCGAGAGGACTTGTATTCTATGTTTCATAGGCATAAGGGACATGACCTTAATGCATGTTCAAAGATAAAAGGTTTGGTGCAAGACCTCATTGACAATACATTGGCAGTGGATAACCCCATAGCACCCCAAAACCAACAAATGGGTGTTTTCAGAGATCCTTTGCCCGCACATGATGCACAAGAAAAACCTCTTCACATCAATGAGGTGCAATAGAATTTCCCCATGGAGGGGTATGTAGGGATGATAAGCATAGTGACAAGGAACAAGAGATACCTAGGAGCTGCCCCCGCGGTAGCCACAAGAGAAGTTCCATCCACGTCACAACCTCAACCGAACCCTACACAGCTTCCCCCGCCTAGACCAATGTCCATGATTCGAAATAGACTTACTCAAATTCTAAACACCACGTCGGCTAGGCTCTCCATATATGAGCTTATTCAACAATCGACACCCCATCAGGAGGCTCTCATGGAGATATTAAAGGCAATTGAGCTGCATCCCCATGAAGCAAATTCGTTCAACAACTTTTTGGGCCATGTGAAACAATGTACGAAACTAGTCATCACCTTTAGAGAAGATGAATTAAAATCGATGGCTGGTGATGTGGCGGATCCACCCCTGCACGTTATTGTGTGGGTCAATGGGATTCCGTATAAGCGGGTGTGGGTAGACATTGGTTCATCCAGTAACATTATTACAACCGTCACATTAAAACATTTGGAGGAGGCAGAGGTCTTCTAGAGGATCACTAGCCAGAACAGAGCTAGGGGTTTGGTGTCTCCTTTGGGTTGGTGCCCATAAACATTGTAATCAAGAAAGATATTCCCAGATTTTGAATTGATAATTTTTAATGAAAGCTGTTGTGGATGTAGCCCAACCTTTTTAGGTGAACCACATTAAACATGGGTCTTCAATATGTGATGCTTTATGTATTGATTAATGTTGTATTGATGCCACTGCTATCTAGAATTAAAATTACTAATTGGTTAAGTATTATACTGTTCACCCCCCCTCTCAGTATAAAATTGTGTTCTTCACACTTTAAATTGCCTCAGTTGGCACTCTTTAGAGGGGAGGAAGATGCCCAAGAGCATGTGACTCGATTCCTGAGCCAATGCTTTGGCATTCAGGATAACTATGCTTTGTTATTAAGAAAATTTATAACCACATTCACAGGCCCTGCCTCATATTGGTTTACTCAATTACCAAAGCACAACATCTGTAACTTGGATCAGCTAGTGGATGCGTTCCTAGAACGTTTCACTTTCAACACAAATAAAAAAGCATCACTAAGTGATCTAGCTAGCCTTAAGTAGTATAAGGAGGAATCTATGGCGGCATATGGGAACCGATGGAGGACGTTGCTTTCAAAGCTACCCTATCTCCCTCCTATGTCCTACCTACCTCAAATGTTTCCAAAGAGCTGTTTGCGATCGATCTCTATGATATTGCAGTTGTAGCAATATGCCACTTTAGAAGAAGCTCTAGCACAAGCCAGAATCATCGAAGAGATCAAGATACAGGATGGCAAAATTGCCAAGTCTAAGAAAAAAGAATGGAACAAGAGCACTAAAATAGGTACTATGCAACAGAAACCTGTCGTAGTCAATCAAGTTGCTATCAACGCCCCTAAGCCTACCCAAGCAACATAGCCTTAGAATGCTAATTATCAGGCAGTGCCTCCAAACAATTATGATAGAGAAAACCAAAAACAGGAACAAAATTAGCAGCGTCGCTCTAGGCAACAATTTACACCATACGTAGAGTCCAAGGACTCCTTGTTTGACTATTTGTCAGTGGCAAACTTGATTAATCTGCCAGAGATTCAAACGATAGATCCTAATGCGCAAAATCCTAAGGGTTATAGGGAGGACTTGTACTGTAGGTTCCACAGATGAAAGGGACATGACCTTAACGCCTATTTGAAGTTCAAAGGTTTGGTGCAAGACCTCATTGACAACAATACATTGGTAGTGGATAACCCCATAGCACCCAACAACCAATAAATGGACATTTTTAGAAACCCTTTGCCCGCACATGATGCACAAGAAAAACATCTTCACGTCAACGAGGTGCAACATAATTTCCCCATGGAGGGGTATGTAGGGATGATAAGCATAGTGACAAGGAACAAGAGATACCTAGGAGTTGCCCCCGTGGAAGCCACAAGAGAAGTTCCATCAACGTCACAACCTCAATCGAACCCTACATAGCTTCCCCCACCTAGACCAGTGGCCATGATTTGAACTAGACTTACTCAAAGTCTAAGGACCACGTCGGCTAGGCTCTCCATATATGAGCTTATTCAACAATCAGCGCCCCATCGGGAGGCTCTCATGGAGATATTAAAGGCAATTGAGCTACATCCCCACAAAGAAAATTCTTTCAACAACTTCGTGGGCCATGTGAAATAATGTACGAAACCAGTCATCACCTTTAGAGAAGATGAATTAAAATTGGTGGCTGGTGATGTGGCAGATCCACTCCTGCACGTTATTGCATAGGTCAACGGGATTCCATATAAGCGGGTGTTGGTAGACACTGGTTCGTATAGTAACATTATTACAACCGCTACATTAAAACATTTGAAATTGTCAGCATCTCACATCGTACCTTCCACTTATACTCTTCGAGCATTCAATGATGCGATATGCTCGACAGTTGGCACAATTTTCCTACCCATACAAGTGGGAAAAAATACCATTCATACATTGTGCCACATATTAGAAGGTGATATGGCTTACAATATCTTGTTGGGGCGACCTTGTATCCGGGACATGAAGTGTGTCCCTTCAATTTCTCATCAATGCTTGAAGTATACATTTGAAGGACAGGTGCATGTAGTCCCAGCAAATTTAGAGCCTTTCAAATACTGCAATTCAGTGCAACTAATGTCGCAGTCGACCCTTCTGCCAACACACTTGGATTTTTAGTTAAATCCATCTAAAAAGGGTTTGATTACACAGGAATATCCATTACCACGATAATAAAATTCCCAGCTGGGTCCATCTTCTTCATCTGGTCCTCCCACAACGATGCCACCTACAGTGGCCACACCAAAGGACAAGGGAAAGAAGCCCCTGGAAGAGGAACTACCCTTAGTCTCCAACATCTCAATAGAAGATAAGCCTAGTAGAATGGAATTCAAGACACCTAGTTCAGCCCACATGGAGTGGATTCAGGGAGAACTCCCATTCGCTCCCTCTCAAATTCCAAAAATCACAGTTGAGATGGCCAACACAGGATTGGGGGAGTATCTAGTGCAAAACATTATAGCAATGCCTACACTTGAGTCCATGCAAGACATGGGGAGAACTCGACCACCCATAGGCTCTATGGTTCCTTTAGGCTACCCACCTAATCAGACAAACTTTATTTATGGGGTCCTAGATAATGGCATTGAACCTTCCCTACAAGAAGAGGAAGATGAAGAGCACTTTGTTGAGGATGTCAATTATCTATCTAACCCAGACTTTGCATTGAGATATCTTAGCCAATTCAATTGGAATGGATATGGGTTGGGAAGGTACGAGCAAGGAGTGCATGTTTTGTGCCAACCAAGATACCAAATGCCTTATGACAAGTTAGGAGTAGGGTTTAATCACCCCTTGCCCCTAGACATCTTGGTCAAAAACATGCAAGGCCTAGGGATAGGCAACAAGGATGGGTTGGCATCAGATCCATATGCCAATCCAAATACAACTTATACATTAGTGGATTATTTCCCATTACAAACAAACAACCTTGTTGACCTCAAAAACCCTTTCCCTTTGGTCACAACAGGAGACAATTCAAGGACTCACCTCCATGAATGGTATGGACAAGACCAAGAAGGGTCTTCGGATGATGAGTTAGATTACGAGGTAGCACCTTGGGATCCTCTTAAGTCAAGAAATAATCATTCCCACATGCATCCCATGGATGATTATCAAGAAATCTTCCTGACCATGTTCCCATTGGATGATCTAATTGAGCATATGCCACCTCAAGAAAATTAGGTCCCCCCGTAGAGAGCAGAACAACCTCATTGGGACCATATTAATTTGCTCAAGCAAGATGAGCTTCCCATGTCACAAGCAGTTATTGGAGCCAATGAAGGCCTGTGGATCTCTGACAGTGATTACGAAGATGAAACCGAGATGGCCTATCTCAACCACATGCGACAAATGCAACAGCAATATCCCTTGGACATCAAAGATATGTTTGAACACTTACACATAGGTCCAAGACATAGGTGGCACCTCAACCCGACGTAGTTATAGCAATTACTGCACCTGCCACTCCAGGTACATAGAGCATATTTCGCTTAGAGACCCTATCAAATCATCAATGCCTAGGACAAAACCTGTTTGCATGTCCACGCATAGGGCCAATCCCTTTGTACCAGTGCCTACAGAGCTAGATCCAAAGCATCAAGAACATCTGGAATGTCAGAGTTATCACACCTGCGGCAATGGAGGTTACAATCATTTCATCAACATGATCTCCATTGACTTAACCACCCCCATCCATGATCCAACCGACCCAACACGGTCATTACATCTAGACATAGAGGCTATATATTGGGATCATGTAGACACACCACCATCCCCATCAGAGTATTGGCCTTGCAGTGGGATGTTTCATTTCACTCCAAGATAGACTCAGGATGTCTTCCATGTTGAAGCGGAACCTGATGTTCCTAATGATGATCTTAATTTAGGAAATGATATCCATTTGATCCCAACTCCACACCAGTTGGAGGACGGATCCCACATGTTGGTCGAGGCAACGAATAACATAGACATTGACATAGATCCAATGAATCCATGGATTCTCTAGCTGGGGGTAAGTCTCTCCCTCAAATAACAAGCCGATTACATTGCCCTTATCAAGGAGAAGAAAGAGGTTTTTGCATGGTCATACAAGGATATGTCGAGACTAGACCCACAGCTAGTCACGCATAATTTAATCCTTGATCTGACAATCAAGCCAGTAAAGCAAAAACTATGCAAGATGCACCCAATAGTGGCCTTAATGGTAAAATACGAGTTACAAAAGTTGTTGGATGCACAATTTGTCATCTGTGTGGATTATCCGCCATGGTTGTCTAACATGGTTCCCGTCAAGAAGCTTGATGGGAGGATTCACATATGCATCGATTTTTGAGATCTAAACAAAGCGAGTCCTAAGGATGATTTCCCCTTGCCTAGCATCGACGCATTGGTAGATGCTACAGCGGGCCATGAAATGCTTTCCCTCATGGATGGTTTCTCAGGATACAATCATATTCGTATCAATCCCGAGGACCAACTAAAAACGGCATTCACAACGCCTTGGGGGACATTTTTTTATAAGGTCATGCCTTTTGGCCTTAAAAATGCTGGCACCACTTACCAACGTGCCATGACATACATCTTCCATGATTACATGCACAAAACTTTGGAAGATTACATGGATGATTTTTTGGCCAAATCTCTTTTGCGCCTAGATCACCTCGGTGACTTGAGCAAGGTCCTCGATCGCCTCATTGAACATAAAGTCAGACTAAACCCTAAGAAGTGTGTTTTTGGCATCACATTTGGAAATCTCTTAGGTTTCATAGTCTCCAAACGAGGAATCAAGGTAGACCCAAACAAAGTCAAGGCAATCCTTGAAATGCTTCCCCCAGCTACCATCAAGTAGCTCAGAAGTCTACAGGGAAAGTTCGCATCAATAAAGCACTTCATAGTGCAGCTATTTGACAAGTGTCGACCCATGAATAAATTATTGCATAAGGGGGTCATATTTCATTGGGATGATGAGTGCCAGTCGGCATTTGATGACATTAAACAATACTTGGCTTTGTCGCCAGTATTGGAACCACCTAGACCAGGAGTGTCGTTCTATTTATACATCTCAACTACTGAGGTGGCACTGGGCATGCTGTCCCAAAAAAATGAACTTCACAAAGAGCAGGCTACGTACTATCTTAGCCGCACCCTAGTCAGTTATGAACTTAACTATGCATATGTTGAGAAGCTATGCTTTTCTGTGGTGTTTGCTACCAAGAAGCTACGCCATTACATGCTGAGCAACAAGACATATGTTGTGTCTAAGGAGAATCCATTGTGATACATGATGAGTCATACTTATCATAGTAGCCACACGGCAAAATGGATCATGTTGTTGACGGAGTTTGACATAGAATTCATTGGACAAAATTCCATAAAAGGTCAAGTCATCACTGATAAACTAGCCGAGGCTCCTCTTGAAGATGATCAGCCTTTGAGGTTCGAACTACCTCATGATGGGGTCTTCCATGTTTTAGAATCGCCAAATTCTAATGAGCCTAAGTCACAGGCTAACATAACCCTATTCTTTGATGGTTCTAAGTGTGAGCAAGGGGGTGGTGCGGGAATTGTATTCTTCACTCCAAAAGGGGCTCCAATGCCTTAAATTAGACTTCTCGTGCACAAATAACAATGCATAATATGAAGCCTTGCTCATAGGTCTTCAAATAGCAGTCAGCATGAACATTAAACGATTGAACATCTTTGGTGACTCGCTGTTAATTTTCAATGAAGTTAAGGGGATATTCCAATGTAAATGCCCATTTTTGTAGGCCTATAAAGCCCTTGTGGACAAATTATTGGCACAACTTGACTGGTATGACATCGATGCACTCCCTCAATCATCGAATCATTTTGCGGATACTATGGCCTCCTTGGGGTCACTAATCCTGCAAGACCCTTCCTGTGAGATGACAACCATTCAGGTCAAGACATTATTGCAACCTGCGATGGAGTGTGCAAGCTTTGACCTCACGCCAGGAATCCACTTGATCCAGATTGAACCATCTACAGATAGGTTTTCTTGAATCCAATATTGTTTGACTCAAGCCAATTAGGTGTCCTTGTCTCCCCTACCTTTCTTAATAGCAATACAACGCTATTTTTACAAGTTTTTTCCTACTCAGCTTTTGCTCAGGATGAACTTCAAGAGGGATTGGTTGTTCATACCATCGAGGTTTCTGATCAGTAGGATTGGTACACACACCTAAGGGATTACCTCAAGCTAGGTACTCTCCCACTTGGATTGACACAAGTCGTGAAAAGATCATTCAAACAGAAAGTGGAAAAACATGTCTTTCTAGGAGACATTTTGTATCGTCGAAGCTATGAAGGAATCCTCCTCCGTTGCTTGGACTAGCAGGATTCCACTTGGGCGATCACCCAAGCCCACGATGGTACATGTGGTGGCCACTTCAGTGGTATGGCCATCGCAAAGCGCATTCTCTGCATGGGTTATTATTGGCCATATTTAGAGTGAGATTGTTGTGCATATGTGAAGAAGTGTGTGAAGTGTCAACATCATGCCAATTTGACACACATACCTTCTCAGGCCTTGCAACCGATCCAATCGGCTTGGCCTTTTTTGCAGTGGGGCTTTGAGATAATAAAAAAGATCTCCCCTGCATCGTCGGGTCATCACACATTTATCATAACAACCACAGAGTATTTTACCAAGTGGGTGGAAGCAATTATGTTAACTTCTACGACTGGACCCTACATTGTGGAGTTTATTTTGCATAATATCATGTCATTTTGGTATTCCATCCAAAATTCTCTTGGATAATGGGATGCCCTTCAAGAACAAAGATGTGCGTGCTTTGACCACAAAGTACAAAATTCAGCATAGTTTTTCAACACCCTATTATCCGTAGGCAAATGGGCAAGTAGAGGCATCAAACAAAATGCTAGTCGCCATCCTTAAAAAGACCATTGCAGATAATCATAAGGATTGGCACATTCATATCCCGCTTGCCCTATGGGCTTATCGCACTAGCATTCGGATGCCCACTAGGGCAATTCCATTTTCATTGGTGTATGGCTTCGAGGCTGTCATGCCTCTTGAGGTGGAAATCCCTTCCTTGCGCATTTCAATGCAAGAGTTCATCAATGATGACACTACGCGGCAGGCTCGATTAGATCAACTCATGTTGCTTGACGAACGACGCGTCAATGCTCTCGAGCATTTGCGTATCTATCAAGAGTGACTTAAGAGAGCATATAACATGAAGGTTCACCTAAGGGATTTTTAGGTTGGAGATTTGGTCTTAAAAGAAAACCAGCAGAATTCTAATTTACCATCCCATCTGAGGGACAAGTTTTCAAAAAACTGGTTAGGTCCTTATGTGATTGATAGTCGAATCAAACCTAGAACTTACTGGCTTGCCTATCTTAAAGGAATCATGGAGCTTGAACCCTTGAACATCATTCATTTGAGTCCATTCCACATTTAGAGAGCCATAGTCCAACCAAAAGCTCCAAGGATTATCACAATCGCTTGGTCAACCCCAAAATGCCCCAAAGGTGTCCATAAACCCTTTGGTCAACCCAAAAGCTCCAAGGATTATCATAATCATTTGGTCAACCCCAAAATGCCCCAAAGGTATCCATAAACCCTTTGGTCAACCCAAAAGCTCCAAGGATTCCCATAATCGCTTGGTCAACCCCACAAACGCCCCAAAGGTATCCATAAACCCTTTGGTCAAACCAAAAGCTCCAAGGGTTACCATAACCGCTTGGTCAAAACAAATATTCAAAAATAAACAAAAACAATAAAATCATCAAAAATAATAAAAAAATTGCATCTCCATTCCATGCATACTCATAAAACCTCAAAAATACAAAAATATAGGTTGCATTAGGCATCACATTCATACATTGCATATTTGCTGGTTATACAAGTCAAAAGCACCATAAAATGTCCTTACTTAACAATCCCATCATCTTTCACATCAAATCAATTTTATCAATGCTTACATCCTGCATCACACCATCCCATTTTTGTAGCATTAGTCAATTGTCTCCTAATGTATTTAGGGTTTTCGTCATTCAACTGTCTTTAACTTTCTAGCCAAAAATTGTACAAAGTCACACATATTTTAGACAGGAAAGTTTTACTTGGGTCATGCCTTGTTATTTAATATCCCTACACAAATTTACACACATAAAATAATTCCTAAGTTGTGTGAACGCAAGAGAAACTTACAAAGTAGTCTAGGGTACCATCGGTGATAGATTAGCCTGTTCATCCCCCTGTGCGAATGGTTCAAGAATGCTGAGAATTGACAAAAGGACAAGCTCTTCCCCATCCATTCCTTCTAATCAACAGTGGTTTTCATCACTACCAAAAATTCAAAAATCACCATTGGTTCCTAAGGTTGTAAGGATTTGTACTACACGTCCCTGCCAAGGATGGGTAGTCATCCCCAAGGCCTAAACGAATCAATGACCATTCAAAAACACCATTTCCACAAGCCATCATCACCATCACCTTTGGTCTCTCAAGTCATAAGGATTCGTACTACATGTCCCTGGCAAGGATGGGTAGTCATCCCCAAGGCCTAAAAGATCAATACCATCACTTCATAAGCTCCATACTACCCATTGGTTCCCAAAGTCGTAAGGATTTGTACTACACGTCCCTACCAAGGATGGGTAGTCATCCCCAAGGTCTAAACGAATCAATGTTATCCTCCAGTTGCCTTACAAAGCTCAAATACCAAATTAAATAACATTGGTTATCACTACTATTTAACATCCTTGCTCAAAAAAAAAAAAAAAAACACAACAAAGAACAAAATAAACAATGATTTTCATCACTTTGTATACGAGCAAATATCCTAAACCATTGAACCGATAAAAAGCTTGAACTTGAATCCCTAGAATTCTTAGCATTCGAAAACCATCTAGGTGATCCTCATTACAGGTTTGGTGGACAGCCTACCTGGAAATGGCGGTATCCTACCCGCATGAGGATATGTCTGTCACATTAGCTTTGCGTGTGAGCAGACCAATGTTTGCATGTGGATGAGCTAGCTTATGGTACCCTAGATTATCCCATGGATTAATCTTGCTAAATACAACAACGGAGTTAGTGGAGCTAGTTAGGTGATCCTCAGTACAGGTTTGGTTGATAGCCTATCTTGCACTGGCGGTATCCTGACAAATACCACATAAATGAACTCAATTGCACACAAAGGGATGTGAAATAATTTGGTTAGTCTCCAAGTCGGATTTATACCTTGTCCAAAAGTCTTGCGAGATAAATGTACAGTCTTGGCTAGTTAGTTAAATATCTGAATCTTAGAAAAGCTTAAATACATTTTACAACAATTGGTACATTTTATTCCATGCATCATCATCATAAAATACGCAAAATACAAAAACAACATTTTCACATGCAAAGTTATTCCACACAGTCGTCCCATTAGTCCAACAAGTCAGTCAAGTCTTGTACAGTCTAAGGTGCATCAACAAGTCATCAACAAATACTTTCATTCATTCCATATGCACACATCATACAAATTAGAATCATCACATTTATACAAGCATTTGCATACCATCCATGTAAATACATGTCCATAAAAACAACCCATGAAAAGTGCATAAAACACCAAAAAATAAAAAGAGTCATCTATATATATATCATCAGAAATTCCCGTAGGCTACAATGAACTGGTCCTTTGACCCCATAATAACAGCCAAAAACTCAAAAACCCCCAAGCCTAGGGTGTCGGCCACCATGATCATGCAGGATCGGTGCGACGGGAACTACCCCCCGTGGTGTGGGTCCTATGGGACCTCTCAGGGTGACTGATGCTCGCCCCTGCATCACGCCTATTAGTGCCCCCCTCATCTAGCCATCGATGATAGGATGATGTTGACTGCTCAGTATCGGTGTCTCTCATCCACCACGAAGAACCCCCTACAGGAGGCTCAAGTAACCACCCACCAAGGCAGATGATCTCGCCATCCATATCCATCTAATGTTGATGCCAATCTACCTCCTACCGCTACCAATCCACCTCCTGCCATTGCCCATCTGACTCTCGCTAATCCCACTCTACCTCTCATCGATAGTAGTAAGCTACTACGTCATTGTGTTGTGCTAGTTGCATCCATAGTAGATCCCTCTCTCATGCCACATCAGTATCCCCCTCCTACTGGTAGGACGTAGCCCATGTGTTCTCCCGCTCTGCCAACTAATTCTGTAGAAGATCTCTCTCCTGCAAAGCCTCTCCCAGCTCCCCATCCTGCCTCCATAGTAGCCCTGTCAATCGTGCATTCTCAGCATGCAACCCTACCTCCATGTCCTCTGACACTACTTGAGGCCTCGACGAATCCAAAAAGCAACCTGCTCTGGCTCCCACTTCTTTAGGACGTCCTACCTTTTCGGCTAGTCTGGAACTCCATAATCCTTGCCCACATCCTCAACCTCCATGATCTTCGCATCATCCAACAGAGCACCCCAACCCTCATCTGGTGCCTCTGCACCCTCATCCCATACTACTGCTACCTCTGCACCGTCGAGCGGCCCTTTGCCTCTCCACTGTCACAAAGTCCACCACTGCTCATACTCAGCCATCACTCCGACGTCATCCACATCTAGGACGTCAATCATCGTATCTAAATCCTTGCCAAGTGGCACAATGATTGGATGATCCAGAGTCCTCTCATCCCCTCGGTGCTGATAGACCATGGGCTCACCAGGCATCCCCTGGCACACCCTGAACTGTCATGTGACTCGGCCATATGGGAACAACTCCTGCTCAGTCCCATGCCTCCCAATTAGCCATCGCTACCTATGTACCCATTGAAGCCACTCTCTAGCCTTAGGCTAGGCTGGACAGTCCTGGTAGGGGTGCTAGAACACCTCCCCTAGAGTAAGTCAAGCGAAGGCATCGACATAGTGCCCTACGGCACCTACCCATCGTCGAATCTGACCCTGCTCCTCTGACCTCTGCTATAATACCCTATATCCAATCTCTCGGTCTGCCATCTCTACCTGAGTCATCTAGGGCAGCCCCGCAGGCCTCTCCACTACTATGTGCTGCCAAGCCCAACACTACAAAAAGTAGCTGCAACTGATCCCCTTTCGCTTCTGGCAGCAGACCTCGTACAACTCATCATAGAGCTATGCTAGCAGAGTCTGTCCCCATCTCATGATCATCGGGGCATCTTTAGGACACTCCACCAGCCTGAACACAACCTCTAGCAGGTTCCATGGGAACCTCGCCCTCGACGAGTCGAGAAGCAGCATGTTGGAAATAAGGCCCGTGAGTAATGCGTGCCTCACTCCCAACACACCCTTCTCTAACCACCATCGAACCAGTATGCCACCCATCTGACAGTCAATATTTTCCCTCTCCACTGGTCTCTCCACACCTAACTCCTCCCCATTCCCAAAATAGCATATCAGTACTGCTGTCCTCTGATTTCGAGGCATCGTCTGGATCGGTAGTCCATCTATTGGAATCTGAAGAATCCGATAGATATCCTCTAAGGTCATCGTCATCTCCCTTGTTGGGAGATGGAACATGTTGGTCCGAGGATCCCATATATTGATCAGGGCCATTAGATAGGCTCGATCCCTAACCATCGGCTCCAATCGAGTCACCTGCTTGAGCCCAAGGGCGTCAAGCCAATCCTAGTCAGCCAAAGTCAGCGTTGCACGCACTTTAGTGAATACAGTAGGCACCCGGTACCGAATCTTCACAACCTGCAAAAGAAAACATCACAAAAACATTAAAAACAATGAAAAACTATACAACTCTAACATGTATATACAAATAATGCATTCAAACTATACAGCCAAAAAAAAAAAAAAAAATTACAAAATTCAATAAAATTATTTGTCAGTCCTAGGGTTTCTAATCCTAACTGATAAATTCAAAAACACAACAAAAATTTACAAAAATTAATTTGTCAGACCTAGGGTTTACACTCTAAACTGATTAATTAAACAACAAAAACAATTACACAACTAGGGTTCAGTCAACTAGGGTTCACGCTACGCTTTTCGCTTAGTTTTACTCTACGTTTTTTAACTTATAGTTTAGCTTTTGGTTTCATTCAGGTTCAACGCAGTTTTTAAGTTCTGTTATAAACTAACTTTATAAGTTCAGTTTTCACTTAAAATTTTGATCTGTGTTTAACTAGGGTTAAATTAAGTTTTTAGTTACGTGTTCATCAACTAGGGTTTTCATTTTTAACCATAAACAACAACAAAAACAAAAAAACATAAGAAATAAACAAATTACGGTTTTCAAACTGTGACACAAAACAATAAAGAGGAAGGGGCACTCACTGGTAGCACTTTGGATCCGTTGCTCAATCTAGTGTGTGCACTCATGGTCACCAAAAAAATTTTGTAGTGCTTCGCTTCGTAGAATTGACCTCCTCCTCCTCAGAGCTCCAAATTGCCAAGAAAAACAAATGCAAATGAGCCCAAAACTTAGTTTTGGCCTTTAAAAAGTATTTTTGAGCCTGTATTCGTTCCTCCCTGGGATGAGCACTCTATTTAGCACTTGTTCCACCCTGGGACGGATACTAAATAGGAATTCGTCCCACCCTAGGACTAATACAGAGCAAAAATTTCAAAAACAGCAAAAAAATTGCATAAAAATGCACCAAAAATAGCAATAAAACGGTCCAATCAGAGTGCTTTTGCACTTGTTATTCTAGGCATGCAAAATAGATGTCGGGGTCACAAATCATCATTATCCTACTCCCTAAGAAGGCTACTATAGCCGGACCACTCTCCGAGAAGACAGATTTTTGAGAATTTCATCCCCAAACGGCGTCACCAAAATGGGTCAAAACCCACCCAAAAAATAGCAATAACATTGTCAAACGAAGGCACATTTGCGCCTGACATTCTTGGCATCCAAAACAGACATTGGGGTTACAAATTGTCATCATCATACTCCCTAATAAGGCTACCATAGTTAGACCGCTCCATGGGCAGATGGATTTTTGCCAATTTTTGCTCCAAAATGTGTCACAAAAAGGGTTCAAACCCACCAAAAATAGGTCAAAATGTTTGGAAATTGCTTTCGCATTCAATGGTAAACAACTGAAGGCACCCTTACCTAAATCATCTTGGGTCAAATGACTCGTCACTTTTCTCATGTCGGTCATTCCCTCATCAATTCGTTGCTTGAGGGGGTAGTCACACTTAGTCACCAATCAACAACAACATACCCAATCTTGGAAATGACACTCATTCAAAGGATCATTGACAAAGACAATCACACCCCTGCTTGGGGCAACAAACAAGAAATCATCACAAGCTAATCAAACACTTGGCATTCGTGAATCATGAACTCAAGGTTCCCACAGACAAAAAGGTTGCGCCCTTTGCCTATTCATGACTGATCAATGTCCAAGTTCAAGTAACACCTCACTGAACAAGGTTAACACTTGCCTTTATTTCCTTAGCTCGTCAGAAGCAAGGATTCAAGAATGCATGCCCTTTCCATATTTGGGGCATCAAGAGTTGGTTAGGTTACCAAGAAACCCTAATCATTAGTACTTTGGTTATTTATTTTTGCTCGACATTGTGCCTTGCATAGTGCATCCCAAAAAGGGGCATCTATAGACACCAAAATAGCACCAATTCGATTATGTGACAATGAGCGTTGATCGCATTGACACACACAGCCCCTAGGGCAGCCCCCAGAGGTGAAACAATGGTCCTAACCACTTCCAAAAGTAGTTTTAGAGGTCAAAGGTCAATTTGGCACCTTTTTGGCACCTTGATCTCTGCTCGTCCCACCCTGGGATGAATACAAACTGGCATTCATCCCACCCAAGGATGAATAGTAGCATTCGCCCCAGGGTGAGGTGAATAGAAGGTTCGACTAGCAAAAAAAGTCAAATTTCGGTAACTCCACCAGTTAACTGAGGCTTCAGGCCATGCAATTGCAAGGAATAGATTTTATTCAAGAAGAGAGACTTCAGTTATGAGTGTCTTTATTTTAGAAACCTCATGCAAGAAGATTTTTAATCAGGGAGTTAGCTTTTCTCTGAAAATAGGATAGTTAACTCAAGTGGCGCCCTCGCATGCGCAATTCAAACAAGGAGACCCTAAGGTCTATAAATTGGGGAGTTTTCCCACCCAAAATATATACATAGAAGGAGCATTTGAGCAATGAAGTGCTGCCAATTTACATACCTACTTGTGATTTGTGCTTTTACATCCTTAATATCTCATTCGAAAGGGAGGTTATTGGGTGACTATTGGAAGCACGAATCCGGACCCAAAACCTGATTTTTGGCCACAACTATCCACAAAATTTGTCTAAAACAACATATAACGAGTTTTGGACCCATCACAAGTGGATTGGTGCCAAAACAGTGCCTCTAATGGTGGGCATCCTGCCCCCGGGCACTCCCTAATCTGTCGCAAGCAAATTCGCCCCACCCCGGGATGAATAGAAATCTATGATATATTTCTCTAGTTTTTATTTTGCATTGTGTTCTAGATAGGTTAAATAGGTTACAGTTCAAATTTCATTTCATTCTGATCATTTTTTACCAGGTTATTGTTATTTCCCACTTTCACTAACTTGCAGATGCCATTTTCAAAATATGGGTGCTAGAGGAAAAATTGGAGAAATCTGATCATCTGGGTCTTCCCAAAACACCCCCAATTAGCTAACCCCAACTTTGTAGGTCTTTTGGAGTTTCCTAAGTAGGACATTGAACAGGGTGCTTTCTGGCAAATTGTCACAATCCTATTCGTCCCACCCTATAGCGAATACAAATCTGTGAGGAATTTCCAGAATGTTCTTTTTGCAATGGTCTTTTGATAATATTTTTATGCTTCTATCAAATTTTCAGGTCAATCAGAGGTCATATGATAGTCGTTTTATTATTTTCATGCATACACTTACAATAGGCTTTGGGAAATACATGTTTCATTATGTCTGCAATTATTACTAATATTTTCTATTTCTTTGAACGCAGGTTTCCGAAAGCAAAGGAGCAGGAAAGAGCAAAGAATCACATACGCAAGTGGTGGTGACGTTTTGGTCTGCCCATATTATATGTGGGCACGCGGAAGAAGGATTATTATCCATGGACATTGTGACAAGAAACACATTTGACGCTCCTATCCCCTAAAAAAGAAGGAGACGTATTGTAACACATTTTGAAAAGTGTATAAATAAAGAGATTACGATATTTCATATTTCTTTTATCTTGTGTCAATTTGCATATGTTATTTCTTGTTCTTTCTTGTGGCATATTCCTTTTGTTTCCGTATCCTCGTGCTTTCAGGAAAAACTACACATGATCTTATCTCTATCAATTATGGAATATATAGGAATAAAATCACAAGTCCTGTATATAAATCATAGATAATTATATCAATAATAGTACGCCATATTTTGAAGCATAAGCAATCATATGCTCCTATGCATTTTCACTTAT
The DNA here is from genome assembly GCA_028583015.1 of Wollemia nobilis. Lineage (NCBI taxonomy): Eukaryota > Viridiplantae > Streptophyta > Pinopsida > Araucariales > Araucariaceae > Wollemia > Wollemia nobilis. The sequence goes on along the minus strand of JAQPPZ010000371.1, from coordinate 1,405,907 downwards.
CTTAATTACAATCTAGACCCTAGACCAAAACTTTTAAGCATTTATGAATGAATGATGTAAACTAGATGGAGGGATCAATTGAGCAATCTCCCCTAGTAGCAAAGGATTCCTGGTTCACTAAAATCCATAGTATAACATTTAGTTTTGTTTTGATTTACATGCACTAGATGACAAGACAACAATTGGCAATGAAATAAGGTAATATCTTATGATGGCAATCCTATGAGACAATAACATCTTATGCACAATATGACAATGTGCGAGACAACATCACTTTGAAATGATAATGTATAAAAATAGTAACTTTGCACAAGATGGTATTAGCTCTTTTTACAAGACAGCTGTACCCCAAGATGATAAGGGTAAAATATGGCATGCTTTCAACTCAATATGTTATTACCACTTTGCGTAAGACTCTAGTACCCCAAGATGACAATAAGGGAAAAATATAAGACTTTTAAATTGACATGTTCTTACCAATATGGTGTTTCTAATATGGAACATATATGATAGAATTTCATGCGATCACAACTATGCATTCCATGTTATAGCAACTCCTTCAACAATAACCCTATAAAAATTCCCCCTTGCATGAGATGGTCAAGTTTAATATGACTATTATTAAGTTGGAAATGCTCATTATGATAATTCATGATGGCATTGCATGAGAATACTTTTCTAGACAACACTTTCAAACAACAAGGGCACAAGATGTCACTTCCACAAGATTATAGTTCCTCAAGAAAGTAAAGTCTTCAAACAAAAAGGGTGCAAGAAAATAATACCATAAGACTATAGTTCCTCAAGATGGTGCAATTTCTATTTAAATTTTGTATCCTTCTACACTTCAAAAATTCTCCTATCTTCACCTATAAACCTACAATACTACACACAATCCTCTGCAATCTACAAGGTGCAACTTCAATATAACAAAATATTCACCATAAGAAATACAAAAAAAAATCAAGGTAGAAATTCATGGTATTATTGATGTTCCTATTATTTGTATATTACATAGGCCTCTTTCTCTTTTGCATAAGTTCCTTATGCCTTCCAACCTCTCTCTTTCCTCCTCTTCTCTTCTCTTATTTTATTTTATACTTGTTTGCTTCTCTTTTTTAGTTGGTTTCTCTTTGTCTTCCTATTTATTTTACTCTTCTTCCTCTTGCATACTTATCTTTATCTTGTTGATTCTCTTTGTCTTCCCACACAAAGGGTTTTTATATGTGGTAGTGGTAGTTAAATACAGTTGGTGGTTATCTTTCCTATAATAATTTGGATGCTCTTATGTCATACTCTTTGAGTAAGAGGAAATTGTTTATGAGCTCCAGCTTGTAAAAATGAATTTCTCTTCCAAGCTATAGTCATTTTAGATTAGATTTCTTCACAAATAAACCTTTATTGTCTTCCTCTTACCTTCATCTAGGAATAAAACTACCTCTTATATAATGCACTTAGCATTGATATTATCTTATTCCATTTCAGCACATCCATCCAACTACAATCAACATGTATTTTTTGACTATTTATTATTGATGCCAACACCTTCTATTGGAGTGATTATATCCTTCAAAAATCCAACGAGGATGTAGGTTCCAACACCTAGTTGCTACATATTTATATCTTCCACAGAAACTAGAACAACCCATCCTAGGATCTTAATCTTTTGTATAATTCTTTTTTTCACAAATTTGGTCTTACCACTTCATGCTTAACCTATATATCCAAGTCCTTCATTCCTTTGCCTTATTTTTGGCATTAAGGAAATTTTAGACCTTGCCCATATCTTCCTAATTATTTACCAGTGTACCCTATTATTCTCATTAACTTTGAGCCAATATATTTGATGTGTCTTTTAAAGAATCCAAACTCATTATATCAACTATGTTCTTCAACAATATGCTCTTCATTGCATCCATCGATGATCTAATGAGATTCATTTTCCTCTACTATATCTTTGTAATTTGATTTCTCTTTATCTTTCTCTCCATCTGCAACAAAAATTCACACCATCATCTTAATTATCATGCTACTAGTGACCTAGGATATCTGCTTATTTCTCATTTTGATTCTCTTTCTTTTTTTTACCTTTTCCTCTAATTGTTTTACAACCTCTCTAGAAAATAACTTTTCTCCTTTCAACTTCATTTTATAACCCTTCAAAATTTATTTTTCTATACTCAATCACAGTGTAGTAAAATAACTCATTCTTTCTATTTGTCTTTTAATAGGCTTAATGTGTACTTGTTGTTATATTTTTCAATAATGTAGGTGTTCACCCTACCATCATGCATTGTTTCTTTATCAAATTATCATGGCCTTTCCAAAAAGACATGATAAGCATCCATAGGCATAACATCATATAATATCTCATCTTTGTAAGAACCAATTTTGAAGTCTTATATACATTTTTCACACACACAAATTTTGTGTCCATATTTCAACCATGACACCTTATATGAATTTGGATGTTTAATAATATTTAACACAAGCTTTTCTACCATCTCATCGATACTAAATTATGTGTACTCTCACTATCCTTAATCACTTTTCAACATTTACCTCCTAATTTACAAATGGTTTTGAAAACATTCTTTGCACAGGTTTAGGCACCTTCTTTATGGGTTTTAAAAATACACTCTTCATCATAAGTGATTCTCCTTGTATTGGTTCCACCATGTGGTTCAATGAAGAAATACTCTTTTCATTCACTTGTACAATTTTGTTATGGGATTCCTTTCCACACTTTCTAGTATATTGTGCTTGAGGACACTCATATGCTCTATGTATTTCTTCTAAGCATCCAAAACACATACCAAGAAAACCATATCCTCTACCTTTACCAAAGCTACCTTGTCCTCTTAATGATTCACCACTTTCTCAAGAACTTTATTTTAAATTTGAGGAGTACTAACTTCTCCTTCTTGTAGATTTTTATCTCTACCATTATTTGATTTTTCTCTTCCTCCAAATAATTATCCTCATATTTTGAATAATTTTATTTATTATAAGTCAACTGTTATTTCATATTTGGGAAATATTGATATACCTCCTTGAATATTCTAATTAAAAATAAAAAAATTTCACCTTGTATGGATAACCTTACCCTATTTATATATCTTGCAACTTTCTCCTCATAATATTCAATGTGACCTACCCTTATGGTCAATTTATAGAACTTCTTTGTATACTATTTTATTCCCAACTCCTTTGGTTTTGGAGTCTTCTAAACAATCCAATCTAATAATCAATAGGTAAACAATTAAAATTCAATTTGAATACAAACTTATCACATGTCTGGATTATATCCTTTATCTTTTGTTGACTTTCTAATATTAAAATTTTATCCTTTCCCTTTCATTACCTTTTTGTTAGAACATGGCCTCACCAAATCGAAGCACGTCCCTTTAATTGTGTACATGCAAATTTGATCCACTTTGGATCCTCCATATATTTATAATCAAAGAATCTCTTCATGTCTATTATCAAATCAATAAACTTTTCTATGTTTAAGGTTCCATTAAAATTGGGAGTGTCCATCTTTGGATTGTATCCCATATTTGAGACTTTCTAGCTTAATTGTTGCTCTAATTCTTGTCCTTACTCTTCATATTGAGATTTTTTGTCACCAATATTCTCCTCTTCACTATCACTAATATCTTGAATATGAACACCTCCCCTTTGAGAAATCTCAATTGCATCTAACTTAGCGGTGATTCCTATCAATGTTGTTTCTATATGTGGTCTTCCTCTTCCTTATTGTATCATTTCTCCTTCAACATAATTTGTAGGATTTTGAAATTCAACCAATGATACAAAAATGATTTAGACTAGAGAAAGGGGGTCAACTAAACAACAACATATTCTAGAAACAAAGGATTCTTGGTTTATTAACACCCACAATATAACAGTTAGTTTCATTTTGATTTATAGGCACTAAGAGACAAGATGACAATTGGAAATATGGTAAGGCAATATCTTATGATGACAATCCTATAGGATAAAAATATCTTATGCATAAGATGACAATGTGAAATATAACATCACTTTGGGATGACAATGTCTAAATATGGTAACTTTGCACAAGATGAAAACACCCCAAGATGGTAAGGGTACACACTTCCAACACAAGATGATATTTCCACTTTGAATAATATGCTAGTGCCCCAAGATGGTGGCAAGGGTAAAATACAACACACTTTCAACTTGGCGCATTCTATCCAAGATGATGTTTCCAAAATGAAACACATATGATGGTGTTCCACATGATGACAACTATGCATTCCATGTGAAAATAACACCTTCAACAATAGCCTTATGGAAATTTCCCCTTTCAAAATACAATCAAGTTCAATAAAACTATGGTTAAACTAGGAATGCTCATGATGAATTCCCTAATGATGACAATACATGATGGCATCAAATGATGACACTTCAAAATGACAAGGGCATAAGATATCACTTCCAAAAGATAATTATTCCTCAATATGGTGAAGTTTTATGATGACAAGGATGCAAGATGGTACTACCTTAAGACTATAGTTCCTCAAGATGGTGCAATTTCTGTGGAAGGCACAATACAATTTCCACTTCAAAGGTATATCCTTCATGTTAACTTTTTAATCCTTATACTACAACAAAATTTCTTAGGTTATATTAAAAATATTACATACGATCTCAAGGATAAAGTAGCCACAATAATAAATGTTAAGATAATAATAATATTAGTGGAATAATATGAGAAAATTAATATGTATATCAAGGCTTATGTAATGAAAAAATAAAATTCATTTATATACTAAACTATGAATGTAAATAGCCTAAATCATTTATTTACTATGCATGAAGAATAACTTGCTCAAAATGTATACAAGATTTACTAGTCCTCTTCTTCTTACAATTAGATACTAAGATATATGCTTTTTTTTCTATATATATTCTTATGGAGCATTGTCTCCATAATATAGCCATATTAGTGTCTCTTTAGATTCTTGACTGTTACTCTCCATATACCAAGTCTCATGACTCTTGCTTTATCTACTTGCCACTTTCATACTTGATGAACACTTGACTCTATAACATATACAAACCTTTACATGACTCTTACACTTCTACTTGTAGACCTAATATATGATACTTGTGCACATCTTTAAATTATATATTTCTACTATTACATACAAGATACTTGTACAAATTTACTCAACCTACACATGCATTCTAACTTACATGAGACTTTTGTATTTCCTACACATTAACACTTACATAAAGAGGTAAATATAACTCACACTTTAAACTATGTCTCAATCCTAATATATTATTTAAAAATGTATCATGAAGGTACCATAGTGGAACATTAGCATGTACAAAATAATGTAATATAACTCAACATCCATTTGTATTACATTATTTTATTATTGAAGACTTTAGTCTTCAATATTCAAGCAACTTTTACTAATTCACAAACCTTGACTTTTTTGAATCCGTTTCATCATCTTGAACCTTGGGTTTATCTAGTGCTTATGTTTATAGAAAAACTTTGGATTATGTTGTATCAAATTCCCTATATCTTGTCTTTTTGAATGCTCAAGCAATTTATCATGAACTTCATATTGAGATACATATTCTATGATCTCCAGAGAAAAATAAATTAAATCTAAGGTATATATTCCATTTTTGATTAAATTTGTAGCTTCTATTTTGTTTTGATTCTTGATGATGCATTTGTTGTGTTCATTTATATATTTGAATTCAGCTTATTTTCCATTTCAACCAATTAATTAATTCAAATAGGACTAGTTGATGATAGAAGAACTTATAAAACATTTTCTAGAACAAAATCTAAAAAATATATGCTAGGTATCACTCTACCAGTTCCATGAACTAGATATCTATTATTACCCATAATATTTAGACCAATATAATTTTATAGTCATATGATGACTAGCTCCTAAATATATATACCAAATATCTTTTTCACATTGAACTTTCCGATTAGACTCAAGTGATATTATCTTATGTCTTTGATAAGAGTTTTGAAGAACACTTTTATGATGTTGCACACTGTATTCAACACATTGCCTTTGATATAAATTTTGTTTTTGAATTTTTCCTTTCGTAAAGTATGGTTTTACATTTTTATGATGTCTCCTATGTTAGAAATTTCCTCTTTGTCACTTTGTCATTTTTACTGTTGAGTTGAAATCCTTATATCTCCTAGGTTCAAAATAATGAATTATGCTAATTTGATTCCTATGGAGTAGCAAACCTTATAAATCTCTAATTTAGAATAAAAGAACTCAAATTCAAATATAAAATTTGCAAAGTTTTTCATTTTTCCTAATACTTTGGTGTTGAAAAAAATATTTAACTCCCAAATATTTAAATTTGCGAAAAATGCAAAATTTTCAAATTTTTATTTTCTTAAGAATTAAAAAAATAATATTTCAAACTTAAACATACTTCAAATTTCTTCAAAAAAAAAAAAATTAAATAAATAAATTTAACTTAATCACTAGTTGAATTCCTTATCACTCCAAACTTTTAAAAATTCAAAAAACAAACTCAAAAGCTATTAAAACTTATCCTAACTCTTATAACTTCTAAATTAAACTTAAATAAACTTCAATTATAAAACTTAACAAAAAAAATTTATAGTTCCAAAATCCTAAATAATACTATGCTAACCATATAATGCCTTCATATATTACACAACTTGATTATTTTCTTGCTCACTCACATCCGTGCTTCACTGCTCCAGTACTTGAATAGGTTTCTTTATCAAATATGACAAGTAATAATTATTGTCATGTCTTGGGGGATAGCGCAATGGTTTGGGATTTGTCCCTTATTGGGGAAGTCCAAGATTCAAACCATGGCATGTGTGTGTGTGGATATGTGTTAATACTTTATTTATATGCTTATTTCTTATCCTTATGAGGGATCATGACTGGGATGGGAATGCTCAGTCCTAAGAACCGATCGTAGGTGTTTCTCACAGAAACCAAATAAAATAATTATTATTATCATTATTGTCAATGTGGACGTTTGCATGTCCAAATGAGAAATTTTAAGTAGCATTTTATCTTCCTCTTATGTAACATTTGAGACATTAGTCTAGGCAAACAACACATGCAATGATTTGCTTTCCTTCTTGATACACTTTGTTTCTAAGCAATTCCTCGTTGTTGGTAACTATTGTGATGTTTAACACTTTCTCTTCCTTTCTTTGATTGCTTTACCTATTGTTTCGGCTTGTATGTTAGGTTGTTGTTTCAGTTTCCATGCTTGCTAGTTGCTTCAAATTCTATATTGGTTGCTTGTTTCAAATTCCACAATCACTGGTTGCTTCAGCTTCTACACTGGCTTCCAAACTTGTTGGTTTCTTTAGCTTCTATGCTAGGTTTCTTTAATTATATTTTTCTCTAATTTCTACTATACTTTTAGGTTTCTTCCCATAATATTTCTCTGATGCTGGTTTGTCTTGGGTGCATAATAGATTTTTATTTACTCCATGAAACTATTTACCATAATATTTTTACATTTTGCTTGTTGTCTACTTATGGTGTTGCTATTTTTATGACACCAATATTGCTATAATGTTGCACTATTTGCTATTACACTTGCTATTGCTATAAAAATATAACAATAGTGAGCTCTTACCTATAAACATAACTTATATGATTCTTTTATTTTATTTGCATGATCAAAAGATTTTCTTTATTATACCTTCTACTATGTTGTATACTTCAAAAAAATGCACATTCTCTATTATGTCGTACGCACACTCTCTAGTTGTATCCTCTATTATGATGTATACTCGATCAAATGCATGTTATGTTTCCTCTACTATATAATTAAATAGTTATTATATTTTAAAATAAATAATCTTATTTCTTCCTGGCTTATTGAGCCAAATTTCTATCAAACTCTTTATGTTTCTTTATCTACTCCATAAGATTTATTATATGAAGAGTTTCTTTCTCTTCTTTATGAAGGGCCTCTTTCTTGTATTTATTAAGGGCCTCTTTCTATCCTTTGTATATTTACCTCTTCAACCTATGTCAAGTTCAATTTGACCTTAATCTTCTTAACTTCTAAATTTTTTAAGAAGCTTTGAATATTTCTTAAGTAACTACTTCTTTTATCTTTCTTAGGAAGATTTTCTATCCTTTGTATATTTACCTCTTCAACCTATTTCAAGTTCAATTTGACCTTAATCTTCTTAACTTATAAATTTTGTAGGAAGCTTTGAATATTTTTTAAGTAACTACTTCTTTTATCTTTATTAGGAAGCTTTGAATGTTTCTCAATAAAATGATTCCTTTATATTTCTTAGAGAGCTTTGAATGCTTCTCAATTAATTTCTTCATTTGTATTTTCTTTGTTATTGTCTACTTGCTTATCTTTGCACTTATAATTTGAAAATCTTAATCTCTAACTATTGTAGGAAGATTCTCAAACTTCTATTGCTTAATATTTAATATTAAATGTCTTAGGTCGTACCTAAGTACCCAATATGATTCTCCTCCTTACTAGAGAAGCCAATATCAATGTTAGGGTAACTATGAATGTACTCAAATGACCACCTTTTATTTTGAGTTGGTTATTTCCTATATTCAATAATGATTCTCCTCTTTGCTCTAAAGAATCCAAAATATTATTAGGGTGACTTTGTATGTCCCTAAATTTATAACTTTCTTCAAAGTTGATTTTCAATCAGACAATATGTCCAACTTCCTTTTGAGTTGGTATCCAATATAAATATGTCCAACTTTATTTTGAATTAGCATCCAAAAATAATATATTTGAATCCTAATATTCACTAGTTTTCCTTCAACTTTGTGATTATAGTCTAGCTTATTCCGCTTAATGAGACCTATTTTAAAAATAATAATATATTTTGAGTCTTACTACTATCAAAGTGGATGAACTTTAGATCATAAAATATGGACAAAGTCGATTCACATTCCTCCCTTCAGCCTACTTGTTGTATAATTTCAGCTTTCATACTATCACCATGCACCACTTCCACTTATCCCTATAGTATATTTGTCTTATCATCCATCTAGCCCCATAGTCCTATAGTCTGCACCAACCTAAATTGTCTTGTCATCCACCTATCTAGTCTATCCTCTCATCCACATTCTTGCTACCAAGTTTTCACTAATTAACAATGTCAATAATCCCATTTCTAGTGTCTACATCAGTAGTCCCACTACCAATTGTCCTCCATAGCTCATCGCCCACTTGTCCCACTACCAAGTTTCTTTTATAAATCACCACCCATGCATCATACCATGTGTTATCCTCTTTCACTATCTGACCATTATATTTACTATCCAATGAGATTCAAAATAGTACCGTTGAAATTTTACAAGGATTAAAATTTGAATTGACCAATTTTTACCATTGGTTTCCAAAAAATAGTCATTAGATAGTAGTTTTTGCATTTCAATTTTCACAAGGAGCCATAGTTGTTCGACCAAATTGTTTTTTTGGAAGGTAGTCATTGGATTTTGAATATTTAGCTATTAGATCAAATATTTGAGATTTTTGTAATTGGATCAAAACTCAAAAGGTGAACCATATAAATTTATCAATAAGTACATGAGTGAACCTCAAAAGTGTAATAAAGGAGCAAATGGAATATTACAATGCATGGATAGACCAAATAAGGTGTATTTGGGTACAAAGAAATATCAATCTAGAAATAAAGTTGCACATCATAATACCCCCTTTAAAATTAATAGCTTTATCCCTCACCACTACTCCATGGCTTCACCTACTAACTCTAATCCTTCTTCTCCAAATCATAAAAACTCCACTCCTCCTACACCAAACCATAATAACCCTATGCATACCCATAACATCATCTATAAAATTACCAGTAGTGTGGATTTCAATGTGCATCAATGTATCTCACAACAATATTCAAATATTTTCTAATATTTTTTCCATACTACGAAAACTTCAAGACTCATTTGCTAAAATTATCCCTCCCAATAATCAAGCATCTCAAGATATCATCAACCCACAACCTTTAAATGTTTATCAAACACCAGAACCTTCAAAACCTACTTTTGATATGCCAATTTTGAAGGATTTGATCCTAGAGGATGGTTAGAAAAAATGGATGGTATTTTTTGTCTATACCATATACCAGAAACAAGTTGTGTCATGTTTACATCTTCTAAATTATGTACCCAGACCTATCAATGGTTGTTATGGAAGATCCATAAACATAATCACCCTCTTATGTGGCCTGAATTTAGAGAATTATTCCTTAAAATATTTGATAAGATATTTTCCTCATCATACATGGTTTACCTCACGGAACTTAGGAAAACAAGTTCAATATAAGACTATGTCACTAAATTCACAAGTCTTCTCACCTATACATATGAATTGAATTCAATGGTAGTGGTATTCGCTTTTCATCATGGTATTAAGGATAAAATTTGAAAGGAAGTAGACATGCATGATCTGTGTACTCTTTATGATGCCACACGTATATTCTTAAGTAGCCAAAAATAGGATCTAATATGTTGTACTCTATAGACGTGATTCTAACTTCCATTGCCCTTATCGCAATAATGATTGTTCCTCCAAATTTTTCTACTTTAAATATCATTATTATCATCCAAGAGATCAATATTGTGCAGTACATCAAATCTTTCTCATGGAATGTGACACCAATAAGGAAGAATATTTATCCTAATCAAATTTACTCATAAATCCAAGTCAATAAACAATAGACATAAATTAAGTGACATACGAAGAAGATACTATTGCCCTATCATTTCATGCAATTATGGATTTACAAGCTCATTCAATTAAGGTACAAGGATTTACTAAGCACCAACATGTTAATGTATTGTTTGAATCAGATAGTACATGGAACTTTAGTGATTTTAAAACTACCAAATCCTTAAACATGTATACTATTATGTCTACTCATGATAATTTTCAATTTCTGATTGCAAATGGAGAAATTGCTCAATCTGTGGGTTGAACATATCAAGTTACTATGCAAATAGGGAACTATAAGTGGCAAGGTACCCTATTTTTTGTGAACCTAGGGAGTTCCAATGTCATTTTGGGAGCACAATGGTTATGTCAATTGATGCAAGCGCATCCAACAAAAAGCAAAATACCGCAAAGAAGAAAAATTTCACGATATCGTGACATGTTGGTAAAGAAGAAAAAGTGTCGCGATATCGCGACATGTCACATTTTTGCGACCAAAAGAAAAAAAGGGTAGGCGGTTACAGGGGCCGTTAAAGAGGAAATTATCGAGCGATGGGTATACTGAACATCATCATTGGTTGACAGGTGGATAGAGTCTACAGTGGCCGCACTGGACAAGCACATGGCACCAAGGTGCAATGAAAGTAAACAAAGACCAAGAGTCAGAAAGAAAAACATTTCTAAAGCCAAGACAATGAAGAGGCATGAGAAATGAAACGAAGGGCCAGAAAATGGAAACAGAGAGTCACGCTAGAGATTTTTAAAGGGGAAGAAAAGGTATGCACATGGGGTTGGAAAAACTATGGAGACAGAGTTGCAGATTTGAAGGCAAGAGGGCCATTCTGGACCTGTTTGGTCTATTTTTCTTCGAGGGTGGGAAATGTTGTAATAAAAAAAAAATAAACTATCTTTCGGAATAAAAAAGTTTGTTTGGCAAATTTCTGCCATTTCTGTAAATTTTTCCAAGTTTTTGAATGAGAATTGGAATGAGCAAGTTTGGCTCTCCATCATCAACTTGGTGATGTCACTATTAATCTAAAACAATTATACATAAAGTGGATAGAAAAAATGAAGGTCATTTATATTCAAGGAATTCAACCTCCTCTTTACAATATTGTGATTTCACATAACAAAAAAATGATACTAATGAAATGCAGTTCCAGTTTTATTGCCCAAGTAAATTTCAAAGAGGCTCAATCATTGGATTCATCTACTACAACTCTTCCACAGGATGTTGAAAATATAGTGGATAGATATGAAGGAGTTTTTAGTGAACTGAAGGATCTATATCCTAGGCACACTCATGATCATGCTATACATATAATTGTAGGAAGTGCACATATTAATGTACATCCCTATCGTTATAAATGGCCCCAAAAATTAGAAATTGAGAAGTTGGTTCAAGATATGTTAGAACATGGCATCATTCATCTAAGCATAAGTTCTTATTCCTCACCAGTGGTAATGGTACATCATAAGAATAATTCATGGTGCATGTGTCTTAATTTTTATCCTCTCAATAAAATCACTATCAAATATAAGTTTCCTATCCCTATTATAGATGATTTGTTAGATGAATTACATGGTTCTAATTATTTTACCAAACTAGATGTACATTTTGATTTTCACCAAATTAGATTTAGATATGAGGATATCTCTAAAACTATTTTTCATACATATAAGGGTCATTATGAGTTCCTAGTCATGCCCTTTTGTCTCACTAATTTACCTTCTAATTTTCAAAGTCTTATGAACCATGCATTTTAATTATTTCTTCATAATTTTGTACTAGTTTCTTTGATTATATCTTAATATACAACAAATATTAGGAGGATCACCTACTTCATGTTGACAAAGTCGTTCATATTTTACAAAAGGAAAAACTCTTTGTTAAAATATCCAAATATGCCTTTTAGATCAAATATGTATATTATTTGTGTCATATATTATCTCATGATGGAGTCAAAGTAGATCTTAATAAAATTAAATCTATTCAATATTAGCCCTTACCAGAATCCCTCAAAAATATTCATGGATGTTTAGGACTCATCGGATATTATAGAAAATTCATCTGCAACTATGGCAATATTACAGCACCTCTCACTGCTCTTACCAAAAAGGATACTTTTATTTGGAATGACGTTGCTTCTCAGACATTCCAAGCCCTTAATGAATGCATGTGTTCCACTCTAGTTTTGTCCACTCCTAATTTTAACAAGCCTTTCATCATTAAGTGTGATGCTTCGGGTGCAGGTATTGGTGCTATTTTAATTCAAGAAGGTCATCCATTAGATTTCAAAAGAAAGTAATTTTTAGGTAAGAAATTAGGATGATTTGCTAATAAGAAGGAAATTATAGATATTTTACATGCCATAGATAAATGAAAACACTATTTATTAAGCAGACATTTCATAATTAAGATTAATCATAGTAGCCTTAAGCATTTTCTAGAACATCTCTCATGCCCTAAATAAAATAAATGGATGACCAAACTATTGGGTTACCCTTTCATAATTAAGTATAAAAAGGTAAAGAAAATATGGTAGCTAATGCTTTGTCTCAAAAATAGGAGGATGAGGTGACCATAAATGCCATATTGGGTCCTTGTCCCAAATGGTTATCACAAATTAAAAAATAATGGTTGGATGATTTAGAAACTACTTAAATTATTCAAGATATGAAAACAGGATCATCACTGCATCCTTACTTTTCATATTCAAATGGAGTGCTTCGTAATAAATATCACATATATCTTCTGTAGGGTTCCACTATTAAAGCCATTTTTCTCCAAGAATTACAAATATCCCCTATAGTAGGACATTCCATATTTTTGAAAAAATACCAGCGAGTGAAATAATTATTTTCCTAGAAAGGATTAAAATTTGATGTCAAAATATTTATGGTTGAATGTGAGGTATCTCAACGTAACAAAGGTGAAACAGTTAAATCTCCAGGACTGTTGCAACCCTTACTATTATGGACTACCAATGGGAACACATATCCATGTATTTCATTGAGGGTCTCCCCAAATTAGAGGTTAAAATAGTGATCTTTGTGGTCGTGGATCATCTTTCCAAATATGCTCATTTTTATGCACTACAACATCTCTACCCAACAAGTAAAATGGCCAAGGTATTTGTTGACTCCATTTTCAAGTTACATGGTATACCCAAAACTATTGTGAGTCACTGTGATGCTATTTTTAGTAAAAACTTTTGGAAGGAATTATTTCATCTTAGTGGTACCAAGTTGAATATATCTTCTTCATATCACCCCCAGCATTATGGTCAAACAAATATAGTTAACAAGTGTCTGGGTAATTACCTTTGTTTTTTTTGCTCAAGATAAGCAGTATCATTGGATTCAATGGATTTCATTAGTAGAATGGTGGTATAATACTTCATAGCAATTTTCCCTTAATATGTCTCCATTCGAAGCTTTGTATGGTCAAAAACCTCTAGCAATCACAAAATATGTTCCAAGCTCTTCCAAAGTAGCTCAGGTAGATAATTTGTTACAAAAATGTCAGATGATACTTAAACTTATAAAAGATAATTTGATCCAGACACAAAATCGTACGAAGCAAAAATAGGACGTACATCATTCAAAATGATAATTCAACATAGGAGATATGGTATTTTTGCGCCTATAGCCTAATAAGTAATTGTCCTTGAATATGAAGTCTAATTAGAAGTTGAATCTTCGATTTTATAGGCCCTACAAAGTAGTTCATCGCATTTGTGAAATCACATATCAATTGGAGCTTCCAACCTTTTCTCGAATACATCCATTTTTTCATGTATCTTGTATCAAATGAGTGATTGGTAAAAAAGTGCAATTATAGATAAAGCTTCCATTACTGGATGAATAAGGTTGAATAACTCTTCAACCTAAAGAAATATTGTGATCCAGGTTATGTCATCTTCAATCACACTAAATTCAAGAATTCCTGATTAAGTGGTAGGACCTTCCAGAAGAAGATACTACATGGGAATCAAAGAATATTTTCCAATATTTTCCATATTTGAGGACAAATATTTTTGAGGGGGGAGCCATGTTACAACCCCAATATAGCATAGTCAACTATATTTCCAATTGAATTACTTTTCATCAAAATCATTTATTTATAGGAATAAAATTATTTGATTTAATTATCATTGATTATTTTTATCCTATTGTGTATATTCACAAGAGACTCCACCCTCTCTAAGTGGCTATGAAAATTTTCCCTCTCTGAGTGGGCTTCGCCGTTCATTTGGTTAATTATTTTGTGCATTGATAATTCACAATAATTGGAATAATTACTCCATATTTTCACTTTTACATATAATACACTTATGCATATTTACTCAACCTACATTTGCACCCTAACTTACAGGACACTTGTGCATTTCCTATATATTCATACTTATATAAAGAGGGAAATGTAACTCATACTCTAAAAAATGACTCATACCTAATATATTATTTACAAATGTATCATGAAGGTACCATGGGGGTACATTAGAATTAACTAAATAATATAATATACCTCCATACTTTTGGACTGCAATAATTCTCCTATCTTCGCCTATAAACCTACAATCCTACACACACTATCCTATGCAATCTACAAGGTGCAACATTAATAACACTAAAAATTCACCATAAAAATACACAAAACAAATTCAAGGTGAAAATTTATGTTATTTAATAATGTGCATGTTGGTTGTATATTATAAAGGTCTACCTCTTTTACACAAGCCTCTTATGCCTGCCAACCTCTCTTTTTCCTCCACTTATCTTCCCTTATTTTATTTTATGTTTGCTAACCTCTCTCTTTTCTAATTGGTTCATCTTCCTCTTTTTATTTCCTTTGCATACTACTCTTTCTCTTGTCATTCTCTTCCTCTTATTACATGAAATGTTTTTATATGTGATAGTGGCAGTTACATATGGTTAGAAATTATCTTGCCTATACTTATTTGGATGCTCTTGCAATGCATGGTCACAATATATTTTGAGGATGGAACATGGAATTCTCTTGGAAACTTCAACTGCAAAATAAAAACACCCCTCAACTTTGATAGCTTTATAATAGTTAGAGCAAGGAGAACCAACAATTAATTTAAATTTATTAATGGTAATATTAAAGTATTAATTTAATGGGAAAGAACTATACACCATTCAAATTTAAAATAAAAGGTTCAAGGTTAAAATTTAAGAAGGAAGAATTGGACTGAGTTTAGTTATATAAACATATATCAAATAAATAATATAAAGTCTTATCATATTCTCATATAACCTATCATCTTAAGAATTTAAAAACGGCCTATATTTTCTTGAGATCCTAAAGCCCACGCGAGAGTCCACTAGGAGGCCTAATTCCAATAGCAAAAGAAAAATACTCCAAAAAACTATGTGTGTGTCAAATAGGGTGAATACATAGGCAAGGGTTCATACCCTACTATTTTCCAGGACTTTTCAAAAGCATTACATGTTCTATGTAATATCCATTCACTCTCTTGGGCACAATCACTACTACTTTGTAAGACTTTTAGTGGTTTCCCTCTAAAATGTATGTAACCACGTCATTGTTGAAGGATGTGGTATCCATTACAAGAAATTCAAGGGACGTCTATGTGATAGGATTATAGATGCAAAATATCCACTTCAAGGAAGAATGAGCATAAGAGTTTTTGCACAATAATAACAGACTGAATATTGGGGTTGATCCTTTGTAAGTGATGTTAGTATTTACTTATTATTAAACCAATAATATTGAGCAATTGATCTAAATATATTTGTGGCTACGTCCTCCAATAATAATTTTAGTTCATATTAAGTCCTCCAAGCACCATAGGGAATCACCAATAGCCAATAATTGTACACATCCTCTCAATGTATCAAAATAAAGAAATCCTCTCCACATACATTGTCTCTCCTAAAAAAATCACACCACTAATTTCTATGCAACCATTAATTTTGTAGATTCTATCTTGGAATTAGACACCAAATATAGACCCATCAATTATGGCTTTTTCTATACTGATTTTTTTAGTTTAGGAAGTGTCCATGCATAAAATGAACTAGTTACAAAATAGAGAGAAAAACTTATTTTTAGCCAATTTTAGTCTCCATATTATCAATATCCCACTTGGATACTAAACCGCTGTAACATCCTACAACTAAGGAACTGAAATATTCTTATAAAATTGATCTATTCCCTTATACCAACTAAAGTTGAGTAAAATCTCAACTTCTTCCTAGAAGTAATTTTAGTAAACATATCTATAGGATTCTTTGAAGTGTGAATCTTATCCAGTTTTAGAGATCCATCCTCCATGACTGACCTTATGAAGTGATATATTAGGTTGATGTGTTTAGTTCATTAGTGAAATGTCGAGTTCTTCGAAATATGGATAGCACTATGGCTATCACTCCAAAGTCTGTTGTCTTCTTACTTTTTCTCCAACTCCTTCATAAGTCTCTGTAACCATATCATCTCTTTGCTTGCTTCAAAAATAGAAACATACTCAGCTTCCATGGTTGAAAGGGCTACAACCTATTGGAGTTTTGATATCTAAATCACCGCTCCTCCACCTACAATGAAAATTTATCAAGTAGTGCTACTTTTACCATCAATATCTCCTACCATGTCAGAGTCTACAAAACCTTGCAAACTCAAATTAGTACCACCAAAATTTGAACAATATTTTTAAGTACTCCTCAAAAACATGAATATCCACTTAACAACTTGTCAATGCCCTTTTCCTAGATTATTCATGAACCTAATTACAACTCCCAGTACTTGGGCAATATCTGATCTTGTGCAAACCATGGCACACATAAAACTTCCCACTACTAAAGCATATGGGACTCTTGTCATGTATTCTTGCTTATCCTATGTCTTTGGACATAAATTATTACTCAGTTTGAAATGCCTTGCCGAAGGTGTGCTCACTGGTTTTGCATTTTCCATATTGAATCTTTGTAGAACATTCTCAATATAGTCCTCTTGTGACAATTTAAGGAATTTGTTATTCTTGTATCGTAATATTTTCATTCCAAGGATTTACTTTGCAGCCACCAAATCCTTCATGGCAAACAGGCTTGGAAATTTCCCTTTTAGATCATTTATGTTTTGCATGTTAGACACTACAACCATAATATCATCTACATATAGTAATAGAATAATAAAGGCACCATCACTAGCTCTCCTGAAATATACATAGTGATCAAATTGACATATTTTGAATTCATTTTCAGCCATAAAACTGTCAAATTTCTTGTACCATTGTCTAGGTGCCTTCTTGAGGCCATATATGATTTTATTTAACCCTTTACCTCATAGCCCTTTGGTTGATTCACGTAAATCTCCTCCTACAAATCTCATGAAGGAAATTTGTCTTTACATCAAGTTGCTCAAGGTGCAAATTCTCAATAGCAACTAAATTTGAAATTGTTCTAATGGAGGCCATTTTTACAACTGGTGAGAAAATCTCATCAAAGTTAATTCCCTTCTTGTGTGTAAAACATTTTACTACAAGTCTAGCTTTATACATTTTATTACCTCTTACATCCTCCTTGAATCTATACACCCATTTGTTGTGTAGTACCCTTTTTCTTGCAAGTAGCTCAACCAACTCCCATGTTTGGTTGTGAAGAAGAGACTCCATCTCATCATTCATAGCCTACTCAAACTTCTTGTTGGTACTCATATTTAAAGCTTCATCCAAGCACTCTGGCTCACCAGAATCAGTATACAACACTTAATTAAGTGCAAGGAAATAAAATTTTGGTAACTTACTTACCCTTGTAGACATAACATAATAAAAAAGACGTGGGAGAATTCTACTTGTCCTGGTATATTTTTTGACAACACGTACTAGATATTGAGGTCCTAGTTGTTGTTGTTATTGAACACTTTGTGGTGAAGTTTGTGGCTCTTGTTCTTGGACATATCCTTGTACTCTTTTTACTATTGGCTCACCATAAATCTCGACATACTGAGAATCATCCTTCTTTACCTACAACTTGTCCTTATACAAACTCTTCTCATTAAATTAAACATAATTGCTTCTGATGATTGTACAATTCATATTATCCCATAACCTGTAACCCAATCCATCAAATATATAACCAATGAAATAAAATTTCTAGGATTTTGCATCTAACTTATTTATATTCTCCTTATCAATATGAGCAAATGCCTTACATTCAAAAACTTTAAGAAAAGAGTAATTGGATATTTTACCATCCCATACCTCTTCTAGAATCCTGCCATGTAATGTACTTGAAGGTCCCCTATTGATCAAATAAATTGCAGTGTCAACATAATATACCCATAAAAACAAAGGTAGTCCTGCATGCAATCTAAGACACCTGGCACACTCCATAATAGTCCTATTTATCCTTTCAGACATCCTATTCTCTTAAAGTGTTCTAGGTGTTCCATTAATCCTCTTGATTCCATTCAATGAGCAATAATTATCAATATTATTAGAACAATACTCACCACCATTATCAGATTTGAGACACTTAACCTTCTTACTAGTCTCATTATCTACTAATGCCTTCCATTTTTGAAAGGTATCAAACACATCAGATTTATTTTTAATGCAATATACCCACGTATTTCTAGTAGCATCATCTATGAAGGTAACATAACAATTAAATCCACCTAAATAAGTTACCTAAGCTAGTCCCCATACATCATTGTGTACCAGCTCAAATTTCACCTTTGTATTTTCTTTTTCAACTTTTAGAAATCTTACCCTCTCCTATTTGTCATAGATGCGGTCCTCACAAAATTCCAAATCCACCTATTTTAGCTTTGGTAGCAACTTTATCGAGTGAATAATCTTCATTCCCTTTTCAATCATGTGGCCCAATCTATGGTGCCACAACTCTACACTCTCTCTTGTAGCCACTAAATTCATTGTACAGTTAAAAGTATTGGTAAGTAAATATAAATTACCAATCATCTTACCCTTGGCTACCACCATTGATCCCTTGGTGACCTTCCAAGAATGTTCTATGAATGTAGTGACATATTCTTCGTTGTCAAGTTTACTTGCTAAAATTAAATTTCTCTTAAGGTCTGGGATATGTCGAACATCATTTAAAATCCAGTAATTTCCATTTGGTAGCTTTATTTTAATTTTTTCCATGCCAATAATCTTGTAAGGATAGTCATCTCCCAATAGCACGTCCATAATGACTTTGGACATACTCTATAAAATATTCATGGTGAGATGTAGCATGAAAAGAGGCTCCATCACTATTATTATCTAATGATAAAATTAAGGCATCCTGCGGAATTTCACCTGCAATATTTGGTTCCTCCTTACCTTGATTTTCTCTGTCCCCTTGTCCAACATTTTTTCTGTTCCATCAATCTTTTTTCACATGTCCCTTATTTTTGCAATATCAACACTTAACCTTGATCTTTCCTCTAGACTTTGATCTCTCTTTAGAATTTCCTCTACATGGATTTTTGCTCCTTTCCTTCTACCTACCTCTATTCTCCACTGTCAAAGCAATTCCTGATGATGTTTCTTCTCTTAAATATTTTATTTACATATCCTCACTTATAATACTCCAACATTAACAAATACCAGTTTATTAGAATCAGATATAGAATTACTAATTGCTATAACTAGACTATTCCAACTATCTAGGAAAGAACATAAGATAAGCAGAGCTTTGGCCTCATCATCAAATTCAATTTTAATAAAGCATAATTGATTTTTTACCTCATTAAAATTATTAATATGGTCCTACACGGACTCACCTTCATTCATTTTCATATTGAATGATTTTTCATCAAGAAAACTTTGTTAGATGCAGAAGATTTTTCATACAACCTAGTAAGGGCATCCATTACATATTTTGTTGTTTTCTCCTTTGATATGTTGAAATCCACCTAGCTTCCTAAACATAAGAGTATTGTTCCCAAAGTATTTCTATCTAGCAACTCCCAGGACTCATCTATTACATTGAATGGTTGATTTAATTTTCCACCCAAAGGAAGATACAAATATTTCAATAATAAATAATCTTCAATTTGCATTTTCCATAATGTAAATTTCTGCCCATTAAACTTGTCTATCCAAAAAATTGAATCCTCTGCCATTGCTCCCACTCAAAACTAATACTCCTTGGTTTGGAGCAGCCAACAATAAGCTCTGATACCAGTTGTTAATATTTACTTATTATTAAACCAATAATATTGAGCAATTTATCTAAACATATTTGCAGAAGAACATAAACAAAATAACCAAAACAATCACACAACAGATTGACACAATATGTAATGAGGTTCACCTAGTGTGGGCTACGTCCTCCGAGAATAATTTTAGTTCTTATTAATTCCTCCAAGCACCAAATGGAATCACCAACAGCCAACCGTTGTACAAATCTTCTCAATGCCTCAAAATAGAGAAATCCTCTCCACATACATTATCTCTCCCAAAAAAAATCACACCACCAATTTCTATGCAACCATTAATTTTGTATATTATATATTAGAATTAGACACAAAAGATAAACCCATCAATTATGGCTTTTTCTAGACTGATTTTTATAGTTTAGAAAGTGTCCATGCATAAAAGCAACTAGTTACCAAATAGAGAGAAATTTTGATTTTTAGCCAATTTTAGGCTCCATATTATCAAGTGGAAAGAGGAATGGATGCAAGAAGGAGGAAAGTAGGAAGTTCAGTCATATTCTGGTGTAGAATACTCATGCAATGCAGTGACTATTCCCATGGTGAACCAGTCATTGTTTGGATTTGCATTGTGGTTGTTGAGTCTAAAGAATTAAGAATTTGTCAGATGACAACAAAAATATTCCACTCTTTGAAAAAACAATGAAAATGTGCTACATAACTTGATGAAATACATGTAAATACGGTGTTGAGTATGTATTGGAGCAAAGCCAAAATTTGCATAAAATTAAGTAAAAATAATCAGAGAGACCTCTTTTCACAACGACATATAGTTTTGTAAACATAATAAAAAACAACTTTAGATCCCAAGATTATGGTCTTATATTATTTTTATAATAACACTTTGTAAAGAAGCCAACATGTCTAATGACTTCCATAAGTCTTATTATCATTTGATCTAAAATACAAAAAAAATTATTGATCAAATATACAGAACTAGAGTCTTCATAGATTCTTAGTTCACATTTATAAAAGAAAATACAAACATTCACTGAAATATTACTTCAAATAAATTTGAGTATCAAACTAGAATGTTTGAAAGTATCATAACCCTCCAAAAGAAATGTTTTACTTTGCACAGGGACTCCCTTCCCCTCAAAGATAGCATTTTGTCCTCAAAGATAGCATCCTTTACATTTTGTCCTTGCACTGATTATCGCAACTCACATGTAATTTATCAAACAATCAAGAGAGGTGGAAGTAAAACTTTATCAATAACCAAACAAAGGAGCTCTTTCCCTTTTTCTTCTAGAGAACTAGGAATTGGTGCAAACAGTTCTAGTATCTTTACCACTTGCCCATGCCCATTGGTATAAAATACAATGAATTTTCAACGAATGGTTTAAAAAATGCAAAGATAATTTTTTTTTATCAGTAACATTGGACTTTAACATATTAACTAATAGTTCGGGCCTCATCGGACTGAACGCTTGTCCCTTTCCTAGTGTTTTCAGTGACGTAAAAGGTTTAAAATTATTGTGGCATGGTGGTTATAGGGGCGGAATGCACGAAGATCTATGTGGCGGCTTCCAGGGCGATCAATGCAGAATACTGTGGAGGCCATAAAAGCTGGACAGCCTGCCCGGATTCGTAGCGGCTACCGATTCCACCATGTAAATACAAAAAAAAAAAAAACATATTAACTAATAGATTAATAATATCATTAGGTTGACAAAGCAATTCAATTATTAAAAAAAAAGTTGGATATTTTTGTAAAGTAATGTCAACATATTGACTTTAAAAAAATATAATATATTCTGTTTTTTTAAAATAAAGTTATTAAGTTAGTTAAGTTTTGTTTAGTTTTTATATAAATTAATTTAGATTTTGATCAAGTTTGTTAAGAATTTCAGTTAGTATAACCTTTTATAATATGTTAAAAGTTGTATCAATTTATTTGTTCATTGTTTTAGAATTTTACACCTATTTCAACCAAAACATATTTGTTATGAGTAGAACAAAAAAAAAAACATATAAATTTATATTTTAAAATTAACATACATATATATTTTTTTTTTTTTTAATTTTGACTATATAAGTTGATTTAAATTTTGATCAAGTTAAGAATTTGAGTTAGTATATGTTAAAAGTTAGATCAATTTATTTGTTACCTTTTTTTAGAATTTTACTTCTATTTCAACAAAAACACATTTGCTATAAGTAGAACAATAAAAACATATAAATTTATATTTTAAAGTTAATATGAATATTTATTTTTAAATTTGGGTTACCATATTAAGAATTGTATCAATTTATCTATTACAACTTTTAAAATTTTATATTAGTTCTACAAAAACACTAAAACAAAACAAAAAAACATTTAATTTTAGATCTAAAAATTAATGTATATATTTTTAAATAATATTTTATTCTCATAACAAGAAAAACATATATACACGACTTAAAATTATTCATCTTGTTGGGTTCCATCCAAATCTTGTTATAAAAAGCTGGACAAGCTTCTTAGAGACTTATTATGGGCCAAAGACTTTTCAAGCAAGGTTTTCATCGGGTAGCTTGGGAAATTTATTGTTTTCCCAAGGACTGTGGAGGAATGGGTTTGTTTGATTGTTATCCACAAGGTTTTGCCCGTTGTGCTAAATGGATCACCCGTCAGGCATTGCATTTCTTCTGGTTTACTTTGGGGAAAGAAAATTTAGAAATGGGTGGGATTGCAATCCATTCTTATTGCCCCTATCCCTATTAAAATTAAAGGTTATTTTATCATTCAAAGTATTTGGAAAACCTTTACTTAGTTCCTATTATCACTTGGCAGGGTTCTCCCCTAGCTTTGGTGTAGTGGGTCAGAGTGTGCAGGTTCTATAACCGTGGTATTGCTTCCATTTTCATTTTTTCTATCGAAAAACCATGTGTTGGATACCATGGGAAAGTTTTCATCAAATTCACAATCTGAATTCTGGTGATAGAGACACTTATGATGTGGTTATTTATAGTATTCCATTTACTATTTGGAGCAAAATACATAGGCATTTTCAAAAACCCTAGTGGTCAGATTGGTGTTGGCCTGGGGAGATTCTTGTTTTGCAATAAAAAGATCATCTTGATTACAAATGGCTCACCCAGCAAGTTCCAATGTTTGATAAGTTCACTCTGATATGGAACTTAGTCTCTCTTCCATCCCAATGGAATAAGAGGTTTCGTATTGCTTGGGCTAATGATATTGAACCTAAAGAGAGTTTTTTGCTTGAAGTCTCTTACACCAAGGGTTACCTATTGACAATAGGCTCAAGCATCTGGGTGTTCATAATCCCATTTTCCTAGTTTATGGACAGGCAGAAGATTTACTATATGTTTTTTGGTTTTGTGATCGGGATCAGTCAACCAAGGAGTGGCTTCTTGAAATTTTCAGATATTTTATGCAGAAGGATTTTACTTGGGTGCATGCTATTTTGGATGACCCTATTGCTTTTCCCTTCAACCTAGGTGTTGTTTGAAATATTTTTAGAAATTGTACCTTGTTTTATCTATGGAAGTCCCAAAATAAAATTGTTTTTTCTCAATAAGATGTCGGGCGTGTCTTCTCTGTTGCTGATAAATATGATATATTTTTTTATTGTTGATTACAGATTCAAATACAGGTTGAAAAAGTACAGGTGGAGCTAGAGTTTTTACGTACCCTCATTGATCATTGGTGGAATGCACCGTGCATTATGAGTCATGTGCCTCTTCCTTCACATTCCAAGTGGCAGTGATTTCTCGACTTCTTTCTTTCTGAATATATATTTGACATTGTTTTGACAGTTGCTATTTGCCTATTTGTGGACTATTTTTAACACTCTTGTATACTCCTAACCACAGTGGTTAGTATATTGGTCTCTAGGGTGTGCTAATCCCACCCACCTATTTTATATAATTAAAAATTATTTTATTAATATAATAACATTTTCATAAAAATAAAATAAAAATAAAAAAATTAGTAAATTGTTGTTGTTCAATATTATAACTGTTTTAGAGAATGTGTTGTTAGATCAGAGTTCCACAGAAAAGTAAATAACCCATCACCGCACAATACAATCATACTCACTTTAGCATTCAATTTTTCTTTGCCTTGTTATACATTTTTCATTAAAATATACAATTATACTGATTTTAACATTCAATTTTTCTTCTTGTTTCATTATATTTATATTAAAGGAATCTGTAGTTACAAGATTTTTTAGGTTTCTTAAAAAAACATGTTTACAACCTTAATTTCCACGTTCATATAAAAACTAATCCAATCTTATATTATTACATTAAAAAATAATTATACAACCTATCACATTTAATAAATAAAACAGTCATCTACTAAAGAAAACACGTCAATTTTGTATATAATCCCAAAACAACTCAAGAAAGAGATATTCGATAGAAAAAAATTGGGTTAATGACCCAACTTGTATATAATCCCACAACAACTCACGAAAGAGATATCCGATAGAAAATCCACTAGCAGAATAAAATATGGGTTAATGGGTTAATGCCTTGAAACATTGATTGGGGTCGAAGGCGAAATTACACTAGATCTAATCTCCATCTGTGGTTGTGCGACATCTGGGAAGGAAATCCCAAGACCCATCACATAAATCATACACAATTACATCAAGACTAGTACACTTTATTTTGAAGCACAAATAACCCTCTGCCCCTATGCATTCACTGTGATCCCAATTCCAGTCTGGACCCAAACTTTGAAGCATTGAAGAAGGCATCCTCGCAATTTCGCTCCAGTATGGAGGTTTGGGATCCTCTGGAGAGTCCAGCTGATAAATAAAGACATCATTCAAGTTCAATGGCTTCTCAAAGGCTACAACCAGCAGGACCAGCGATCCACATCGAACAAACCTGGGAATAGGATTCCAACCAGCCAAAGGATGTGGTACAAAGGTCATGGTGCTGAAATCGTTCATATCGCAGATCCTAACGCCCAAACTATCCAGATGTTCCAATACCAACAACAAAAGAAAATTATTACAGAAAACAATCTGCCTGTTAACCAGACTTGAATTCATAGGCAAGGGTAGATTCGCTGCTAATTTCCAGGACTTCTCAAAAGAATCGTACATTTCTACATTGTATTCATTTTCTACATTGTATTCATTCTCTCCGTTGTCCACAATCACTAGTACTTTGTAAGACTCTTTATGGTTTCCCTCTACAATGTATGTAGCCGCGTGTTTCTTGAAGGATGTGGGATCCATTGCAGGAAATTCAAAAGACCTCTGTGTAATAGGATTGTAGACGCAGAATCTCCACTCCAGGGAAGAACGAGCAGCAACATTTTTGCGCAATAAGAACAGACCGAGGGCTGATCCTTTTTCAGTGCAAAGAAGGGGTGAATGCCCCAACTTGAAACATATCAAATTTAATAAATAACACACTCATCTAATAAAGAAAACACATCAAATTTCTATATAATCCCAAAACAACTCAAGAAACAGATATCCGATAGAAAATCCACTAGCAAAATAAAAAATGGGTTAATGCCCCAACTTGAAACATGGATTGGGGTCGAAGGTGAAACTACAATGGTTCTGATCTCCATCTGTTGTTGTGGGACATCTGGGAAGGAAATCCCAAGACCCATCGCATAAATCATACACAATTACAACAAGACTAATACGCCTTAATTTGAAGCACAAATAACCCTCTGCCCCTATGCATTCACAGCGACGCCAATTCCTATTCCTGTGTGGACGGAAACTTCGAACCATTGAAGAAGGCGTCCTCGCAATTTCTCTCCAGTATGGAGACTTGGGATCAAGGTTATGCATAAGGGGTTGGACTCAAAATATACTTGTAAAAAAGGGCGAATCCTAATCAAAATCAAGGTGAATCATGATGAATCCAAAGCAAATCAAATCAATTATCTTCACAACAAAATGTGGGGCATTTTATAATGTTTGACCTATTAAATAACCTTATAACTTCATAAAAACACCATCAATAGATCAGGCTCAAAAAGATCTTTCCAACGAGTACAAATATGTTTATGTTTGGATATATGTTGTAGCGAATTGACCCTAGGAAAAAACTTGGTCCAAAAAAATTTAGCCGAATGGACCGATGTCGAGGGTCCTCATATTCACCAATTTTTAATTTTGAAAATCCTAATTTTTGTCCAGTTGGCGAATATTCGCCACTATGCATAACCATGCCTAGGATTCTCTGGAGACTCCAGCTGATAAATAACATCACTCAACTTCAATGGATTCACAATGGGTGCAACCAGGAGGACTAGCAATCCACATCCAACAAGCCTAGGAATAAGATACTGACCAGGCAATGGATATGGCACAAAGGTCATGGTGCTGAAATCGTTCATATCACAAATCCTAACGCTCAAGCTAGAGCCAACCAGAGGTTCCACTACCAACAAGAAAAAAAAATTATTCTAGAAAGGTATCTTCTAGTTAACCAACCTTGAATTGATAGGCAAGCGTAGATTCTCTACTAATTTCTAGGACCTATCAAAAGAATCGTACATTTCTACATTGTATTCATTCCCTCTATTGTGAAGTTGCGATTTTGAAAACGTATCTGCCCAAGTGCGCTCAAAAGCCTTATGATGTTGGGTAGTGCGGTTGAAAAATTGTGATAGAGGGCAGAAAACTGTAGTTAACACCTATCTACGTAGGTCAAAGGGAGTGCAGTCGGGCGACTCCCTTTGTCCCTAGCCAAATTTTTTGGCTTTACCGTACAGTTGCGCAAAACAAACCTTGCACAGTCGGATTGCGCTCCACAAGCGGGCGGGACAAAAAGGACTTAGTCAAATTTTTGGCTATATCATCCGATTACGCGCAACCAAGCTTGCCCAGTCATACTACGTTGCGTAAGCGAATGACACTATCACAACACTTAGCCAAATTTTGGATATTAGAACCTGTCGATGAAATTTACTTGAAACCCTTGCACCAGTTCCTCACACGAACTCAACAAAGAAATTTTATCAGTCCAAAAACATTTATAATATGAGGAAACAAAAAATTAAATCACGGTTTGGGAGGTGAAAAAGGAGACCTGCTACATTGTTCGCTCATTTAACCAAACATATTGTGGATGCATGGGAACAAAATAAAAAGAAAATACCAATTTTACCAAAAACAAAGTTTATATTATGAGAATAACCAAAGGTTACAAATATTCGTCGATTGAGGGATTACAGACATCTGCATAGACTTGCAGGATAAACAAAAGCAAACTAGGTTTTTTGAAGTTGTTCGATAATAAAAATAGTGCAACAATTCCTATACTGTACTGCACTTCTGCTCCCTTACTTCTGGTATTCTCTAACAATTCTCCTCACATCACCACCACACATATGAAACTAACCAATCGCCTAACTCGCACAAAGGAGATTAATGTTGATTGGATAGATGTTAGAGGGCATGTGCGATGTCACATCGGTCAATCAGGCAGGATTCCCAACTTCATCGAATTTGATGAGCACAGTCCGACAGCGCCCAAGTTCGTAGTGCAATTGGGTGGATATGGGAAATCGAGCTTAAAAATTCTAACACCCTCCTTTAAACCTAATTTCATGAGTGCTTTGAATCCAAGCTGCTCTCACAATCTGTTGAAGTCCTCCTTCAAAGGCTTCGTGAAAATATGAGCCAACTGCTCCTTGGATCTGCAAAAATGCAACTGAATTTGATAAAACTTCACTAAATTTTTGATGAAGTGATAACGGATGTTAATATGCTTCATTCGGCCATGGAACATTGGATCCTTCGATAGTGCTATGGCAAAATTATTCTCACAATAAACTATTCTCATGCCAGTCGGTGGATTGTTTAGTTCACCTAAAACTCTTCATAGCCAAACTGCCTGGCATGCAACTGATGTGGCGACGACATACTCTACTTCAGCAATGGACAATGCAACTATTGGTTGCTTCTTGGATGCTTATGAGACTGCCCCTGATTTGATATGGAAAACATACCCAGCCCAGCCCAGTCGCTATCTATGTAGCCCACCAAATCTAACTAGTTTTTTTTGGCATAGAATAGGCCATGGTTTCACGTCCTATTGACATAGCACAGGATCCTTTTGCCTGCTTGCCAGTGCGTGTCCTTAAGAGTCTCCATAAATTGACTAATAAAACTGACTCTGAATAGCAAGGCTGACCGAGTTATAGTCAAATACATCAAACTGCAAACTAGCCTCTGGAACAGAGTTGGATTGACATTTCTACTAGAGTCCAACTTGCTCATCTTCAAACTTGTGGAAATAGGTGTGATGGCAGGTTTGCTCTCCTCCATATTAAACTAGTTCAAGACATCCTTCGCATACTTGCCCTGAGAAATGAAGATGCCATATGTCGATTGGTCAACTTTGATTCCAAGAAAATACTTCATCAACCCTATGTCCATCATCTCAGACTCCTTCTTCATGGTTGTTCTAAACTGGGTAAACAGTGATGTGTTGTTGCTAGTGTAAATCATATCATCCACATACGGGGAGACGATAATGAGCTCACCTTCTTCATTTGTCTTTATGTACAGGGTTTGCTCATATGGGAATTTGACAAACCCATTTTCCTAAAAAATAACTATCAATTTGGTTGTACCAAGCCCAGGGCACCTGCTTCAAACCGTATAGTGCCTTCTTTAGCTTTAGAAATTTACCCTCCTGGTCTTCAATCTTGTAACCGAGTGGTTGGTCTATGTAGACCTCCTCCTCCAACACACCGTTGAGGAAGGTTGACTTGACATCCATCTGGTAAACACTCCAACCCTTCTGAGCTTCCAGTGCTGGGATCATCCTCATTATGTCAAGTCAGGCTACAGGTGCATACACTTCATGGTAATCAATGTCTGACTTCTACTTATAACCTTTTTCCACTAGTCTGGCCTTATGCCTATCAACTTCTTCTTGGGAATTAAACTTTGTATTATACACCCACTTGACCCCAATGGTCTTATTTCCTGCTAGAAGATCTGCTAGTTTCCATGTATCATTTTTCTCAATGGCTTCAATCTCCTTGTCCATCGCCTTCACCCACTTTTGATTCTGACTTGTATCTTCAAAATCCACTAGATCAACCTCAATGAAGAATGCAAAGTCAGTGTACTCCTCATATTGATGAGTTTGGGTTACCTCGTAAATATCTTGCAAGCTCCTCATATTTACTAGCATCACTAGGTTCTAGATTCTTCTTGCATGTGGAGGAGACCAATATGGTGAGGCTATGTTATTTATACTTGATATTGTAGGTGGCTGCACACTACCCTCCTCCAAGTCAACAGATTCAACTACTGCTGGCTCTGACTAGCCAGTATTTGACTTCCAGTTCCAGGCTTCATCTTCCAGGAACTTCACATCACGGCTGATGATGAGTTTCTTCATCACAGGTTTGTACAACTGATATGCCTTTTTTTGTTCACTGTACCCTATGAAAATGCATTTCTCAATTCTATCATCTAGTTTCTTATGCTTCTCTTTTGGAACATGTGCATATGCAATGCACCCGAAAACATGCAAATAAGCCACACTTGGCTTTAGACTACTGTAGGCCTCTTGAGGGATTTTGTCTTTCACACTTTTGGTGGGACATATATTCGGCAGATAGATTGTACAGCTTATAGCCTCTACCCATAATTCATGCAGAAATCCCTTCACCTTCATCATGTTGCGTGCCATCTCCATGATGGTCTGGTTCTTTCTCTCAGCTATGTCATTCTATTGTGGTGTGTATCTAGTAGTGAGCTGGCTCTGAATTCTATGTTGCTTGCAGAAGTTGTGGAATTCATTGGAGATGTATTCTCGTCCACCATCTGTCTTGAGAGTCTTAATTTGGTATTCACTTTGTTTCTCCACTAGAGCCTTGAACTCCTTGAATCTAGAAAATGCTTCAAACTTCATCTTGATTTAGTAAATCTAGGTCTTACGATTGAAGTTATCAATGAAATTCAAGAAGTATTTTTTTCCAGCAAATGTGTTGGTCTACATCGGACCGCATAAGTATGAGTGCACTAGCTCCAATGGTTGTGATGTCCTCCAAGACTATCCAAAAGAGAACAAATCCCTGTGTTGTTTGCTGACTAAGCAGCCCTCACAAATTTGATTTTACTGCTCAATAAGGGGTAAACCCTTCACCATCTACTTCTTGTGTAGCAGATTCAGGCCACTGAAGCTCAGGTGACCAATTTTGAGATGCCCTAACCAGGTAGCATCCTTCACAACTACACTCAGAGACATCAATGATTCATTCTTAATCTGCAATGGAAACATTTTATTCTTTGTCATGGACATGATTGTAATTTGCCCATGTGCTTTGTATTTGATGGTGTATACTTCATCTTTTAACTGGACCGTATGTCCCTTCTGCACAAGCTGTCCAATGCTCAGCAGGTTATGCTTCAGACCAAGCACATAATATACATCACAGATCTTCCATTCATCATGTTTGGTGTGGATGAAGATCTTTCCTTTCACCATCACTGGAACCTTACTACTGTTCCCCATCTTGACCTTGGACTAGATTGTTTCATCCAGTTGTGAGAACATCTCCTTGTTCCCCATCATGTGTTTGTTGCACCCGCTATCCAGATACCAGACGTTCTTCTAGGACTCCTCCTCAATATTACAAGTCAACAACATGTTTCCTCCTACCGTATTTTTGGATTCATTTGTGTAATGGGCTTGCTGCTGTTTCTCCTTGGTCATCCTCTTTCTACACTATGAGATGTAATGGTCGTATTTCTTGCAATAGTAACACTAGACTTTTGACATGTCCTTTTTCTAACTAGATCCAGCTTGTTGGTTCTTTGCACTGCCTCTTCCTCCTTGCTAATGGAAGTTGCAATTGGTCTCTCCCTCACTAGGGTTTGACCATCCTCCTAACTTATTTCCTTTCCCATGTCTGCCTCTGCCTCTTACTCCTTGAGAGCTAGAGGCGCCTTGGTGGGAGTCTTGTTTGTCGGTGTCTCGAAATGAGACCTGAGCCTTGAATTCCTATTCCAAAGAGATCTAAGATGAACGGTTTAGCCTCTGCTCATGCATCTACAATGAACCCATGAGTTCATCTGTAAGTCCCTCGACTCCTCTATCATAATCACGATAGAGCCAAATTTTGCAGACAGACTTCTAAGAATCTTCTCCATGATTCTCTGGTTTTGCATAATTTCTCCGTTCAACCACATCTGGTTGATGATGTTCGTCATCCGAGTAAAGAAGTTGCTCATGGACTCAGACTCATGCGTCAAGGCACTATGGCTTTGATACCAATTTGAAGTTGCTCATTGACTAAGACTCATGCGTCAAGGCACTACGGCTCTGATACCAATTTGAAGTTGCGATTTCAAAAAAGTATCCGCTCGAGTGCGCTCAAAAGCCTTGCGACGTCAAGCGACGTAGTTGAAAAACTGTGATAGAGGGTGGAAAAATGCATTCAACGCCCAATTGCGTAGGTCAAAGGGAGCACTGTCAAACTGCATTGCGCAATCGGGTGGCTCCCTTTGTCCTTACCCAATTTTTTTGGGTCTATCGTCTGGCTGTGCAAAACAAACCTTTCGCAGTCGAACTGCGCTGTGCATCTGGATGGGACAAAAAGTACTTGCCAGATTTTTGGTTGTCTCATCCAATTATGTGAAACCAATCTTACGTAGTCGGACTGCGCTGCGCAAGCGGGCAACACTATCGCAAAACGAATTTTGGCTATGCTGACGAAATTTACTTGAAACCCTTGCACCAGTTCCTCACACAGACTTAGCAGAGAAATTTTATCAGTCCAACAAAATTTATAATATGAGGAAACAAAAAAATAAATCAGGGTTTGGGAGGTGAAAAAGGAGACCTGCTAAATTGTTCGCTCATTTAACCAAACATATTACGGATGCATGGGAGAAGAACAAAATACGAAAAAAACTCCAAGTTTACCAAAAACGAATTTTATATTATGAGAATAACCAAAGGTTACAAATATTCGTCGATTGAGGGATTACAGACATTTGCATAGACTTGTAGGATAAACAAAAGCAAACTGGGTTTTCTGAAGCTGTTGTTTGGTAATACAAATGATGCAACAATTTATGTACTGTACTGCACTTCTACTCCCTTGCTTCTGCTATTCTCCAATTATTCTACTCACACCGATTTCTCGCAAAACTGGGGTTTATATAGCAGGGGTTCAGGACTCAAAACACCAACTATCGAACAGATGAAACTAACCAATCACCTTACTCGCACAAAGGAGATTAATGCTAATTGGACAGATGTCAGAGGGCACATGCGATGTCACATCGGTCAATCATGTGGGACGCCCAACTTCGCCGAATTTGACGAGCGTAATCCGACACAGTTGGGCAGAGATGGGAAATCAAGCTTAAAAATTCTAACATGTTGTGCACAATCATTACTACTCTGTAAGACTCCTTGTGGTTTCCCTCTACAATGTATATAGCCACGCGATTGTGGAAGGATGTGGCATCTATTGCAGGAAGTTTAAAAGAGAATCTCATCTTCAATGAAAAGAGAAGTGTTATGAAACAATAAGAACAGACCGAGGCCTGGGGCTGATCCTCTGTATGTGTAAATATGGAATGAATTTGAGGGGACGAGGAAAACGGAATGTTCAACCATGTTCTTGTGTAGAAGACGTAAGCCACACAATGTCGATCCCTATGGAAAACTAGCCAATGTTCGTATTTACGTTGTGGCTATTGAGTCTAAAGAGCTAAGAATTCGTCAGACGACAACATAGCATTCCACTCTTTGCAAACACAACAAAAACGTGCCACAGAATTCAATGGAAGACAAGCAAGTACGGTCTTCAGTATGTGCTCGAGAAAAGCGCAAAGACATTCAGAGGCCATTTTCATCGGATAAGAAAGCAATCTTGAATATACTAAATGAACGAGAGAGGACGTTTGTTCGAATTAATACCGTTCCGTTGTGAAATTGCTTTGAGATGCAGACAGTGTAGTTTTGAATGTTTATGAGATCATGGATTTATTTAAAAAGGAGTAGTAGTCTAGTGTGGAGGTCGATTGGTAGTCTGGCCATTTTAATTCGAAACGGTTAAGAGTCTATGAAGAAAGTAAGATTTACAAAAAATTCTTGACAATTTTAATTCTCACAATAAAATTAATTCTTAATATTTATTTAAATATTAAAATTATTTTAAAATATAAATTAATAAAATAAAATTTAACAATTAAAATTATATTATAGAAAACCCCTTCAAGTATTAGACCTGCTACGTAAAAAGTAACCAAATTTAAATAAGACGGCATGCACACCCAAACATGTTGCAAAAAGTGAAGTACCCACCACATCAACTGGTCATCAGAGAGGATCGTAAAAAGCTCATCACCTGATGACAAGATTGAAATGATATTTAATTCCGAAGGACCCTGAATCGGCTTTGTTTATCTATCATGTGATTTTTAAATTGCTTTGTAATGAATTACACTAAGAAGAATACATCTTTCATTCCATGCATGTGGATATTTTTTATTTTTTATTTTTAATGTAAAAAAGTATTTATTAAAAAATTAACAGAATATATTTTTATAAACAAAAAAAGACGGATAAATACATTACACATTACATGGTTAATGCTATTTGATAAACCATTCCCATAAAAATAGAGTAGGAACCCAAGCAAACAATTATAACTAATCAACATTGCCTTATAAAACTAATGGCCAACAAAACTAACTGATTACATAATGATGATGCTCCATTATATGGGTTTAGCAAATCCTAGGACTGATTTCCACCCAATAGTAATATCCAGAGACTTTGGTAGTGAGTCCCTCCCCTATCCAAAAGTGTTGGGAACATCCTCCCAGTTATAAACAAATGGTTCGTTGTTGGCAGCAATAATTGAAGTTTCGAAATTATCCTAGGTATCAATTCAATGAGTTGGGGGGAGAGAGGAATAGTCAAATAGCCACAACCATCTCTGTGATAACTTTGAGCTAGGATATGAGTGTATTTTAGGAGTGAGTGACACTGCTATCTGGACTTGGATTGACTTTGAGGAGTATCCTGCTCAAGCAAAACTCTATATATTGTGCACAGTGTGTTCTCCCACTGATCAATAAGCTCCTGATGATGAGTGACCTTCATGGCCACCATATTGGCTTGAACTGTAATATTAAAATTCATAGATGAAATAATATTAGACTTCTCAAAAGCAGAGATGTGCAAAGAGGAAGAACACTTACGAAAGATACAATCATTTCTATCTCTCCATATTATGAACATGGTCGCAATATGAAATAAATGATACACTTCAAAGAAAATAGCAGGCAAGGGCGAGGGGTCTCTCAAAATGATATACTGACACTCAAACGTGTTGAAGGAATAGGGTCCAAAAAGGAAAAAAACAACTCCTAAATGGAATGAGCATGATCACAAACCCAAAAAATATGGACAAGGTCTTCAGATTGAATATAATAAAGGTAAGAAGGTTTAGGGATGCCTAAATGCTAGAGATGCTCCCCAAAAGGATGCCCTTGATGCAAAATACTCTAGGCAAAACAAGAAAGTTTGTGCTCTAAGAAAGGAGCCCAAGTAGTCTGGAACCTACGCATCCAAACAAGCCAAGGGGAGGAGACATTCCAGCATTGATTGATATTATCAATCATGGGGAGACAAGGAGAGAGCCATCCATACCCCAATTGATCCTTATAGTTTTAAAGTGAAGTGTCTAGAAACCACTTTTAGTGATTCCACCAAGGTCGTTGTGAAAGCATAAAAATCTTACATAATATGGAGTGAAGGAGAGCACCCTTGACAATCTCAAAATTATCCCTATCGGAGTGAATAAGCATAACTTTGGCTCTGAAGTCATTATAATGGAGCCAATCCCTTGTAGGATGAGAAAATAAATTAGTGATTCATCATACACCTTTGTGAAAGAATTTAAGTACATGAACCTAGGGAACCTACACAAGCAAGGAACCCTGGAAGGTGATAACAAATGACCACCAAATGTTCATTTGCTTTATGAAGAGGCTATGCCAAAATCTCTATCCATTTCATCTAAGCTAAGGCTTAACACTTCTAGGATTTCCAAATGTTCCTAATTATGAAGGAATTTGACACTTTGATAGACACAAGGGCAACAAGGAGGGAAGGGAATCCCATGCCCCTCCAACTCTTATATCCAAAAGTGGAACCTTCACTTATATAGTATCGAATAAGAATATTTTAGGCCTCATTGCCTATGAGGGCTCTAATTACCCACTTAACATAGATTGTGAATACTAAGCCCACCATGGCTCTAGGAAGACAACAATACTCCCAAGAAACACGGTGGAATAGCAAACTATTATTGGAAGAGAATCATAAAAAAATCTCATAGAAGCTTATGAAGCTTCTTATAGCAATTAGTGGATGGCACCCAGTAGGAAGAATAATAAACATGGGTGGTTGCAAGGACTTTTGTACAAATTTAGAATTTATCAGCAAAGGAGAGCTTCTTGGTGGACCAATAGGTAAGTTTTTGTTCTAAACTATTAATAACATAATTCTATAGCTCTAGCCAAGAACTGTCAAAGGTAAAAGGAATACCTAAAAATGAAAAATTCCTCCCTCTTGGATTATCTTGCACTAATATTGACAAATCTAGTAGGGTTTCAAGTAGAGAGACTACATATAACATTGAATCTTTCTCCATTGAATGGAGGATCCATAGGCCAGACAAGAGGTATCCATGAGGATAAGTGTTTGATGAATGACATATTCTTCCTCAAAAAGAGTGAGGAAAGAGTCATCAAAAAAATGACCATTGATCAACTGAGCCTCACCTTCGCAAAGAGAAATTCCTTGAATAAATCCTTAAGTAGCATGGTGAGCTAGTAAATAGCCAAACCCTTCAACAACGAGGACATAAAGGAATTGTGCCAATTGATAGCCATGCATAATGGATTGTAAGAGTCTAATTACTGAGGACTTGTGTCTATTAATGGAAAAAATAGCTAAAGCCTCAACAAATAACAATTCCACAGAACTAACGAAATAGGGCCCAAAACTAAGAGCTTTAATCATGGCTAAAATGAATGACCAATCGATCTTGTCATAGGCTTTATCAAAATTGATTTTTATGAATAATGACCATTGCTTGGCATTATGAGCCCAATCCATGCCTTCCTATATAGAAATAATATTTTCAAGTATGAACCTACCCTAAATGAATCCAGTTTTCTCTAGGCACATGATAATATGAAGGAGATGGCAAATGCATAAAACTAGGGCTTTGGCAATGATCTTATAAAAACTATTAAGGATAGTAATAGGTCCCTAATTGGTGATGATTTAGGATCACCATCCTTGGGGATAAATTTAATAATCCTTTGATTAATACTAGGGCCTTGAGAACCCTTAGAGAAGGCCTCTTGATATAATTTTAGAACATCAGGCCCAACTGTATCCTAAAGGGACTTGTAGAATTCATAGGGGAAGTAATCAAGACTAGGGGACTTATCATTGGCTATTTAAGAAAAATCTTCCTCTAGATCCTTCAAAGAGGGCATTTTCATAGGTAGCTCTTTGAGACTCAAAAATCTTCTTTGAGACAACAAAATGGTATGATTTAATAACCTGGTCACATTGCGAGGAGTGGTCCTAAGTTGTAAATATATTTTGATAGTACTCTTCAAAAGCAAAGAGAATACTAGGAATAATAGAAACACACTCGTCATTAATTTTAAGGGCTTTAATGCCAAAAAATTGATTGTAAGGATGCAAACAATGAAAGAACTCCTTGGTAACCCTATCTTCAAATTTGAGCTAGTGCAACCTTACCTTGATTTGTGTCCCTTTGGCATCATAATGCTCTAATATTAGAAACTAGTGTTTAACCATAACAAGGTGCCTCTGAAGATCCTCATTAAAAGGACTGGACTGAAGCTGAGTTGATACCACTTTCAACTCCCTCTTAAGAGAAACATTGGACCGATGATAGAACATAGAAATATTACACCCAAGTGAGCGTAGGAAGCTGGTAGTGTGTTGGATAGTAGCATTCCACCAATAAATCTAGCATGCGGTCCCTTTTGGTTTGGGGACTAGGTTCCAAATTTTTATAACATAGACCCTCAACATGAGGTGGTGCAAAATAGAGGTTTTAAGGTAAAATTGCAATCGAGAAAGAGGAGTGAGGATAGAAAAAAATAAAATGGAAAAGGAAATGGGAGAATGGTCAGAAAAGCAAAGTTTAGGGTTGACAAAGATAAAGGGATAAGAAAATGAGGGTATCTCAAAGGAGAAAAAATAATAATATGAGAGCATGGTTCTATCCAATATTTCATTACATGACTATGAACCTATTGGTTGTTAGACCACGTCAACTAGGCACTAGTTGGGAATAAAGATGGTCCCCAAATTTTATTTTATGAAAATCAATGATTTTTTTTCCATTGCAACCCACCTCATTAGAAGAAGACCGACCTTTTTATGTGGAAATTCGATCATATTGAAGTCTTTTTAGAGCAACTGAATAGTAGAGAGGATATATAGCATCACTGCCAAAGAGCAAAATGATCATTGGTATCATTATGTGCATATATTTTGAGTACACAAAGAATATGGCCATAAATCTCCATCATAACCTAGACGGTATGATTAGAAGTACCACAACCCCAAGAGATTAGTCTAGAATTATAAGGTTCTAAAAGGTAAATGATTGCCCCTCCTTTACCTATATCATGCATAGTATGAAAGTTGTGACCCCAAATCTAGGGAAAGGAGCAAGTACTTGATAAAATAAACTTAGTGAATTTGACTTATTGAAGGCAAATAATATCAATATTGCTAAATTTGATCTTAAATTTATCCAAACCCTGATGAACTATGTACTTGAACACATGATTTGTTAAACCACTAACATTCCAAGACATGCACTTCTTAATATACAATCAATGGGTATATTTCCTTTGATGACCTTAAAGTCCTTGAAATATGCCAAATATTTAAATGTGTTTGTGAGAAACATATTATGGTTTTCATGAAAAAAATCAATTTATTTTTGCTTCTCTAGAGGGTTGCTTGAGACTTTTCCTAACTATACTACGAGAGTGATAAGGGTTTCATGAGGTAACTTCACTAGTAATATTAGGTGTAAAGACAAGGCATACACTTGAGGGGATGTACTCTAGCATAGTTGATGGCTTAGCTAACTAGACGACTTGAAGATTTGAGGACATATTTTTGTTATTACCACTAGAGGTACCTACAGGAAGAGAAATATAAGTTTCTTCTATATAGGTTGCATGAGAGCTCCCTAACTAAGAGTTTGGTTAAGACTCCTTTTTATCAGCTCCCATAGAATATTGTAGCCAGTTTTATTTAACTTTTTTCTTGCTGATAGATGTCCATTTCTCCCCTCCATTAGTGGGAGGGGTATATTTAACTATGTTTGAAGGCATTGACGTTTCGACTTGAACTTGGTTTTTGAATCGACCCTCCATAAGAGGGTAGTAATTTATCTTGTGAGTTGTAGACTAACATTGATAACAAGTATTAGGGAGGTTGATATAAACCACCTATTGTTGGAAATTGGTCCCACCAACCTGAATATCAATAGAATCCTTAAGGTCCATTGAGATATCAATTTGAATGTAGATGCACTTGTATGGCTGCACAACATAGAATTTCTATGGATCCATGCATATAAAATTGCCAATGGATGTAACAAGTTGTGGCAAGATAAGCCAAAGGGATAAAGGGAGACCCTAGAATTCTACCCAAATTAAAACACACAGGGAAAAATGTTAGGATTCAATATCCTAACTCTTTATCACTTAATTAATTAATTATTTATATTTTATAATTGTTAGGGTACAATAAGCTAGTATATTGCATTACACTAGTTTAGTAGATTATTACATTTACTTTGTACTAATTACCATGTAGATATTTACTATTTTAAAATATCTGATGGTAGATAGGTTAATTCCTAAATATCCTAGGTTATCAAATCTAAACCTAACTCTACTTCTCCTACAACGTGTTTTTTAGCGTGGGTTAAGGAGATTAAGTTGGGCATACTATTTTATTTCCTATTTAACATTAGCCCTTATGCTAATGTTTGGTTAATGAATATTTTTAGTTTCGCTCAATTTGTTTTATTCATTTTACCACATTGGCATCAGAGCCATTTTTTTTGCTCTCGAAGGACGAGCTGGTGCCATTTGGTAGCCACCGAACCCACCTCGACAGGCGAGCTAGATGGCGGGAGCAACGAGCGGCCCATCCTTGGATAGGTCAAATCGCCCTACCAAGGCCTAGCCCAAGGTAGGATCGATCGGCCATGACCGATCACCAAGGCAATCGATGACGACCGACTATCTGCAAGGCCCATAGGGCTTGCAAGGCCCATGATCCCATGGCCATCTCTGGCCAATCGAGACTAAGCCCACCTCGTAGACCAACTAGTGGGATCGACAGGAAGGTAGGAACACCCTCCTGATCCCATGTGGTTGTAGCCACAAGCTAAGTGATGGCCCCTCAAATACTGAGGTGAGTAGGAGACCTACCTCAACACCTGCTCACAAGGCCCAAGTCCACAGAGCCACATGGCCTCCATAGGCTGGGAGAGCCAAGACGACAGGAGTGCCCTCCCCTCCCAGATGGATGTACAAATGATGACGGAGGTATATAAGAGGGCAAGAATGCCCTATGATCCCTGATAACCTTGGTATTTGTGAGGGCAGGTGGCCCTCCGATCCTTGATAGAATCTATATTGCATGCAACCCGACATGCCACCTAGATCGTTAATCTAGACTACATGCACCCCGACGTGCCACCTGGACATTGACTAGAAGACATGTGGCACATAGGCCACATGCCACCTGGATGTTGACTGGATAAGACGACCTGACTCGGACCTGACACGTGGCGGATAGACCACAGGATAGACTCGACACGATGGACAAACCCTTTGGCGCCACGTGGCGGTGACCAAAAGGGTGGACGGACCGACTGCGATTGCCCGCAGGCAATCAAGACCTTAAGGCCATATTGAGGCTTATAAAGCCTCTTGCATCCCTCGTGGGATGCATGTGGGATAAATCCCACAAAAGCTTCATTGAAGTCATCGGCCTCGTTAAGACCAAGCGTCGCGGCTTAGGTCCCAAGCCAGCCGGCAGCTTGGTTGGCCAAGGCGGATGCCTTGAGCCCACCGGGTCGCGAGTTCGAGCCCACGCGATGCCAAAAATAGGTTTTTTGAAGGTTTTAATATTTTTTTTCAAAATTTTAATTTTTTCTAAAAGTTTTAATGCTTCAATTAATATTTTTTTTTAGTTTTTTTTTTTATATATAATTTAGCATCATTTTTGGATTTAACCATCAATTAGCATTATAATTTGATTTTTTTTCCAAAAATAAGCTTTATTATAAAAATTATTAAACTTTAAAGATATTTTTTTAGCATTTTTAAACTAGGAAATTTTTGAAAAAAAAAAACCAAAACCTTCATTTTTTGCAACTATAGCCAAACAGAAAAAGGTTATTTTGTTTTCTTCACACATGGAGATATAGAGACAAAGAAACACCTTCATTTTTTTTTGGTTGCAAAACAAAAGGTATTCTTCAACAATTTTTTTGCAATAAATTCCTCAAAAGTTCTATAGTTTTCTTCACACATTTTTTGGAGATACAAGACATAGAAACTCAAAATTCTATTGCAAAACAAAGAGATTTTACAACATTGAGGAAGCACATAGGTCATTTTCTTTGCAACAAAATCCAAAATTTGCTTTTGTTTTCTCCTTCACAAAGGAGATATAAGACATAAAATTGCAATTTTTTTGTTGTAAACTTGAGAAATATTTTGAAACCTATTTTCTTAATCCTCATGCTTGAGTGTTGAAGACAAAAACCAAAGTCGTGTGTCGACTGGTCTAGAAGCCTTTCAAACGCGGGTCGTGTGTCGACTTGTCTTGAAAGGAGTGCTCAAATTTTTCAATTTTGTAAAAATTAAGGGGGGATAGAAGTCATATTTTGTGATTCTATTTTTTGCAAAATTGTAAAGAGAAAGGGGGGATATTTCAAAGCAAGAAAGGTGCATTCTCGATTGTACTCGACACCTTTTCTTAAATATTGACTATACTAGGTGCATTTTCGGTTGCATCCGACACCTAGAGTGATAATAATTTGGGTTGCTCTCTTGTTTTGATTATTGCACTAACAATCATGTTTTTTGTGTGCAATTAAAAAATCAGATAGAACATTGAAGAAGCATTTCACAAAACCCAAACTTCACTCAAAATCGTGCTACACCTTGCACAGGTTAAAAACAAAGTCAATTTTTTTTTGCTCCCCATCAAAGGTCAAAATCCAAACACCTTGATTAACTCTCTTTGTTTGGCTTAATTTCCTCAAACTTTCCATCCTTCTAGAAGGGTGTTAAGGCAGGTGCCATTAAATATCCTAGAGAGCACAATCAAAGTCTTTCAAAACCTACCCCTTTAATTTGCTCTATTTTGTTTGGCTTAAAAATCCTCAAAATTTTCATCCCTTGTTAAGGGTGTTAAGGCAAGTGCCATTAAATATCTTAAAGAGCAAATTAAAATCTTTCATATACTCTTTTGAGGGTATACTACAAGATAAAGTCATCTTAGTCATATCAATTTGAAACCTTAACCATGGCCATGATCAACAAGTATCTCACTAAGAGCCAACTGCTCAAAGGTTCAAATTATTCTGCCTAGAAAACTAAGATGAAAGCCATTTTAACTATAGAGGAGATGTGGGGAATAGTGGATGGCACTGATTCTAGACCCACATCACCAGGAGCAGATCAAATAGCATATGATAAAAAGGATAAAAGACTTTCCTTATTGATCTTGCTAGCTATTACTGATGACATACAACCTCATATAAGTGAAGCTAAAAATGGTAAGGAGGCATGGGATGCCTTAGCAACCATTTTTGAAGGAAAGAATCAATCAACAATTCTTAACCTTCAAACACAGCTTCATACTCTTCATATGAAATCTGGAGAGATAGTAGAGCTATTCCTCTATAGAGTCACAGATATAAAAACAAAACTGCAAGCCTTAGGAGAAAAAGTGGAAGACAATATCCTGACCTCAATCATTTTAAGGGCTTTTCCATGCTCCTATAGAATGTTGATCACTTCACTACAAGTCTCTGGGAGGACAGTGACTTTTGTAGAGTTGGTAAATTTGCTTCAAACTAAAGAAGCTAATCAACTCCAAAGAGATGAGGCATCCAACAATGCACTTTTCTCAAACAAGCAAAGTGGAAAGAAAAAGTGGAATCAACAGAAAGGATCTTCTTCTAAAAAAGACAAGGGTAAAGGCAAAGAGATTAAGAAGAAGAAGCAATATTGTAAAATTTGTGATAAGGACACTCATGAAACCAAAATATGTTGGTTTAAGAACAAACCGCCCAATGAACAAGGACAAAATAAGGGCAAAGGCAAACCAAAGAACAAGAAAAAATAGCAACGAGGACATGCTGATGTCACTGAAGATTCTAGTTCAGACTCTAAACGAGCACACAAAGTGCTCATGACACATACATACTCCCCTCAAAAGGATACTGTTTGGTACATAGATTCAGGCGCTAGTAAACATATGACTGGTGATAAGTCTTGGTTTGAGACATTTGAGGCTCGAGAAGGTAGACCGGTAACCATTGTTGATGATCAAACCTATCGAGTTCAGGGAGAAGGAAATGTTTTTGTCTCCCTTCCAGATGGAGAATGTAAGATTCAAAAAGTTCTTTATGTACCAGGATTGAAAAATAATCTCTTGTCAGTTCCACAAATCCTAGACAATAACATGAATGTCAATTTCAAAGTGGACAAAGAAAAGAAACGTTGCTTTATCACTTAGAAAGGAAAATAGATAGCAACAGGTTCATACAAACATGGTTTGTTTATCTTAGATGCAATTACCTCTACACATACTGCAATGGCAGTAACCACAAAAGAGGCCACTTCTCTATGGCATAAGATATTTGGGCATCTAAGTTCATGGTATTTACTAGAACTCAGTAAATATCAAATGGTGAAAGGACTGCCTACTCTTTC
This sequence comes from Wollemia nobilis, assembly GCA_028583015.1. NCBI lineage: Eukaryota > Viridiplantae > Streptophyta > Pinopsida > Araucariales > Araucariaceae > Wollemia > Wollemia nobilis. The sequence goes on along the minus strand of JAQPPZ010000371.1, from coordinate 1,361,936 downwards.
ATCTACTTTGCCAGTGTGCTCAGATTGCTTGTCAGGAAAGCAACATAGAGTACCTTTTGAACCTAGCTCCTTTCGAGCTAAGGTACCTTTGGAGTTAGTTCACACATATTTGTGTGGTCCTATGTCTACTAGTTGTGGAGGAAAAAGGTATTTTCAATTGTTTGTAGATGATCACTCACAGAAAATGTGGGTCTTCTTCTTGCAGTTGAAGTCTGAAGCATTTGACTATTTTTAGCAATTCAAGAAGCTTGTTGAGAAAGAATCAGGATGTTTCATAAAGACCCTCCATTCAGATCGAGGGGGGGAATACACATCAAAATAATTTTCCTCATTTTTATAGAAACATGGGATAAATGAAAGTTAACAACAGCCTATTCTCCTCAGTAAAATGGAGTTGTTGAGAGAAGAAATCGTTCCATTATGGAAATGGTTCGATGTATGCTTAAGGGAGCCAATATTGAGCACATTTATTGGGCTGAAGTTGTAAAAACTGCATAGTATATCTTCTAAATAGGGCACCCACACGGGCTCTTGAAGGTATGACTCCTCAGGAAGCATGGAGTGGAAGGAAACCCTCCATATCTCATCTACGAGTATTTGGGTGTAAGGCTTTTATGCATATACCTAAGGAGAAAAGAAAGAAGTTAGATGAGAAGACCCTACAATGTGTTTTTCTTGGATATGATGAATTCTCAAAAGGCTATCGATTGATAGATCCATTCACCAAGAAAATACATGTTAGTAGAGATGTAGTGTTTGATGAGGCTTTCACATCTAACACTACATCAGTATACCTGGATGATGAGGAGCAACAACCACTTCCTCCTCCACAACATAAAAAGCCTCCTAAATGGTATACAAGTACTATGAGAGATTCCAAACTCACTTCACCACTAGATCTCACTCTCAATCATCCAAAGACACGAAGCATGTCTCGATAGAGAAAGGCATAAGCATCTACTTCAGTTGATGATCTTTGTGCAGATTTTCAAGAGCTTTCTGTTAATAGAGATTTAGAAAGTGGAAAAGATATGGAAATTGATGAGGAGAGGGTTTACATGTCTTCATATGATGAAAATGAACCTTCTATAGTTGATGAAGCACTTAGTCAGCCTCAGTGGAAGGCAGCTATGGATGCTGAACATAAATCCCTCATTAAAAATAAAACATGGAAGCTGGTCGATTTGCCTAAAGGAAAGAAGCCCATAGGCTGCAAATGGGTTTACAAAGTCAAATATAAGGCAGATGGCACCATAGAGAAGCATAAGGCCCATCTTGTGGCAAAGGGCTATGCTCAAAAGGAAGGCCTTGATTATGAGGAAACCTTTGCACCCACTGCAAGGATGACCACCATTCGAGTTCTTTGTGCTATGGCAACACAGTTCGAATGGAAATTACATCATATGGATGTAAAAAGTGCCTTTCTAAATGGTGACTTAAAAGAAGAGGTATACATGACTCAACCTCCAAGATTTTTTGAGGAAGGCCATGAGCAACAAGTTTGCAAATTGGTCAAATCATTATACGGGCTAAAACAAGCCCCAAGAGCATGGTACATCAAAATGGATAGTCACCTACTACAGCACGGATTTAAGAGAAGTCCATCTGATGCAAATCTCTATATCAAGAACACAGGTTCTGAAATAGTGATTCTTGTATTATATGTAGATGATCTGATCATCACTAGCAATTCAGAGAAATTGATTAACGTCGTGAAATATGACTTGAAAGAGTCATTTGATATGACAGATCTTGGACTTCTCCACTACTATCTTGGCCTTGAGATAGAACAGAAGAAGAATCATCTAAGGGTGACTCAAAAAAAGTATGCCAAGACTTTAGTAGAAAAATATCGTATGACTGATTGTAAGCCCAAAGCAACACCGATGGAATCAGGGCTTCAGTTATCATGGTATGATGACTCACCACAGGTAGATGGCACGCTATATCGAAAGATGATTGGAAGCCTCATCTATCTGACCAATACTAGACCAGACATTACTTATGCTATAAACTATATTTCTCGGTTCATGCAGGAACCAAAGGTCTCTCACTGGAAAGCAGCTAAGAGGGTTCTTCACTACATTCAGGGTAGTGTAGATTATGGTCTAGAGTATAAGAAGAATAACTCATTCTTCTTACAGAGTTACACTGACTCTGACTACGTTGGATCCCTAGATGATAGAAAATCAACATCAGGATATGTATTTCATCTTGGATCTGGTCCTGTCTCATGGCATAGTAAAAAGCAACAGGTGGTTGCTTTATCTTCAACTGAGGCAGAATATCGTGCTGCACGTGGAGCTATGTGTGAAGCGATATGGTTAAGTCACATCTTGGCTACCATGGGCCTACCAAAGAAACTTCCTATTCACATGTTTTGCGACAACTCAAGTGTTTTGAACTTGGTCAAGAATCCAGTCCATCATGAACGCACAAAGCATATTGACACAGATTGTCATTTCATTCGTGATGAAGTTCCTAAACACAGGATCAAGCTCCAATACATTCCCACCGATGAAAAGGTTGTTGACATCTTCACCAAGGCACTTGGACGTGTCAAATTTGAGTTGTTCCAAAGTAGACTTTGTATATCAAAGTAATGTAATAAAGGGGGGTTGTTAGGGTACAATAAGCTAGTATATTGCATTACACTAGTTTAGTAGATTATTACATTTACTTTGTACTAATTACCATGCAGATATTTACTATTTTAAAATATCTGATGGTAGATAGGTTAATTCCTAAATATCCTAGGTTATCAAATCCTAACCTAACTCTACTTCTCCTACAACATGTTTGTTAGCGTGGGTTAAGGAGATTAAGTTGGGCATACTATTTTATTTCCTATTTAACATTAGCCCTTATGCTAATGTTTGGTTAATGAATATTTTTAGTTATTTCACTCAATTGTGTTATACTATTCACTACAATAATTACAAATGGACCATCATGTCCTATCATAATAACCTTCTATAAATATAAAATAGAGGTATATATTATGTAGGAAATCATCTATAAAAATAATATTATTTATTTATTAAAGACATTGGAGGGACCTCCCTACTAGTGAAATTGTGATTCTTCCTAAACTATGATTCATTTTTTATTGAATTTCCAATATCTTACAGTATTCTCATTTTAAACCATAATTTAGGATCGAGGATCCTAAAATCTGGTATTAGAGTGATAATCATGGGATACCTATTGGGCTAGATAGATTATGGGTACTCAAATAGACAACCAAATTAGTTGTAGTGGTGAAGACACAACTCACAACCTCCATACGTTGTATACGTAGTAGAGACTCAAGGAGAAAAACCGACCAACCAATCTCCTTTTCACAATGTCCTCAAATCACCTTAAAAAAATTCAAATCACTCCTCTACAATAATCATAGTATTTGGTGACATAGTGATCAGTACAGTCTTTGAAATGACATCGTTCTCTAACGAATGTTCATAACAAGGAATAAAAATTAAAAACACCTAAAGGTTTAATTATTTTTGTCACCATAAATTATTTTTCATTGTCATTCCCTAAATTTTAATAAATTTGGTCACCACCAAAGTTTATTTTGACACCATTAAATTATTTTCCTACTGTTGTCTAAATTTGTTTATGAAGTAAGAAGTGGGAATTATCCCGCATTCTTCCTCATGAGGGAAAGCTAGGGGAATAAAATACTTTTGCCTCATATAATAGAGTGACTACCATTCGATAGTCACACAATCCCTCGTGCACCTACCACCTTTCATTGTTCACCTCATGCTCCCTAGTTCACCTTTGATCTTGTGCTCCATGCCATCTCTTCTAGTCTACTATATCTGCTATCCACCTCATATGCACACCCACTCTATTAGTTACCTCATTCTCCCACCCCACTCTGTTAGTTCATTGACTCCATCATCCACATCATCCTCCCTACCCGCTTTGTTAGTCACCTCATGCTCCTCACTCACTCTATCAGTTTGCTATCTCTGATGTTCGCTTTATACCCCATGCCCACTCTGTCAGTCACCTCATGCTTCCCATATACTCTATAAGCTTGTTTTTCATTCTCTATTCCTCTAATTTTTTATCATTGATTGGTGTCAACGATCACCATCCTGTCCGTATTCAATTATATCTAAAGTAAATTATAATTGTTGGAGGTTGAGGGGTCCACAATAATGTTGTTAAAACCATTTTTTTGTAGTTACAATAATTTTTTTAATAATATTAAAACTAAATTCAAATTAAATTTGGTGAATATTTGAATTATGCAACAATTATTTAAATGGCTAACGAAAGAAGGTCACAAGAACCTACTCTAAAAAAATTGGACCATGATGTTTGTCAACTCAAAGACCAAATATCTCAAGTTAATCTCATTAAATTCCCATATTTAGATGACATAATAACTGGGCTAAACTTGAAGGTCGAATCATTGACTCAAATTATTAACAAGATGAATCAAAATTTTATGTTAGGTATAACTAATATGCCTTCAAATTCATAAGGTTCAATATTAACTAGAGGAAAAAATATTAGATACATATTAGGGGCCCACAAACATCTATCCTTCCAAGAAACACTAAATTGGATTTCCCTAAATTTGAAGTAGGTGACCCCAATAATTGGATTTATTGGGAAGAATAATATTTTTCCCTAAACTAGTTCCCTAAGGCACAAAAAGTTTAGATTGCATCCTTCCACCTCAAAAAATGAGGTTATCTAGTGGTACCAGTAGTATGAAAATACTAATGGCACCCCTACTTGGCTAGACTTTATGTAGAATCTATAGGTACAATTTGGCCCTAGTAAATTTGAAAACGTCACAAGAGCCCTCACCAAGCCATGGCAAACCACTTCGATGCATGAATACCAAGCCCAATTTTATAAATTAGCCAATCACACAATAGGGATAGATGTCTCATTTTTTCAAATTTATTTCATTAGTAGATTAAAATAAGAAATTCAACTAGAGGTACAAATGTTCAATCATAGTACCATGATGTAGACAATTGGATTGACCAAATTAGTTGAAAATCAATTTTATGCTCAACATCAATTAGGAAAACTACATATGGAGAAATCACAAATTGCTTACACTACTAAGAAGCCTACACCTACTGGGAAATCATAAATCACTTACACAACCTCAAAATCTAACCTAAACTTATCAATTAAATGTCTCGGTTTTGAAGAAATTAAAGAACGAAGAGCAAAAGGCCTTTGCTATCATTGCACTAAGAAAATTGAGCCAAATCATAAATGCATTATACTAAAGTTATATATTTTAAATGTAGTTTATCCTTGTAATTCAACAAAAGAAGAAAATAAGATAGATGTAGTAGTGACGGATACACCAGAATATGGCACTGAGAATACACCAAAAGTTTCTTTCAATGCCCTAGTAGAATTTATTTTTCCACAAACTATAAGAATTTGAGGATACTTCAAACAATAAAACCTCATTTTGCTTATTTATTCTAGTAGTACACATAATTTTATTGATCCATGTGTGGCAAAACAAACTAACTGCTATATACAACCCTGTAATAGTTCTGAATTCATGATCAATAATGGACGAAGAATTTCATGTAAACGAAAGTGCCAAAATATTAAGCTCACCATGGATGATTATTGCATGAAAAATTATATGTATGCACTTCCATTAGGAGGATGTGATATTGTCCTAGGGGTGAAATGGTTATGAACACTTAGGAAAATCCAATGGTATTTTGAGGTATTTTGAATGCAATTAACAATAAAAATTAGACACATACCCTTAAAGGATTACAATGAAATCCCTCTCCAATAGTGAGTTATCAATGTATGGAGAAAATTATTCAAAAATTAGGCAAAGGAATTATTGCACAATTATTTTCTTTTCACTCCTCTAAGGAAGAACAAAAGGAGGTGCCAGAATTATAACAACTCCTAACACTCCATTCTAGAGTATTTAACGAACCAAAATGGTTGCCCCCCATCACAGTCAAGATAATGTAATTTAACTATTTCCTGGTTATCAACCCCCAAATATCCGAACTTATCGATATCCCTACCTACAAAAAACTAAAATTGAAAAACTTGTGCAAGAATTATTAAAGTTAGGAGTTATCTAACCTAGTGTTAGCCATTACTCTTCCCCGGTTTTATTGCTTCTTAAGAAGGATGGATCATGGCGCCTATGTATTGATTTTTGTGCTCTTAACAAACTCACCACCAAGGACAAATTTCCCATCATTTTTATCGATGAGTTGCTATATGAGATTCATGGGGCTAAATAATTTTTAAAATTGGACTTACGATCAGGATATTATCAAATTTAAGTTAGAGAAAATGATATTCCAAAAACCACATTCCAAAATCATGAAGGACACTATGAATTTTTGGTCATGAATTTTGGCTTTACCAATGCTTCTTCAACATTTCAAAGATTAATGAACTAGGTATTTCACCCTTATCTTCAAAAACGTATTTTGGTTTTAATTGAAGTTATTTTATTTATAGCAAGACATAGGAGGATTAATTTTTTTACATAGAACAAACCTTAAAAATCCTAGGCGAAAACCAACTGTATACCAAATGCTCAAAATGCTCTTTTGGACGATGAGAGATTAAATATCTTGGCCATATCATTTATAAGTATGGCATTAAGGTGGACCCTCATAAAATTAAAGATATGAAAAATTGGCCTACCTCCAAATCTTTGAAATGCTTGCGTGGTTTTCTAGGATTAACTAGGTATTATCATAAATGTGTTAAAGACTATGGCAATATTGCTACCCCCTTGACAACTTTACTTATGAATAATTCTTTTCTTTGGTCCTCCAAGGTTGACAATTCTTTCACTATATTAAATAATAACTTGTGTTCCACTCCCATGTTGGCCATATTAGACTTTTCCAAACCCTTTGTGATTGAAAGTGATTCTTCTGGATTATGATTGGGATTTTTTCTCATGCAATACGAAAGACCTTTGGATTTTACTAGAAAGGAATTTTCTAGGAAGAACTTAGTTCACTCTACATATGAAAAAGAGATGTTGGCTATCATTCATGCCATCCAACATTGGTGATCATACCTTATTGGTCAGCATTTCATTATTTATACCGGTCACCATAGTTTAAAGTATTTTCTTGAGCAACAAAAATGGGTTACTAAACTATTAGAGTATGATTATGAGATCATATATCATAAAGGGAAGTAAAATGTGGCCTTCGATACACTTTCCTTAAAATTTGAATAATTATCCTTATTCCCCAATGGGTAGGACCAGATGATAAAAGAGTGGTTTAGTGATACTTCAACGCAAGCATTAATTTAGAAAATCCAACAAGATCCCACTAATAAGCCTCACTATACTTGAAGCAATGGAATACTTAGGTTCAAAGGATGTATTGTAGTATATCCTACCTTCTTATATCAAACAAAACTACTATATGAATTAAATGCTATGCTTACAACATGATATTATGGATTTCTTAAAACTTATAAAAGAGTAGTTCAATATTTTTATTGGGTAGGAATGAAAAAGATATCAAGATATTTATGGCTGAATGTAAGATTTGTCAAAGACAAAAGGGAGATATCATGGGTATACATGGACTTCTTCAACCTCTCCCTATTTCAACCAAAACATGGACTGATATTTTGATGGACTTTATTTAAGGTCTTCCCAAATCATCATGTAAAACTATTATTCTAGTTGTGGTGGATTGATTGTCTAAATATGCTCATTTTTGCTCCTTATCTCACCCTTACAAAACTATTACCATCACCCAAATATTTCTTTATAATATTTTTAAACTACATGGTATGCCTTCCACCATATTTAGTGATCATGATCCCATATTCACTAGTCATTTTTGGAAGAAATTGTTCAAACTCTAAGGCACTCAAATATATATGAGTTCTACTTATCATCCCAAAACCAATGGCTATATAGATATTGTAAATAAATATTTAGAAACTTACTTTGTTTTACTTCTTCTCAACCCCTTCATTGGGTGACATGACTTCCTTTAGCAGAATAGTGGTATAACACTTCATACCATACTACCATTAAAATCAAACCTTCTTAAGACTTATATAGCCAAGCACCATCATACATTGAATCGTATATTCCAGGAAGTACCAATGTGCCACCCATGGATTCTGAATTCTCTACTCAAGCTAATATCTTTTGACTTCTCAAAGACAATTTACTCATATTCCAATATCGCATGAAACAACAAGCGGATCACCATAGGATTAAATGAGAATTCCACGAAGGTGATATGGTATTTCTTTGACTTCAACCTTACCACCAAACCTCTCTCAAGCTCAAGGATTCATAAATTTTAGCTCCTAAGTTCTAAGGGCCTTATAAAATTTTACAATGCATAGGAATCATTACTTATAAACTAGAGTTACCCGAGTCTTCTAAAATTCATTGTGTTTCATGTATCTTGCCTTAAACTAGTAGTTAGCATACACTTTACAACACAAACTCAGCTATATGACTTCACTGAGGATGGATCACTTGTTATTAAACTTGAAGATATATTGGATCGTTGCACTCATCAACTTCATCATTGTACCATATTCAATATTTGTATTCAATTGTGGAGCTTACCTTTTGAGGATGCTACTTGGGAAATGCTTCATCAAATCCAACACCAATTTCCTAACTTTTAGCTTTGAGTACAAAGCTTATTTTAAATAGGGTGGCATGTTAGGATTCAATATCCTAAATTATTATCACTTAATTAATTAATTATTTATATTTTATAATTACAAATAGACCATCATGTCATTTCATAATAAACTTAGATAGATATAAAATAGAACTAGATATTGTGTAGGAAATCATCCATAAAAAGAATATACTTATTTGTTAAAGACATTGGAGGGACCTCCCTACTAGTGAAACTATGATTCTTTCTAAATTGTGATTCATTTTTTCCTAAATTTTCAATATCTTACACTATTTTCATTTTAAACCAGAAGTTAGGATCGAGGATCCTAACAAAAAAATAGTAAAAAATTTAATTATTTTTTTGATAAAAAGAGGGGTAAATTTTTTATTGAAATCAGAAAAACATACAAGAGTCAAGAATCAGATTACAACAAAACTACCTCATCTAGGCATATCAACTTTCAATAAACTAGTAAGAGTTTGAGAGCACACTAAAGGAAGTTGATGCCACTCCCTAACACTCCAACCTTCTTGAAATTTAGAGGTCCATTTAGCCAAACAGTTAGCAACAACATTCCACTCCCTTGGAATATGAGTAAAGTGATGAACTTCATATGACAATGAAAATGAAGAATTAGCCTAACCACCCATACCAACCTCCAATTAACATTGGTAAGATTACAAGTATTCAACAAATCATTGATAATTTGATAATATGATTCACAAATTATCCCGCACCAACCCAAAGCATATCCTTCCATATAAGAACAACAAGATGTTCCATATAATTATTGGTATACCTTCCTTTAAAATATGAGAAAAAGAAAAATATCATACCACTGTAATCACATCCCACTCCACCAATACCAACATTTCCATAATTACGTCTTGAAGACACATTAGTAATATTTTTTAGAAACTTCCTAGGAGGGGGCTACCATCTACCATCTCTCTACACTCTATTATTGAATCCTCTTATGCTAAAATAAATAGTAGCACATGGACCAAACACTATCAATCTAAACCATGCATAATCTGGACCTCCACTATATTCACAGGTTTATTAATCTAACATTTAGTAGACACAATTTCTTGGATCATTGTCAAAATTCTTAAGGGTTGAAGAATTAGAAGGGTATTTATAACATACCATGGACCTTTGCTCATAACTACAAAAATATGTTGTAGATTGACAAACTATAGATAAAAAAACTTTAGTAAGGTTTTGAATATGGTCATTTTTTATGCCATGTGGATGCTATATTTGTTAAATCCATTGACATATTAGCGAGCCACTAGGAATCCTTCCTAGAAAGTACCCCACCAGGGTGTGACTCTCAAGCCAGTTGCAGACTTTATCAAAATCCTGCATGGATAGAACTATGTTTGACATGGAGTAACTACCTTCAAGATAAACTTCCTGAGATATTTTAGCAGTGCTATGGCTCTTCATAACTGCAACTTTACTAACCAATGAAATGACAGCCTACAATGTGGCCATAGAAAGAGGAGCCCCCAACTTGAGGTGGAGTAGTTACACTAAATAACATAGTATGTGTAGATCGTGTAAGGGCACTACTGGCATGTCATTCGATGAAAGAGAAAACAAGCAACAACAACAAGTGAGTGAAAACCCTAACAAAACCTCCACAAGAAACCCTAGCAACAAAAAAAAAACATAAACCTTATTTTCAATCACCTTTTATTTTTTAAAGTAATATATTAAAAGGCTATCATTTTCCTTAGTATAATAGGTTAATTAGTTACATTGGTTCATATAATTTGTATACTTATTTTGAATTGCTTAGATATCTCAACTATTGAACCAAAACATCATTTTGTAAATATCTTGATACTCTTTTTATACATATCGTTTACCATAAAAAATCTTGGATTATTGCAAACTATAATCATAGTTAGTATAATTTTAATAATTTAAATTTTATTATTCTAAATAAAAATATTTAAGATTCAAATCTTTCACAATATATGTTTAACCTAGTTAAACATAAATATTACAAAATAAATCTTTCAATATTATCTCCGTGACTATATATATATCTATATATATATATATATAGATAACACATTTTTGATATGACACCAAAATCTACTTTGCATAGAAACCTTTAGAGTCTACTTTATTTTTAAATGGCCTTTACCTTTATTTAACTTTAAAATCTTTAAATTTGAATAAAATTTTAAAATAATAATAAAAATATATAATTTAATATATATAAAGGATAAACACATCATCTGATTTACTACCTTTATTTTCAAGTGGACTTAAGTGGGACAACTTGATTAGACCTTTACTTTTATATTACTTTTAAATACTTCCAATTTGAAGGATATGTTATAATAATATAATGTATATAACTTGTAAGAATTTGAACTTGGAAGATATACTTTGTTTGGATTTTGCTTAAGAGGAGACATAATATGTGTGGAGATAGGAACTTAAATTTTATTTTAAGTTTAACTTTAATTTATTTTTATGTGGGTCAGAGGTGGATTAACATAATAATAATAACAAAAAAATTATTTTACTTTTAAATGGAGATAATGATGTCTTATTCTTGAGTTATTATTATTCTAGTGATGTTATAATTGTGAGGTGTAGGCTAAAAATACATCAAATTTTAAACAAATACAAATATAAAAAAAATTAAAATGACTAATTTCATTACTACAACATCAAATTTTTACAAGATTTTACTTTCTAAAACAAGGATTTTTTTATTAAAATCAGAAGCAATTATAATATTATTGGGGTACTTTAATAAAATAGAAATAATGGAAGATAATACGTTACAAAAATAGGTAACCAAAGAAACACTGAATAGAATAAATGACATTGATGCAATAAAACAACAAATGCATAGAAAAATACAACATTGAATTTCATGACATTCCAAACTCTAACTAAGAAATTAAATAGTAAGGAAAACTATAGTATGCAAAAATTGTACACCTATGCAATTATATGAAATCAAATTGAAATCATAATCATGTAACCATTAAGACAAGAAATAAATAAATGGTGCCCTTCTCATTAATATTGAATCATGTCCTTAAAAAGGAGGTTATAATGATATCCCTCACAGGGATTTGATACCAATTTGATATAATTTTACAATCAAGAAATATGGTAGGTGTAACATGCATAATATTTGCACCCTCAAAACTGATTTGGAGAGGATTTTCTTGTAACATCCACAAGATATGATGTAAATATGATGAATCTTTATGTTAATAGTTCCTGCCAAGATCTAAAATGTATGCACAAGAACACTCACAAGATATTGATAGAAAATGAGGAACTTCTCATGATGAGGTCCATATATATGATAAAGAAACTGAAAAGAAATACTAAAATTCAATAAACAAATGGATGAAAAAATAATTAAACTATGTTAGAAAGTAAATGAAATGTTGCTAAACCTACTGCAACCAATAAAAATAGTAAAAAAAATATCACTGGGAGACTTCTTGGGGTAGAACGATTTGGCCTATTGACCATCATAGGATAGGGTGGTGGTGCCTACGAGGTGCCTCGGGATGAGGTGAATGGTAAACTAAGGAAGAATTTATCTATGACCAATGAGGAAAATGTCATGATTGATCTGCCAAATTGATTGTTCAAGGGTCACACTCTTGAAGCACATTTAAACTATGGAAATTAGCACAAAATAAGGTCATTGATGATAAAATAATGTTGAATTTGGTCTTGAATATTTGAGACACTCCAATTGTTGCAATTGAAAGCTCCATGACTGAAATCCAGCAGTACTTCATTGTTGATAAGAGGATAATCTCTCAAGTAAATAAATCGGCAACACTTTGTTATGATCAAATTGCTATATTTTTCATGAAGGTAAGGTGTCTTCTTATATTTTTTCCAATATATAATAAAACACATCTTTTGATATGGTAAATGACCTCAATGTCAAAATCTACTTTACCTCAAAAAATTTAGAATCTACTTTAATTTAAAATGGGTCAGTATAATTGGTCCTCTTCTTTACCTTTAATTTATTTGAAATATTTGAATTTGAATAATTTTTTAAAAAATAATAAAGACATAATTTTAAAAATTAAAAAAATAATATAAAATACATCATCTTATATGATTTATTATTTTTATTTTCAAGTGAATCTAAGCGGGTCAACTTGATTAATCCTCTACTTTTATTTTATTGCTTTGAATTTGGAAGATATTTTATAATATAATGTATTTAACTTTTAAAAATTTGAACTTGGAAGATATACTTTGTTTGGGATCTACTTAAGAGGAGACATAAATATGTAGGGATAGAAACATTAAAATCTACTTTACTTATACATAACCTTTAAGTGGGTCAGCTTGAGTGGGACTAACATAATAATAATTATAAAATCTATTTTACTTTTAAATTGAGATAATGATGTATTATTTGTGGGTTATTATTATTCTAGTGATGATATATAGGTGTGAGGTGTATGTTGGTAATACATCAAATTTTAAACAAATACAAATAGAAAGAATTTAAAAATGACTAATTTTAAATAACTTTATAACTACAACATCAATTTTATACAATATTTTACTTGCTAAAATAGGGATATTTTAACTAAAAATAGAATCTACTATAAGGTTATTCTGGTACCTTAAGAAAAATGAAAGAATGGAAGATAATAAATTACCAAAATAGGTAATAAAAGAAACACTGAATAGAAGAAATGACATGGATAAAATAAAACAAAAAGTGGATAGGAAAATAAACCATTAAATTTCATGAGGTTCCAAACTCTATAAAATAAATTAAATAGTAAGGAAATAATTTAAAATTGTCATGTAAATTGAAAATATAGGAAGAAAAACTAGTTATATACAATGAGTTCAACCCAAATTTTGAACACAACCAAATAAGTATATAGATGCAAATATCAAGTGGAAAGAAAAAATGCTTACAACCCAACTAAGATACAATTCACACCATCTTGGATGTAAAATTTGGAATATGGACAATACCTTAAGAGGTATGGTTAATATGGATGTCTTTTGTACAATAGGAGTAATGGATATGTAACAAACCACTCACTTGGTTACCCGATAAAAGAGAAGTTAGAATACAATATTTTTTTTAAAAGGTTTTACTACTCTAACTATAAATTTTTTCCTTTCAAACAAGTTTTCATGTAGAGTTAACGTCAGAATCCATTTTTTGTATCCATTAATTTTATTATTTATAGTATAACATAGGCACAACATACCACTTTTAGGTTCAAGACTACTATAGCCAGTCTCCCAAGTGGATGAGATTAACTAAATCCTATGAACATGCCATTCAGTGGTAACAATTATCTCATTTATCATCCACATATACCAGAATGAGGATCAAACCATAGTGAGGATTATCCTCTAGGTCCCATAACACCTAGAAGGGGGACAATTTCTTTCCCTAAACTTCACATACTGCATCTTCAATGAACCAGTCAACTTGTTTATACATAATGTGAAAGTGATGTAGGAACTCAATGTGAAGCTAATTTTATTCATGAAATGGTGCAAATATATAATGCTACAATGGAATATCATGTAGGTTAAGTGGTTGCAAAAATTTTCCAAACATGGCCAACCACTTAACTAATAAATAATTATCTGCTAAACAAAGGTGACAACTAATTTCTAGAAGACAAAGGAGATCTCTAATAGCTAACTAAACACCCAAACAACTTAACAAACTATTTCTAACATAGGCATACTATGCCTCACATGAATACAAAGTGTATAAAATAGGAAATTAATATAATAATAATAAATAATAAAACATTAACTTAGGCTTACGTGGATAATCCTAAGTATCCTCAACACTCCTTCCAACCATAGAAGCATTGGATCCCAATGCTCTCAATAAATATGGAAATTTATGGGCCATCTCATGGTGAGAAAACTAATGAGCCATGTGTGAAAAGTATCCATAGTGAGATATAAGGTAAGCAATGGAAGAACCCTATCTAGTGTGATGAGTCTTCATCTCAAAAACTCTATCTGAAATCAGCGGAAGCTAATTATCGGGTGTCACTACTATTATAGGGCTTAAAATGTGATCAAGTATAAAAATAGGATCATAAACTGGTGTCTCTAGAAAATGATGCTTATCCAAAGTAACCCAAAATCTATCTCAACTTCTGATGAGTGAGGATTGTGATGCTTACACACCACTCTTTTATGTTTCTATGGAGTATCCTGCTAGTCCTATGGTATCTTGCCTAGAAGGATCTTATAGTTCTCAAATAAGGAAGTGACCTTAGCTTACTCCTCCATGTATGCAATGATGGGAGTGGGCAAAGCTAAAGGTAACTTCTATGGAAAAAGTAGTTGTGTAGCCAAAGTTGTACCTGAAATGCTACCGATAGAATGAATGGCATATTTATCATGAGTGAGAGTGATGGGTTCCTTAACCATTTGCTCTTATGATTTTTCATTTGGTGGGAGTGAAACTTATTTATTATCATATGCCTTTTATGGTGCTTTTTCTTCATTTTGTGTGAAACTTATGCAAGTAGGAGCCAAAATGAGAGCTTGACTTAGTGGCTTCCATACTTACCTACAACTTAACATCAAATTTTATGTGGGTGTAGTGCTTTGTATCAAGTAGGTTTTATCATGCAACTCCAATGTGTATGTATTATTTTTAGCATGATAAATAGTATTTCTATAAAATTGATAGGGTTTATGTAGCAATAGTCCACAACAATCTATCTTTGTGATATCACATCTGACTTTATACATAAAATTTTCACCAAAATAAAAATTCAAGGTGCAAGTGTGGGTGATGTTAGATGTGGAGTCTACATATTTCCACCCATGTGAATATGGTTGGTGATGTGGATTTATGGGGAGTTTCAAATTATCCACAATGGACTTCACAATGAGGTTCTTTTGTGATCTGTTATCTATGATAAAATCAACATATAAATCATGTGTAAAGTAGGCTCTAGTGAGAAAAAAATGGTCATGATCCCCTTGAGAAAATACATTTGACATAAGGATAACTTTATCTAGTTTACCCTTTAAAACATGACACTCTTATTATATCCCTGTAGACATAATGGGACCATCATGTGGTTCCTCATGTGTAGGCTATAAATAGGGATTTATTCTTCTTGAATTTTTCAAAAGTAAAGCATTTGGATTTTACATGACCATGCTTTTTACAAAATTTATAACACATTGAAGAAGAAATATCTTTAGAATGAGATGAAGAAGAATATTCTTTAGGATAAATGGGAGCAGAAGAATAATGATAAGAACAATGAGAAGTGTTCTTCACCTTATGTTGATGTTGATTCCCACCTTTGGAAGAGTTCTCCTGTGATGAACGAGACTTGTGATATGCATGAAATTTCTCCTCTACAAGAATGGCATGGTTGAATGCCACATCCAAGGTGAGGAAAACATTGAACTTGATTCTCCTAAAAATTTGATCTTGCAAGCCATTAGTGAACTTATTAATCAAATCGTCTTTTGAATATCGTACACCGAGAAACGTCCTTATCCCATTCAATTGGAAAATGTAATAAAAAACAAATATACTATAGGCTTACCTCAATATATACCACTTGGTAGTGAGGTCACTTTGATAGTTTGGTGGAAATAATGTTTTTTTAAGAATTTGGATCAATTATTTCTAAGTCATTGTGGCATTATGGCTTTGTATTTATATAATTAAAACTTTTGCTAAGCCTGTGAGTTTAACTATAGCAAATGCAACTTGTTCATATTTAGAAATTTTAGCATAAGCAAACCAAATTTCCATATCCAAAATCTATGTAGAAAAGACATCAGGATCCCTAGATCTATCATATAATTTGACGTCACATCTAGCTTTACTGGTATGATTGTGATGAATTTTGATATCACTAGGGGTTAATTGCACCATAATATATTTTACCTTATCTTCCAAAATTTCTACTACTACAGTAAGATTCTCCATGTTTATTTTGATGTCATGAGCCATTTTGTTTTGAGTATATGCTAGACTAGGAGGATTACAAAATGGATGCAAGAACTTAATATAGGCTTAAAAATTTGACAATGGAAAATGTAATAAAAAAAAATACTATAGGCTTGTCTCAATCTATACCACTTGGTAGTGAGGTCACTTTGGTAGTTTGGTGGAAATAATGTGTTTTTCATAATTTGGATCAATTTTTTCTAAGTCATTGTGGCATTATGGATTTATCTTTCTATAATTAAAACTTTTGCTAAGCCTGTTAGTTTGACTATATCAAATGCAACTTGTTCATCTTTAGGAATTTGAGCATAAGCAAACCAAGATTGCATATCCAAAATCTATCTAGACAAGACATCAAGATCCCTAGATCTATAATATAATTTGACCTCACATTTAGCATTACTGGTATGATTGTGATGAATTTTGATATCACCAAGGGTTAATTGCACCACAATTTCTTTTACCTTATCTTCCAAAATTTCTACTGCTACAGTGAGGTTCTCCATGTTTACTTTGAGGTCATGAGCCATTTGGTTTCGAGTATATGCTAGACTAGGAGGATTAAAAAATGGATTGAAGAACTTAATCTAGGTTTAGGAATTTGACAATTTTCCTAATACAATATTTGCCTAGATTATTACAATAATTTGCCTTCCAAATTTTACAAAAATGGGCTATTTAGTGCTCTTTACAAAGTAAAATTTCAATTTTGCAATTAAAATTTTAGCATTAAAATCTATAAAATTAGCCATAATATAACAACCTCTCCTAGAAACAAAGGATTCTTGATTTATTAACACCTACAATATAAAAATTAGTTTCATTTTGATTCATAGGCACTAAATGGCAAGATGAAAATTGGAAATTTGGTAAGGCAATATCTTATGATGACAATCCCACAAAATAAAACTATATTATGCATAAGATAAAAATGTGAAAAGCAACATCACTTTGGGATGAAAATGTCTAAAGATGGTAACTGTGCAAAATATGACAACACCCCAAGATGGTAAGGGTACACACTTCCAACACAATATGACATTACCATTTTGAATAATATTCTAGTTACCCAAGACGGTGGTATGGGTAAAAGATAACACACTTTCAACTTTGGTACATTCTTTCCAATATGATGTTTCAAAAATGAAATACATATGATTGTGTTCCACATGATGATAACTATGCATTCCATGTGATGAAAAATCCTTTGATAATAGCCATATGGAAATTTCCCCTTACAAAAGACAATCAAGTTCAAGAAAACTATGGTTATGTTAGCAATTCTCATGATGGCTTACTTCATGATGACAATACATGATGGCATAAAATGACGATACTTCAAAATGACAAGGGTATAAGATGTCACTTCCATAAGATAATTTTTCCTCAATATGGTGAAGTCTTATGATGACAAGCATGCAATATGGTACTACCATAAGACTATAGTTCCTCAATATGGTGCAATTTCCACTGAAGGCACAATACAATTTTCACTTCAATGGTATATCCTTCATGTTGGCTTTTTTAACCTTATACTACAACAAAATATCATAGTTTTTTATTAAAAATATTACATAGGATGTCAAGTATAAAATACCCACAATAATAAAGATCAATATAATAATAATATGAGCATAATAATATGAGCAAATTGATATGTATATCAAGGCTTATATAATAAAAAAAATAACATTCATTTATATAATAAAATATGAATGTATATAGCCTGAATCATTTATGTACTATGCATGAAAAATAACTTGCTCAAAATGTATACAAGCTTTATTATTCCTCTTCTTCTTACAATCATATAATAATATATATGCTTTGTATTTGATACATCTTCTTATGGATAATTGTCTTCATAATATATTTATATTAGTATCTCTTTATATGCTTGATTTTTGCTCTCCATATACCAAGCCTCATGACTCTTAGTTTATCTACTTACCACTTGCATACTTGATGAACACTTGACTCTATAATATATGCACACCTTTACATGACTCTTGCACTTGTACTTCTAGACCTAATCTAAGACACATGCACATATTTAAGTTACATATTTGTACTCTTACTATAGAAACCTAAAACATGTCATGTTTAGGAGACTACCCATATGGGCACCTTTGAAGACCATATGAATGATCTTGGACCATGACTTAGCAATGGTTCTAACCACTCGTCTAGTGTAATCTAATTCTAGGACCCTAGTTGTAGTTGCCAATTGTGACTAAGATATTAGGCAATGCTTTCATTAGCAACTAGGGAGTTAGCCGCTATTGCCATCAATGGATATATGCAAAATAATCAACATCAGCTAGCCCTATAACTAATTTAGATGAGCATATCTAAGTAAAATCCATTGAGCATAATGAATTATTGATCATTTGGATGAATACAATATTTTGGAAGGCTCGTATCAACTTCTTAGGTATGACCAATTCTTGTTCTTGGCTTCACCATGAAGCTAGAGAAATAATTTTGGAAGTTTATTTAAGACCCTAATTTTGAAGAGCAAACCCTAGAAGATCAAAGGGTATTTTCCATAGTGAATCCCTATCATATTGGAGAGCAATTTCATATCCCCTTGACGAATAACAAAGTGCTATTCTATTGAGTAATGATAAGTTCCTATCCACCAATAGATACTGTCACATTTTGAAGATAAAAACATGTTGTTCAAGCACTCAATTCAACATGATTTGAGCTAATTTCTCATCCAAAGGTATTTTGGAAGAATGCACCAAGAATGTCAAACCTCTAGGTAGTGGAATCTTTTGAACCTAAGCCTGATATTTAGATAGTATTTACCTCACCCCACAATTGCTATTATTAATAGTGATCCATAGGCTTAGCTGTGGCTATCAACAACGACTAGCATAGCTAGCTACTCTGGTTAATAGTGGATAGGATCTGATGTCTCTTTTCTCATGTTTTTAGCTATTATATTATATTAGTAGCCTTTACTTGGGATTTCTAATTTAGTGTAGTAGCATTTTCATTCTTTATATTTAGTATTTCAAGTATTATTTCAAGTTTTCAAGCATTCTTTACAGATATTCATACTTTATTTAAGTATTTTTTTCATTTCTTATATCTTCTTGGATAATAGTCTCATCATGAGAGGCTTCAAATGTTTTTTATGTGCTTTGTTATTTCATTGCATATAGGTGATAAATCCTTCCAAGCTTCAAAGCACTATTCAATATCATCCCTCTTAACAATAGAAAATGAGACATCCTAGTAAGCCCTCACGTAAATTTGGTGGAGAAATAAAGAGACATTAGAGTATATCACCCCCATTTAGGGGCTACCACACTTGTAAACATTGTATCAAATTTGGTATCCCTAAGAGGGACGGATATGTAACTGAGTTTCACCATTTATTAATACAAAGGAGGCATTCATTTTTAAAAATTTGGTTTCATACATGTTCTTTCTTTCAAATTTAATTATCATATTGCAATAGCATTATATATACACTCTTTAAGTCTTTCTACACTTACATACAAGATACCTGTGCAAATATACTCAACCTACACTTGCATTCTAACTTAAATGATACTTGTGTATTTCATACACATTCACACTTACATAAAGAGGTAAATACAACTCACAATCTAAACTATGTCTCAATGCTAATCTATTATTTAAAAATGTATCATAAAGGTACAATGGGGATACATTAGCATGTACCAAATAGTGTAATATACCTCAACATCCCTTTGTATTACATTATTTGATTATTGAAGACTTTAGTTTTAAATCTTGGTCTTTGTATTTGTCTTCAATCTTGAAGCAACCTTGTATTATTCACAAACTTTGAATTTTCTTGAATCTGTTTCACCATATTGAACCTTGGGTTTATCTAATACTTATGTTCATAGGAAAAATTTGGATTACGTTGTATCCAATTCCCTATATATTGTATTTTTGAAAACTCAAGTAATTTATCATTATCTTCATCTTGATATACATATTCTATAATATATTGAGAAATATCTATTAAATATAAGGTATATATTCCATTTTGGATTGAATTTGTAGCTTTTATTTTGTTTTGTTTCTTGATGATGCATTTGCTATGTTCATTTATATATTTGAATTCAACGAATTTTCCATTTCAACCAATTAAGTAATTAAAATAATACTCGTTGATGATCTAGGAACTTATAAAACATTTTCTAGCACAAAATACAAAAAACGTTATGCTAGGTATTACTCTACCATTTCCATGAACTATATATCTCTTATCATCCACAATATTTAGAGAAATATTATCCCTAACTTCTAAATATTCAAACCAATATAAGTTTACAGCCATATGATGACTAGCTCCTAAATCTATATACCAAATATCTTTTTCACATTGAACTTTTTTATTAGACTCAAGTGATATTAGTTTACATCATTGATAAGAGTTTTGAAAAACGCATTTATGATGTTGCCCATTGTATTCAACACATTGCCTTTTATATAATTTTTTTGTTTAATTTTCCTTTCATAAAGTATGGTTTTACATTTTGATGATGTCACATATGTTGAAAAGTTCCTCTTTGCCACTTATTAATTTTTATGCTTAAGTTGAAATCCTTATATCTCCTAGGTTCAAAATAATGATTTTTTCTAATTTGATTCTTATGGAGTAGCAAACCTTATGAATCTCTAATTTAGAATAAATGAACTCAAATTCAAATATAAAATCTACAATTTTTTTTATTTTTCCTTATACTTTGGTGTTGAAAATAATATTTAACTTCCAAATATTTAAATTTGCAAAAATACAGAATTTTCAAATTTTTATTTTCTTAAGAATTTAAAAAATAATATTTCAAACTTAAAAATACTTCAAATTTTTTCAAAAAAAAAAAATAATAATTAAACAAACAAATTTAACTTAATCACTAGTTGAATTCCTTATCACTCCAAACTTAAAAAAAAAAAAAAAAACAAAAGCTATTAAAACTTATCCTAACTCTTCTAACTTCTAAATTAAACTTAAATAAACTTCAATTATAAAACTTAACCAAAAAACTTTATAATTCCAAAACCCTAAATAATACTATCCTAACATTTTAAAACCTCCATATGTTACACAACTTGATTATTGGCTTGCTCACTAAGCTCCTTGCTTCATTGCTCCATTGCTTGAGTGGGTTTCTTTATCAAATATGACAAGTAATAATTATTATCAACATGTCCTAGTGGATAGTGCAATGGTTTGGGCTTTGTCCCTTCTTGGGGGAGTCCAATATTCAATCCCTAACATTTGTGTGTGTGGTTGTGTCTTAATACTCTATTTATAAGCTTAGTTCTTAGCTTTATGAGGGGTCATGGTTGGGATGGGAATACTCAACCCTAAGCATCGATCGTAGGGATTTCTCACACTAACCAAATAAAATAATTATTATTATCATTATTTTCAATGTGGACATTTGCATGTCCAAATGAGGAATATTAAGGAGCATTTTATCTTCCTCATTAGTAACATTTGAGACATTACTCTAGGCAAACAACACATGCAATGATTTTCTTGCCTTCTTGATACACTTTGGTGCTAAGCAATTCCTCATTGTTGGCAAGTGTTGTGATGTTTAAAACTTTGTATTCCTTGTTTTAATTTCTTTACATATTGCTTAGACTTGTATGCTATCTTTTTGTTTCAACTTCTATGCTTGCCAGTTGCTTCAGCTTCTATATTGATTGCTTGTTTCAACTTCCACACTCATTGGTTGCTTCAGCTTCTATCCTATCTTCCACACTTGTTGGTTTCTTTGTCTTCTATGCTAGGTTTATTTATTTATCTCTTTTTATAATTACTATTATGCTTGCAGGTTTCTTCCCACAATATTTAACTAATGCTAGTTTGTCTTGGGTATAGAATAGTTTTTGCTTTACCCCATGAAACTATTTACCAAATTTCCTTTTAAATTTTACTTATTTTCTACTTATGGTGTTGCTATTGTTATGACACCTTTTTTGCTATAACGTTGCACTATTTGCTATTTCTATAATAGTATAACAACAATGAGCTCTTCCCTATAAAAATAACTCTTATGATTCTGTTGCTTTGTATGCTTGACCAAAATATTTTCTCTGTTATACCTTCTTCTATATTGTATACTTCAATAAAATGCACATTATCTATTATGTCATATAAACATTCTCTTGTTGTATCATGTATTATTATGTATAATAAATCAAATACACATTCTCTTTCCTCTACTATATACTTGAATATTTATTATAATTGCAATATAGAATCTTATTTCTTCTTGGCTTCTTGAGCCAAATTTCTATCAAAGTCTTTATGCTTCTTATCTACTCCATAATATTTATTATATGAAGAGATTATTTCTCCTATTTATGAAGAGCCTCTTTTTATTCCTTGTATATTTACCTCTTCAACCTATGTCAAGGTCAATTTGAAATTAATATTTTTAACTTCTATATTTTGTAGGAAGCTTTAAATGATTTTTAAGTAACTACTTATTTTATATTTCTTAGTAAGCTTTGAATGTTTCTCAATATACTACTCCCTTTATCTTTCTTAGGAAGCTTTGAATTCTTCTTAATTCATTGCTTTTTTTTATCTTTTCTTTGTTATTGTCTACTTTCTTATCTTTGCACTTAGAATTTGAAACTATTGATCTCTATATATTGAAGGAAGATTCTCAAACTTCTATTGTTTAATCTCTACTTTCTATAATATATAATATTTAATCTTAAATGTCTTAGGTTGTACCTACGAACCCAATATAATTCTTATCTCCTTACTAGAGAACCCAATATCAATGTTAGGGTAACTATGAATGTCCTCAAATGACCAAATTTTATTTTGATTTGGTTCTTTCATATATTCAATAATCATTCTCCTCTTCACTCTAGAGAATCCAAAATATTATCAGGGTGAACTTGTATATCCCTGAATCTCCAAATTTCTTCAAAGTTTATTTCCAGTTAGATAATATGTCCAACTTTCTTTTGAGTTGGTATCCAATATAAATATGTCCAACTTTATTTTGAGTTGGTATCCAATATAAATATGTCCAACTTTATTTTGAGTTAGCATCCAAAAACAATATAGTTGAGTCCTAGTCTTCACTAGTTTTCCTTCAACCTAGTGGATATACCCTAGCTTATTCCACTTAATATGACCTATTTTAAAATTAATAATAAAGTCTGAGTCTCACTACCCTCAAAGTGGAAAAACTTTAAATCAAATTTATCAAATATGGATAAAGTCAATTTATAATGACGTCTTGAATAAAATGAAATCTATATATCTAGATAGAGTTCAATGGTAGATTTGATACCATTGTTGGATTTTTAAGCCTTATACTACCACAAAATATCATAGGTTATCTTAAAAATATTACATAGGATCAAATATAAAATAGCCACAATAATAAAGGTCAAGATAATAATAAGATGAGTAGAATAATATGAGGAAATTAATATTTAAATCAAAGATTATATAATGAAAAAATAACATTCATTTATATATTTAAATATTAATGTAAATAGCTTGAATAATTTATGTACTATGCATAAATAATAACTTAAAATATTAATTGCTCACAATGTATACAAGATTTATTACTCCTCTTCTTCTTACAATCAAATACTAAGATATATGTCTTAACTTAAAATATTAATTGCTCAAAATAACTTATCCTATTGTGTATATTTACAACGGACTCCACCTTATCTAAGTGGCTATGAGACTTTACGCTTTTTGAGTGGCTTGATTTGTTAATATTGGATTGATTTAACATTTCTTGCTTCATTATTCATTTCATTTGCTATTAATTATTTTCAACATTAATAATTCACAATTATTGGAAGGATTGCTCCAAGTGGTATCAAAGCCAACTCCTGGAAGCACCCAGATTTTTTTTAGTTCTAAAGGTTTGTGAGTCACACTATTTTCTTAAAAAAATTTAACTCAATTGTGAAAGCACGAGGATACGGAAACAAAAAGGAAAGTGCCCAATATGATGCTTATAAAATCAAACTTAATGCTTATAGCCTATATATTGCAAAGTGTATAAAAGAAAGAGCATAGACGAATTGAAACAAGATGAAAGCAATATAAAATATGGCACTTTTTATTGATATGCTTTTCAGAGTTGTGTTACAATACGTCTCCTTCCTTTTTAGGGGATAGGAGCATCAAATAAGTTTCTTATTTCATTTATAAACAACAATCCTTCTTTTGCATGCCCACATATAAGATGGGCGGACCAAAACGTCACCACCGCTTGTGTGTATGATTGTTCACTCATTACTGCTCTTCTGATGTCAAAAACCTGCATTCAAAAAAACAGAAAATATTAATAGCACCTGCGGGCAGAATAAAACATGTATTTCCCAAGGCCTAATGTCAGTATATGCGTGAAAATATTAAAACGATGATCAAATGGCCTCAGATAGACCTGAAATTTTAACAGAAGCATAAATATGTTATAAGAAAGCCATTGCAAAAATAACAGTCCAGAAAATCCTCACATATTTGTATTCGCCCCAGGGTGGGACGAATAGACCTGCAATAACCTATCAAAAATCATGCTCTTCAATGTCCTATCCCGGAAGCTCCAAATGACCTGCAAACTTGAAGTTAGCTAATTGGGGATGTTTTGGGAAGACCCAGAAGGTCAGATTTCTCCAATTTTACCCCTATCACCCAGATTTTGCTGGTGCCATCTACAAGTTAGTAAATGCGGGAAATGACAAAAACCATTATCAAAATTGCTCATAATGAAATGAAATTTGAAATGTAACATATTTAACCTATCTAGAATAAAATGCAAAATAAAAACCAGAGAAATCTATCACATATTTCTATTCGTCCCGGGGTAGTGCGAATAGGACTATGACAGTTTGGGGAACGCCCGAGGGCAGGACGCCCACCGTTTGGGACACGGTTTCAGCACCAATCCACTTGGGATGGGTACAAAACTTTTTATGGAGTGTTTTCAAAAAAAATTGTGGATTGTTGTGGTCAAAAATTGGGTTTTGGGTCCATATTCGTGTTTCCAATACTCATGTTGAGCAAGGTGTTGCAAGAAGGTTGTCATTGTTGTCAACACAGGCAGTTAGATCCAAGGATGCAGTGGGTAGACAGATCAAAAGTCATTCAGATGCAGAAGATAGAAAAATTTTGAAGAAAAAGACAAGTTAGAAAACTGTCGGGATATCGCGACATGTTTTCTGTCGTGATTTCGCGACAAGTCAGAAGAGAGAGAAAGTGCAATAATAAATGTCGCGATATCGCGACAAAAGTGAGGAGAGAGAAAGTGCAGCCAGAAATGTCACGATATCACGACGAAAATGAGGAGAGAGAAAGTGCAGTCAGAGATGTCACGATTTCACGACGAAAGTAAGGAGAGTGAAGGTGCAAGACAAACTGTCACGATTTCGCGACAAGTCGGAGGCCAAGAAGTCAAGTTGAGAAACTGTAGCGATTTTGCTACATGTTGACTTTTTGCTGGCAAAAACCGGGAGAAAGTGTTAAGTGAAAAAGTTGTAGCGATTTCGCTACAAGTTACAAAGACCAAGTAAAGGTGTAGCGATTTCGCTACGAGCTGCAAAGGCACAAAGTAAAGGTGTAGCGATTTCGCTACGAGGTGCAAAGAGACGAAGTAAAGGTGTAGCGATTTCGCTACAAGCTGCAAAGGCACAAAGTAAAGGTGTAGCAATTTCGCTACGGGTAAAAGATGCGCAAAACAAAGGTGTAGCGATTTTGCTATAGGTCTAAAGTGTAGACATCAAAGTTGCAGCAATCATACTTCAAGTTGAAAGTGTAAGGCACAAGTCAAAATTTCTCAAGAAGTAAGTTGGAAGCACAAGGCAAAGTTGTAGCGATTTCGTTACTAAATGAAGCACAAAATGTACGAAAGCCGAAAGTGTCATGATTTCGTGACAAAAATAAAGATGACGTCAGCGAAAACTGAAAGTGTCGCGATTTCGTGACAAGGTGCAATAAAAGCCGCCAGAGGCTGAAAGCATCATGATTTCGCGACAAGAATGCGGATGATGTCAGCGAAAGATGAAAGTGTCGCGATTTCGTGACAGGTTGCGAGAAAAGCCGCCAGAAGCCGAAAGCGTCGCGATCTCACGACAAGAATGATGATGACGTCAGCAACTGATCAAAGTGTCACGATTTCGTGACAAGAACGGAGGCAAAGCTGTCAACGGCCAAAAAGGTCACGATTTCACGACGACAAAGCCAAGGAGGTGTACGGACACAAAAAGTGTCGCGATATCGCGACGTGTTGCTATTTCACAGAAATAAGCTACGGGAAGGAGAAGAAGGTGGCAGAGGAGTTTGAGGCCGACAAGTTTGAATCGAGGCCGATGGTTTTTAGGGTTCAAAGCCGACAATTGCTAGGGTTTTACAATGGACATCTTTGAGGTCTTGAAGCCGACATGTGTTAGGGTTTTACAATGAACGTCGTTAGGGTTTCAAAGCCGACAATTGCTAGGGTTTTACAGTGGACATCTTTGAGGTCTTGAAGCCGACATGTGTTAGGGTTTTACAACGAACGTCGTTAGGGTTTCAAAGCCGACAATTGCTAGGGTTTTATAGCGGACATCTTTGAGGTCTTGAAGCCGACATGTGTTAGGGTTTTACAACGAACGACTTTAGGGTTTTAAAGCCGACACTTATTAGGGTTATTATGGTGGGAGTTTTTAGGGTTTGCAGTCGACAATCACAAAGGTTAATCAGCCAAAAAAATTCTAGGGTTTCATGTTGACTTCATTAGGGTTTGCAGCCGATGTCTTTAAGTGACAGTCGAAGATGTTTGATATGGAATTCTCTTCTATAAAAATGGGGTCTATTGCGAGGTTAAGGAGAGCAATAGACGTGAAAGGTGCGAAAAAACTTCACGTGAAGCCGAGAGCAAGTCGTTTCGATCCAGAGAGTGAGAAAAGTGTTAGTTCTTTGGAATGGCAGTATATAGAATATAGCGATGAGATAATGTGTAAGTGCGAGAAGGGTGATTGCATCAAGTTTAGTTGAGGAAAGTGTAGAGTCGTAATTCAGATCTGCAGATCGTGAAGTGCAAGGATGATAAGAGCGTGATATGCAGAAGTCGTGTTCTAAGTCCGAAGTGACAGTGTGTAGTTTACAGAAGTAATCGATAAACTGAATACGATAGAGAGCGCAAAGAAATATAGAGAAGCTGTCGGATAGTGTGAATCATTTTGCGTAGAAGTAGCAGAATGCAGACATACAACAGAATGCAAAAAAATGGCAGATCATGAAAATTAAGGTGAAAGTTTTATTCTACAATTTTTATTATTATCTTCCAAGTTGTAGCTTGGCATAAGGGGTTGGTGCCTCTTTCCAGTTGGTGCTGGTAAAATAGGAGTTGGTGCTCCATTCTGTTGTAGCAGATAAAGTTAAGGGGTTGGTGCTCCTTCCAGTTGGTGCTAGTAAAGGATTATGTAAAGTTGTAGCTTTGCATTGACTGGATTTGGATGGTAGTCCAAGCAGTCTTTTTGAGGAGTAGCCACATTGGTGAACCTCGTTAAAATGTTGTGTTATGTGTGATGCTTTCTTGATGCATTTAGTGTCTCTTTTATCTTCTTTAAACTGCTACTGGTTTTAAAATCATATTTTTTAGAAATTTTAAAGAACACACTGATTCACCCCCCCTCTCAGTGTCATTGTGATTACAACAATTGGTATCAGAGCCAAGTTCCTGAACAGGCTTAAACAACTAAGGTGATCTTGGAAGTTATGCAATGGCAAGTGGTGAAGGATTCTCTTCGAACAAAATGCCACTGTTTGATGGGACAAATTATGCATTCTGGAAAATTAGAATGCAAACATATCTCAGTGCTTTGGGCTTTGACATCTGGGGTGTGGTAGTTAATGGTTACAAAGCTCCTACCATCGCTCCAATGGACACTGCAGGTAAAAAGGCATTTGAATGTGATTCAAAAGCAAGAAATGCTATTATGTGTGGACTAGTTGACAGTGAGCTAGTCAAAGTCATAAATTGTGAATCAGCAAAAGACATCTGGGATAAACTAGAGAAAATTCATGAAGGAGATGATAGGATCAAGGAGGCCAAACTTCAAGAACATCGAGCTCAATACGAATCTTTAAAGATGGACAATGATGAGAACATAGATACTTTCATGCAAATAGTCAATGGGATCACGAATTCAATCAGATGTCTTGGTGAATAACTAATCGATGCTGCTATCGTGAAAAATGTATTGAGATCACTTCCTTCTAGATTTGATTCAAAAGTCTCTGCCATTGAAGAAGCCAAATATTTAAATCATTTTAGTATGGATGATATGCATGGTTCTTTGACTACTTTTGAAATGAGAATAGGAAGATCTAATCCCACTGATATAGAAGCAGCATTCAAAGCTCTAAAATGCAAACGCACAAAACAAGAATCTGAAGAAGAGAATGATTCGGATGAAATGGAAGCAAATTTTGTAAGAAAACTGAAGAAAGGAAAAGGAAAATACAAAGGGAAGCTACCTCTTAAATGTTTCGATTGTGGAGGAATTGGACACTTTGCTACCAAATGTCCTCTCAATAATAAGAACAAAGGTGAAGAAACTCAGCATCAAGAAAGAGGTGAATGGAGGAAGAAAACAAACTTCAGAAAAGGCAATTTTAAAAAGAAAAGCTTTATCTCTCGAAATGCAGAATCTTCAGAGGACAGTTCTAGTGAAAACTCTGAGGAAGGAACAGGTGATGCTCTATTTATGGTGTTTGAAATAGACGAATCAGAAGAGGCAAAAAACATAGAAAACAGAGAGGGAATGAACTCTGAAGTATCTATTGAAGAAGATGAGGCTGAAGTTGATTTAGAGGGTGAGCTGGTGTCTGCTCTCATGGAATGGAAATCTGAGAAAAAGAAGAATGAAAAACTTTCAAGGAAACTTAAGGATGCAAATGACATTATAGCCAGTATAAAAACACAGACGTAAGAATACAAGAAAATGTCCGAAGATCTTGAAATACAGGTAACCATGAAGATAGATTACTGTTGCAAATTGGAAGAAGAAAATGTTAGTCTTCGAATACAGATGCAAGAGCTGGATCGAAAAATCAACTGTCATTTAAAGCGTGAAGAAAGTTCGATGAAGCTGGACAAAATTTTAAGCGATCAAAGATCCACAGGTATCAAATTTGGTCAGGGCTTTACTGAAGGAGAATCATCAAGTGGACCAAAGGCAAGCAATGTTGAAAGTGAAAAAAGTAAAGACAAGGAACAGGCTGTGGAAAGAAAAACAAATTAGGCAAAAGAAAGCTGTAATACCAGTCCTGAAATAGCAGTTGACAATGATGGCTTTACCAAGGTCATACATCAAAAGAAAAGAAGATTTAAGGCTCCTGCAAAAACTTGGCTAAGACCATCTTTCATGTTCAATCATTATTTCTATGGTTTTTGTTTTAAATGTAATGGTTATGGGCATAAAATTGTTGACTGCAAATATAATATAGGTCCAAGAAGTTTCACTAGTAAAAATGCTTTTGCTCCTCTAATGAGTTATGCAATAGAATGTTTTAAGTGTCACAACTTCGGGCATATTGCCAGAAACTGTTGTAGTATTTTTGTTCCATATCAATCTCAGAAAAGAAGAACTCAACCATATAAGGCAAAACACAATAGAATTTCTTCTGAAGGATATGTGCAAAATTATGAAAAGGGGAAATCCCAGCTAGAACCCAACACCACAGTTAAGACAGAATGGAAACAAAAGGAACAGATCAGAAAATAACAGGAATCTTTAATAGCGTAGACAACTTTTAGAGCTCAGAATAAATATGTACCGTGGATTCTTGACAGTGGTTGCTCAAGTCATATGACAGGTGATAAACAAAAATTTGAAAATCTACAGAAATATGAGGGTGGTTCTGTGATGTTCGGCAATAATGATGGAGCCAAAATAATAGGTAAAGGATCGATCAAAATTAGTGAAGGGAAAATCAAGTCAGAAGAAGTTTTATATGTGGATGGTTTGAAACATAATCTGTTAAGTGTGAGTCAAATCTATGATAAAGGACATGAAGTGGTTTTCAAGAAGCAGGGTTGTGAAGTCATAAATATAAACAACGAAAAATTGATAGCAACCGGCTCAAGGATGTCTGGCAACCTATACACTCTCTCAAAATCTTCAGAAGGTATGTGCTTCATGGGACAAGAAGAAGAGAACTGGTTGTGGCATAAGAGGCTTGGACACATAAGTTTTGATAATCTGGTAAGAATCAGCTCTAAACAATCAATGAGAGATATTCCAACCATTAAGAAACCTGCAAATAGTGTGTGTGCTTCATGTCGTAAGGGAAAGGCACCAGAGTTTCATTTAAAACAAAAGAATACCATACTAGCAGGCCTTTGGAACTCATTCACACAGACTTATGCGGACCCATGAGGACTCAAAGCATAAACGATGACAAATACTTTATGTTGTGTATTGATGATTTTTCCAGAATGACATGGATATTCTTCCTAAAAGATAAAACAAAAGCTTTTGAAATGTTCAGAACCTTCAAACAGCTAGTCGAGAATGAAACAGGGAAAAGGATTAAATGCTTGCGATCAGACAGAGGAGGAGAATTCATTTCGAATGAATTTTTAGAATACTATGAAAAATATGGTATCAGGAGACAATATTCAGCAGCCAGAAATCCTCAGTAGAATGGTGTAGTAGAAAGGAAGAACAAAACAATTCAAGAAATGGCACACACCATGCTGGTAGAAAGCAAAATAGCAGATAGATTATGGAAAGAAGCAGTTCACACAGCAGTATACATTCAAAACAGGTATATGTTAAGAACTCATGAATGCAAAACACCGTATGAGTTGTGGTTTGGTAGAAAAGCAACAACAAAACATCTCAAAGTATTTGGCTATAAATGCTACATCAGAAAAACTGATGACAACCTTGGAAAGTTTGAAGATAGAGCAGATGAAGGTGTGTTTGTTGGTTATTCTCCACATAGCAAAGCTTACAAATTCTACAACAAGAGACTCAAGAAAATTGTGGACAGTGTAGATGTTAAATTCGATGAAGGGAGGAAACAAATAGTTAATTTTCAATAAAACTACCCAATATACGAAGAAGTAATTGAAGTTGATGAAGTACATGGCACAAAAAATACATCTACAACTGATACAGATGACTTATCATATGACTCAAAGATGCAAGAAAATAGAAAATTCAAAACGGGCAGCTCGCAGAAAAATCATCCTAGAGACCAAATAATTGGAGATCCCATAGCTGTCATTCAGACAAGAAAGAAAGTAATAAGTAATTACTCTCTTTTATCCAGCATTGAGCCCAAAAACATAGATGAAGCAAGCAAATATGTCAGCTGGATGAAGGCAATAAATGAAGAGTTAGATCAGATAGAAAAGAACAGAACTTGGGAGTTAGTACCTAGACCTGCAAACAAGAATGTAATTGACACCAAGTGGATATTTCGAAACAAATTAAATGAAGACGGACAGGTCATTAGGAACAAAGAAAAACTGGTTTGTAAAGGATATGCACAGGTCGAAGGCATTAATTTTTAAGAGACATTTGCTCCAGTGGCCAGATTAGAAGCAATTAGAATGTTTTTGGCCTTAGCAGTTCACAAAAACTTTAGGGTATATCAGATGGACGTAAAATTTGCCTTCTTAAATGGGAAACTTGAAGAGGAGGTATATATTGAACAACCATATGGTTTTCAAATCAGTGAAGATCCCAACCTTGTCTGCAAATTAAAGAAAGCACTGTATGGATTAAAACAAGCACCACGGGCATGGTATGCTAGGCTAGATAATTATCTCTCTCAATAGGGATTCAAGAAAGGATTAGTGGACAGTAATATGTATGTGAAAACAAAATATGGGCATCTCATTTTTCTTGTTGTCTATGTGGACGATATCATATTTGGCAGCAAAAAAGATGAATCATGTAAAGACTTAGCAAACAAGATGCAGAATGAATTTGAAATGTCAATGATTGGTGAATTGTCTTACTTTCTGGGGTTACAAGTTAATCATAATGAGAAAGGTATATTCATTTCTCAAATCAAATATGTGAAAGAAATGCTAAAGAGGTTCACTATGGAGGACAGTAAGCCAGTCAGTACGCCCATGACAACTAAGTCGCAAGTTGAGTAAAGAAGACAAATCTCCACCTGTAGATCAAACCATGTATAGATCAATGATAGGAAGCTTACTATATTTAATCGCAACTGGACTCGATATTCTCGCGGTAGTTTGCATGGTAGCCAGATTTCAGGCCAGTCCCAAAGAGACTCATGTAACAACAGTTAAAAGGATTTTTCAATATCTCAAAGGCACCATGGAGTATGGGTTGTGGTATCCAAAATGCAAAGATTTCACTCTTATATCATATTCAGATGCAGATTGGGCTGGATGTGTTGATGACAGAAAGAGTACCAGTGGAGGAGCATTCTATTTGGGGGATAGATTGGTTGCATGGCATAGTAAGAAGCAAGATTCAGTGTCTTTATCTACCGCTGAGGCAGAATATATTGCAGCAGCAACATGTTGCACACAAGTTCTATGGATGAAACAAACCTTGAAAGATCTAGGTATTAATTTTAGTGAACCAATATCAGTAAAGTGTGACAACACCAGTGCAATCAATATTTCTAAGAATCCAGTAATGCACTCCCAAACAAAGCACATTGCTATAAGGTATCATTTATTGAAAGAAAAATTTGTCAAGGAGAAGTTAAATTGGACTATGTCCCAACTACGGAACAGTAGTGGATATTTTTACAAAACCTTTGCCCAAGGAAGTATTTGAGTATCTTCGGAGCAAATTAGGAGTAGTCACACTTCCTAAGAAGTGACTAGCTACAGGGATCACTTTCTCAAGGGGAGCACTTGAGTGCATGAGGATGAACTCAGGGGGAGTCAAATTGTGCCTGAGAAGTGTGAGGATGGACACAGGGAGAGTCTGCAGCAGCCCTTTGGTATTATTGATAAAGGGTGAGAAGAGTTACAGGAATGTATACAGGTGTTGCCAACAATTCCAAAGGGGGAGATTATTGAGCAAGGTGTTGCAAGAAGGTTGTCATTGTTGTCAACACAGGCAGTTAGATCCAAGGATGCAGTGGGTAGACAGATCAGAAGTCATTCAGATGCAAAAGATAGAAAAAATTCGAAGAAAAAGACAAGTTAGAAAACTGTCGCGATATCGTGACATGTTTTTTGTCGCGATTTCGTGACAAGTTGGAAGAGAGATAAAATGCAATAAGAAATGTTGCGATATCTCGATGAAAGTGAGGAGAGAGAAAGTGCAGCCAGAAATGTTGCGATATCACGACGAAAATGAGGAGAGAGAAAGTGCAGTCGGAGATGTCGCGATTTCACGACGGAAGTAAGGAGAGTGAAGGCGCAAGACAAACTGTCATGATTTCATGACAAGTCGGAGGCCAAGAAGTCAAGTTGAGAAACTGTAGCGATTTCGCTACATGTTGACTTTTCGCTGGCAGAAATCGGAAGAAAGTGTTAAGTGAAAAAGTTGTAGCGATTTCGCTACAAGTTACAAAGACCAAGTAAAGGTGTAGCAATTTCGCTACGAGCTGCAAAGGCACAAAGTAAAGGTGTAGCGATTTCGCTACGAGTTGCAAAGAGACGAAGTAAAGGTGTAGCGATTTCGCTACGAGCTGCAAAGGCACAAAGTAAAGGTGTAGCGATTTCACTACGGGTAAAAGATGCACAAAACAAAGGTGTAGCGATTTCGCTACAGGTCTAAAGTGCAGACATCAAAGTTGTAGCAATCATACTTCAAGTCGAAAGTGTAAGGCACAAGTCAAAATTTCTCAAGAAGAAGTAAGTTGGAAGCACAAGGCAAAGTTGTAGCGATTTCGCTACTGAATGAAGCACAAAATGTACGGAAGCCGAAAGCATCGCGATTTCGACAAAAATGAAGATGACATTAGCGAAAGCTAAAAGTGTCACGATTTCGCAACAAGGTGCGAGAAAAGCCGCTAGAATCTGGAAGCGTCGCAATTTCGTGACAAGAATGCGGATGACGTCAGCGAAAGATGAAAGTTTCACGATTTCACGACAGGTTGCGAGAAAAGCCACCAGAAGCCGGAAGCATCGTGATCTCGTGACAAGAATGATGATGACGTCAGCAACTGATCAAAGTGTCACGATTTCATGACAAGAACGGAGGCAAAGCTATCAACGGCCAAAAAGGTCATGATTTTGCGACGATAAAGCCAAGGAGGTGTACGGACACAAAAAGTGTCGTGATATCGCAACGTGTTGCTATTTCATGAAAATAAGCTACGGGAAGGAGAAGAAGGTGGCAGAGGAGTTTGACGGCAACAAGTTTGAATCGAGGTCGACAATTTTTAGGGTTTAAAGCCGACAATTGCTAGGGTTTTACAGCAGACATCTTTGAGGTCTTGAAGCCGACATGTGTTAGGGTTTTACAATGAACATCGTTAGGGTTTCAAAGCTGACAATTGCTAGGGTTTTACAGTAGACATATTTGAGGTCTTGAATCCGACATGTGTTAGGGTTTTACAATGAACGTCGTTAGGGTTTCAAAGCCGAAAATTGCTAGGGTTTTACAGTGGACATCTTTGAGGTCTTGAAGCCAACATGTGTTAGGGTTTTACAATGAATGACTTTAGGGTTTTAAAGTCGACACTTATTAGGGTTATTACGATGGGAGTTTTTAGGGTTTGCAGTCGACAATCACAAAGGTTAATCAGCTAGAAAATATAGAGAAGCTGAATACGGTAGAGAGCGCAAAGAAATATAGAGAAGCTGTCGGATAGTGCGAATCATTTTGCGCAGAAGTAGCAGAATGCAGACATACAACAGAATGCAAAAAAATTGCAGATCATGAAAATTAAGGTGAAAGTTTTATTCTACAATTTTTATTATTATCTTCCAAGTTGTAGCTTGGCATAAGGGGTTGGTGCCTCTTTCCAGTTGGTGCTGGTAAAATAGGAGTTGGTGCTTCATTATATTGTAGCAGATAAAGTTAATGGTTTGGTGCTCCTTCTAGTTGATGCTGGTAAAGGATTATGTAAAGTTGTAGCTTTGCATTGACTGGATTTGGATGGTAGTCCAAGAAGTCTTTTTGAGGAGTAGCCACATTGGTGAACCTCGTTAAAATGCTGTGTTATTTGTGATGCTTTCTTGATGCATTTAGTGTCTCTTTTATCTGCTTTAAACTGCTACTGGTTTTAAAATCATATGTTTTAGAAATTTTAAAGAACACACTGATTCACCCCCCCCTCTCAGTGTCATTGTGATTACAACAACTCACCCAATAACCTCCCTATTGAATGAGAGATTAAGGATGTGAAAGCACAAATCGCAAGTAGGTATGTAAATTTGCAGCACTTCATTGCTCAAATGCTCCTTCTATGTATATATTTTGGGTGGGAAAACTCCCCAATTTATAGACCTTAGGGTCTCCTTGTTTAAATTGTGCATGCGAGGGTGCCACTTGAGTTAACTGTCATATTTTCAGAGAAAAGCTAGTTCCCTAATTTAGAATCTCCTTGCATGAGGTCTCTAACATAAAGACATGCATGACTGAAGTCTCTCTCCTTGAATAAAAACTATTCCTCACAATTACATGGCCTGAAGCCTCAGTTAACTGGCGGAGTTGCCGAGGTTTGACTTTTTTTTCCAGTCAAACTTGCTATTTGCCCCACCCTAGAGCGATTGCGTAATCGTCCCTGGGTGGGATGAATACCAGTCTGAATTCATCCCTGGGTGGGACGATTAGAGAAAAAAGGTGACAAAAAGGTGTAAAATTGACCTCTGACCTTCCAAACTGGTTTTGGGAGTGGTTAGGACTACTGTTTAACCTCTGGGGGCTTCCCTGGTGGCTGTGTGTGTCAATGCGATCAGCGCTTGTTGTCACATAATCGGATTGGTGTTATTTTGGTGTCTACAGATGCCCCTTTTTGGGAAGTGTTGTGCAAGGTAGAGTGCTAAGCAAAAATAGATAACCAAAGCACTAATGATTAGGGTTTCTCAGTAACCTAACCAACTCTTGATGCCCCAAGTATGGAAAGGGCACGCATTTTAGAATCCTTGCTTCTGACTGAGCTAAGGAACTTAATTCAAGTGTTAACCTTTTTGGTGAGGTGTTACTTGAGCTTGGACATTGATCAGTCATGAATAGGCAAAGGGCGCAACCTTTTGTCTATGGGAACCTTGAGTTCATGATTCATGAATGCCAAGTGTTTGATTAGCTTGTGATTGTTGCTTGTTTGCTGCCCCAAGCAGGAGCGTGATTGTATTTTTCAATGATCCTTTGAATGCATGTCATTTCCTTGATTGGGTATGTTGTGTTGATTGGTGACTAAGTGTGACTACCCCCTCAAGTGATGAATCGATGAGGGAATGACCGACATGAGAAAAGAGACGAGTTGCTTGACCCAAGATGACTTAGGTAAGGGTGCCTTCAGTTGTTTACCATTAAATATGAAAGCAGTTTCTGAACATTCTGACCTATTTTTGGTGGGTTTAAACCCTTTTTGTGATGCATTTTGGAGCTAAAATTGGCAAAAATCCATCTTCCCGTGGAGCGGTCCGGCTATGTTAGCCTTATTAGGGAGTAAGAGAGTGACAATTTGTGACCCCGATATCTGTTTTGCATGCCCGGAATGTCAAGTGCCGAAGCACTCTCATTGGACAGTTTTATTGCTTTTTTTTTATGCATTTTTGATGATATATATACAAATGATGTTCTTTGTGTTGATACACTTTTCATGGTTTGTTTTTCTTTTTTATGCACAGTTATGTATGATAATGTATGCATGTGGTATTATGAATGCGATGTGTCTAATTAGATGAGGTATGCATATGGAATGAATGAAATGAGTGGTTGATAACTTGTCAATGGCACCATAGATTGTACAAGATTTACTGGCTTGCTGTGCTTATGGGATGGCTTTGGAATGACTTTGCATGTTAGAACTTGTTTTTGTATTTTACATATTGTTTTATGATGATGGACGTAATGAAATGTACTAGTTGTTTTTAAATTGTAATTAAGTTTTTCTAAAATTCAGATATTTTACCTAACTAGCCAAAATTGTACATTGATCTCGCAAGACTTTTGAATAAGGTAGAAATTAGACTTAAGTTTTGCCCAGTTATTTCACATCCCTGTGTGTGCAATTGAGTTCATTTAGGTGGCACTGATCAGGATACCGCCAGTGCCAGATAGGCTGTCAAACAAACCTGTAATGGGAATCACCTAATTAGCTCCACTAATTCTTTTGTTGTATTTAGTAATATTAATCCATGAGACAACCTAAGGTACCATAAACTAGCTCATTCACATGCAAACATTGGTCTGCTCACACGCAAAGCTAATGTGATAGACATTTTGTCATGCGTTTAGGATACCGCCATTGCCAGGTAGGCTATCCACCAAAACCGTAATGAGGATCACCTAGATCGTTGTTCGAATGCTGAGAATTCTAGAGATTCAAGTTCAAGATTTTTGTTGGCTCATCGGTTGAGGATATTTGCTCGTATACAAAGTGATGAAAATCACTGTTTATTTTGTGCTTTTTGTTTTTATTTTGGAGCAAGGATGTTAAATAGTAGTGATAACTACTGTTATCTGATTTGGCATGTGGAGCTTTGTAAAATTGATCTTGTAGATTGTTTGTTGGCTTATGAATGACCTTGATCCTTTTGGCCTTGGGGATGACTACCCATCCTTGGCAGGGACATGTAGTACGAATCCTTATGACTTTGGGAACCAAGGGGATTATGGAGATTGATGAAGGAAAGGCATTAATCCTTTAGGCCTTGGGGATGACTACCCATCCTTGGCAGGGACAGGTAGTACGAATCCTTATGACTTTGGAGACCAAAGGTGAGTGGAGATGGTTGTGATGATGGCTTGTAAGAATTTGGTTTTTGAATGGTCATTGATCCTTTTAGGCCTTGGGGATGACTACCCATCCTTGGCAGGGACGTGTAGTATGAATCCTTACAACCGTGGGGACCAACAGTGATTGGGATTTGTGGTAGTGGTGAAAACCACTGTTGATTAGGGGGAATGAATGGGGAAGAGCTTGTCCTTTTGTTAATTCTTAGCACTCTTGAACCATTCGCACAGGGGGATGAACAGGCTAATCGTTCACCTATGGTACCCTAGACTGCTTTGTAGGTGTCTCTTGCATTCACACAACTTAGGAATTATTTGATGTGTTGTAATTTGTGTTGGGATGCTACGTAACAAGGCGTGATCCAAGTAAAAATTTCCCTTGTAAAATCTGTTTAACTTTGTACAGTTTTTGGCTAGCAATTTAAAGACAGCTGAATGACGAAAACCCTAGACGCATTAGGAAACAACGGACGATGCTAAACATTGCGATGGTGTAATGTTGGATGTATGCATTTGTAAAAATGGAGTTGATGTGAAAAATGATGGAGTTGCCAAGTAATGACAGTCTATGGTGCTTTTGACTTGTATGACCTAGCAAATATGCAATGTATGGATGCGATGCCTAATGCAACCTATATTTTTGTATTTTGATTTTTATGAGTATGCATGGAATTGAAATGCAATTTTTTTTTTGTTATTTTTGAGTGATTTTATTGTTTTTGTTTGTTTTTGAATATTTATTTTTGACCAAGCGGTTATGGGCACCCTTGGAGCTTTTGTATTGACCAAAGGGTTTATGGACACCTTTGGGGCATTTGGTTTGACCAAGCGATTGCAAAAATCCTTGGAGCTTTTGGTTTGACCCAAGGGTTTATAGATACCTTTGGGGCATTTTGGGTTGACCAAAGGGTTTATGGACACCTTTGGGGCATTTTGGGTTGACCAAGAGATTATGGGAATCCCTGGAGCTTTTGGGTTGACCAAGAGATTACAGAAATCCTTGGAGCTTTTTAGGTTGACCAAGAGATTACGAAAATCCTTGGAGATTTTTAGGTTGACCAAGAGATTACAAAAATCCTTGGAGATTTTTAGGTTGACCAAGAGATTACGGAAATCCTTGGAGATTTTTAGGTTGACCAAGATATTACATAAATCCTTGGAGCTTTTTAGGTTGACCAAGATATTACAAAAATCCTTGGAGCTTTTTAGGTTGACCAAGAGATTACGAAAATCCTTGGAGCTTTTTAGGTTGACCAAGAGATTACAGAAATCCTTGGAGCTTTTGGGTTGACCAAAGGGTTTATGGACCCCTTTGGGGCATTTTGGGGTTGACCAAGCGATGGCAAGAATCCTTGGAGCTTTTTTGGTTAATGT
Organism: Wollemia nobilis; assembly: GCA_028583015.1. Taxonomy (NCBI): domain Eukaryota; kingdom Viridiplantae; phylum Streptophyta; class Pinopsida; order Araucariales; family Araucariaceae; genus Wollemia; species Wollemia nobilis. The sequence goes on along the minus strand of JAQPPZ010000371.1, from coordinate 1,321,994 downwards.
AGTCGGCTTGCTCTTCGGGGGATAGAAGTACCCCCAGCTTGAGAATCCGTGGATTCATTGGATCTATGCCGATGTCTACATCAGTCGTTGCCTCAATCGACATGTGGGATCCGTCCTAAAACTAGTGTGGATTTGGGATCAAATGGATATCATTTGCTGAATTAAGATCATTGTTAGGAACACCAGGTTCCTCTTCAGCATGGAAGACATCCTGAGTCTGTCCTAGAGTGAAATGAAATATCCCATCGCAAGGCCAGTACTCTAATGGGGATGGTGGTGTGTTAGCATGATCCCAATCTATAGCCTCTATGTCTAGATTCAATGACCATGTTGGGTCGGCTGGATCATGGATGGGGGCGGCCAAGTTAATGGAGATCATGTTGATGAATTGATTATGGTCTCCATTATCGCAGGTGTGATGACTTTGATATTTTGGATGTTCTTGGTGCTTTGGATCTGGTTCTATGGGCACTAGCACAAATGGATCAGCCCTATGTGTGTATAAGAGGATAGGATCTGCCCTAGGCACTGATGGTGCTATAGGGTCTCTAGGCGAAATATGTTCTCGGTATTCCTGGAGTGGCGGGTGCAGTAATTGCTATAACTACGCCTGGTTGAGATGCCACCTATTCCTTGGCCCAATGTGCAGGTGTTCAAACATTTCATCTATGCCTAAGGGATATTGTTGTTGCATTTGTCGCATGTGGTTGGGATAGGCCATCTCGGTTTCATCTTCGTAATCACTGTTAGAGATCCAAAGGCCTTCGTTTGCTGCAATAGTGGTTTGCGACATATGGGGCTCATCTTGTTCTAGAAAATTAATGTGGTCCCATCGAGGTTGTTTCGCTCTCTGTGGGGGGACCTGATTTTCTTGAGGTGGCTCATGCTCAATTGGAGCATCCAATGGGAACATGGTCAGGAAGCTTTCTTGATAATCATCCATGGGATGCACGTGGGAATGATTGCTTCCTAACTCAAGAGGATCCCAAGGTGCTACCTCGTAATCTAACTCATCATCCAAAGACCCTTCTTGGTCTTGTCCATACCCTTCATGGGGGTTAGTCCTTGAATTGTCTCCCTTTTCGACCGAAGGGAAAGGGTTGTTAAGGTCAACAAGGTTGTTTGTTCATAATGGGAAATAATCCCCCAATGTATAAGTTGTATTAGGATTGGCATATGGATCTAATGCCAACCCATCCTTGTTGCCTATCCCTAGGCCTTGCATGTTTTCGACCAAGATGTCTAGGGGCAAAGGGTAATTAAACCCTACACCTGACTTGTCATAAGGCATTTGGTATCTTGGTTGGCATAAAACACGCACTCCTTGTTCATACCTGCCCAACCCATATTCGCGCCAATTGCATGGGCTAAGATGTCTCAATACGAAGTCTGGGTTAGATAGATAATTGACATCCTCAACAAAGGGTTCTTCATCTTCCTCTTCTTGTAGGGAAGGTTCAACGCCATTATCCAGGCCCCCATAAACAAAATTTGTCTGATTGGGTGGGTAACCTAGAGGAACCACAGAGCCGATGGGGAGTCGAGGTCTTCCCATGTCCTGCATGGACTCAAGTGTTGGCGTTGCTATAATGTTTTGCACTAAATACTCCACCAAGACTGTGTTGGCCATCTCAACTATGATTGTTGGCATTTTAGGGGGAGCGAATGGAAGTTTTCCCTGACTCCACTCCATGTGGGGTGAACTAGGCGTCTCGACTTCTGTTCTACTAGGCTTCTCTTCTATCAAGATGTTGGAGACTAAGGGTGGTTCCTCTTCCAGGGGCTTCTTTCCTTTGTCCTTTGGTGTGGCCACCGTAGGTGGCATTGTTGTGGGAGGACCAGATGAAGAATATGGACCCGCCTAGGAATTTGATTGATTTGGTAATGGAGATTCCTATGTAATCGGACCCCTTTTAGATGGATTTAACTAAAAATCCAAATGCGTTGAAGGAAGGGTCGACTGCGACATTAGTTGCACTAAATTACAGTATTTGAATGGCTCTAAGTCTACAGGGACCACATGCACCTGTCCTTCAAATGTATACTTTAAGCATTGATGAGCAATTGAAGGAACACACTTCATGTCTCGGATCCAAGGCCGCCCGAGCAAGATATTATAAGCCATCTCACCTTCTAATATGTGGCACAATGTATGAATGGCCTTTTGTCCCACTTGGATGGGTAGGACAATTGTGCCAACTGTCGAGCATATCACATCATTGAATGCTCGAAGAGTATAAGTGGAAGGTACGATGTGAGAGGTCCGCAAATTCAAATGTTTTAGTGCTATGATTGTAATCATGTTACTAGACGAACTAGTATCTACCAACACCCGCTTATATGGAATCCCATTGACCCATGCAATAACGTGCAGGGGTGGATCTGCCACATCACCATCCATTGATTTTAATTCATCTTCTCTAAAGGTGATGACTGGTTTTGTACATTGTTTCACATGGCCCATGAAGTTGTTAAAATAATTTGCTTCATGGGGATGCTTCTCAATGGCATTTAATATCTCCATTAGAGCCTCCCGATGGGGTGCTAATTTTTGAATAAGCTCATATATGGAGAGCCTAGCTGACGTGGTCCTTAGACTTTTAGTAAGTCTAGTTCGAATCATGGCCACTGGTCTAGGCGAGGGAAGCTGCATAGGGTTTTGTTGAGGTTGTGACGTTGATGGAACTTCTCTTGTGGCTATCGCAGGGGCAGTTCCAGTATATCTCCTGTTCCTTGTCACTATGCTTATCATCCCTACATACCCCTCCATGGGGCAATTATGCTGCACTTCATTGACGTGAAGGGGTTTTGCTTGTGCATCATGTGCGGGCAAAGGGTCTCTGAAAACTCCCATTTGTTGGTTGTTGAGAGCTATGGGATTATCCACTGCCAATGTATTGTTGTCAATGAGATCTTGTACCAAACCTTTGAACTTCCAACATGCGTTAAGGTCATGTCCCTTACGCCTATGAAACCTACAATACAAGTCCTCTCGGTACCCCTTAGGCTTCGGTGCGTTGGGATCTATAGTTTGAATCTCTGGAAGGTTTATCAAGTTTTCCGTTGACAAGCGGTCAAACAAAGAGTCCCTGGACTCTGTATAAGGCGTAAATTGTCACCTAGGGCGATGCTGGTGATTTTGTTCCTACCTTTGGTTTTCTATCTCATAGTTATTGGGAGGCATCGCCTGATAATTAGCCTTTGGAGGCTGTGTTGCTTGGGCAGGCTTAGGGGCGTTGATAGCAACTTGATTGACCGCAACGGGTTTTTGTTTTGTAGTCCCTGTTTTAGTGCTCTTGTTCCATTCTTTTTTCTTAGGCTTGGCAATTTCACCATCCTGTATCTTGATCTCTTCGATTATTCTGGCTTGCGCTAGAGCTTCTTCTAAAGTTGCATATTTTTGCAGCTACAATATCATAGATATCGATCACAAATAGCTCTTTGTGAACATTTGGGTCAAGTCAGACATAGGAGGGAGGTAGGGTAGCTTTGAAAGCAACGTCCTCCACCGATTCCCATATGCCACCATAGATTCCTCCTCATACTGCTCGAGGCTAGATAAATCACTTAGGGATGCCTTTTTCTTTGTGTTGAAGGTGAAGCATTCGAGGAACGTGTCCACTAATTGATCCAAGTTACTGATGCTATGTTTCGATAATTGGGTGAACCAATCCGAGGTAGGGCCTACGAATGTGGTTATAAATGTTCTTAATAACAAAGCATCGTTGTCTTGAATACCGAAGCATTGGCTCAGGAATCGAGTCACATGCTCTTGAGCATCTTCCTCCCCTCTAAAGAGTGCCAACTGAGGCAATTTAAAGTGTTCGGGGTATGGAGGTGCCGGCACTGATGGATGCACAGGATGACTATGGAGTTGGCGTAAAGTAGGATTTTGGGGCCCAAAAGTTTTGAGTTCCATAGTCTCTAAGCACTCTAACAATGCTTTGTATGCATCAGAGGACTTGATCTCCTCCTCCTTGGTTTGCTCCCACTGTGGGTTGCGAGGAATTTGAGGCCTTTGGAGGGGTAGTTGGGTAGTGTCCCTTCTTCCTTGATAGGGCATTTCAGCCCGTTCTTCTTGTTCATAATCCTCATAAGCTTCTTGAGGAGTATCTGGCCTATGCCTGTAAACATTGATAGGTTCCCGCAGAGGGTGCCCATCATAATTTCTGGGAGTGGCCTCCCGCTCAGGTCTAGGAGGTCTTAGAGGCAATGCTTGATAAGGTCGTGGAGACCTATCTCTCACTAAGGGGTTGTGCCTCTCATACATCTCAGATTTATGTGTGCGAGGTTCTTGGACCTTCTTAGGCACATTTTTGTGAAGCAATTCTGCTGTCTGATGCTAAATGTGCTCTTGGTTAAGGCAACACAAATGTTCTAATTGTTGTTGGTCTTGCCTGAGCCGCATGATTTGCGCTTGGTGGGCGGCTAGTGGGCGGCTTGTTTAGTAAGCCTATATGACTCCCCTACATGTCCTTATCGATCATGGTGATCTGAGACCCCTATGGGCTACTGCCCTCTATCGAGGTTAGCGGCATTCACTTGAGGCTCTGGCCTCAATGAGTGATCCTGATACATAGTGGGTGTGGACGTGCATCTTTCTCGTGTTGTGTATCGCTCTTGAGTAAAATAATGGTCTTCCTCACACTCTCTGTTATATGCATAAAAGGTGCGAGTAGAATTGTGTTGCCCTATCTATAGTGCCCGATAATTTGGATATGGTCTAGTGTTTTTGACAGTAATCAGGGATAAATCAGGAGTAACAAAATCATATGGTTCCTCCTTGTGGACCCTATGTTGTTCAAACACTTCATCACTAGGCCACCCATAACGAGTTTTCCATGGGGGCCTCCTATCTAGGTTGAGTGCCACATGTGGGTTTTCCTCTTGAAAGGATCTTTGCTGAGTGTGGTTGCCCCTCAAGGAGGTGCCTCTATGTTGAGTGGGTGTGCCCCTCAAGGAGGTGCCTCTATAGTCTTGTTTAGTGATGACATGATGGGGACTATCTTGTGTATCCTGCCACCAAGGCAGGATGACCAAGTCCTCTAGACTATATCAGAGGCGACTTGTCCCCCTTGGTGCACTCTCTGCAACTTCTGCCCGTGATCGGGCTCGGCTACGGGTGTACACCATGGTGATGTCTACCTAAAGATGCGTAGATTATTATTATTTTTTTTTTTCTTTTTATGATTTTTTTTTTTGATACACTAAATAGAAAATATCACACACACACAAGCAATGAATATCTCTTTTAAAGATTAAAAGTGTGCCCTAAATCTGTTTTAGTGTGTTTTGTTGTTTGTTTTTGAAAGCTTTTTGGGAAAACTATTTAAATGCAATTTATGAAGGCTCTTATGACTCCAAAAATGGTTGCCCCTTCAATATACCATTGTCATACCGATATACCAACCTCTCTATATACCCGCCCTTACGTGAGGGAGACTATAGGTACGTGAGAGCAGATGATACGTGGAACATAGGCGGTATGGAAGGGGAATCGCTCTTTTTATGACATCTACCATAGAAGACTTATCCTCATATGTTGGGAATCACCCCAAGCTACACTTGGTCAGATTTCATCAGGATTTATGTCTAGCAATAGTCGCGATCAGGGTTATGGATGCAATATCTCAACCAAGGTGATGATGAAATCCACCATTGGTATTGCTTACGGGTTGGGGTTTTACGACCAACTCCTTGGTTTAAATTACCACATGGTGTGTGGGTTTCTTTTTAAATTGCAAAATTGAAACAAGAAAGCATTTAAACTCTCCTATGCAAGCAAAAATCAGAGAACAAAAAATAGAAAACAAAAAATTGACAAAGGGTGTTTAAAACCCCTACCTCTTCTCTACCTAAATTGGATGTCTCTGAATTTCTGCTTGAAACAGTCTAGCGTTTGAAAACTCGGTACCTGTAAGCAACAAAATAAGAAAATTTAATCTTAAAAATCACGGGACACATGTCCCACTGTGATCGCCATTGAAAGTACGAGGATATGAAAACAAAAAGGAAAGTGCCCAATATGATGTTTATAAAATCAAACTTAACTCTTATAGCCTATGTATTGCAAAGTGTATAAAAGAAAGAGCATAGACGAATTGACACAAGATGAAAGCAATATAAAATATGACCCTTTTTATTGATATGCTTTTCAAAGTTGTGTTACAATACGTCTCCTTCCTTTTTAGGGGATAGGAGTGTCAAATAAGTTTCTTATCGCATCTATAAACAACAATCCTTCTTTCGCGTGCCCACATATAAGATGGGTGGACTTGTTGGCATTTTTGCCACATTTATTGTTATTATTAATTATTAATGCTTAAATTGTTGGCCCAAAGCAGTTTTGTGAGTTTCGAGGAGGTTTTTCCGATTTTCGAAGATTAAATGCTGCCCCGAATTAAATGCTTTGCGGATTTTCAATGCGGTCAAGGTCGAAGAGCACCCAGGCCACCAAAATTAAAGATTTTCTTGGTTCGAAACTGCTGGTCGTGGATCATTTTAACGGTTTTTCATGCACATGTTTAAAAAAACAAATTTAATGAAGGTGGTTCTTCGAAGTTGACATGTACATTGCATTCAATTTTGTGGGTCTCCAAGGCTGCAATTAAGGGGATCATGTGCATAATTTCCAATGCATAATTGTAGATCACAAGGAAGTCGGTTTCAAATATTTAATGCTGCAAAGAGGACGGCCCTCTATAAAAACCAATGTAAGCTTCATTTGAAAGGGTGGTTGGAGAGTTCTCTGCTAGAAACTGGAATTGTATCTGCAGGAATAAAAGTATTGGCTTCAGATTTTTAGCAACGGTTGTATGAGTGATTTTCTTTTTTGTCAGGTTGCATTTCTTATAGTATTCGTATTTCTTAATGGTTGTATTTAAATTCTGCATCTTGGATTTAAGTGCTGCCGTGAGAGTATGATTTTTGGAGTGTAATATTGGAGAGATTTGCTACATACAGTTGTGTGAGAATTGAGCTGACTTCTTATGTTACTTGTCGTTGTCGCATTTTTAAGTTTCCTGCTGTTATCTTCCGATCCCATCACTTCGGCTCGTGGCTATATTTCCCATTCCTTTCCGCAACTTTTGATTTCTTTCCAAAGAACCCTTATCTTTAACCGAAATTTAGAATAGTAAAGGGAACCAGCCCACTCTGGAGATTGGTCTGGAAGCCATTTCTTGCTTCCAGCCTTTCAATGTTGGCCGGGTCTAGGGTGCAATTGTAAAAATCCTTTCCTGTGGCAGATTTTGGACCAACAGTTTTTGGCACGCCCGGTGGGACAGACAAGTTTTGTCTCCAAGAATTCATAATCGGTGGGATAAGCATAATTTTCCAAAGTGATAAACCCACCGGTGCCAACAGTTTTTGGCACGCCCGGTGGGACAGACTTCTTCTGTCTCACAAAAATCCACATTTGTTTTAACACCCGGAGGTCTCAAGATTTGATGAGCTGTCTTGGCCTCATAGCGGAGATTTGTAAGTTCATCTGGCGACTTTGTTGAGTTGAAGATCCGGATTTTTGATCGTGGACGCCTGCCTGTTATTTGGTGACTTTGTTGAACTCAAAAATTATTCATGATCACGAGATCACAGTCAAAGAAATTTGGCGATCTTGTCGAATTTTTCGAACTTGATAGTTCAAGAAGTGGTGAGCATTCTAGATTAGTTTCCCCATCCCTTCCATCTTCTGCTGAACAAAACCCTGGTATTGTTGCTAGTGTTTCATCTTCCCAACCATATTCCTTAGTTCCAATGGCACAATATCCTCCACTCAAAAAATTCTTGGCATGGAACAACACTGGAGCCTTGAATTTGCAGGCTCAGAATCCAGTTCCTCAGGCTGCACTGAAGGCTTTGCCGACTTACGATGGTACGGGTAAGACTGCCTATGAGCACATAAATGATGTAGCTTCCTTAGTCGCTATCCATGATATTACCGATGAGGATGTAATGGTGAAGTTGTTGGTATGTTCTTTGAGAGGTAAATTGTTATTTTGGTACCGAACGCTGCCTCCAAGCACTATAACATCGTGGGATCAGTTCGGTGATTTGCTGGTTAAACATTTTCATGAACAGGCTGACCCTTTCTCATTATTGAATCAGTTTACTGTCATCCAGAGGCATCCACAGGAGGAGATAGCTGACTTTAATGTCCGATTTACCAGAACTTGGCACAGAATTCTTGAAGGCATTCGGCCTGCTGATGAATTGGCTGCACTTTATTACCTGAGAGCGTTCAACTCGGATATTGGCTAGGCGGTTCGGCAGTCCAATGTGACAACATTTCCAGAATTGTTTGAACAAGCAATAAAAGCAAAAGCTGATCTAATTGCTATAGGGAGACTTCCACCAAAGGTAACTATGCCTCTTATTCCAGATTTGCCTCAGTATTTATATTCTGGTTCACAACCACAACCTATGCCAGCTATGTATCCCACACCATCATGGAGCTCTAAAGCACCTCAGGTTGCACTCGTCCCAGCTCCTCAGTTGCCTCCCTTAGCTCCTTTACCGCTTCCTGCACCTAGCATGCAACCATCTCCCGTTTCCACTCGCATTTCTAGCTTTGCCAAGACCACCAGCCTCCTTTGCCTTTGCCAAGACCTCCCTGCACCTGCAAACCCTGATCCATATACCGCCTTATTACAAGAGGTTAAGTCTGCAAATTCAGCAATTAGGGCCATGGGAAACAAGATCACCCTCATTGAGAGGAAACAAGCTGAAAGAGATTTCCAGCCAAGGAGATTTCAACCTCCTCAAATTACTAGAGATCAAGCAGCCTCGACTAGTAAGGCACCTGAAAAAAGCTTGACTGCTTTAGTAAATGAAGATGCAGCCCTTGCAGACAGAATGTATTGGTGCTCAACCTACAATGATCCTCATGGAGAGGATACGTGTATGGTACACCTGAATTATGTGCAGACTTTGGCTGCCAGCTCTTCGGGTGGACAAGTTAACATGATCTCAGAAGCTGGCCATAATTTAATGTCTCCAATTGAAGAACAAGTTTCAGTTCTGACAAGGACTGGAAAAAAGCCCGTGACAGTTGATCCTGCTATCTTAGAGCCGTTGAAAGTGCCTGCTGCTGTGCAAAAGCCAGCTCCAAAGTCTGATGCGCTTGTATTATCGAAGGATCCTGCTTTCCACAGAGTTCAAGACAAGGCCGCAGCTGCACCGGTAAGATCAAAAATAGAAGAGCAAGCTCGTGAAAAGTTAAAGTATCCATCACTGACAAAGAGACTACGGGTGGAAGCTACACAGCAGTATCGTACCAAATTTGAACAACCTCGCTTGAAAAGAAATATTCTCTCGCAGTTTCATACAACATAGTTGATGAACTTAAGAAGACTTCCGCTAAGGTAAGCCTCTATGATGCTTTGCAGTTGCCAGGCCAAGTAGACTTATTACAGGAATCATTAAAATCTGTCAAGGATAATGAAAAAGGTCCTACCTAGACAGTGTATGCACAAACTTTAACCACCTCTGCTACTGGAAAAAATAGGCCACCTCCATTTTATTTGTCATTGCACATAGAGGGTTGGATTGTCCATAATTGTATGATCGACTCTGGTGCTGCCACAACTGTAATGCCCAAGGGAGTCTGTGAAGCAATGGGAATGGAGTACACATGGAGTAGTCCTGGAGTTCTGCAATTAGATGGTACGCCTATAAAAATAGTGGGTGTGATTAAGGATGTTCCAATTACTCTGCATACAATGCCCCAAGTTATCGTTATCCAAGAAATTGTTGTGGTTGATTTAGAGCCCTACTTTAGTATGTGTTTATCTAGGGAGTTTACCGCCAAGTTAGGGGGTTATTTGGCACTAGATTATTCCCATTTAGAAATTCCTGTCAAGGGTAGGCGTCTCAAGATTCAAAATGAAAAGCCTTCTTCTTTTCACATTGAAAAGTTGGAAGAAACAGAAAAGGAAGTGCAGTCTGTTTACATGCTTACTGACGAGTCTGAAGACTCTGTTTTGCTGAATGAAGTTTTAAATAATCTTCAGTTGGATGATCAGTTTTCTATGCTTAATTTTAATGCCATGCTGGAAACTGAAATTGGATGTTATGCCATCCAAAATCCTGAGAGTGACATGAAGCAGGAATTGCCTAATCAAGCCGATCGAATGTTGTCACGGATCATTTATGGCAGCTATATTTTGATGGGGTTAAATCCAAAGATGGGGCAGGAGCAACATTATGCAAGTCTTTTGGGCAAGTCGTTGAAGATAATGAGCAGATAGTCAACTTCTTGAATCATGACACTGCCACTGTCGAAGGGAGAACTACAGGAAGAAGCCAACCCAATTTCAGGGACCGACTCAAGTATGACCAAATCTGGGCGGGACATTGCAGATTTATCGGATAACTCCTGAGATCGGGTTTGTGGTGGTGACATGCCAATCATGTCGTAAACCCTTGTATATAGATATATAAAACTAGAAAAAAAAAAATAGAAGAGAAAAAAAAAAAATTGTTTTATTTGTTCACCTCGGTTCTTGTTGCTTGTGAGCCGTCCGTGCTTGTTTTCCTTTTGTGCTTTTCCAATCCCAACAGTTTGGTGGCTTTCTAGCACTTTCTTCTTTTCCCTTCCCTTTTTCTTTCCTTTCCCTTCTTCATCTTCCTCCTTCTTCTTTTTCTTCTGCAGTAAAAAAAAAAAACAAAGCCATGGCTATTGTTTCTTTTCCCCATTCCTATTATTCCCGTTCCTTCTTATCCCTTTCTTCTAAGTTCTATCATTTTACGCATTTATTTACAGTTTAGTTCAATCTCATTCCACAACCTTCATATTTCCATTTCCATTCCATTAGTTCATTTACTTTCATTCCATATCCATTGCAATCGGTAGTACAGCAAGATTCTCATATCGACTACCGCATTATTTTTCTTCATTTCATCCATTTCATCATATTACCATTCCATTTGCATTTCACCGCCTGCGCATCCGTGGGATCTCATTCCATTCATTTCCATTCCTTGTTCAGTTCAGCCAAATGCAGATTTCTTTAACTTTCAATCATTCAAAAAAAGTTTCTATTGCAGCAGTTCACTGAGATGTACCACAACAGCTGACTTTAAGTTTTCTTGACTCTGAGCCCAATGGATTCAGGCCTGGATTCTTGCATACAGCGAGCTGTATACCCCGTGAGCCACCAAGAATGTTGGCATTTTTGCCACATTTATTGTTATTATTAATTATTAATGCTTAAATTGTTGGCCCAAAGCAGTTTTGTGAGTTTCGAGGAGGTTTTTCCGATTTTCGAAGATTAAATGCTGCCCCGAATTAAATGCTTTGCGGATTTTCAATGCGGTCAAGGTCGAAGAGCACCCATGCCACCAAAATTAAAGATTTTCTTGGTTCGAAACTGCTGGTCGTGGATCATTTTAATGGTTTTTCATGCACATGTTTAAAAAACAAATTTAATGAAGGTGGTTCTTCGAAGCCGACATGTACATTGCATTCAATTTTGTGGGTCTCCAAGGCTGCAATTAAGGGGATCGTGTGCATAATTTCCAATGCATAATTGTAGATCACAAGGAAGTCGGTTTCAAATATTTAATGCTGCAAAGAGGACGGCCCTCTATAAAAACCAATGTAAGCTTCATTTGAAAGGGTGGTTGGAGAGTTCTCTCGCTAGAAATCGGAATTGTATCTGCAGGAATAAAAGTATTGGCTTCAGATTTTCAGCAACGGTTGTATGAGTGATTTTCTTTTCTGTCAGGTTGCATTTCTTATAGTATTCGTATTTCTTAATGGTTGTTGTATTTAAATTCTGCATCTTGGATTTAAGTGCTGCCGTGAGAGTATGATTTCTGGAGTGTAATATTGGAGAGATTTGCTACATACAGTTGTGTGAGAATTGAGCTGACTTCTTATGTTACTTGTTGTTGTCGCATTTTTAAGTTTCCTGCTGTTATCTTCCGATCCCATCACTTCGGCCTGTGGCTATATTTCCCATTCCTTTCTGCAACTTTTGATTTCTTTCCAGAAACCCTTATCTTTAACCAGAAATTTAGAATAGTAAAGGGAACCAGCCCACTCTGGAGATTGGTCTGGAAGCCATTTCTTGCTTCCAGCCTTTCAATGTTGGCCGGGTCTAGGGTGCAATTATAAAAATCCTTTCCTGTGGCAGATTTCAGACCAACAGGACCAAAACGTCGTCACTTGTGTGTATGATTTTTCACTCCTTCCTGCTCTTCTAATGTCAAAAACCTGTGTTCAAAAAAACCGAAAATATTAATAGCACCTGCGAGAAGAATAAAACATGTATTTCCTAAGGCCTAATGTCAATATATGCATGAAAATATTAAAACGATGATAAAATGACCTCAGATCGACCTGAAATTTTAAAAGAAGCATAAATATTTTATCAGAATGCCATTGCAAAAAGAACAGTCTAGAAAATCCTCACATATTTGTATTCGCTCTAGGGTGGGACGAATAGACCTGCAATAACCTGTCAGAAATCACCCTCTTCAATGTCCTATCCCGAAAGCTCCAAATGACCTAAAAACTTGGGGTTAGCTAATTGAGGGTGTTTTGGGAAGACCCAGAAGGTCATATTTCTCCAATTTTTCCCCTACCATCCATATTTTGCTGGTGCAATCTACAAGTTAGTAAAGGCGGGAAATGACAAAAACCTGATCAAAATTGCTCAGAATGAAATGAAATTTGAACTGTAACCTATTTAACATATATAGAATAAAATTCAAAAGAATAACCAGAGAAATATATCACATATTTCTATTCATCCCAGGTTGGGGCGAATAGGACTGTGACAATTTGGGGAGCGCCCGGGGGCAAGACGTCCACCGTTTGGGACACTATTTCAGCACCAATCCACTTGGGATGGGTCCAAAAATCCTTATGGGGTGTTGTATGAAAATTTTGTGGATTTTTTTGGTCAAAAATTGGGTTTTGGGTCCAGATTCGTGTTTCCAATACTCACCCAATAACCTCCCTTTTGAATGAGAGATTAAGGATGTGAAAACACAAATTGCAAGTAGGTATGTAAATTGGCAGCACTTCGTTGCTCAAATTCTCCTTATATGTATATATTTTGGGTGGGAAAACTCCCCAATTTATAGACCTTAGGGTCTCCTTGTTTAAATTGCGCATGCGAGGGCACCACTTGAGTTAACTGTCCTATTTTCAGAGAAAATCTAGTTCCCTAATTTAGAATCTCCTTGCATGAGGTCTCTAAAATAAATACATGCATGACTGAAGTCTCTCTTCTTGAATAAAATCTATTCCTCACAATTACATGGCCTGAAGCCTTAGTTAACTGGTGGAGTTTCCAAGGTTTGACTTTTTTTGCCAGTCAAACCTGCTATTCGCCCCACCCTAGAGCGATTGCGTAATCATCCCTGGGTGGGACGAATACCAGTATGAATTCATCCCTGGGTGGGACGATTAGATAAAAAGGTGGCAAAAAGGTGTAAAATTGACCTCTGACCTTCCAAAATACTTTTTGGGAGTGGTTAGGACCATTGTTTAACCTCTGGGGGCTGCCTTGGGGGCTGTGTGTGTCAATGCGATCAGCGCTTGTTGTCACATAATTGGATTGGTGTTTTTTTTGTGTCTACAAATTGCATAGTTTCATTTTTGAAGTATCCAACATCATCAGTAGTCCAGTACAACACATTCAACCTAACAAACAATAGCAAGCTTCATTTGTGTTGAAAGTATTTGTATGTAGACATGTAAATTATGTACAATAAAAATAGCCCAATGGCCATAAACATATCCTTCACATATTTAATTCAATAAATCCAATCATATGACATTAGTCTCTGACAACCATGATGTTTGGTAGCCTCGGGTATCCTTCATTATAATTTCCAATGCGAACTGCATTCGACCAGTGCTTGGTTACCACACGAAAGTTGTTCTTATATGTTTCAATTATTTCAACGGTTTAGAATTTAAAGTATTTCATAGGCATCACTAGAAGAAAAATCTTACCAACCCTAATTAAATTCACCAATGATATTATGCCATGCAAATAGGTTATCCTTAATCTCCAATGTTAGTCAACAATTTTTTATCATTGAAATTCGTGTGTTCCCCAACGTCCTAGCCTAATAAATATATGTTTTTATGGAATTAGAATCCCACATTCATCACACATGAATTATTTTATGGTTCATTAGTGATAAAATGTGGTTTAGTCATTATGACCACTATCCGGTGCTCTTCCCCTACTTTGGATGTTCGAATTCTTCCCTTCAGTATACTTGTATAATTTTAGCTTCCATGCTATCACCACATACCACTTCCACTTATCCCCATAGTCTGGTTGTCTTATCATCCACATAGCCCTATAGTCTTGTAGTTTGCAAAAACCTACACTATCTTATCAGCCACATATCTAGTTTATCCTCTCATCCATATTCCTGCTACCAAGTTTTTCACTAATTATCGACATCAACAGGCCCATTGCCAGTGTCCACATTAGTAGTCCCACTACCAATTGTCCTACATAACTCATTATCCACTTGTCGCACTACCAAGTATCTTCTGTAACTCACTATCCGCACATCATCCCATGCGTTGTCCTCTTTCACTATTTTACCCTTGTTCTTGTTGACCATTGAAATTCAAAATAGAACCATTGAAAGTTTACAAGGATTAAAAATTGAATTGACCAATTTTGACCATTGGTTACCAAAAATTAATCATTAGATAGTAGTTTTTGCATTTCAATTTTTGCAAGGAACCATTGTTGTTCGAACAAAACCAAAAATTATTTTGGAAGGTAGTCATTAGATTTTGAATATTTAGTCGTTGGATCGAAGATTTGAGATTTTGACAATTGGATCATAACTCAAAATGTGAACCATATCAATTTTTGGTTATGAATAAGTACATAAGTGAACCTTGTAAGTGGAATAGAGGAGCAAATGGAATATTATAGCATATGGATAGACTAAACGAGGTGTCTTTGAGTACAAATAAATGGTGGTCTAGAAATCAAGGTGCACATCATAATACCCCATTTTGAATTAATAGCTTTAACCCACACCATTATTCCATGGATTCACCTAATAACTCTAATCCTTCTTCTCCAAATTCTAAAAACTCCACACCTCCTACACCAAACCACAATAACCCTCTGCATACCCATGACATCACTTCTAAAATTCCCAATAGTGTGTATTTCAATGTGCATCAATATATATTGCAACAACAATCGGATATTTCTAATATCTTTTTTATACTACAACAACTTCAATACTTGAATACTAAACTTATCCCTTGCAATAATCAAGTATCTCAAGATATCATCAACCCACAACCTTTAAAAGTTTTTCAAACACTAGAAACTTCAAAACCTACTTTCGATTTTGATCCTTCAGCAGGTGATACCTCCAAATTCTTGGAATAACCTCATGTTGTTCAAGTTACTCGCACTAACATACCCACTTTTAAATAATTTGATCCTATAGGATGGTTAGCAAAAATGGATTGTATTTTTCATCTATATCGTATATCAGAAACATGTTGTGTCATGTTTACAACTTGCAAACTAGGTACCCAGGCCTATCAATGGTTGTTATGGTAGATCTGTGAACATAATCACCCTCTTATGTGGTTTGAATTTAGGTAACTATTCCTTAAAATATTTGATAAGGGATCTTCCTCATGATACGTGATTGACCTCATGGAAGTCAAGTAAACAATTTCAATAAAAGACTATGTCACAAGTCTTCTCACATATACACATGAATTGATTTCAGTAGTAGTGATATCTATTTTTCATCATGGTCTCAAGGATAAAATTTGAAAGGAAGTAGGCATGCATGATCTATGTACTCTTTATGATGACATGTGTATAGCTTAAATAACTAAAAATAATCTCTATGATATTGTACCCTATAGACGCGATTCTAACTTCCATTATCAATATCACAATAATGATTCTTCCTCTAGATATTTTTGCTTTAAATTTCATTCTTATCGTCCAAGAGATAAAGCTTATGTAGTACATCAAAAATTTCTCGTGGAATGTGACACCAATAAGGAATAAGATTTATCCCAATCAGATACACTCATAGATCTCAAACAGCAAACAATAGATATAAATGAAGTTATACAGGAAGAAGATACTATTGCTCTATCGGTTCATGCAATTATGGTTTTACAAGCTCATACAATTAAGGTACAATGATTTATTAAGTACCAACATATTAATATGTTGATTGAATTAGGTAGTACATGGAACTTTATTGATTTTAAAACTACCAAATCCTTAAACGTGTATATCAATACTTCTACTCATGATAATTTTCAAGTTCTAATTTCAAATGGAGGAAATGGTCAATGTGTAGGTTGAACATATCAAGTTACTATGCAAATATGGAATAATAAGTTGCAAGGTACCCTCTTTGTTATGAACCTAGGGAGTTTCGATGTCATTTTGGAAGCACAATGGTTATCTCAACTCGGTGATGTCACTATTAATCTACAAAAATTATACATCAAGTGGAAAAAAAATGGGAAGATCATTTGTCTTCAAGGAATTCAACCTCCTTCTTCCAATATTGTGAGTTCACATAACATGGAAATGCTGCTAAACAAATGTGTTTACATTTTTATTGACCAAGTAAATTCCATAGAGGCTCAATCACTTGATTCATCTACTAAAACTCTTCCACATGATATTAAAAATGTAGTGGATAGATATGAGTGAGTGTTTAATGAACCAAAGGGTATACCTCCTAGGTGCACTCATGATCATGTTATACATCTACTCATAGGATTTTTACATCCTAATGTGTGTCCCTATCATTATCAACAACCCCAAAAGTTAAAAATTGAGAAGGTGATTCAAGAGATGTTAGAGCATGGTATCATTCATCCAAGCATAAGTCCTTATTTCTCACCAGTGATAATGGTACATCGTAAGGATAATTTATGGTGTATGTATCTTGATCTTTATCCTTTCAATAAAATTACTATCAAAGATAAGTTTCCTATCCCTATTATAGATGATTTGTTAGATGAATTACATGGTGCTAGTCATTTTACCAAATTAGATTTACACTATGGTTTTCACCAAATTAGGGTTAGATATGAGGATATCCCTAAAATTACTTTTCATACAAGTGAGGGTCATTATAAGTTCCTAGTCAAGCCCTTTGGTGTCATTAATGCCTCTTCTACTTTTCAAAGTCTTATGAACCATGTATTTTAATAATTTCTTCGTAATTTTGTTCTAGTTTCTTTTATGATATCTTAATGTACAACAATTCTTGGAAGAATCACCTGCTTCATGTTGACAAAGTCCATCTTTTACAAAAGGAAAACCTCTTTGTTAAATTATCTAAATGGCCTTTGGGGTCAAATAGGTAGAATATTTGAGTCATATAGTATCTCATTAGGAGTCAAAATAGATCCTGATATAATTGAAGCTATTCAAGATTGGCCCTTACAAAAATCTCTCAAAAAACTTCATGTATGTTTAGGACTCACTGGATATTATACAAAATTTATCTACAACTATGGAAAGACTGTAGCACCTCTCACTACTCTTACCAAAAAGGATGCTTTTATTTGGAATGACGATGCTTCTCAGGACTTCCAAGTCCTCAAGGAAGTCATGTGTTCCACTCTAGTTTTGGTCATTCCTTGTTTTAACAAGCCTTTTGTCATTGAGTGTGATGCTTTGGGTGTAGGAATTGGTGCTATTTTAATGCAAGAAGATCATCCATTAGCTTTCAGAAGCAAGCAAATTTTAGGTAAGAATTTGGAACGATCTAGTATAAATTGCTTAGCATTCATAAAACAAAGTAAACCAATTCATGCCCTCCTTCTAGCACCAAAATGTTGAGTGATTATTTTTATCTATTGCAAAATGATCACCAAAAATAGTGGCATCACCACAACTAGCCCCAATCTTGGGGACCCACCTTTTGTTTGGTGTCTTTGGAGTTTCCGATGCCTTTGAGTAGCATTTTTGATAAATCACCACCCTTGGATTTTTCCTTGTAGTTGTCAAGGTCCATTTGGAGATGCTTAGTCTTTTCGTTTGTACAGGGTGTTTTGATAGTTCTTGTTATTATTTTGTGTTAAATTTTTTTGTGTAGTATGTTCATGTTAAAATGCGATTAGATAGTATAAGGATTTAGGTAATTTTGATTGTTTCAAAATGAAGTTTAAAACTAACTAAACCAATGTTATCTTAATAAAGAAAGTTAGTTTTATTTAATTTTATTTTGATATGGTTTTAATTGCATATATTTGTTGTTATGATAATAATAAATATATATGTTTATTATAAGCATAATAAATTTTACGTAAAAAACATTAAAAAAATAAAAATATATATATAAAATAAATAAATAATAAAATGAAATGCTTTTCATTTTATTTAGTTATCTATGTTTATTTTGACGTTTGTTTTATATTTTTAGTTATTAGGGTTTTCTTTTTTAATGTTTAGTGAGCCTTTAGTATAAGTGTTGTTTTCCTTTTAATTTCTTAGTGTGGGATTTTGATTGCATTCTAATTTTCGTAATGTGCACATGCAGGTTATCAAGGAAGACGTCGATGATACGACCATGGACCTTAGGAACAGTGGAAGCGGATGTTAAGAAGAGATCTCGATGTTAACTTCTTTGATAAACAGGATATATCAGACTCATTGAAGATAATACACTAAAGGGGGAAATTTATCATTAATAGAAGCTTGCAGTGCATCTTCAGATGATAAAGGGCAACACAGGTTTTCAGAAGCCCTTCGGGCCATGATAGACACGCGGGTCAATAGCAGCGTCCACGATGACTACACAGCAGTGAAGATGTCATCCATGCACAACAACGTTTCACCAGGGCCAACGGGCAGATAGCCTACAAATGACATGGCAATGATAATCCAATTGGAGTAATACCAACGCATGCCCAAATCTATTGGGGATAAGATAGGATCAAGTTTTTATCAATAGAAGTTTGCAGTGGGCGTTGCCATGATTATCCAATTGGAGTAATACCAACGAATGCCCAAATCTATTGCAGATAAGATAGGATCAAGTTTTTTTCAATAGAAGTTTGCAGTGGGTGTTGAAGGAGCAGATTCAATTTTTTCTTTTCCACCGCCGAAATCTCCACGACTCGACCACACAGAACGCACGGCCAGCTCTGTCACGGACTGCACAGAGCTCTTGGCCAGCTGCCGGCTACGGAGCGAAGAGCGGACAGCGCGGGCCAAGCGGCCGAAGTCCGGCACTCTCGCGAAGTGCGGACTGCGCTGTGCAAGGCAGCCGAAGTGCGCACTTCGGCCGAAGTGCGAACTTCGCACGGACAAGCAGCCGAAGTCCGGCACTCTCGCGAAGTGCGGACTGCGCTGTGCAAAGCAGCCGAAGTGCGCACTTCGGCCGAAGTGCGAACTTTGCACGGGCAAACAGCCGAAGTCCGGCACTCTCGCGAAGTGCGGACTGCGCTGTGCAAAGCAGCCGAAGTGCGTACTTCGGCCGAAGTGCGTACTTCGCTGGGCAAGCTGCCAAAGTGCGCACTTCGCGCGGAGTGCGAACTTCGCAGCTTCAAGCTGCCGAAGCCCTGGCTGTCGCAGCGAGGTGCGGACTTCGCACCTTCAGCTGCCGAAGCCCGGCTGTCGCAGCGAAGTGACGAACTTCGCTCGGCGTCCAACTTCGCACGGCAACGATTTGCAAGCTTCAGACTTGGCCAACTCTGGCCATCAACTTCTTCGTCTTTCGCGGCTGCTGCTGGGTTTGCCTGGCTTGGCAAGACCCGAAAGATAGGAGAGAAATGCTGGAACAGAGAACAACAAGGTAAACACCTTAACAACTGCAAACCCTAAATATGCCATAGACAAAAGCAAACTTTATTCATATGAACAACTAGGGTTACATAATTCCTCAATCGAGGAAGTAACAACATCTGCAGGCTACGCTGCAGGATAAACTGAACAAGGGAAATGTCGAGTCTGCTGCTCGAACATTTATCAGCTGAGCCACACTGCTCACTGAAACACTCGCCCTTCTTTCTCTGCTCACTCTCACGAACTTCTCTCACACCCACTCTGCTTCCTTCTTCTACGCACCTTTCGCACTAATTTGTCTGTAGACCCGAACCGTCCTTTTATAGCCGCGGGGAGAGGAGGATAAGCGTTTATCCTTTGACAGCTTCGGATAAGAGTTATCTTCTGACCGACCCACATCTAGGGTTTTTGACAAACGCCGACTGGGCATTAACTCCTGCGGAGATCGGATCTGCCAGGTGTCAAATCTATCAGAAGATAAGTGCGACGTCATGTCACACTTTTGCCGGGATCCCGGACTGCGGCAGCGCAGTCCGACTTTGCCCATGTCTGGAGTGCAGTCCGGTTTCGCCCAAGGTTTGCAGCACAGTTGGGCACAGGCGTGAAATCTGGGTTTATTTTTCTAACACCCTCCTTTAAACCTGATTTCACAAGCACTTTGACTCCAAGCTGCTCTCGCAATCTGCTGAAGTCTTCCTCCTTCAAAGGCTTCGTGAAAATATCTGCCAACTGCTCCTTGGATCTACAAAATTGTAGATGAATTTCTTCGGACTTCACCAACTCTCTGATGAAGTGATAATGAATATCAATGTGCTTCGTCCGGCCATGGAACACGGGATCCTTTGACAATGCAATGGCCGAATTGTTATCACAGAAAACTGTTGTCGTGCCTTCCGGAGGATTAAACAGTTCACTCAGAACTCTTCGCAGCCATACTGCCTGGCATGCGGATGTCGTGGCAGTGACATATTTTGCTTCGGCTGTGGACAACGCAACGATGGGTTGCTTCTTGGACGCCCATGAGACTGCCCCTGATTCGAGATGGAAAGCATACCCGGAGGTGCTCTTCCGATCATCGGTACTGCCAGCCCAGTCACTGTCTGTGTAGCCGACTAGCTCCAACTGGTCTTGTCTGGCATAAAATAGGCCATGGTTCCGCGTCCCGCTGACATAGCGCAAGATCCTCTTGCCTGCTTGCCAGTGCGTGTCCTTCAGAGTCTCCATGATTGTTCTGTTCTTTCTCTCAGCTACGCCATTCGTCGTGGCGTGTATCCGGCGATGAATCGCCTCCGAATTCCATGCTGCTTGCAGAAGTTGTGGAATTCGTTGGAGATGTACTCTCCACCTCCATCAGTTCTGAGAGTCTTCACATAGTAACCACTCTGTTTCTCAACCAGATCCTTGAACTCCCTAAACCTCGCAAACGCCTCTGACTTCAACTTGATGGCATAAATCCAAGTCTTTCGACTGAAGTCATCTATAAACGTCAAGAAGTATTTGTTGTCGACAAATGTGGTGGTCTGCATCGGACCACAAATGTCTGAGTGCACCAACTCCAATGGCCGTGATGCTCTCCAAGATTGTCCTACAGGGAATGCATCCCTGTGCTGCTTGCCGACTAGGCAACCTTCACACACTTGGTTCGATTGCTCTATCAGGGGTAGACCCTTCACCATTTGCATTCTGTGTAGTTGATTCAGGCCACTGAAGCTCAGGTGACCGAATCTGAGATGCCACGACCAGGTAGCATCCTTCTCAACTGCACTCAGAGACATCAATGATTCATTCTGAATCTGTAGTGGAAACATTTTGTTTTTCATCATGGACATAGTTGCGATTTGTCCATGGACTTTGTCTCTGATGGAACAAACACCGTATTTGAACAGTACAGTGTGCCCCTTCTGCACAAGTTGTCCAACACTTAGCAAATTATGCTTCAACCCAGGAACATAAAAAACATCTTGAATTGTTTTTGTTTCATCGTGCCAAGTGCGGATGAGGATCTTTCCTTTCCCCATCACAGGAACTTTGCTGTCCCCATCTTGACTTCGGACTGGACTGTTTCATCCAATTGTGAGAACATCTCTCTGTTCCCAATCATGTGGTTGCTGCAACCACTATCAAGATACCAGATGTTTTTCTTGCTCTCCTCTTCAATACTGCAAGTCAGCAGTACATTTCCTCCTGTCGCATTTTTGGGTTCCTCCGTATAATGGGCTTGCTGCTGATTCTCGTTCGCCATCTTCTTCTTGCACTATGAGGCATAATGGCCGAACTTGCTGCAGTAGTAGCATTGGACCTTTGACATGTCCTTCTTCTACTGAGAGCTTCTTTGCTGATTTCTGCCAGTGCCTCTTCCTCCTTGCTAATGAAAGTTGCAACTTGGCTCAGCGTCATGAGGGTTTGATCTCCCTCCTTGCTTGTTACTTCTCCCATGCCTGCTTCTTCCTCTTCCTCCTTGAGAACTAGAAGCACTATGGTGGGAGTCTTGTCTATCGCTATCTCGGACTGAGGCCTGAGCCCGAAATGCTTGCTCTAGAGAGGTCTGAGATGAATGGCTCAGCCTCTGTTCATGGGTCTGCAGGGAACCCATGAGTTCGTCTGTCGAGAGGGTTGTCAAATCCCTCGAATCTTCGATTGCTGTTACAATCGAGTCGAACTTCGCAGGAAAACTTCTGAGAATCTTCTCCACGATTCTCTGGCTCTGGACATTTTCTCCGTTCAACCACATCCGGTTGATAATGTCAGTCGTTCGGGTGAAGATGTCGCTCATCGACTCGGACTCGCTCATATGCAGGTTCTCAAACTGTCTCCTGAGCATCTGTAGTTTCACCAACTTCACTTTGTCGATGCCTTGATACGAACTTTCCAAGGTTTCCCAGGCCTGCTTGGCCTTGGTGGCTGATGCAATCCACGGGAAGATGGTCTCCTCAACCGCTTGCATGATGTAGAAGAGGGTCTTCTGGTCCTTCTTCTTATGCTCTTTCAACAGATCCTTGTATGCCTGAGAGAGGGTGGCCAGTGCTGCTGCATCTGCCGGTTCTGGGTAGCCGTTCTCGACTAACTCCCATAGCTCCTGAGATCAGAACAGGATCTTCATCTGGATGCTCTAGTAATCGTAGTTCTTGTCGTTAAATCGTGGGATCTGCAACTGTAGCGAGTTTCTCTCGGAATCCATGCTTCTATCTCCGTGTCATGGCACTATCAGCTCTGATACCAATTTGAAGGAACAGATTCAATTTTTTCTTTTCCACCACCGAAATCTCCATGACTCGACCACACAGAACGCACGGCCAGCTCTGTCATGGACTGCATAGAGCTCTTGGCCAGCTGTCAGCTACGGAGCGAAGAGCGGACAGTGCGGGCCAAGTGGCCGAAGTCCGACACTCTCGCGAAGTGCGGACTGCGCTGTGCAAGGCAGCCGAAGTGCGCACTTCGGCCGAAGTGCGAACTTCGCACGGACAAGCAGCCGAAGTCCGGCACTCTCGCGAAGTGCGGACTGCGCTGTGCGAAGCAGCCAAACTGCGTACTTCGGCCGAAGTGCGAAATTCGCATGGGCAAACAGCCGAAGTCCGGCACTCTCACGAAGTGCGGACTGCGCTGTGCAAAGCAGCCGAAGTGCGTACTTCGGCTCGAAGTGCGTACTTCGCTGGGCAAGCTGCCGAAGTGCGCACTTCGTGCGGAGTGCGAACTTCGCAGCTTCAAGCTGCCGAAGCCCTGGCTGTCGCAGCGAGGTGCGGACTTCGCACCTTCAGCTACCGAAGCCCGGCTGTCGCAGCGAAGTGACGAACTTCGCTCGGCGTCCAACTTCGCATGACAACGATTTGCAAGCTTCAGACTTGGCCAACTCTGGCCATCAACTTCTTCGTCTTTCGTGGCTGTCGCTGGGTTTGCTTGGCTTGGCAAGACCCGAAATATAGGAGAGAAATGCTGGAACAGAGAACAACAAGGTAAACACCTTAACAACTGCAAACCCTAAATATGCCACAGACAAAAGCAAACTTTATTCATATGAACAACTAGGGTTACATAATTCCTCAACCGAGGAAGTAACAACATCTGCAGGCTACGCTGCAGGATAAACTGAACAAGGGAAATGTCGAGTCTGCTGCTCGAACATTTATCAGCTGAGCCACACTGCTCACTGAAACACTCGCCCTTCTTTCTCTGCTCACTCTCACGAACTTCTCTCACACCCGCTCTGCTTCCTTCTTCTACGCACCTTTCGCACTAATTTGTCTGTAGACCCGAACCGTCCTTTTATAGCCGCGGGGAGAGGAGGATAAGGGTTTATCCTCTGACAGCTCCGGATAAGAGTTATCTTCTGACCGACCCACATCTAGGGTTTCTGACAAACGCCGACTGGGCATTAACTCCTGCGGAGATCGGATCTGCCAGGTGTCAAATCTGTCAGAAGATAAGTGCGACGTCATGTCACACTTTTGCCGGGATCCCGGACTGCGGCAGCACAATCCGACTTTGCCCATGCTGGAGTGCAGTCGGGTTTCGCCCAAGGTTCGCAGCGCAGTTGGGCACAGGCGTGAAATCTGGGTTTATTTTTCTAACAGGTGTTGCCAGACGCGTATTCAGAAAGATTATACACAGCCACCAATTACGGGTATTAACACGGATTCGATGAGCAGAACACGGAAAGAGTAATGCACCGAGGAGAGGTTGTGTACACTGCCTAACACAGGATGTTGAGACCACGTGGTACAACCAGAAGCATAGCAAGCAGATCAGTGGAGTTGGAGATGTCGTCGTGATGAAGAGGTGTTGAAGTGGAATGAAAAGTTCAAGCGGCAGCTACCCGGAGACGGACGTCAAGACCTCGCCAGAAATCACAAATCAGTTTAGCAGCGAGATTGTTCTGATCCATATGGATATTGATGACCGGTAGCCAGGTTACAGTAGAGCGGCGGATAAATCTTACGCAACACATGACAATGACCTAGGTTGAAATTATGGTATCATTGAACTGACTGTCGAATTTCTAAGTGAAAGAAGGAATTCTCCTCATCGGCAGTTTTGAGGGGACAATTTCATGGATACTTCTGTCCGGCAGAAAACCCCAACAAGATGAAGGATACAACGTCAGTTTGAAGACCAATGAATCCTTTGGCGACTGTAGGCAAGCGCAGCAAGGATATGGTCAGGATTTTTATGCATGTGTGATGGAGTCTCAAACAGAACGGACGTGGTGGGCGTGGAGACCTTCAACAGTAAAACTAAACCATGCATTCACGAGCAGATTCGTGAGAGCCAAATGGGCTCACGGGTATTAATGAGGGTCAAACATCAAAGTTTGTATATGTTAAACCCGATAAAAGGCATACAGCGGTGGAACTGGCCGTAGCAGACAAACAGATTATATGAGAGCGACATCAGATGGGATTCAGTGGATGTATGCAATCATCGAACGACGTGAAGTGCATAGAAGGTGTTATAAACAAAAACGAAAAAGGAATAATGTCTATCATACCGCGAGGAGTTTTGACAGAGGCGTCGAGTTCATTCATTGCGTGGGCGTTATGTAAAGTGGGTGAGGCCCTTGCATTGCGCAGAATGGAGGAAAATATACAAAAGAGACGAGGATAAAACCACGATTTATCATATCGTTACAGGTTTATTCTTATTCTGATGAGAGGTTGTTCCCCATCATGGTGGTGTTACGGACGTTTCATAAAAGAGAAACCACGCCCAGTCTATGGTGAAGAACTGGGAGCTCGTCCCGTCTATGGGCATGTTAAGAAATAAAAACTCGCATGCTTGGAGTATGGGTGAGTATTGTATAAAATGAAATTCCCAAAGTTGAGAACAAAAAAAAAAAGAAAACGCAACCTTCTAAATCTAAAGGAGACTATTCCCGTGATGGTTGTAAAAAGAGTTGGCAGCCACGAGGCGGTCGAGGCAGAATGGGAGTAATAACGCTTGATTGAAAGAAGCGTTAGGAAAGAAACATTAGGACAGAAGCGTTAGTGAAGAGACGGAAGAGAGGAGGATAAAAAGGAGAGGAAGCGACATTGGCAAGGGTTGAAAACTTGGAAAATGGGGGCAGCACCTTAGCACCGTTTTTTTTAAAGATTTTCTTCCTTTTGGCTGGACTGGATTTCTTTATGGCTGGAAGTTTATATTCTGTATAGGAGCTCATTGAAAATATGGTTTTATGCCAATGTGTTTGAGATTAATGGATTTGATGCATGTTTAATGGTTAATCCCATTTGTTATTTCTGATACATTGCATCTCATAGTCCTTAGAATATCACACCATATTGAAGGCCAAATTGCATGAATATGGGTCGTTTCAATTTTGGTTTTGCAGAGTATTAATATTTGCAGGTTTTATGAAGGATTTTCAGTTGCAGCATTCCATATGTCTGTCTCATTTTTATTTATTTTTTTATCTCATTTATTTTTCTTTTTCTTTCTAACCCCGTTTTCTTTAGTTTTTGTTGGATATTTTCAGAATAAAATAAAAATTACAAAAATACAAAATCCAAAAAGAACGGAGGCAGGAGATTTAAAGAATAAGCTTTAAAATTTGATTTAAAGTAAATCTTGATTTCGTTTCAAAGCAGAAGATAAAATTTCTAAATGATTTAAAGTTTATTTTGTAATAGGAATTTTGTAGATTCTATTTGGCATGGCTTTCACAGGTCCTAAATAAAGTTAGAATTTCAATCGTAGCCTTTATTTTTCCTTCAGGCAATGGATTACTTTCCTTCATGGAAATTACAATTTCATGAAAGAGAATGATTCATTTGATATCTCATGGACCCTTACATTGAAAGCAAGGGGTTACCTTCTGTTATTAAAATTATAATTTCATGAAAAGGGGTAATTCATGTGACAGTTCAAGCCCTCCATGACTCTCTTTATGAAAATTCATTTCATTAAAGATGGTTATTTTTAAGGCACATCAAAGGCTATTGGAGCTACAAAGTTAGTCATCTAGAACTATTTCATTTCTACATTTATAGCAACATAAAAGGAATCATCTCACCATTTTTAGGATCACATTTAATTTTCCTTTTAGTTTCATGAACAACAATAGCATGACATACTAAAACAATCCCAGAACAGGCCCCTTGTTAACAATTGTTTTGCAGAGCCCTAAGGTATTTCATGCACTCGTTTAGTAAGCATACACACACCCATTAAAGTTAAAAGGAACCTTGGAGAAGTTTATAAAAAAGGTTTTTTAACGAAATCCTAACTGTGAGTGTGGTTTTACACTTGGGCAAAATCACCACTCAACATTTTGCATAAATATATTATCAATCGAAGAGCTTTCAGATCAATGGATATGGTCAATAAAACTTCATTAGTCAAGATGAATGCATTCGAATCACTGCATTCAAATAATAGAAACAATATAGCATTTAAATAGCAAAAACAACCAAATTAAGTCTTCCTTCTAGCATCAAAATATGATCCAAGACCTGGGTAAGAGAGGCATCTCCACCGGGGCTATAGATGCTTGGCTGGTTGTGGAGCAATGTGGAGGCACATCTGTAATGAGTAATTTTTATAGCCTAATGCAAAACTGTAATGAGTAATTTTATAGCCTAATGCAAAACGAGCAATGAAATTCGAATAGTTTTTAGGAATGCTAAAATGAAAGCAATTGCACACACTTAGCTAAAGTAATGGTTCATGTATTTCACATTGAAATTATTTATTTCCATCCTCTGTGGATGTTGTTGAAGAATGTTGTTTCTAATATTTTGGTTTGTTGGGTTTCAGAACCGTAGATTCTGGATTTTTGTCGAGAATGTTTGGGAGCATTCCCTAGAAGAGTCGTCATTTATTATGGCTTCTCCACAACTATCTCCAATTCTTGGACCCATCTTAAAATTGTAAATTTTGGATTTTTCTCGTTGTTTTACGTGTGTTTCGTGATTGCAAGGGTTCAAATTTGTTTAGTTCCTTGATTAAGCTAATTTTTTTTATTTATCTTTTATTTTTAGGGTTTCGTATTTGAATAAGATTGAACTAAAATCAAACCTTGGAATCATTTAGTTTAATATATTAAAGCCAAAGCCTTGAAATCCATATCACAACCATAGAACAAAGGAAACAAAACAAAAGTCAACTAACAACAAGGCAAAAACAAAATAAGCTAGCTTAATCAGGGCACTAAACAAAGTTGAACCCTTGTAGTCACAGAAAACATGTAAATCAACGAAAAAACTCCAAAATTCACAATTTTAAGGTGGGTCCTTAAGAATTGGGAATAGTTGTGGAGAAGCCACAAAAAATGATGACTCTACTGGGAAATGCTCTTGAGCATTCTAGACAAAAATTTAGAATCTTCGGTTTTGAAACCAAACAAACTAAAATATTAGAAACAACATTCTTCAGCAACATCCATAGAGGATACAAATTGATAATTTCAATGTGAAGCACATGAACCATTATTTTAGCTAAGTGTGTGCAATTGCTTTCATTTTAGCATTCGTGAACACTATCCGAAGTCCATTGCTCGTTTTGTATTAGGCTATAAAAATTACTCATTAAAGATGTACCTTCACATTGCTCCATAGTCAGCCAAGAATCTATAGCCTCATTGGATATGCCTCTCTTACGCAGGTGTTGGATCACATTTTGGCACTAGGAGGGCCTAATTTGGTTGTTTTTGCTATTTAAATGCTATATTATTTCTGTTATTTGAAAGGAATGATTTGAATGCATTTATATTGACTAATAAAGTTTTATTTACCATATCCATTGATCTGAAAGTTCTACGATTGATGATGTAGTTATGCTAATATTTTTTAAATTGGAGAAAGGTCTTCAATGTCATGTTTTAATTGATGTATATATTTTAAGGTTTGTTAGTCATTTTGTGCTTGTTGCAAGATATTCCTTTGACTAACAATTTTTTTTTGAATTCATATTATTTGAGGTTATCTAATTGCATTTCATACTTCTTTAGGGGTAGATTGTCCTTTAAATGTACCTAGGCCTTCACATCCTATGCCCATAGATCTTTTGAATAATCTAACTATGTTTAGGCATGATGATATAAAATATGCTGAAGAGCATATTCAAGGGTATAAAAGCAATTTAATTCATTTGAAAATCATACATGAAGATGTTGTTTGTAGGATGTTTCCATCCACATTATATGAATTTGCTGATGATTGGTATATATGTTTACTTGCAGTTTCTATAAAATCTTGGGACCAATTAGACGGAGCTTTCCTCAAATAGTTTTAAAATTTGATTGATCTAAATAGGATATTAAATAAATTTGTTTCTAGTTGTAAAGAGCCTAGTAAGTCCATAGGTCAATTTAACGATAGGTTCCATAGGTTGTACACCGAGATGGAGAGTCATTATATCATTTCGGAAGAAGAAGCCATCCAAGTATACCTAGAAGCCTTAGACCCTTCTACCTCCTCATTTCTAGGGAGAGTTCTATAAGATTCATCCTTTCCTAGAGACTATAGTGGTGCAATAATGATAGAAAAAAGGTGTGTTTCAAAAGGTTTGGATGTGGGTTAGCTATCATTGCTCAACCCTAAAGCTTCTAATCAAATGCTACAAAAGAATCTAGTTGAGGGATCACTTTCTCCTATGATGGATTTTATTTCAAGAGTACTGGATTCCAACCAACACCAACCTTCAAACCTAGTAGTCTTGAACCAAGCGAATGAGGATGGTGATGATCAAATTGATCAAAGTCTATAGGTTTGCTTAGGGTCACTTTTTAAAAAGAAGGATTGGGACAACTTTAGAAGTTTGAATATAATAGTAGATCCCATGGAAGAAACCCTTGACCCACCAATAGATGAATCTTAAGAAGATGAATTTTTCAAAGTTGAGAAGGATGAATCTGAGGAAAACAAGTTCTTTGAAGTGGAAGATGGTGAATCAGTGGTTGAACATAAAGCTTATATAGAAGCCTTGATATAATTTGATAAGTATGATGATGTTTGGAGGTAACATGATGAATGTATTCCTTTTGTGCAATCTGATAAAAAAAAAAAATTCATCTCATATGCATGACTCTAAAGATGCTATCTTGCATAAAGAGCCTACAATTTCTAAAACTTTAGGAAATCATATGCCACTGGAAAACATGATGGATGTTTATCCTATGGGTTTAGAATATGATTATTATAATGGATGGGGAAGATATGAAGACTTGTTTGTTTCTCACTTTCCTACTAATGAAGATTTTGTGTCATTTGATATGCAAGATGCTGAAATTGTTATGTCACAGGAAGTGTTACAAAATGATGATGATGGAACCGATGAAGAAGAAAATATCACAATGACTCACCAAGTTTTGGTAAATGAAAATATGCATGATGTAAAATCTAACCTTTTGTGTCTAAACATACAATATTCAGGTGAAAATTGGTATAATCATTTATCAGATTCAAATGTTATTTATGATAAAATACCTCTAGAAGTGAATGAAGATTTAGAGGGGATTTTTGATCATTACACTAATGGGATTGCTTTTTTAGATGAAGGAGAATTAGACATGCTTGAATCATTGAATCATGTTCATCAACAACTAATAACTGAATTTGGGTTGCACTATTATAATGATTCTCATTTAGTAAATATCCTAGAAAATTGTAAATTATTGCATAAGTATGATTGGCCTAAAGACATGGATGATGATGTTGCTTTGAAAATTTTAGAAATAGCCTATTATTTGGAAGAAAGCCTACATGCTTGTGAAAATGAATCTAATATTGAAATTTGCATCTTCTCAAATAAGAGAAGGATAAATGGGAATCATTCATTCCCTTCCAATTTTAATGAATAAAATGTCCAACATGGAATTGCTAATACACTTGAATCAAAGTGGTTGTATGAGAAAGGCAAAATGAGAGGTATTGCATGGCTTGACTCAATCTGGTTTTGCTAGGATTTTTGTAAAGCTTGGTATGCACTTCATATTAAAAGTATTTCAAATTGTGCTAACCGTGTTTAGGACCCAAGGAAATGATGGTCCAATGTTTTTGCATCATCTTGTATATTATTGTATATAGGTTTTGTTTTTGTGTTTTGGTTTTGGTTTTTCAGTTTTGGGTTTTGTCTCTAATTTTGGTTTTGGTGAGTTTTGTGATGCTTATCGTGACAATTTCTGTGCTATATTAGGTTTTGGATGTGTTTCAAAGTTTTGGTTTGCAAGTTTGAGTTTTAATTTGGTTCCTTTATCAGTGGTTGTGTTCTATAATAGTCACTAACTTAAGGACTCTTGGACGATGGAATGTTTATCATATATTTATTCAACCAATAAAGGGATGGCATCATTTAGCAATCAATCCTAGATTGTAGGAACTATGATAGTGAATATTGGAAGCCATGAATCATTTTCACTAAAGCTACACATGAAAACATAATATTATGGCATATATCTAGAAACTTGAAAGAGGAAATTACTTGTTTTGCATGTAAAGGTGAAAATTTTTATATACTCAATATTTAACCTTCTTGTGCTCTAACCCAAGTGGCAGGGGAAGTTCGCCGAGCATCGTGTTCTAAAAAAAAGAAAAAATAAATGGAAATCCAAATGAATCAAAGGGCCTAGGGTATCTCCATCGGGGCTATAGATGCTTGGATGGTTGTGGAGCAATACCAATAAGCAGTCAAGTGCAAATGTGATCCAACACCTGGGTGAGCGAAGCATCTCCATCGGGGCTACAGACGTTTGGCTGGATATGGAGCAATATGAAAACACATATTTAATGAGTAATTTTTATAGCCTAATGCAAAATGAGCAATGTAATTTGAATAGTATTCAGTAATGCTAAAATGAAAGCAATTGCACACACTTAGCTAAAGTAATGGTTCATGTATTTCGCATTGAAATTATCTATTCCCATCCTCTATGGATGTTGCTGAAGAATGTTGTTTCTAATGTTTTGGTTTGTTGGGTTTTAGAACCGAAGATTCTAGATTTTCGTCTAGAATGCTCGAGAACATTCCCTAGTAGAGTCGCCATTTGTTGTGGCTTCTCCACAACTATCTCCAATTCTTGGTGACCCACCTTAAAAATGTAAATTTTCGATTTTTTTTGTTGTTTTATGTGTTCCATGACTGCAAGTGTTCAACTTTGTTTAGTGCCATGATTAACCTTTTTTTTTTTTTGTTTTTTTTTTTATTTATCTTTTATTTTTATGGTTTCTTATTTGAATAAGATTTAACTAAAATCAAACCTTGGAATCATTTAGTTTAAGATATTAAAGCCAAAGACTTAAAATCCAACTCACAACCATAGAACGAAGGAAACAAAACAAAATTCAGCTAACAACAAGGCAAAAATAAAATAAGCTAGCTTAATTAGGGCACTAAACAAAGTTGAACCCTTGTAGACATAGAACACATGTAAAACAACAAAAAAACTCCAAAATTCACAATTTTAAGGTGGGTCCCTAAGAATTGGGGATAGTTGTGGAGAATCCACAATAAATGACGACTCTGTTGGGGAATGCTCCCAAGCATTCAAGATGAAAATCTAGAATCTTCAGTTCTGAAACCCAAAAAACCAAAATATTAGAAACAACATTTTTCATAAACATCCATAGAGGATGCGAATAGATAATTTCAACGTGAAACACATGAACCATTACTTTAGCAAAGTGTGTGCAATTGCATTAATTTTAGCATTCCTGGAAACTATCTGAAGTCCATTGCTCATTTTGCATTAGGCTATAAAAATTACTCATTAAAAATGTGCCTTCGCATAGCTCCATAGTCAGCCAAGAATCTATAGCCTTGGTGGAGATGCCTCTATTACCCAGGTGTTGGATCACATTTTGGCACTAGAAGGAGGGCCTGATTTGGTTGTTTTTGCTATTTAAATGCTATATTGTTTCTGTTATTTGAAAGGAGTGATTTGAATGCATTCATCTTGACTAATGAAGTTTTATTGACCATATCCATTGATCTAAAAGTTCTTTGATTGATGATATATTTATGCTAATATTTTGCAAATTGGAATGGTCTTCAATGTCATGTTTTAATCGATATATTGAAGAACACAAGCTTATACTGAGAGGGGGGGGTGAACAGTATAAGACCTATTTTTTATTTTTTCCTTTATACTTCAATTCAAAATTATGCAGTGTATAGATAGCAGTATCAATAGCCGTAATCAAAACAATGCACAAAATACCATCCACAATAGAGACACAACAATTTACATGGTTCACCCAATGTGGGCTACTCCACGGATAAAATATTTCACTAAATTTTATCAAATCAAATTTTGGGAATACCTTTCTCGATTACAATGTTTATGGGCACCAACCCAAAGGAGACACAAATCCCCTAGCTCTGCTCTGACTGGTGATCCTCTAGAAGACCTCTACCTCCGCTGCCCTTAGCAAATGGGACTCTATCCACAGAAGACACCTGTATTCCCTACTATAGCTAGAGACCTCTATCCTCAACTCTATCACCTCCAAAGATGGTCCTCGAATTTGCACTAAACACAGTCCTTCGGTCTAGCACAAATGTCCTTGTTCTCTTTCTCTGATCTGCACCAAACACAGTCCTTCGGTCTGGCACAAATATCCTCAAATCTGCACCAATATTTGTCCTCAATTGGTCCTCAAATCTGGTTCACAAAAGTGGTTCACAAGCTTTCACTAAAGCTTGCTTGATCTTCACCCAAGTCTTCACCAAGACTTGTCTCAGTTCTGCTTTGCAAGTTCTCACTAGAACCTACCCAAACTGCTCCAATACATACACAACTTTTGTGCTTTTATAGCCACACTTTGCCTTCTCTCAGGTGTCTCTCTGCACACACTGTGCACTATCTTCATACACTCTACGCATCAACTCCCCACTTCTTTGCTATCTACACTCTTTCGGCTGTATCTCACACACTTCGATGCTCATTCAACGACGCATCCAACGACCACTTCTACTCCTTTGCGCAAACACAACAGCACCATATTCGTGCACTCTGATTCCTTGCGATCTCTCTCACTTAGACGATTCGACAAAATGCACTTTGTACACTACTATCGAATTTTGCACTCTGCTCTCAGCGATCGAACTTCTCCCCCACACTCTATCTACAAATGTTGCACTTCGAACGCACACCCAAAATCGATACATTAACTCTTCAAACAACCCTCCTTTTATATTAATACTTTTAAAATCAAAACCTTGATCTTAGTCAGCTGAACAACCCTAAACTACATCGACTACAAACCCTAATCTTCATCGAGCCAAATTTAACTTTGTCAGCTTCACTGCCTCTGTGGTTCTGTAGTTTTTCCCACGAAACTACATGTCATGATATCGTAACACCTTTGCCTCCGAACACTTTCTTTTGGCTTTTGTCATGAAATCGTGAGACTTCTACCTCTGCTGACGTCATCTTCACTTCTATCATGAAATCGTGACATTTCTCACTTTCTCAACCTCTTCTCGACTTGCACCTGCGAAAGCAGAAAAAGTCATGAAATTGTGACACTTTTGCTTCCTTGCACTCTTCTCGGCTTGCACTAGCGAAAACGGAACATGTCACAAAATCGTGACACATTCGCTACCTTATGCTTTTCTCTACCTTACGCCTGCAAAACTGGAACATATCGCGAAACCGCGATGATTTCTTGAATTCGTCACGAAATCACGATGCTTCTTCTATTGAAGACTTGCTTACTATCTTTGTCGTGAAATTGTGACACTTTCTGCATCCATAAGCTTTCTCTTCAACCTGTCATGAAATCACTACACTTCCTGCATCCGTACGACTTCTTTTCAGCCTATCGCAAAATCGTGATGCTTTTAGCTTTTGTACGTCTTCTTTGCAATCTGTCGTGAAATCACAACAGTTATCATTTCAGACTCTTCCCTTTGTTGCATGTCACAAAATCATGACAGTTCTCACTTTGAGTTCTGCAGCATGTCATGAAATCATGATAGTTCTCACTTTGACTTCTGTAGCATGTCGTGAAATCGTGACACTTTTTCTCTTTAGCGCTTTTCTTTTCTTTGGGTCGCCAAAACCCGACATGTCGTGATATCGTGACACTTTTCTCTCGAACTCTCTCTCTTGCAACATGTCGCGAAATCGTGACACTTTTTCATCCGACCAACCTTCCTTGCAATATGTCGTGAAATCGTGACATTTCTGACTCGAACATTCTCTCTCCTCTTTGAGTCACGAATCTACAACATGTCACAATATCGCGACACTTTTCTAAAAAGCTTTCTCTCTCATGCCTAAGTCACGAAAATGTGACATGTCGCGATATCGCGACACTTTTTCAAAAAGCTTTCTCTCTCCTGTTTAAGTCACGAAACTGCGACATGTCGTGATATCTTGACATTTTTTAAGCTTACTTTCTTTCGAACCTTTCATGTCGAAACCTTCATCAAAACAAATTCTTTTACATCAAATCAAATTCCTTTAAAAGCTTCTTGACATCAATGACAACTTATACACTTGAGCAAGGCAATGTACCCAAAGTACCCAAAATTGCCAACATATATATCTTTTAAGGTTTGTTAGTCATTTTGTGCTTGTTGCAAGATATTCCTTTGACTAAAAAAAATTGTTTTAAGGTGATATTCTTTGATGTTATATAATGGCATTTCACACTTATTTAGGGGTAGATTTCTTTTAAATGTACTTGGGCCCTCACATCCTATGCCCATAGATATTTTGAATAATCTACCTAAGTTTAGGCATTATGAGATGAAATCTACTCAAGAGCATATTCAAGGATATAAAAGCATTTTAATTCATTTGAAAATCATACATGAAGATGTTGTTTGTAGGATGTTTCCATCCACATTTTATGAATTTGCTTATGATTGGTACATAAGTTTACCTGCAGAGTCTATCACCTCTTGGGATCAATTAGAGGTAGCGTTCCTCAAATAGTTTGAAAAATTGATTGATCCGAATAGGATATTAAATCAATTTGTTTCTATTTGTAAAGAGCCTAGTGAGTCGACAGGTCAATTTAACGATAGGTTCCATAGGTTGTACACCGATATGGAGAGTCATTATATCATTTCAAAAGAATAAGCCATCCAAGTATACTTAGAATCCTTAAACCCTTTTACATCCTCATTTCTAGGGAGAGTTCTTAAAGAGTCATCCTTGCCTAGATCCTATAGTGAGGCAATAACGATAGAAAAAAGGAGTATTTTAAAAGGTTTGGATGTGGGTCAACTATCATTGCTCAACCCTAAAGCTTATAATCAAATGCTACCAAAGAATCTAGTTGAGGGATTACTTTCTCCTATGATGGATTGTATTTCAAGAGTAGTGGATTCCAACCAACACCAACCTTCAAACCTAGTAGTCTTGAACCAAGCGAATGCGGATGGTGATGATAAAATTGATAAAAGTCTAGAGGTTGGCTTAGAGTCACTTTTTACAAAGGAGGATTGGGATAACTTTAGAATTTTTAATATAATAGTAGATCTCAAAGAAGAAACCCTTGACCCACCAATAGATGAATCTTAAGAAGATGAATTTTTCGAAGTTGAGAAGGATGAATCTAAGGAAGACAAGTTCTTTAAAGTGGAAGAAGTTGAATCAATGGTTGAACATAAATATTATACAAAAGCCTTGATAGAATTTGATAATTATCATGATGTTTGGAGATAACATGAGGAATATATTCCTTTTGTGCAATCTGATAAAAAAATTTCTTCATCTCATATGCATGAATCTAAAGATGCTATCTTGAATAAAGAGCCTACAATTTCTAAAAATTTAGGAAATCATATGCCACTGGAAAACATGATGGATTTTTATCCTATGGGTTTAGAAGATGATTATTATAATGGATGGGGAAGATATGAAGACTTTTTTATTTCTCACTTTCCTACTAATGAAGGTTTTGTGTCATTTGATATGCAATATGTTGAAATTGTTATGTCACAGGAAGTGTTACAAAATGATGATGATGGAACCCATGAAGAAGAAAAGATCACCATGAATCACCAAGTTTTGGTAAATAAAAATATGCATGATGTAAAATCTAACCTTTCGTGTCTAAACATCCAATATTCATGTGAAAATTGGTATAATCATTTATCAGATTCAAATGCTATTTATGATAAAATGCCTCTAGAAGTGAATGAAGATTTAGAGGGGATTTTTTATCATATCACTAATGGGATTGCTTTGTTAGATGAGGGAGAAGTAGAGATGCTTGAATCATTGAATCATGTTCACCAATAGCTAATAACTAAATCTAGGGTGCACTATTATAATGATTCTCATTTAGTAAATATCCTAGATAATTGTAAATTATTGCATAAGTATGATTGGCCTAAAGACATGGATGACGATGTTGCTCTGAAAATTTTAAAAATAGCCTATTGTTTGGAAGAAATCCTACATGCTTGTGAAAATGAATTTAATATTGAAATTTGTATCTTCTCAAATAAGTGAAGGATAAATGGAAATCTTGCATGCCCTTCCAAGTTTAATGAATCAAATGTTCAACATGGAATTGCTAATATACTTGACTCAAAGTGGTTGTATTAGAAAGGTAATATAAGAGGTATTGCATGGCTTGACTCAATATGCTGGGATTTCTGTAAATCTTGGTATGCACTTCATGTTAAAAGTCTTTCAAATTGTGCTAACCATGTTTGGGACCCAGGGAAATGATGGTCCAATTTTTTTGCATCATCTTGTATATTATTGTATATAGGTTTTGTTTTTGTGTTTTGGTTTTGGTTTTTCAGTTTTGGGTTTTGTCTCTAATTTTGGGTTTGGTGAGTTTTGTGATGCTTGTCATGGCAAGTTTTCTGTTGGATTAGGTTTTGGGTGTGTTTCAAAGTTTTGGTTTGCAATTTTGAGTTTTAGGTTGGTTCCTCTATTGGTGCTTGTGTTCTATATTAGTCACTAACTTAAGTACTCTTGGAGGATGGAATTCTTATCATATATTTATACAACCAAGAAAGGGATGGCATCATTTAGCAATCACTCCTATATTATGGGAACTGTGATAATGAATTTTGGAAGCCATGAATCATTTTCGCTAAAGCTACACATGAACACATCATATTAAGGTGTATTTTTGGAAACTTGAAAGAGGAAGTTACTTGTTTTGCATATCAAGGTGAAAATTTTTATATACTCAATCTTTAACTTTCTTGATCTCTAATCCAGGTGGCAGGGGAAGTTTACTGAGCAACGTGTTATAAAAAAAAGAAAAAATAAAGGGAAATCCAAATGAATAAAAGGGCCTAGGGTATCTCCATCGAGGCTATAGATGCCTGGCTGGCTGTGGAGCAATGCCAATAAGTAGTCAAGTGCAAATGTGATCCAACACCTGGGTAAGAGAGGCGTCTCCACCGGGGCTATAGATGTTTTACTGGCTATGGAGCAATGCGAAGGCACATATTTAATGAGTAATTTTTACAGCCTAATGCAAAACGAGTAATGGACTTCGAATAGTTTTTAGGAATGCTAAAATGAAAGCAATTGCACACACTTAGCTAAAGTAATGGTTCATGTGTTTCATGTTGAAATTATCTATTTGCATCCTCTGTGGATGTTGTTGAAGAATGTTGTTTCTAATATTTTGGTTTCTTGGGTTTTAGAACCAAATATTTTGGATTTTCGTCTAGAATGCTCGCAAGCATTCCCTAGCAGAGTCGCCATTTGTTGTGGCTTCTCCACAACTATCTCCAATTCTTGGGGACCCACCTTAAAATTGTGAATTTTGGAGTTTTTTCATTGTTTTACGTGTGTTCCATGACTGCAAGGATTCAACTTTGTTTAATTCCCTGATTAAGCTAACTTGTTTTGATTTTGCCTTGTTGTTAGTTTACTTTTGTTTATTTTCCTTCGTTCTATGGTTTGGAGTTGGATTTTAAGGCTTTGGCTTTAATATCTTAAACTAAATGATTCCAAGGTTTGATTTTAGTTAAATCTTATTCAAATAAGAAACCCTAGAAATAAAACATAAATAAAAAGAACAAAAAAAAGTTTTATTTATATTTTATATGTAAAAAAAAAAAATTGTTAAAAAAAACAAAAAAAGAAAAACTTTATTATTATATATCTCACATATGTAATAATAATATTTTAAAATTAAAATTAAAAATAAAATAAATATATAATAAGTTAAAATGGTGGTTGTTTTTTAAGTGATCTTGTGTTCAAAACTTCTTGAGGGTGGTTGTTGATGTAATTTGTAAAAGTCTCCTAAAAAAAACTTTATTATAGTGAAGCTTGTACTTCCTTTTTTGCGTAGGAAAGGCTAATGTCTATTTTGTAGCTTTAGAATAGTATCAAAAGTTTGTATTAATTTTCTAAATGTAGACTTTATGTTATTATTGGGCTTTGATTTACTTCTATACAAGCAGGTAGCAAGGTAACGCTAGCTACTCCGGAAGATGCGGTGATGATAACAGGCGTCCGAGCGTGTGCAGGAAAAACATTCCACGTTCTTACATCCGAAATCGTCGGACCGAGGAAGCAATGATGACAGCGTGGAGGTAGTAGTTTCACCAATTGCTAATTGGGGACAGATAATACCGGTGAGAGCGCTATTGTAATGGAGATCTTCGGATCAAAGACACACAGATAGCCACATTGGCGGATAACCTTGACGCTGACGAATTGCCTGACAACAGTCAATATCATGGTCGACGGATAAACTGAAGCAAGATTTAGCGGAAATGTGGGCTTTTAATTAAAGAATGTTTCTAAAGCGAGCAAGCCGGATACAACTTGGCAATGGGTATTTGATTTGAGAGTAAAACCGGGTAAACTCCAGGCGAGAGGATAAGGATGGAGATTGTGACCGCTCCGAGCAACGAGGGTGTTGGTTTGGACCCTATAGCGTAAGTAGGCCGGGAAAGGAAGCAAATTTGATAGTATAGCTACAGGTGCAGCAGTCGAGTGTTTCGGCGGTGATGTTGAGAGGCATCACGAAGTTCAGGAGCGGACTACAGCATGAAGATAACCACGCAGACATCGAGGTGAGCAGAATCGAATGGGATTAAGGGCATGTCGTGGAGGAATACGTGGATGCAGACGTCATCCACAGCAGCAGTGTCTTCACACCAAGACAAACGTGGAGGAGTCGTTTCACAGCGAGCAACGGGGACTTTTGTGCATGATACAAACCCGTAGGCAAAGCAATGACGAAAATTAAAATGCAAAAACGATTTGAATGGAGGACTGTCGAATCGTAGTAGTAAACAGCAGTTACGAAAGACAGACTATGGGAAACGGGGAGCTCTGTCAGTTATCTCAAAAGATTTCGTTCACGGCAGTTCGCTCTTGAAAGTATATCAGGTGGTCGTGAGTGGAAGGAGTCGGGTTGATCAAGTAAACAATGGAGTTAAATGTTCAAGACATAGAATGGATTCCAAGACCAGCACAACAGTGATAACGGGATGTAGTATGCCGATGAGACATTACCATGTGAGCGAAATCATAGCAGATTTTTGAAAGAAACAGCGACGTGTACTAGAACCCAACAGCAGACAGCAATGCCGTTACAGATGTGGGCGACACTAATGACTGGGATAGACGACAGATTCAGTAGAGTGGTGCCGTTGCGAGTTCAACAGTAGGCGGTATTTCTCATCCGATATTGGGTTTGAAATCATCAATGTCGGCACCCATGAAAGAAGTGAGGATGCAGGTATCTCTGAAGACAGTGACCATTGCACCCCGAATACCTTTCGAATGGAAGTGGATCACCGAGCCAGACTGATAACAGAAGTCGTCAGTGTGATATAGTGCAAAGAGCTACATTGACCGAATGGGTAAAAGAAACAACATCGACAAGGGACGAAGAGCGGACAAGGCAGTGGATGAAGGCGTTTGATGTGGTAATAAGGTAGCCATATGTGTAGCAGAGACTACTACACGGTAGACCCAGATT
Organism: Wollemia nobilis; assembly: GCA_028583015.1. Taxonomy (NCBI): domain Eukaryota; kingdom Viridiplantae; phylum Streptophyta; class Pinopsida; order Araucariales; family Araucariaceae; genus Wollemia; species Wollemia nobilis. Next base: position 1,281,352 of record JAQPPZ010000371.1, on the reverse strand, counting down.
TGGCAATGGAGATCGTTGAGAGAACGCAGGAAGAAGCCTAGCATGTTCAAGTGTTCGAGTACATGGAGAAGAAGCAGATTAGTCAGTTTCGAATATGGTAGTCGTTACCCAGACAAGCAGCGTTCATTACAGTGTATTGTGGTTAGCTGTACTACTTGGTGTGGCAAGTGAAACCAGATGGCACGAAAAATAGGTTTGGCTCCGATTGGATGCGGTTAGCATAGAATTCAATATTATTTGAAGGATTGGGTGGCTGCAGTGAAACGCATACAGGGAAGACCTACCATTATGCGTTATAATACAAGTGGCAGACATGGCCATGACCAAGACAACAAAAATTGGATGAGGTAGACAGTTTCAAATGTCATCCGCCAGGCATAAGCAAAGAATATTGTCAAGATTTGAAAGCCCATATGTTCAATAAGAATGAACGCCCGACGTTCGTGTAAGCCATGTAACGGTTGGTCAGTCAATTGTGGCAAAAGATAGGTTACGAGTTGTAGTAGCAAGAAAGCCAAATACACTAGATGGGACAAATATAGAGACACCAAACCACAAGGTGGTTGTGACATTACTTATAAAAGCAACAATACGAGATTGAGAGGAAGGGAAGCCATTGTGGCATGTGCAGTAAAGTTATCATAACGGACAGTGAAGGTTGTAACGAAAAAGGCATTATTAAAGACTGTACATGCTGTCGGAAAGAAAACGTTACTCTACCAAGTGAAAGGGAGTCAAATCATTAAGACAAAGAGTCTTAAAAAGGGGATTGAAAATAGTTCGACGGGTTGGAAACTTTTAGAAGAAGGCAGAACGTTGTAACTGAGATTATTTTTCTGAGAGATTTTTCTTCCATTCTGCTGGGTTAGACCATTTTTCCAATGTGATGCCATAGCTATGTTTGTATTCTGTATCTTTACAAGCTCATTGAAAATCCATTTGCATGTCAATGTATTGAAATGTTGCAGGTTTTTAATACAAATTGTTTTAGTTGAATCTCTTTATGATTTTGATATATTGTATTTTCTCTAGGAGATTGCATCTAATTAGAGGTTAGATTGCGTAAGCACGGATCCCTTCAATGCTGTTTTTTCGGGTAGCAGGGTCCATGAAAGATTCTGAGTTGCAGTAATTTATTTCAATTCAGTTTTATTTTTTGTTATTTATTTTATTTTCTAACCCTATCTTCTTCCATTTTTTAATGTTGGAAAAATGAAATAAAATAATAAAAAATATATAAAATCTGGCAAAATGAAATAAAATAATAAAAGATAAATAAAATCTAAAAAATAGAGTCACGAATGCAGAGAATAAGCTCTAAAGTTTCAGATCAGTTTCGGTTCTGTTTTGCATTTTGAAATTCTGAATTCATTTATAGTATGCAGTATTTAAAAGGAATTTTGGGATTTTAGTTTCACAATTTTACATTTTGAATATTGCATTCATGTCCAAGCTGTAAATGGACTTCCTGTATGAAAATCATAATTTCTTTGACAGGAGGTAATTTATAGGGGATTTATGAGACCATTATATTGAAAGCAATAGGTTACCTTATGTTACGAAAATTATAATTTCACCAAAAGGGGTAATTAATGCGACAGTCCAAGCCCTCCATGACTCTCTTTATGAAAATCCATTTCATTAAAGATAGTTATTGATAAGACAAATCAAAGGCTATGTTTTCTGAGCAATAGTTTACTTTTTCTCCCTAAAAATCACAATTTTAGGGAAGGGATAATCAAGTTGGTATTTCATGTGCCATTATACTAAAAGGTAAATAAATCAATCTATTTTTCATGAAAATATAATTTTTGTGAATTTACAGAATATTTTAGGCCCTCCTCTCTTCTGAAAATTGATTTCGGTAAAGATAGTCATTTCTGAGGCATATCAAAGCTATTTGAACTACAAATATGGTCATTTAGATCAATGAGCAATGATAGCATGTTATAACCCGAGCATAGGCCCCTTGTTAACAATTTTTTTGCAGAGCACCGAGGTATCCCAAGCACTCATTTAATATGCATATACACACATTAAGATAAAGAGAATCTTGGAGAAGTTTTGGCTTATTTGCAAGAGAGGGTTTGCTAATAAAATCCCAACTATGAGTATGGTTTTGCACTTGGGCAAAATCACCACTCAACAGGAATGACGTTGCTTCTGAGGACTTCCAAGTACTCAAGGAAGTCATGTGTTCCACTCTAGTTTTGGCCATTCCCTATTTTAACAAGCCTTTTTCCATTGAGTGTGATGATTTGGGTGTAGGTATTGGTGTTATTTTAATGCAAGAAGGTCATCCATTAGCTTTAGGAAGCAAGCAAATTTTAGGTAAGAATTTGGAACGATCTAGCATAAATTGCTTAGCATTCATAAAACAAAGTAAACCAATTCATGTCCTCATTCTAGCACCAAATATTGAGTGATTATTTTGCCCTATTGCAACATGATCACAACAAATAGAGTATTGAATTGAAAACTCTCTCTTGTAAAAAAATTAGGTGAAATCACCTATTTCTCCAAGGTTCTGGTAAGTAAACATTTGTGAATATATGTGATTAATGAAAATTGAGACAAATAAATGTGTACCAGAATGAACTCCAACCTCCAAGTGACAGTTAACAAGGGGCCTTGAATAGTTCAAACAATGCTAAGCAATTAAAAATCTTTCAAAATGCAAAAAAATGATTTTTTTAGTGCTCTTGATATTAGTGTGATCTACCCTGAATCTGAGTTAGTAAATGACTTTTATCTTCAAATTAAAAAGTTTTAAAATTTAAAAGTGCGTGGAATGGTCCACTTCATTTTAGAATTTGTATCTTTAATGTGTGGTTCATTTTGAAGTTGGTGGATTCATTTTATTCCCTATGTTAGAATTTGGTGTTAGTAAAAGTTAGTAAGTTAGCATGTTAGCGTTCATTTACTTTATCTGCCTTAGTGTGTGTTTGGCGTTAGTAGCCCTCTTAAACTAGAATTTTATGTGAAAATTAAATTGATGTATTTGGAGGTGCAGAAATTCTGGATGAGGTCCAAAATATAAACAAATGAACCAGAAATAAAATAAGAAATTCTGGAAAATAGACCAGAATGAAATGAAAACTAAAAAAACAAAGAATAAAAAAAAATTATGGAAGGACCAAAATGTAAAATTAACAAAAATTCTGGAACTGACTAGAATAGAAAACAACAAAATGCAGAAATTTTGGAAGGACCAAAATAAAAACAATAAATGACAAAATTTTTGGAAGAATTAGAATGAAACAAACAAAATTTTTGGAATGGACCAAAATAAAAAATATGTAACTAAAGTGAATACTGAAAATTTATTCTAAATGCAGAAAACAGAAAATAAATCTAAGGTTAGTTGGAAAAAATAAAAATGACATCCAATTTTGGTTAGTAAATCTCTCCCTGCAAAACCCCAAGTTAAGAGATAGATTCTAAGACAACCTGACCTAATAGACCTGCAACACAAGCACAATCAAATTAGACTAAGTGTGAGACTCAAACAATAAAATGTATTTGCAATATATTTAACATTCACCTATTGCAACCCATTTAATGGCATAAACAAACAGATACATGCCAAAACATTGTAGAAAAGATACACAGTGAAAGCAGTAGTCTTACATATATTCTCCTTGTAGCTTTTCTCACAACTATTTCTTTTTCCAAAATGAAAGCATTGTATTTCGAAGAATTCTCTTGTTTACACATATTTCTAGCCCTGTCAATTCCACACATGTTGCCTATTGCTTTGAACGATTTCCACCATCATACACAGAACAATTCATTTAAACCATTCGATGTTTGAATTTTGCTTCCTTCGAGCATCAGTCAACACTACAAAAAATCTTTGCTCTGTTAAGCGCTGCTTTATGGGTAATTGTTAGGGTTAGGGTTTATCTTTTTTTTTTTCTGCCACATTGTGCCCCTTCTCTTTCGGCATGTAGTTGTGCATCTTGGAAGATTCTCTGCCCTTTGCATGTAGTCCTAGCTATGTTTCTGAGTGTTAGGGTTGTTGCTACAGAGTAATGCCCTCCCTATAGGCACCATTAAATGGATGCCTCATTGTTTTATTGGTGGCCATAACTCCTATTGGTGTGCTTCCATACCTGCAACCACACCCAAATTTGATTTTAGATAAACCTTTAAAACTTTAACATATAATTTAAACCTAAATTCCTAATTTTAACCACAACAACTAAAAACGTCACGTGGCTTTACTTTCCTTTTCAAATAATTTATCCTTGGATCATATTAATATAATAAAGCCATTTATGATTTACTTTATACACAATCTGAAGGCAATATTGAATATGATAAAAAAAAGGAAAACCCCTTTTCGTTTTGCATTATTGCTTTTTCTTTATTTTATTTTATTGATTTTTTTTTTGTTTTTTTATCTTAACATGTATTATATAAAATTATTATTATAGTTATTAATAATAATTATTATTATTATTATTATATATACATGAATCTAATTTTTTATTTTTATTTATTAATATATAAAGCATATACATTAATAATAATATATATTGTTTTATTATTATTATCCATTTTTTTATATTTCATTTTTTTCCAATGTCTATTTAAATTAGATTTAAATAGACATCAAATATTTGATTGATTTTATTTTGAGACATTAAAATTTAACATTAAAATTAATCTCAAACCAAGCCCTTTCCAATATATGTTGCAATATATGAGGGGAAGGTATAAGCCAAAGATGAACTTTGGAAATATGAATTGCAACCCCTAGGTGGCACCTATCAGAACATTGCAACAAAACTTATGAGAGCAACTTCAACACCAATCTCAAAGCAACCAAATCCAAGGCTCTAAAATAAAACAAGGAGGCACTCCTCTCAAGCAAATTGCATTGCACTCTCATGAATGGAACCTACGAAAGCTGCTACTCAAAACAACCAAACAAAACTCAAAAACCAAAATTTTAAAGTGGGTCCCCAGACTTTGGGGCTAGTTGTGGAGCAGCCACAATAGGCCCTTACTAAAATCTCTCAAAAACTTCATGTATGTTTAGGACTCACTGGATATTATACAAAATTTATCTGCAACTATGGCAAGATTGCAGCACCTCTCACTACTCTTACCAAAAAGGATGCTTTTATTTGGAATGACGTTGCTTCTCAGGACTTCCATGTCCTCAAGGAATTCATGTTTTCCACTCTAGTTTTGGTCATTCCTTATTTTAACGGCATTTTGTCATTGAGTATGATGCTTTGGGTGTAGGTATTAGTGCTATTTTAATGCAAGAAGGTCATCCATTAACTTTTGGAAGCAAGCAAATTTTATGTAAGAATTTGGAATGATCTACTTATGAGAACGAAATGCTAGCTATTTTACATGCCATAGGGAAATGAAGACACTATTTATGAAGCAGTAATTTCATCATTAATACTGACCATAGTAGCCTTAAGTATTTTCTAGAACAATATCTCTCATACCCTAAACAAAATAAGTGGATGACCAAACTATTGGTTTACAATTTTATCATTAAGTATAAGAAAGATAAATAAAATATGGTAGATGATGTTTTATCTTAAAAATACAAGGACGAGATGACCATCAATGCCATTCTGGGTCCTTGTTCCAAATGAATGTTACAACTTCAAAAAGAATGGTTGGATGATTTAAAAACTACTCAAATTATTCAAGTTATGAAAACATGATAATCACTGCATCCTTACTTTTCATATTCAAATGAAGTGCTTTGTAAGAAATATAACATCTATCTTCCATAGTGTTCCACTATTAAATCCATGGTTCTCCAAGAATTGCACATATCCCCTCTAGTAGGACACTCCAGATTATTGAAAACATACCAGTGAGTAAAATAATCATTTTCCTAGAAAGGATTAATATCTGATGTCAAAATATTTATGACTAAATATGAGTTATATCAATGTAACAAAGATGAAATAATTAAATCCCAAAGACTGCTACAACCCTTACCTATTATGGACCACCAATGGGAGCACATATCTATGGATTTCATTAAGGGTCTCTCCAAATCAAAGGGTAAAATAATTATATTTATGGTCATGTATTGTCTTTCCAAATATGCTCATTTTTTTGCACTATAACATCCCTACTCAACAAGTAAAGTCGCCAAGGTATTTGTTGACTCTATTTTTAAGTTAAATGGTATGCCCAAAACTATAGTGAGTCAGTATGATCCAATTTTTACTATAAACTTATGGAAGGTATTGTTTTGTCTTAGTGATACCATGTTGAATATGTCTTCTTCATATCTCCCCCAATATTATGGTCAAACAAAGATAGTTAACAAGTGTCTAGTTACTTACCTTTGTTGTTTTTATCAAGATAAGCAACATCACTGGATTCAATGGATTTTAATAGTAGAATAGTGGTATAATACTTCTTATGACTTTTACCTCAAGATGTCTCTATTCAAATATTTGTATGGTCAAAAGCCTCTAGCAATCACAAACTATATTCCAGGCTCTTACAAAGTAGCTTAGGTAGATTATTTTTTACAATAATGTCATATGATACTTAAACTTTTGAAATATAATTTAACCCAAGCATAGAATCGTATGAAATAACAACATGACTTACATCATTTGGAATGATAATTCAACATAGGATATATGGTATTTTTGCGCCTATAGCATTATAAGTAACTATCCTTGAAGATCAATTTTAATTAGAAGTTGATTCCTCAATTTTATGGGCCCCACAAAGTAGTTCGTCGCATTGGTGAAGTCGCATATCAATTGGAGATTCCACCCTCTTCTTGGATACATCCAGTTTTTCATGTATTTTATCTCAAACAAGAAATTGGTCAAAAGGTGTAGTTTCAGATAAAACTTCTATTACTGGATGAATAAGGTCGAATAACTCTTCAACCTAAGGTAATACTGTGATCCATATTACATCATCTTCAATCACACCAAATTCAAGAGTTTTTGATTAAGTGGTAGGACCTTCCAGAAGAAGATGCTACATGGGAATCAAAGAATATTTTCCAATATTTTCCATATTTGAGGATAAAGCTTTTTGAGGGGGAAGCCATGTTACAACCTCGATATAGCATATTCAACTAAATTTTCAATTGAATTATTTTTCATCAAAATCATTTATATATAGGAATAAAATTATTTGATTTAATTATAATTTATCATTTTTATCCTATTATGTATATTCGTACTAGAATCCACCCTCTTTAAGTGGCTATGAGACTTTGCCCTCTTTGAGTGGCGTAATTTGTTAATATTGGATTGATTTGATATTTCTTGCTTCACTATTCATTTTGATCACTATTAATTATTTCATGCATTGATAATTCACAATTGTTTGAAGAATTACTCTATATTTGCACTCTTACATACAATACACTTATGCATATTTACTCAACCTAAACTTGCATCCTAACTTACATGACACTTGTTCATTTCCTATATATTCATACTTCTATAAAGAGAGAAATATAAATCACACTCTAAACTATGACTCATACCTAATCTATTATTTACAAATGTACCATGAAGCTACCATGGGGTACATTAGGATTATCTAAATAATGTAATATACCTCGATACTTTTATACTATGACGATTCTCCTATCTTCGCCTATAAACCTACAAACCTACAAACTTGCACACACTATCCTACGCAATCTACAAGGTGCAACTTCAATAACACAAAACATTCACCATAAAAATACACAAAACAAACTCAAGGTGAAAATTTATGGTATTTAATAATGTGCATGTTGGTTGTATATTACAAAGGCCTCTTCCTCTTTTATACAAGCCTCTTATGCCTACAAACCTCTATCTTTCCTCCTCTTCTCTTCCCTTATTTTATTTTATGTCTGCCAACCTCTCTCCTTTCTAATTGGTTCTTCCTTTTTCTTTTCCTCTTTTTATTTCCTTTGTATACTACTCTTTCTCTTGTCATTCTCTTCCTCTTCTTGCATGAAATGCTTTTATATGTAATAGTGGCAGTTACATATGGTTAGCAATTATCTTACCAATATTTATTTGGATGCTCTTGCAATGTATTCTCACAACATCTTGTGAGGATGGAATGTTGAATTCTATTGGAAACTTCAACTGCAAAATAACAACACCCCTCAACTTTGATATATTTATAATAGTTAGAGAAAGGAGAACCAATAATTCATTTGAATTTGCTAATGATGATATTAATGTCTTAATTTAATAGGAATAACTATACACCCTTCAAATTTAAAATAAATTGTTCAAGGCTCAAATTTAATAAAGAAGAATTAGACACTTAAGAAAACTAAATTTAGTTATATAAACATATATGGAATAAATAATATAAGTCTTCACATATAATCTATGATGTCAAGACTTTAAAAATGGCCTATGGAATCTTGAGATCCTAAAGCCCACGTGAGAGTCCACCAGGTGGCCTAATTCCAACATCAAAAGAGAAATACTCCAGAAAACTATGTGTGTGTCAAACAAGGTGAATACATAGGCAAGGGTACTGCTATTTTCTAGGACTTCTTAGAAGTGTTACATGTTTTACGTAATATCCATTCACTCTCTTGGGCACAATCACTACTACTTTGTAAGACTTTTAGTGGTTTTCCTCTAAAATCTATGTAGCCACGTGAATGTTGAAGGATGTGGAATCCATTGTAGGAAATTAAAAGGATGTCTATGTAATAGGATTGTAGACGCAAAATCTTCGCTTCAAGGAAGAATGAGCATAAGAGTTTTTGCACAATAAGAACAGACCGAAGCCTGGGACTGATCCTTTGTAAGTAGAAAGAGGGAATGAATGTAAGAAGGAGGAAAGCAGGAAGTTCAGTCATATTTTGGTAAATACTCATGCCATGCAGTGACTATTCCCATGGTGAACCAATCATTGTTTGGATTTGCATTGTGTTTGTTGAGTATAAAGAATTAATAATCCATTAGATGAAAACAAAAACCTTCCACTCTTTGTAAACACAACGAAAATGTGCTACAGAACTCAATGGAAGACATGTAAGTACAATGTTGAGTATGTACTGGGGCAAAGTGAAATTGCATAAAATCAAGTAGAAATAATAAGAGAGACCTCTTTTCACAATGACATATAGTTTCATAAATATAATAAAAAACAACATCAGATCCCAAGATTATGGTCTTATAATATTTTGATAATAACACTTTGTAAAGAAGCCAACATATCTAATGACTTCCATAAGTCTTATTATCATTTGATCTAAAAGAGAAATAGAATTATTGATCGAATATACAGAACTAACGTCTTTAGAGATTCTTAGTTCACATTCATAAAAAACATACAAACTTTCATTGAAATCTTACTTCAAATAAATTTGAGTATCGAACCATAATGTTTTAAGGTATCAAAACCCTCCAAAATAAATGTTTTACTTCACATTGGTACTCCCCTCCCCTCAAAGGTGTGATTCTTTACATTTCATCCTTGCACTGATTATCGCAACTCACATGTAAGTTATCAAGCAAACAAGAGAGGTGGAAGTAAAAATTTATTAATAATAGAGCAAAGGAACTCTTTCCCTTTTCCTTCTAGAGAATTAGGAATTGGTGCAAACAATTCTAGTATCTTTACCACTTGACCATGCCCATTGGCATAAAATACAATTAATTTTCAAGGAATGGTTTAACAAAATGCAAAGATGATGTCAAATACAATTATTAAAAAAAATGGATATTTCTATAAAGTAATGTCAACATATTAACTTTAAAAAATATAATGTTTTCTGCTTTTTAAGATAGTTAAGTTTTGTTTAGTTGTTATATAAGTTAATTAAATTTTGATCAAGTTTGTTAAAAATCTAAGTTAGTATAACCTTTTATTATATGTTAAAAGTTGTATCAATTTATTTTTTACATTGTTTTATAATTTTACACCTATTTCAACCAAAACACATTTTTTATGAGTAGAACAACAAAAACATATAAATTTATGTTTTAAAATTAATATAAATCTTTTTTTTTTTTTTTTTTTTTGAATTTGGACTCTACAAGGTAATTTAAATTTTGATTAAGTTAAGAATTTGAGTTAGAATATGTTAAAAGTTGGATCAATTTATTTGTTACACTTTTTTATAATTTTACTTCTATTTCAACCAAAACACATTTGTTATAAGTAAAACAACAAAAACATATAAATTTATATTTTAAAATTAATATAAATTTTTTATTTTTATTTTAATTTAGATTAGCATATCAAGAATTGTATCAGTTTATTTATTATAACTTTTAAAATTTTATATTAGTTCAACCAAAACAGAACAACAAAACATATAATTTTATATGTAAAAATTTACGTATATATTTTTAAATAATATTTTATTATTATAATAAGAAAATCATATAAACTTAAAATTGAGTAAAATGTTCGTTCAATATTATAACTGTTTTAGAGTATCTATTATTAGATCAGAGTTACACAGAAAAGTAAATAACCCATCACCGCGCAATACAATCATACTCACTTTAGCATTCAATTTTCCTTGCCTCATTATATACTTTTTATTATACTATACAATTATAGTGATTTAAACATTCAATTTTTTTCTTTCAAGGAATCTGTAGTTACAAGTTTCTTTTTATGTTTCTAAAGAAGCATCCTTACATTTTTTATTGAAACCTTTTGCAAGCTCTTATAAAAGCCAATCCAATCCTTATTTTATTACATTAAAAGTAATTATACACCATATCAAATTTAATAAATAAAACACTCATCTAATAAAGAAAACACATCAATTTTGTATATAATCCCAAAACAACTCAAGAAAGAGAAATCAGATGTTCCAATACCAACAAAAAAAGAAAATTATTCCAATACCAACAACAAAAGAAAATTATTCCAGAAAACAATCTGCTCGTTATCCAGACTTGAATCCATAGGCAAGGGTAGATTCCCTTCTAATTTCCAGGACTTCTCAAAAGAATCGTACGTTTATACATTGTATTCATTCTCTCTGTTGTCCACAATCACTACTACTTTGTAAGACTCTTTGTGGTTTCCCTCTACAATGTATGTAGCCGCGTGTTTCTTGAAGGATGTGGGATCCATTGCAGGAAATTTTAAAAGACGTCTGCATAATAGGATTGTAGACGCAGAATCTCCACTCCAAGGAAGAACGAGCAGAAACGTTTTTGCGCAATAAGAAAAGACCGAGGGCTGATTCTTTTTTAGTGCAAAGAAGGGGTAAATGCCCCAACTTGAAACATATCAAATGTAATAAATAAAACACTCAAGAAAACACATAAAATTTCTATGTAATCCCAAAACAACTCAAGAAACTGTTAAGATCCTGCTATAAAATAAACTCAAATAACACACTCTCACACAATTGCTTGGAAATAACTCACATAAACATCACATTAATATAACAGAAATTTGCATAAAGAACAATCTCACAATAGAAGCGAATCGCCAGGCCTCTTCGAGGGGGCAACCTCCTTCAATACTTCATTAATTTTGCAAAAGATGGTTACATTGGTGCCTTTTCGGGTATTTAAGGAGTTTCTTTCCAAGGTTGGCTTACATGCAAAATGCCACCTGGATTACATGCATAATGCCACCCGAATTACATGCATAGTGCCACTTTGAATTACATGCACAATGCCACTCGAATTACATGCACAATGCCACACGAATTACATGCACAATGCCACCTATCTACCACGTGTTACATAAAAAGGGTGTCATTTGTCATAGGCACTACCTAAGCTAAAACTTAGAACATTACAAAATATTAATCATGGGTACTACCCACGTTCACTAGGAATTATTACAAAAGGGGAGTTATTACATTAAGGGTTAGGATGAGATCCTAACATGCCCTTCTCCTTAAAGGAGCTTTGTCCTCAAAGCTGAAAATGAGGAAACTGTTGCTGGAGTTGATGGAGAGACTCCCATGTAGCATCCTCAGGTTGAAGTCCACGCCACTGAACCAGGACCTCTGTGATGGTACGGTTGCGCAGAGTGCGAGTTCGACGATCCAGCAGCTGTTCCGATGCAAGTAAGATGGAGCCTTCTTCATCCAATTCAGGGAGTGTTGATTGAACCTATACCTTTGTGCCCATAACTTTCTTGAGAAGGGAAACATGAAAAACAGGGTGGATCTTGGAAGTGGGGGGGAGAGCCAATTTGTAAGTTGTTGGACCAATCCGTTGCAGAACCTGATAAGGACCATAGAATTTTGGAGCAAACTTTTGACACCTGCAGAGTTGTAGGGATGATTGTTTGTATCGCTGCAAGCGAAGGAAGACCATATCACCCACATCAAAACTACGCTCAGAACGATGCTGATCAGCTTGTTGGCGCATCCGATTCTGGGCCATGTTCAAATTTTGCTTGAGTTGGCGGAGGACCTCGGTGTGTTGACTCAGAGCATTGTCGACGGCCTGGACCTTGGAGCTACCCGAAATGTAGGAGGAAGGCGTGAGTGGAGGGCGCCCGTAAACTGCCTCAAATGGTGTGAGTTTGGTGGCGGTATGATAGGAAGTGTTGTACCACCATTCAGCCAAAGAAAGCCATTTTGCCCAATGAGTAGGATGATCAGAGGCAAAGCAGCGAAGGTAGGTTTCCAATCATTTATTAACAACCTCTGTTTGACCATCCGTTTGCGAATGGTAGGCTGAACTCATTTTGAGCTGAGTCCCCTGCAACTTAAACAACTCTTGCCAAAAATTGCTAGTAAAGGTGGGATCACGATCAGATACAATGGAGGCGGGCATGCCATGAAGGCGAAATATGGAGTCAAGAAAAGTTTGGGCAATAGTGGATGTTGTGTAAGGATGGGTTAGGGCACAAAAGTGAGCATACTTTGAAAGGCGGTCCACTACCACAAAAATAACGGACTTGCCTCCAGATTTAGGTAGCCCTTCTATGAAGTCCATGGAGATGTCAGTCCACACCTGATCTGGTATCGGCAATGGTTTAAGAGTTCCTGGGAAGTGCACTGTTTCTCCTTTCATCCGTTGACAAGGGTCGCAATCCGCTACAAAGGAGCGAATGTCCTGTTTCATGCCTTTCCAAAAGAAGGTGCGCTTGAGTCGTTCATATGTTTTTAGGAACCCTGAATGGCCAGAAGATGGAGTAGCATGTGATTCCTTCATGAGGAGTTCTCGAAGTTGGGACTTAGGAGGAAGAACCAGACGTTGATGGTAATGCAGATCTTGGCCATCCCAACTATATCTTGGTGTAGACTCTGGATCATCCCTAAGTGAAACAACCAGGTCTTTCAAATCTGCATCCTGAAGTATTTCCTGACATAAGGTCTCAATCCATTGGGGCAATGGTGCAGAGATGGCACACAGCATACTAAGGGCCTCAAATTGGCGAGAGAGAGCATCTGCCACAAGATTTTCCTTCCCTTTTTTGTACGTGATGTCATAATCATAGCCCATGAGTTTTGATACCCACTTTTGTTGCTCAGGAGTGGCAACTCGTTGTTCTAGAAAGTATTTAAGGCTCTGGTGGTCAGTTTTGATGGAGAAATGGCGCCCAATGAGGTAAGGCCGCCAATGTAGGACTGCATGCAATATTGCCAACATTTCCTTAGCATATGTGGATTTTCCCAGATTGCGATCAGATAGGGCTTTGCTGGTAAAAGCCAAAGGGCGTCCTTCTTGCATCAATACTGCCCCAATACCACGACCAGAAGCGTCACTTTCAATGACAATTTTTTTTGAGAAGTCTGGCATGGCTAAAACCGGAGTGGTGGTCATGGCATGTTTGAGGTCCAAGAATGCTTGCTCAGCCGGCCTTGTCCACATAAAAGAATCCTTCTTCAACATGGAGGTGATGGGGGCGGCTATCTTTCCATAATTGTAGACAAATTTACGGTAATATCCTGTAAGCCCTAAAAATCCTCGAAGTCCCTTGAGTGTGCGAGGTTTTGGCCATTCTTGGACTGCTTGGATCTTCTTAGGGTCAACCTTGACACCATCCTTTGAGACAATGTGTCCCAGATATTCTACTTCAGTCAAACCAAAGGAGCACTTGGACCTTTTTGCAAACAATTTATGGTCGACCAGTAGTTGGAGAGTTTGATCTACATGATTGAGATGCTCTTCCCATGTGTGACTGTAAATCAAGATGTCATCGAAGAACACAAGGATGAACTTCCACAAGAAGGGGCGAAAGATGTTGTTCATCAGGCTTTGGAATGTGGAAGGAGCATTTGTGAGACCAAATGGCATTACCAAGAATTCATAATGACCTTCATGAGTGCGAAAGCGGTTTTAGGAATATCTTCATCCCTAAGACGGATCTGATGGTACCCAGAGCGAAGGTCTAGCTTGGTGAAGTACATGGTCCCATGTAATTCATCTAGTAATTCATCAACCACGGGGATAGGAAATTTATCCTTGACCGTTATCTTGTTGAGCTCTCGGTAGTCAATACACAATCGCCAAGAGCCATCCTTCTTGAGGACCAGTAAGATTGGTGCAGAGTAGGGACTAGTACTAGGCCGAATGACACCCGCCTTGAGTAATTCCTATATCATCTTCTCAATCTCTGACTTCATGGCATGGGGGTATCTGTACGGGTGGATATTGGGAGGTGTACTATCTGGCAATAATGGAATGGCATGGTCATGAGAGCGATGCGGTGGTAGTGTGATTGGTTCGGAAAATATGGCCTCATGTTTGTGGAGAACCTGTTGCATGTCTGGTGGAATTTCACCCATTGGGGATGTGGATGGTTGGATGGAGAATAGTTGTGCAATGACCCCACGTGATGATTTCTTTAGCAATTTCTCCATGTCGTTTGAACTGATAATTTGAGGTGTTCCTGCTGGGGAGCCCTTGATGATGTGTGTTTGGCCATTCTGGGAGAACTGCATCCAAAGTTTAGCAAAGTTCCAAGCGATAGTGCCCGGTGTACTCAACCATTGAGATCCCAAAACAATATCACATCCACCCAACTGGAGGGCAAACATGTCCTGCTTGAGTGCATAGTCCCCTATCTGGATTTTAACATTGTGACACTTTCCCTTACAAGGTAATGTTCCCCCGTTGGCTACCATGACCTCAAAGGAGTTACAAGTGTGGATATAGCAATTTGCCCACTGAGCAACTCTAGGGTCAATAAAGTTGTGTGTGCTTCTTGAGTCCAAAAGGATGGAAATACGTTGGCCCTTGAAAAATCTTATAACCTTCATGGTTTGAGGGGTAGTAATGCCTGCAAGGGCATGGACTGTAATTGTTGTTTCAGGTTCCTGTTTCACTTCTTCTTGTGGAGGAGGTGTTTCTAGAGGGTCCTCATCCTTATCACTCTCATCAGAGGTATCAGGTTCTTCAACATCGATCAGGAACAATTTTTTGTGTGCACACTTATGCCCTTTGAAAAACTTTTCATCATAATTATAGCATAATCCTTGGGCACGACGTGCATCCATCTCTTCGGTGGTGAGGCGCTTTGGTGCAGCAGGTTTATTATCAACTGGGTTTTGGGCTCTAGGAGGAAATGAAGGTCTATTTTGCAGAAACTTTGATGGGCGTCTTTGGGCAGAGAGTTTAGATTCGGCCAGACGGGCCAAACTGATAGCTTCCATCATAGTTCATGGTTTCAAAATTTTGACTTTTTCTTGGAGTTCCATCTTCAACCCACTGATATAACAACTCTGAAAGAACCCTTCACTCAATCCTCTTGTTCGATTGGCCAATTTTTCAAATTGAGCTTGGTACTCTCGAACTGACCCTGTTTTTTGTAGTTTGGATAAGGCTCCTGTGAAGTCCTCAAACTCACTAGGACCAAATCGAGTGAGTATTTGGGATTCAAAATCCTCCCAAGAGATATTTGGGTAGGTAAGACGCAACCATTGAAACCAGTGTAGAGCCTCAGATTCCAAGTTAAAGGAAGCCATCTGGACTCGATGAAATCCTGGTACATTATGAAGTCGAAAGAATTGGTCAACCCGACATAGCCACCCATCAACATCCTTCCCACTGAATTTGGGAAAGTCCAACTTGGGCATTCTGAAGGGTGTATCATGGTCACGATTCCTTGTAGAACTCTCAGCTTGGTATTCTTATTTGGGTGGTTCTCTTCTCAGTTTGCTGTCCACTTCTATCAATGCTTCTTCTAAGCGATTGCTAGTGGCCTCATGCTCTAGGCGAAGACCTTGGACTTCTTCCCTTATGGAGTGAAAAGCCGAG
Source organism: Wollemia nobilis (assembly GCA_028583015.1). NCBI lineage: Eukaryota > Viridiplantae > Streptophyta > Pinopsida > Araucariales > Araucariaceae > Wollemia > Wollemia nobilis. The sequence goes on along the minus strand of JAQPPZ010000371.1, from coordinate 1,265,174 downwards.
TTCAAGTTCTCAATGGCTTTTGTTAGGGAATCCAAGTGTTCTAGTTCTTTCTCGGTGTCCACGAGTACCCCGGGCCATTTTTTGACCTTTTGTGACCGGTTATTAAAAATAGAATTGAATTTTTTGACTTACTATTTTTAGTAAATGCCCAAAAAAGTGCTTGGGTGCTATATATCAAAATTATCAGCAGGAGGAGGTGGTCACAATGAGCTATATCTCTTAACACTACTTTTTGGCACCCCAGACTTTTTTTTTTTTTTTTAATCTCCTATTTTGCTGAGTCTAACGGTGTTTACAGATTCTGATTCTGAGCTACTGAGCAAAATTTGGGTACTGGAGCACTATCTAAAACTGGTCGTGTTTCACACTCAAGATTCTCTATATTTTGCGGGTGACTGATATGACAGTTCGTTCGACTCGAAGACCGTGAATTCCGCCTTGACTGTGTCTTGACCTCTCCGACTTTGACCGACTCGATTGTGGATTGCCACTGTAAATTTGACTATTACTCTCCAGAATTTCAACTTAAGTGTCACCCTCATGGCTTATCCCAAATGCATGTCCCTTTTGTTATTTTTTTGGTAGAGGACTCCTTTCTCATATGCTCACTTTTGAAATGCAGGTTTACGAATTGGGGTGTTTGGATTCTTATTTTGATTTTTATTTTTGTATTTTTTACAGGTTGCAGTTTTAACAAAACCAAGGAATGCTAAGTATAGGAGTATGTACCACACATAGGCCCTCTAATATACCGACAGTGACGAACAATAGTGCTCGGACCAATATTTCAGGCCACTACTCAAGGAGGATTCCACACATACTCTTGAGCACACTACCTGCCTCTCTGACAATACGGGAGGGTAATCGTCCAGGATGTTGTGTCCCATAGACTATGAGTAATACAAGGCCGAAGAGCTTCCTAATGGCTAAAAGTTTGTTTAATCCTAGATGGTCTCCCGATATACCCGAAGATACGTGGGAGCTCAAGTCCGTGCGCGAGTTCTGTCTGAGGCCTGGGTATTGGAGCCTGATCGCCCCTCACTTCACTAGACGCTTTATGGGCTATCTAGCTTAGCCAATAACGATAGATCCTTCGCGATATTTTAAAACCCCCGGTATAGGGTTTCTACCTACTCAACTAATAATATATTTTTTTGTTTTTGGTCTGGAAAAAAAAAACACTATATTTTTTTTTTTTTTTTTAATAAGGAAAAACGGAATGGAAAAAACACACGGAATTTATACCTAACAGGCGGATTGGATGGCAAGAATCGTTGCAGTTGCAGCAGAACTTGGCCCTGGAAAGTGCTTTGATACCACTTGTTAAGATCTTGCTATAAAATAAACTCAAATAACACACTCTCACACAATTGCTTGGAAATAACTCACATAAACATCACATTAATATAACAGAAATTTGCATAAAGAACAATCTCACAATAGAACTGAATCGCAGGCCTCTTCGAGGGGGCAACCTCCTTCAATACTTCATTAATTTTGCAAAATATGGTTACATTGGTGCTTTTTCGGGTATTTAAGGAGTTTCCTTCCAAGGTTGGCTTACATGCAAAATGCCACCTGGATTACATGCATAATGCCACCCGAATTACATGCATAGTGCCACTTTGAATTACATGCACAATGCCACTCGAATTACATGCACAATGCCACTCGAATTACATGCACAATGCCACACGAATTACATGCACAATTCCACCTATCTACCATGTGTTACATAAAAAGGGTGCCATTTGTCATAGGCACTACCTAAGCTAAAACTTAGAACATTACAAAATATTAATCATGGGTACTACCCACGTTCACTAGGAATTATTACAAAAGGGGAGTTATTACATTAAGGGTTAGGATGAGATCCTAACAGAAACAGATATCCGATAGAAAATCCATTGGTAAAACAAAATATGGGTTAATGCCCCAACTTGAAACATGGATTGGGGTCGAAGGCGAAACTAATCTGGTTCTGATCTCCATATGTTGTTGTGGGACATCTGGGAAGGAAATCCCAAAGACCCATCACATAAATCATACACAATTACATCAAGACTATTGGAAATATTAAATCCAACCTCGCACCTATAAGAGCTTCGGCGTGAAGCACTTCCGAAATGACTTCGTAAAATACTTCGCTACGAAGCACTTTCAACTTGCCCCCCGAAGTAGAATTCAGTCAAAGTGGAAATCAGCCGAAGCATAACTCAGGTGCGCGAGATCGGGACATTAATTGTCCAAGCGTGCGAGTAGCTGGGGCGTTCGGCGATTGGACAGGAACCTTACAGTTGCATTTATTTCTTGTCAGTCGGCCGGTGAAATTTCTCCCACCTTGTCCTCTTCCCCCGCCTATAAATACTGGGCCATTTTGTCGTCTTGTAAGGAGTTTTTAAGTGAGGAGGAAGGAGTTCGAGCAGAAGAAGTAGCAGAGGCGCAGAGCAGCAGCAAATCCAGAGTCTCAATCAGCAGAGTCGTAGAAGGGCAGAACCTGCAGCCGCTTGCAGTCGAAGTGTGGAGAAGCAGACTCCAAGTAGTCAGTGGTTATCCTGCAGATTTCGATCTTGCAAAAGATTGTATTTGCTTCAGAAGGAAGCTTTGTAATCCGGCTTTATAGTGAATATACAAAGTATTTGTTTCGCTATTCGGGTCTCTGTGTATCATCCTGTTTGCCGATATTCATCAGCTAGGGTTTTCCCCGAAGCGGTAAAACATCATTCGATCCAGAAGGGATCCAGTTTGTCAGTGCCGAAGCACAGTGCGAGACTTAGTCTCCCTAAAGTGGAACCAGCATCCACATCCCGAAGTTGCTGAAGAGCTATAGAGCTTCGCAGCTTTCCTACCCGAAGAACTCATTTCGGCACATATTTTCCCCGAAGTGATTTCACTTCGGCAGCTTCTCCCCCGAAGCATTTACTTCGGCAGATCAATCCCCGAAGTAGTATTACTTCAGCAAGATATTCCCCGAAGTAGTTACTTTGGGCGAATTTTTCTCGAACCATTTTCGAAGCTCCTCCCGAAGTTGAAATCTGTGCTTCCCCAAAGTAGAAATACTTCGGCAATTTATTCCCCGAAGTATTTACTTCGGGAGACTTTCCCCCGAACCTCCTCCCTCGCATAAAAATTTGTGAAGTATTTCCGTGACGTGATTTTAATCATGATTTAAATTCTTTTATTTCCATCAAATTGGTATCAGAGTCATGTTGCCGTGACACGGAGATAGAAGCATGGCTTTTGAGAGAAACTCGCTATAGTTGCAGATCCCGCGATTTAACGGCAAGAACTACGATTACTGGAGCATCCAGATGAAGATCCTCTTCGGGTCTCAGGATTTGTGGGACTTGGTCTAGAAGATCTTCTGAAGAAGAATCGAAAGAAAGATCAGAAAGCCCTATTTTATATTATGCAAGCGATTGAGGAGACAATCTTCCCACGGATTGCATCAGCCACAAAGGCCAAGCAGGCCTAGGATATTCTGGCCAGTTCGTACCAGGGCACCAACAAAGTGAAGTTGGTAAAATTGTAGATGCTCAGAAGGCAGTTCGAGAACCTGTAGATGAGCGAGTCAGAGTCAATGAGCGACTTCTTCACCCGAACGACAGATGTCATCAACCAGATGCGGTTGAATGGTGAAATTGTGCAGAATCAAAGGATTGTGAAGAAAATTATGCGAAGTCTACCAACGAAGTTCGACTCTATGGTAATTGCAATTAAGGAGTCAAGGGATTTGATGATCCTCTCTATGGATGAACTGATGGGTTCCCTACAAACACATGAGTAGAGGCTGAGCCGCTCAACTCAGTCCTCTTTGGAGCAAGCATTCAAAGCACAAGTCTCAGTCCGAGATAGCGGCAAACAAGACTCCCACCACAATGCTTCTAGTTCTCAAGGAGGAAGAGGCAAAAGCAGACATGGGAGAAGTAACAAGCAAGGAGGGAGGTCAAACCCTCATGACAGTGAGCCCAGTTGCAACTTTCATCACCAAGGAGGAAGAGGCACTGGCAAATATCAGCAAAGTAGCTCTCAGCAGAAGAAAGACATGTCAAAGGTCCAATGCCACTACTACAATAAGTTCGGCCATTATGCCTCATAATGCAAGAAGAAGATGGCGAACGAGAATTAACAGCAAGCCCATTATACGGAGGAAACCAGAAATGCGGCAGGAGGAAATATGCTGTTAACTTGCAGTGTTGAGGAGGAGAGCAAGAAGAACATTTGGTATCTTAATAGTGGGTCCAGCAACCACATGACCAGGAACAGAGAGATGTTCTCACAGTTGTATGAAACAGTCCAATCCGAAGTCAATATGGGGAACAACAGCAAAGTTCCCGTGATGGGGAAAGGAAAAATCTCCATCCGCACCCGGCACGGTGAAAGAAAAATAATTTAGAATGTTTATTATGTGCCTGGGTTGAAGCACAATCTACTGAGTTTTGGACAACTTCTACAAAATGGACACACTATTCAGTTTAAATATGGTGTCTGTTCCATCAGAGACAAAGTGCATGGACAAATCACAACCGTGTCCATGACAAAAAATAAGATGTTTTCACTGTAGATTTAGAATGAATTAGTGATGTCTCTGAGTGCAGTTGTGAATGATGCTACTTGGCTGTGGCATCTCAGATTCGGTCACCTGAACTTTGAACTTGCTGCACAGGAAGCAGATGGTGAAGGGTTTACCCCTTATTGAGCAACCAAACCAATTTTGTGAAGGTTGCCTAGTCGGCAAGCAGCACAGGGACGCATTCCTTGTAGGACAATCTTGGAGAGCATCACGGCCATTGGAGCTGGTGCACTCAGACATTTGTGGTCCCATGCAGACCACCTCATATGCCGGCAACAAATTGTTCCTGATTTTCATTGATGACTTCAACCGAAAGACCTAGATTTATCCCATCAAGCTGAATTCAGAGGCATTTGGGAAGTTCAAGGAGTTCAAGGCTTTGGTTGAGAAACAGAGCGGGTATTTTGTCAAGACTCTCAGAACTGATGGAAGTGGAGAATACATCTCCAATGAATTCCACAACTTCGCAAGCGAGCATGGAATTCGCGAGGCGGTTCATCGCCAAATACACACCACAACAGAATGGTGTAGCTGAGAGAAAGAACAGAACAATCATGGAGATGGCACGGAGCATGCTGAATACAAAGAGTTTGCCACATGAGTTCTAGGCAGAAGCTGTAATTTTTGCAGTTTATCTGTTGAACCAATGTCCCACCAAGAGTGTGAGGGAAAAAATTCTAGAGGAAGCCTGGAGCAATCTGAAGCCAAGTGTGGCTCATTTGCGAGTTTTTGGGTGCATTGCATATGCACATGTTCCAGATGAGAAAATGCAGAAGCTGGATGACAAAGCTGAAAGATGCATCTTCATAGGATACAACGAACTAGTAAAGGCGTACAGGCTATACAATCCTATGACAAAGAAACTTTTCATCAGCCGAGATGTGAAGTTCTTAGAGGATGAAGCTTGGAACTGGAAATTAGAGACTGGTCAGCCTGAACCAGTAGTTGTTGAACCTGTTATCTTGGAGGAAGACAGTGTATAGCCACCTATACCTTCAAGCAGCAATAGTGGTGCCAGCAGCAGCACAACCACATCATCCCGATCACCTTCACTTGCAAGCAAAATTCAAAATCTGAGAACACCTGCGAAGACTCGGAGCTTGCAAGATATTTATGAGGTAACTCATAATCAGATGGATGAAGATTATTCTGACTTTGCCCTATTTATAGAGTGTGATCCAGTGGATTTTGAAGAGGCAAGTCAGAATCGCAAATGGGTGAATGTTATGGATGAGGAGATAACAACCATAGAGAAGAATGAGACATGGCAGCTGATAGATCTTCGAGCAGGAAAGAAGACCATTGGGGTGAAGTGGGTGTATAAGACAAAGTTCAACGCCCAAGGAGAAGTTGACAAGCATAAATCCATATTAGTGGCGAAAGGCTACAAGCAGAAGTCAAGAGTTGACTATCATGAGATGTACGCACCTGCAGCCCGACTCGACACAGTCAGGATGATTCTGGGACTTGCAGCTCAAAAGGGATGGAGCATGTACCAGATGGATGTCAAGTCTGCCTTCTTGAATGGAGTGTTGGAAGAAGAGGTCTACATAGACCAGCCACCCGGTTATGAAATACAAGGACAAGAAGTCAAGGTCCTGAAGCTAAAGAAGGCCCTGTATGGGTTGAAGCAAGCACCCTGGGCATGGTACAATCGTATTGATGGCTATTTTTAGGAGAATGGGTTTCAAAAATGCCCATATGAGCACACCCTGTACCTGAAGACAAACACAGAGGATGAAATGATAATCGTTTGTTTGTATGTAGACGATCTCATATATACTGGCAATAGCAGCAGTCTATTTGCATAGTTCAAAACAGCCATGAAGTCCGAGTTTGAAATGACAGACATGGGGCTGATGAAATATTTTCTTGGTATTGAAGTTGACCAATCAGCAGATGGCATCTTCATTTCTTAGGGCAAGTATGCAAAGGATGTCCTGAAGCAGTTTAAGATGGAGGACAGCAAGCCTGCCATCACTCCGGCAGCCACTAGCGTCAAGTTGAGCAAGACTGACAACAACAGAAGTGTTGACCCAACTCTCTATAAAAGTTTAGTTGGAAGCCTGATGTACTTGATTGCAACCAGGCCAGATTTGATGTACGTCGTGAGTTTAATCAGTCGATTCATGGAGTTGCCCAAAGACACTCACTAGCAAAGAGGGAAGAGAATCCTGCGATATGTCAATGGCACGAGAAACCACGGACTCCACTATACCAAAAAGGACCAGTTGGAGTTAATTGGCTACACCGACAGCGATTGGGCTGGTAGCATAGATGATAGGAAGAGCATTTTGGGATATGCCTTCCATTTTGGATCCGAAGTTGTCTCTTGGTCTTCAAAGAAGCAGCCAATTGTGGCTCTATCTACAGCAGAGGCAGAGTATGTTGCTGCCACCTCAGCAGGCTGCCAGGCAGTCTGGCTGAGAAGAGTTCTGAGTGAACTATAGCATCCGTCGGAAGCAGCACCAACAATATTTTGTGACAATAACTTTGCGATCGCGCTCTCAAATGACCCAATCTTCCATGGCCGGACGAAGCACATTGATATCCGGTACCATTTCATCAGAGAGCTGATGAAATTCGGTGAAGTACAGTTGCAGTTCTGCAGGTCGAAGGAGCAACTAGCCGACATCTTTACAAAACCCCTAAAGGAGGAAGACTTCGCCAGATTACGAGAAATGTTGGGTGTTAGAGAACTTGCAAAGTTTGATTTAAAGGAGGGTGTTGGAAATATTAAATCCAACCTCGCACCCATAAGAGCTTCGGCGCGAAGCACTTCCGAAATGACTTCGGAAAATGCTTCGCTACGAAGCACTTTCAGCTTGCCCCCCGAAGCAGAATTCAGCCGAAGTGGAAATCAGCCGAAGCATAACTCAGGCACACAGATCGGGACATTAATTGTCCAAGCGTGCGAGTAGTTGGGGCGTTCGGCGATTGGACAAGAACCTTACTTTTGCATTTATTTCTTGTCAGTCGGCCGGTGAAATTTCTCCCGCCTTGTCCTCTTCCCCCGCCTATAAATACTGGGCCATTTTGTCATTTTGTAAGGAGTTTTTAAGTGAGGAGGAAGGAGTTCGAGCAGAAGAAGCAGCAAAGACACAGAGCAGCCGCAGAGCCAGAGTCTCGACCAGCAGAGTCGTAGAAGGGCAGAACCTGCAGCCGCTTGCAGTCGAAGTGTGGAGCAGCAGACTCTAAGTAGTTAGTGTTTATCCTGCAGATTTCGATCTTGCAGAAGATTGTATTTGCTTCAGAAGGAAGCTTTGTAATCCGGATTTATAGTGAATATACAAAGTATTTGTTTCGCCATCCGGGTCTCTGTGTATCATCCTCTTTGCTGATATTCATCAGTTAGGGTTTTCCCCGAAGCGATAAAACATCATTCGATCCAGAAGGGATCCAGTTTGTCAGTGCCGAAGCACAGTGCGAGACTTAGTCTCCCCGAAGTGGAACCAGCATCCACTTCCCGAAGTTGCCGAAGAGCTGCAGAGCTTCGCAGCTTTCCTGCCCGAAGAACTCATTTCGGCACATATTTTCCCCGAAGTGATTTCACTTCGGCAGCTTCTCCCCCGAAGCATTTACTTCGGCAGATTTATCCCCGAAGTAGTTTTACTTCGGCAAGATATTCCCCGAAGTAGTTACTTCGGGCGAATTTTTCCTGAACCATTTTCAAAGCTCCTCCCGAAGTTGAAAGCTGTGCCTACCCGAAGTTGAAATACTTCGGCAATTTATTCCCCGTAAAAATTTGCGAAGCATTTCCGCGACGCGATTTTAATCGCGATTTAAATTCATTTATTTCCCTCAAAGACTAGTACGCCTTATTTTGAAGCACAAATAACCCTCTGCCCCTATGCATTCACAGCGACGGAAACATTGAACCATTGAAGAAGGCATCCCAAGCTAGAGCCATCCAGACGTTCCACTAGCAACAAGAAAAGACGATTATTCCAGAAAAGTATCTTCCCGTTAACCAGCCTTGAATTGATAGGCAAGCGTAGATTCCCTGCTAATTTCCAGGAACACTCAAAAGAATCGTACATTTCTACATTGTATTCATTCCCTCTGTTGTGCACAATCATTAATACTTTGTAAGACTCTTTGTGGTTTCCCTCTACAATGCATGTAGCCACGTGATTGTTGAAGGATGCGGGATCCATTGAAGAAAATTCAAAAGAAGTCTGTGTAATTGCACAATAAGAACAGACCGAGGCGTGGGGCTGATCCTTTATAAGTGGAAAGAGGGATTGAATGGGAGTAAAGCGGAATGTTCAACCATGTTTTGGTGCAGAAGACGTACGCCGCACAATGCCTATACCCATGGAAAACCAGCCACTGTTCGTATTTACGTTGTGGCTGTTGAGTCCAAAGAGTTAAGAATTGGAAAGACGACAACATAACATTCCACTCTTTGCAGACACGACGAAAACGCGCTACAGAATTCAATGGAAGACATGCAAGTACGGTCTCGAGGATGTGCTCGGGCAAAGCGGAAAGACATTCAGAGGCCATTTTCGTGGGATAAGAAAGCAGGCTTGACTATACTAAATCAACAAGAGAGAGGATGTTTATTTCGAATTAATACCGTTCCGTTGTAAAATTGCTTTGACATGCAGACGGTGTAGTTGTGAAATTGCTATGAGATCATGGGTTTATTTAAAAAGGATAAGTAATCGAGTGTCAAGGTCGATTGGTAGTCCAGTATTTGACCGTTTCAATTCGAAACGGTTAAGATTCTATTGAAAAACTAAGATTTACAAAAATTCTTAAAAAGCTTAATTTTAAAAATAATTTTTAATATTTACTAAACATTTTAAAATTATTTAAAAATATAAATTAACAAAATAAATTTTAATATTTAAAATTATATTATATAAAACCCCTTCAAATACAAAACCCCTTCCCCTTCGAATACTTGCTAATTAGAAGAAACCAAATTTAAATCCGATTGTATGCATACCCAAACATGTTGCAAATCTACTTGAAAAGCTATGTACCCACCACATCAAATGGTCATCAGAGAGGATCGTAAAAAGGTCACCTGTTGACAAGATTGAAATGACATTTAATTCCTAAGGTCCCTAAATCGGCTTTGTTTATCTTCATGTGATCTTCTTTGTAATGGATTACATTAAGAGTATATCTTTCATTTCATGCATTTTGATATTTTTATTTTTTATTTTTATGTAAAAGTATTATATTAAAAAATTAATTGAATATATTTATATAAATAAAAAGTGAATGAACATGTTACGTAGTTAACATTATCAATTGAAAGATCATCCTTATCAAAACAAAGCGGGAATTCAAGCAAACAATTTATAGCTAATCAACACTGCCTTTCATAATTGATGGCCAACAGAACTAACTAATTACATATATGATGAGGCTCTATTATATGGGTTAAGCCACCCCTAGGACTGATATCTACCCAACATTGGCTTGAAGAGACTTTGGAACTGAGTCCCTTCCCTAATCAAAAGTGCTAGGAATATACTCCTAGTTATAAACAAATGGTTCTTTGCTGGCAGCAATCATCGAAGCTCCTAAATTATCACAAACATCAAATTGAGGAGTTGGTGGAGGGGGGAGGGGAGAGAGGAATAATCAAGTAGCCACAACCATCCCTATAAGGACCTTAAACTAGGATAAGAGTGTAGTTTAGGAGTGAGTGACACTATTGTCTAGATCTAGATCAGCTTCAAGGAGTATTCTGATTAAAAAGGAACCCGATTGATTATGCACGACACACTCCCTCATTGATCAATAAGCTCCTAAATATGAGTGAGCTCCATGACCATCTTGTTGTCTTGAACTGTAATATGAAAATAGAAAAATGAAATAATATTAGACTTATGAAAAGCAAAGATGTTCAAAGAGGAAGAACACTTACCAAAGATACAATCATTTCTAACTCTCCATATGTTGAACATGGTTGCCATATGAAACAAGTGCCACACTTCAAAGAAAATAGCTAGCAAGGGCGAGGGGTCTCCCAAAATGATATGCTTCCACTCAAATGTAGTGAAGGAATGGGGTACAAAAAATTGAAAAAAGCCACTCCCAAAGGAAATGACCATGAGCATGAACCCAAAAAAGATAGACAAAGTCTTCAGATTGAAGATAAAAAGGGCAAGAAGGATTAGGGATGCCTAAATTTTTGAGACGCTCCCCAACATGAAGCCCTTGGTGCAAAAGACTCTATGAAAAATAGGAAAGTCTAGGATATAAGAAAAGATACCGAGTAGTCTAGAACCTATGCATCGAAACAGGTCGAGGAGAGGAGACCTTCCACCATTGATTGAGTTTATCAATCATGAGGAGTCAAGGAGAGAGTCATCCATACCCCATTTGAGTCTTCTAGTTTCGAAGCAGAGTGTCTGGATACCACTTCTAGTCCTTCCACTAAGGTCATTGTGAAAGTGCAAAAATCTTGTGTAACATGGAGCCAAGTAGAGCAACCTTGATAGCCTCAAAAGTATCCCTGTCAGAGTGACTAAGCCTAAATTTAGCTCTGAAATCATCCCAATGGAGCCAATCCTTGGTAGGACAAGAAAATAAACCAGTGATGCATCATACACCTTTGTAAAATAATCTAAGCGCATGAACCCAGGAAACCTGCGTAAGTGGAGAACCCTTGTAGGTGATAATATATGACCACCAAACATTCATTTGGTTCATGGAGAGATGCCAGAAGCACTATCTATTCCATATAAACCAAGGCTTAACACTCTCCTAGGATTTCTAAATTCTCCTAATGATGAAGGATATTGACACTTTGATAAACACAAGGGCAACAAGGAGGGAAGGGAACCCCATGCCCCTCCAACTCTTACTTTCAAAAGAGGAACCTTCAATGATATAGTGTCGAATGATAATCTTCTAGGGTTCATTACTTGTGAGGGCTCTTATGACCCATTCAACATAGAGGACCAAAGCTTCACATTAGGTACTATGAATGCCAAACCCACCATGGATTCTTGGAAGAAAATAATACTCCCAGGAAACACAGTGGAATCCCAAACCATTATTGAAAGAGGACCATAAAATGTCTTGCAAAAGCTTATCAAGCTTCTTATAGCAGTTTTTGGATGGGACCCAGTAGGAAGAATAATAAATATGGGTGGCTACAAGGAGTTTTGTGCAAATTTAGAATTTACCAGCAAGGGAGAGATTCTTGATGGACCAATAGGTAAGTTTTTGTTCCACCCTATTAATAACAAAATTTCATAGCTCTAGCCACAAGCTGTTAAAGGCAAAAAAAGCCTAAAAAATGAAAAATATTCCCCCTTTTAGATGATCTTCCACTGATATTGACTAAGGTAGTGGGACATCGGGTCAAGAGACTACCTATAACATTGAGTCTTTCTCCATTGAATGGAGGATCTAAAATCTAGACAAAAAGTGTCCAGGTAGGCAAGCAACTAATGAATGACACATTATTCCTCAATAAGAGTGAGAAAAGAGTCATCAACAAAATGACCATTGGTCAACTGAGCCTCACCTTTAGGGAGAGAAATTCCTTGAATAGATCACTAAGCAGCATAGTGAGCTAGTAAATAACCAAACCCTTTAGTAGCCAGGACATAAAGGGATGGCACCAATGGACAACCTTGTCAAAATAAAATTGAAAGAGCCAAATGGCTAACGACTTGTGTCTATTAATGGAAAAAATAGCTGAAGCCTTAGCAAATAATATTTTGATAGAACTAATGAAACATGGCCCAAACTAAGAGCTTTAAGCATGGTTAAAATGAACAACCAATCGATCCTATCATAGGCTTTCTCAAAGTTAATTTTGATGAATAGTGATTTTTGGTTGGAATTGAGAGCTCACTCCATGCCTTCCTAGATAGCAATAATATTGTCAAGGATGAACCTACCATAAATGAAGCCAGATTGCTATGGGTTCACAATAATAGGAATAAAATAGCAGATGCATAAAGCCAGGGCTTTGACCATGATCTTATAGGAAATATTAAGGAAAATAATAAGTCTCCAATTAGTGATTATTTTAGGATCACTACCCTTGGGGATAAATTTAATAATCCCTTGATTAACACTAGGGCCTAGAGAACCCTTAAATAATACCTCCTAATATAATTTGAGAAGATAAGGCCCAAAAATATCCCAAAGGGGCTTGTAGAATTCAAAGAAGTCGTCATGACCAAGGGACTTATCATTGGCCATCTGAGAAAGATATTCCTCTAGATCCTTTAAAGAGAGGTTCTTTTCATAGGTGGATCTTTGAGACTCATAAATTCACTCTAGGAAAACAAGAATGTAATATTTAAGAGGCCTGGTCATGTTGTGGGGAACGAGCCTAAGCCGTAAACATAGTTTGTTAGTGCTCTTTAAAAGAAAAGAGAATACTAGGAAGTTTAGAAACATGTTCTCCATTAATGTTAAGGGCTTTAATACCCAAAAATTCATTAAGAGGATGCAAGCAATGAAAGAATTCCTTTGTCACCCTATCTCAAAATTTGAGCTAGTGCAACCTTACCTTTATTTGTGCCCCTTTGACATCATAATGATCTACCATCAAAAGTTGATGTTTAACCATAACATGGTGTCTCTGAAGCTCCTCATTAAAAGGATTAGACTGAAATTGAGTTGAGGCCACTTCCAACTCCCTCTTAAGAACATTGTTGAAGACATGATAAAACATAGCAATATTACACCCAAGTGAGCGTAAGAAGTTGTTTGTGCATTGTATAGTAGTATTCCACCAATCAATCCATTCGAAGGCCCCTTTTGGCCTTTGAAATAGGTTTTAAATTTTGATAACAGAGCTCCTCAAATGGGGTGGTGCAAAATAGATGTATTAAGGTAAAATTATGATAAATAAAAAGGAGTGGGGATAGAAGAAACCAAAATGGAAAAGAAAAAGGGATAATGGTTAGACAAGTAGAGCTTAGGGTGGATAGGGATAAAGGGAGAAGAAGATAAGGGCCGCTCAAAGGAAAAATAACAAAATATAAGAGTATAGCTCTATCCAATATTTTTAAAACATGACTCTCACCCTATTGGTCGTTAGACCACATGAACCAAGCACTAGTTGGGAACAAAGAGGGTAAAAAGTGGCTATTGGGGTTAGAAAGCCCTAAATTTTATTTCATGAAAAACCATGCTTCTCTTTCTCTTGTAGCCCACATCATAGGAAGAAGACCCACCTTAACATGCAATTAGATTTCTTAAAATCTACCAAATATTCAAAGGTGCTTGTGGGAAACCTATTATGGTTTTCATGAAAAATATTAGCTATCATCTCTTCTCTAGAGGGATGCCTAAGGCTTTCCCTAACTAGACTGTGAGAATGACAAGGATTTCATGAGGGATCTTCACTAGGTATATTAGGTGGAGAGAAATGGCATACGCTTGAGGGGATAGAATTTGGTATAGCTTATGGCTTAGCCAATTTGAAGGCTTGAAGAGTTGGAGAAACATTTTTGTTATTACCACTAGAGGTACCTATAGGAAGAGAAATAGAAGTTCCTTCTATAGAGGTTGCATGAGAGCTCCTTGACTGAGAGCTTGGTTGAGAATCCTTTTTACCAGCTCCCATAAAAGGTTGTAGCTAGTTTTCTTTATCATTCTTCCTACTGATCGATGTCCATTCCTCCCCTTCATTAGTGGGAGAGGTAGATATAACTATGTTCAAAGGCATTGACGTCTCTACTAGAGCTAAATTTTTGAATCAACCCTCCATAAAAGGCCAATATTGTATCTTGTAAGTTGCATAATGACACTAATAATAGGTATTGACTAGGTTGATATAAACCAATTTTTGGAAATGGGTATCACCAACCTGAATATCAATAGAATCCTTAAGGTCCATTGAGATATCAATTTCAACACAGATGCATTTGTATGGCTGCACAACATAGAATTTCTATGGGTCCATGCACACAAACTTACTAATGGGTGCAACAAGTTATGACAAGAACAACCAAAGGAGCAAAGGGAGACCTGATAATTCCACCCAAATTAAAACACATAGGGAAACATCAGTAGAAACTATAAAATTTTGATGCTAGGGCTGAAGAATTAAAAGGGTATTTCTAACATACCAAGGACCTTTGCTCATAACAAAATAAAAATGAAAATACCCTTTAGTAATATTTTGAATCAACTTTTATGCCATATTGATGTCAGACTTGTTGAATCCATTGATTAATTAGCAAGTCGCTAGGAATCCTTCCTAGAAAGTACTCAACTAGGGTGTGAATCTCAAGCTATTTGTAGGCTTTCTCAAAATCATGCATGGGTAGGATTATGTTCAACACATAGGAACCACTTTCAAGATAAAATTCCTAGGTCATTTTGTTCAAAATTTGAGGTAACTTGAGGTATTTTATGTTATCATTGATGTCACATGGATAATTTATGTCACATGGATCACATTGAGTTTTTGTGGCCAAAATATTTCATAAGAATTTATGATATTTTGGAAAACATGGCTATTTATAAGGTTCTTATGAAAACCAAGGCAAATAAAATTAAAGGTTTTATTTAAAAACATGTATGGGAGATTTGAAATAGGTTTTTCTTAAAACCCGGTTTAGGCTTTCAATTAATCAAAAACGGTATCCCGGTGATGGAGATATTTAATTTTAAAGATTTAAGTTTAAATTTTAATTAATTAAAATTTAAATTTAAAATTAAAATTAAAGTTAATATTTTATTATTTCGGACGTCAAAAAGGAGGAGGCAAATAATATTAAGTCATAGCCGACATCAAAATAAAAATGTGGGTATATATAAATATGCCACTAAACCTTTTATTTTCCCTAAGTCCTCAACGAAGTAAATCCATTTGAAGCGCTAAGCGAGCAGAAGAGTTGTATTCATTTGAAATCAAGTGAAGAGAAGAGGAAACAAAAGTAAGGGAGGTTCCTTACCTACCACCATAGGTGCTTGTGGCCTAGCGGCAAGAGGAAGGTGCATAAGATGTTTAAGCTAGCATATCCAAAGTTCGAATCCCACCAGCACTAATTTTTACAAGGTATAAAGGGAGAACCTTTTGCACATGTGTTTTTGAGGGCAAGTTCGAAGGAAGTAAGAAGGAGGTCTTGTGATCTTGGTTTCTATGTGAGCGGTGTCTCACGTGGTTGTTGGCACTATGGTTTGAGTGGTGCAGGGGAAGCAATAGGGAATCAAATCCTGTTGAGGTTAAAGGCAAGTTATCAAATTTTCAAAAATATTTTATTTTTCTTAAGGTTGCCTAGGAGAGATAAGGTTTGTGGTGCATGTTGTGAAAAGGAAATATTTCTGGTGATTATTCTTTTTAAAGTATATCATATTATATATCATTCGAAAGCTTATTTCAAGGGTTATTTTATTATTTTGTTTAGAAGGAGAAATAAGGTGTACATAAAGATATATTTATATTTTTGTAAAAGGGTTCAAGTGAAGGTTATTTTTGTTCTTTTCAAAGTTAGTTGAGTGTGGCAGATTTTCGAAGGGGTTTCTTCATCTTCATAAAAAGGTATGGGCACTTTCTTCTATTGATTGTTTATGGTGGTTGATTTCTGAAATATCATTGGAAAGAAAATTATTGTTTGTGGTTTCGTTTTCGAAAGTGGTTGGTTGAATGCTTCAAGATTTTCTGAATTGAGAGTTGTGTTTAAACCTTATTTTATAAGCATAGTTGTTGAAGCCCATTGGTTGTAAAAGAACTTTAAAAGAACATGAGTATCATTTTTATGTGAGATTTGTGTTTGAGCATTGTTGGAGACATTTGATTTGGTTGAAACATACTTGGACTAGGGTTGCGTGAGAAAGAGTTGTCCCTTGTGGTGATTAGTTGAAGATTGAGTTTAGAACATATTGAGTCTCTAACAATTCTCTTTATGATTCTATAAGATTTGGATTGAGTTGAGTTGAATTAGTCAAGTGATGTGTGAAGTGATTGTTCAAGTCCTATGAAATAAAATATTCCATTGTTTTGATTTGAGTTGAGTTGAGTTGAGATTGAGCCTAGAACATATTGAGCGTCTAACAATTCTCTTTATGCTTCTATGAGTTGATTTGAGAACATTGTGGATCATTGTTGAGTTCATATTTGAGATTTTTCATGATATATTTATGGATGATATTTGAGTGCTACTTGAGCATGATTGATTGAGCCTTTAAGAAGGCATTTGTGGACAGTTTTGGGATAATTTTGTGGACAGTTTTAGGACAGATTTGTGGATAGTTTTGGGACAGATTTGGGACAGATTTGGGTAAGTTCTTGGTGAGCTTGCTAGAGCAATTTTGAGCAAGTTCTTGGTGAGCTTGCTATAGTAGATTTGTGCAAGTTCTTGGTGAGCTTGCTAGAGCATATTTGGGCAAGTTCTTGGTGAGCTTGCTAGAGCATATTTGGACAAGTTCTTAGTGAGCTTTTTGGAGCAGTTGTGGACAAGTTCTATGTGAGCTTGTTATTCATCTTTTGACAAGTTCTATGTGAGATTGTTAGTCAGATTTGGACAAGTTATGTGTGAGCTTGTTATTCAGCTTTGGACAAATTTTGGGTGAGCTTGTCATTCAGATTTGGACAAGTTATGTGTGAGCTTGTTATTCAACTTTGGACAAGTTCTATGTGAGCTTGTTATTTAGATTTAGACAAGTTATGTGTGAACTTGTTATTGCCTAGCTTTCAGCATATCAAAGAAATAATTGTATTGGATATTTAGGTGTGAAATATTATAAGGAGATTAGCTTTTGGAGTACCCCACATTGGGGGAACCACATTAAATATTGCGTCTCAATTGTGTGTGGTGACTTGTGCTCTTGCTTACTACTACTATATGAGTTATTAATAAACAATTATATATTTGGTTATTGCAATTAAGAACATTAATTGATATTGATTTGGAAATAAAGTAAAAAGTGATCTTATACTATTCACCCCTCCTCTCAGTATAAGCTTGTGTTTTTCACATTTTACTAGTGTCATGGATCTTTGCAACTGCAACTTCACTAACCAGTGAAATGGTAACCTGATAGGTGACCATCAAAATGGAAGGAGCCCCCCACTCGAGGTGGAGTAGTTACATAGAATGGTACAATATGTGTAGATATTGTAAGGGCACTAGTGGTATGGTAGCCAATGAAAGAGTAAATAGGCAGTAATAACATGCGAGCAAAAAAACCTAATAGAACCTCCACAATAAATCCTAGCAGCCAACAAAACTTTAAACTTTATTTTCAATCACCTTTTATTTTTTTAAAATAAGATATTAAAAGGTTGTCATTTTTGTTAGTATAATAGGTTAATTAGTTACACTGATTTATATAAATTTTTTGCTCTTGCAATTTGAACTTTAGTGTAGTTTAACTTTATATAATTTTTTAAACTTAGTGTGAATTGCTCATATATCTCAACTATTGAACCAAAAATTATTTTTAAATATCTTGACACTCCTTTTATACATATCTTTCACCATAAAGAATATTGGATTATTGTAAACTATTTCATGTATAATCTTAATTAGTATAATTTTATTGCCTTTGATAATTTACATTTTAAATTTTTAAATCAAAAATTTAAGATTCAAACCTTTCGGTAATATAATTATATATGTTTAACCTAGATGAACAAACTTATATATTATGAAATACATTTTTCGATATTTTCTCCATGACTATATATATAAATATATAATAAAACACATTTTTTATATGGCACATTACCTCAACATAAAAATCTACTTTACCTAGTAACCTTTACAATCTACTTTATTTTTTGATGAAAAAAGCTATTTACATTAAATTAAGAAGGTTAATCCATTAACAAGTTGATCCCCGCCACAAAAGGGCACAAGTTATGCAAAATCACAAATGAAGAAAATGAATAATTATGATTCCTAAAACCTTTGGAACTAGCTATAAATAATAATTTATTTAAATATTGCATGGCATAGCCGATGGCTATACTCTTAGAAATGTAACATGGCTTCCCTCCTCTAAAATATTTGTCCTCAAAATTGGAAGTGATTGGAAAATACTTTTAGGTTTCCATGTATAGTCTTCTTTTGGTAGGTCTTGCCATTTGATGAGAAATTCTTGGATGTGATGATATCTTAGTATGTGTCTTATGCTTTGTAGGATTGCTTCAAGCTGGAGATATATATGCCCATCTTCATTTAGTATTGGTAATTTTTATTGAGATTTCACGTTCTGGACGATCACTTTCTTGATATAGGAAACATGAAGATGTATACGTGATGAGGATGGAAACTCTAGTTGATATGCCACTTCTCCAATACAACACACAATATTATAAGGACCATAAAATCATGGAGCCAACTTTTGACTAGACTTGATCTTCAATGAAAATTGTTTATAGGGCTGCAGATGTAGGAACACCATATCACCAATATTTAATTATCTTTTTGAATAGTGTGTGTCTTATTGCTACTTCATATGATTTTATGCCTGGACGAGATTGTATTCTAGAATGGTGAGCATTGGTTGTCGTTGCTAAAACCAATCATCTACTTGGACCACTTTGGAATATCCTAGTACATAATTTGATACTGTTGGTGGCTTAGTTCCATACAATGCTTCAAAAGGAGACATGTTGATGGAGTAATGGTAAGAACTATTTTACCACCATTTGGCCAGTGATAGCCAATGACTCCATTAATATTGCTTATCCTAAATAAAACATCTTATGTAGGTACCCAAACACTTCTTAACTACCTTTATTTGGCCATCTGTTTGTGGATGGTATTGTTGAAAAATTACCATTGGTAAAAGGTTAAAAAATGTATTTTACCTTGGGTAAGATTACTTACCTTTTACCTTACCTGGATGGCATTTGGACGGCAGTATCTTTGGGCGGCAAGAGAATTTGATTGTATTTTCTTCTCCCTTAATTTCTCCTATCTCCCCCTTTTCTATAGCATGGTTATTATAATGTTTATTTAAACTTTGTAACCTAATGTCAATTGTGAATGCAAATTTACCTTTGTATCAAAGAGCTCACCTCCCACATTTGGTATCAAAGCCGAGAGCCAAGATCGGCCCGAATCCCGAGGTGGTGGGGCCCGCAGTTTGAGGCGCTAGTGGAGCTGGATGAGGCGGCCCGCAAGAGCAGATCGGCATGATTCCCGAGGCACTAGTGGAGCTGGACAATGCAACCTGCAAGAGTATATCGGTGTGATTCCCGAGGTGTTGGTGCAGCTGGACGTTTATGAGGCGGCACGTTAGAGAAGGCATCACATGGCCTGAGGAGGTTCATTGATGTGGTGACCTGCACACAGCCCGAGGTTCATTGACATGGCATGGCGACCTGCACATAGCCCGAGGTTCATTGACGTGGCAACCTACGTGCGGCCCGAGGCTCGTTGACATGGTGACCTACGCGTGGCCTGAGGAAAAATGTGTTCTTCATAGTCTGTGACTACCCATAGGCAATCAAAGCACTTAGTGTGCTTTTCTCTTTTTAAATAGCAGAAACATCACCGTAGAGGCGATGTGGGACTAAAGTCCCAAAGAAAAAAACATTGCTTCGCATCGAAGCATGAAGCCAATAATAGCTTCGTGTTCGACGTGATAGAAACAAGGAAGGGAGCCAACCATTAGCTCTCAGATCTACCTGATAGCATAGTGGCTACCCTTTGCCTTGACTCCTACGAGGTCGAACGATCAAACCTCGACGGGGTCATTTTTATTTTTTTGCTTCACGCGATCTTGCGAAAGCAACAAGGGCAGGGAGCCTGCTTTAGCTCCCAGATCTGCTTAGTAGCACAGTGGCTACCCTTTGTCTTGACGCCCGCGAGGTCACAGATCGAACCTTGGCAGGGTCAATAATTTAAAAAAAAAAAAATTCTTTAAAAAACAAATTTAAAGGTAACTTTAATTTTTTTTGTCATTTCCTGAGAGGAAAAAGTTGTAAAACTTAAAAAAAAAAAAAAAAATTGACAAGTTTTTTATTTATCATTTAAAGTCGATGATTGACATTTCCTAAGAGGAAATAGTTGTAAAAAAATTTTACACTTTAAGAGGTAAAAAATTTTGAAAAATTTCCTAAGAGGAAATATTTGTAAAAGAAAATTTTAGGGAAATTTTCTTAAATGATAAGATCGGAAGGATGTTACCAAGCACTTTGCAGTTTGTTACTGAGAACAAACGTTGAAAGCTTTGATGAGCACGTGAGAACACTAGGAATAAAAACAATGTTTTCACAGTTGCAAAACGTGGTTATTGCACAACAGAGAAATCCTGATCAAGGATACGAAGCAGATTCAGAAGATAACTCCTTTGGGATCAAATTTGAACAATTCGACATAGTGGCAATTGCTTCACAAGGATATGAATATACTCATTATAGTAATTTAGTTGAAATCCTACAAACTCCTCCTGAAATTATATTGATCAGTGATGACAATGAACAAGTCGCTGATAATTTTGTAATTGCTGAACAACAAGAGTGAGTTGTTTATGATTATAAATCAAGCAAGGCTTGATAGTTTGTAAAGTATTTTTGAAATAAGACTATATAATAGAGGTTTCTTATTTTAGTAGATAATAATGGGATCACATAATAATCTACCAATCCCCGAATTTAGTGGGGATAATTATGAGTACTGGTCCATCAAAATGAGGACATTACTCATAGGAAAAGGACTATGGGATAGTATTGAAGACGATTACACTGCTCCAATAGATTGGACTACTTTGAGTGCAACCGACAAGAAGATCTTCAAAGATGCACAGAAAAATAATTCTTTTGCCTTATACCATCTTCAAGCGACATTAGATCCAAGTATCTTTCCTAGAATTGCATCTTACTTAACTGCTACAGATGCATGGAATGCCTTGAAAGAAGGATTCCAAGGAAGTGATAAGGTGAAGCAAGTCAAGCTTTAGACCTTAAAAAGAGATTTTGAAAATCTTAGAATGAAGGAAAATGAAAGAGTCGGTGACTACTGTGTACAAGTAAAAGCAGTAGTTGATATGATGCAAACTTTAGGTGATGACACAAAAATTGAAACAATTGTGAAGAAAGTGTTGAGAACACTTCTTCCTAAGTGGAATCACATTGCCATCATAATTGAAGAATCCAAAGACCTTTCTACTCTTACATTTGATAGTTTGATTGGATCATTAACATCACATGAAGAGAGACTTCAAGGAGCACCTTCAACAAGCTATGGAGGTGATGACAAAGCCTTCACTTCGAATGAAGCTGCAAGACGAGGACAAGGAAGAGGTCGAGGCAGAGGACAAGGAAGAGGCCGAGGTAGAGGACAACAACAAAGATGCAAAGGCAAAAGCAACTCCTACAGAGGAGGAAATCAAAATAGAGGTGGAAATAAAAACAGAGGATCCAATTAGAACCAAAGTGGCAATGCAGGCCGTGGAAATCAAGGACGAGGAAGTAACAAGACTAAAACTACTTGTTTCAATTGTGGGAAACAAGGACACTTCACTCATGACTGCTAGTCAAAGACTTCAAAAGATCAAAATAGTCAATATGGCTCATTCTATGGAGAAGAGGAAGGTCCACCAAATATTTTTCTCTCTTATGGACAGCCAGATCAAAATCTTACAGATACATGGATTTTGGATACTGGTTGTTCCAACCACATGAGTGGCAAAGAAAATATCTTTGCTACATTAGATTCAAATTACAAATCCCATGTTAAGTTAGGGGATAATAAATCTTTGCAAGTTGAAGGCATTGGAGCTATGGAAGTTCCAACAAAAGAAGGCCTTAAAAAAGTGAATGACATATACTATACTCCAAAGCTACAACACAATTTGTTAAGTGTTGGCCAAATGATGGAGAAGCATTACAAATTAGTTTTTGATGAAATAAAATGTACAATCCTTGATAAAAACAATTGTAACCGAGTCATCACAGAAGTACCTATGACAAAGAATAGGTTATTCCCTCTAAAATTTGGTGAGCCAGGGGGAGCTCAACTTTCAAACATTGCTATTACAAATCCAAGTGAATTGTGGCACTTGAGATATGGTCACCTCAATTCCGCTAGGTTGAAAATGTTAACATCACAAGCTATGGTGATAGGACTACCCAAAAGTTCAATGAATATAAGAAGGTATGTGAAGCATGTGCTTTAGGAAAGCCCTCCAGGTAAGAAGTTTCCAAGAGGCCAAGCGTGGAGAGCAAGCTATCCTCTTCAACTAGTACATTCGAACATCTGTGGTCCAATGCAAACAAAAAGCCTTGGAAACAATTCTTATTTTCTAACATTCATAGTTGATTATTCTAGAATGTGTTGGATCTATTTTTTGAAACACAAAGATGAAGCATTTGATTGCTTCATAGACTTCAAAAATAATGTAGAAAAGCAAAGTGACTACTATGTCAAATGTCTTAGGATAGATAGAGGAGGAGAGTACTCCTCAAATGAATTTTTAAATTATTGTAAGCAAAATGGGATAAAAATGCAGTTCACCACTCGCGTATACCCCACAGCAGAACGGTGTGGCCGAGAGAAAGAACCGCACCCTTGTTGAAATTGCATGAACAATGCTTCGGACAAAGCATCTAACATACATGTATTGGGTAGATGCAGTGAGAACTAGTGCATATATTCTAAATAGAAGTCTGACTTCTAGTTTAGATGGTATCACTCCTTATGAAGGATGGTACGATAAGAAACCAAATGTCAAAAATTTCAGAGTATTTGGTTCTTTAGCTTATGCACACATTCCCAAGGAGAAGAGAAAGAAGCTTGATCCAAAGAGTCAAGCATGTATTTTTGTAGGGTATTGTGAATCAACCAAAGGGTATAGATTGTACAATCCCAAGACACAAAATAATTATCTCCAGGGATGTAATTTTTGATGAAGGGGGAGAATGGGGTCATAATTTTTTTTTTGATATTGACTCTAATTCAAAAAGTTCCACATTTGTACCTCCCACATTTGTACAACCCAATAAAAGCAGTGGAAAAAGTTCCCCTCCACAAATTCCACATCAGGAATCTTCATCAAGTACATCAAGTGGTACACCAAGTCCAAGAGGGACTTCTTTGTTGGCACCCACAAATTCTCCAAAATTATTTCATAGATCTATAAGCGCTCCAAGTCCGATGGATATTGACCTCCATTTCTCAAAGGAAAGAGACAAAATAAAGGAAAGCATACTACAAAGTCATCCATCTTCTCAAATGTTGGATAGGAATTTCCAACAAAGATACACTAGGAGTCAAGCTAGTGAGATGGACGACATTTTGTCAAGAATTGAAAATCTTCATATTTATGGGGATGATGAGTCCCATGAACCTAAGGGGTGATGTAGTCAATTATGCTTTGTTGGCTAGTGCACATCTAGAACCATCTAGCTATGAAAAAGCATGTACTGAGAGTATATGGCAAGATGCCATGGAAGAGGAAATATCCTCAATTAAAAATAATGATACTTGGGAGCTAGTGAAGCTTCCCAAGGGAAAAAAATATGTTGGATGTAAATGGGTCTATAAGACCAAATTCAATGCTTATGGAAGCATTGAAAGGCACAAGGCAATATTAGTAGCTAAGGGTTTTACTCAAAAATATGGAATAGATTATGAGGAAACTATGGAAACCCGACCAGTCACATTAATAGCAGGACAAATAAAAAAAATTAACAACTTTATTTAAATTGAAGCTCTCTCCAACCTTAATACAAAATGCATATTCAATAATATATAGAGTAGGAATAGGAAGAAAGTCGGCAAGGAGAAATAAGGGGAAATAGAAGATAAGGAGGGAGAAGATAGGGGAAAGGAAGTTGGAGGGATAAGGGGAAAGAAGAATTCACGGAGAGATAAGGAGGAGGGAAAATAGGAAGATATTAGGAGGGATATTAGGAGAGAAGGTACGAGAATTTGCCGACAGAAAATTGCCGACAAATGTAGAGTGTGTTCACACTTAGGCTTAGGAAAGGGATCTTTCTAAGCCTAGTTATGTGAATCCCTGTTCACATTTACAACATTCTCCCCCTTAAAGTTGAGAGAACTGACTACACAGTCTCTCAACTTTACAAATTGAGCTTTTGTCATCGCTTTGGTGAAGATGTCTGCGATGTTCTCCAAAGTGTGACAGTATTGAAGCTCAACAATTTCTTGTTCCACCATATCTCTGATGAAGTGATACTTCATATCAAAATGCTTGGTTCTGCTATGGTGGACTGGATTATATGCCAACTGGATGGCACTGATGTTGTCGCAGTAGATTCTGGTTGGACCACTTTGCTGTTCTCCAATCTCTTCCAGTACTTTCCTTAACCACAAGGCTTGAGTACTAGCATAAGTAACCGCTATATACTCTGCTTCTGTTGAAGATAGCGCTACTACTGTCTGCTTTTTTGAACTCCAAGTTATTAGTCCTGATCCAAGACTAAAACAATTTCCCCGATGTTGACTTCCTGTCATCAATATTGCTACCCCAATCACTATCATCGAAGCCTACAAGCTTGATAGTGTTACATTGACGGTACTCGGATTCCAAAATCCAATGTACCCTTCACATATCTCAAAATTCTTTTAGCCGCCTTCAAATGCAGCTCTGAGGGGTTAGACATAAATCTAGAAACAAGAGATATAGCATATTGAATATCGTGTCTGGTGTTGGTGAGAAACATCAAACTCCCAACCATGCTTCTAAAGTGGTCACATCAACTTTCTGTGCTCCATCATCTTTGCTTAATTGGATCCCATGTCCAACTGGAGTTGCAACTGGTTTGCAATGCTCCATAGCAAACTTCTTGATCATGTCCTGAGCATACTTATGTTGACAGATGAAGATCCCTGTATCTGACTGATGTACTTCCATTCCCAGATAGTAGTGCATTAGTCCAAGATCCTTCATCTCAAACTGCGTCATCATGGAGTGTTTGAACTCCTTATTCATTTTTCCATTACTACCCATAAAAATGAGATCATCCACATACAAACAAACTATGAGAATGTCTTTACCTTGCTTGAGGTAGTAAAGTGTGGGTTCATTTTTGCTTCTTGTGAACCCATATTCTTTGAAGTACCCATCAATGCGTGAGTACCAAGCTCTAGGTGCCTCGCTTGAGGCCATAGAGTGCCTTCTTCAATCTGTAAACAAGGTGTTCCTTACCTTGCACTTCAAATCCCCGTGGCTGCTCAACATACACTTCTTCCGTCAAGTAACCATTGAGAAATGCACTCTTCACATCCATGTGTTGGACTTTCCACCCTTTATGTGCAGCCTAAGGCAAGAACTGCTTTGATTGTCTCCTGTCTGGCTACAGGAGCAAATGTCTCTTCATAATCTATTCCATACTTCTGAGTAAAACCCTTTGCCACTAACCTTGCCTTATGCTTCTCAATGCTTCCATCAGCATTAAACTTGGTCTTAAAGATCCATTTACAGCCAACACATTTCTTTCCTTTAGGAAGCTTCACGAGCTCCCAAGTGTCGTTGTTTTTTATAGAGGTTATCTCCTCTTCCATGGCATCTTGCCAAATCTTCTGAGTACATGCCTTCTCAAAACTAGAAGGTTCAAGTTGTGCACTAGTTAACAATGCATAGTTAACTTGATCTCCTCTGGGTTCTTGTTGTGATTCATCATCACCATACAAGTGCATACTTTCTAATCTATGTAAAACAGATTCCATTTCACTAGCTTGACTTCTAGTATATCTTCTTGAAAAATTCTTATCCAACATTTGAGAGGATGGATGATATTGTAAAGTTCTCTTACCTTTGGATGGAGCATCAATATCCATTGGTGAGGAACTAACTGATCGCTGCGGAGAAGGACTTGGAGAAGCAGTTGAATCTGAAGATGGACTTGGTGGATGTGAGGGCGGAGACTGCTTTCCTTTCTGTGGTAGTTGTGGCTGCACCTGCTGAGCTACTACATCAATGGCTTCAACATCATTGAATATTTGGGGCTTACCCCACTCTCCCCCTTCATCAAAAATCACATCCCTTGACACCACAATCTTTCGAGTTGTAGGATTATAGAGTCTATAACCCTTTGTGTTTTCACAGTATCCTACAAAAATACAAGCCTGACTCTTTGGATCCAACTTCTTTCTTAGCTCATCAGGAATGTGAGCATATGCCAATGAACCAAATACTCTGAAATACTTCACATTTGGTTTCTTACCATACCAGGCTTGATAAGGTGTCTTCCCTTTCAAACTCGAAGTAGGACTTCTGTTCAAGATGTGAACACTAGTCCTTGTTGCATCTCCCCAATATGCATTACTCAAATGCTTTGTCTGAAGCATTGATCTCGCCATCTCCACAATGGTGCGATTCTTTCTTTTTGCTACACCATTCTATTGTGGTGTGTAGGCAGTTGTGAACCGCCTCTTGATGCCATGATGTTTACAAAAATTCAAAATTGATTAGAGGAGTATTCTCCTCCTCTATCTGATCTAAGACATTTTATTGAATATTCACTCTCACTTTCAACTTTTGCTTTAAAATCAACAAAGCATGCAAATGCTTCATCCTTATGCTTCAAAAAGTATATCCAACACATTCTTGTGCAATCATCAATGAAAAGTAGGAAGTAAGAGTGATTACCTAGACTCTTGGTCTGCATCGGACCACAGATGTCTGAATGTACTAATCGAAGAGGATAGTTGGCCCTCCATGCTTGTCCACGAGGAAATTTAGATCTGGCATGCTTGCCCAAGGCACACCCTTCACAGACTTCCTTACTATCTTGAACTTTGGGAAGTCCAGTCACCATTGCTTGTGAAGTTAGCAATTTCAAACTTGCAGAATTCAAGTGACCATATCTCAAGTGCCACAGGACACTTGGATTGGTAATAGCTACATTTGCTAATTTATTTCCTCCTGGCTGGCCAAACTTCAAAGGAAATAATCTATTTTTTGACATTGGCACTTGTGTAATGATTCTATTACTATTGTTTTTGTCAAATATGGTGCATTTACCCTCATCAAAAATCAACTTATAATTCTTTTCAAGCATTTGACCAACACTTAACAGATTGTGTTGAAGATGAGGAGTGTAATAGATATCACTTACATGTTTTATGCCTTCTTTTGTTGGAACCGCCATAGCTCCAATGCCTTCAACGGCCAATGACTTGTCATCTCCCAACCGGATGCTGGATTTGTATGAGGAGTCTATCTTAGCAAAGAGTTCTTCTTTGCCACTCATGTGATTTGAACACCCTGTGTCCAAAATCCATGTATCATTCAAATTTTGCTCTGTCCGGCCATAAGAGAGAAAGAGATTTGAGGACTCTTCCTCTTCTCCAAAATTCCCAAACTGACTGCTGCTCTGGTTGCTGCTGCTTCCTTGTGAAGTCTTGGACCAACAATCACGAGCATAATGGCCAGGTTTGCCACAATTGTAGCACACTTGTTTTGATTTGTCTCCTCCTTTTCCTTTTCCAGATTGTTTCCCTCTGTATTGCTGTTGTCCTCCTCTATTCTGGTTTCCACCTCTATTGGATGAACCTCCTCTGTTAGGAGTTCCCCCTCTTTGATTGTTCCTGCCTCTGCCTCTCTGTTGACCTCTGCCTCGGCTTCTACCTCTGCCTTCATGTGTGGCAAAAGCTTTGTCATCTCCTCCATAACTGGTGGTAGGAGTTTCCTGCAATCTCTCTTCATGTGAGAGAAGTGATCCAGTTAATGCATCAAAAGACAATGTGGATAAGTCTTTTGATTCTTCAATAATTATTGCAACAGAATTCCATTTTGGAAGAAGTGTTCTCAACACTTTCTTCACCATCATCTCTGGTTTGATATCCTCTCCTAGTGTGACCATTTTGTCGACTATCGCTTTTACTCTCACACAGTAATCACCGACTCTTTCATTCTCCTCGCATCTTGAGATTCTCAAAATCTCGTTTCAAGGTTTGCGCTTTACCTCGCTTTACTCGGTCACCGCCTCTATAGCTCTCTTTTAAGGAATTCCATGCATCTTGTGCAATGACATATGATGCAACCCTAGGAAAGATAGTTTTGTCTAAAGCAGGATGAATGTGATATAAAGCAAAAGCATTATTCTTTTGTGCTTCTTTTCTTGTCTTTTTATCAGCATTCGAAAATGCTGCCCATTCAGCAGCAGTTGGTTCTGTATAACCTTCCTCAACTACATCCCAAAGACCTTTTCCTATCAACAAAGTCTTCATTTTTATTGACCAGTATTCATAGTCACTACCATTAAATTCAGGGATAGGTAGACTTGTGTTTGCAGCCATTGCTAAAAAAAACTTTTATTCAAAGCACACAAGTACTTTTATTGAGGCAAATTGGAAATACAAAGCAGTACAATATGATTTAATAATTTAAATCAAATCTCGCCTTCTTAGTGCATCTATGTTCTCCTTCAGAATCGTCGCTAATGATGACAATCTCGTATTTCACTTCCACCGGATCTGTCGCTTCGTCGTCGTTCTTCTTCTTCTTCTTCTTCTTCCTCTTCTTCTTCTGCTTCCGCTGGGTCAGGATCAGGCTCAGGAGAGCGTGGTGTATATCCCACACTCACTTCATCTGTTGGTACACCCGGTGTACAACTGGCACCAGTTTGAACATCCGAAACAAATTGCACAGTATCGGATTCTTCGATTCTCTGTCCGAAGATATTGTCTTCGAAATCGGCCTCGTATCCTGAATCTGGCTTTCTCAGGTGAGAAATTACCTGATTCTCCAACTGACTCAACACAGTGTGCAGACTAGTTCGGCGAACCCTTTCATCAAAGGATTCCGGCGATTCTCTCTTCAAAAGAGAGATAAGAGCATGATAACTTCCTTCAGATCGGAACATCTACCATTTCCACAGACACATTATTCCTCCGTTCACAAATTCTCTTTAGAAGGATTACAAAAAAAAGTTTTATAAAGTTTTTCTAAATAAATTTAATAACTTTCTTATTATTTTTAAATTACCTTTTTTAAAAAGAATTAAATTAAAAAAGATAATTTAAAAAAAAATAATAAAAATTATTAAATAAATTTTTAAAAACTTTAAAACTTATTTTTAAAAAAATGTACCTTTTCGGTACGCAGGGGATTCGACCCCGTAACCAGCTGCTTGTTACGCGAATCCCTCTGCCGCTTGACCACACGACTCCTTCGTGTGAAAGGAAGTCACAACTTCCTTTAATTTCTTCGACGACACGTCAATCAACAATAAAAAATATAAAAAGTTTACCTCCTTCGCGCGGCGGGTTTTGAACCCCGAACCTCCTTTGGGCAAGCATACAACTGTGACCGTCACGCCAAACACCGCGGACGAGTTTCAATATAAATGAAGGAGGTTTTATTACACGGCGGGCAAAAATTTAAAAAAAAAAAAAATGATGTGGGTTTATCCCACATGCGTCCCGCTGCGGACGCGACAGGGTTTAAAACCAAAAACCCACTGCGTTTAATTCGACTGCCTTCGGGCGGTCGATCTGTGACCAAGTTTTGCCGTCGACCTCGTCAATCGCTGCGTGCCACGTGGACCCAGCCGCCGTCTGCCACGTGGCAGAATTTTGCCAAATCAGAACGCCGCCGCCTGCTGCCAACAACGCCACCTACCGCCAATCGTCGCTCGCCACGTGTCGAGCTCTGCGACTGCCACGTATCCAGTCACCTCGAAATTTGAGCCGCTGCCACGTGTCGCCTCGACTGCCGCGCCGCTGCCACGTCTACCTCGGGATCCGTGCCCGAACTACCTCGGGATGCGTGCCCGAGCCTGCTCGTGATCCACCTCGGGATCCGAGCCCTGCTACGAACTACTTCGGGATGCGTGCCTGGTCGCGCCTCGGGAACCGTGCCCGCGCTGACCTCACTTCGCCTCGGGAACCGTGCCCGACAGTCGACGAATTCCGGCTCTGATACCAGATATGGAAACCCGACCAGTCACATTAATAGCAGGACAAATAAAAAAAATAACAACTTTATTTAAAAATGAAGCTCTCTCCAACCTTAATACAAAATGCATATTCAATAATATATAGAGTAGGAATAGGAAGAAAGTCGGCAAGGAGAGATAAGGGGAAATAGAAGATAAGGAGGGAGAAGATAGGGGAAAGAAAGGTGCGGAGGGATAAGGAAGTTGGAGGGATAAGGGGAAAGAAGAATTCACGGAGAGATAAGGAGGAGGGAAAATAGGAAGATATTAGGAGGGATATTAGGAGAGAAGGTACGAGAATTTGCCGACAGAAAATTGCCGACAAATGTAGAGTGTGTTCACACTTAGGCTTAGGAAAGGGATCTTTCTAAGCCTAGTTATGTGAATCCCTGTTCACATTTACAACAGAAACCTTTGCTCCATTT
The DNA here is from genome assembly GCA_028583015.1 of Wollemia nobilis. NCBI lineage: Eukaryota > Viridiplantae > Streptophyta > Pinopsida > Araucariales > Araucariaceae > Wollemia > Wollemia nobilis. The sequence continues at coordinate 1,234,372 of JAQPPZ010000371.1, read as the reverse complement.
GCTCGACAAGAAACAATCAGAAATGTTCTTTCCTTGGCAGCCCATAAAGGATGGAACATTCAAAACATGGATGTGAAAAGTGCATTTTTAAATGGATACCTGACAGAAGAGGTATATGTTCAACAACCTCAAGGTTTCCAAGAACAAGGAAAGGAGAACCTTGTTTATAAATTGAAAAAATCACTCTATGGCCTCAAGCAAGCACCACGAGCGTGGTACTCACGAATTGATGGCTATTTCAGCAAGTATGGATTCACAAAAAGCAAGAGTGAACCAAATATATACTACCGAAGCTGGAGTAGATATCCTCATAGTTTGCTTGTATGTGGATGATCTAATATTTATGGGTATTAATAATAAAATGAATATGGAGTTCAAAAACTCCATGATGAATCGATTTGAGATGAAGTATCTTGGATTAATGAGATACTTCCTAGGAATGGAAGTACATCAATCAAATAATGGGATCTTCTTATGTCAATAAAAGTATGCTCGTGACATGATCAAGAAATTTGCTATGCAGCAGTGCAAATCAGTTGCAACACAAACAGGACATGGAATCCAGCTGAGCAAATATGATGGAGCACCAAAAGTTGACATGACCGATTTCAGAAGCATGGTTGTGAGTTTAATGTTTCTCACCAACACTAGGCCGGATATTCAATATGTTGTTTCTCTAGTATCAAGGTTTATGGCATGCCCATTTGAGATGCATCTTCAAGCAACCAAAAAAATTTTACGATATGTAAAAGGTACATTGGATTTTGGAATCCATTACCACAAGTCTAACTCTATGAAGTTAGTTGGTTATAGTGACAGCGATTGGGGCAGTAATATAGATGATAAAAAATCTACATTAGGGAACTATTTTAGTCTAGGTTTAGGACTAATAACTTGGAGTTCCAAGAAGTAATCTGTTGTAGAATTATCATCTACAGAAGCTAAGTATATAGCCATTACCCATGCTAGTACTCAGATCCTTTGGTTGAGGAAAATCCTTGAAGAGATTGGCAAAAAAAAAATTGGTCCAACCAAACTGAATTGTGATAATATTAGTGCCATACAGTTGGCATATAATCCGATCCACCACAAAAGGTCAAAACATTTTGATATGAAGTATCACTTCATACAAGAGATAGGTGGAACAACGAGATAGTTGAGCTTCAATACTGAAGTACTTTGGATAATCTAGCAGACATCTTCACCAAAGGCATGGGTAAAGCTCAATTTATAAAGATGAGAGACTGTATAGTCAGTCCTCTCAACTTTAAGGGGGAGAATGTTGGAAAATTACCATTGGTAAAAGGTTAAAAAATGTATTTTACCTTGGGTAAGATTACTTACCTTTTACCTTACCTGGACGGCAGTATCTTTGGGCAGCAAGAGAATTTGATTGCATTTTCTTCTCCCTTAATTTCTCCTATCCCCCCTTTTTCTATAGCATGGTTATTATAATGTTTATTTAAACTTTGTAACCTAATGTTAATTGTGAATGCAAATTTACCTTTGTATCAAAGAGCTCACCTCCCACAGTGTATGCAAAAGACATATTTAATTTGGTACCACTAATTCAAAATAATTCTCTCCAAAAATTTCTAGTAAAAATGGGGTTGCGATCACTTACAATATTTTTAGTCATTCCATACAATTTGAAAATTGAGTTCATAAATACCTTAGCCACTTTCCTTGCTGAAAATGGATGTTGTAGACCTTGAAAGAGAGCATATTTGGAGAGGCGATCAACTACCATAAAAATTACTATTTTACCTTCTGACTTAGGAAGACCTTCAATAAAATCCATGGAAATGTGTTACCACTTACGATCTAGAATAGGTAATGGTTGAAGCAACCCTGGTTATTTGACTAGTTTTCCCTTATTGCGTTGGCATACTTCATATTCAGCTATCCATTGTTTGACCTCTTCTTTTAATCCTTTCCAACAAAAATATTGTTTAACCCTCATATAAGTTTTCAAAAAACCTGAATAACCTGCTAATGGAGAAGCATGTGAATCATCTAGAATCCTTGATTTAAATGTTGAAATGTGTGGAATGTAAATGTGATTCTTCTTTCTTAATATCTTGTCTTCATAGGATAAAAGAGGGTGTTTGGATGAACTTGCTAATAATTCCTGAATTATTTGAGTAGTTTCACTATTGTACAACCATTCTTATTGTAACTGAGATACCCATTGAGAACAAGGACCCAAAATAGCATTAATAAACACTTCATATTCATAATAAATGGATAATGCATCTGCTACCACATTTTATTTCCCTTTATTGTACTTTATAATGAAATCATATCCCAACAATTTAGTTAACCACTTTTTTTGTTCCAGATAAGAAAATCATTATTCTAGAAAATGCTTGAGACTGCTATGATCTGTTTTTATAATAAGACGACTACTAATTAAGTAGTGTCTCCATTTCTCCATTACATGTAGAATAGCCAATATTTATTTTTCATATGTAGATCTTCCCAGATTTTTTTTTAAATTTGTTTACTTTTGAATGCTAAGGGATGACCTTCCTACATTAACACTGCCCCAATACTTGTGAAAATTTGGAGTTGCCAAAACTGGAGTAGTACACATTGCTCCTTTGATAGCCTCAAAGGCTTGAATAACTATTTATGACCAATGAAAAGTATTCTTCTTTGTTAGGATTTTGAGAGGAGCTACAATTTTACCATAGTTATACACAAATTTGTGATAGTAGCTAGTGAGACCCAAAAAATCATGAAGTTTCTTGATAGTTTTAGGTAAGGGCTAATCATGAATTATATTTATCTTATTGGGATCCACTTTAACACCTTCTTGAGAAAATATATGACCTAGGTATTCAACTTCTTGAACATCAAAATAGCATTGAGAGCATTTGACAAACAACTTTTCCCTATGTAGGATATGAAGAACCCTTCCCACATGCAAAAAATGACCCTCCCATGATTTACTATATATGAGTATGTCATCGAAGAAGACTAGGAAAAATTTGTAGATGAATGGATGAAACACATGGTTCATGAGACTTTGGAATGTAGAGGGGGCATTAGTGAGACCAAAGGGTATGACCAAGAATTCATAATGACCATCATAGATTCAAAAAATTGTTTTAGAAATATCTTCTTCCTTAACTCTAATTTGGTGAAACCCTGAATGTAAGTCCAATTTGGTAAAAAAATTGTACCATGTAGTTCATCTAATAGATAATCAATAATCGATATAGGTAATTTATCTTTGATGGTGATTTTTTTAAGAGGATGAAAATCCAGACACATACACCAAGAATTGTCTTTGCGATGTGCCAAGACTACTAGTGAATAATAGTGGCTAGTACTGTGACAGATGACTCCATGTTCTAATAGTTCTTGCACAATTTTCTTAATTTCTATTTTTGAGGTTGGGGATATCGATAAGGACAATCATTAGGATGAAGACAACTTGTAACAAGGTGTATGGCATGGTCATGGGATATTTTGGTAGGTAGTACCTTTGGTTCTTGGAATACATCATCATAGTTGGCCACAATGTTTTGTAGATCTTCTGATTTGATTTTTGGCGTATCTTGTGCTTGAATTTTCATAAAATTAATTTGAGCAATGAACCCATAATTACATTTTATTAATATTTTTTTCCATGTTGTGCAAACTTACTATCTTTGATAGAGGTGATGGGATTCCTTGGAGATGAATGGTCTTCCCATTTTCTTTCCATTCAACAAAGCGCTAATTGTAATTAAACCTAACCATGGTTTTTATTTGTTCTAGCCATGCGACTTCCAAGATAACTTCTAAATTCCCTAAATTCATAACAAAAAGAGGACCCTACAAAGTATAACTTTCCATTTTTAATGAAATTGAATATGTTTTACCTACACATTGAGAACTACTCCCGCTTGTCGTTCTAACTTGAAATTTATTTTTTTTGGAGGAGTGGATGTGCAATTTTAATGCCTTGGCAATCCTTGTGTTAATAAAGTTGTGAGTACTTCTTGAATAAATTAATACAATTACCTTATTTTGTTGAATGAATCCTACTACTTTGAGTATGGTTATATGATAACCCCATTAGAGCATGTACTAAAATTTCCATAGTATCTTCCTCAGCTACAACCTCCTCATGTTCAATGTGGTCTTCGTCTATGGGATCATCAAGAGAGTTGTTCTCCTCTATTTCTTCATCTTCCTTGTTAGCATATTCAATTTGAAATTTCTATCATGGTACACATGCCTGATATTTTGAATGGTGGTTGTGATATTTATACCAAAAATATCTTGATGGTTGATCATTTATGTAAAACTAGTTGTTGCAGTATTGAGGTCGACCATATGAATCACGTCATAAGGATGTCACCATTTGCACCTTCTTCTTAGCCAACTTGGTAATCCGTATACAAGCATCTACAGTGTATGGATCTTGTAGATCCACTTCAACTTTAATATTCTCTTTCAACCCATTTCTAAAAGCAGCTACAACTACATAGATTTATACATTTCTTGCATATCATAGCAAGCTAGTGAAATCTGATATATAATCCATTACTAATCCTATCGGCTTAAGTGATAACAACCACATCCTATAAGAAGATGAGGATCCTTCATAAAATATGTTAAGAAAGTATTTTGTGAAATAATTTCAAAAGATGGTTTTTCCCTTCTTGTGTTTGAGCCATACAAACCATTGATAAGCTTCAATACCTAGTTTGGAAGTAGCAAAAGGAACTTTTTCTGAATCTTGAATTTGGTATTGCCTTCCATTTTTACTATCCACCCATGTGGATCATAAAACTCAAAGGTGGGAATATCAATGCATGGAAAATTTCCCCCACTAGGACCTCTAGGTTGTTGGTAAACTTCATCTCTATTTTGGTATTCATTGTGCCTATATCAATGGAAGCAATTTTGGGTAGGACCTCTTTATTGTTAAAAATGTCTTCATTATTGATATCCTCATTATTTCATTGTCCATTGAAGTGATTTTTTGGAACTACCATTATGACCTCTTTGTTGTGCATAAACTTCTTAATACTGATCTGTAGTGTTCCGGTGTCTTTGGAGGTGATTTGTGCTAGGAGGATTTGGTTGGATTTGTATTTCCAATAGTTGGGTCATCTTGTCATTTAGGGTGTTTATACTAGCTAATAATGATGTTAAGGCCTTGTTAGTGGTAATGGGGCTTCCTATTTCCTCTTGTGTGAGGTTATCATGGGAAGATTTTGGGGATGGATTGGATGCCATATTGTTAAAAAATGGATGACCAGGGTTAAAGCTATTAATTCCTACATGACAAAAATTATGTGTACCTTTCCTTCTAGGAGGTCTTCTTGGTGACTTCAGGATCCCCTCATTGGAGTTATCTAAGCTTGATAGTCATCCATTTGGTCCTTTTGTCCACCTTTCACTCATGCACTCTTCAAAATTTCTTGCTTATAAGATTTTGTTTTAAATTTCTATAACATTTTGGTTAATTTAGAAAAAAATTGGTTGTTATTTGCTTCTATTGTCACTCCAACTATGACACAAATTTGAATTTAGAGCTTCTCCTCATCTGCTTTGAATTTGAATTAGCAACTCTCTTTACCAACTTGACACAACACTTGAAACCAATTTTGGCACTCTTAATTGTAACCATACTTTGACACTTGATTTTGAAACTCTTAGTTGACACACACAAGGTACTGTGACATGACCAACTCGACAATGACACAAAAACTCACAATGTGACCAAAAACAAGGCTGATTCGACAATGACACAAAAACTCATGACATGACCGAACTTGATGATTGACACAAGGTGTTATAATGTGACCGAATCAACAACATGAAAAACTAGCAAGAGGGACCAAAAATTAAGCGGCATGGGGAACACAAAAAGAGATACCAACTAGGTGACATGAGGGTGCAAGAAGACCAAAAACTATTAGTAATAAGAGGAATTTTAGAAGCCAATGCGCGAGGGGGTGCTACTGGCATGACCAAGGTCACAGTTCAATAGATGAAAAACATGAATTTTAAATACCTCTTTTGCCTCCCCCTCCAAAATGTGGGATAAATATCTAGAGTAACAAAAAAAAATATAAAAATTATTGTTAACCTTATGTTTCCCATAATTGTGACTTTAATACTACATTCTGATTGGCCCTGGATTTTTATTGATACTACATGAGTAACAGAGGGTTTCTACACTTTGATTTACCTTTTGGTACTGTGTCATACTGAAATACTTATAGTACATGAAAAATTATTGGATATTTTGCTGCTAGGTTGCATAAGACGTAGATTCCTGCAAAGATGAACATGCACCCATACTAATGCTTTTAACTACCTTCTTGGAACTCCTGGTTCTACTATTGTTTGAATGTGCCTATTTCATTATCCATTTCTACTTGGACTACTTTTAAAAACCATACTTAACTATCACAAACACAAATTCTTTATCTATTTGTCATTGTGTAATAGACTTTCTTTTCTTTTGGAATATTTTGGACACCCACTGACTTTAGGATTATAGACTCTTGATACCACTTGGAAGGGTATAGGTTATCCTTCATAGCATTGCTCCTAAGGTACACACAACCACTCATAAGTATATTCACAATAACTAGTAGAACTGGTAATAATCAATTCACATGAACGGATAATGAAATAATGAAATTGTAATAAATAAGGACTCTTGAGGAGGGTAGATCCCCGCAATAAAATGGTACAAGTTATGCAAAATCACAAATGAAGAAAATGAATAATGATGATTCCTAACTATCTATAAATAATAATTAGTTTAAATCTTGCATAGCATAGTCGACGATTATACTCTTAGGTATGTAACAACCTGCTAATGACAAATTCTTAGTAAGACAAAATTCAAGTTTCTTTTCAACTCTCTAAAGCACATAATTCCAAAGTTGAGTAGGGAATTCCTGAAAGGTAAAATTAATACCAAGAAAATTAAAAACCTCTCTAGAAGGAATCCAATTTTAATGAAACCCTTGAATCCAAGGTGGCATAAACAAGGGATATTGTCTAAAGTAGAAGGTATTCCTCCATTGTATATTAGAACCAGAGGCTTTGTAAAATATGTTCAAACAAGACAGAGCATTAGAAATAGATTGCTAATATTCCCTTACAGTAATCAACAAAGTGGTCATTTATAAGATGTTCTCGATCATTCGAAAGATAAATTCCTTTAATAAGATCTACAGAATCTTGAACAACTAAAAGATAACCAAAGTCTTCAACAACAAGCACATATAAAGAGGGAGAAATAGGAAACCATTTTTAAATAGACCTAAGAAGACCCACTACTTCAAACTATAAATTATTCCAATGGAGAATAGTTGAAGCATCTCTAAATAGCATAGTAATTGTTTGAATAAAAACTGGACCAAATCCTAAAGCTTTGAGCATAACAAGAATGAATATTCATTCAATGCAATCATAAGATTTCTCAAAATAAATATTGATAAAAATAATATTCGAGTTTGACATCCAGACCCATTCCATGCCCTCCCAAACAACCAAAATAATGTTGAGGATGTACCTCCATTGAATAAAGCAAGTTTATTCTGATCTGATTAACAAAGGAATAAGATGCCTAGGGTGAAGATCCAAATCTTTGGTGATGATCTTGTAACTAAAATTAAATAAAGTAATAGGCCTCTAATTTATGATCAACCCTAGATACTCTTGCTTGGGTACACATTTGATATTATGCCTATTAATAATTTCTCCCAAAGAGCCTACTCAAAGAGAATATAGCTAAACTTTATGCAAATCAGGACAAATTAATTCCCAAAGACCTTTGTAGAACTCACAAGGAAAGCCATATAGACTTGGCACTTTATCAATTGCCATTTAAGACAATGTATCCTATAGATCATTAAGGGAGATAATTTTATCACACCCTGCTCTTTGAGACTCTAAAAACTTGATTGGTACAACTGCCATACAAGTTGCCAGTGATTTCTCTCACTTAGGAGAATAAGCTTGAGTGGAAAAAACATTAGTATAGTGCTTGAAAAAAGTATAAATCATATCAAAAAGAGCAGTAAGACTTATCCCATTATCTTGAATTGCCTTTAATTGAGTAGTTTGCCTAGGGGGGAAAATCCTTTGAAAAAATTCTTTGGTGACCCTATCACGAAATTTAAGCTAATGAAGATGAGATTTAGTATGAGCTCCCCGAGCCTCATAAATTTTAGCAAGTTTAAGTTCATGCCTCAGTTGGACAACATGATACTGAAATTCAAGATTAAATGGATAGGACTCAACATTACATAATATTTGACAAGCTCATCATGAAGGATAACTTTTAAATATCTTCTAAATTGCACCACCTTTTTCTCCAAAGTGTGGAGCAGGACAATTGTACAAAAAATTGAAGAACATGGACTTATACTGAGAGGTGGGGGGTGAACAGTATAAGACTTAAACAATTAGTAATTTTAACTTTAGATAGCAGTGGCATCAACCCACATTAATCACATTAATCAAGAAAAGCATCACACATTGAAGGCCCATTTTTAACGTGGTTCACCCAAAATGGTTGGGCTACGTCCACAAAACTTTTCTCTAAAAGTTATCTCAAAGTTCTTTGGGAATCCTTCCCAATTACAATGTTTATGAGCCTCGGCCCAAAGGAGATACCTTCCCCCAATCTAAATTTATGAGCCTCTGCTCAAAGGAGATACCTTCCCCTCTGCTCTGGAAATGATCCCTCAGAAGATCAACTGCCTCTACCTCTTGCCAGCACGTGGAACTCCTTTCCACCGAAGACCTCCTATCCTCAATGCTTAGCCTAAGAGACCTCCGCCTTCTATGATCACGTCCACAACAGCTCAGTAACCTGTACCAAACACAGTCAGTCGGTCTAGTACAAGTCTTCCTCTGTCTGTCAGATCTGTCCAACACTTGAACAAATCAATCCTCTACACACAAGCCTTCTCAAAGACTTGCCAAATCTGTCCTCAGGTTCTTCTCAAAGAACCAATGCACCTCTGTCCTCAAGTTCTCTTATAGAACTATCAAACTCATCTCACAAGTCCTCTGCTAGGACCTATCCAAATCTGCTCACAAGTCCCCACCGAAACCTGTCCAAAACTGCTCACAAGTCCCCACCGGAACTCTGTCCAAAAACTGCTCACAAGTCCCCACCGGAACCTCGTCCAAAAACTCAGCAAGCTCACCAAGAAAAACTTTCTTAGTAGGAAATCACAAAGTGAATTGTTAGAGACCCAATGTGATTCATCAACCTCATAGAAGCATAAAGAGAATTGTTAGAGACTCAAAATGATTCATCACTCTACTACTCAATATTTCTATACTCAACTCCCAATCTCAAAACTCAACTCAATTTTCTATACTTAACTCCCAATCTCAATCTCAACTCAATCTCAATCTCAAAAGAATAAGATAGATGTAGTATGCTTTTCTCAAGAACATGAAACACAACCCAACAATTGCCAACCATGCAATATCTCATATAACAATGATACTCATGTTCTTTCCACAACCAATTCTTTTCACCACCAATTAGGGCTTTAACAACAATGCTCATCAGACAAGGTTTAGTCAACCAACACCATTCAACTCAACATCAACCTTGAAGCATTCAACCAATCATCACAAGAAAAGGAAACAAGTAGAAATCCTTTTCCCTCCAAAGATATTTGAACAAAATAGCCACCAACACAATATCACCAAATGCAAAGAATAACTTGCTCAAATCAACTCAATGGAGTAAGCCCAATATCATGAATCAAGTAAAGCAATAACTTGATCAAACAACCTCTATGGAAGCAACTCAACCATCAAACTCAAAACAGCCAACCAAGGGTTCCACCAACTCAATGCAAGTAGCTAGACTCACAAATATAAACCCTAGTGCACAAAGCTTCCACTATCTCAAACCAGAAATTATGCATTCACCAAAACCTCTCCTTAAGGATAACAATGCATAAGTAGTCTTCAACAAACCAGAAAATAGGATTTACACCCAACCAAAGGAAACCTAGTTGAAAACCTTTTCACTCCAACCTTATTTCAGAAAAACATACACCAATCATACTCATAAGAAAAATGTGCCCATACCTTTTTGAAGATGAATAAGCCCTTGAAAATCTACCACAATTAATAATTTTGATCTTCCCTAAAAAATTATTAACCCAACATTGGCATGTCAAAATAACTCAACCACCATGGCAATTATTTCCCCTTTAATTTTCAATCCAACTATAGCAAAAATATTAAGCTTGCATTCCTTATACCTCCCAAAGCTAACTTTATAAAACCTTAGCAAGCAAAATATTAAAATTTAATTGCCACTCTTTCTGCAAAAATTGGAGCGCATACCTTTGGTAAATATCCCGCAAATTTTGGAGTGCATACACTACCCTCAAAAGGGTCTTCGGTGATTCGAACCGCCGACCACCATGCTACTAAGTCCTTTGGCCATGCCGCGTGGGCTAGGAGAGCCCACGTGAGGGAGAAGGGAATTCTCCATTCTTATCACCGCGTGCGCCTCCTCCTTGGCGCCACGACCAACCCGTCACACCTTTGACCACGCAACGCTTGTCTTCCTCCTTCGCTGGCGCGGGGGCTTCGATGTCGAAATGAAATGCTCAAGGATAATATGAATCTTTGGGATTAATGTCGAACTCTTGGCAAAACATAAATGAATTCATTTGCCTCATTTTATATGCACTTTGATGCATTTCCAAACACGTCGGCTGAATTCGAAAAGTAATTTCGAATTTAATCGAAATTGCTTTCTAAAGGGTTTAAAAACCCTTAAGATTTTTAATAAATTAAAAATCATTTCTCCCTTAATTAATTAAATAATTAATTAATTAAAACCTTGAAGGGTTTTAAATAATAATTAAATAAATAATAAAGAGAACCTCCATTGGTTTTAATAAAAACCATTTAACTTGGTTTTAATGAAAAACCCTTGCCAATGGAATCTCTCCGTATTCTCTTGGAATCTTCCACCTTTGAAGCCAACACATCCTCTTAACATTAATGCCATTTCCTTTTGACATCAATGACAACTCATAGACAAGAAGCTAGGATCTCAAACCCAAAATTGCCAACAATCTCCCCCTTTGTCATTGATGGCAAACCATGCTTCTCAACAACAAAAACTCAACATAAACAACTCCCCCTGTCTTGAGGCTCTCCCCCTCACTCAAATCTCTCCCCTTTGTCATCAATGGCAAAGGGTCACCTTTGGGGCTCGGGACTAAGAATGAGCCTCTTAGCTTAGTCCCTCCCCCACCTCTTGATGAGGTGATTAATTCTGGGGTGGGAGTACAACTCCCAATTTCTCCCTTAGATACTCAAACGTATCTCTTGGAAGAGGTTTGGTGAAGATATCTGCAATCTTCTCTTTAGTAGACACATACTCTACCTTGACCCGCTTGTCTTGCACTTTCTCCCTTAGAAAGTGATACTTGATGGAAATATGCTTTGTCCTTGAGTGCATTACCGGATTTTTGGAAATACTTATGGCACTTGTATTATCACAAAGTATGGAGATGGGTTGTTCATGCTTGACTTTGAAATCCTCCAAGGTGGTTTTCATCCATAAAACCTGTGTACACCTAGCCACCTGCTGCTATGTATTCAGCCTCTAGCTGTAGATAAGGAAACCGAAGGTTGTTTCTTACTTAGCCAAGAAACCAAACTCTTTCCCAGAAAGAATGCTCCACCACTAGTGCTTTTCTTGTCATCAATACTGCCTGCCCAATCTACATCTATAAGCTGTGAGGATGAAATCATCACCTTTGGGATACCAAAGCCCAAAGTCCATAGTGCCCTTCAGATATCTGAATATCCTCTTAACTACTATAACATGAGAATCTTTAGGAGCTGCCTGAAATCTTGCTACTAACCCAACTGCCCGCATGATATCCGGTCCAGTAGTCGTAACATATAATAAATTGCCAATCATTGATCTAGTACAACCTCTGATCTGCCACTGGAGATTCATCATCTTTACTCATCTTGCATCCTGTAATCATTGGAGTACATACTGGTTTGTTGTCCATCATCCCAAATTTCTTCAACATTTCTTTGATATACTTTCCTTGAGAGAGAAATACACCATCTTTTGATTGAGCAATCGAAGACCTAAAAAGAATGATAGCTCTCCAATCATAGACATCTCAAATTCCTTCTGCATGGTGTTAGCAAAATCTTTGCACATCTGAGTATTATTTCCCCCAAAAATAATATCATCAACATAGACAACCATAATCAGCATATCATCACCTTCATCCTTAATATACAAATTGCTATCTGCCACACCTTTCCTGAAGCCTTGCTCATGAAGATACCTGTCAAGTCTTGAGTACCAAGCCCTAGGTGCTTGCTTTAACCCATACAAGGCCTTTTTTAGTTTACACACATAGTCTGACCGTTCGAGAGAGACACTCCTTCTGGCTGTTCTATGTAGACTTCTTCTTCCAACACCCCATTTAGAAAAGCTGACTTTACATCCATTTGATATACCTTGAATGATTTGAAGCTTGAAAGGGCCAAAAACATTCCGATAGCTTCAAGACGAGCAACAGGAGCAAACGTCTCTTCGAAATCAACACCTTCTACTTGAGCATAACCTTTGCAGACTAACCTAGCTTTGTTTCTGACAATCTTTCCATCCTCATTGAGTTTATTTTTGAATATCCATTTTGTGCCAATGACATTCTTGTCCTTAGGTCTTGGAACCAATTCCCAAGTTTCACTTTTCTCTATTTGATTTAGCTCTTCATCCATTGCTTTTACCCAAAACTTATCTGCACATGCTTCACTGAAATATTTTGGCTCAATTTGAGATAATAATGAAACATTTGTAGAATCATGTGAGGGAATGACTCTTCTTCTTGTTTGCCTCCTATTTGGATCACCAATGATCAAATATTTGGGATGATGTTTCTGAACATATCGTGAAGGAGTTTTGGGAAGCAATTGTTGTCTTTCCTCTTCTTCATCTTCGAAACCTCTCTCGAATTCTTCTTGACAAATTTCATCACTGAGTTCCTAGACTAGTTCTCTTATCCCTGTCTTTTCATCAACTGTTACATTTATGCTCTCTACAACCGTATGAGTTCTTTTGTTGAAGCATCTGTAGGCCTTGCTTCTGCTGGAATACCCAAGAAAGATTCCCTCATCACATCTAGGATCAAACTTACCCAAATTCTGATCTTCCCTTTCGATGAAGCACTTACTCCCAAACACTTTGAAGTATTTTACTCGTAGCTGGTCTTCCTTTCCACAACTCATAAGGAGTTTTATGATGATTGACTCTAAGTTGGGCCCTGGTGATAATGTAGACTGCTATACTGACTGCCTCTTTCCAAAATCCATCTGAAAGTTTTGACTCATTTAACATAGCTCTAGCCATATTTTCAATAGTTCTGTTTTTCCTTTCAACTACTCCATTTTGTTGAGGAGTTCTTACTGTTGAATATTCTCTTTTGATTCCTTGTTGCTCACAGTATTCCACAAATTCATTTGAAGTGAACTCTCCTCCTCTATCTGATCTTAAACATTTGATTCTCTTGTCAGTCTCATTTTCAACCATTTCTTTGAAAGCTTTAAATTTTTCAAAAGCTTCATATTTTTCTTTGAGAAAAGTAACCCAAGTCATTCTAGAATAATCATCTATAAAAAGCATGAAGTAGCTTTCTCCCCGAATGCTCTGAGTTCTGGTAGGGCCACATAAATCGAGTATGAATAAGATCCAATGGTTTTGAAGAAGTATACCCTTTTGATTTGAAACTGGTTCTGGCCTGTTTTCCATGTTGACAAGGACCGCAAATGATGTTATGGGGCCTTTTTATTTTGGGCAAGTCTCTAATCGCTTCCTTGTTACTAATATTGACAAGATTATCAAAGCTCAAATGCCCCAATATTTTATGCCATAACCAACTCTCATCTTCTTGAGTTAGAAAACACTTTTCCTTTTTTATCTCACTTAGCATGTAAAGATTGTTTGGAGTCCTTGTAGCACTAGCAATGAGTTTTCCATTTTTTTCTTTACTTATCTCACATCTATCCGAAAAGAAAGATACTATGTGCCCTTGATCACAAAGTTGACTCACACTTAGAATATTATGTCTTAGGCCTTCTACATAAAGCACATTTTCTATTTTGGATTTCCCATCCAAACTAAGAGTCCCTTTACCACAAATTTTAGCTGACCTGTTATCTCCAAAACTAACTGTTCCTCTATTTGTTTCTTTTAAGACCAAAAACTTTTCCTTTTCACCAGTCATATGTTTTGAACAACCACTATCAAGATACCATTTCTCTACTTTGTCTAGAGCATGAAAAGTAGTTTGAGCTATCATTGACTTAGATTTGATCTCATTTTTCTTTTTAGTGAACTCAAGGCTAGATCTATCCAAACTGCACATCCTTGCTATATGCCCAAAATTATTGCACTTGTAACACATGACATATTTATTCATAAGAGGTGCAAAAGAGTTAACATTTTCCTTACTATGTCTATTCACAGACTTATTGCAATGCATAGCTTTGTGACCAAATTTCTTGCAAGAAAAACAATAGCCATGGAAAGTATTATGTAACCTGTTTTGATGCCTTGGATGATTGTTCTTCTTGTGACCAACTGGAATCCATCGCTCTTTAGGATGAAGATTGATCTTGCTCGAAGACCCTATTTCTTGAATGGTGATACCATCCTTCTTTTGCTTTTCACATGGAGTATTCTGTCTGAGAGCCAACTGTTCCAACTTCACTCTAAGAGACATAACCTCTTCTTCTAGTTTCTCACAATCAGCTTCCTTTCCTTTGAGAACCTCTGTTAGAACCTGTTCAACCTTCTTCCCTTCTTCAGCTAGAATTTTGAAGTCTATAACACTTTGAGACAATTCTGATCTTGCTATCTTTTCTTCCCGACATTGATGCTTGAGAACAAAATTCTCTTCCCTGAATTTCTCAAGCTTTCTCAAAGCCAAGAAGAATTCACCTTTGAGATCGAACTCAACCTCTTCATCTCTTTCTAAATCTGTATGATCCTCTAATAGATCCTTCTCCAAGCTGTTAGGCTCTTTCTGGAGAGACCCGCTCTGATACCAATTGAAGAACATGGACTTATACTGAGAGGGGGGGGTGAATAGTATAAGACTTAACCAATTAATAATTTTAACTTTAGATAGCAGTGGCATCAACACAACATTAATCAAGATAGAAAGCATCACACATTGAAGGCCCATTTTTAACGTGGTTCACCCAAAATGTTGGGCTACATCCACAAAACTTTTCTCTAAAAGTTATCTCAAAGTTCTTTGGGAATCCTTCCCAATTACAATGTTTATGAGCCTCGGCCCAAAGGAGATACCTTCCCCCAATCTGAATTTATGAGCCTCTCCTCAAAGGAGATACCTTCCCCTCTTCTCTGGAAATGATCCCTCAGAAGATCAACTGCCTCTACCTCTTGCCAGCACGTGGAACTCCTTTCCACCGAAGACCTCCTGTCCTCAATGCTTAGCCTAAGAGACCTTCGCCTTCTATGATCACGTCCATAGCAGCTCAGCAACCTATACCAAACATAGTCAGTCGGTCTAGTACAAGTCTTCCTCTGTCTGTCAGATCTATCCAACACTTGAACAAATCAATCCTCTGCACACAAGCCTTCTCAAAGACTTGCCAAATTTGTCCTTAGGTTCTTCTCAAAGAACCAATGCACCTCTGTCCTCAAGTTCTCTGATAGAACTATCAAACTCAGCTCACAAGTCCTCTGCTAGGACCTATCCAAATCTGCTCACAAGTCCCCACCGAAACCTGTCCAAAACATGCTCACAAGTCCCCACCGGAACCTGTCCAAAAACTGCTCACAAGTCCCCACCGGAACCTGTCCAAAAACTCAGCAAGCTCACCAAGAAAAACTTTCTTAGTAGGAAATCACAAAGTGAATTGTTAGAGACCCAATGTGATTCATCAACCTCATAGAAGCATAAAGAGAATTGTTAGAGACTCAATATGTTTCTATACTTAACTCCCAATCTCAATCTCAACTCAACTCAACTTCTATACTTAACTCCCAATCTCAATCTCAACTCAATCTCAATCTCAAAAGAATAAGATAGATGTAGTATGCTTTTCTCAAGAACATGAAACACAACCCAACAATTGCCAACCATGCAATATCTCATATAACAATGATACTCATGTTCTTTCCACCCAATATTCACAACAATTAGGGTTTCAACAACAATGCTCAAAGACAAGGTTTAACCAACACCATTCAACTCAACATTAACCTTGAAGCATTCAACCAATCATCACAAGAAAAGGAAACAAGTAGAAATCCTTTTCCCTCCAAAGATATTTGAACAAAACAGCCACCAACACAATATCACCAAATGCAAAGAATAACTTGCTCAAATCAACTCAATGGAGTAAGCCCAATATCATGAATCAAGTAAAGCAATAACTTGATCAAACAACCTCTATGGAAGCAACTCAACCATCAAACTCAAAATAGCCAACCAAGGGTTCCACCAACTCAATGCAAGTAGCTAGACTCACAAATATAAACCCTAGTGCACAAAGCTTCCACTATCTCAAACCAGAAATTATGCATTCACCAAAAATTCTCCTTAAGGATAACAATGCATAAGTAGTCTTCAACAAACCAGAAAATAGGATTTACACCCAACCAAAGGAAACCTAGTTGAAAACCTTTTCACTCCAACCTTATTTCAGAAAAACATACACCAATCATACTCATAAGAAAAATGTGCCCATACCCTTTTTGAAGATGAATAAGCCCTTGAAAATCTACCACAATTAATAATTTTGATCTTCCCTAAAAATTATTAACCCAACATAGGCATGTCAAAATAACTCAACCACCATGGCAATTATTTCCCCTTTAATTTTCAATCCAACTATAGCAAAAATATTAAGCTTGCATTCCTTATACCTCCCAAAGCTAACTTTATAAAACCTTAGCAAGCAAAATATTAAAATTTAATTGCCACTCTTTATGCAAAAATTGGAGCGCATACCTTTGGTAAATATCCCGCGAATTTCGGAGTGCATACACTACCCTCAAAAGGGTCTTCGACGATTCGAACCGCCGACCACCATGCTACTAAGTCCTTTGGCCACGTCGCATGGGATAGGAGAGCCCACGTGAGGGAGAAGGGAATTCTTCGTTCTTATCACCACGTGCGCCTCCTCCTTGGTGCCACGACCAACCCGTCACACCTTTGACCACGCAATGCTTGTCTTCCTCCTTCGTTGGCGTAGGGGCTTCGATGTCAAAATCAAAATGCTCAGGGATTAATGTCGAACTCTTGGCAAAACATAAATGAATTCATTTGCCTCATTTTATATGCACTTTGATGCATTTCCAAACACGTCGGCTGAATTCGAAAAGTAATTTCAAATTTAATCGAAATTGCTTTCTAAAGGGTTTAAAAACCCTTAAGATTTTTAATAAATTAAAAATCATTTCTCCCTTAATTAATTAAATAATTAATTAATTAAAACCTTGAAGGGTTTTAAATAATAATTAAATAAATAATAAAGAGAACCTCCATTGGTTTTAATAAAAACCATTTAACTTGGTTTTAATGAAAACCCTTGCTAATGGAATCTCTCCGGATTCTCTTGGAATCTTCCACCTTTGAAGCCAACACATCCTCTTAACATTAATGCCATTTCCTTTTGACATCAATGACAACTCATAGACAAGAAGCTAGGATCTCAAACCCAAAATTGCCAACAATCTCCCCCTTTGTCATTGATGGCAAACCATGCTTCTCAACAACAAAAACTCAACATAAACATCTCCCCCTGTCTTGAGACTATCCCCCTAACTCAAATCTCTCCCCCTTACTCAAATCTCTCCCGCTTTGTCATCAATGGCAAAGGGTCACCTTTGGGGCTCGGGACTAAGAATGAGCCTCTTAGCTTACTCCCTCCCCCACCTCTTGATGAGGTGATTAATTTTGGGGTGGGAGTAAAACTCCCAATTTCTCCATTAGATACTCAAATGTATCACTTAGAAGATGTTTGGTGAAGATATCTGCAATCTGCTCTTTAGTAGGCACATACTCTACCTTGACCTGCTTGTCTTGCACTTTCTCCCTTAGAAAGTGATACTTGATGGAAATATGCTTTGTCCTTGAGTGCATTACCAGATTTTTGGAAATACTTATGGCACTTGTATTATCACAAAGTATGGATATGGGTTGTTCATGCTTGACTTTGAAATCCTCCAAGGTGGTTTTCATCCATAAAACTTGTGTACACCCAGCCACCGCTGCTATGTATTCAACCTCTGTTGTAGATAAGGAAACTGAAGGTTGTTTCTTACTTAGCTAAGAAACCAAAATCTTTCCCGAAAGAATGCTCCACCACTAGTGCTTTTCCTATCATCAATACTCGCCGCCCAATCTGCATCTCGTATAAGCTGTGAGGATGAAATCATCACCTTTGGGATACCAAAGCCCAAAGTCCATAGTGCCCTTCAGATATCTGAATATCCTTTTAACTGCCATAAAATGAGAATCTTTAGGAGCTGCATGAAATATTGCTACTAACCCAACTGCCTGCATGATATCTGGTTTGGTAGCTGTAACATATAATAAAATTCCAATCATAGATCTGTACAACCTCTGATCTTCCGCTGGAGAGTCATCATATTTACTCATATTGCATCCTGTAATCATTGGAGTACATACTGGTTTGTTGTCCATCATCCCAAATTTCTTCAACATTTCTTTGATATACTTTCCTTGAGAGAGAAATATACCATCTTTTGATTGATCAATCTGAAGACCTAAAAATAATGACAGCTCTCCAATCATAGACATCTCAAATTCATTCTGCATGGTCTTAGCAAAAACTTTGCACATCTGAGTATTATTTCCCCCATAGATAATATCATCAACATAGACAACTATAATAAGCATATCATCACTTTCATCCTTAATATACAAATTGCTATCTGCCACACCTTTCCTGAAGCCTTGCTCATGAATATACTTGTCAAGTCTTGAGTACCAAGCCCTAGGTGCTTGCTTTAACCCATACAAGGCCTTTTTCAGTTTACACACATAGTCTGATTGTTCTGAGAGAGACACTCCTTCTGGCTGATCTATGTAGACTTCTTCTTCCAACACCCCATTTAGAAAATCTGACTTTACATCCATTTGATATACCTTGAATTATTTGAAGCTTGAAAGTGCCAAAAACATTCTGATAGCTTCAATACGAGCAACAGGAGCAAACGTCTCTTCGAAATCAACACCTTCTACTTGAGCATACCCTTTGCAGACTAACCTAGCTTTGTTTCTGACAATCTTCCCATCCTCATTGAGTTTATTTTAGAATATCCATTTTGTGCCAATGACATTCTTGTCCTTAGGTCTTGGAACCAATTCCCAAGTTTCACTTTTCTCTATTTGATTTAGCTCTTCATCCATTACTTTTACCCAAAACTTATCTGCACATGCTTCACTGAAATATTTTGGCTCAATTTGAGATAATAATGAAACATTTGTAGAATCATGTGAGGGAATGACTCTTCTTCTTGTTTGCCTCCTATTTGGATCACCAATGATCAAATCTTTGGGATGATGTTTCTGAACATATCTTGACAGATTTTTGGGAAGCAGTTGTTGACTTTCCTCTTCTTCATCTGAAACCTCTCTGAATTCTTCTTGATAAATTTCATCACTGAGTTCCTTGACTGGTTCTCTCATCCCTCTCTTTTCATCAACTGTTACATTTATGCTCTCTACAACTGTATGAGTTCTTTTGTTTAAGCATCCGTAGGCCTTGCTTCTGCTGGAATATCCAAGAAATATTCCCTCATCACACCTAGGATCAAACTTACCAAAATTCTGATCTTCTCTTCTGATGAAGCACTTACTCCCAAACACTTTGAAGTATTTAACTGTAGCTGGTATTCCTTTCCACAACTCATAAGGAGTTTTATGATGATTGACTCTAAGTTGGGCCCTAGTGATAATGTAGACTGTTGTACTGACTACGTAATTCCAAAACCCATCTAAAATTTTTGACTCATTTAACATAGCTCTAGCCATATTTTCAATAGTTCTATTTTTCCTTTCAACTACTCCATTTTGTTGAGGAGTTCTTGCTGCTGAATATTCTCTTCTGATTCCTTGTTGCTCACAGTATTCCACAAATTCATTTGAAGTGAACTCTCCTCCTCTTTCTGATCTTAAGCATTCGATTCTCCTGTTAGTCTCTTTATAAGGAATTAATTCTTAGATGATTGGGACACCTCCTACAACAAAATGCGAGGATCAAATTTGTTGTCCGAAGCTCATAGTGCCTTCATAGTGCAAATATTAGTTGCTACAAGAGAAGAATACTACAGAAGAGACTTCTAGAGAAGAATCATGGGGAAGTTGAGGGACAAGAGATCTCCATTTCAAGATTTGAAACTTTAAAAGACAAAAAGGCCATAGAAGCCTTGATATAGAATAAAATGCCACAGAAGACTTGATACTAAAAAGACCATAGAAGCCTTGATCCTGAAGAAGACTCCAGAAGAGAGTATCTAATTCAAGAAACAAATTTTAGTACTAATACTTTGTTGTAGGAATATAGAGATTTAGAGAGTTGGGAAAGTGAAAGGATAATGAGGTGTTTGGTTGATGTTTTATGGTGTTAAACATTATTTTGAGTTGGGTTTTATAAGGTGCATTCAATAATTTTTTTCATGTATGTTATAATGAGTATTATTTTTAAAGGGACCAATAAGGCATAAATTGAGTTGTAATTATTTTGTGTCTAAGGAATATTTTTGAGAAAGTATTGAAATGATATTTTTGTGTTTAACCATTAGAATTTGAAAGAAGAAAATTATGATTGAAACAGGTTTCTCCAAAGACACTTTTACATCCATCAAAACATATGAGCATATTCTTCCTAGTGAGTGATTGTTGAAAGTAATGTATGACAAGTTGGAGTGAAACGGATTGCTTGGTTAGCATTGTTGAGAGTGTTTTTATTTTATGCTTCAAGGTTTTCTAGAATAAAAAGAGTTTTTGATAAAACCTTATTTTATAAGCATTGTTGTTGAAGTGATTAAATTGAGTGAAGAACTTGAACTAGGTCTTGCAAATAACATGAGTATCATTGTTGTGTGAGATTGATTGATGAGCATTGTTGGAAATATTTGAATGATTATTCATGTGGTTGGACTAGGGCTTGTGAGCAAGGATTATTTCATTGAGTGATTGGTTGAGTAGAGTTGGTTGAGCCTAGTCAAGTGAATGTGTTGAAGTGATTGTTCATGCTCTGTGAAATAAATTATTCTATATTATATATTTATTTGAGAAAGAGGTTGATTATTGATGAGTGTGAAGCATATTGAGTCTATAAAAATTCTCTATATGTTTCTAAGAGAGTGATTAAAAGTGATTGAGTATTATGGTGAATGTGAAGCATATTGAGTCTTTAACAATTCTCTATATGTTTCTAAGAGAGAGATTAAAAGTGATTGAGCATTGTGATAAATGTGAAGCATATTGAGTCTCTAATAATTATCTTTATGTTTCTATTATATTGGACAAGTTCTACTATGATATTTTTTGGCATATTTGATGCAAGTATTAGATAAGACTTGTGGATAGATTTATATGAGGTTTTGTGGAAGCTTACAATATAAATTAAGGATAGATTTGAGAATAAAGTTTGGTATATATTTGAGGACATGTTTGTGCTAGATTAGAGATATATATTGAGGATATATTTGAGGAGATATTTTGGTACAAATTTGAGGACAATTTTATGCCAGATCAGAGATAGAGTTTGAGGAAAAATTTGAGTTTAGAGTTTGGTATAGATTTGAGGATAGGTTTGTGTCAGGTCAGAGACAAAGATGATGATATATTTGTGCTAGATTGAAGGATTGTGTTTAGTGTATATTTGAGATAGAGATTTGGAGGTGACAGAGTATAGAATATGATAGTCTCCAGTGGATAGAGATACATTAGCCATGGCAGTGAGGATACGTGTCTTCAATGGATAGAGACCCATTATCCAGAGTAGTGGGGCAATAGTTCTTCTAGAAGATCACCAGCTAGAGCATAAGGGAAAGTTATTCTCTTGTGGATAGAGATCCATGAACATGATTAGAGGATTGATGTCTCCTTTGGAAAGAGGTCCATAAATATTGTAGGGAAAATATTCCCAAGAGAAATTATTTTAGAAAATTTTATATGAAATATTTTCTCTATTGAGTAGCCCATATTGGGTGAACCATGTAAAATCATGTCTCTCATGTGTGTGATGCTTTGTGTGATGTTTACTACTTTAATATTGCTGATGTTATCATTTGGATTAAAAATAAAAAAGTTTTATCTTATATTTATCATCCCCATCTCAATATAAGCACATGATCTTCATTATTTTCATAAATTTTTAGTCTCAATGTTTCAAAAGTAGCCTAAAGGATATTTCTTTAACATTTTGTAGGAGAATGACTACCATATATTGCATAATACCTTGTTTGCTAGATAAGATCTAGATGTTTTTCAATTATTCAACCACCACTAGTGTCTTAAGCAAATTTTCATTGAAATTCAAGCAATATTTTGATGTTGTAAGATATTCCTAGTTAATCAAATTATCTCTTGGACCATGCACATTAGAACATATAAAACTATTATGATAATTGGAAGGATTAATTCATAAGTCACTACTCTCATTGAGTAAAAGGTTTCCCCTACTTATCCATATATGCACATGGTCTAGAGTACTAATGAGTTGGCAAAAGGACAAGCTCGCCCTTCACCCTTGAAAAGAAAGAGAAGGAGAAGAATAGTAAGGATAGGATAAAATTCCCATCAGGAATTTTATAGAGTGGTTGGGAATAAAACTCCCCAAATTTCTTACTTATTTACAAAATAAAAATCCCTTGCTCCTCAAATCGAGTAAGTATACCAAAATTATCCTCTTGCTTCCTCAAAAAATAAGTAAAAACCCCTAAAATGCAATAAAAATCCCTTGATCCTCACAAAATGAGAAAGTATCCCAAGAAAATTCAAACAAGGGTAAAAGAGTTTTAATCCTTGGAATTCTTAGTGTCTTGAAAATCATAGGGTGATCCTCATTACAGTAATGGATTGAATAAAACCTGCCTAGCAATAAGGTAAGCCCTAAGAAAAAATGCTAAGTATGGATAATACCTATGAATGTTTACAATATAAGTTATATTAATTGACAGAAGTGACCATTATTTTACTCAATCCTTACTCATAATGGGAAATGAACCTTCACTGTAGACATAGTTTGTCCTTGAGAGGCTTGAAAAAATTAGGATGACTTTAACATCATTTTGATTTGTGAAATGAATAGATGAATTTGTTTAAAGTCACTAGGATGTTTGAGTCTTTGTGAAATAACTCTAGTATATCTTAAACAAACGAAAGTAAAAATAAAATCCCTATGAAGGTACCATAGTTCATTTTTATCCTACACAAAGGTGATTTGTATTTCTCAAAAAATTTGCACCCTTTATTAAAAGCCGTCAATATGATATAGAATATCTATTCTACTTTTTCCTAAGTGTTGAAATTATCCAACCCTTTGATAGAAATCTATTTTGCATATATTTATGACTAATATCAAATTTCATAATCCTTTTTCTCTCATTTGGATACTTAATGAAATTTAGGAAGCACAATCACAAAAAATAATCGTAATAATCCCCCATAAATAAAAATTCTTGTTATATCATCCACCATAATATAAATAATACACCCTCCATTTTTTTTTGGCTATATAGCCAAAATTACAGTATGGGGGTAGTAAATAAATACATATGGAATTCATAATATAGTTTGGGAGGGAGAATCAGGTAGAGTTTTTCTTAACCCTAACAACAAATTTCTATAGACAACTTCTATAAATATTTTCTATAGATAACTTCTACAGTAATCTTCTATAAACACCATTTGTAGATAGTGTTTGTAGCATGTTTCTTGAAATTTCATTGTGATGATATTTATACTGCCCCCCAAAGAAAAAAACAACACATGGCAATGATGAATATAAAAGAATATTTCAATGTTGAATATGACAAAATATGCTAATGCATAATATGATAAGATGTGTCAACACATAATACAAAATAAATTTATCTATGTCATTTACAAAGGTTTAAATAAAAAAGATAAAATTATATGAAGATTTATAAAATTCCTTTCGTCCACCTTTAAAATTCATACGGACTAAGGTATAAAATTTAAATTTAAATTTAAAAATAATAATAATAAAAAAATTACAGTGTTTCCATAGATGTTTCAGTAGCATATTTATATAGGTGCAATTTTAAAAAATAATAATAAATAAATAAATATTTCATTCATGGACAAAGACACTAATAAGAAGGGAATCGTTCCAAATCATCAACATGCAGATCTACATTGCAATAAAAAATAATATTAAAAAATATAAATTTAAAAAGCACTTGCGATGCAGTACAGGGTTCGCAGTGCGTAGCCAAAATAAAAAGATAATAATCTATTTTAAATATGCAATGTATTGCACACTGATCGTCACACAATATAAAATACATCCTATGGTTTTACAAGTCAGGTTTAGCACACATGCTATGACCATTTGGTTATGAGCCTATACTAAGAAAAGCGATGTGTAGGGTTTTAGTGTTGTAATGTTAGAACTTTTAATAGGTTGCAAACCATTTGATAGCTTCATCCGAAGCAGTTATTAGTGATATGGGCAACCCCCTAGCTACATGATATCTATTCATTTTTGAAGATGATTGATCCTGTATTGAATGGTGGCTAAGTTGCAAAATACCTTTCAATATTTGCCCACATCATCTCTTTGCATGCCCAGCGTGAGCCAGATCACCAATATTAGATTTTGTGCAAGCCTATGTTTGGCTAATATAGAGGGGAACCTTAACCAAATGTAGGTCTATGGAGGAATCATCTAACAAGAGTGTTGAACTACTAGATTCTTCATTACATGAATAATCATTACAGATCTATTTGAACTAACAAGAAATTGTGCTAGCAGATCATTTTGAAAATCACCTTGTGATAAGAAAATCCTTAGTCATTTAAATCAATTATGGTAACTATAAGCCAATTTATAGTATGGAGAATAATAATGGAAGCATATATATAATATATCGGTCCATTTAATCATATCTTGGCAACTTATAATAATAGTTCAGGCTAGTTTGTCTCTCCGACAACCTTTTGATGTGCATAATGGGAAGAAGTATGAAATAGTAGAATATCATTCTATAAGATCATCACAAATAATCCCTAATAGACTCTTGGTTTGCTTTAGAGTAACTGATCTATTGGATGTTTTTGTAGATAATGAAATTACAGAGCCCCATTGTGATAGATTTTTGACCATCTATATTTAAAAATATCTAAATATAAATATAAATGGCAACATGAAAAAGTGGTTCTGCATCGTGCATATCCATAATACAGACCTTATTTTAGAATTACAAGTAGATGAAAGTGATTTGGACTATCTTCATCAATTTTAAAGAGAAATCAAAACCACATACCTTAGTTGTCTAAGGATTGAGTGTCACCAATCCAAAAGATTATGTGCATGTGAGGAAGAACTTCAATTAAAAAAATATATATTTTACCCCCAATCATCATCCATGGATGAATTCAGCAAAATATACAATGGCAAGAATCATGAAACCTAGGAAAAAAATTAGATAGCGATTCCACCTATGTTCAATTTTATTCCAATATGTTAGTAAAAGTGTCACGTATTTTTTTTTTTTTTAAATAAAAATTATGGGTGATGTAGCATAGAATTTGCATAATTTATCATCGTGGATTTGGTAGACTATGAACAGTCCTTAGTTGCATGGTGCAATGAAATACAATATCATGGATCAAGGTTCTAAACTATCAATTAAAATGGAATAGAGAGCCATGATTTATTCAATTGCACATAATAACTATAATTATCATCTTTTCATGCGGGCTCTACAATCCTGATCAAGATTACGTGCGGTGAGTGAAGGTGACTAATAAATAGCTGAAAACAACAACACCCACATAAACTCCCAATACCCAATCCATGGAAACCTAGGAGAAAAGAAACAAAAAAAATGGTTCTTCAGTGTTTAAGCAGAAAAGTAACAAAAAAATTGTCTCTTTAGTGTCCCAACAAACCCACTTTGGTCCTCAAGGATAAGGATAACCTCCTCTATAAATTTGGTATGAATACTCAAAATCCTATGGTTTCGGGTTTAATTTCTAGGATACAAGGAGACAAGAAGATAAAGTTTTGGAGAAATGAGCTCTCAGAATCAGGCATGTTGTTTTTTCTTTCAATATATTATAGAGGAAAATGATGATTTAAGTCAAGTTTTGGATTTAAATATTTCAAAATTAGTCAACGTGATTCTAGATTTTTCTTGTTAGGACTCCTTAGTAACACTTTGAAAACACTCGTCAGTTCCCAAAGTACAAATATGGACTCTTCCAGATAAATCATTCACAAGTAATTCTCTAAACAAGCTTGTATCTGGCAAGTATCCAGAGAATTTATTGCATGAAATATTTAGAGAGAAAGACTATATCTTCTAGTTAGCCAAGAGTATATAGATTTCCAAATAACATATTGTGATATATATCTAGTGCTCCAATATTTGTAAGCATAGATACTTCCAAAGGAATAGGTCCCAAGAGATGATCCCAACTCAAATCCAATGCAATGTCAAATTCCTTTGTTTTTAAAATCTCAACAAAAATATCGCCTATTAGTCTGTCACTGCTCATATCCTCTAGGATTTAAAGTGTATTTATTATCTTCACCCATTTTGAGTGTTGTATTCCTATCATCCTCTCGAACACATACACTGGTATGGTGTTTTGTTACAACTATTTGAGCGTGTTCCCTTGGGTACCTTTGACTCCATGGAAATTTTTGATTGTTGATCCCTTGGTTATTTTTGGTCCCATGATTGTGTTGGATTTCCCAGCTTCGATGTCCTGCGGAGATTTATTTCTCTAGTTCCAACAGTGATGGTGTTATTCTTGGTGCTAGAGGCCAAAGTCTTTTCGGTTCATGTGGAGTGGTGAGGTCATGGGTGGGTGCTCATTGGTGGTCCCTTCTCATGGGTGGGCTTCATTTTTGGGCTCTTGTTTGGAAGATTCTTGCTTATGGACCTGATCCTTTTGGTGTACACTCAAATATTTCTTCTTGGCTTCAAGGGTGGCCTTGCATTTTGAATACTATTGAGTGGATCCATTGGCTTCCCAGGTTTAGTCATTGAAGTTTTTCATATACGTGGATGGAGGGTTCCAGATCCTTTTTGGTTGCTCAGGGTACCATAATGCATCCTTTGGTCCTTAGGAAGTGGACCTATGCTTTATCTTCAACTTTTGTTTATCCTAACTCCTCCAGATCTGGGTCATGTGTGGGTGCTTATTGGTGGTCCCTTCTTGTTGGTGGGATTCATTTTAAAGCTCCTATTCAGGGGCTTCTTACTATTGGACCCGATCCTTTTGGTGTACACTTAGATATCTCTTCTTGGATTTGATGGTGGCCTTGCATTTTGAATGTTATTGAGTGGATCCATTAGCTTTCCATGTTCAGTACATGAAGCTATTCATATGTAGTGATAGAGGATTCTAGATCCTTTTTGGTTGTTTGTGGTACAATTCTGCATCCTTCGATCTTTGGAAAAAGGACCTGTGCTTTGTAAGCAAATTTGGTTTATCCTGACTCCTTTAGATCTGGATCCTTGGAATCTTCCTACCCCTCATTAATATTCACCTGGGTTTTGTGGGACTTCATTTCCTAAAGTCTTTTGGATTTCTTTAAGTTCACTTAAATATGCAAGAGGATATCCTAGCCTAAGGGGATCCTCAAAATTGTTGCTCCACTTTTTAGGCTTGTGTTGTGGCGTCCATGGGTTCTTGCTACTTCCTAGACCACATCCTACTATTGCATCCTATTTGCTTTCCTATTGCTGCTTTCTACTTTACATTTTGATTGGCATTCTAGCTAGCTATTGTTTCATGGATTGCATCCTAGTCAGTGTCCTAGTTTACATTCTATAGATGCTTCCTGGTCTACGTCATACAATTGCGTCCATGACTGCCCATGGGCAGGAATGATTTTTAAATTCTAATTTTTATATTTTTCCCACTTCATTTTCAAATTTCAATTTTAAATTTTGGGCAGGATGGTCCTATTTCAAAATTTCTATCATTTGTATGGTTTTGGGTGAGATGGTTCTGATTCAATCGGTTTAGTTGTTTTTCTCCAATAACCCATAGAGGGTCTGTTTCTTTAGCTATTTAATTTTTCATGTATATTATTTTTTTAGCTATTGTCATTTCACTGTTATCATTTTAATATTGTTAGCATTTTATTTGTTGTTATTTTATTCTTATCATTTTGTCATTGTTATTTATTGTTGATGGTATCATTTAGGTTATTGTTATCATTTTATTTGTTGTTATTTTGTAATTATTATTTTGTTTTTTAATTTTATTTTAGTTATTTCATCACTTAGTTTGTTATTTAACTGTATTTTATCTATTAATCTCTCTCAATATTCTATTATGACATTTGTATTCTAAAAATTTTGTTATTTTTACATTACAGGTGAAGGATACGATATGTGGGAAGGGTAGAAACACATAACCCGAGGGGCATGTGACAGAGTAGAGCAGTAGACTTCATAGGGGTACATGGTAGCATAGACTAGGTCAACAAGGAACATACAATAGGCCAAAGCACATTCTACACTCATGCAAACATACAAGATATTGACTGAAGGCAATCAATTCAATTGTTGAGTAGGTTTTCTTTTGAAGCGCTTGAGGATCCATGGCATAGCCCATGTAGGATAGAATAAATCCCAAATAAAGGTTAAGGACCCACCAATGGATGGCATACACATGGAGGGTCACATGACCAAGTTTAAAATGGGTCAGACACAAGAATATTGGACCATAATCAATTACTACGAGGAGCATCTATTTACACTTAGTGATGATTGTTTTATCATGTATATAGGATAATGAGCATATACGCTATAAAACAAAACCAGGGTGTAATAGCCAAAATCATAGGGTTCAAGGCCATTTAGTTGTAGGGATATGCTCATAAGAGCTCGGTGTAACATAAGGAAGACACAATGATTAAATTTCACCAAATAACTAAAACATCTACCCAATTTGAACCCTAAAACATAACATAGTTTTGAATGGAATATTTTTACATCCACTAATCAGGAGAATGAATGTGCTAGAAATTGGCATTGTAATATTTGGAGTCTCATTTCAGAAGGTCAGGTTCTCAATTGGTGTTTGTTGTAGCGAGGAGAAGTGATAGAGGAACCACGGATGAACAACGACTTCACTATGAATGAGAGTTTAAGATGGAGAATGTATTGTATCATAACCAGCCTAAGTGGCTTGGTCTAGCGATGAGCAACGAGTGGTTAGGGCTTATGCCATCACCACCCAAGTTTGAGATGCAGTGGGGATATTCAGAATAAATGTGGTAGATTTTGTTAAAATTTTTGAAAGTGCCTAAGGTGATTGCATTATTTTGAGTGCTTAGGATGTTATAAGGTTTAGATAAAATTTTATTTTATTTATTTTTGCATTATGTCCCTTTGGTGCCCCTTTTCATGGGAAATATTTATGTATTAGAGGATCAACTTTGGAACATATGTATTTTTCATGTGGAATATATTTAAAGGTGGACTAAAATCTATAAGGGAAAAGGAGATATAAGGAGGAATGGAATTATTAATTTTAGGGTTACTGATTTAGGAGTATTGTAAGAATTTAAAAGGGCATATATTTTTGGCTAGTTTTTCTTCCATTTTTGTAAAGGAAGTTGAAACAAAAAGGCTCATGAAATGTTTAAAAATCCATGAAATCCCATTTTCAAGGGGTTGGAAATTTTTATAATCAGAGAGATATCATTCTGAGTTTTGAATGCATATGAATCCTAAAACTTGCAACTTGTGATCAAGACTGGAGGAGATTTATTTCTAAGGGTTTTATGTTTAGTGGTTGATATTTTTATTAAATTTTGTGGAATTATATCTACTGTTTAATGCTCTTAGGAGATTACACTATGTAAAGGTTTATTTGAATGCAGGATTTATTTTCCTTAGAGTCTAGCACTTGATATGATAAAATTATGTTTATGCATGTTTGTTTAGATTTAGTTACCCTTAGAGTTTCTCACAATATTTGGTTTTGGAGGGTAGGGTAGCATGATTTTTTATTGTGTTTACACATATATTCCAGCTTTAGTTTGGTTTAGTTGTAGTTTCTATTCTGCAAATTTTCTTTTATTTTTGAAAACACTATTGTTTAAGTATTTCAATCTGAAATATAGAATCCCAAAATATCTTATTTAAATCATAAATTTGATTTGGGAAATATGGAGTGTACATAATCAAAATAATTATTTTCACAAGCACTTACATTTACATTTATTTGGATCATCTTTAAGGATATTAAAAGGAATATTTCTACACAAATTTTTATATTGCAAAAATAAGATAAAATTAATCTAGGAGGAAGGGTTTCTAACCTATAATTTCACATTAAATAAAATATAATAAATGGAGTGGAAAATTCCATAACATTTATTGATTTCATGTACATAATAAAAGATAAAAGGAATGTCTAACTCCATTAACCCTTAAACTCACATTAAGTGTAGATAAAGCAAATGAACACTAACTTTCTAACTTTCTAACTTGCTAACCTTTTGACTTCTAACTTTGCAATTAGTAGAGCATTAAATCTGAAGATAAAATTGAACCTACTAACTAAAAAGACTAACTCCAATCTCACATTAAAGGCACGAATTTAAAATGAAGTGGAAAATTCCACATTACTCTAACTTTGCATTTTAATAGAAAGATAAAATGAACCCACTAACATGGATTTAGGGTAAGACAAATTAAAGAAAAGATAAATAAGGAATGATAACTACCATTTTATCAATTCACACAAACACACATTTATTGCAACTTAAGGAAATCAATCACATTACACAAATGAATTAAACTAGCAAACCCTTTGTTAACAGTTAGTTGCAAATCATTGGATTTTTTCTAGTGCTTGTTATTATTGATTATTTTACTTTCAAATACACATGTGCAATTCTTATATAGTGGAACCTTTGAGAATTTTTTGTTCTTAACTTATTTGCAAGAGAGGGTTTTCAGATTAATACCCTAACTATGATGGGGATTTTGTAATTAGAAAAATATCCACTCAACAACTCCTTGATCATGTATCATGAAGTGCATGTCTTGGAACTTTAGGGGATTGATAGATCCTATGTGCAAGTACATAATGCATCAGGATATGGATAAATTCAAGACCAAATTCAGTAGCATTGATATTATTTTCCTTCAATAAGTAAAAATCACTAACTTTATTTTGTCAAGTACTTGCTCCTTTCTCTAGTCTTGGGGTCACACCTTTCATACTTTGCATGATATAGATAAAGGAGGGATAGTTATGTCTTTCAAAACCTAATAAGTCTAGACTGGTCTCTTGTTCTTGTGATCCTTCTTATCATATTGTTTGGATTGTGATGGATATTTACGGTCATATTATTGATGTGCTAGACATATATGCACCAAATGATATCAATAATCATTGTGCTCTTTTGTGGTGGGTGATTCTATCTCTCCATCCTAATATATAGTTGCTCTATAGAGACTTCAATATGATCGAATTCCCATATGACAATGTAGGTCATCTTCCCATGCAGTGGAATGTAAGGGAAAGAGAAGCATAGCTTTTTATGAAATAAAAGTTGAGGCTCTCTGACCCCAATAGCTACTTTTTACCCTCTTTGTTCCCAACTAGTATCTAGTTCACATGGTCTAACAACCAATAGGGTGATATTATGATGATAAGAATGCCAAATGATATAAATTAATCAACTATAATATTTCATAATCAAGTGTTTAAATAACACTTGATTAACCTTACAATAGCCTAGGACTAAAATAGCCCGTAGGTATAGGATATGTAACTATATTAGATGCTAACATATGTCGATAGAATAGATGCTAATCCTAACCTACTAACCAACGTAGTCAAAATGACTACAATGACTAACTTACTAACCTAGGTAAATAGTAAAAGGTAACTAACCTAGTAGTAAAAGTAAATACTAGTGGTAAAAAGTAACAAGCTACTTTTTACCATGTAGTAAATAAAATCTACCTAATGTAGGGAAAGGGTAAAATATCCAAATGATGGAATATTTACTCTAACATCCCCCTTTATTACATTATTTGGGTAATACATACATATCCTCTAATACAACAATATGTGGGTAAAGTATATAACTGCCCCAATACAGTGAAAAAGGATGTCGATCTGCTGGTTCTTGCTCTATCACAATACTATGGCTGCTTCTAAGCAAAAAAATGGGTCATTCCTCACTTTGTCTTCACACCAACAAATGTCCTTATAGTAATCACTTCATCCAACCGAATTGCATGGGTAACCAGTCACTGCAATCGCTAGGTGTAGTAGAGTAGATCACTTCATACGAGATTCATTCATTTTACAATATGAGTTTGCAAAAGATAAGGTTGCTAAGGTGTCGGTCGCAGCCGAAAATGCACCCTTATAAGTTCCCCCCTTCTCGTTGCAAAACATGTTGTATCTAATTTTTGAAAGAAGAGTGACTAAGGTGTCGGTCACAGCCGAAAATGCACCCTTATAAGTCTTCTTCCCTTTTTACAAAAATTTGTGAAGAAAAGAAATGTTTATCCCCCCTTAATTACAAAAAGATGTGCAACTCAAGAGTTTTGTGAAGGATTTTTACAAACATTGCCTCCTAGGCAATTTTACACCATAAAAAGTCTCTTCTTTTTATTACAAGGACTTCAAACATTAAGAGTTTGCTATTTATGAAGCCTAAAAGAGGTACAAATCACCCCTTATTTGTAAGAACTTCAAACAAAAACTTATGCTATTCTATGAAGCCTAAAAAAGAGAGAGAGGATAATGGTGCTTTGCCCAATGTGACAAACATGTGTTTTCCCTCTACAATATTGTTTTAGCAATGAGCACTCTGTGTGCTTTTTTTGAACCAGAATCAGAATCTGAATTAGACACTTCACTAGCAATGTTGTCTTTGTTTTGATTTTGTGTTGTGCCTTTGTCTTTCTTGTTTTGCTTGTTTTTTAACCAACACCGATTGGTGTCATGGTTATCTTTCTTACAATATGAGCAAAACCATTTTTGAGATTTCTTTCCCTTGCCTTTTGAGGATGATCCTCCCTTGTTATAGTTTTCTTTCTTCTTCTCAACCTTATTGTGTGAATAAAGTGCACTATTAGATGCTTCATCTTTTTGGAGTTGATTAGCTTCTTCAGTTTGAAGCAAATTTACTAACTCCACAAAGGTGAGAGTTCTTTGTGAAACAGAAAGGGATGTAATCAAAATTTTGTAGGATTCAGGAAGGGCTCTCAAGATAACTGAAGTTAAAATGGCGTCTTCAAATTTGGCCCCTAAAGCATTAAGCTTAGTCTTCAGTTCTATAGTTCTACAGAGGAAGGTTTCTACTGACTCACCCGACTTCATATGTAGTGTATGAAGTTGGGTTTGAAGGTTGAGAATCGTGGATTGATTCTTTCCTTCAAAAATGGTGGACAAGGAATCCCATGCATCTTTTCCATTCTTTGCCTCACTAATGTGAGGTTGTACCTCATCAGAAGTGGCTAGAAGGATTAACATGAGAAGACGATTGTTCTTTTTATCCCATTCTCTTTGATCAGCTCCTGATGTGGTGGGTCTTGGTGTAGTGCCAGCAACTAAGTCCCACAAGTCCTCTATAGTCAAAATGGCTTTCATCTTAGTTTTCCAAGCTGTATAGTTATGACCTTTTAGCAATTGAGATTCACTCAAGTATTTGTTAATTGTTGCCATGAGGAAGGTCCTACAATGCACTAAGATGATATTTCTTTCACTCTCAAGTGGTATTTAATGGCACCTTCCTGAAGATTCTCTTGAAGAGAGATAATCAGGTGGAGGAAATTAAGCCAAACACATAAGAGTTTGAAAGGTTTAATTCACTCAAACAGCTATTTAATGGCACCTGCCTTAACACCCTTCAAAAAGGATGAAAAGTTGGAGGAATTTAAGCCAAACAAATAAGAGTGAATTAGGGGTTTTGTTTTGATTTAGGAGAGAATATCAAGTTTTGAAATGGCTCTTAATTGTGCAATTTGATTTACACAAATTTGTGAAATTTTGGGGTATGATGTGTTCTTGATTATATGACTTATAATTGCAAAAATAAATAATGCAATAATCAAACAAGAATTCCCACAAAATTATTATCACTTAGGTGTCGGATGCAACCGAGAATGCACCTATTTTGCCAAGAATAAAATGAAGGTGTCGAGTAAAATCGAGAATGCACCTTATTTCCAACTTTTGCAACAAAAATGTGTATTTGTGCAAGAATGATATTTTTATGTCTCCTACTTTGTTTTACAATTTTGCAAAAGAAGGACAATTTTGTCTTTGTCTTCCCCCTTTAATTTTGCAAAATAAACAATATGAGCACCCCTTCCAAGACAAGTCGACACACGACCCGCGTTTGAAAGGTTACCAGAACTAGTCGACACACGACTTAGTTTTCTTTCCTTCTTCCCAATGTTGCAAAAAAAATAGAATGTGCAAGTACATGAATTATATCTCCTTTTTAGAGAAATCAATTGCACACTTTGCCTTTGATTTTTACAATATTTCGTGTCCCCTTGTTTTCTAATTTTGCCAAAAAGAATCAATTGTTTTGATTTTATCCTTCTTTGAAATGTGCAAAATAAACAAGGTGTTGAGAAGAGAGTAAGGGTTTTCTAATTTGCAAAGAAAATATAGGTGCTATTCCTTGTCTTATATCTCCCTTTTGGGGAGAAAACAAAAGCCCTAATGTTTGGATATCGCAAATAAAATAGATCCCCTTCTCTTTAATTTAATTTGCAAAATTAAAAAAAAAGTTCAATTATAAGGGTTAAATTTAATACTAAAAATCAAATTATGTTTCTTTGTAAAAAATCAATTTAAAAAAAGTTTTAGAAACATAAGTTTAGATTTTTATTATTAAAAATAAACTTTATAATAAAATAAAACTTTTAATTTAAATAAAAGCAAAATTAAAAAAAAATTACCTTTGTTTTGGGCCGCGATGGGATTTGATCCTGTCACCTCGCTGTGTGAGGCGGCCTCGATCGACGCAGTTTTGTCGGTCGGCCCCTGTGGCTGATCCGAAAGCCACAGGAGGCATTTTTTCTTTAAAGCCTTGTTGGGGCTTTAATTGAAGGAAATTGAATTTCCTTCGGGACGTTTAGTCCCACATTGCAGGCGGGTTGTTTTTTTCAGTTTAAAAACTATTTGCCTCACCTTTGATTTCGAATGCCTACGGGCATTCTAGAACGCCTCTATTTTGCCGCCCAAAATAACACGCTGCTCCCCCACGTGTCCTTCCTACCACCACACGTCAGCTCCCCACGTGTCCTTCCTACCACGTCACCGGTCAGCAGTTCACGTCAACGAGTTTGGTCTAAGTCGTGTCTTTTTTTTCATGTCAAGTTCTAAGTGCATCAGTACATGTCACATCTGTCAGGCTGTGTCAGGGTTTGTCAGTGTCTAGGTCAACATCTAACAATTGTCAGGGAGGTCATCAGACCCGAGGGTGCTCCTACCCTCGGGTTTGGGTTCGGTCCCCGCCTGGGAGGGTGTGCCTACCCTCCCGGTAGTACACTAGATCCACGGGGGCAACATTGGCGGCTGTCGATGATCGGAGGGCCTCCTGCCCTCTCGGATCCCGGTCATCGATGACCTACGTCCCGGTAGAGGGTGCTCCTACCCTCTGTCGCGCAGGTGCCGCTTGGGCCACCGGATGCTGGCGGGGGGTCTACGTGGGCCTCCTACCCACGGGGTCGTGTGGCCTGTGGGGGAGGGCGCTCCTGCCCTCCTCCAAATCTCCTAACTCTCCTCTCAGAGAGAAGAAAATTTAATAATAATTAAACATTAAAATAATTGTCAACCTTAGAAGCGATCAAACGCATCAAAGATTTCCTTGCACGATGGAAGAGGGGCCTCTCGCCTTCTCCAGTGGAACAAGAGTGGCTCTCGTCTTCGCCACTTGGAATGAGGGTCACTCTCTCCGCGCTCATAGGAACCAGGTGAAACCTCACGAATGATACCAATGTTAGTAAAGCCAAAAATATGACAATTAATAAACTATAGTATTAATCAAATCGAATGTTTAAATAATACATTAACCTTACACTGCCTAGGAGAAATATCTCGAGATATAGGCCACTAACCTAGATGCTAACAAATGCGCTTTAGTAGAATAGAGCTAACCTAACCTACTAACCACGTAGTCAAATTGACTACAATGACTAACCTGTATTTTAGATAAATATCCAAAAGGTAAACAGTGAATAGTAAAAGGTAACTAACCTAGTAGTAAAAGTAAATACTAGTGGTAAAAAGTAACAAGCTACTTTTTACCATGCAATAAATAAAATCTACCTAATGTAGGGAAAGGGTAAAATATCCAAATGATGGAATATTTACTCTAACAGATTCATGTTCTAAAAATATAGTATAGAGCCATGCTCTTAGGTTCAAATATTTTCACCTTTAAGCAACCCTCATATTATTCTTCCTTTATCTTTGTCTACCCTAAGCTCTAATTTTCTAACCATTCTCCCATTTTCTTTTCCATTTGGGTTTATTTTACCCCCACTCCTATTTCTTGATCACAATTTTACCTTTATACCTCTATTCTACACCACCCCATGTTGAAGGCCTATGATATCAAAATTTGAAACCTAGTCCTTATACCAAAATGGACCTCATGCTAGATTGATTTGTGTAATGCTACTATCCAACATACTACCAACTACCTACACTCACTTGGGCATAATATTACTAAGTTATCATCACTCCAATGTTGCTCTTAAGCGATAGTTGGAAGTTGCCTCAACTTAGATTTAGTATAATCCTTTCAATGAGGATATTTAGAGATGCCTTGCTATGGTTAAACACTATCTTTTGATGGTATAGCATTATGATGCCAAAGGAACACAAACCAAGGTAAAGTTACACTATCTCAAATTTGGAAATAGGGTGACCAAGGAGTTCTTTAATTGCTTGCATCCTCACAATCAAATTTTGGGTATTAAATACCTTAACATTAATGAAGAGCATACTTCTAAATTTTCTAGTATTCTCTCTTCTTTTGAAAAGTAAAACTAGATTGTGTTTACAACTCAAGCCTGCTCCTCACATTGTTATCAGGCTCTTAAATCCTACCTTTCTATTGTATTAAAGTAGACTTTTGAGTCTCAAAGAGCTACATGTGAAAATGCCCTCTCTGTGAAGGATCTGGAGGAAGCTCTTTCTCAGAAGGCCAATGATAAGTCCCCTAGTCTTGACAGCTTCCCCTATGAATTCTACAAGTCTCTTTGGAACACTGTTGGGACTGATCTTCTCAAAGTCTATCTGGAGGTCTTCTCTCAGGGCTCTCTAGACCTTATTATTATTATTATTATTTTGTTTTGAATTTACATGGTGGAATCTGTAGCCGTCGTGAATCTGGGAAGGCTATCCAAATTTTTATGGCCACCATAGTATTTTGCGTTGTCTACCCTAGAATCCGCCACACAGATATTTTCACATTCGACCCCTATAACCACCATTCCACAATCATTTTAAACCTTTTACACCGCTGAAAGCACCAAGAAAGGGACAAGCGTTTAGTCCGGTGAGGCCCGAGATTTGAACCTTGGAACTTCCCCCCCTTTATGGGGTTTGGATGAACCAATTGGTCTACACCTCGGACTTTTCTGGACCCTATTATTAATCATGATATTTTTAAATTTATCCCCAATTTTGGTCATCCTAAAATCATAACCAATTGGATACCTTCCACTCTCCTTAATTTTTTCTATAATATCATTCCAAAGCCCTGGCTTTACACATCTTCCATCTCCTTCCTATTATTGTGCATCTAGATAAAATTAGTTTTATTAGGGACAGGTTCATCCTTGATAATAGTATTGTTATCTAGGAAATCATGGAATGGGCTCGTAAGTCCAACCCACAATCATTGTTCATAAAAATTGACTTTGAGAAAGCCTATGATAAGATCGATTGGTCATTAATTTTAGCTATACTTAAAGCTCTTGGTTTTAGACACTGTTTCATTAGTTCTATGGAAATATTATTTGTTGAGGCTTCAACTATTTTTACCACTAATAGATACAATTCCTCAGCCATTGGGCTATTTCAATCCATTAGACAAGGTTATCCATTGGTTTCATACCTTTATGTCCTCATTGTTGAATGGTTTGGCTATATACTAGTTTGCCATGCTACTTAGGAGTCTATTCGAGGAACTTATCTCCTTGAAGGTGAGGTTTAGTTGATCAATGGTCAATTTACTGATGACTCTTTCCTAACTCTTATTTAGGAATAAGATGTCATTCATCAGATGCTTTCCTACTTGGACACTTTTTGACTATCTTCTGGAATATCCATTCAATGGAGAAAGACTCTATGTTATAGATAGTATATCGACATTATGCCCTACTATCTTAGTAAATATCAATGTAAGATTATCCAAGAGGGGAAATTTTTTCATTTTTTAGGCATTCCTTTTAACTTTAACAGTTCATGGCTAGAGTTGTGAAAGTATGTTATTAATAGTTTTGAACATAAACTTACCTACTGGTCTAACAAGAAGCTCTCCATTATTAGTAAATTCTAAAATTGCACAAAATACCTTGAGGCCACCCATGTTTATTATTCAACCTGATGGGTCTCATATAAAAATTACTATAAGAAGCTTGATAAGCTTTTGCAAGACATTTTTTTGTCCTCTTCCAATAACATTTTGGGATTCCACTATATAGCTTAGTAGTATTGTTGTCTTCCTATAAGCCATGGTGGGCCTGGCATTCACAATACCCAATATCAAGGTTTGGCCCTCTATGTTAAGTGGATTATCAAAATCCTCACAAGCAATGAGACCTGAAAGATTCTTAGTCAACACTATATTAGTTAAGTTTCCCCTTTTGGTCATAATATTTGGAAGGGCATGGGGTTCCCTTCCCTCCTTGTTTCTCCTATGTCTATCATAGTATCAATATCCTTCATCATTAGGAGCATTTAAAAATTGTAGGAGAGTTTTAAGCCTTGGATTAGATGGAATGGATAGAGCTTATGGCATGGTCTCTCCATCAACCAAATGATTTTTTGGTGGTCATATGTTATCACCTTCTAGGGTTCCTCACTTGCACAAGTTTCTTGGGTTCAAGCACTTAGATTATTTTGTAAAGGTATGTGATATATCACTGATTTATTTTATTTCCCTACCAAATATTGAATCCCTTAGGATGACTTTAGAGCTAAATTTGGGCTTAGTCACTCTGATGGAAATACTTTTGAGGATGTCAAGGCTTATCTCCTTGACTCCATGTTATGTAATATTTGTATACTTTCACAATGACCTTGGTGGAAGGACTGGAAGTGGTATCCAAAAAATCCACTTTAAAACTATAAGGCTCAATTGGGGTATGGATGACTCTCTCATTACCTCAGTATGATTGATAAGATCAATCAATGGTGAAAGGTTTCATACTCTCATATTGTTTCGATGCATAGGTTCGAGACTGCTTGGGCTCCTTATTTAAATCCCAAACTTTCATGTTTTTCTTTGAGTCTTTTGCACCAAGGACTTCCTATTATAGAGTGTCTCTAACATTTTTGCATCCTTAAACCTTATTGCCCTTTTTAACTTCAATCTAAATACTTTGTCCATATTTTTTGGGTTTGTGCTCATACTCATTCCCTTTAGGAGTGATTTTTCCTCTTTTTGGACCTTATTCCTTCACCACATTTGAGTGGAAGCATATCATTTTGGGAGACTCCTCACCCTTGTTGGCTATTTTATTTGAAATGTGGTGCTTGTTTCATACTGTGACCATATTCAACATATGGATATCTATAAATTATTGTAACTTTGGTAAGTGTTGTTCCTCTTTGCACATATCTACTTTTGAGATGTCTAATATTATTTCATCTATGTATTTTCATATTATACTTCATGCCAATAAGGTGGCCATGGATCTCACTCATCTTTAGGAACTTATTGATCAATGGGCGAACGCATCGTGCATAGTCAATAAGGTTTCTATTGAGAAGGATACTCCTTGAAGCTGGTCTAGGTCCATATAATAGTGTCACTCACCCCTAAACTATACTCCTATCCTAGCTCAAGGTAATTACAGAGATGGTTGTGGCTACTTGACTATTTCTCTTTCCTCCAACTCCTTGACTTGATACCTAGGATAATTTTGGAGCTTTGATGATTGCTGCCAACCAATAACCATTTGTTTATAGCTGGGAGGATGTTCCAAACACTTCTGGATAGGGGAGGGACTTAGTGCCAAAGTCTATTCATTCTATTATTGGGTGGGAATCAATTCTAGGGGTTGCTAAATCCATATAATGGAGTCTCATCATTATGAAATCAGTTAGTTATGTTGACAATTATTTTTGTAAGGTAGTGTTGAATAGATATTTGTTTACTTGGGTTTTCGATCTGTTTTGATGTAGATGATTTTTTGACTGAAAAAATTAGCTACGTGACCTGTTTATCTGCCTTTTTTGTTTATAAAAATTTATTATGGTAACTTGTTAATATAATTCATTTTTTACACTGAGTCTCAATGAGATGCTTGTGAAAATGGTATCTCTTTAAATTATTTAAAGGAAGATATTTCTCAGATGGCCAATGATAATTCCCTAGTATTGAAGTCTTCCCCTATGAATTCTACAAGTCCCTTTGGGATACTTTTGGGTCTAATATTCTCAAAGTCTATTAGGAGGTCTTCTCTAAGGGTTCTTTGGGCCCTAGTATTAATCAAGGGATTATTAAATTTATCCCTAAGGTTGGTGATCCTGAAATCATCACCAATTGGAGACCTATTACTCTACTTAATATTTTTTATAAGATCATTCCCAAATCCCTATATTTATGCATCTACCATATCCTTACCATTATTGTGCACCCAGAGTAAACTAAATTCATTCAAGGTAGGTTCATCCTTGATAATATTATTTCTATCTAGGAAATCATGGAGTGGGATCCCAATTCTAACCAACAATAATTATTCATCAAAATTGACTTTGAGAAAGCCTATGATAGGATCGATTGGTCATTCATTTTAGCCATGCTTAAAGCTCTTGGTTTTATGCACTGTTTCATTAGTTCTGTGGAAATATTATTTGTTGAGGCTTCAACTATTTTCCCCATTAACAAATACAAGTCCTCAACCATTGGGCTCTTTCAATACATTAGACAAGGCTATCCATTGGTGCCATCCCTTTATGTCCTCATTGCTCAATGGTTTTGATATTCTCACAATGACACTGAGAGGGGGGGTGAATCAGTGCAACTATTTAAAATTTAAATCTGTAACACTTAATGCTGAAATAATGCAAGCTCAAAACAGATATAGCAAATGTAACAAGAGAGCAACACACAACACAAGATGTAACGAGGTTCACCGGTTTGGCTACTCCTCAAAATAGACTGTTTGGACTTCAATCCAAATCCAGCCTTTGCAAAGTTTCAACTTTACAAACAATTTACCAGCACCCACTGGAAGGAGCACCAACCCCTGATTTATCTGCTACAACAGAAAGGAGCACCAACCCCTTATTCCAAGCACCAACTTGGATCTCTTATTTTTAATCTTAGATTGACATAAGAATGCCTTCCTTTTTACAAGACCCTCACTGGTCTATTGCTCACTCAAATCAATCTCATAGAAGCATAAGGAGAATTGTTAGAGACTCAATATGTTCTATTGCTTACAAAACCTTTCTGTCAATTTGCATAAATAAAACCAGGTTTTTCAGCTCAGTTACGATTTTGCCTATCGCACCCTTACGGCCTTTTTACAGCCCTTTTTCTGTGCTTCTTACAGCACTCTTACTCAACCTTTCTTTCAGTTTTCTTAAGAATAAACAAGGTTGCAGTAACCTTACTTACTGCTCTTTTTTAGTCCTATATACTGGCTCACTTAAACGGCTCTTTCAAATCGGCTCTGCTTTTCCCTCCTTTTTGCCATGCTTTCTCAGCTGCGTTGATTTCGATGCACTACGGACCCACTACTGTACCCATGCTGCCGCATTCTTTCTGTTGCACTATTACAGCCCATGCTTTCTGCGCTTTCTCGGCCTCGAGCCTGCCACCGCACTGCTGACTCACTACCGCATGCATGCTGCCACGTTCTTTTTGCTATACTATTACAGCCTATGCCATCTGTGCTTTCTCGGCCTCGAGCCTGCCACCGCACTGCTGACTCACTACCGCATTCATTTTAAACTAATATATTCTCTTTGTTAATTCCTAGTGTCTGTCAGATTATGTCCACCACTATAGTTCTGTCTGTCACTTTGTAATTTGCACCCACTATCGCATTTATATTATAATAATAGTTTCTATCTGTTTACTTCAGATCTTGTCTGCCTGTAACTCTGTAGCTTTTCTGCAACCGTCGCATCCTTTTTCACATTTATTATTATAGCTACTTGGTCTTACTGTAACTCCACCTATGACTGTTCTTATTTTTGCTGCATTAATTTTCCTCTACAACTTCCCCCTGCAACTGTCACTATGTATGCTTCTTCGGCTTTTACGCGCGAAACTATGACATGTCGCGATATCGCGACATTTCTGCCCCTTTGACTTTTTCTTGACAGTAGACCGTGAAAACCTGACATGTCGCGATATCGCGACATTCTTCGCTTCCTTGCACTCTTCTCGGCATGCAACTGCGAAAACCTGACATGTCACGAAATCGTGACACTTTTCCTGCTACTCTTCTCGCAACGTGAAAACACACATGTCACGAAATCATGACACTTTTTGCTCGTACACTTCTCTTTGCATGCACCAGCGAAAACATGACATGTCACGAAATCGTGACACTTCTCGCTGCCGTACATTCTTCTCCGCATGCCTTAGCGAAATTAGAACATGTCGCGAAATCGTGACATATTTTTGCCTTAGCGCTTTTCTTTGCCTTTCGCTCGCGAAAATGGAACATGTCGCGAAATCGTGACATCTTTTTCCTTAGCGCTTTTCTCCAAACATGTCACGAAATCATGACATTTTTCCTTGCAAGCGCTTCTTCTCCAAACATGTCGTGAAATCGTGACAGTTTTCCTTGCAAGCGCTTCTTCTCCAAACATGTCACGAAATCGCGACAGTTTTCCTTGCAAGCACTTCTTCTCCAAACATGTCACGAAATCGTGATAGTTTTTCTACTTGGCTTCTTTGCTTCCAACATGTCGTGAAATCGCGACAGTTTCTTTTCCAGCTTCTCAGCATGTCGCGATATCGTGACAGTTTCTTTTCAAGCTGTTCTACATGTCGCGAAATCGCGATAGCTTTTTCAAAATTTTCTCTCTCCTCTGTTATGTCACGAAATCGCGATAGAAAACATGTCGCGATATCGCGACAGTTTTCT
This sequence comes from Wollemia nobilis, assembly GCA_028583015.1. NCBI lineage: Eukaryota > Viridiplantae > Streptophyta > Pinopsida > Araucariales > Araucariaceae > Wollemia > Wollemia nobilis. The sequence goes on along the minus strand of JAQPPZ010000371.1, from coordinate 1,190,766 downwards.
AACTTGTCTTTTTCTTCGAATTTTTGAAACTGGGCCACTTCTGTCTGCTTGGAAATTCACAGTACATGCTCTGACTGACCTCTGAACTCCTGTCCACTGCATCAACTGATCTATCTATCTGTGTTGACAACAATGACAATACTTTGGCTGCACCTTGCTCAACAATCTCCCCCTTTGGAATTGTTGGCAACACATGCAGTTTCCTGTATTTCTTCTCCCCCTTTGACAATAATACCAAAGGGCTGCTGCAGACTCCCCTTGAGTCCATGCACAACATTCTCAGGCAAAATTTGTTATCCTTAGTAAAAATCATAAATGAGAGCAAAAAGATAGACAAATATACGAATGCTCCCCCTGAGAATGTGTTCCCAATAGCTAGTCAGTTCTTGGGTAGTGTGACCACTCCCAATTTACTACGAAGGTATTCAAAAGCTTCCTTGGGCAACGGTTTTGTGAAGATATCTGCTACTTGCTCTGTAGTTGGAACAAAATCCAACTTAACCTCACCTTCTGCAACTTTATCCTTCAAAAAGTGATACCGGATTGCAATATGTTTGGTGCGGGAATGCATAACCGGATTCTTTGAGATGTTAATTGCACTGGTATTATCACATTTAATGGAAATTGGCTCTTTGAAATTAATACCCAGATCTTTTAGTGTTTGTCTCATCCATAATATCTGTGTACAGCATGTTGTTGCTGCAATGTATTCTGCTTCTGTTGTGGATAAAGAGACTGATTCTTGTTTCTTGTTGTGCCATGCTACCAATCTGTCTCCAAGATAAAATGCACCTCCATTGGTACTCTTTCTGTCATCTATACATCCTACCCAATCTGCATCTGAATATGCAATCAGAGTGAAGTCTTTTCCTTTTGGATACCATAACCCATACTCCATAGTACCCTTGAGGTACCTAAAAATCCTTTTCACAGCTGTCACATGAGTCTCTTTTGGACTAGCCTGAAATCTTGCAACCATGCAAACTGCCTGTAAGATGTCTGGTCTGGTGGCTGTCAAATACAGCAGGCTCCCAATCATAGATCTGTACATTGTTTGATCAACATCTGGAGATTTGTCATCCTTGCTTAACTTGCAGCCTGTTATCATAGGAGTGCTAACAGGTTTACTATCCTCCATTGTGAACTTTTTCAGCATTTCTTTCACATATTTTACTTGAGAAATAAAAATTCCCTTTTTAGTTTGATTAACTTGCAGTCCGAGGAAGTATGAAAGTTCACCAATCATAGACATTTCAAATTCCTTCGCATTTTATTTGCTATGTCTCTACATGACTCATCATTGCTGCTGCCAAATATTATATCATCTACATAAACAACAAGGACAATAAGATTGCCATTCTCTATTTTGATATATAAATTGCTGTCCACCATACCTTTCTTGAACCCTTGTTGAGTGAGATAGTTGTCCAGTCTTGCATACCATGCTCTGGGTGCCTGTTTCAAGCCATACAATGCTTTCTTCAGCTTGCAAACAAAGTTGGGATTATCACAGAGTTGAAAACCATCTGGCTGTTCAATATAAACTTCTTCTTCAAGATTTCCATTCAGAAATGCTGATTTCACATCCATCTGATAAACTTTGAAATTCTTGTGGACTGCTAAAGCCAGAAATAGTCTGATTGCTTCAAGTCTGGCCACTGGTGCAAAAGTTTCTTCAAAGTCAATCCCTTCAACTTGAGCATAGCCTTTATAGACCAATCTTGCTTTATTCCTTACAACCTGTCCGTCTTCATTCAATTTGTTTCGAAAAATCCATTTTGTACCGATTATGTTTTTATTTGCAGGCCTTGGTACTAATTCCCAGGTTTTGTTTTTCTCAATCTGATCAAGTTCTTCATTTATTGACTCCATCCAACTTTCATCTATGCTTGCTTCAACAACATTTTTGGGTTCAATGCTGGATAACAGGGAGTAGTTACTTACTACTCTTCTTCTTGTCTTAACACCAACTGTGGGGTCCCCAATAATTTGCTCTCTGGGATGATTTTTCTACCAGCTTCCAGTTTTGAATTTATTGTTTTCTTCTACTTCTGAATCAATACTTAAATCATCTGGGTCAATTTTCTGATTCTCTTCTGCTTCCTTTTCTTCATCTCCTTCAATAGCTTCTTTATAAATAGGGTAGTTTTCTTCACAGCTGACTGTTTGTTTCCTATCTTCATCAAATTTAACATCAGCACTGTCTACAATTTTCTTTAGCCTTTTGTTGTAGCATTTGTAAGCTTTGCTTTTTGATGAATAGCCAACAAAGATACCTTCATCAGCTCTATCTTCAAACTTACCAAGATTATCTTCGGTTCTTTTGATGTAACACTTGCTTGCCAAAGACTTTGAAGTATTTTGTTGTTGCCTTCTTGCCGAACCAAAGCTCATAAGGGGTTTTGCTTTCATGTGTCCTCAACATGCACCTGTTTTGGATATAAACTACAGTATGGACTGCCTCTTTCCAAAATATGTCTGCAATTTTGCTTTCAGTCAACATTGTCCGTGCCATTTCCTATACAGTTCTGTTCTTTCTTTCTACAACACCATTCTGTTGAGGTGTCCTTGCTGCTGAAAACTGTCTTCTGATCCCATATTTTTGACAGTATTCTTCAAACTCCTCTGAGATGAACTCTCCTCCTCTATCTGATCTTAAACATTTGATCCTCTTTCCTGTTTCATTTTCAACTTGGTTTTTGAAAGTCTTGAACATTTCAAAAGCTTCAGATTTATGCTTTAAAAAGAATATCCAGGTCATTCTGGAATAGTCATCTATGCACAGCATAAAGTATTTATCACCATTTATACTTTGTGTTCTCATGGGTCCACATAAATCAGTATGAATTAGTTCTAAAGGTTTCTTGGTAAAGTACTCCTTTGATTTAAATGTGGCTCTAGTTTGTTTCCCCTTTTGGCATGAAGCACAAATGCTATTTGAAGGTTTGCCAATAGTGGGTATATCTCTTACTGCCCTTTTTGAGCTGATTTTTACCAGATTGTCAAAGCTTATATGACCGAGCCTCTTGTGCCACAGCCAATTTTCATCTTCCTGTCCAATCATGCACGATCCTTCTGAAGTCTCTGAGAGAGTATACAGATTTCCAGAAGTCCTCAATCCAGTGGCTATCAACTTCCCACTGTTTGCTTTTCTTACTTCACAACCCTGCTTTTTAAAAATTACTTCATGACCTTTGTCACAAATTTGACTTATGCTCAGCAAGTTATGCTTCAGACCAATAACAAACAATACTTCTTTAGATTTTATTTTTCCGTCACTTATCTTGGTCGATCCTTTGCCAACTATCTTGGCTCCATCATTATTTCCAAATTTTACAGAACCACCTTCATATTTCTGTAATTTCTCAAATTTTTGTTTGTCACTTGTCATGTGACTGGAGCATCCACTATCTAGTATCCATGGTGCAGATTTGTTCTGTGCTTTGAATGTTGTCTGTACAATCAAGGATTCCTTTTCTTCCTTGGGTCGCTCCTTTTCTCTCCACTCTGGTTTGACTGTAGTTTTGGATACTTGTTTAGCCTTTTCCCTTTCATTGACTTGTGCCTATTTTTCGGGAAATTTTTTGTTTTGTTTCAATCCATTTGGTTGATATTTTCTTCCCTGATTTTTATTTCTTGCAAAAGAGCTACGACAATTTCTTGCAATATGTCCAAAGTTATGACAGTTATAACATTCTACTGCATATTCTATCAAAGGTGAAAAAACATTTCTACTAATGAAATTCCTTTGTCCTATATTATACCTGCAATTTGAAATTTTATGACCATAAGCATTGCATTTAAAACAATAACCAGAAAAGGAATGATTAAACCTGGGTGCAGGTCTTTGCCAGTTTGAAGTAGGAGCCATGAATCTTCTCCTTCTTGGATGTGTGACTTTTGTGAATCCATCTTTGTCAGTACTCTTCTTGAGTCTGGCATTATTGCTTTCTTTGGCATGATTTGTTTTTTCTTGATCAACTCTGATCTTTTCTTCTTTCTTTATGGGTTCTACATTTAAGGCCTTTGAACCCTTTGATGATTCTCCTTCATCGAAGCCCAAACCAAATTTGATGCCGGAAGGCCTTTGGTTATTTAACATTTTATCCAACTTTACAGTACTGTCTTCAAACTTATGATAACAACTCAATTTCCTATTCATCTCCTCTAGCTGCATCCTTAACTTAACAATGTCTTCTTCTAGCTTGCTGCATTCATCTGTCTTTACAGTTAATTGTACATCGAGAACTTCAGACATTTTCTTAAATTCATCTGTCTGTACTTTCAAGCTGTTTATTATTTCATTGGCATCCTCAAGCTTTCTTGAAACCTTTTTATTCTTTTTCCTTTCTGAGCTCAGTTCTTTAAGTGCAGCAACTAACTCACCTTCCAGATAAACTTCAGCCTCATCTTCAGGTTTCTCATTACACTCCGGTTTTTCCTCTGTTATTCTTTCTTCAAATGCCATGAACAAAGCTTCACCTGCTTCTTCTTCAGAATCCTCACCGGAGCAGTCTTCGGAAGAGCTGACATTCTTGGATATGAAACTTTTCTTCTTGAAGTTGCTTTTTCTAAAATGTGGTTTCTTCTTCCAGTCACTTCTTTCTTGGTGTGACCCTTCATCATTTTTGTTTTTCTCATTCATTGGGCATTTAGTTGCAAAGTGCCCGATGCCTCCACAGTTGAAACACTTAAATGGTAACTTACCTCTGTACTTTCCTTTTCCCTTTATTAGTTTTCTAACAAAGTTTGCTTCTGTTTCATCTGAAGATTCTTCTTCTGCAGATTCTTGATTAGCTTTTATATTTTTGTGTGCTTTAAAAGCAGCTTCTCTTTCTGAGGGCTTAGTTTGTCCTATTCTCATTTCATATGCAGTTAAAGAACCATGCATTTCATCCATGCTAAAAGAATTTAGATCTTTAGCTTCTTCTATAGCAGAAACTTTAGAATCAAATCTTTTGTGAAGAGTTCTTAATACCTTTTTCACGATGACCGCATCTTCTATTTCCTCACCGAGTCCTCTAATTGCATTAATGATTCCGTTGACTCTCAGCATATAAGCCTCTATGTTCTCATCATCATTCATTTTTAATGCTTCGAACTGAGCTCGATGCGTCTGTAGCTTGGCTTCCTTGATCTTGCTGTCTCCTTCATGAATGCTCTGCAGTTTGTCCCACATGTCTTTTGCTGTTTTATAGCTCATGATCCTTATCAGTTCACTGTCTACTAACCCACACATTATAGCATTCTTTGCTTTAGAGTTATTCTCAAACTTTTTCTTCTCAGCAACATCAGATGGAGGAGTAGAGGATATTGTGTACCCACTTTCTACTGACTCCCAAATGTCATAACCCAAAGCACACAGATAAGTCTGCATCCCGAGTCTCCAGAAAGAGTAATTAGTTCCATCGAACAAAGGAGCTTTGTTGGATGAAAAACCTTCACCACCGGCCATTGTGATTCTTCCAAGATCACCTTAGCTGATTAAGCTAGTTCAGGAACCTTGCTCTGATACCAATTGATATTCTCACAATGGCACTGAGAGGGGGGGGTGAATCAGTGCAGCTATTTAAAATTTAAATCTGTAACACTTAATGCTAAAATAATGCAAGCTCAAAACAGATATAGCAAATGTAACAAGAGAGCAACACACAACACAAGATGTAACGAGGTTCACCGGTTTGGCTACTCCTCAAAATAGACTGTTTGGACTTCAATCCAAATCCAGCCTTTGCAAAGTTTCAACTTTACAAACAATTTACCAGCACCCACTGGAAGGAGCACCAACCCCTGATTTATCTGCTACAACAAAAAGGAGCACCAACCCCTTATTCCAAGCACCAACTTGGATCTCTTATTTTTAATCTTAGATTGACATAAGAATGCCTTCCTTTTTACAAGACCCTCACTGGTCTATTGCTCACTCAAATCAATCTCATAGAAGCATAAGGAGAATTGTTAGAGACTCAATATGTTCTATTGCTTACAAAACCTTTCTATCAATTTGCATAAATAAAACCAGGTTTTTCAGCTCAGTTACGGTTTTGCCTACCGCACCCTTACGGCATTTTTACAGCCCTTTTTTTGTGCTTCTTACAGCACTCTTACTCAACCTTTCTTTCAGTTTTCTTAAGAATAAACAAGGTTGCAGTAACCTTACTTACTGCTCTTTTTCAATCCTATATACTGGCTCACTTAAACGGCTCTTTCAAATCGGCTCTGCTTTTCCCTCCTTTTTGCCATGCTTTCTCAGCTGCGTTGATTCCGATGCACTGCGGACCCACTACTGTACCCATGCTGCCGCATTCTTTCTGTTGCACTATTACAGCCCATGCTTTCTGCGCTTTCTCGGCCTCGAGCCTGCCACAACACTACTGACTCACTACCGCACGCATGTTGCCGCGTTCTTTTTGCTATACTGTTACAACCTATGCCATCTGTGCATTCTCGGCCTCGAGCCTACCACCGCACTGCTGACTCACTACCGCATTCATTTTATAATAATTTATTCTCTTTGTTAATTCGTGGTGTCTGTAAGATTTTGTTTGCCACTGTAGTTCTGTCTGCCTGTCACTTTGTAATTTGCACCCACTATCGCATTTATATTATAATAATAGTTTCTATCTGTTTACTTCAGATCTTGTCTACTTGTAACTCTGTAGCTTTTCTGCAACCGTCGCATCCTTTTTCACATTTATTATTATAGCTACTTGGTCTTACTGTAACTCCACCTGTGACTGTTCTTATTTTTGCTGCATTAATTTTCCTCTGCAACTTCCCCCTGCAACTGTCACTATGTATGCTTCTTTGGCTTTTACGCGTGAAACTATGACATGTCGCGATATCGCGACATTTTTGCCCCTTTGACTTTTTCTTGACAGTAGACCGTGAAAACCTGACATGTCACGAAATCGTGACATTCTCCGCTTCCTTGCACTCTTCTCGGCATGCAACCGTGAAAACTTGACATGTCATGAAATCGTGACATCTTTTCTGTCTCTTGCTAGTGAAAACCGACATGTCACGAAATCGTGACACTTTTCGCTGCCGTACACTTCTCTTTGCATGCACCAGCGAAAACATGACATGTCACAAAATCGTGACACTTCTCGCTGCCGTACATTCTTCTCCGCATGCCTCAGCGAAATCGAAACATGTCACGAAATCGCGACATCTTTTTGCCTTAGCGCTTTTCTTTGCCTTTTGCCCGTGAAAACGGAACATGTCACGAAATCGTGACATCTTTTTGCCTTAGCGCTTCTTCTCCAAACATGTCACAAAATCGCGACAGTTTTCTTTGCAAGCGCTTCTTCTCCAAACATGTCACGAAATCGTGACAGTTTTCCTTGCAAGTGCTTCTTCTCCAAACATGTCGTGAAATCGTGACAGTTTTCCTTGCAAGCGCTTCTTCTCCAAACATGTCGCGAAATCGTGACAGTTTTTCTACTTGGCTTCTTTGCTTCCAACATGTTGCGAAATCGTGACAGTTTCTTTTCCAGCTTCTCAGCATGTCGCGATATCGCGACAGTTTCTTTTCAAGCTTTTCTACATGTCACGAAATCGTGACAGCTTTTCCAACTTTTTCTCTCTCCTCCGTTATGTCGCGAAATCGTGACAGAAAACATGTCGTGATATCGCGACAGTTTTCTAACTTGTCTTTTTCTTCGAATTTTTGAAACTGGGCCACTTCTGTCTGCTTGGAAATTCATAGTACATGCTCTGACTGACCTCTGAACTCCTGTCCACTGCATCAACTGATCTATCTGTCTGTGTTGACAACAATGACAATACTTTGGCTGCACCTTGCTCAACAGGTTTGTCTATTTACTAGCTCACCATGCTACTTAGCATTCTATTCGAGGAAATTCTCTCCTCGAAGGTGAGGCTTAGTTGATCAATGGTCATTTTGTTGATGACTCTTTCCTCACTCGTATTGAGGAAGAAGGTGTCATTCATTAGATACTTGCTTGCCTAGACACTTTTTTCATAGATTTTGGATCCTCCATTCAATGGATAAAGACTCAATGTTATAGGTAGTATCTCGACCTTATGCCCCACTAGCTTAGTTAATATCAGTGGAATATTATCCAAGAGAGGGATTTTTTTCATTTTTTAGCCATTCCCTTTACCTTTAACAATTTGTGGCTAGATTTTTGAAAGTATTTTATTAATAGTGTGAAACAGAAACTTACCTACTGGTCTACCAAGAAGTTCTCCCTTGCTAGTAAATTCTAAATTTTCACAAAAGTCCTTGAGGCCACCCATGTATATTGTTATTCCTGCTGGATCCCATACAAAAACTGCTATAAGAAGCTTGATAAGATTCTGCAAGACTTTTTATTATCCTCTTCCAATAATAGTTTCTGATTCTACTATATTTATTGGGAGTATTGATTTCTTCCTAGAAGCCATGGTGGGATTGGCACTTATAATACCCAATGTCAAGGTTTGGCCCTCGAGGCTCTATGTTAAGTGAGTCATCAGAGCCCTCATAAGCAATGAGGTTTGGAATATTCTTATTCAAACTATATCATTGAAGGTTCCCCTTGTGGTCGTAAGAGTTGGAAGGGCATGGGGTTCCCTTTACTCCTTGTTGCTCTTGTGTCTATCAAAGTGTCAAGATCCTTCATCATTACGAGCATTTGGAAAGACTAAGAGAGTTTTAATCCTTGTCTTAGATGGAATGGACAGAGCTTATGGCATGGTCTCTCCATAAACCAAATGAATATTTGGTGGTCATATGTTATCACCTACTAGGGTTCCTCGCTAGCTTAGGTTCCTTGGGTTCATGCGCTTAGATTATTTTGCAAAGGTTTCTGATGTATCACTGATTTCTTTTCTTTCTCTACCAGGGACTGAATACCTTAGGATGACTTTAGAACCAAATGTAGGCTTAGTCATTATGATAGGAATATTTTTGAGGCTATCAAGGCTGCTCTCCTTGACTCCATGTTATGCAATACTTTTATACTTTCACAATAATCTTTCTGGAAGGACTAGAAGTGGTATCCAAACACTCAACATAAAAACTATAAGGCTCAATTAGGGTATGGATGACTCTCTCCTTGCCAACCCATGATTGATATGATCAATCAATGGAGGAAGGTCTCCTCCCCTCAACTTGTTTGGATGCATAGGTTTGAGACTACTTAGGCTTCTTTTTTAGAGCCCAAACTTTCCTATTTTTCTTGGAGTCTTCTGTACCAAGGGCTTCCTGTTGTGGAGCATCTCCAATATTTTGTCATCCCTAAACCTTCTTGCCCTTTTTATCTTTATTATGAATACTTTGTCCATATTTTTTGGGTTTGTTATCATACTCATTCCCTTTAGGAGTGACTTTTTTCCTCTTTTTGGACCTTATTCCTTCACCACATTTGAGTGGAAGCATATTATTTTGGGAGACCCCTCACCCTTGTCTGCTATTTTCTTTGAAATGTCGTATTTGTTTCATATTGTGACCATATTCAACATATGGAGAGCTAGAAATGATTGTATATTTGGTAATTGTTCTTCCTATTTGCACATATCTACTTTTGAGAAGTCTAATATTATTTTACCTGTATATTTTTATATTATATTTCAATCCAATAAGGTATCCATGGAGATCACTTACCTTTAGGTTCTTATTGATCAATGGGTGAATATGTCATACACATTCAATCAAGCTCCTCTTGAGCAAGATACTCGTCAAAGCTAGTCTAGATCCATACATCAGTGTCACTTGCTCCTAAACTACACTCCTATCCTAACTCAAGGTCCTTACAGAGATGGTTGTGACTACTTGAATTTTCTCTCTCCCTAAAATCCTCGACTTGATTCCTAGGATAATTTAGGAGCTTTGATGATTGTTGCCAACAAAGAACCATTTTTTTATAGCTGAGAGGATGTTCCCAACACTTCTTGATAGAGGAGGGACTCAGTACCAAAGTCTCTTCATGCTATTAGTGTATGGGAATCAGAGCTAGGGGTGGCTAAAGTCATATAATAGAGTCTCATCGTTATATAATTAGTAAGTTTTGTTGACCATTAGTTTTGTAAGGAAGTGTTTAGCTACAAATTATTTGATTGGATTTTTGATATGTTTTGATGTAGATGGTTTTTTGGTTGATGGCATTAGTCACGTAGCATGTTTATCTACATTTTTTTTTGTTTAGAAAAATATATTTTGATAATTTTTTAATATAATACCCTTTTTACACTAAGTCTCAAAGAGCTTCTTGTGAAAAGGACCTCTCTTTAAAGGATCTAGAGGAAGCTCTTTCTCAAATGGTCTATGATAAGTCCCCTAGTCTTGAATTCTTCTCCTATGAATTCTACAAGTCCCTTTGTGACACTGTTGGGCCTAATATTCTCAAATTTTATCAGGAGGTATTCTCTAAGGGTTCTTTGGTCCTTTGTATTAATCAAGGGATTATTAAATTTATCTCCAAGGCTAGCGATCATGAAATCATCACCAATTGGAGACCTATTACTCTCCTTAATATTTTCTATAAGATCATTGCCAAAGCCCTAAATTTATGCATCTACCATCTCCTTCCCATTATCGTGCACCCAAAACAAACTAGCTTCATTCGAGGTAGGTTCATCCTTGACATTATTATTGCTATATAGGAAGACTGTTAGAGTATTATTACATTCTTTGGTATATTTACCCTTTTACTTCACTAGGTAAAATATGTAGTATATTGCATTATACTACATAGGTAGATTATTACATTTACTTTTTACTAATTACAATAGAGATATTTAATGTGCTAAATATCTACTGGTAAACCTAGGTTAGTATCTAAAATATCCTAGGTTAGATATTTTAGATTAGTAGTTAGTTCGTACTTCTCTACCTATGTTAGCTATTAGCACACTACTCTCCTAACACGTTATGTTAGCATTATTTGTGCTAATATGGTTTATTTGTAAACTATATAATTCTTAGACCTTTCTAATCTAATGTTCTGTGCATATTTTATTTATCAAACCATTTCTATTACATTTCATTTAGCTACAAAGACATGGATTATGCTGACAATTCCAACCAACAATCATTGTTCATCAAAATAATCTTTGAGAAAGCCTATGATAGGATCGATTGATAGTTTATTTTAGCCATGCTTAAAGCTCTTGGTTTTGGGCCCTATTTCATTAGTTCTATGGAAATGTTATTTCCTGAGGTTTCAACTATTGTGTCCATTAACAGGCACAAGTCCTTATCCATTGAGCTCTTTTGATCTATTGGACTATGTTATCCACTCGTGCCATCCCTTTATGTCCTCGTTGTTGAAGGTTTTGGTTATTTACTAGATCACCATGCTGCTTAGGGGTATATTCGAGGAATTTCTCTCCTTGAAGGTCAGGCTCAATTGATCAATGGTTATTTTATTGATGGCTCTTTTCTCACTCTTTTTTTTGTTTTGTTTTTTTTTTTTGAATTTACATAGTGGAATCAGTAGCTGCCACGAATCCGGGCAGGCTGTCTAGCTTTTTATGGTCACCACAGTATTCTGCATTGTCCACCCCAGAAGCCGCCACACAGATCTTCGTGCAGTCCGCCCCTATAACCACCATGCCACAATCATTTTAAACCTTTTACACCACTAAAAAAACCATGAAAGGGACAAGCGTTTAGTCCGACGAGGCCCGAGATTTGAACCTTGGACCTTCGACCCCCTTATGGGGTTTGGATGAACCAATTGGTCTACACCTCGGACCTTATTTCCTCAGTATTATGAAGGAATAAGGTGTTATTCATAAGAGGCTTGCCTGCTTGGACACTTTTTTATAGATTATAGATTCTCCATTCAATGGATGAAAACTCAATGTTATAGGCAATCTCTTGACCTGATGCTCCACTAGATTAGTCAATATTAGCAAAAGATGATCCAAGAGGAGGAAAATTTCAATTTTTTAGGTATTCATTTTGGATTTAAAAGTTTGTAGCTAGAGCTGTGGAAGTATGTTATTAACAGAATGTAACAAAAACCTACCTACTGGTCCACCAAGAAGCTCCTCCTTGCTGGTAAATTCTAAATTTGCACAAAATTCCTTGCGACTACCCATGATTATTATTCTTCCTACTGGGTCCCATCCAAAAATTGCTATAAGAAGCTTGATAAGCTTTTGTAATATTTGTATGGTCCTCTTCCAATAATGGTTTGAGATTCCATTATGTTGCTTGGGAGTATTGTTGTCTTCCTAGAAGCCATGGTGGACTTGGAATTCATAATACCCAATGTCAAGGTTTGGCCCTCTATGTTAAGTGGGTCATCAAAACCCTCATGGGCAATGAGGCTTGGAATATTCTCATTCGACACTATATCAATGAAGGTTCCCCTTTTAGCCATAAAATTTGGAGGGGCATGGGGTTCCCTTTCCTCCTTATTGCTCTTGAGTCTATCAAAGTGTCAATATCCTTCATCATTAGGAGCATTTGAAAATCCTGGGAGCATGTTAAGTCTTGGCTTAGATGGAATGGACAAATCTTCTAGCATGGCCTCTCCATTAACCAAATGAATGTTTGGTGGTCATCTATTAACACCTACTAGGTTTCCTCGCTTGTGTAGGTTTTCTAGGTTCATGAAATTAGATTATTTTGCAAAGGTGTGTGATGCATCACTAATTTTGTTTCTCATATTACTAGGGATTGGCTCCCTTGGGATGACTTCAAAGCCATATTTGGGCTCAGTCACCCTCATAGGATACTTTTGAGGCTGTCAAGTTTGCTCTCTCTAACTCCATATTATAGAAGTTTTTTGTGCTTTTGCAATGACCTTGGTGGAAGGATTGGAAATGGTATCCAGACACTCTACTTCAAAACTATAAGGCTCAATTGGGGTACTGATGGGTCCTTGCCTCCCCATGATTGATAAACTCAATTAATGGTGGAAGATATCTTGCCTGCTACTTGTTTGGATGTGTCAGTTCTAGATTGCTTGGGCTATTTTCTTAGAGCCCAAACTTTCATGTTTTATATGGAATCTTTTGAACCAAGGGCTTTCTTTTCAAGAACATCTCCAACATTTAAGCATGCCTAACCTTTCTTATCTTTTTTATCTTCTATATGAAAACTTTTTAATATAATACTAAAAATAAAAAATATCAAAATGCATGTAATGAAAGATATATTCTTAGTGTAGTCCATTACAAAGCAATTTAAAGATCACATGATAGATAAACAAAGCCGATTTAAGGGCCTTAGGAATTAAATGTCTTTTCAATCTTGTCAGCAGGTGATGACCTTTATACGATCCTGTATGATGACCAGTTGATGTGCTGGGTACATCGTTTTTCAATTAGATTTGCAACATGTTTGGGTGTGCATAGCGTCCCATTTAAATTTGCTTCCAGGTCTAATACTTGAAGGGGTTTTATGATTTTTAAACATTAAAATTTATTTTATTAATTTATATTTTAAAATAACTGTAAAATTTTAATAAATATTAAGAACTATTTTTATTTTCAGAATTAAGATTTTTAAGAATTTTTTTTAACTCTTAGTTTCTGAATAGAATCTTAACCGTTTAAAATTGAAACGGCCAAATACTGGACTACCAATCGACCTTGACACTGGATTACTTATCCTTTTTAAATAAACCCATGATCTCATATCAATTTCACAACTACACCGTCTGCATCTCAAAGCAATTTCACAACGGAACGGTGTAAATTCGAACAAACGTCCTCTCTCTCGTTGATTAGTCTAGTCAAGCTTGCTTTCTTATCCGGCGAAAATGGCCTCTCACTGTCTTTCCGCTGTGCCCGACCACATACTCAGCGTCATATTTAAACGTGTTCCATTGCATTTTGTGGCGCGTTTTCGTTTTGTCTCCAAAAGGTTGAATGATTTGTTGTCCTCTGACAGATTCTTAACTCTTTGGACTCAACAGCCACAGCGTAAATCCGAACAGTGGCTGGTTTTCCATGGGAATAGTCATTGTGTGGCGTACGTCTTATGCAGAAAAACCTGGTTGAAAATTCCGCTTTACAACTCCTCCTCCCATTCATTCCCTCCTTCCACTTACAAAGGATCAGCCCCACGCCTCGGTCTCTTCTTATTTTGCAAAAACACTTCTCGTTCTTCATTGAAGTGCAGATTCTCCGTTTACAATCCTATTACACAGACGTCTTTTAAACTTCCTGCAATGGAGCCCACATCCTTCTACAATCACGTGGCTACATACATTGTAGTGGGGAACCACAATGAGTCTTACAAAGTAGTAGTGATTGTGCGCAACATGGTTAATTTTGTTGAATCATACGACGTACAAATGTACGATTCTTTTGAGAAGTCCTGGCAATTGGCACGGAATCTACCCTTGCCTATCAATTCAACGCTGTTTAACGGGCAGATAGTTTTCTGGAATAATTATCTTTTGTTGTTGTTATGGGAACCTCTGGATGGCTTGGGCGTTAGGATCTGCGATATGAACGATTTCAGCACCATGACCTTTGTGCCATATGAAGGAGCGATTTTAAATTTCAATCGCCGAAGTCCGACAGTTCGGACTGCGCAGGGCGCACGGCCAGCTCCCAGCTTCGGGAGCGAAGTGCGGACGGCGCCGACCCACGGGCGAAGTCCGTCACTCGCGAGCGCAGTGCAGACTGCGCTGGAAATGCTGCCGAAGTGCGCACTTCGCAGCGAAATGCGAACTTCGCACCTTCAACTGCCGAAGTGCGACTGTCGCAGCGAAGTGCGAACTTCGCTGGCGGACGAACTTCGCTCGGCGACAAACTTCGCACGGCGACGAACTTCGCTCAGCGCAGACTGACAAGCTTCAGACTTGGCCAACTTTTGACTTCTTCGTCTTCCGCGGCTGCCACTGGGTTTGCCTGGCTTGGCAAGACCCGAATGAGAGGAGAGAAACGCTGGAACAGAGAACAACAAACGTTAGCAAATAAACAACTGCAAACCCTAAAGATGCCACAAACAACAGCAAAGTTTATTTATCTGAAACTAGGGTTACAGTATTCCTCAACCTAGGAAATAACAACATCTGCAGGCTATGCTGCAGGATAAACTAAACAGGGAGAAATGTCGAGTCTGCTGCTCGGACATTAATCAGCTGAGCCACACTACTCACTGAATCGCTCTGCTTTCTTTCTCTGCTCTATTCTTCGCTTCTTCTTTCACGAACTTCTCTCACACACGCACTGCTTCTCTTTTTTGTCTGAAGACCCGAACTGCCCTTTTATAGCCGCTGGGAGAATAGGATAAGGGTTATCCTCTGACAGCTTCGGATAAGGGTTATCCTCTGACTGGACATCAACTAGAGTTTCTGACAAACGTCGACTTGGCATTAACTCCTACGGAGATCGGATCTGTCAGGTGTCAAATCTATCAGAAGGTGTGTGCGACATCATGTCACACTTTTTCCGGGAAGTCGGACTACGGCAGCGCAGTCCGACTTCGCCCATGTCTAGAGCGCAATCCGGTTTTGCCCAAGGTTCGGAGCGTAGTTGGGCATAGGCGTGAAATCTGGGTTAATTTTTCTAACACCCTCCTTTAAGCCTGATTTCATGAGCGCTTTGACTCCAAGCTGCTCTCGCAATCTACTGAAGTCTTCCTCCTTCAAAGGCTTTGTGAAAATATCTGCCAACTGCTCCTTGGATCTACAAAACTGCAGATGAATTTCTTCGAACTTCACCAACTCTCTGATAAAGTGATAACGAATATCAATGTGCTTCGTCCGACCATGGAACACGGGATCCTTTGACAGTGCAATGGCCGAATTGTTATCACAGAAAATTGTTGTCGCGCCTTCCGAAGGATTGTGTAGTTCACTCAGAACTCTTCGCAGTCATACCGCCTGGCATGCGGATGTCATGGCGGTGACATATTCTACTTCGGCTATGGACAACGCAATGATGGGTTGCTTCTTGGATGCCCATGAGACTGCCCCTGATTCAAGATGGAAAGCATACCTAGAGGTGCTCTTTCGATCATTGGTACTGCCAGCCCAGTCATTGTCTGTGTAGCCGACCAGTTCCAACTGGTCCCGTCTAGCGTAAAATAGGCCATGGTTTCGTGTCCCACTGACATAGCACAAGATCCTCTTGCCTGCTTGCCAGTGCATGTCCTTTGGAGTCTCCATGAAACGACTGATGAGACTGACTCCGAACATTAGATCTGGCCGAGTTGCAGTCAAATACGTCAGACTACCAACTAGCCTCTTGAACAAGGTTGGATCTAAAGACATCCCTGTATCCAACTTGCTCAGCTTCAAACCTGTGGCTACAGGTGTGATGGCAGGTTTGTTGTCCTCCATCTTGAAGTGCTTCAGGACATCCTTCGCATACTTGCCCTAAGAAATGAATATGCCATCTACTAATTGGTCAACTTCAATGCTGAGAAAATATTTCATCAGCCCCATGTCAGTCATTTCAAACTCGGACTTCATGGCTATTCTAAACTGTGCAAATAGGCTACTGCTATTGCCAGTATATATCAGATCATCTACGTACAGGCAGACGATGATGAGCTCACCTGTTGCATTTGTCTTCATGTACAGGGAGTGCTCATATGGGCATTTTTGAAACCCATTCTCCTAAAAATAGTCGTCAATACGATTGTACCATGCCTGAGGTGCTTGCTTCAATCCATACAAGGCCTTCTTCAGTTTCAGGACTTTGCCCTCTTGCCCGTGTATTTCATAACCGGGTGGCTGGTCTATGTAGACCTCTTTTTCCAAAACTTCGTTGAGGAAGGCAGACTTGACATCCATCTGGTACACGCTCCATCCTTTCTAAGCTGCTAGTGCTAGAATCATTCTGACTGTGTCAAGTCGGGCTACAGGTGCATACACCTCATGATAGTCAACTCCTAAATTCTTCTTGTAGCCTTTCGCCACTATTTTGGCCTTATGCCTGTCAACTTCTCCTTGGGCATTAAACTTTGTTTTATATACCCACTTGAAACCAATGGTCTTCTTCCGTGCTGGAAGATCTGTCAGTTGCCATGTCTCATTCTTCTCAATGGTTGCTATCTCCTCATCCATCGCATTCACCCATTTGCGATTCTGACTTGCCTCTTCAAACTCCACTGGATCACATTCAGTAAAGAGAGCAAAATCAAAATAATATTCATCTAACTGATTGCGGGTTACCTCATAAATGTCTTGCAAGCTCCGAGTCTTCGCAGGAGTCCTCATGTTTTGAATTTTGCTTACAAGTGGAGGTGACCGGGATGATGAGGTTGTGCTACTACTGGCACCACTGTTGCTGCTTGAAGGCACAGGTGGTTGGACACTATCTTCCTCCAAGTCTACAGATTCAACAGTTGCTGGTTTAGACTGACCAGTCTTTGAATTCCAGTTCCAGGATGCATCCTCTAGGAACTTCACGTCTCGACTAATGACAAGTTTCTTTGTCACAGGATTGTACAGCCTGTATGCCTTTGATGGTTCGCTGTACCTTGTGAAGATGCATCTTTCAACTTTGTCATCCAGCTTCTGCCTTTTCTCTTTGGAACTTGTGCATATGCTATGCACCCGAAAACTCGCAAATGAGCCACACTTGGCTTCAACTTGCTCCAGGCTTCCTCTAGAATTTTGTCCCTCACACTCTTGGTGGGACACCGGTTCAGCAGATAAACTACACAACTTACAACTTCTACCCAGAACTCATGTGGCAAACTTTTTGCCTTCAGCATGCTCCGTGCCATCTCCATGATTGTTCTGTTCTTCCTTTCAGCTACACCACTCTGCTGTGGTGTATATCTAGCAGTGAACTGCCTCCGAATTCCATGTTGCTTGTAGAAGTTGTGGAATTCGTTGGAGATGTACTCTCCACCTCCATCAGTTCTGAGAGTCTTCACATAATAACCGCTCTGTTTCTCAACCAGAGCCTTGAACTCCCTAAACCTTGCAAATGCCTCTGACTTCAACTTGATTGGATAAATCCATGTCTTTCAGTTGAAGTCATCAATGAAGGTCAGGAAATACTTATTTTTGGCATATGAGGTGGTCTGCATGGGACCACAGATGTCTGAGTGCACCAGCTCCAAAGGTCGTGATGCTCTCCAAGACTGTCCTACAGGGAATGCATCCCTGTGCTACTTGCCGACCAGGAAACCTTCACAAACTTGATTTGATTGCTCTATAAGGGGTAAACCCTTCACCATCTGCTTCTTGTGCAGCAGATTCAGGCCACTGAAACTCAGGTGACCGAATCTGAGATGCCACAGCCAGGTAGCATCTTTCTCAACTGCACTCAGAGACATCAAAGATTCATTCTGAATCTGTAGCAAAAACATTTTGTTTTTCATCATGGACATAGATAATATTTGTCCATGGACTTTGTCTCTGATGGAACAGACACCATCTTTGAATAGTATAGTGTGCCCCTTCTGCACAAGCTGTCCAACACTTAGCAGATTGTGCTTCAACCCAGGCACATAAAAAACATCTTGAATTGTTTTTCTTTCACCATGCCAGGTTCGGATGAGGATCTTTCCTTTCCCCATCACAGGAACTTTGCAGTTGTTCCCCATCTTGACTTCGGACTAGATTGTTTCATCTAGTTGTGAGAACATCTCCCTGTTCCCAGTCATATGGTTGTTGCAACCACTATCAAGATACCATGTGTTTTTCTTACTCTCCTCTTCAATACTGCAAGTCAGCAGCACATCTCCTCCTACCGCATTTTCAGGTTCCTCCATATAATGGGCTTGCTGCTAATTTTCGTTTGCCATCTTCTTCCTGCACTATGAGGCATAATGGCTGAACTTACTGCAGTAGTAGTATTGGACCTTTGACATGTCCTTCTGCTAAGAGCCGCCTTGCTAATTTTTGCCAGTGCCTCTTCCTTCTTGCTGATGAAAGTTGCAACTTGGCTCAGCGTCCTAAGGGTTTGAGTTCCCTCCTTGCTTGTTCCTTCTCCCACGTCTGCTTCTGCCTCTTCCTCCTTGAGAACTAGAAGTGCTACAGTGGGAGTCTTGTCTGCCGCTATCTTGGACTAAGACTTGCACTTTGAAGGCTTGCTCCAAAGAATACTGAGTTGAGCGGCTCAGCCTCTGTTCATGGGTCTGTAGGGAACCCATGAGTTCGTCTGTTGAGAGGGTTGTCAAATCCCTCGACTCTTTGATTGCTATCACAACCGAGTTGAACTTGGCAGGCAGACTTTTGAGAATCTTCTCCATGATTCTCTGGCTCTGCACGATTTCACCATTCAACCACATCTGGTTGATGATATCTGTTGTTCGGGTGAAGAAGTCGCTCATCGACTCGGACTCGCTCATCTGCAGATTTTCAAACTCTCTCCTGAGCATCTACAGTTTGACCAACTTCACTTTGTCGGTGCCCTGATACGAACTTTCCAGGGTTTCCCAGGCCTGCTTGGCCTTGGTGGCTGAGGCAATCTGCGGGAAGATGGTCTCCTCAACCGCTTGCATGATGTAGAAGAGGGCCTTCTGGTCCTTCTTCTTGTGCTCTTTCAACAGATCCTTGTCTGCTTGAGAGAGGGCGACCAGTGCTGCTGCATCTGTCGGTTCTGGGTAGCCGTTCTCGACTAACTCCCACAACTCTTGAGATCCAAACAAGATCTTCATCTAGATGCTCCAGTAATCATAGTTCTTGTCGTTAAATCGTGGGATCTGCAACTGCAGCGAGTTTCTCTCGAAAGCCATGCTTCTATCTTCGTGTCACGGCACAATCAGCTCTGATATCAATTTGAAGGAGCAATTTTAAATTTCAATCGCCGAAGTCCGATAGTTCGGACTACGCAGGGTGCACGGCCAGCTCCTAGCTTCAGGAGCGAAGTGCGGATGGCGTCGACCCACGGGCGAAGTTTGTCACTCGCGAGCGCAGTGCGGACTACACTGGAAATGCTACCAAAGTGCGCACTTCGTAGCAAAGTGCGAACTTTGCACCTTCAACTGCTGAAGTGCGACTGTCGCAGCGAAGTGCAAACTTCGCACCTTCAACTGCCGAAGTGTGACTGTTGCAGCGAAGTGCGAACTTCGCTGCCGGACGAACTTCACTAGGCGACAAACTTTGCATGGTGACAAACTTCGCTCGGCAACAAACTTCGCACGACGATGAACTTCACTCAGCGCAGACTGACAAGCTTCAGACTTGGCCAACTTTCGACTTCTTCGTCTTCCGTGGCTGCCGCTAGGTTTGCCTGGCTTGGCAAGACCCGAATGAGAGGAGAGAAACGTCGAAACAGAGAACAACAAACGTTAGCAAATAAACTACTGCAAACCCTAAAGATGCCACAAACAACAACAAAGTTTATTTATCTGAAACTAGGGTTACAGTATTCCTCAATCGAGGAAATAACAACATCTGCAGGCTACGCTGCAAGATAAACTAAACAGGGAGAAATGTCGAGTCTGCTGCTCGAACATTAATCAGTTGAGCCACACTGCTCACTGAATCGCTCTACTTTCTTTCTCTGCTCTATTCTCCGCTTCTTCTTTCACGAACTTCTCTCACACACGCACTGCTTCTCTTTTTTGTCTGAAGACCCGAACTGCCCTTTTATAGCTGCGGGGAGAGGAGGATAAGGGTTATCCTCTGACCGGCCCTCAACTAGGGTTTCTGACAAATGCCGACTTGGCATTAACTCCTGCGGAGATCGGATCTGTCAGGTGTCAAATCTGTCAAAAGGTGGGTACGATGTCATGTCACACTTTTTTCGGGATCCCGGACTGCGGCAGCGCAGTCCGGCTTCGCCCATGTCTGGAGCGCAATCCGGTTTCGCCCAAGGTTCGGAGCGCAGTTGGGCACGAAAATGTCTCCCTTTTAATGGCTCCGAAAATCTCAATTCCCCAAATCCCGAAATTCAATCCATAGATATTTTCCATTCACCTTTTCTTTTCTTTTTCCATATCCTAACTCCAATCCATTTTCTACCGGTGGAATCACCAATGTCAGTTAAACCAGGGGAGGTGTGAAATCTGGGTTAATTTTTCTAACACCATATCTTTTGTCTGCTTGGTATCCTACTCCTAGGCTTGTTGGATGTGGATCGCTGGTCTTCCTAGTTGCACCCATTGAGAATTCATCCATGTTGAGTGATGTTTTAATTTATCAGCTGGAGTCTCCAAAGAATCCCAGGCCTCCATACTGGAGGAGGATTACGACGATGCCTGCTTCAATGGTTGAAAGTTTCCATCCACACGAATAGGGATTGGGGTCGCTCTGAATGCATAGGGGCAGAGGGTTATTTGTGCTTCAAAGTAAAGTGTACTTGTCTTGATGTAATTGTGTATGATTTATGTGAGAATTTTTGGGATTTCCTTCACAGATGTCCCACAACAACAGATGGAGATCCGTACCAGTGTAGTTTCGCCTTCGACCCCAATCCATGTTTCAAGTTGGGGCATTAACCCATATTTTGTTTAGCAAGTGGATTGTCTATCGGATATCTGTTTCTTGAGTTGTTTTGGGATTATATAGAAATTTGATGTGTTTTCTTTATTAGAATAGTGTTTTATTTATTAAATTTGATATATTTGCATCAATCTAGAAAATAAAAATACTTTTTAAGACCAAAACAAATTGAATGCTATAGTGAGTATGATTGTATTGCACGGTGATGGGTTATTTAACTCTGATCTAATAATACATACTCTAAAACAGTTATAACATTGAACAACAACATTTTACTAAATTTTAAATCGTGTAAATATGAATTTGTTTATTATAAAATATTATTTAAAATTATATAAATTAATAATTAGATATAAAATTATATGTTTTGTTGTTCCGTTTTAGTTAGTATGTGTTTTGGTTGAATTAATACAAAATTTTTAAAGTTATAATAGATAGATTGATGTAATTTTTGATATGCTAATTCAAATAAAAAAATTAAAAAATATATTTATATTAATTTTAAAATATAAATTTATATGTTTTTGTTGTTTTATTCTTAACAGAATATGTTTTTGCTTGAAAATGATATAAAATTTTAAAGAGTGTAACAAATAAATTGATACAACTTTTAACATATTATGCTAACTCAAATTCTTAATAAACTTCACCAAAATTTAAATTAACTTATATAAAAACTAAATATGTTATCTCACAAAACATAACTGACCTTAAAAAATTTATTTAAAAAAAACAGAATACATTATATTTCTTTTTAATTCAAAATGTTGACATTGGTTTTTCACAAATATTAAAAATCAAACATTTTTAATAATTGTATTTCTTTATCAGCCTAATATTAATATATTAATATCTGTTAATATGTTAAAGTCCACTGTTACTCATTTAAAAAAATTTATCTTCGTATTTTGTTAAACCATTCGTTGAAAAGTGATTGCATATTATCCACATTGGCATGGGCAAGTGTTAAAGATACGAGAATTGTTTGCACTAATTTCTAGTTCTTGATAAGGAAAAGGGAAAGAGTTCCTTTGTTTTGTTATTGATAAAGTTTTACTTTCACCTCTTGATAACTTACATGTGAGTTGCAATAATTAGTGCAAGGAAAAAATGTAAAGGATCCCACCTTTGAGGGGAGGGGAGTACCTGTGTGATGTAAAAAGATTTTTTTTGTAGGGGTATGACACTTTAAAACATTTTGGTCCTATACTTTAATTTATTTGAAGTAATATTTCATTGAAAGTTTGTATGTTCTTTTATGAATGTGAAATAAGAATCTCTGAATATGCTAGTTCTATATATCTGATCAATAATTTTGTTTTTCTTTTAGATAAAATGATTATATAGAGTTAGATAAAATGATTATATAGAGTTATAAAAGTCATTAGATATGTTGGCTTCTTTGCAGAGTGTTATTATCAAAATAATATAAGACCATAATCTTGGGATCTGATGGTGTTTTTAATTATGTTTACGAAACCATATATCGTTGTGAAAAGAGGTCTCTCTTATTATTTTTACTTGATTTTATGTAATTTCCGCTTTATCCTAGTACATGTTAGAAATCAAACTAGATTTCACACCTTCGATATCTCTCATAGATCTTATATTCCAAATCAAAATATCGTATTTTAAAGTGCATGGAAAGTTATTACCGATAGATGCAATTGTACAATGATTGGATATAAACCTTAGTTTTTAATTTAGTGCATGTTAGAAGGCTGGTAAGTCTTTCCCTCCTTTATCCAACTATATAAGTTGATTTCATCTCACAAATAAAAAGTGATGAGAGGAAGATCAGAGTGAATGCAATAACATAGTATAGTGTAGCAGAAGAAGAGCAAAGAAGCTAAGAGTGAAGTGGTATAAGAAGTGAAGTGAAGAGCTGAAGCCAAACTTTTTAGAAAATCCTCCATGATTGTAACCCATAAATCTTGAGTTGTAGGCAGTGTGGTTGTATTTCTAATTCGTGTTGTGGATGTATTTCCAATATTTAGCAATATAATTATCTTCTGTACATTTCTCTCTTGGTGTAATATTCTGTGTATTTTTTATCTAACTTAGAAAAGTTATCTTTTACTTTGTTGATGGGCATATCATATACCACTCAAAATGCCTTGTTATATCCAGTGACATAGAGCTTTAATAATTATATTTCATTCCGCTCATGTCTTTTGTATTTTGTAGTAGTATACAACAAGCATGTTTTAGCCCACTCAATAGCTTACATTGTAAAGCATGACAAAGTGTTAGGATAGTAGCATAGAACATATTTACTTTTTTAACCTTGTTATAAGTCACTTAATTTATTTTATTATTTTTTATAGCCCGCAATATTCTCGTAGCTTTAGTCCATAGATTTATAATGTATTTAATTCCATAGCATTTCTCCACTCCATCATATGTTCCAATCCATTGCTTTTATCACTTAGTGGCCAACAGAATATATATCATGCTCCCAGCTGCTCCCTCGTTGCATAGAAAGGCTTGCAATCCTGTTATATACAACATAAAAAATACTTAGTTGTAGCCCACGAACATCCAACTTTTTTAAATCCATGACATATTGTATTTCAATTTATTTTTATGCTATAGCAAGTAGCTCATATTTTTGAGTGGTTTGCTGACTTGATTTGTATTCCAACAAGAAATTTACTTCCATGCTCTAGATCGAAGTGTGCATCATTTCGCTCCCACACAACACTCACTTAAAAACTTTCAAATTGTTATCAGAGCTAGCACTAGACTCGTGGAAGATAAGAAGAAATAGCTTCTAGCTGCAAGAACTACAATTACTAGAGCATCCAGATGAAGATCATGTTTGGATATCAAGAGCTATGAGACCTTATGGAGAATGGCTATGCAGAACCAATAGATGCAACAATATTGAGTGATCTCTCCCAAGTGGAGTTAGATTTATTAAAGGAGAATCAAAAGGACTATAAGGTATTATTCTACATAATGTAGGTAGTAAAGAAAAAAAAATTCTCAAAAATTGTAGCAACAACCAAAGCAAAGCAGGCATGGGAAATATTAGCCAATTTCTTCCAATGCACCAACAAAAGTTGATAAGGTTACAGATGCTGAGAAGAGAGTTTTAGAACTTGTTGATGAGTGAGTCAGAGTGAATGAGCGAATTATTTAGTCAAATAATAGGTGTCATCAACCATATGAGATTGAATGATGAGAATGTGGAGAAATAGAAAATTATGAAGAAGATATTGAGGAGCCTACCAGTAAGGTTTGAATCGGTTGTGATTGCAATTGAAGAAATTGAAGGATTTAAAAACCCTCTTTGTAGATGAGCTCATGGGTTCTCTATAAAAACATGAGAAGAGGTTGAGTCAATCATCTCTACCTCATTGGAGAAAGCATTCAAAATATAGATCTCATTTCAATACAATAAACAAAGAGAAGAGTCCCACCAAGGAGCCTCCAATTCTCAAGGAGGAAGAGAAACAGAGTAATAGAGACAAGAGTGGAAGAGGCCATAAGCAAGGAGAAATGTAAAACTCCAGGAAGGAGAGAATAGCTACAACTTCCGTCAAGTAGGAGGAAGAGGCAATAGTAGAAATCAACAAGGATGATCAAATCAAAGGTATGATAAATCGAAGATCCAATGTTATTACTATAATTTTTTTATCATTATAGCTATGAGTGTAGAAAGAAATTGATCAAGGATAATAAGAAGCAAGCCCACTACACAAATGAAGGTGAAAATACATATGGTAGAGATACTTGTGGGAATTTGTTACTAACTTGTAGTACTGAGGAGAAGAGCCATAAGAATACCTAGTATCTCGATAGTGGTTGTAGTAACCATATGTCTAGGAATAGAGAGATGTTCTTTCAGTTGGATAAAACTATCAAGTCTGAGGTGAATATGGGGAAAACAACAAGGTAACTTTCATGGGGAAAGAAAAAAATATCATCCACACTAGGCAAGGTGAGAGGAAGCATATATAAGATGTGTATTATGTGTCTGGATTGAAGCACAACTTGCTAAGAATTGGATAACTTATGTAGAAGGTACACATTGTGTAATTTAAGAATGGATCATGTATCATCCAAGACAATAAGAATGGACTCATTGCAATAGTATCCATGACAAAGAACAAGATGTTTCCCTTGTAGATTCAGAATTATTTTTTGCTTTCATTGAGTGTAGTAGTGAAATATACTACATGGTTGTGGCATCTTAGATTCAATCATATTAGTTTTAGTGGCCTAAACCTATTGCACAAGAAATATATGGTGAAAGGTTTATCCTTCATAGGGCAATCAAATCAAGTTTATGAATGTTGCTTAATTGACAAGTAACATAGAGATGCATTTCCTATGGGATAATCTTGGAGAGCATCATAGGCATTGGAGCTAGTGCATTCTAATATTTATAGTCCAATGCAGAACAACACATTTACCGACAATAAATACTTCTTGATTTTCATTGATGATTTCAATTGGATGACATAGGTATATTCCATCAAGAAAAAGCTAGAAGATTTCAAAAAATTCAAGGAGTTCAAGGCTCTGGATGAAAAATATAGTGGCTATTATGTCAAGACTCTTAGAACATATGGAGGAGGTGAATACATTGTCAATGAATTCCATAATTTCTACAAGGTGAATGGAATTCAAAGGTAGTTTACTTCCAGAGACACACCATAATAGAATGGAGTTGCAGAGAGGAAGAATAGAACTATAATGGAGATGACACGAATTATTTTGAAGGTAAATATTTTGCCACATGAGTTCTGGTTAGAATTTGTAGCTTATATAGTTTATTTGATAAATAGGTGTTCCAAAAAGAGTGTGAAGGATAAAATTCCTCGAGAGGTATGGAGAAACCAGGAGCTAAGTATTGCTCACTTAAGATTTTTTTGGTGCATAGCATATGCACATATCCTAGATGAGAAAATAAATAAGTTGGATGACAAGGAAAATAAATGTATCTTCACTGGCTACAGTGAAGAATTGAAGGCTTACAAGTTGTATAATCCTGTAATAAAGAAGTTGATAATCAGTCGAGATGTGAAGTTCCTAGAATATGAAGCTTAGAATTAGAAATCAAAGATTGGTCAGCCAGAACTAGCAATTATAAAGTCTAAGGACTTGGATGAAAAAAGAGTGTATCCATATATATATTTAAGTAGTAAAATGGCGCTATAAGTAGCACAACTTCATCATCATGGTTACCTCCACTTGCAACAAGGATATCCAACTTGAAGACACCAGTAAAGACAAGGAGCTTGAAAGATATTTATGAGGTAACCAGGAATAAAATTGATGAAGAACATTGTGATTTTGCTTTATTTTCTTAGCGTAATCCAATTTCATTTGAAGATGTTAAGAATAGGAAATGGGTGAAGGGTATGGATGAAGAAATAGAAGCCATAGAGAAAAATCAAACCTAGTAGTTAATGGATATTCTAGCAGGGAATAAGGCCATTGGAGTCAAGTGGGTATATAAAACTAAGTTTAAGTGAAAGGTATATTTTTTGTGAAATTTATAAGGTTTTGAGTGAATTTTTTGAGGGAGGTATATGTTTTAGTTTGTGAATTATTTCTTTTAAAAATAGTCATTGATATTTTATGACAGTTGATACTATAAAAAAAGATATGGTAATTTAATTATTTTATGTGCATCAACAAAGGAGCTATAAGGTGGATGTGAGATTTTTGTTTTTATAAATAATTAAAGTGCATTAAAATTATTTTAAAAACCAATTAGGAGACATAAGGTGTACTTGGAATTTTTTTTTTTGGTAAGTAGTGTTTGTATTTACAGTGGGTTTTAACAAGGATCCCAAAACCTGATTACATAAGCAATGGGCCTAGGGCATCAATCCCTTGAAACCGAACACCAAAATAGAAATCCCGCCCAACGGTAACAGTAAGCATGAAACAATCCCTCTTAGCGGGAAACAAACAAATAAGAAAGAAAGTAGTTTTGGAGATCCCGCCTAGTGGGGAGTAGCCAAAAACCACCATAGAGAAGATCCCGCCTAGCAGGAAGCAAAGAAAAACCGTTACAATAAAATCTCGCCTCACGGGAAGCAGTCAAAACCACCACAAATAGTCTCGCCTAGCAGAAGCAGCAGGGAAATCCCACCATACGGGAAACCAGCATAAAAGAAAGGATCCTGCCTCGCGAGAAAATCGATGGATTTGGCAGATCCCGCCCTGTGGAGAAACCATCCCGCCCACCGGGAAAACATTCCATTCAGTGAGAGCCATCATGCAGGAAGCCGACAGCCAGCACAGAGAGGATCCAGCCCATTAGGAAGCGACCAGAGAGCTGCACCACGAGGAACCCGCCCCAAGAAAACAGAAGAGGATCCCGTCCCGACAAAACAAAAAGAAACAGCAAGTTAAGGGACCAGGGATCCAGGGACTGGGAATCCCAAGCGAGAAGAGGAAATAGTCACAGGGATGGGATCCTTAGGAACCAAAACAATGGGATCTATGGTCTGCATGCATAGATCATACCCCCCAAGAATGAAACATGCAGCAGGAAAAGGAAACCCAGCAGTAGGGACCAAGAATCCCATCCAAGCACAGAGGTAGCTTCAGGGAACCGAGACTGGGAATGGGAACAACCCAGACAGGGAAAAGCCCCCCCCAAGGCCAAACCAGATGCCTAGGGTGTCCACCAAGGAGCAGAACCAGCACGAAGAAGCCTCCACGCAGGAATAACAACAGCTAGAATCCCGCCAAGGATTCATAAGCAAAAGGGGGAAAGAGGCCCCCCAAACCACCCCCAAAGCTGTGAGGACCTCAAGGGAGACCCCAAAAAGCTGTCCAAACCCTAAACCATCACCTCCACCGCATCGAGAAATGCAGGGGACCAGATCCACGCGAATAACCTACAAAAAACCCCAATGGGAAGCCTGAGGGAAAAATGGAAGGGATCCCCAACCAAACAGGGATCCCTGGGAAGCACCAGTCCGAAAAAAAAACCAAGGAAACCCTAGCCGACCGGGAGGGGCGCAGATAGTGGAGAAGGATCTCCCCCCAGGAGATCATCTGCAAACAACCACTCCCCGGGAGGGATGACCTGGATTGAGCCAGGGACTGGGTAGGAACCAGGAGCCATGGGAGGGGGAGCAGGGGAGGGACCAGAGCCCTCCCCTCTCTACTTTATTCCCTCGAGATTCATCGGTGTACTTGGAATTTAAATTGTGATGTGTTGAATATTATTTTAAGAGTTTGGAGATTATAAGGTGTACTTGAGACTTGATAAATTTTGTATAGTGAATTAATTATTGAGGAGAATATTTGTAGATATTTTGAGATAGATTATTGCTATCTAACCTTGAATTTGGCCAAGAGAATTTGATTGTGATTAATATAGGTTGTGAAGACATATCTCTCAAAATAAAAGGTATGGGTACATCTTCCTTGTGAATTGAATATTGTTGGATTGAATATTGTGAAATACAAAGTTGGAGTGAAAATGATTGTTTGATAAGCATTGTTGGAAATGTTTCAGTGAGCCTTCATGTGCATGATTAGGGTTTGTGAAAGAACATGAGTATCATTGTTATGTGAGATTGTTTGATAAGCATTTTTGGAAATATTTGAGTAAGATTTCATGTTATGTGAAAATATCATGAGTATCATTGTTATGTAAATTTTGAATCATCTTGAGTTAATGGTTGAGATTCATAGTGTGAGTTATTGAAAGTAAAGTGAAATACTTGGTTAGAGTTTGTAAGCATGTTGTGTTTCATTGAGTGAATGGTTGAGTGAAGTTGTATGAACATTATTGATTGAATACATTGGAATGATATTTCAAATTCTGTGAAACAAATTATTCTTTATTTCTGAATTGATTTGAAGGAAAGTTTGAAAGTGATTGAGTGTTTTGTGAGTGTGAAACATATTGAGTCTCTAACGATTCTCTACATGTTTCTTGTAAGTTAAGCAAAATTCTTATTGAAACTTGTTTCTGTGATTGAAGAGGTTTCTTGAAAGAGATTAACTTGAGTTTTGTGAGTGTTTTGTGAGTGTGAAACATATTGATCCTCTAACCATTCTATATATGTTTTTGAGGTTAAACAAGATTCTAAGTGAAACTTGTTTGAGTGATTGAAGAAGTTTCTGAAAGATATTGAGTTGAGTTTTGTATGCAAGTTTGTAATTGATTTGAATAAGCTTTTGTGAAAGCTAGTGGGAATATTTGAGTGAGTCCTAGAGGGTACTTAAGGACAAAGTTGATAAATCTTTTGTGAAAGCTTAAGGATAGATTTTTGTGAGATTTTGTATAAGCTTACAATCATATTGGACAAGTTCTAGAGAGAACTTGTTGAGCAGATTGAGCAAGTTCTTGAGAGGACTTGTGGACATATTTGAGGTAAGTCTTTGAGAATACTTGAGAGTAGATTTGATTGATTGATTTATTTGTTTAAGCTTTGTTTTAATACTTGGGGCAGATCTAGTAGAGTTGATTTGTGAATGGATCAAGCATTGTGTTAAGGGTTGAGATCAGATTTTGGTGTAAATTTAAGGGTATATTTGTGCTAGACCAGAGACAGAGATTGAGCAAATTTGTGCTATAATGAAGGACTCTGTGTTGGACATTTTGAGTCCCTAAGATAAAATGTTGTCATTGATGTCAAAAGTTTATTTGATGTCAAAAGGATCTATGATGGTATGTAAGGAAGGTTTTTGTGAAAATCAACGAAGGTAAAATAAAAGGTTTTATTTAAAACCATGGACAACATATTTGAAATGGATTTTTATTAAAACCCAAGTTGGATTTTTGTTTCATCGAAAAATGTGCCCCGGTGAAGGAGATATTTAATTTTAAATATTTAGTTTAAATTTTAATTATTTAAAATTTTAATTTTAATTTTAAAATTAAAATTAAAAATGTTTTGCTGACGTCGTTAAATATGAAGAGAAGACTATATAAAGGAGTACCAAAGTTTATTATTTTTCATCCTTGCTCTTGCAAATAATGTGAATGTTGGTAAACAGAAAGAGCTCATGTGAAATCATTTAAAAGTGAAAGCAATGAATAAGTTCAAGTGTTATCGAATCCAAAGAACATCGTGGCAAGTGTGGTCTATTGGGAAATCATATGGCACAAAGGTGTTGAGAGGTAAGAGGTTTAGTGTTTGAATCACGTGCAATTTGTTTTGTGTGAGGAATGTTTTTTTTTACATTTTGTTTGGCTATTGTGTGGAGGACAAAGGGAAGTGAAGTCCCTTTGGTCTTGTATGGAGCACTAGCGCACGTGGTGCACAAGCACCTATTAGGGCGCAGGAGCCGCAGGACTCAGGTTTGAATATTGCAAACTCCTTTTGCTGTGTAAAAGGAAAAGAGCGATGGTTGTGGTGTTTCATGCGCATGCTGCCAAGGTTTAAGTGATGATTTTGATATTTAGAAATTCATGCAAGGTATGCATTAAAGTTGTAAAGGAAAATTAAAACAATTTTTTGTTTTATTGGGTGGTAAAAGTTAGGTTAAAATCTATGCGTAAATTTTATAGTAAAAATGGTTTTTGGAGAAATAAGTAGGCAAGCATAGATTCTAATTTCTTTAAGGTATAAGTTGTTTGAGGAGTAATAAGGGTTATTACTTATTTGGCACATTGTTGAGATTTTAATTGGAGAGTGCTTTTAATTATTGAATCATTATTGAGAGAATTATTTGCTAGAGGGTTATTGAAAATATCTTTGGTGGATGTGATTTTTAAGTTGAGTAAAAAGGTTTAAATTGAGTTATGCTTTAATTTATGATTATTATTGGAAAGGAATATTGTGTTGAGTGTGGAATATTTTATGGATAAAATTCTTGGCATCAATAAGGTATGGGCACATTCTTCTGTTGATTGTTTATGGTGGTTGATTTATGAGATATCATTGGAGAGAAAATTATTGATTATGGTTTCCTTTTCAAAAGTATTGGGTTAATGCTTTAAGGTTTTCTAGTTTGAGTGTTGTGATTAAACCTTATTTTATAAGCATAGTTGTTGAAGCCCATTGGTTGTGCAAATAAATTGAACTTGAGTTAGAAAAGAACATGAGTATCATTGTTATGTGATATTTGTTGTTAAGCATTGTTGGAAACATTTTGAGTTGGGTGATACATGTTTGAACTAGGGTTTGTAAGAAAGAGTTTTTCCTAGTGGTGATTGGTTGAGTGGAGTTGTTTGAGCCTAGTCAAGTGAATGTGTGAAGTGGTTGTTCAAGTTCCATAAAACAAACTATTATATATTTGAGATTGAGTTGAGAAAGAAATTGAGTTTGTGAATAGAACATATTGAGTCTCTAACAATTATATTTATGCTTATATAATATTGAGCTTAGTTGAGATTGATTTGATTTGAGTTGAGATTGATATTTGAATAATAGAACATATTAAGTCTCTAACAATTCTCTTTATGCTTCTATGATATTGATGAATTGAAATTTGTTGGAGTTGAGATTGAGATTTGAGTATAGAACATATTGAGTCTTTGACGATTCTCTTTATGCTTCTATGAGATTGATTTAAGATTTTGTTGAGTTTATTTGAGGTAAGTCTTTGAGAAGGCTTGTAGACTGATTTTGAGTAAGATTTTGCAAAAGTTTGCTATGCAGATTTGAGCAAGTCCTAGATAGGACTTATTGAGCAAAATTTGATTAGCTTCTGAGTGATCTTATTGAACAGATTTGAGCAAGTTTTGAGTGAGATTGTTGAGAAAATTTGAGCAATTTTTGAGTGAGCTTGTTGAGAATATTTGAGAAAGTTCTAAGTGAGCTTGTTGAGAAGATTTGAGCATGTTCTGAGTGATATTGTTGAGTAGATTTGAGAAAGTTATGAGTGAGCTTGTTGAGAAGATTTTAGCAGGTTATGAGTGTGCCTATTGAGTAGATTTGAGGAGGTTTTGAGTGAACCTATTGATAGAGCTTTGGAGGTGAAAAAGTACAGAGGACATAGTCTCAGTGGATAGAGATCCAGTAGCCAGGATAATTGAAGACAAATCTAAGTGAGGAGTCTTCAAGTGGAAAGAGATCCATAAGTCAAAGCAGCAGAGAGATAGAGTCTTCTATAAGATCACTAGCCAGAGTAGAAGGGGAAAGTGTTCTCTTGTGGAAGAGATCCACGAACTTGAGATTTAGGGGATCAACATAACCTTTGGATAGAGGTCCATAAACATTGTAATTTGGAAGGATTCCCAAGAGATTATTTGAGAAATATTTAGAAGAAATATTTTTTGTGTATGTAGCCCACATTGGATGAACCACGTTAAAAATGATGTCTCTCATGTGTGTGATACTTTGTGTGATGTTTACTGCTTTATTAATGCTTATGTTACTATTTGGGTAAAAAAATTATATTATTCTCTTCACCCCCCTCTCAGTATAAGCAAATGTTCTTCAATTTGTATCAGAGCAAGTCTCTCCGTGAAGAGTCTAACAACTTGTAAGAGTATCCTTTGGTAGCATATATGAATTTAGAGAGTGAATAAAGTATAGACTTTGAGGAAGCACTTTTCAATTGTATCCAAGATCTTGAAAGGATTCAATAAGAGAGGTCGCAATTAAAAGAACAAATCCGAAATGATGAATTGGCAAGAATTGAGCTTCTAAAAAGACTAATAGAACTTGAAATAAAATTAAAATAAATAAGAGAGATTGAACATCAGTTGAGAGATATGTTGGAAATCAAAGAAGCAGTACTGGAGAGAGTGGCAGCAAAAATTGTGAAGTTAAAATGCAGAACTAAAATAAACAAGAGATTACAAGAAATAGCATCAAGTAAGCAAGAGAAAGAGGCATGCCAGCAAGAGGTAGGAACATCAATTAAAAAGGAGGTATCTTACCATATCTCAAAAAAATAAGACCACAAAATAAATAATATCAAATTAAGTCCACAACAAGATAGGTTACAAAATTCCTTCCATGGGCATTGTTTTTCTTGCAATAAGTATGGTCATAGAGCTATGCAATGTACTAACAAATATAATGATAGTGGCAGTATATATTCACTTGCATCACATATGGATAATTATGTTAAGTGTTACAAATGCAATAGTTTTGGGCATACAGCTAGAATATGCAAGCTAGAAATATCTAAGTCTAGTACTAGAAAAAGAGAAAAAGGGAAAGGAAAATTAAAATCCTTGTTAGTTCAAATAGCATTACATGCACAAGATAGAGAAGAAAAATAGTTTTTGGACAACGAATGCTCTAGACACATGACAGGATAAAAGGACAAGTTTATAGCTTTGAAAGAAGGAAATAGAGGGTTAGTAAATTTTGGGGACAATGGTTCAACAAATATTTGTGGAAAAGGAACTCTAAGTATAGGAAATGGGAAAGAAAAAGCTGAAAATGTTCTATATGTG
Organism: Wollemia nobilis; assembly: GCA_028583015.1. Classification (NCBI taxonomy): domain Eukaryota; kingdom Viridiplantae; phylum Streptophyta; class Pinopsida; order Araucariales; family Araucariaceae; genus Wollemia; species Wollemia nobilis. The sequence goes on along the minus strand of JAQPPZ010000371.1, from coordinate 1,157,100 downwards.
GAAGGTTTGAAACATAATCTCTTGAGCATTAGTCAACTATGTGATCAAGGCCATATTGTGACTTTTCATCAAGATAGATGTGAAGTCAACTCTTGAGCATTAGTCAGCTCTGTGACCAAGGCCATATTGTGACTTTTCATCAAGATAGATGTGAAGTAAGAAAATCTGAATTAGGAAAACTAGTAGCTAGCGCTATAAGAGAAAGAAATCTTTATGCACTCAATGATATCAAGAAGGGGAAATGTCTCTTATCCAATGAAAAATATATTTGTGTTCAACATATAATATTGGGACCAAATTAAAATCTTCTAATGGCTTTGGAAGGTAAAAAAAAGGATGATACTATAGAAGATAAGCTAAAAGTAAGTAATGATAAGGATAAAGGCAAACAAATAGAGGATTACTCAATAGAGAATGGCTATGATCTGAAGGGAGAACTTATACATGCCATTGACATAGTAAAGAACGTAAGAAAGCAACACTCTAAGCTTGAAAGTCGGTTTCAAAAATGTGATGAAGAAATATTATTGCTCATAGAATATTTAGAGAATTCAAAGGCTAGGGCAAGTAAGTTCAAAGAAAAATTAGAAGCAAAGACTCTGGAATGTGAGAAGTTAGCACAAGAAGTGGCTACTATAAAGAAATATTTAAAGGGCTCCAAGATCAATATGAAGAGTTTCATAGATAGCTCTACGAACTTGGATAAGTTCATTTGTGGACAATAAAGAACATCATGTTTAACAGGTCTCGGATTTGGAAAGAAACAAAAAAAGTAATCTACTTCAATTATTGAAGAAGAAAGAACTTCAGAAGATGATATTTTAAGTGGGGATGAGACATCATAGGATGAGTTGGAAAATAGAGAGTTAAAAAAATATAGGAACAATCCAGAAAGGAAATACAGATGGAACAACAATCAAAACATAAGACAATTAGGTGTAGGCAAGGAAGCTTCAATAGGAGATGATTCTCATATCACAGGTTTGGACACATGGATTCAAATTGTAGGTCATATGAAATATAGGAATATAGGAAAGGATAACTTTTCCATAGGTATTGCTACTCATGCAATGAGTATGGTCATAAGGCAATGAATTGCAGGGTTCATGATAGAATAGGATTTGGCTTCACTAGGATGTATCCTAAGACATTTGCACCTCCAAGGATTAATAAAATTAAGTGTTATGAGTGCAATAATGATGGTCACACAGCAAGATGGTGTAGATCAAATATTCTAAAAATAGGTATGTACAAGAATAGAAACATGGATGATAACATGAACCAGAATAGGAACAGGAACAGGAACATGGATGACAACAGGAATAAGAACATGGATGAGAACATAAATAGAAATAGGAACAGGAATTTGGATGAGCACAAAAATAGGAACAGAAACATGGATGAGAACAATAACATGAATATGAATAGAAGTGATGACAAAAATAGGGATTATTACTTGGAAATAAATAGTTAGAGGATTCAGAAAATTCAAAAAGGAAGAGAGAAATATAAAGGTAAAGAGCAGTGCTTTTGGGGAGTAGAAATACTCCCACCCCAAAATTAACCACCTCATGTGGAGATGGGGGAGGGGCTAAGCCAAGAGGCTTATTCTTAGCACTGAGCCCCAAAGATGACCCTTTTCCATTGATGTCAAAGGGGAGATATTTGTGTATTTTTAGGAAAGTTTTGATATGGGGAGAGATTTGATTTTTGAGAGAGCTTTGAGCTAGGGGGAGTAAAGTCCCAGGGGGAGTAGAAAATAAGGTCAGATTTCAGTAAATGGATATGGGTTGCCATCAATGACAAAGGGGGGTATTTTTGGAAATTTTGAGTCCATAAGCTAAAATGTTGTCATTCATGTCAAAAGGTTATTTGATGTCAAAAGGATCTATGATGGTATGCAAGGAATATTTTTGTGAAAACCAAGGAAGGCAAAATAAAAGGTTTTATTTAAAACCATGGAAAATCGATTTGACATGGGTTTTTCTTAAAACCCATGTTGGCTTTTCATTTCATCGAAAAAGGTGCCTCAATGAAGGAGATATTTAATTTTAAATATTTAGTTTAAATTTTAATTATTTAAAATTTTAATTTTAATTTTAAAATTTAAATTAAAAATGTTTCGCCAACGTCATCGAATATGACGAGAAGATTATAAAAAGGAGTACCAAAGTTTATTATTTTTCATCCTTGCTATTCTGAATAATGTGAATGTTGGTAAATGGAAATAGCTCATGTAAAATCATTTAGAAGCACAAGAAACGAAGAACTTCAAGTGTTGTCAAATCCAAAGAACATCGTGGGCAGTGTGGTCTGTTGGAAAATCATGCAGCGCAAAGGTTTTGATAGGTAAGAGGTTGAGTTTTCGAATCTTGTGCACTTCATTTTGTGTGAGGAAGGTTTTCATTTGTGTTTCATTTGGCTATTGTGTGGAGGTCAAAGGGAAGTGAAGTCCCTTTGGTATTATGTGGAGCGCTAGCACACATGGTGCCCAAGCACCTATTAGGGCGCAGGAGCCATAAGACTCAGGTTCAAATATTGTGAACTCCCTTTTGTTGTGTAAAAGGGAAAGAGTGTTGGTTGTGGTGTTTCATGCACATGTTGCCAAGGTTTAAGTTTTGAGTTTGATATTTCAAAATTCATGCAAGGTATGCATTAAAGTTGTAAAAGAAAATTAAAACAAATTTTTATTTTATTGGGTGCTAAAAGTTAGGTTGAAATCTATGCATAAATTTTATAGTAAAAGTGGTTTTTGGAGAAATAAGTAGGTAAGCATAGATTCTAATTTATTTAAGGTATAAGTGGCTTGAGGAGTAATAAGGGTTATTACTTATTTGGCACATTGTTGAGATTTTAATTGGAGAGTGCTTTTAATTATTGAATCATTATTGAGAAAAATATTTTGCTTGAGGGTTATTGAAAATATATTTGGTGGATGTGATTTTTAAGTTGGAGTAAAAATGTGTAAATTGAGTTGTGCTTTATTTTGTGATTCTTATTTAAAGACCAATAACCGTCATTGGGATTAGAAAGTAAATTTGTGTTGAGTGTGGCATATTTTGTGGATAAAATTCTTGGCATCAATAAGGTATGGGCACATTATTCTATTGATTATTTATGGTGGTTGATTTCTGAAATATCATTGGAGAGAAAAGGATTTATTGTGGTTTTATTTTTGAATGTGTTGGGTAAATGCTTCGAGTTTTTCTGGTTTGAGTGTTGTGATTAAACCTTGTTTTATAAGCATAGTTGTTGAAGTCCATTGGTTGTTCAAACAATGTGAACTTGAGGTAGAAAAGAGCATGAGTATCATTGTTATATGAGATTTGTTGTTAAGCATTGTTAGAAACATTTTGAGTTGGGTGATACATGCTTGGACTAGGGTTTTTAAGAAAGAGTTGTTCCTAGTGGTGATTGGTTGAGTGGATTTGTTTGAGCCTAGTCAAGTGAATGTGTGAAGTGGTTGTTCAAGTTCCATAAAACAAATTATTTTATATTTGAGATTGAGTTGAGAAAGAAATTGAGTTTGTGAATAGAACATATTGAGTCTCTAAAAATTCTCTTTATGCTTCTATAATATTGAGCTGAGTTGAGATTGATTTGATTTGAGTTGATATTGATATTTGAGTAATTAGAACATATTGAGTCTCTAAAAATTCTATTTATGCTTCTATGAGATTGAGTTGAGATTTTGTTGAGTTGATTTGAGGTAAGTCTTTGAGAAGGCTTGTGGACTGATTTTGAGTAAGCTTTTGTGAAAGCTTGCTATGCATATTTGAGCAAGTCCTAGAAATGACTTATTGAGCATAATTGGAGTAGGTTATGAGTGAGCCTATTGAGAAGATTTGAGCAAGTTTTGAGTGAGATTTTTGAGCAGATTTGAGCAAGTTTTGAGTGAGCTTGTTGAACATACTTGAGCAAGTTTTGAGTGAACTTGTTGAGCAGATTTGAGCAGGTTCTGAGTGATCCTATTGAGCATATTTGAGTAGGTTCTAAATGAACCTATTGATAGAGGTTTGGAGGTGACAAAGTACATATGATAGAGTCTCAGTGGATAGAAATCCAGTAGCCAGGACAATTGAAGATAAATCTGAGTGAGGAGTCTTCAAGTGGAAAAAGATCCATAAGTCAGAGTAGTAGAGAGATAGAGGCTTCTATAATATCACTAGCCATAGCAGAATGGGAAAGTGTTCTCCTGTGGAAGAGATCCATGAACTTGAGATTTAGGGGATCAACATTTCCTTTGGATAGAAGTCCATAAACATTGTAATTGGGAAGGATTTCTAAGATATTATTTGAGAAATATTTTTTGTGTACGTAGCCCACATTGGGTGAACCACATTAAAAATGATGTCTCTCATGTGTGTGATTGTTTATGTGATATTTACTGCTTTATTAATGTTGGTGTTACTATTTGGGGAAATTTTTTATATTATATTGTTCACCCCCTCTCAGTATAAGCACATGTTATTCACTATATTTAGTGCATATTTGAGATAGATATTGAGCATATTTGTGCTGGAACGAAGGATTGTGTTTAGTGTTGATTTGAGATAGATATTGAGCAAATTTGTAATAGACCAAAGGATTGTTTTTAGTGCAGATTTGAGAAAGAGATTGAGTTAATTTATGATAGACTGAAGGATTGTGTTTAGTGCATATTTGAGACAAAGATTAAGAAGAGTTGAGAGTAAGCTTTAGAGGTGACAGAGTAGAGTATAGTAGTCTCTAGTGGATAGAAGTCCATTAGCCAAGGTAGTGAAGACTAAGGTCTTCTATGGAAAGAGATATGCAATCCAATGTAGTGGAGGTAGTAGTATTTTAGAGGATCACCAACTATAGCAGAGGAGGAGTTCTTCTATGGATAGATATCCACAAACTAGCTAAGGAGATTGGTGTCTCCTATGGATAGGTATCCATTATCTTGATTAGGATATTGGTTTCTCCTTTAGACAGAGTTCCATAAAGGTCCAACATATTGAAGGAAGATCTTAAAAGAATACACATGGGAAATAAAGGCAAATGTATAAGCATGATATCTAAAAAGAAAAGAACACACATGGTCATGAAATAAAATGATGATGAATTTGATTTTATTTTAAAATAAGTTGTTGTTCTAAGAGGAGAAGTGGAAATAGATTCAAGAGATGAATCAAGTAGTGGAGAAGAGGTTAAATTGATAAAATTGTGTACCATATGTAGGAAGATAGATCACCATACAACTTATTGTCCACAAGATGATGAAGAATGTTTTCTTATGGTCAACTAAATCATGATGCAGGTTATTACAATGGGTTTTGTAGCAGTAAATATGAAATAGAACTAAAATATAACAGGGACATTCAAAACAAGTTTGAAGAAGAAATTCCACTTTCTACAATATAAGAAAAAGGAGATGCTCCTATTGAAGACCAAAGAAAAGAGAAAAATTTAGAAAATCAAGAAAAGAAAGAAGAGGAAGATTCAAAAAAATAAAAGGAGGAAGCCACACTTAAGGAACTTGTTGAGTTGAAAAGGGAGAACTTAGAATTAAAATTTCAAATACAAGAGGATGATAAAATTAAGACAAAGCTTCTACAAGATCTCTCTAACTTGAAAGATAAGGTTGAAAAGGCAAGAAAATTTGAAAAATATATGATTGAATAGTTAAAGGTAAAAGAGCTAGAATATGAAAGACTTGTTGTTGATCATGAAGAATTAAAAATAAGAACTCAATATTGAAATTCCAAGAACAAGAGGAAGAGGAAAGAAAGGTAAAGTTTCTGCAAGAGCTCACTAAATTCAAAATTTAAGGTTAAATATGTAAGGAAAATTGAAGAAGGCATGGCAAAAAAATTTAGGATAAAATATCTAGAGTGTGAAATATTAGAATATGAGGTAGTTTCACTAAGGATGGAAGTGAAATACTCTAAGAATAAGATACACAAGTTTTAAAAATATTCAAAGACCTTGGACATGATTATCAATGCACAAAGATCATTAGTCATAAAAACAGAACTTGGTTTTGAAGAAGAACAAGGGAAACAAGAAGCAAAAAAGGAGATTCAAGATCAAGCACCAAAGAAAAAGAAGTTTCAAAATAAGAGAGTGTAAGAGATAAGACTTCTAAGTATAATATGGATAATATAAATTTCAACAAGAAAAGGAACAATGCACAAATAAGTAGCAAATGGAATAGGAAACAACATAGGGTAGAAGAGACTAAGAGACCAATGGGGTCAAGGCAAGGTTTCTTCAATGGATGATGATTCTTATGTCACAAGGTTTGGGTACAAGGCTATGCATTGTAGAACACATGAAAGATAGGAATATGGAAATTTCATAAACATGCATATCTTTCAAGGGTATTGCTACTCTTGTAATCAGTTTTGTCACAAGGCAGTAAATTATAGGGCTCATGACAAGAATGGATATGGTTTCACCAGGAGAAACTATAGGATATTTACACCTTCAAGGAATTACAACATTAAGTGATATATGTTTAATAATTTTGGGAATATAGCAAGGTGGTGTAAAACAAAATTTCTAGAATTTCCAAGGATAGGCAAGAAAGAGGATTCTCAAAAGGTTCAAATAGGTATGACCTAAAAGGTATGGAAAAAGAAAGTGGAGAAAGGAGAGGAACATTGTACGCTAGGGGTGCAAATACTCCCACCCAAAAATTAACCACCTCAAAGAGAGAAGGTGGGGGAGGGGTTGAGCTACAAGTTTTATATTTAGCCCCATTTTTGGCTCTTTGACATTGATTTCAAAGGGGACAAATTTGAGTTAGGGGGAGAACATTCAGTCAGAGGAAGCAATTTAAAAATAAAATAAAAATGAATGGTTACAGAGAAAGGGTTACCATAAATGACAAAGGGAGAGATTGTTAGAAATTTGATTTTATTGAGTTTTCATTGATGTCAAAGTTGCAAGGTCATTGATGTTAAAATTTAATGTGCTATATAACATTATCCATGGTTCTCTCCAACATATTTGACCATGGGTTCTAAATTATCAAATTGAAGGTTTAAATAAGGTTTGGTTGCCCATATTTGAAACCATGGCCAAAAAATTATTTGATTTAAAAAGATTTAAATAATTTAATATTTAAATTATTTAAATTAAATATTTAAATATTTTAAATTAGAGTTTTAATTGTTATGGTCCATAGGTGATTATAATATCTAACACTATAAAGTTTTGAAACCAAGGTTAAATGGCTTGATGTCACATTTAAATGCGCCAACATCATTCGTGGAACCATACTTCAAGTGTTGACGGTTTTACTTCAAGTGAATTGATGTATAGAAAAAGTAAAAAAGTTTTCATAAGGAAAATTATATATGGGATCAATGAGATAATTAAAAATTTCTACATGCTCGTTCTATAATTGAAGGTAGAAGAAAACAAGTGAACAATGAGCATAATGTTTTTTGATGATCAATAAATGTGAAGCTAAGCACAAAATTTTATGAGCAATTTTATTTCAAAATCAAGAGAGCAAAGGTTACATTTCATTCGTAACCGTGTGGAGAAAGGATAAATTAAAAATGATTTTTGACAAAGAGGTTTCAAATTGAGAACATTGGAAACCTATGTGATTCATAGAGAGGTTTTAGGTAAATAAAGTGTTTTCTAACGGTGTGTGTTTCAAAGGATATAAAAATCCTAGCCACCCTATTGATTCCATCTAACAATTTAGTAAAATTGGTTGTTAAGGTGTGCTTAAGAAGTGAGGTCTTAGGTTCAAAGCTCCTTGACAGTGGTTAGTCCTTTTATCAATGTTTGAAGGTAAGCTATGAAGGTACACAAATCATTTTATGCCCAAAATTTTCCATGCGTTGTAGTAGCGCAGTCGGTTGAAATATAAAAGCTAGGGAACAACCAGTAAAGGGATTGATTCCCCATAGCAGTGAAAGGTATAATTTTAGTGAAATTTATAAGGTTTGGAGTGAATGCTTTGAGGGAGGTATAAGTTTTAGTTTGTGAATTATTTCTTTTAAAAAGGGTCATTAAGATTTGATGAGAGTTGATATTATAAAAGAAGATATGGTAATTTAATTCTTTTATGTGCATTAGCAAAGGAGCTATAAGGTGGATGTGAGATTGTTGTTTTTATAAAAAATTAAAGTGAATTAAAATTATTTTAAAAACCAAGTAAGAGGTATAACGTGCACTTGGAATTTGAATTATGATATGTGTTGAATATTATTTTAATATTTTGGATATTATAAGGTGTACTTGATACTTGATAAATTTTGTATAGTGAATTAATTATTGAGGTGAATATTTGTGGAGATTTTGAGATAGATTTTCGCTATCTAACCTTGGAATTGGCCAAGAGAATTTTATTGTTATTAAGATGGTTGTGAATACATATCTCCATAAAAATAAAATGTATGGGCACATCTTCCTTGTGAGTGAAATATTGTTGTATTGAATGTTGTGAAATGCAAAGTTGGAGTTAAAATGATTGTTTTATAAGCATTACTAGAAATATTTGAGTGAGCCTTCATCTGTATGATTAGGGTTTGTGAAAGAACATGTATCATTATTATGTGAGATTTTTTGGTAAGCATTTTTTGAAATATTTGAGTAAGATTTAATGTGCATGATTAGGATTTGTGAAAATATCATGAGTATCATTGTTATGTGAATTTGGAATCATCTTGAGTCAAGTATTAAGATTCGTAGTGTGAGTTATTATAAGTAAAGTGAAACACTTGGCTAGGTTTTATAAGGAAGTTGTGTTTCATTGATTTAATGGTTTAGTAAAGTTGGATGAGCATTATTGATTGAGTACATTGGAGTGATAGTTCAAGTTCTATGAAAAAAATTGTCCTTTATTTATGAATTTATTTGAAGGAAAGTTTGAAATTGATTGAGTGTTTTGTGAGTGTGAAACATATTGAGTCTCTAACCATTCTCTATATGCTTCTATAAGTTAAACAAGATTCTAAATGAAACTTGTTTGTTGGATTGAAGAGGTTCTTGAAAGAGATTAATTTTATTTTTGTGAGTGTTTTGTAAGTGTGAAACATATTGAGTCTCTAACCATTCTCTATATGTTTCTAAGGTTAAACAAGATTATGAGTGAAACTTGTTTGAGTGATTGAAGAATTTTTTTGAAATATATTGAGTTGAGCTTTGTATGCAAGTTTTGCAATTGATTTGAATAAGCTTTCGTCAAAGCTAGTGGTCAGATTCGAGTAATTCCTAGAGGGGAATTAAGGATATATTTGATAAACATTTTGTGAAAGCTTAAGTATATATTTGTGTGAGCATTTATGGAAGCTTACAATTAGATTGGACAAGTTATAGAGAGAACTTTTTGAGCAGATTTGAGATAAGTCTTGGTGAAGAATTGTTTAGTCAATTGAGCAAGTTATTGAGAGTACTTGTGGATAGATTTGATGTAAGTCTTTGAGAATACTTGAGAGTAGATTTGATTTATTTATTTTTTCAAGATTTGTATTAAGTCTTGGGGTAGATTTAGCGGAGTTGATTTGTGAATGGATCAAGCTTTATGTTAAGCCTTGAGGTCAAATTTTGGTATAGATTTGGGGGTAGATTTATGCCAGAACAGAGACAAATATTGAGAAAATTTGTGCTAGACAGAAGGACTATATTTAGTGCATATTTGAGATAGATATTGATCAGATTTATGTTAGACCAAAATATTGTGTTTAGTGTAGATTTGAAACAGAGATTGAGAAAATTTGTGCTAGACTAAACGACTATGTTTGGTGAAGATTTGAGATAGAGATTGAGAAAATTTGTGCTAGATTGATGTGTTTAGTATATATTTGAGAAAAATATTGAGTAGAGATAAGATCAATCTTTGGAGGTGATAGGGTAGATGATAGTAGTCTCCATTGGATATAAATCCATTAGCCAAGGCAGTGAGGATAGAGGTCTTCTATGGAGATATATACACAAGCTAATGTAGTGGGGGTAGTAGTCTTCTAGAGGATCACTAGCTAGAGCAAAGGAGGAGTCTCCTATGGATAGAGATCCATAAAATAGTTGAGGGGATTGGTGTCTCCTATGGATAGGTATACACAAACTTGATTAGTAGATTGGTGTCTCCTTTGGATAGAGGTCTATAAATATTTTAATATGGAAGAATTCCCAAGAGATTTGTTGAGAAAATTTTAGTGAAATATTTTCTCCGTAGACATAGCCTACATTGGGTGAACCACATTAAATTTATGTCTCTATTGTATGTGATGATTTGTGCATTGCTTTGGTTACTACTGTTGATATTGCCATTGATAATATTTGATAATATTTTTTAGGAAATAAAAGTAAAAAATGGTGTTATATTGTTTACCCCCCTATCAGTATAAGCATGTGTTCTTCAGTATGCTTATATGTATATAATATGATATATACTGGTAATAGGAATATGTGGTTTGAATAGTTTAGACATGCCATGAAGAAGGATTTTGAGATGACGAACTTGGGTCAAATGAAGTATTTTCTTGGGATTGAAGTTGACCAATTTACGGATGACATATTCATATCTCAAGGCAAGTATATAGTTGATGTATTGAAGAGGTTCAAAATGGAGGATAGAAAACCAACAATAACATCAGTTTACACAGGCCTAAAATTGAGCAAGAAATATTGTAGCAGCAATATTGATCTAACTTTCTACAAAAGGTTAGTTGGAAGTCCCATGTACTTGACAATAACTAGACCAAAATTTTATGTTTGTAGTGAGTGTGATAACCATATTTATGGAAGCTTTAAAGAACACTCACTTGTAGGTAGGGAAGAGAATTTTATTTTATATCAAAAGGACCAAAAACCATAGAATTTTTTATGCAATAAAATATCAGCTTGAACTTGTTAGCTATATAGATAGCAATTGGGTTGGTAGTATAGATGATAGGAAGAGCAATTATAGTTATTCATTCCATCTTTGTTAGGGTGCAATTTTATGGTCATGAAAGAAGAAACCAATTATTGCTTTATCCACTTTTGAGGCATAGTACGTTGTTGCTACTTCAATCGCATGCCAGGTAGTATGGCTGCAAAGAATCTTGGGTGAGAAAAATCATCACCAGGATGGGGTAACAACGATATTCTATGATAAAAATTCTACCATAACATTGTCAAAGGATCCATTGTTTCATGATAGGAGCAAGCACATTGATATTTTATACCACTTTATCAGGGAGCTGGTAAAATTTAATGAAGTTGTGTTATTGTTTTGTAGGTCCAAAGACCAAGTTGTGGATATCTTCACAAAACCTTTGAAGAAGGAGTATTTTAATAGATTAAGTTAAATTCTAGGTGTCAAATTTTTTGTGAAATATCATTTAAAGGGGGATGTTAGAAATCAAACTATATTTCACACCTTTGAGATATCTGATAGATCTTATCTTCCAAATTTTATCATCATATTTTAAAGTGGGTAGAGTTATTACTGATATATGAAGTTGTGCAACGATTGCATAGAAACCCTATTTTTGAATTTAATGCATGTGAAAAGGTTGGTAAGCCTTTTCCTCATTTATCCAGATATATATGTCAGTGTCATCTCACAAAGCAAAAGTGATTAGAGGAAGATCAGAGTGAACGTAGCAACATGGTATGGTGTAGTAGAAGAAGAGCAGAGAAGCCTAGATCAAGCAATAGGAGCGAAGTTATAATTTGAAGTCAAATTCTTAAAAAACTATTGCATGATTGTAACCTGCAAATCTTGAGTTGTAGATGGTGTGGTTGTATTTCCAATTCATGTTGTGGATGTATTTCCAATATTTAGCAATATAATTATCTTCTATGCATTTCTCTCCTAGTGCAAAATTATGTGTTTTTTTTTATCTAACTTAGCAAAGTTAGGTTTCACTTGGTTGATGGGCATGTCCTATCTTGCTCAAAATTCTATGTTATATTCAGTGGCGTAGTGCATTAATATTTATGTTCCATCCCACTGATGTCCTTTTGTATTTTATAGCAATGTAGAACAAGTATGTTCTAGCCTGCTCATTATATTATGTTGTAAAGCATGCCAAAGTGTTAGGATAGCAACATAGAACATATTTACTTTTTTAAACTTGATATTGTTTCTTAACTTATTTTATTATTGTTTCTAGTCTAAAACATTCTCTTAGCTCCAATCTATAGATTTATAACATATTTAGTTCTACAGTATTGTTCCACTCCATCATGTGTTCCAATATGCTAATTTTATCACTTAGTGGCCAACAAAATATAGATCATGCTCCCAATCGCTCCCTCACTGCATATAAATATGTACAATTTTGTTGTCTCCAGCAGACCATAACACTTATCTATAGCCCACAAACTTCAAACTTGTTTAAATTTTTGGCATGCTGCATTTGGCTCTATTTTGTGTGCTATAGCAAGTGGCTCATATTTTTTAGCATTTCGATGACTTGCTTTGTATTCTAGTAAGCAGTTTACTTCTATGATCCAAAACAGGGTGTGTGTCATTCCACTCCTGTACAATGCTCACGTTAAAACTTTTATCACATAATCAACACTGTACTTACATGTATTTCATTGAGTTTTGTAGTGCATTTTCATTCTGTTTGCAAAGAGTGGAAATTTTTTATTGTCATGTAATGGATTCTTAATTCTTTAGACTCAAGAACGGCAATGTAAATCCAAACAGTGGTTGGTTCACCATGGGAATAGTCACTACGTGATATGAGTCTTCTCCGCCAGAATATGGTTGACTTCCCTCTTTCCTCTTTCTTGATTTCATTCACTCTTTCCACCTAGTAAGGATTAGCTCTAGGCCTAAGTCTGTTCTTATTATGCAAAATCCCTTCTTATCATTCTTCCTTGAAGTGGAGATTATAGATGACTGTAAAAGAATCATTGTAGTTTAGAAATATTGAAGTATATTACATTATTTGGTACATGGTAATGTATATAATAGTACCTTCATGGTACAATTGTAAATAATAGATTAAGATTGAGTTATAGTTTAGAGTGTGAGTTATATTTTCCTCTTTATGTATATATGAATGTGCATAAAATGAACAAGTATCATGTAAGTTGGAGTGCAAGTGTATGTTGAGCAAATATGCACAAGTGTCTTGTATATAAGATTAAAAATATGTAATATAAATATGTGCACAAGCATCTCAGATTATATGTGTATGTATAAGTGCAAGAATCATGTAAAGGTGTGCATATATTATAGAGTCACGTGTTCATCAAGTATGCAAGTGGCAAGTAGACAAGCCAAGAGTCATGAGACTTGGAATATGGAGCACAATAGTCAAGTATCTAAAGAGTCACACTACTATGAATATATTATGGAGACAATGCTCCATAAGAAGATATATTGAATACAAAGTATATATCTTATTATCCGATTGTAAGAAGAAGAGTAATAAAGCTTGTATACATTTTGAGCAATTAATCTTGTAAGTTATTATTAATGCATAGTACATAGATGATTCAATATATTTACATTCATATTTCAATATATAAATTATTATTATTTTCTCCATTATATAAGCCTTGATATACATATTAATTCGCTCATATTATTATCTCCATCTTATTATTATCTTGACATTTATTATTGTGGCTATTTTATATTTGAGATCTTGTGTAATATTTTTAAGATAACCTATGATATTTTGTGGTAGTGTAAGGCTTAAAAATCCAACATGAAGGATAGACCTTTAAAGTGGAAATTATATTGCGCCGTCAGTGGAAATTACATCATCTTGACGTACTATAGTCTTATGGTAGTACCATCATGCACCCTTGTCATCATAAGACTTCACTATATTGAGGAATAGCTATTTTATGGAAGTGACATCTTATGCCCTTATTGTTTTGAAATATAATAATTTGATACCATCATACATTATCATCACAAGCATTTCTGACTTAACCATAGTTTTATTGAACTTGACTATCTTATGCAAGCAAAAATTTCCATAGGGTTTTTATCAAAGGATTTTTCATCATATGGAATGCATATTTTTCATCACACAGAACACTATCATATGTGTTTTACCTTTCAAACACCATCTTGGCAAGAATGTTTCAAGTTGAAAGTGTGTTTTCTTTTGTCCTTACCACCATCTTGGGGTACTAGCATCTTATGCAAAGTGGTAATGTCATATTATGTTCGAAGTGTATCATATTTTACACTTATTGTCTTGGGGTACTATCATCTTGTGAAAAGTTACCATATTTAGATATTTTTATCTGAAAGTGATGTTGTCTTACACATTATCATCTTATGCATAACATGTTTTCATCTTGTAATATTTTCATCATAATATATTTCCTTACCATCTTGCCAATTGTCATATTGTCATATAGTGAATGTAAATCTTAATGAATTTGAATGTTATACTATGGGTGTTAGTGAACCAAAAGTCCTTTACTACTAGGATAGGTTGTTGTTTAGTTTGCCCCCTTTATCTAGTATAAATTATTTTTGTATCATCGTATATTGAATTTCAAAAGCCTACAAATTATGTTGAAGGAAATATGACACAACAAGGAAGAGGAAAACCACATGGTTTAGGATCCCAATCAACAATAGTGAAAATGTTGAGATGAATCACCACTATTTTAGATGTGATTAATATTGACCAAAGGAGAGGTGTTCATATTCATGATATTAGTGATAGTGAAGAGGATAAAATTGGTCACACAGAATCTCAAGATGAATAGTAAGGAGAAGAACCAAAGCAACATTTAAGTTAGGAGATATCAAACAAACATGGGATATAAACCAAAGATGGAAACTCCCAATTTTAAATGAAGTTTAAACCTAGAATATTTTATTGATTAGGTAACATACACTGATATATTATTCAATTACAAATATATGGAGGACCCAAAGTGGGTCAAATTAGCATGTACACAATTTAAGGGATATGCTTTAATTTTTTGGGATCATGTCCAAACAAAAAGGCAATGAAAGGATAATGATAGAATCCAAATATCAACATGTCAATGAAATATCATTGATAGAATCCTAATATGGGATAATTTTATATCCAAATAGAAGTCTAAATTTTTACTTATTGATTATTAGAGTGGATTGTTTAGAAGACTCTAAAACCTCAAATAAAAGTAGTTGGGAGTAAAATATTATACTGAGAAGTTCTATAAATTTACCATAAGGGTAGGTCACATTGAATATGATGACGAAAAAGTTGCAAGATACATATATGGGGTAAGGTTGTCCATACAAGATGAAATTTGTTTACTTTGAATTAGAATAGTCAAGGAGGTATATCAATATTCACTCAATATTTTGAAGAACACAAGCTTATACTGAGAGGGGGGGTGAACAGTATAAGACCAATTTTTGCTTTTTCTTTATTAATAAATATTATGTAATGTATCAATAGCAATATCAACAATATTAATAAAAGTGATGCATAAATCACCACACACAATTGATAAACCAATTTAACATGGTTCATGCAATGTGGGCTACTCCATGAAAAAAATATTTCACAAAAATTTTCTCAATAAATCTCTTGGGAAACATTTCTCTATTACAATGTTTATGGACCTCTATCCAAAGGAGATACCAATACCCTAATTAATTTCATGGATCTCTATCCACAGGAGATATCAATATCCTAAACTAGTGCATGGATATCTATCCACATGAGAACTCATTTCTCCTCTACTCTGGCTGGTGATCTTCTAGAAGAACTATTACCTCCACTACACTGGCTAATATATCTCTTATCTAGTGAAGGCTCCTATCCTCATTAATAATATCTATCCTCATTTCCCTGGCTAATGGATCTCTATCCACTGGATATTTTCATCCTCTATAACCTATCACCTCCATATCTTGATTTAGCTCTATCTCAAATCTACACTAAACATAGTCCTTTGTTTTAACACAAATTTGCTCAATATCTATCTCTGGTCTGGCACAAATATATTCTCAAATATACACCAAACTCTATCCTTAAAACTACAATAAACATAGTCCTTCTATCTAGCACAAATTTTCTTACTGTCTATCCTCAAATTTGCACTAAACATAGTCCTTCAATCTAGCACAAATATACTCAATATTTGTCCTCAAGCCTTAACACAAAGCTTGACTCAATTACAAATCAAATTTGCTAGATCTACCCTAAACCTTAACCCAAGGTTTGAATAAATCAATCAATTAACTTTGCTCTCAAGTCTTCTCAAAGACTTGTCTCAAATCTAAATTTTAATCTTCCAAAAAAGCTCACACTAATATACCCACAAGTACTCTCTAGAAATTGTCCAATATGCTCAACAAGTCTTCACCAAGACTTACCTCAAATCTGCTCAACAAGTCCTCACTAGAAATTTTCCAATCTGCTCAACAAGTCTTCACCAAGACTTATCTTAAATTTTCTCAACAAGTCCTCACTAGAACTTATCCAATATGCTCAACAAGTTCTCACTCAAACTTATAAAATCTACTCAACTGTATCACATAAAACCTCTTCAATCACATAAAAAAGTTTCACATAGAATCTTGTTTAACTCAGAAAAACATATAAATAATTGTTAGATATTTAGTATGCTTCACATTCACAAATACTCAATCACTTCCATTCTCTTTCTCAAATAAATTTAGAATATATAACATTTGTTTTCACAGAATTAGAATTATCACTTCAATACTTCCACTTGAATAGGCTCAATCAACTCCATTCAATCAGTCACTCATTAAAACACTCCTTGCTTACAAACCCTAGTCCAAGCATATGAATCCTCACTCAATTATTTCCAATAATGCTTATCAAACCATCTCACATAACAATGATACTCATGATATTGCGCAAATATTAGTTCAATATAGTTCTCAAATTCACATAACAATGATACTCATGTCCTTGCACAAACCTTAATCATGCATATGAAAGGTTCATTCAAATTTTCCAACAATGCTTATCCAACAAGGTTTTATCATTAACTCTCACTCAGAAAAACCTTTAACAATCAAATCAACAATGCTTATCAAACAAGGTTTTTATCATTAACTCTCACTCAAAAACACCTTTAACAATCAAACTTAACAATGCTTATCAAACAATCATTTTTAGGATAATGTTCCCTTACCTCTTGTTTGAATAATATTTGACCTCAAACACCTATTTTAATCATAACCACTTTCTTTACCAATCACAAGGGTTATATGTCACAAATACACCTTATCACTCCCTCTATATTTTAATGCACTTCTAAAAGAAAAATAATCACCACTTTAAAATATTCCAAAGCATCGACAAGTTTTTCTTGATTTTTAATAAAATTATTTTATTTCTTTTATAAAGCAAGATCACAATAAAATTCATTTTTCACCTTTTAACTCCATTCTATAATTCATTTCCAAGGCATCAAAGAATTAAAATAAAATATCCTCTTAATAGTATGTATGCCTCAAAACACCCTTTATTATAACATAGGCCTTGCAAAAATTAAATTAATTTTTCATACCTTAATATTTACACCAAAATATTTGTGCACCACACAAACTCCCTCTACACGGATTTGAACCCAAAATCTCACTACTAGCGTTGTGCCCTAGTGAACGCTGGTCTTGCTGCATGGGCTATGTGCCCACTTGAAACAAAGAGCACACGATATTTATTTTATCCTTGTCTTATGTGCCAAACACATCAAATACAAAAGGTATTTGTTGGAAATTTGAGTTAATTTGAGGCATCTTATGTTGTCACATGGATCATATTTGGTTTTGGTGGCCAAAATATTTCATAAATAAGCATTTATGATATTTTGGAAAGCATGGCTATTTATAAGGTTTTTGTGAAAATCAAGGAAGGTAAAATAAAAGGTTTTATTTAAAACCATGATGGGATTATATGGACAGGGCTTTTCTTATAAGCCAAGGTGGAATTTTGTTTCATCGAAAAAGGACCTCCGGTGATGAAGATATTAATGTTTAAATTTTAAGTTTAAATTAATGGAGGGTCGACCTATGTGCAATTAATGGAGGGTGGCATATATATATGTATAGGTTTCAATTTATTTCGGAAAGGGGGAATATTATATATCGTCAGAAATATTATTTCAAGGGCTATTTGAATAACTTATTTAGAAGGAGAAATAAGGTGTGTGCAAAGAGATATTTCTAATTTTTTAAAGGGGTTGCAAAAGTGAAGATTGCCTTGTCCTTTTTTCAAGAGGATTAATTCTTTCATGAGGTGGCAAGGTATGCAATATTGTGATTTATTTTATTTTATGGTATAAGTGGTTTTGGGAGTGAAAAGGTTATGCAATGTTTTAATTTATTTTATTTTATGGTACAAGTGGTTTTAGGATAGATAAGGAAGTTGTTCGATTAAAGGCTTTGGTGATGACTATTTGAAAGTGGAGTAATGTTGATTATTTTGTGATATACTAACCCTTGTGAAGATTGGCAAAAGAATTTTGTGATTGTGGCATATTTAAAAAGAGGTTTTTTCATATTCATAAATGGTATGGGCACATTCTTCTATTGATTGTTTATGGTGGTTGATTTCTGAAATATCATTGGAAGGAAAAGGATTGTTTGTGGTTTCCTTTTCAAAATTGGTTGGTTGAATGCTTCAAGGTTTTCTGAATTGGGAGTTGTGTCTAAACCTTGTTTTATAAGAATTGTTATTAAAGCGCATTGGTTGTAAAAGAACTTGATTTAGAAAAGAACTTGAGTATCATTGTTATGTGATATTTGTGGTTGAGCATTGTTGGAAACATTTGAGTTGGTTGATACATACTTGGACTAAGGTTGTGTGAGAAAGAGTTGTCCCTTGTGATGATTGGTTGAGTTGAGTTGATTGAGCCTAGTCAAGTGATGTGTGAAGTGATTTTTAAAGTCCTATGAAACAAACTATTCTATTATTCTGATTTGAGTTGAGAGTAATATTAGAACATATTGAGTCTCTAACAATTCTCTTTATGCTTCTATTATTTGATTTGAGTTGAGTTAAGTTGATATTGATTATAGAAAATATTGAGTCTTTAAAAATTCTCTTTATGCTTCTACGAGTTGAGTTGAGTTGAGATCATTGTGGCTCATTGTTGTCATCCATTGAAGAGTACATTGCCATTCATTATTGAGTTTATCTTTGAGCTTTACCTTGATATATTTTTTTATGATATTTGAGTGCTACTTGAGCATGATTGATTGAGCCTTTGAGAAGGCATTTATGGATATTTTTGAGAAAGCTTTGTGGACATATTTGAGGACAGTATTGGGACAGATTTGAGGACACTTTTGGGAAAAAATTATGGACAGTTTTGGGCAAGTTCTTGGTGAGCTTGGTAGAGTATATTTGGGAAAGTTCTAGGTGAGCTTGCTAGAGTAGATTTGGGCAAGTTATTTGGGAGCTTTCTAGAGCAGATTTGGAAAAGTTCTATGTGAGTTTTTTATTCAGCATTGGACAGGTTCTGTGTGAGCTTGTTATTCAAAATTGGATAGGTTCTATGTGAGCTTGTTATTAAGTTTTGGACAAGTTCTATGTGATATTGTTATTCAGATTTGGAAAGTTCTTGGTGAGCTTGCTTGAGCAAATTTGACAAGTTATGTGTAATATTGTTAAGCAGGTTTTGTGTGAGCCTATTGAGTAGGTTCTTAGTGAGCCTATTGATATAGATTTGGAGGTGACAAAGTACAGAGGATAGAGTCTCAGTGGATAGAGATCCAAAAACCAACACAATTGAATATAGATTTGAGTGAGGAGTCTTAAAGTGGAGAGAGGTCCACCAGTCAGTGCAATAGAGAGATAAAGTCTTCTAGAAGATCACATAGCTAGAGTAGAAGGGGAAAGAGTTATCTTGTTTAAGATATCCATGAACTTGAGAATAGGGGATCAACATCTCCTTTGGGTAGAGATCCATAAACATTGTAATTGGAAGTGATTCCCAAAGAGATTGATTGAGAAAGTTTTAGTAAAATATTTTATCGATGGAGTAGCCTACATTGGATGAACCACGTAAATTGTGGTATCTCTATTATGTATGGTTTTTGTGCATTGCTTTGATTACTGCTATTGATACTGCTATATTTACACAACATAATATTGAATTGGAAGAAAACGTAAAAAGTGGTCTTATACTATTCACCCCCCCTCTCAGTATAAGATTGTATTCTTCAGTATTTCCTTTCTTCTTTACAAAATGCAATCGTGCGACTTGAACCCATGACCTAGCCTCAATAAATATCTTATATTTTCTTTATCTACCATCTATTGTATCCAACACATTGTGTAGGATATTCATGCCCACTTTGATTTCAACACATGCACTTTTTTCCTTTTCAAAATGTATGAATAATCCTTCCTCAAAGCGCACGCACGAAATGTTACTTTGCTCAACTCAACCTTGGAATGCATGATCAGCTTTGGGAAAATAATTTACCTCCTCTTTATATGCAATATGATAAATGTTAAGATGTCGACCCTTATTTATTTTTGCCACTTTTTTTCAAAAAGAAATTTAGCACCAAGAATAATTTGAATTAAAATTTTAACCAGAAGGTTAAAATATTTTAATTAAAATTATTTAACCTTTGCCTCCTTTAATATTATTAAAACTTACTCACTTTCTCTTTTCATGGAGAATGCTTTACACATATAAAACCTTATTTTTCCTCATGGTCCCACTTAATATAATATTAAAAAATATTATAAGAATATTATCTTTTTGACCCACAGTCTCTTTTATGGAGATCTTCCTTCAAAATAATTTATTACTTTGAACTCATGGTTCTAATTCCTTTGTAGAGAACCTTACCTTGTATTTTATTTTGACATCAATGACAACAAAACTTGCTCATATTTCCAAAAATCTTCCCCTTTGTCATTGATGGCAACCCTATTACATTTTCTGCTCTGCTTCCCCTCAAAAAATGCTCCTCCTAACTGAATGCTTTCTTCCTAACTCAAATCTATCCCCCTTACTCAAATATCTCCCCCTTTATTATCAATGGCAAAGGATCACCTTTGGGGATCAAGGCTAATAACAAAACTCTTAGCTTAATCCCTCTCCCACCTCCTCTTGAGGTGGTTAATTCTAGGGTGGGAGTATTTCTACTCCCATTATGTACTGATCTTTACCTTTATCTACTTTCTTCCTCATTTGATCCTTTTGATTCCTTTTGACTATTTTTTTTCCTACTTGTTTCCAAAATTTCTACTCTACACCACTTTGTTGTATGTCCATCATTACTGCACTTATAACACTTAATGTTATTATTTATTGGAGGTGAAAATATCTTGGGATTTCTCCTAGTAAAGCCATATCTATTCCTGTCATGAACCTTGTAATTCATTTCCTTGTGAAAAACTGATTACAAGAGTAACAAAACCCTTGAAAAAGTTACCTATTTTTTAAATTTCCCATATTCCTGTATTTCATGTGTCATAAACTATGTAGCCTTCTACCCAAACCTGTGACATGAGAAGCATAATCCATTGAAACTATTTAGCCTTTACCTCATTGGTCTCTTAATCTCTTTTACCATATGTTGGTTCTTGTTCCATCTATTCTTCTTTTGTGCATATTTCCTTTCCTTGTTGAATTTTTTGTTGTTCAACTCATCCTCAAAAGTCTCACTCTCTCTTACACTCTCTTCTTCTAAAGTTTCTTCTTCTTCAGAACTTGAGGTTGAATCCTCTCCTTGTTTCTTTTGTACCTATTCAAAACCAAGACCTATCTTGCTTGATGTAGGTTTTTGTGTCTTTATAACCTTATCCAAATTATTTGAGCTTATTCCAAATTAGTGTAACCTATCCTTAGACTATTTTACTTATTCCCTTAGTAGAGCCACCTCATGCTCTAACTTTTCACATTTTTAACCTTTGATTATAACTTTTATTTGAATCTCCTTGTCTTATCCATTGAATTATTTAGATCCTCTATAAGCTTTCCTTTCTCTTCATCTAAGTTGGGAGTTTTTCTTTCTTACCTTCTTTAATGTATAAAGGGTACGAATAAGCTCTCACTCAAGATCAACTTCTTAATTATTTTATTATTACTCTATTTGTTTGCCTTTGAAACCATCTTCATTCTTTCTGACTCATATTTTACATGATCACCTCCTTCTTCTTATGCCATAAGAAGATTTTATTCTGGTACTCCAAGTGTATCTTCATATTCATCATCTATGAAAATGAATCTATTATTTGTACAGCCATATTCAATATGACCAAAATTACCACATCTAAAACACTTGATAATTGTTGGTGATATTTTCCTAACCACTTCATTTTCTTTTGTCATAAATAGAAATTCATCTTTGTCATTATATGAGGAACTATTATCACTATCAATTGAGTACTTAATTGTCTTTTCTACATAGAAACTCTTATTATATCTTCGTAACAACTTGTTTCCTTGCTTGCCTTGACCATCTCTACATTTATTTTGGTACCTGTATTTTTTTTATTTCCTATTCTTATTATTATATTTTCTTCATCATTTCTATTTCTAGCTTCTTGAAAATCAGATGCATAGTGACCATACTTTCGACAATTGAAACATCTAATAGATTTTACATCTTTAAATATTCTTGGATCCTTGTTCCTTCTACCATAATTTACTTCTTCATCACTAGATAACTCATTGCTTGAATCTGAATTTTTACCCTTTATCTTCTTAGTAGCTTTGAAGGCTACTTATTTTTGGATATTAGGTTCCTCTTCTGTTCTCATTTCAAAATTTGTAGAAATGTCAAGTAATTCATCCCCTGTCAAAGGATCACCATATTTTGATTTCTCTATAGCTAAAATATTTTCACTAAACCTTTTTGGGAGTGACCTTAAGATCTTATCACAAACATCATATTATTGAACCTCAACTCCAATTCCTTGCATGGAGTTAAAAAACTCATATACACGAAGTAGATAAGCACTAATATTTTTCTCAACCTACATTTTTATAGCTTCAAATTATCCCTTGAGATTTTACAATTTTACCTTTTTGACATTTTTATCTCCTTCATATATGCCTTGCAACTTATCCCAAATTTCTTTTGCTGACTTGCAGTGCATAATATTAATAAACTCTATTCTATGCAAACCTATCAAAATTGCATTTATTTATCTTGAATTATAATCATGTAGAATCTTACCATATTTTTCTGTAGGTGGAGTAGCTGGTGATGTGTATCCATTTTTAACTGCTTCCCATTTTTCATTGCCAAGTGCCATCAAGTGAATATTTATTCTCATACTCCAAAATACATAATCACTCCCATCAAATATTGGTGTTGAATTATCTGAGGATCCACTCTTAGAATATATTTGTGTTCTTGTAATATTTTCCTTCAAGATGTTAAACTCTTTTGAAGGAACCCGCTTTGATACCAATTGAATAACAAAATATTATACTGAGAAGGGGGTGAATAGTATAATACCACTTTTTACTTTTTCTTTCCCAATCAATACTATGCAATGTATCAATAGAAATATCGACAATAGTAATCAAATCAATGCACTATTGAGCAAGGAGTGGCAGGAGTATTGTCATTGTTGTCAACACAGTCAGTTAGATCTAATGATGCAATGGACAAGTAGATCAGAAGTCATTCAGATGCAGAGGACAAAAGTTCAGAGGTCAGTGAGATCATGTACAGTAAGTTTCTAGGAAGATAGAAGTGGCCAAGATTTAGAAAATCGAAGAAAAATACAAGTAAGAAAATTGTCGTGATATCGCGACATGTTTTCTATCACGATTTCGCGACATGGCCAAGGAGAGAGAAGGCACAGTCAAAATTGTCGTGATTTCGTGACATGGCCGAGGAGAGAGAAGGCGCAAGGAAAACTATCACGATTTTGTGACCTGTTTGGAGAAAAAGCACTAAGGAAGAAAACTGTCATGATTTCATGACATGTTTGGAAGAAAAGCGCTAAGGAAGAAAACTGTCATGATTTCATGACATGTTCGAAGAAAAAGCACTAAGGATGAAAAGTGTCACGATTTCACGACAGGTTCGAAGAGAAAGCGCTAAGGATGAAAAGTGTCACGATTTTATGATAGGTTCGAAGAGAAAGTGCTGAGGATGAAAAGTGTCACGATTTTGCGACAGGTTCAAAGAGAAAGCGTTAAGGATGAAAAGTATCATGATTTCATGACAGGTTCGAAGAGAAAGCGCTAAGTATGAAAAATGTCATGATTTCACGATTGGTTCAAAGAGAAAGTGCTAAGTATAAAAAGTGTCACGATTTCACGACATGTTTCGATTTTGCAGGCCAAAGACAGAAAAGAGACAAGGCAACGAAGATGTCACGATTTTGTGACATATTCCGGTTTTGCGGGCGAATTGCAGAAAATACACAAGGTAGAGAAAGACGTCGCGATTTCGTGACATGTCTAGTTTTTGCGGCTGCAATCGACAAAGTGAACAAAGAGGTGAGAGTGTCGTGATTTCATGACAAAAGTGGAGAAGAAGGCCTAGAAGCAAAAAGGGTCATGTTTTCATGACGGGAGTGAGGATGACGTCAGCAAAAGTTAGAAGTGTCACGATTTTGTGACAAGAACGTTGGCAAAGCAGACAAAGGCCAAAAGTGTCACATTTTCACGACAATAGGCTAAAGGAGGCATATGGCTGCAAAAGGTGTCGTGATATCTTGACATGTTGTAGTTTCACGAGGAAAGCTACAAAACCAGAGAGGCGGTTGAAGCCGACAGAGTTAAATCTGGGTCGACGTTCTTAGGGTTACAATCGACTATATTTTAAGATTTGTTCTTGAAATTTCATAAAAGGAGGGTTGTTTCGAGTTTGAAGAGTGAGTTTTTGTGATGAAAAATTTGTGCAAGTGAAGTCCGCGGTGAGCAGAGAGCGAGTCGTTTCGATTTGAGCAGAGTGCAAAGAATAAGTGCATAGAAGTAGAAGCAGTAGTTCGTTTGTGTCAAAGCGAAGAGTGCGAGGTAGATGTGTAGAAGCAGAATGGAGTGCAAAGCATAAGCGCACAGGAGCAGAAGCCAAAATTCATTTGGGTCGATGCGAAGTGTGCGAAGCAGTTCAGTAGAAGCAGAGTACACAGAAACAGTAGAAAGTGTGCAAACAATGTGAAGGTATTTTTTTGTATTTTTCTTGAAGTCCAAGTTGCAACTTGGCATAAAGGGTTGGTGCTCCTTTTTGTTGGTGCAAAAAAAAATTGAGGGGTTGGTGTTCCTTTCTGTTGGTGCAGAAAAATTGAGGGGTTGGTGCTCCTTCCAGTTGGTGCTGGTAAATAAGTTGTAAAGTTGTTGCTTTGCAAAGGCTATATTTGGATGGTAGTCCAAGCAGTCATTTTTTAGGAGTAGCCACATTAGTGAACCTTGTTAAATCTATGTTATGTGTGATGCTCTCTTGTTATATCTAGTTTAAATTTGCTTTATTTTTGCTTTAAGTATTGCAAGTTTATAGTTTTAAAAGATCACACTGATTCACCCCCCCTCTCAGTGTCACTGTAAGTATAACAATTGGTATCAAAGTAAGGTTCTTGTATAGGCTCAATTAGCTAGGGTGATCTTGGAAGTGATGCAATGGCAAGTGGTGAAGGTTTCTCCTCAAACAAAGCACCATTGTTTGATGGAACTAATTATGCATTCTAGAAAATCAGGATGCAGACATATCTCCGTGCTTTGGGTTTTGACATCTGGGGTGTAGTAGTTAATGGGTACAAAGCTCCCACCACTGCTGTAATAGACACTGTCAGTAAAAAGGCATTTGAAAATGATTCGAAAGCAAAAAATTTCATCATGTGTGGATTAGTGGACAGTGAGCTAGTCAAGATCATAAACTGTGAATCAGCAAAAGATGTATGGGATAAACTAGAGAATATACATGAAGGAGATGATAGGATCAAGGAGGCCAAGCTTCAAACACATCGAGCTCAATTCAAATCCTTAAAGATGGACAATGATGAGAACATAGAGGCTTTCATGCTAAGAGTCAATGGAATCACTAATTCAATCAGAGGTCTCGGTGAAGATATGGATGATGCTACTATCGTGAAAAAGGTATTAAGATCACTCCCTCCAAGGTTTGATTCTAAAGTCTCGGCCATAGAAGAATCTAAAGATCTAAATCACTTTAGTATGGATGAAATGCATGGTTCTTTGACTATTTTTGAAATGAGAATTGGAAGGTCTAATCCCACAGATAGAGAAGCAGCCTTTAAAGCCCTAAAAGGCAAAGACACAAAACAATATTCTGAAGAAGAGGAGGCATATGATGAAATGGAAGCAAATTTTGTCAGAAAACTGAGAAAATAAAAAGGAAAATACAGAGGAAAGCTACCATTTAAATGTTTTAACTATGGATGCATTGGGCACTTTGCGACAAAATGTCCACTCAATGAGAAGAACCAGGATGAAGAAGCTTCGCACCAAGAAAGGAGTGACTAGAAGAAGAAATCAAACTTCAGAAAATGCAACTTCAAAAAGAAAAGTTTCATCTCCAGGAATACAAATTCTTCAGAGGACAACTCTAGTGAGGATTCTGAAGAAGAAATAGGTGAAGCTCTATTTATGGCATTTGAATCAAAAAATTTAGAAGAGATAGAAAAATCAAAAAATATGGAAGTAATGAATTCTGTTAAAAATCCTAAGGCTGAAGTAGATCTAGAAGGTGAGCTGATCTCTGATCTTGTAGAATGGAAAACTAAGAAAAGAAAGAATTATAAACTTTTAAGAAAGCTTGAGGATGCTAATGACATCATAACCAGTTTAAAAATGCAGATAGAAGAATACAAGAAAATTTTCGAAGATCTTGAAGTTCAGATAACCATGAAGATAGATTACTACTGTAAACTAGAAGAAGAAAATGTTGGTCTTCGTATGCAGATACAAGAGCTGGATCAAAAAAATTAGCTGCCATCAAAAGCGTGAAGAAAGTTCGATGAAACTAGATAAAATTTTAAGTGATTAAAGACCTGCTGGCATCAAATTTGGTCTAGGATTCGTGGAAGGAGAATCGTCAAATGGACCAAAAACCAGAAATGCAGAAATTGTAAGGAATGAAGAGAAGAAATAGACTGATGAAAGAAAAACAACTCAGGCAAAAGAAAGCAGCAATGCCAGGACCGAAATGAGAACTGACAATGATGGATTTACCAAGGTCACACATCAAAATAAAAGAAGACCTATGGCTCCTACAACAACCTGGGAAAAACCATCTTTCAGGTTCAATCATTTCTTTTATGGTTTCTATTTCAAGTGTAATGGTTATGGGCATAGAATTGCAGATTGCAAGTATAATGTGGGACCAAGAAATTTCATTAGTAGAAATGTTTTTTCACCATTAAATTATGGAGTAGAATGTTTTAACTGTCATAACTTTGGACATATTGCAAGAAACTGTCGTAGTCCTTTAGCTGCAAATCAACCTCAGAAAAAAAAATTTCAACCAAATAGGACAAGACAGAATAGAAATCTTTCTGAAAGATATACTCAATATACTGGAAAAGGAAAGTCCAAACTAGAGCCCAATACGGTAGTTAAAACAGAGTGGAAATAGAAAGAACATATTAGGGAAGAAAAGGAATCCTTAATAGTACAGACAGCTTTCAAGGCTCAGAACAAATGTGTGCCATGGATTCTTGACAGTGGATGTTCAAGTCATATGACAGGTGATAAACAGAAATTTGAAAAACTACAGAAATATGAGGGTGGTTCTGTAAAGTTTGGTAATAACGATGGAGCCAAGATAATAGGAAAAGGATCTGTCAAAACATGAAGTATTCTTTAAGAAGCAGGGTTGTGAAGTCAAAAAAATAAACAGTGGGAAATTGATAGCAACTGGTTCAAGGACATCTGGCAACCTGTACACACTCTCAAAAACTTCAGAAGGTACTTGTTTCATTGGTCAATAAGAAGAGAACTGGCTGTGGCACAAGAGGCTTGGACACATAAGTTTCGATAATTTGGTGAAAATCAGCTCAAAACAAGAAGTGAGAGATATTCCAACCATTAGAAAATTGTCAAATAGTATTGTGCTTCATGTCAGAAGGGAAAGCAAACCAGAGTCTCATTCAAAGCAAAAGAGTATCACACTAGAAAGTTGTTGGAACTTATACATATAGACTTATGTGGACCCATGAGAACACAAAGCATAAATGGTGACAAATACTTTATGCTATGTATCGATGATTATTCCAGAATGACATGGATATTTTTTTTAAAGAATAAAATAGAATCTTTTGAAATTTTCAGATCTTTCAAACATCTAGTTGAGAATGAAACAAGAAAAAGGATCAAATGTTTATTATTAGATAGAGGAGGAGAATTCATTTCAGATGAGTTTACAGAATACTATGAAAAACATGGTATCAAGAGACAATATTCAGCAGCTAGAACTCCTCAGTAGAATGGTGTAGTAGAAAGAAAGAATAGAACAATACAAAAAATGGCATGCACTATGCTGGCAGAAAACAAAATAGCAGACAAATTCTAGAAAGAAGCAGTCCACACAGCAGTATACATCCAAAACAGGTACATGCTGAGAACTCATGAAAGTAAAACTCCTTATGAGCTGTGGTTTGGTAGAAAGGCAACAGCAAAACACCTCAAATTTTTTGGCTGTAAGTGTTACATCAGAAAAACTGAAGACAATCTTGGGAAATTTGAAAATAGAGTAGATGAAGGTGTCTTTGTTGGGTATTCGATACAAAGCAAAGCTTATAAATGCTACAACAAGAGACTCAAGAAAATTGTGGACAGTGTTGATGTTAAATTTGATGAAGGAAGGGAAAGAACAGTTAATTATGAAGAAAACTACCCAATTTATGAAGAAGTCATTGAAGGAGATGAAGAAAATGAAACAAAAAAGAAACCAACACTTGACTCAGATGGCTTAATTGACGACTCGGAGGTGGAAGAAAACAAGAAATTTAAAACAGGCAGCTGGCAGAAGAATCATCCCAGAGATCAAATAATTGGAGATCCCATAGCTGGTGTTCAGACAAGAAAGAAAGTAGTAAGTAACTATTCTTTTTTATCCTGCATTGAGCCCAAAAATATAGTTGAGGCAAGCAAATATGATAGCTGGATGAAGGCAATAAATGAAGAATTGGATCAGATTGAAAAGAACAAAACATGGGAATTAGTACCTAGACCTGCAAATAAGAAAGTAATCGACACCAAATGGATATTTCGAAACAAATTGAATGAAGACGGACAGGTAGTTAGGAATAAAGCAAGACTGGTTTGTAAAGGATATGCACAAGTCGAAGGCATTGATTTTGAGGAGACTTTTGCACTAGTGGCCAGATTAGAAGTGATCAGAATGTTTTTAGCCTTAGCAGTCCATAAGAATTTCACAGTTTATCAGATGGATGTAAAATCAGCCTTCTTAAATGGGAAACTTGAAGAAGAGGTGTATATAGAACAACCATATGGTTTCCAAATTGGTGAAGATCCCAATCTTGTCTGTAGATTAAAGAAAGCTTTATATGGCTTAAAATAGGCACCCCAGGCTTGGTATGCCAGGCTAGACAACTATCTCTCTCAACAGGGATTTAAGAAAGGTATGGTGGACAGTAATCTGTATGTCAAAACAGAAGGTGGGCATCTCATTGTTCTTGTTGTTTATGTAGATGATATCATATTTGGTAGCAGCAAAGATGAATTGTGTAAAGACATAGCAAATAATATGCAGAAAGAATTTGAAATGTCTATGATTGGTGAATTGTCTTACTTTCTTGGGTTACAAGTTAATCAAAATACGAAAGGCATTTTTATTTCCCAAGTCAAATATGTGAAAGAGATGCTAAAAAGGTTCACAATGGAGGACTGTAAGCTAGTTAGCACTCCTATGGTGACAGGCTACAAGTTAAGCAAAGATGATAAATCTCCACCTGTTGATCAAACCATGTACAGATCAATGATTGGAAGCTTACTATATTTAACAGCTACCAAACCAGATATTCTGCAGGCATTTTGCATGGTAGCAATATTTCAGGCCAGTCCCAAAGAGACTCATGTGACAAAGAGTAAAAAGGATTTTGAGGTATCTCAAGGGTACTATGGAGTATGGGTTATGGTATCTAAAAGGCAAAGACTTAACTCTTATTTCTTATTCAGATGTAGATTGGGCAGGATGTGTTGATGACAGGAAGAGTACCAGTGGAGGTGCATTCTATCTCAGTGACAGGTTGGTTGCTTGGCACAATAAGAAACAAGAGTTAGTTTCTTTATCAAAAACTGAGGCAGAATATATTGCAGCAAAAACTTGTTGTACACAAGTTTGTGGATGAAACAAACTCTAAAATATATTGGTATTAATTTTAGTGAGCCAATATCAGTTAAGTGTGATAACACCAGTGCAATTAACATCTCCAAAAATCCAGTAATGCATTCATGGACAAAACACATTGCTATCAGATATCATTTCTAGAAAGAGAAAGTTGCAAAAGGAGAAGTTAAATTGGATTTTATCCCAACCACAGAACAAGTAGCAGATATTTTCACAAAACCATTGCCCAAGGAAGTGTTTGAGTACCTTCGAAACAAATTGGGAGTGGTCACACTTCCCAAGAAGTGACTAGCTACAGGGATCACTTTCTCAGGGGGAGCATTTGAGTATTGGACTATTCTTTTGCTCATGATCATAATTTGTGCTAAGTGCAACAAATTGTGCCTGAGAATGTGTGTATGGACTCAGGGGGAGTCTGCAGTAGCCCTTTGGTATTATTGACAAAGGGGGAGAAGAGTTACAGGAATTTACACAGGTGTTGCCAACAATTCCAAAGAGGGAGATTATTGAGCAAGGAGTGGTAGGAGTATTGTCATTATTGTCAACACAGTCAGTTAGATCTAATGATGCAATGGATAGGTAGATCAGAAGTCATTCAGATGTAGAGGACAGAAGTTCAGAGGTCAGTGAGATCATGTACAGTAAGTTTCCAGGAAGATAGAAGTGGCCCAGATTCAAAAAATCGAAGAAAAAGACAAGAAAACTGTCACGATATCGTGACATGTTTTCTATCGTGATTTCACGACATGGCCGAGGAGAGAGAAGGCACAGTCAAAATTGTCACGATTTCATGACATGGTCGAGGAGAGAGAAGGCACAAGGAAAACTATCATGATTTCGTGACCTGTTTGGAGAAAAAGCGCTAAGGAAGAAAACTGTTTTGATTTCGTGACATGTTTGGAAGAAAAGCACTAAGGAAGAAAACTGTCACGATTTCATGACATGTTCGAAGAAAAAGCACTAAGGATGAAAAGTGTCACGATTTTACGACAGGTTCAAATAGAAAGCGCTAAGGATGAAAAGTGTCATGATTTCGCGACAAGTTTGAAGAGAAAGCACTAAGGATAAAAAGTGTCATGATTTCGCGACAGGTTCAAAGAGAAAGCGTTAAGGATGAAAAGTGTCACGATTTCATGATAGGTTCGAAGAGAAAGTGCTAAGGATGAAAAATGTCACGATTTCGTGACTGGTTCAAAGAGAAAGTGCTAAGTATAAAAAGTTTCATGATTTCATGACATGTTTCGATTTCACGGGCCAAAGACAGAAAAGAGACAAGGCAGCGAAGATGTCACGATTTTGTGACATGTTTCGGTTTCACGGGCGAATGGTAGAAAAGACACAAGGTAGAGAAAGACGTCATGATTTTGTGACATGTCTAGTTTTTGCAGCTACAAGTGACGAAGTGAACAAGGAGGCGAGAGTGTCACGATTTCATGACAAAAGTGGAGAAGAAGGCCTAGAAGCAAAAAGGGTCATGTTTTCATGACGGGAGTGAGGATGACGTCAGCAAAAGTTAGAAGTGTCGCGATTTCGCAACAAGAACGTTGGCAAAGCAGACAAAGGCCAAAAGTGTCCCATTTTCACGACAACAGGCTAAAGGAGGCGTACGGCTGCAAAAGGTGTCGCGATATCGTGACATGTTGTAGTTTCGTGAGGAAAGCTACAGAACCAGAGAGGCGGTTGAAGCCGACAGAGTTAAATCTGGGTCGACGTTCTTAGGGTTACAGCAGACTATATTTTAAGATTTGTTCTTGAAATTTCATCTATAAAAGGAGGGCTATTTTGAGTTTGAAGAGTGAGTTTTTGCAATGAAAAATTTGCGCAAGTGAAGTTCGCGGTGAGCAGAGAGCGAGTCGTTTTGATTTGAGCAGAGTGTGAAGAATAAGTGCATAGAAGTAGAAGTAGTAGTTCGTTTGTGTCAAAGCAAAGAGTGCGAGGCAGTTGCACAGAAGTAGACTGGAGTGCGAAGCATAAGTGCACAGGAGCAGAAGCCAAAATTTGTTTGGGTCAATGCGAAGTGTGCAAAGCAGTTCAACAGAAGCAGAGTACACAGAAACATCAGAAAGTGTGCAAATAGTGTGAAGGTATTTTTTTGTATTTTTCTTGAAGTCCAAGTTGTAGCTTGGCATAATGGGTTGGTGCTCCTTTCTGTTGGTGCAAAAACAAATTGAGGGGTTGGTGCTCCTTTCTGTTGGTGCAAAAAAATTGAGGGGTTGGTGCTCCTTCCATTTGGTGCTAGTAAATAAGTTGTAAAGTTGTTGCTTTGCAAAGGCTATATTTGGATGGTAGTCCAAGCAGTCATTTTTGAGGAGTAGCCACATTGGTGAACCTCATTAAATCTGTGTTATGTGTGATGCTCTCTTGTTATATCTAGTTTAAATTTTCTTTATTTTTGCATTAAGTATTGCAAGTTTACAGTTTTAAAAGATCACACTGATTCACCCCCCCTCTCAGTGTCACTGTAAGTATAACATGCACAAATAACTACATACAATTAAGACACCAATTTAACATGGTTCACCCAATGTTGGTTACTCCATAGAGAAAATATTTCACTAATTTTTTTTTAACAAATATCTTGGGAAACCTTTCTCTATTACAATGTTTATGGACCTCTATACAAAGGATACACCAATCCCCTAATTAATTTTATGTATATCTATCCATAGGATACACCAATATCCTCAAATGGTTCGTGGATCTCTATCCATAGGATAACTCCATTCTCCTCTAATCTAGCTGGTGATATTTTAAAATAATTGATGCCTCCACTGCACTGGCTAATGGATATCTTATGCACTAAAGACTCATGTCCTCACTCAAAATACATATCCTCACTATCCTAGCTAATGTACCTCTATCAACTGAAGACTATCATCCTCTATACTCAGTCACCTCCAAAGGTTGCTCTTAGCTCTATCTCAAATTTAAACTAAACACAATCCTTCAACCTAGTGCAAATCTACTCAATATCTAGTATGAAATAAACCTGTACTTAAATATACACAAAAATATATTCTCAAATTTGCAATAAACATAGTCCTTCGATATAGCACAAATCTACTCAATATTTGTTCTCAAATATACACTAAACACAATCCTTTGGTCTTGAATAAATCTACTCAATATCTTTCAAGCTTTAATACAAAGCTTGACTCAATAACAAATCAACTTTGCTAGATATGCCCCAAACCTTAACCCAAGTTTCAAACAAATAAATAAATTAACTTTTCTCTCAAGTCTTCTTAAATACTTATCTCAAATCTACATTGTAAGCTTCCATAAAATCTCACACTAATCTATCCACAAGTCCTCTCTAGAACTTGTCCAATATGCTCAAAAAGTCTTCACCAAGACATACCTCAAATTTTATCAATAAGTCCTCATTAGAACTTATCCAATCTTCTCAACAAGTCCTCACCAAGACTTACCTCAAATCTACTCAACAAGTCCTCACTAGAACTTGTACAATATGCTCAACAAGTCTTCACCAAGACTTACCTTAAATATGCTCAACAAGTCCTCACTAGAACTTATCTAATCTACTCAAATATATAACAGAAAACATCTTCAACCACATAAAATTTTTCACACATAATTTTTTTTAACATACAAAAACATATAGAGAATTGTTAGGGACTCAATATGCTTCACACTCACAAACCCTCAATCACTTCTAGTCCCATTCTCAAATCAATTTATAATATAGAACAATTTTTTTTACAGAATTAGAACTATCACTTTAACACTTCCACTTGACTAGGCTAAATCAACACCACTCAATGAAACACTTCTTGATTACGAACCCTAGTCCAAGGATATGAATCCTCACTCAATTATTTCCAACAATGCTTATAAAACCATCTCATATAACAATGATACTTATGATATTGCACAAACCTTAGTTCAAGATAGTTCTCAACTTCACATAACAATGATACTCATGTTATTGCACAAACCTTAATCATGCATATGAAAGGTTTATTCAATATTTCCAATAATGCTTATCAAACAAGAATTTATCATTAACTCTCACTCAGAAAAAACCTTTAACAATCAAACTCAAAAATGCTTATCAAACAAGGTTTTTATCATTAACTCTCACTCAGAAAAACCTTTAACAATCAAAATCAATAATGATTATCAAACAACCCTTTTCTCTCCAACCTAGCATTCACAACATCAACAATCACTTTTAAAAAATAATGTCCTCTTACCTCTTGTTTGACAAATATTTAACCTCAAACACCTGTTTTAATCATAACCACTTTCTTTGCCAATCACAAGGGTTAGATGTCACAAATACACCTTATCACTCCCTCTATATTTTAATGCACTTCTAAAAGAAAAATAATCACCACTTCAAAATATTCCAAGGCATTGACAAGTTTTTCTTGATTTTTAATCAAATTATTTTATCTCTCTTTTATAAATCAAGATTACAATAAAATTCCTTTTTCACATTTTAACTCCACTCTCTAATTCATTTCCAAGGCATCACAGAATTAAAATAAACTCTTTTAATCCTTATACCTCCCTACTTCAAAAACTGCCCTCTTAATAGTATGTATGCCTCAAAACACCCTTTATTATAACATAGGCCTTGCAAAAATTAAATTAATTTTTTATACCTTAGAATTTGCACCAAAATGTTTGCACACCAAACAAACTTCCTCTACATGAATTCGAACCCGAACCTCATTTCCAGTATTGTACCCTAGAAAATGCTAGGCTTGCCACGTGGGCTACATGCCCACTTGAAATAAAGATTACATGATCTCTATTTTATCCTTGTATTCCATGCCAAACATGTCGAATGCAAAAGATATTTCGTTTCTTCTTTGCAAAATGTGATCGTGCAACTTGAACCCATGACCTAGCCTCAAAAAATATATTATCTCTACCTTTTCTATCATCTGTGCTATCCAGTACATTGTATAGGATCTTTACGCCCACTTTGATTTCAACACACGCACTTCTGTCCTTTCTAAAATGCATGAATAATCCTTCCTCGAAGTGCACGTATGAAATGTTACTTTACTCAACTTAACCTTGGAATGCATGATCAAATTTGGGGAAATAATTTACCCCCTGTTTATATGCAATATGATAAATGTGAAGATGTCGGCCCTTATTTTGATTTACCACCATTTTTCAAAAAACAATTTGGTGCCAAGAATAATTTGAATTAAAATTTTAACCAAAAGGTTAAAATATTTTAATTAAAATTATTTAACCTTTGCTTCCTTTAATATTATTGAAACTTGCTCTCTTGTTCTTTTCAAGGATAATGCTTTGCACATATAAAACCTTATTTTTCCTAATGAGCTAACTTAATATAATATTAAAAATATTATAATAATATTTATCGTTTTTACCCATGGCCTCTTTTCTAGAGATCTTCCTTCAAAATAATTTATTACTTCGAACTCATGGTTATAATTCCTTTGGAGAAAACCTTGCCTCGTATTTCCTTTTGACATCAATTACAACAAAACTTGCTCATATTTCCAACATATTTCATTTGATAAAATTAGAGCACTAATCAAGTTGGCCCACTTGGGTCCACTTGAAAATAAAACTAGTAAATCATATAGATGATGTGTTTTGCCTAATATATACATATATTTTAAATTATATATCTTAATTATAATTTTATAATTTTATTCAAATTCAAATATTTTAAAGTAAAAATAAAGGTAAAGGCCCATTTAAAAATAAAGTAGATTATTTTGGGCTCTTGTTTCCATACTGCCTCTCCACTCTAGAGTGTCTATGGTACGCTTATTAGGGAATTTTTTGTTGTTGTTTTCAACTTTACTCTACCATTTGGCAGATTGAATCTTTTTTTTATGGACGAAGCTCAATTAGTAGCTCCAAATTGTGTTGAAGCTATAGAAGATAGCAATGGTGCCAAAGGTGAAAAAGTAATCACGAAATTTCATTCCTAATATTTATCATGAGGTAATATTTCTCCTCCATATGTGGTTATCCCATTGAGTGAGTTTAATAATACTTTTTTTTTTTGGAAATCCATACACTGGTACGGTATTTTCTAGGTCGTATCCTTCAAAAAACCCTCCTTCAAAATTGGATTCGACAAGCTTGGTATGGTGTCAAGGTTGATAGTATCTATAACCTCACTAAAGGGTTATTTTTATTTCAATTTGTTGATCCTGCTTAGACTAAAGCGGTCCTAAACCATGGGACTTGGTCTGTTCATAGATCCTTATTGATTTTTCAACCTTGTACCAAGTATTTTTTAGTTACTAATGATGTTTCCTTGTAGGTTCTAATTTAGATTGAATTCCCTGGTCTTCCTCTACCACTCTGATCATATAATAAGAACCTTGTGGTCCCCATTGGAGAATTTATTTATTGTGAAACAAATAAATTTTATGCGTCATGCTCTCAAAAGAATTTTTGTGCTAAAGTTGATATTTCTAAAGACCTCTTGGATATTGATGGCTGAAGAAGTAAAATTTATGACACGCATTTAAGTGTTTATTATTGAAATATAAAAGCGTGTTTAAAAGAAGCATTCAAATGGAAATGTGCATAAATATGTAACTATGTAAACTATTGCAAAACATGGATTATTTGATATAAAAATGGGGGTTTCTCCTTGTCTTTTATTAATCCAAAGTATTCAATAATATTACATTGCATTCCCTTGAGGGCTTCATAATGTGATACATTCCAATTTACAATGGTCTAAAGGGATCAAATCACTCCATGAGCTTTGTCGCATGTTCCAAAGTTCATCCTGAAACCCACACTTGAGAGCTAGTCTTGGGCCTATCCTTATGTGCCTCTTAGCTCCTCCCTCATGTCTAGCATACCTGCACCTACACACAAGATATTGAAACAGATTAAAAGCATATGCATTTATTGATTAAAAGCTAGGAAAAACATAGAAAGCATACATCTAGAAATAATGAAACTTATTTGTAATAATTAAAAATAATTCTAAATTATTTATAACTTGAGTATGATATTATCTAGATGGTTTTGGAAATATATGAGCATGAATTGAATGGAAATTGTGACCAAAAACTATCACCATCCCTGGTAGGGACAATTAGACCTGCAATCACAAAAATCCTAATTGACCCATAAAAAAAACTCCAAACTTAACCAAAATTTGATATGATGCTAATATTAGTATTTAAAATTGATATATGGTAGAATTGAACCATAATTACTAGCTATTTTTTAACCATACTAGGTAAGAATGTTGTTGACTGTTATCCATCCCAGGGTGGGACAGTTACAAAACCAGGTGGCATTTACCACCAATTCCAAAGCGATTTATTTGGAAACTCTCTTAATTGTTATGTCAGAAAATGGGGTAAAATTAATCTCCAATTTGATAGGTTTTCAAACAAGTTTGGTGTATTTGGGACTCCCTTTAAAGCACCTTCGAATGAAGAGGGTTTCAAGGAAATATCAAGGTAAATTTGATGGAAAAATCAAGTGTAGAATTGGATAGCACTTCGTGGTCAAAATGCTTCAACTCTTCTCTTTGAAATTGGGTGAGCACACCTTAATTTATAGCCCAAATAGGGCATATAGGGCAAAGGGACAAGTCCTGGCATGTAAGGCAAGTGTTGCCACTTGTCAAATACTTTGCTATGATTGGGTGGAAGAGGTTTCCCATTTGGGACCTCCA
The DNA here is from genome assembly GCA_028583015.1 of Wollemia nobilis. Taxonomy (NCBI): domain Eukaryota; kingdom Viridiplantae; phylum Streptophyta; class Pinopsida; order Araucariales; family Araucariaceae; genus Wollemia; species Wollemia nobilis. The sequence continues at coordinate 1,119,241 of JAQPPZ010000371.1, read as the reverse complement.
ATTTTGAGTCCCTGATTTCAATGACAACCTCCAAATAAATTTAGATTTATGGGGCATAAAAATGGTAGGTATTGATTACCATTTCTCATACCCATTAAATTTTGAAAGGTCTGATTGGGGGCCATCCCACATAGTTGATTAGGAGTGACCATCCTTTGGTGGGACAATCACAAATATGCCTATTTTGTGACTGTCCCTAGGTGGGACGGTCATAAAGTAGGTTATCCAAAACCTCTCAAAATTGATGATAAGCTTCACAAAAGTGTTTTGTATCACTATTTGAACCTAGAGGGTTTCCAAAAGGGGGTCATATGATGTCGATAAGAGTGGCATATCTGATGCATTAGGATTCTTATCTGATTTACATGATTTTGGTGTCTATAGATGCCCCTTTTTGGGATGCACTATGTGCAACAAAGCACTGAGCAAAAATAGATGACTAAATCATTAAATGATTGAGGTTATTCATTAAATTAACAAAATTTAGATGCCTACATTGTTTAAAGAGCATACATCCTTGGAATATTTTCTTTTGACATAGTCAAAGGATTAATTTTGGGTATACCTTTCAGCCACACTGTAATAATAGTTGTAGGGACTTAGGGTATAGTAGGTTTTGATACCTTGTGTTCTTGTAAGCATTTACATGGGTAGATTACTGAGGATTCAAGGAGGTAAATCCCTATTTTTGTTGCTTATGCTTATTTTTTTCCCCAACACGGGATTGAGAATTTATCTTTAGCAAAGATTCTTTTGAATGTATGAAATTTGCACTTTTGAGTATTTTAGTGTTGATTTGATTTATGGAATCGTTATTATGACTACTCCCTCAAGTTACGATTCAATGAGGGCATAACCAATGATAAAGTGACAAGTCACTTGACATATATGACTTAATTGGAATAACTCTCTATTTTACCCTTTATAATATAAACCTATTTTGCTAGGATTTTTGATCGTTTTGATGAGCATTTGTGGAAGCAAAAGACTAAAAAATTTAATACCGTGGAGTGCTCCAGCCATGGAGGCTTTATTGGGGAGTAAAATAAATAATTTTAAGATATCCATAAATACTATTGGTTCAATATTGATCCCTACTGATTTAGGACCCTTTTTAACCTGTTTTTGGTGGGTTTTTTACCCTATTTTTGAAAATTTTAAGTTTATTTTTTTATTTTTTATTATTTTTGGAGTGTGAGGTTTGAGGACCCAATTTATTGTAGCCTACATGAAGCATATGTACTATTATGTAGCTTTTTTTCCCATACATATACATATATTAGTTTCTCTGTCGTCATCATATGATGTATTACTTCTTTAGGGAGATGTATGCAATGCTTATATTTGCTTTATGATGCTTTTATGGATGTCTAACATGTATGCATGTATTTTTCCTATGATGTGATAATGCAATGATATGACATGAAATTCAAATACACAATAAAAATAATAATTTGATTTAATTTTGTATGATGGATTTATGATGATTATTTGACATATTATATGCTAGCACCATAGACTATCCAAAATGTATCTTTATCATTTTATGTGATTGTGACACTATGTAATGGATTTTATAACTTTGAAAAGCATGTGACAGCATGATGTTAAATGTAATTAATAATGTAATGTGATATGATATATTTGGTAGTTTTTAGGAGACTCAAATACTCTAGTTACCTAATCAAAACTTGTGTAATAACTATGCAAGACTTTTTGACAAAGTATACATCTACTAAGATAACCAATATAATGAACATCCTTGTGTGTGCATGTGAGTTCATTATTATGATAACACATAGAGTTACCCTAGTTCCCAATGGGATTAAATCAGCCCATATGTACTAGCGATCATCCTGCGGGTCTCATTATCCTGAGTTTTATACTTAGTTGGATTAGACCACTGGGTAATATAGGCTACAAAAATATAGCTCATCCACATTCAAATATTGGTCTAGATATAAGCAAGTTGCTTATGTGATAGACATATCATCATGCATAAGGATATCACCATTGCCAAGTAGGCTATCCACCAAACCTATAATGAGGATCACCTTATGGTTCTCTAATGCTGAGAATTCTAGGGATTCAAGTTTAGGACTCCCTTATTTTATTTTAATTTTGAATCTTTCAAGGGAGTTTCTCATTTTTGTTTTTTAAGCAAGGTAATTTGGTAGTGGTGAGAACTAGTATTTATTTTGTATTTTCTAGTGGTAAAAACCACTGTTTCTTTTAGCATATTTTGAAGTGATAATAATCATTGTTTAGTGTTTTCTTTTGGATACTTGCCCTAGTGTGAGGCAAAGAATTTGGGTAAGGAGGAACTTGTACTTTTGACAACTCTCAACATATTTTAACCATTGATGTAGGGCGATGAGTGAGATAACCTTTTTTCGCTTAAAGTAACCTAGAACACTTTATATTTTCATATTTCCTTGTGCTAGACATGGATTTATTAATGTCAAAATGTGTTGGGATTTTGATGTATACAAGGTATAATATAAGTAGGATTCTACCTTCCAAAAATCATGATAGCTTTCTAAAAAATTTTAAGAGAAAACTAGATATTATTGAGTGATAAAAAAACCTTAACTATGTTGTACAAATAATATCTAAGTTATGGGAAACATACATATAATATGGGGTGGAAATGGAAATGATATATGTAATGTAAACATGTGGTACAACTAACTTATGATGATGTTAAATTTGATAGATGCCTAGTGCACATACTTGGTGCTAAACATGTATGATTACTTCTAATAATGAAAAATGCAATGATGAATATGCCTAATTCACATAATGTTATAATGCAAATGATGAGAATTGCAATGCAATGCAATATTTTTATCTTTTTGATAATTAATGATATTTTTATATTTTCGATATATGTATATATAGGTTGACCAATGGTTTTAATGAATTCCATTGGAGCGTTTTCGGTGACCAAATGGCTTATAGATGCCTTTGGGGAATTTTTGAGTGACCTAGACAGCCATAGGCAACCTAGGAGATTTTTATGGTGACCAAAGAGCTTATAGACGCATTTGGCGAATTTGGGGTGACCTATATAGTCATATACCACCTAAGGAAACTTTATTTTGACCTACATGGTCATAGATCACCTAGGTGTATTCAACTACGACCAAAGGACTTATATACGCCTTTGGGATTTTTTGGGTTGACCTAGACAATCGTAGATTGCCTAGGAGCATTTTGGTTTGACCTAGATGGTCATAGACTGACTAGGGGTATTTTAGGTTGGCCTAGATAGTCATAGACCATATAGGGAAGCTTAATGGTGACCAAAAGACTTATAGATACCTTTGGATATTTTTGGGTTGAGCTAGAAAATTGTAGACTATCTAGGAGTGTTTAATTATGACCAAAGGGCTTATAGATATCTTTGGGGATTTTTTGGTTGATCTAAATAATCATAGACTGCCTAGGGGTATTTTATTATGACCAAAGGACTTATATATACCTTTGGGGATTTTTTGATTGACATAGACAATTGTAGACTGCCTAGGAACATTTTAGTTTTACCTAGATAGTCATAAACTATATAGGGGTATTTTAGGTTGACCTAGAATATCATAGACCACCTAGGGATATTTTATTGTGACCAAAGGTCTTATGAATATATTTGGGGATTTTTGGATTGACCTATACAATCGTATATTGCCTAGGAGCATTTGGATTGTGACCAAAGGGCTTATAAACACCTTTGGGGCTTTTTGGATTGACCTAGACAATCATAGGCTATGTAGGAGAATTTTGGTTTGACCTAGACGGTCATAGACCACCTAGAAGAATTATAGGTTGAACTAGATGGTCATGAGCCTCCTAGGGGAGTTTTATGGTGACCAAAAGGCTTATAGATGCCTTTGGGACTTTTCGAATTGACCTAGACAATCGTAGACTACCTAGGAGTATTTTGGTTTCACCTAGATAACTATGGACTACCTAGGGGTATTTTAGGTTGACCTAAATGGTCATAGATAGTCTAGGGGTATTTTATTATGACCAAAGGGTCTATAGATGTCTTTGGGGATTTTTGGGTTGACCTAGACAATCATAGACTGCCTAGGAGCATTTTTATTTGATGTAGATGGTCATATACCACCTAGGGGTATTTTAGGTTGACCTAGATGATCATAGATCTCCTAGGGTCATTTTATGGTGACAAAAGAGTTTATAGATACCTTTGGGAATTTTTGGATTGACCTCGATAATTGTAGACTACCTAGGAGTATTTTGGTTTGACCTAGATCGTCATAGACCACCTAGGAGAATTTTAGGTTGACCTAGATGGTCATAGACTGCCTAGGGGTGTTTTATTGTGACCAAAGGGATGATAGAAACATTTGTAGCTTTTTGGGTTGACCTAGACAATCATAGACTTCCTAGGAGTATTTTGGTTTGACCTAGATGGTCATAGACCACCTAGGCATATTTTAGGTTGACCTAGATAGTCATAGACCACCTAGCGGCATTTGGTTGTGAAAAAATATCTTATAGATACCTTTGGATTTTTTTGGATTGACCTAGACAATCATAGGCTACCTAGGAGTATTTTGGTTTGCCTTATATGGTCATTGATTGCCTTGGGACATTTTTTGGTGACCAAAGGGATTATATATGTCTTTGGGACCTTTTGGATTAACCTAGATAATCATGGACTACCTAGGAGCATTATATTTTAACTTAGACAACCATAGACCACCTAGGAGTATTTTAAGGTGACCAAAGGGGTTATAGATAACTTTGGAGCTTTTTAGGTTGTCCTAAATAATCATATACTGCCTAGGAGCATTTTTGTTTGACCTAGATGGTCATAGATTGCCTAGGGGTATTTTAGGTTGATCTAGATGGTCATAGATCACCTAGGGATGTTTGGTTGTGAAAATAGGGTTTATAGACATCTTTAGGAATTTTTGGATTGACCTAGATAATCATAGGCTACCTAGGAGAATTTTTGTTTGACCTAGATGGTCATTGACAACTTAGGGATATTTTTTTGTGACCAAAGGGCTTATAGATACCTTTGGGACCTTTTGGGTTGACCTAGACAATTGTAGACTTTATAGGAGCATTTTAGTTTGACTTATATGATCATAGACCACCTAGGGGTATTGTAGGGTGACCAAAGGGCTTATAGATGCCTTTGGAGGTTTTTGTAACATTGATTACTTTGTGATTCTAGGAGGAAGGTGCAATACCTTGTCTACACCCAACATTTGTGGTGATCAAAGGAAGCAAGGAAGGTGTGATACCTTTGGAATACTCAATTTGATTCATTTCTTGTGACGTAAATAGTTGCAAATGTGTGACACCTTGGATACCCCTAGTATGTACTTTGTTTGATGCAATGGTATTGGCTTGGCTAGGAATGATAGAGACTAACTCCCCCTTTTGTAGCAAGGGATTATAGGTAATACCAATATCATGATGGGGTAAAATGAGTGAACCTTTTTTGGATACAACTTCCTTATCAATATGATATTGGACCCCATATATAAAATTATGACAATCGCTAATGTCATGCCCTCTTATTCCATGATAGAGGTAAGAATTATCCTCCCTATATCGTCTAGATCTAGACCTATTCTAGTTGACCAGGGGTATATATGGCATGATTATTGTATTTATCTCTTAGATTTTGTTAAGGATGGTTGACATGGGTTCACATAATGGAGCCCAAGTGTGAGGTTGATGCTTTAAATGAGGTGAACATGGTTTTCGCATTTTATGAGGCAACAGGGTTGTATGCATCTTAGTCACATATTTAGATTTTTATTATTGACTAATATGTGTTGTATTTGTGTCATGTGTGGGAAAGGGGTCTTGGAAGACTCCTATTGGTTAATTTCTTGGAACACAAGTCTTTCCCATCAGAAGCTCTTGCCTCTTGATCATATCCTGAACCAAATATCTAAAGGGGTAACTTGTCTGGATGTCATGACCCCTTTGTCGATGGTAAACACAATGTGTTTTGCCTTTGTGGTTTTGACCTATGATTATTATGTTTCAAGGTATGAATATCAGTAAGAATGATTACTTGAGCCTCAAATAATTGATTGAAAATTGATGCTAAGGACTCTGAAAAATGAGTATATTGTCAAGGTTGATGGCATTGTTGCCTTTTCCCTATATTTTGTTGATATTTAACCTTGGAATACACATGAGGAGGTTGTTCCTAATGATCAAGGAGTTGATATTTAGGATGACTCAACCATAACTCAATATTTGCAAGTTCATTCAAGATTTGTTGTGAGTCATGATGTTGGTGACTCATTTGCAACTCAATATTGGCTAGCCTATCCAAGCTTGTTTGAGCATATGTGGATGTTTTATGGTGATCTTGTTTAATGAGTATATCCATATGCTCTTGTTTTTTATTTATCTCATGCTCTTGATCCACATCAAAGTGTTTAATTATGGTAGTTGGAATACCCTCACTTGGGTGTAGGGGGTATACTTCTTGATTTTGTGGAGATGTTGAGTAAGATGGAGTAGGTGTGATATAATCCATCGATGATATCTCTTGTGGTATGGATGGAATTTTGGATGAAGTCAAAAGTGGACTAGATGGATTTAAAGGACTTTGGTTCTCTGCCATCACATTGATCATTCCCACAAATTAATTATAAGATGCACTTGCATTTGGACCAATCATGATTTCATCATCAACTTGTATAAGGTGATCTACTTGGCCCCCATGCTTAGGGGATGCATCAAAAATGCTATCAATGGATGGCGACTTGGCTAGAGGCTGATATAGATCCTTGATCAAAATGATGATATGCATAAAATTAACATCGGGTATTATACATTCATCAAGTTCAAGATTGGTCAAGTGAATTGTGTCCTCAAGTGTGGTGGATGAAGATGGTATGATATGATTTGATTCATCCATATCAACTATGGGTTACTCCTGGTTGCTAGGATTGGGAAGGTCTTCTACTGATGTGTTGAATATGGCTATGGGAAACTTTATAGTTAGCCCTTCTGACTCTTCCTCATTTAAAGAAACAAAGGATGGTACTAGATGTGGTGGTGAAGGTAGCTTTACAACTAACCATGGGGTTGAATCTGGACAATAGATAAGGTCATTGGGTTTAATATACAAATATGTGGATGGATGAGTAGAATACTATAGAGGATCATACTTATTGTAATAATTGAAGGGGTCTGGGTCAGCATCAACCACATGGACCCAACCTTCATGAATGTATTTAATGCACTCATGCATTATATATGGAATACATTTCATGGCTCTCATCCATGGTCTTCCAAGTATTACTTTTTATTTTCTTGAAACCTCTAAAATGTGGCATAATGTAGATACAATATTATATCCAACTTGGATGGGGAGTACTATTGTACCAACTATAGGAGATAAAGCATCATTAAATGCTTGCAAGGTGAACTTGGATGCTACAATGCATGAGGATGGAAGGTTGAGATATTTTAGTCCAAATATGGTTATAATTTTTATTGAGGAACCTATGTCAACCAATAATTGCTTATAGTGAATCTTATGGATACTCACAGTGATGTGCAAAGTGGGATCTGGTGAATTGGTAGGCATAAGTTTTATCTCATGATTTTAAAAGGATGTAATAGGATCTTTGTGCATTTTTATGTCTCCCACAAAGTTGGTGAAAGCATTAGAGTCATGAGGTTGTACCTCAATGGAATCAAAACATTCATGAGAGTTTCCTAATGTTTGGAGGACCTTTGTATTAACTCTCCCATGGTCATGTTTGTTGATGACGTATTCAAACTTTGCATAGGCCTATTTTGGCTTGCTACCAATTGTTGGATAGGAGTTTTAGGTGGTGAAGAGTGAGTGTAGACTTACCTACTAGACCTCTTTGTTAGGCTGGTTATCTTTGGTTTGGGCTTGGACTCGGTTTTGGCTAACTGAATAGTCCACTTGAACACATGAATAAACCATGGATGTTCTCTTGGCATAAGTACCACATGATTGCATGGAATAATGTGATTGAGAGTAATTAGGAACTTCCTTAGGTCTTCCCTCATGAGTGATGAATGGTAGGATAGAATTGACTCACCCACTACGACAAGTATCATACTCATCCAATTTTTGGTACCTTGGGAAGGGTTCTTTGAAAGCTTAAGATGGTCATTTAACCCTACCCTAGGTGTATAGTATTTTTCCCTAAGTTGGGTGATATACTCATACCTATAACAATGATATGGCCTCTCCTAAATTTTTATGCTTTTCTAGCTTGTGATTGAACTCGGCTATGCATAGTTGTCATAATGTATTGACTAGGCAAACCCTAAAGGGAACCCACACTAAAGAAAAATTTGACTTATAAAAATGGTTATAAGTGTTATATATCATAAATATCATTGTGAAGATCTGATCACAATGGGACAGGGCTCCAAAATCTGACTTTTAGATCAAAAATTTGTATTTTTGGAATATTTGGTCTACCGGGGCTTGTGGGGAAATTCCTTCTTTTGGGATTTTTTTGGGAAATTTTGAAGCATGAATATTTAGAACTCAAATTTTTTATGAGAGGTTTAGAAGGATCTAAATAATACAACAAAACAATTTTTGCAATTTTTGGAGTTCTCTAGACCATTATATGACTGTTTTAGTGCACTTTTCCCTATTTTCAGCTTTGAAAATAGAGTAATCATAAAACCAAAATAACTTTTTTTTTATAGCTTTTATTTGTATGATTATCGATCCATTGGATGAAGAATCCAAAATTAGAGTAAAAAAATTTATTATTATTATTAGGGTTTGACCCACAGATCGAGGATATTGGGTTGATTACCCAAACAATAAAGAAACACCTAAAGTAGACAACACGATTATCTCTTTTAAGTTTTATAGAATAAAATACACAATCAATATAAACACATAGGAATATAGATGATTATCTCTTTTAAATATTTAAATATGAATTCCTAAGTTGTTTGTTGTGTTTCAAATTTATTGCTTTTTGTAAAGAATTTCTCACGTGTTTTGAATGTTGATGTAATACTCAAATGTTTAAAGGTTTTTACCTTTATGCTCGTAGCTCGATAACTGGAATTGAAATTATGGTCACATGAACCAACCAAAATATGGAGATGAAATCCATACTCGATTAGGGAGAATAGATCCTTTCGATCCTCACCCAGCATCTCGTGCACAACCATACACCCATATGAAGAGGAATGTGTGCTATTTTTCATGGTTAGGATAGATATTGGAGTCGGTATTGGCTGAAAATATGAGGTATGTGGGATTTGATTTAATGGATGGAGATGAAACCCATTGTCATTTAAATTTATCAATGGTTGGGTATGAATTCCAACTCACTAATATTAAAGAGAAGTGTGGTGTGTGTGGTTCCTTTTAAAATTATTGAAATAAAACAAAAAAACACTCAATGATGATTCACTAAATGCATGAAATTACATTTTCCTTTCAGAATCATAAACTTATATATCAAAGGAAACTACAAAATTGATAAACTATATGAAAACCTAACCCTTAGGTAGGTCCCACACAGGCAAACTAGACAAATGCATTTTAGAAATTTGTTCTTTTTCTTGCTTTTCTTCGATTTTATTAATGAAAAACTTAGAAATATGAAATATAACATTCATATTTATACAAAATAAAAGAAATTTTGAAATTCATGCTTTTTAGAACAACCAAAATGCAAATTACAGGTTTGTAAGGTTACCTTTTCTGCCATAAAATTTGTTGTTTCTATCAATTTCTGTTGAAAACCTCTAGTTTTGTGGCCATCCCTTAGGTGGTATGGCTACAAATGTGGCGTCTATCCCTAGCAATGATGATTACAGTGGCCATCCTTGGCAGTGCCAGACAGGGTTTTGGGGGCCATTTATGCTCAAAATGGTCAGAACCTGCAATATACAAATCATAAAAATGAGGTCAAAAATTAACAATTTCAAAGGTGATAAGAGAAAAATTCAACCACTATGATTGCCACTGAAGAAGCAAAGTTTATGGCATGTATTTAAGAGTTTATTATGGAAATGTAAAAGTGTGTTTAAAAGAAGCATTCAAAGGGTAATGTGCATAAAGATGTAACTATGTAAACTATTGCAAAACATGGATTATATGAAGGAAAATGGGGGGCTTCTCCTTGTATTTTATTAATCCAAAGTATTAAATAATATTACATTACATCCCCTTGAGGGCTTCATAATGTGATACATTTCAATTTACAATAGTCTAAAGGGATCAAATCCCTCCATGAGCTTTATGGTGTGTTCGAAAGTTCATATCGTAACCCACACTTGAGAGCTAGTATTGGGTCTATCCTTATGCACCTCTTATATCCTCTATCAGGTATAACATACCTGCACCTACACACAAGATATTGAAATAGATTAAAAGCATATGTGTTTATTGATTAAAAGCCAATAAAAACATAGAAAGCATGCATCTAGAAATAATGAAACTTATTTGTAATAATTCAAAACAAATCCGAATGATCTATAATTTGAGTATGATATTATCTATATGGTTTTGGAAATATATGAGCATGAATTTAAGGGAAATTATGAGCAAAAAATGTGACCGTCCCTGGCAGGGACAATTAGACCTGAAATCATAAAACTCCTAATTAACCCATCAAAACAACTCCAAACTTGACCAAAATTTGATATGAGGCTAATATAAGAATTTAAAATTGATCTATGGTGGAATTAGACTAAAATTCCTAACTATTTTGTAACCATCCTAGGTAGGGACACTGGTGACTGCTATCCATCCCAGGGTGGGACGATCACAAAAATGGGTGGAATTTGCCACCAATTCCAAAGGGATTTGGTTGGAAAATCTCCTAATTTTTGTGTCAGAAAATGGGGTCAAATTACTCTCCAATTTGATAGGTTTTGGAATAGGTTTGGTGTATTTGGGATTCCCCTAAAAGCACCTTTGAATGAAGAGGGTTTCAAGGAAATATCAAGGTGAATTCAATAGCAAAATCGAGGGTAGAATTGGGAAGCACTTTGTGGTCAAAATGCTTCAACTATTCTATTTTAAATCGGGTGATCACACCTTAATTTATATCCCAAATAGGGCATCTAGGGCAAAGGGTCAAGTCCTAGCATGCAAGGAAAATGCTACCACTTGTCAAAACCTTTGCTATGATTGGGTGGAAGAGGTTGCCCATTTGGGACCTCCAATTTGGAGTCCCTAATTTTAGTGATAGCCTCCAATTATTGGGCATGGAAATTATAGGGATTGATTGAAATTTCTCATGCCAATTGAATTTTGAAAGGTTTTATTGAATGTCATCCCACCCAGGGATGATTAGGATTGAACATCCCTTGGTGGGACAATCACAACTAAGCCTATTTTGTGATCATCCTTGGGTGGGATGATTACAAAGAAGGTGACCCAAGACCTCCCAAAATTGATAGTAAGATTTCAAAAAGTGTTTAAGAGCCCTATGTGACCCTAGAGGGTTGCCCAATGGGGCCATATGATGTTGATAAGAGTGGAATATGTGATGCATTAACAATATTATCTGATTTACATGATTTTGGTGTCTACATTGATATTCAAATTGGTGACCATAGGTTCAAGAAACATTTTCTTTACATAAAATTACCTAACACATGTTATAATTGCAAAACATATACCCATAAGATAAAATATTATCCTTTAATGGTAGATACAATTAAAGCTAAAGAGACAATTATGGCTCCTATTACTTCTAGTTCTATCCCTACTTCCAAAGGGAGGCAATATGAATGGATGATAGATTAAAAGAAGTGTAATACTAGGAAAAATATAAAAATTACAGTTGCTCCCAGTAGCTCCCCTCAACACCCTATGTCTTTTGTGCTAGTTGGTCATGGTGTGGTGATGGAGCAACATACCATGCAAATGGTGGCATCCATTATTAGGGCTTCATAGATGGTTTCTAATGTACCATGAACTAGTACTTCCTTTGTCAAAATTATTAGTTACTTTACTCCTACCCAGTATTTAGATTCTCTAGTTTTGCATGTCAATGGGTAGCCTTCCTCAAACTTCATGAAACTTGAATAGGCATCTATAAATTGTTGAAAATCCTATAGCCCATCCTAGGGATACTCCTTGGTTCACCAAGACAAAAGGCGTAAAATCGAGTTTTGGAAAACATGTCGGGAGCATTCTTAGTAATATTTATGATTCCCTTTCAAACCTTTGAGATGTTGAATATGTAGAAGGACATATGAGTCTTGATTGTTTTCCATGATTTTTTATCATGGAATGTTAGAGGGTTGACAAAATTAGTCTGCAAATACTTTGTCCGAGATGATATTGCTTTATGATCCTAGTAATATTGACTTTATCTAACTTTAAGATATTAATATTTTTGACTTTTTTTTTTAAATAAAGGGGTAAAAATTTATTGATAAAAATTTTGGATTACAGATTACAATTGAGCTTCAAACTAGGGCTCAAATAAATAGCCAAACAGGCTAAAACCACTAGACTAGAATGACACCTAGAAAAGACAACAAGAACAAACCACATTAAGTCTGTACATACTTGTGGATCAACTCCCACAGGCGTTGAGAGTCCCCAGATAGGAGACTCTCCCAATTATCGATACTCCAAGCATCTAGCAGCTCAAAAGTCCTTTTGGCCAAGTAATCAGCAACCACATTCCATTCCCTTGGAATGTGTACAAAGGATATAAATTCAAACTCTTCACTCATTCTAAGAATCTAAATGACTACAAAGGTCAAATGCCAATTAACTTCCTCCACACTTTTACTGTTTAAAATATTAACCACAATTTGAGAATTAGACTCGTAGATAATCCTACACTAGCCAATAGAAAACCCCTTTCGTAAGTCCTCATTAATTGCAAGAGCTTCCATAAAATTGTTGGAGTGAACACATTTATAAATGGAAAAGAAAAAACTAACACCACCAGTAGAATCTCTCCCGACACCACCAATGCCAGCATGTCCAGTATTATCCCTAGACGATCCATCAGTATTAATTTTTAAAACTCCTCTAGGGGGTGGCCTCCACCTACCATCTCTCCTAACCTTCTTGCTGAGTTGAGGAAACCTACTAGGGCTAGAAGAATTCACACTATACCCAAAGAGACCAAGGGCTTGTTGTACCTTCTCTTCCCTAGAATCCAAAAGAGGGTCCACATCACATTTGCTATGGATGGTTTCTTGAACCATATACAAGATCCTTTTCCAGATTTGTTGAACAACCAAATAACTGCCCTGAAATATGCATTGGTTTCATTCAAGCCAAATTTTCTAGATGATGCAAGAAGGGACCAAATTCCAAGCCACCCAAAGGAAGGGGGCCTTGGCCGGAGGTCTGCCTAGACTACTCCAAAAATCCACCAGGGATAGCACATGAAAACATGGATGGTTCTAGGTGCTCCACCAACGGTGCCAAATATCTCTAGCAAAGGAGCATTGGAAAAATAAATGAGAAGATTCATCCTCATTCTTACTTCAAAAGACACAAAATGAGGGACCCTGAAATACCCTTTTCCTCAAATTATCCCAAGTGAGGCATTTATTATGAACTACCAACTAGAGAAAGAAGTTACATTTTGGCTAGGCAAATTTGTTCCACACATTTTTCCACCAAGTGATAGGAAGACTCCCATAATTTTGCTTATGAAGAACATGATAACCATAGGCTACTGAGTAGGTTCCCTTAGGATCAGGGTTCCAAGCTAGAATATCTTTACCCCTCAATGAAGAACAAGGCCTCCCCATAAAAATAAGAGTAAACACCTCTTTGTCCTTGGCCAATCCCCCCTGGGGCAATTCTTGCAGATCTTTCCATTGTACATCTCCATATTTCCAAAAGACTATATTTTTTTAAAGTCCTCCACATGAGACCAGCCTGCTTCCAAGAAAACAAAATGCTTAGGGAATGCAACCTAGGATATTGATTCAATATAGGAGGGTGGCCATCCCAATAATCCTCCCAAAAAATATCATTTGATCCCTAATTGCAAATCCAAAATAAACCCTGCTTGATTAAATTAGCTCCTCTTTTCATAGTGTCCCAAATAACTGAACCTTTCCCAACCAAGCTGACTCTAGGGATCCCAGCCTTAGAAATACCTCTCAAGTATTTACAAGATAATATTTTAGCCCAAATATTATCTTGAGAGGTACACCATCTCCAATAAATTTTTGTAGCCAAAGAATTCCCAAAAAAGAGCTTTTTATCGCAACCCAAGGCCTCCCTATTGCACTGACATACATATAGAATCCCACCTAACCAAACTCCATTTAGATTGATCAAGTTTTCTAGACCATAAAAACTGTCTTGAAAAATCATCTATGTCCTTGATGAAGTGAGAGTTATTTGTACAAAACATCTATAAATGGGTAAATCTTGAACAACGGATTTTAAAAGAAACACTCTACCTGCAGTGGATAGCCATATGAAATTCCAGTGATTCAACTTCATTATAAACTTATCAAGCATATACTACCAAGAATATCTACGTAGATGATGATATGAAATTAGAATACCAATATAAATGAAGGGGGGAGTCCCAACCTGGAATATTAGAATGTGAGCAATCCTGGCTTAAATAAGAGGAGGGGTATTGAAGAAGAAAATAGAAGACTTGTCCTCACTAAACAACTGTCCAAAAGCACCAAGATATATGTTAAGAGACTATCTAATATTTCCAACTTCCCTGATAATGGTAACAACCAACAAAGTAGTATTATCAACAAATTTAAGGTGGGAAAGAGGTGGCAAACTACTATCCCACTTCCACCCCTGAATGAGACCCTGCATGACTTGAGACTTGAGCAATATTCCCAACCCTTCTGCCATAATGATAAACAAATAAGGAGATAAAGGATATCCTTGAATCAATCCCCTTGAGGCCTCAAACAGCTCTGATGACTCATTATTAACAATAATAGATAATGAGGAATAAGAAACACAACTCATCACCCATCTAATCCATTCATCCTCAAATCCAAAAGCAACAAGAAATTTCTGAAGAAAGGACCATCTAACTTAATCATAGGATTATGTCCAACTTAATGAACATAGTTTTCTCCTTAGAATTTTCCATTGAGTGAATAGCTTCTGTAGCAATAACAACCCCATACAAGATTTTTTAGACAGCAACAAACCCTGCTTGCTACTTAGAGATGATTTTGCTCAACCATATCTTTAGCCTCTCAAAAATAATTTTTGTGATGATCTTATACACAACATTGCAGAGAGCAATAGGCCTGAACATATCCAAGGAATTTTCTCCCTCTTTTTTGGGTATAAGCACCACAAAAGTAGCATTTGGGGACCTTAGCATCTATTTGTTCTTTTGGGACTCATGGACCACCTCCAAAAGATCAATTTTGATTAAATTCCAAAACTCTTGATAAAACTCAATCAAGAATCCATATGGACCTGGGGCTTTTCCTTTTTCATATTGAATATAATATTTTCCAACTCCTCAAGGGAAATTTGACCCATCAAGTGCTCATTCATATCTCTAGAAAAAATTGCTAGAATACAGTTTAGAATAAGCTTTTCATTCTCATCATCTGATAGGGAGTCCTCCTTGAAGAGAGAGGAAAAATACCTCTTAGTATCTTCTAAAATATCCATGAAAGAAGAGAGTAGGGAACTCTAAGAATTCATAAGAGAGGTAATAAGGTTACCATTACGACAAGCCTTAACTAAGTTATAAAAGAATGTTGTGTACCTATCCCCTTCCTGAAGCCAATATACTCAAGCTTTTTATTTCCAATTTTTTTTTTCCCTCAGTTCCCATTCAACAAGGTTTTTTGCAGCCTTAGATTCCTCAACAAGAAGCTCCTTCGTGAATCACTGATCTCTAATCTTCCTTGAAGATTCGTCCATCCTCTTAAGAGCTGCTAGCTTAGCCAAGGAAAAGTTCCCAAAATTTAGTCTATTCCATATCTTCAATTTATGTTTTACAAATTGTAGTCACTTCATAAAGGAATATATAGTGGTGCCATGAGCAGGTTTGCCAATGGTCCACCAGCCTCGCATGAAATAATGAAGCTTAGGATCACAAAGCCACATAAGTTGAAACTTAAAGGATGGATTATTTTTTAGCCCTAACTCCAAAGCAAAAAGTTTGATAGGCCAATGATCAGATACCCTACCCTCTAGAATCATAAAACTAGCACTTATGTTATTACCCATCCAATAACTAGATATAAAAAACCTATCCAGTCTCTCTAATATGGAAGCTTCCCCACACCTTCTATTGTGCCAAGTAAATATCCCATTATCTAGCTTGATTTCAACCAATTTTAGGGCCTGTTTATGAGAACTGAAGACAAAAGAAAAAGGCTCGAGACGGTCCACCCCACCACGTTTCTCCTCCATACAGTTGATAGAGATGAAGTCTCCAGCCAAAATCCATGGGTACAGGGGAACTAAAATTCTCACAAAGCAAATGTGCTCCCACAAATTTACTTTACCATTGTAATCAACAGGAGCATACACATTTGTAAGTAGTATGGTGTCACCAGATTCATTATCATGCCCGACCATCAAAATAGACCATCTACTGGAAATCCAAGTAAGAGGGGATAACTTAACCAGATCCCATAAACAAGCGATGCCACCAGCATATCCACATGCACCAATACACTGGCATTTTCCCCTTATCCACAACTTGGGAGAAATATTGAACATACTATCAATAGCCAATTTAGTCTCCTGAATAAAAACCACATCCAAAAAATGCACACGAACCAAATCATGAACAACTTTTTTTCTGGGGATGTTGTTCAACCCCCTTACATTCCATGAGACGATAATCATTTTTCGTGGTTATAAAAATGGGAGTCCAATGTACCACTTTCTAAAATAGTTTCCCTTATAGGGCTAGATCCAACCATGTCCCCTATACTTAGATCCAAAGCCCTTTGTTCTTCATTTAAACCCCCTAGATTTGATTCCTTAATTTGCCCCTCAAGAAGAGACATTTGATTCGGCCTTGTTATATTTGCATAAGGTAGCAATATTTCAGGTATCTCCATGCAATGATCAAGATCATCTAATATTTCAAAACAGTTGAGTAGAGCATCTGGCTGGCTATCCTTAAGGTCTTTGTTTACCCTTCGTCCTCTATTTTGGGATTTTATCGAAACAAAACCTTCCTTATCCCATTCCCCTTCCTTTATCAATGCTTTTCTTTTATCCAAAATTTTTCCAGATCGAGAGGGCCTAGGATTTGAAGCCACTGGTGGGACAAAATTAGGGCATTTTATTTTCAGGTGGCCATATTCATAGTAAATCTGGTAATGAAATGGAAGAGCTTCATAGTCAAATTTTTGAACCCATGTAGTTGATCCAAATTGTATTTCAATAGAATATGGAATAGGATTATTTAAGTCAATTTCAACAAAAATACGAGCAAGAAAGATTACCTTTTTATCCATTTTCTATTCTGACGGTCCAACTGGCTTCAAAAATAGAAGGGCAATCTTATGCAAGATATCAGTTCTCTAGAATTCCAACGAGAGCCATGGAAGCCACACCCATACTAGAACCCACGATGACCTCTCCTCTAATGGGTTGAAACCCACATGCCAGGGTTTAAGAAAGAGTCCCACTTGGTTATAGAAATAAGGACCCCCTTAAAATGCTTTGTTACGATCTGCAATACAAAATAAAACCACCATAAAATAGTTGTCCGCACTCAGCATCACCTCCACATCACCTTCAGGATTCCAAGTCTTCTTGACCCAAGCCTCCACAAAGGGAAGAGAAATTTGGATGCCCAAAAATTTGCCATTAAGGGCATTTTTGGTTAGATACTCCACATATTCCGCCATCGATTCTAGTTGAACCACTAGAACTAGCCTGGCTTCACATCATTCTAAACATCCATTGTTCTTTAATAAGTGGTTCCCAACATGCACTAGAAAATCATGTTCCTTCCAGTCATTTTCAAATGAAAAAATATTATGAGCATGCACTCTATGTGTCGAAACCGATGCCATCATGATATTCCTCCAATTTTTTAGACCTCCTCCGGAAGCTACTGCCATCCCCGTAGAGCAGTTTTTCTTCATCAAACCCTAGTAGACTAGTTTTTCCTCATCAAACCCTAGCAGAACTTGTGATTATTATTCAATTAAATTTCATATTTTTGACTTTGTTATGCAATGTACTTGTCCTTTTATTTGGCTATATAGCTTTTTTATGCCACTAGTAATTTCCCTAGCAGAGAAGGAGTTGCCATTCTTTTGGTAGCTAGGTGGAATGATAGTTTGGTCTTGTGGGGTTTGGACCCCTCCAATCAAGAAACTTGGGTTTTACTTGAGGTTAGTGGGCTATATTTTGGCATTAATAATGTTTATGCCTTCAATGAAGCTGAAGAGCACTACAGTATTTAGTGATGGTGTGCTTTCTCTTTACCACTTGTTGTTTGGGTTATATGTAGATATTTTAATATAATTTGAAATTTTATAGATAATATAGGACAACTTACCATGTGATGGGATACTAGGGAAAGAGAGGCCTAGTACTTCATGAAAAACAAATTGGTTTTGTCAGACCTCACTTCTTGTTTTTCTACATAGGATTTTCTTGAAAATTTGTGGTATACCTTGTCCAATTTCCAAGCTAGTCATGCAAGAATTCTAAGAAGACTAGACAGAGTCATGCTTTCATATCATATGTAGTTTTTATTTCATAGGATAAATACTTCAAATCCATTTGTGGAAACCATTCTTGTTACCACTAATTTCGACCATTCACCCACCATGTTTAATGTGCTGATGAAATCCATGCCTTAGAGACACTACAAGTCATAATATTTTTTAATACTTCCTTTTTTTAGCACCCTTCCATGGTCTATCATATCCATAGAGTCTAGAATCTTATTCCTAGACCTACTCGATAGTTGGGTTGGATAGAACGGTGGAATGATGTCATTTTTATTGGCAATTTTGGGTTTGAGATCCTAGCTCCTTGTCTATGAGTTGTCATTGATGTCAAAAGGAAATGACATTAATATTAAGAGGATATGTTGGCTTCAAAGGTGAAAGATTCCAAGAGAATCTTCTTAAGAGAATCCGGAGAGATTCCATTGGATAAGGTTTTTGGATAGGGTTTTTATTAAAACCAAGTTAAATGGTTTTTATTAAAACCAATGGAGGTTCTCCTTATTATTTATTTAATTATTATTTAAAACCCTTCAAGGTTTTAATTAATTAATTATTTAATTAATTAAGGGAGAAATGATTTTTAATTTATTAAAAATCTTAAGGGTTTTTAAACCCTTTAGAAAGCAATTTCGATTAAATTCAAAATTACTTTTCGAATTCAGCCGACGTGTTTGGAAATGCATCAAAGTGCATATAAAATGAGGCAAATGAATTCATTTATGTTTCACCAAGAGTTCGATATTATTTCCTGAGAATTTCATTTTTGACATCGAAGCCCCTGCACCAAGAGTTCGATATTATTCCTTGAGCATTTCGTTTTCGACATCGAAGCCCCTACGCAAACGAAGGAGGAAGACAAGCATTGCGTGGTCAAAGGTGTTACGGGTTGGTCGTCATGCCAAGGAGGAGGCGCACGCGGTGATAAGAATGGAGAATTCCCTTCTCCATCACATGGGCTCTCCTAGTCCACGCAATGTGGCCAAAGGTCTTAGTAGCATGGTGGTCGATGGTTCGAATCGCCGAAGACCCTTTTGAGGGTAGTGTATGCACTTCGAAATTCACAGGACATTTTTCAAAGGTATGCGCTCCAATTTTTGCAGAAAGAGTGGCAATTAAATTTTAATATTTTTCTTGCTAAGGTTTTATAAAGTTAGGTTTGGCAGGTATAAGGAATGCAAGCTTAATATTTTTTCTATAGTTGGATTGAAAATTAAAGGGGAAATAATTGCCATGGTGGTTGAGTTATTTTGACATGCCTATGTGGGTTAATAATTTTTAAGGGAAGATCAAAACTTTTAATTGTGGTAGATTTTCAAGGGCTTATTCATCTTCAAAAGGGTATGGGCACATTTTTCTTATGAGCATGATTGGTGTATGTTTTTATGAAATAAGGTTGGAGTGAAAATGTTTTCAACTAGGTTTTCTTTGATTGAGTGCAAATCCTATTTTCTGGTTTGTTGAAGGCTTCTTATGCATTGTTATTCTTAAGGAGAATTTTTGGTGAATGCATAATTTCTAGTTTGAGATAGTGGAAGCTTTGTGCACTAGGGTTTATATTTGTGAGTTTAACTACATGCTTTGAGTTGGTGAAACCCTTGGTTGGCTATTTTGAGTTTGATGGTTGAGTTACTTCCATAGAGGTTGTTTGATCAAGTTATTGCTTTACTTGATTCATGATATTGGGCTTACTCCATTGAGTTGATTTGAGCAAGTTATTCTTTGCATTTGGTGATATTATGTTGGTGGCTGTTTTGTTCAAATATCTTTGGAGGGAAAAGGATTTCTACTTGTTTCCTTTTCTTGTGATGATTGGTTGAATGCTTCAAGGTTAATGTTGAGTTGAATGATGTTGGTTAAACCTTGTCTATAAGCATTGTTGTTAAAGCCCTAATTGGTTGTGAAAAGATATTGGTTGTGGAAAGAACATGAGTAGCATTGTTATATGATATATTGCATGTTTGGCAATTGTTGGGTTGTGTTTCATGTTCTTGTGAAAAGCATACTACATCTATCTTATTCTTTTGAGATTGAGATTGAGTTGAGATTGAGATTGAGTTGAGATTGATATTGGGAGTTAAGTATAGAACATATTGAGTCTCTAAAAATTCTCTTTATGTTGCTATGAGATTTGAGATTGAGATTGGGAGTTAAGTATAGAACATATTGAGTCTCTAACAATTCTCTTTATGCTTCTATGAGTTTGATGAATCATATTGAGTCTCTAAAAATTCTCTTTATGCTTTTATGAGGTTGATGAATCACATTGGGTCTCTAACAATTCACCTTGTGATTTCCAACTGAGAAATTTTTTCTTGGTGAGCTTGCTAAGTTTTTGGACAGGTTCTGTTGGGGACTTGTGAGCAGTTTTTTGGACAGGTTTTGTTGGGGACTTGTGAGCAGGTTTTGGACAGGTTTCGGTGGGGACTTGTGAGAAGATTTGGATAGGTCCTAGCAGAGGACTTGTGAGCTGAGATTGATAGTTCTATCATAGAACTTGAGGACATAGGTGCATTGGTTCTTTGAGAAGAACCTGAGGACAATTTTGGCAAGTCTTGAGAAGGCTTCTAGACAGAGGATTGATTTGTTCAAGAGTTGGATAGATCTGATAGACAGAGGAAGATTTGTACTACACTGACTGACTATGTTTGGTATAGGTTGTTGCACTGTTGTGGACGTGATCATAGAAGGCAGAGGTCTCTTAGGCTAAGCATTAAGGACAAGAGGTCTTCGGTGGAAAGGAGTTCCACGTTCTGGCAAGAGGAAGAGACAGTTGATCTTCTGAGGGATCATAACCAGAGCAGAGGGGAAAGTATCTCCTTTGAGCAGAGGATCATAAATTCAGATTGGGGGAAGGTATCTCCTTTGGGCCGAGGCTCATAAACATTGTAATTGGGAAGGATTCCCAAGAGAACTTTGAGATAACTTTTAGAGAAAAAAATTTATGGACGTAGCCCAAGATTTTTAGGTGAACCACGTTAAAAATGGGTCTTCAATGTGTGATGCTCTCTGTCTTGATTAATGTTGTGTTGATGCCACTACTGTCTAAAGTTAAAATTACTAATTGTTTAAGTCTTATACTGTTCACCCCCCCTCTCAGTATAAGTCCATGTTCTTCAATAGGTATCAGAGCAGGTCTCTCCAGAAAGAGCCTATCATCTTGGAGAAGGATCTATCAGAGGGAACATATAGATTCAGAAATATATGAAGAGGTTGAGTTCGATCTCAAAGGTGAATTCTTCTTGGCTTTGAGAAAGCTTGAGAAATTTAGGGAAGAGAATTCTATTCTCAAGCATCAATGTCAGGAAGAAGAGATAGCAAGATCAGAATTGTCTCAAAGTGTTATAGTCTTGAAAATTCTAGCTGAAGAAGGGAGGAAGATTGAACAGGTTCTGACAGAGGTTCTAAAATGAAAGGAATCTGATTGCGAGAAACTAAAAGAAGAGGTTATGTCTCTTTGAGTGAAGTTGGAACAGTTGGCTCTTAGACAGAATACTCCATGTGAAAAGCAAAAGAAGGATGGTATCACCATTCAAGAAACAGGGTCTTCGAGCAAGATCAATATTCATCCTAAAGAGCAGTGGATTCCAGTTGGTCATAAGAAGGATAGTCATCCAAAGCATCAAAACAGGTTACATAATACTTTCCATGGCTATTGCTTTTCTTGTAAGAAATTTGGTCACAAAGCTATGTATTGCAATAAGTCTTTGAATAGCCAGAATAAGAAAAATGTTAATTCTTTTGCACCTCATATGAATAAATATGTCATGTGTTACAAGTGCAATAATTTTGGGCATATAGAAAGGATGTGCAGTTTGGATAGATCTAGCCTTGAGTTTACTAAAAAGAAAAATGAGATCAAGTCTAAGTCAATGATAGCTCAAACTGCTTTTCATGCTCTAGACAAAGTAGAAAAATGGTATCTTTATAGTGGTTGTTCAAAACATATGACTGGTGAAAAGGAAAAGTTTTTGATCTTAAAAGAAACAAATAGAGGAACAGTTAGTTTTGGAGATAATAGGTCAGCTAAAATCTGTGGTAAGGGGACTCTTTGTTTGGATGGGAAATTGAAAACAAAAAATGTGCTTTATGTAGAAGGCCTAAGACATAATCTTCTAAGTGTGAGTCAACTTTGTGATCAAGGACACATAGTATCTTTCTTTTCAAATAGATGTGAGATAAGTAAAGAAAAAAATGGAAAACTCATTGCTAGTGCTACAAGGACTCCAAACAATATTTACATGCTAAGTGAGATAAAAAGGGAAAAGTGTTTTCTAACTCAAGAATATGAGAGTTGGTTATGGCATAAAAGATTGGGGCATTTAAGCTTTGATAATCTTATCAATATTAGTAACAAGGAAGCAGTTAGAGACTTGCCCAAAATAAAAAGGCCCCATAACATCATTTGCGGTCCTTGTCAACATGGAAAATAGACCAGAACCAGTTTCAAATCAAAAGGGTATACTTCTTCAAAACCATTGGATCTAATTCATACTAATTTATGTGGCCCTACCAGAACTTAGAGCATTCGGGGAGAAAGCTACTTCATGTTGCTTATAGATGATTATTCTAGAATGACTTGGGTTACTTTTCTCAAAGAAAAATTTGAAGCTTTTGAAAAATTTAAAGCTTTCAAAGAAATGGTTGAAAATGAGACTAACAAGAGAATCGAATGCTTAAGATAAGATAGAGGAGGAGAGTTCACTTCAAATGAATTTGTGGAATACTATGAGCAACAAGGAATAAGAAGAGAATATTCAGCAGTAAGAACTCCTCAACAAAATGGAGTAGTTGAAAGGAAAAATAGAACTATTGAAAATATGGCTAGAGCTATGTTAAATGAGTCAAAACTTTCAGATGGGTTTTGGAAAGAGGAAGTCAGTACAATAGTCTACATTATCACTAGGGCCCAACTTAGAGTCAATCATCATAAAACTCCTTATGTGTTGTGGAAAGGAAGACCAGCTACAGTTAAATACTTCAAAGTGTTTGGGAGTAAGTGCTTCATCAGAAGAGAAGATCAGAATTTTGGTAAATTTGATCCTAGATGTGATGAGGGAATATTTTTTGGATATTCCAGCAGAAGCAAGGCCTACAGATGCTTCAAAAAAAGAACTCATACAGTTGTAGAGAGAATAAATTTAACAGTTGATGAAAATACAGGGATGAGAGAACCAGTCAAGGAAGTCAGTGATGAAATTTGTCAAGAAGAATTCAGAGAGGTTTCAGATGAAGAAGAGGAAAGTAAAAAACTGCTTCCCAAAACTCCGTCGAGATATGTTCAGAAACATCATCCCAAAGATGTGATCATTGGTGATCCAAATAGGAGGCAAACAAGAAGAAGAGTCATTCCATCACATTATTCTACAAATGTTTCATTATTATATCAAATTGAGGCAAAAGATTTCAGTGAAGCATGTGCATATAAGTTTTGGGTAAAAGCAATGGATGAAGAGCTAAATCAAATAGAGAAAAGTGAAACTTGGGAATTGGTTCCAAGACCTAAGGACAAGAATGTCATTGGCACAAAATGGATATTCTAAAATAAACTCAATGAGGATGGGAATATTTTCAGAAACAAAGCTAGGTTAGTCTGCAAAGGGTATGCTCAAGTAGAAGGTGTTGATCTCGAAGAGACGTTTGCTCCTGTTGCTCGTATTGAAGCTATCAAAATGTTTTTGGCCCTTTCAAGCTTCAAATCATTCAAGGTATATCAAATGGATGTAAAGTGAGCTTTTCTAAATGGGGTGTTGGAAGAAGAAGTCTACATGGATCAACCAGAAGAAGTGTCTCTCTTAGAACAGTCAGACTATGTGTATAAACTAAAAAAGGCCTTGTATGGGTTAAAGCAAGCACCTAGGGCTTGGTACTCAAGACTTGATAGGTATATTCATGAGCAAGGCTTCAAGAAAGGTGTGGTAGATAGCAATTTGTATATTAAGGATGAAAGTGATGATATGTTGATTATAGTTGTCTATGTTGATGATATTATCTTTGGGGGAAATAATACTCAGATGTGCAAAGTTTTTGCTAACACCATGCAGAAGGAATTTGAGATGTCTATGATTGGAGAGCTATCATTCTTTTTAGGTCTTCATATTGCTCAATCAAAATATGGCATATTTCTTTCTCAAGGAAAGTATATCAAAAAAATGTTGAAGAAATTTGGGATGATGGACAGCAAACCAGTATGTACTCCAATGATTACAAGATGCAATATGAGTAAAGATTATGACTCTCCAGCGGCAGATCAAAGGCTGTACAGATCTATGATTGGCATTTTATTATATGTTACAGCTACCAGACCAGATATCATGCAGGCAGTTGGATTAGTAGCAAGATTTCAGGCAGCTCCTAAAGATTCTCATGTTATGGCAGTTAAGAGGATATTTAGATATCTGAAGGGCACTATGGAATTTGGGATTTGGTATCCCAAAGGTGATGATTTCACCCTCACAGCTTATACAGATGCAGATTGGGCAGGCAGTATTGATGACAAGAAAAGCACTAGTGGTGGAGCATTATTTCTAGGAAAGAGTTTGGTTTCTTGGCTAAGTAAGAAACAACCTTTAGTTTCCTTATCTACAATAGAGGTTGAATACATAGCAGCAGTGGTTGGGTGTACACAGGTTTTATGGATGAAAACAACCTTGGAGGATTTCAAATTCAAGCATGAACAACCCATCTCCATACTTTGTGATAATACAAGTGCCATAAGTATTTCCAAAAATCTGGTAATGCACTCAAGGACAAAGCATATTTCCATCAAGTATCATTTTCTAAGGGAGAAAGTGCAAGACAAGCAGGTCAAGGTAGAGTATGTGCGTACTAAAGAGCAGATTACAGATATCTTCACCAAACCTCTTCCAAGAGATACGTTTGAGTATATAAGGGAGAAATTTGGAGTTGTACTCCCACCTTAGAATTAATCACCTCATCAGGAGGTGGTGGAGGGAGTAAGCTAAGAGGCTCATTCATAGTCCCAAGCCCCAAAGGTGACCCTTTGCCATTGATGAAAAAGGGGGATATATTTGAGTAAGGGGGAGAGATTTGAGTCAGGGGGTGAGTCTCAAGACAGGGGGAGCTATTTATGTTGAGTTTTTGTTTTTGAGAAGCATGGTTTGCCATCAATGACAAAGGGGGAGATTGTTGGCAATTTTGGGTTTGAGATCCTAGCTCCTTGTCTATGAGTTGTCATTGATGTCAAAAGGAAATGGCATTAATGTTAAGAGGATATGTTGGCTTCAAAGGTGAAAGATTCCAAGAGAATATTCTTAAGAGAATCCAAAGAGATTCCATTGGATAAGGTTTTTGGATAGGGTTTTTATTAAAACCAAGTTAAATGGTTTTTATTAAAACCAATGGAGGTTCTCCTTATTATTTATTTAATTATTATTTAAAACCCTTCAAGGTTTTAATTAATTAATTATTTAATTAATTAAGGCAGAAATGATTTTTAATTTATTAAAAATCTTAAGGGTTTTTAAACCCTTTAGAAAGCAATTTTTATTAAATTTGAAATTACTTTTCAAATTCAGCCGACGTGTTTGGAAATGCATGAAAGTGCATATAAAATGAGGCAAATGAATTCATTTATGTTTTGCCAAGAGTTCAATATTATTTCCTGAGCATTTCATTTTCGACATCGAAGCCCCTACGCCAAGAGTTCAATATTATTCCTTGAGCATTTAGTTTTCGACATCGAAGCCCCTGCGCCAGCGAAGGAGGAAGACAAGCATTGCGTGGTCAAAGGTGTGACGGCTTGGTCGTCGCACCAAGGAGGAGGTGCACATGGTGATAAGAATGGAGAATTCCCTTCTTCCTCACGTGGGCTCTCCTAGTCCACGTGGCGTGGCCAAAGGTCTTAGTAGCATGGTGGTCGGCGGTTCGAATCGTCGAAGACACTTTTGAGGGTAGTGTATGCACTCCAAAATTCGTGGGATATTTTTCAAAGGTATGCGCTCCAATTTTTGCAGAAAGAGTGGCAATTAAATTTTATTTTTTTGCTTGCTAAGGTTTTATAATGTTATCTTTGGAAGGTATAAGGAATGCAAGCTTAATATTTTTGCTATAGTTGGATTGAAAATTAAAGGGGAAATAATTGCCATGGTGGTTGAGTTATTTTGACATGCCTATGTGGGTTAATAATTTTTAAGGGAAGATAAAAATTATTAATTGTGGTAGATTTTCAAGGGCTTATTCATCTTCAAAAGGGTATGGGCACATTTTTCTTATGAGTATGATTGGTGTATGTTTTTCTGAATTAAGGTTGGAGTGAAAAGGTTTTCAACTAGGTTTTCTTTGATTGAGTGCAAATCCTATTTTCTGGTTTGTTGAAGACTTCTTATGCATTGTTATCCTTAAGGAGAATTTTTGGTGAATGCATAATTTCTGGTTTGAGATAGTGGAAGCTTTGTGCACTAGGGTTTATATTTGTGAGTTTAACTACATGCTTTGAGTTGGTGAAACCCTTGGTTGGCTATTTTGAGTTTGATGGTTGAGTTTCTTCCATAGAGGTTGTTTGATCAAGTTATTGCTTTACTTGATTCATGATATTGGGCTTACTCCATTGTGTTTATTTGAGCAAGTTATTCTTTGCATTTGGTGATGTTGTGTTGGTGGCTATTTTGTTCAAATATATTTGGAGGGAAAATGATTTCTACTTGTTTCCTTTTCTTGTGATGATTGGTTGAATGCTTCAAGGTTAATTTTGAGTTGAATGATGTTGGTTAAGCCTTGTCTATAAGCATTGCTGTTAGAGCACTAATTGGTTGTGAAAAGATATTGGTTGTGGAAAGAACATGAGTAGCATTTTTGTATGAGATATTGCATGTTTGGCAATTGTTGGGTTGTGTTTCATGTTCTTGAGAAAAGCATACTACATCTATCTTATTATTTTGAGATTGAGATTGAGTTGAGATTGAGATTGAGTTGATATTGAGATTGGGAGTTAAGTATAGAACATATTGAGTCTCTAACAATTCTCTTTATGTTGCTATGAGATTTGATATTGAGATTGGGAGTTAAGTATAGAACATATTGAGTCTCTGAAAATTCTCTTTATGCTTCTATGAGTTTGATGAATCATATTGAGTCTCTAACAATTCTCTTTATGCTTCTATGAGGTTGATGAATCACATTGGGTCTCTAACAATTCACCTTGTGATTTCCAACTAAGAAAGTTTTTCTTGGTGAGCTTGCTGAGTTTTTGGATAGGTTCCGTTGGGGACTTGTGAGCAATTTTTTGGACAGGTTCCGTTGGGGACTTGTGAGCAGGTTTTGGATAGGTTTCGGTGGGGAATTTTGAGCAGATTTGGACAGGTCCTAGTAGAGGACTTGTGAGCTGATATTGATAGTTCTATCAGAGAACTTGAGGACAGAGGTGCATTGGTTCTTTGAGAAGAACCTGAGGACAATTTTGGCAAGTCTTTGAGAAGGCTTGTGGATAGAGTATTGATTTGTTCAAGAGTTGGACAGATTTGACAGACAAAGGAAGACTTATACTAGACCAACTGACTGTATTTGGTATAGGTTGCTGAGATGTTGTAGACATGATCATATAAGGCAAAGGTCTCTTAGGCTAACCATTGAGGACAAGAAGTCTTCAATGGAAAGGAGTTCCACGTGCTGGAAAGAGTAAGAGACAGTTGATCTTCTGAGGGATCATAACCAGAGCAGAGGGGAAGGTATCTCCTTTGAGTAGAGGCTCATAAATTCATATTGGGGGAAGGTATCTCCTTTGGGCCGAGGCTCATAAACATTGTAATTGGGAAGGATTCCCAAGAGAACTTTGAGATAACTTTTAGAGAAAAAAATTTATGGACGTAGCCCAAGATTTTTGGGTGAACCACGTTAAAAATGGGTCTTCAATGTGTGATGCTCTCTGTCTTGATTAATGTTGTGTTGATGCCACTACTGTCTAAAGTTAAAATTACTAATTGTTTAAGTCTTATACTGTTCACCCCCCCTCTCAGTATAAGTCCATGTTCTTCAATAGGTATCAGAGCAGGTCTCTCCAAAAAGAGCCTAACAGCTTGAAGAAGGATCTATCAGAGGAACATATAGATACAGAAAGAGATGAAGAGGTTGAGTTCGATCTCAAAGGTGAATTCTTCTTGGCTTTGAGAAAGCTTGAGAAATTCAAGGAAGAGAATTCTGTTCTCAAGCATCAATGTTAGGAAGAAGAGATAGCAAGATCAAAATTTTCTCAAAGTGTTATACACTTCAAAATTCTAGCTAAAGAAGGGAGGAAGATTGAACAGGTTCTGACAGAGGTTCTAAAAGAAAATGAAGCTAATTGTGAGAAACTAGAATAAGAGGTTATGTCTCTTAGAGTGAAGTTGCAACAATTGGCTCTTAGACAGAATACTCCATGTGAAAAGCAAAAGAAGGATGGTATCACCATTCAAGAAATAGGGTCTTCGAGCAAGATCAATCTTCATCCTAAAGAGCAGTGGATTCCAGTTGGTCATAAGAAGGATAGTCATCCAAAGCATCAAAACAGGTTACATAATACTTTCCATGGATATTTCTTTTCTTGCAAGAAATTTGGTCACAAAGCTATGTATTGCAATAAGTCTTTGAATAGCCAGAATAAGGAAAATGTTAATTCTTTTGCACCTCTCATGAATAAAGATGTCATGTGTTACAAGTGTAATAATTTTGGGCATATAGCAAGGATGTGCAGTTTGGATAGATCTAGCCTTGAGTTTACTAAAAAGAAAAATGAGATCAAGTCTAAGTCAATGATAGCTCAAACTACTTTTCATGCTCTAGACAAAGTAGATAAATGGTATCTTGATAGTGGTTGTTCAAAACATATGACTGGTGAAAAGGAAAAGTTTTTGATCTTAAAAGAAACAAACAGAGGAACAGTTAGTTTTGGAGATAACAGGTCAGCTAAAATCTGTGGTAAGGGGACTCTTAGTTTGGATGGGAAATCCAAAACAAAAAATGTGCTTTATGTAGAAGGCCTAAGACATAATGAGTCAACTTTGTGATCAAGGACACATAGTATCTTTCTTTTCTAATAGATGTGAGATAAGTAAAGAGAAAAATGGAAAACTCATTGCTAGTGCTACAAGGACTCCAAACAATATTTACATGGTAAGTGAGATAAAAAGGGAAAAGTGTTTTATAACTCAAGAAGATGAGAGTTGGTTATGGCATAAAAGATTGGGGCATTTAAGCTTTGATAATCTTGTAAATATTAGTAACAAGGAAGCATTTAAAGACTTGCCCAAAATAAAAAGGCCCCATAACATCATTTGCGGTCCTTGTCAACATGGAAAACAGACCAGAACTAGTTTCAAATCAAAATGGTATACTTATTCAAAACCATTGGATCTTATTCATACTGATTTATGTGGCCCTACCAAAAATCAGAGCATTCAGGGAGAAAGCTACTTCATGTTGTTTATAGATGATTATTCTAGAATGACTTGGGTTACTTTTCTCAAAGAAAAATTTGAAACTTTTGAAAAATTTAAAGCTTTCAAAGAAATGGTTGAAAATTAGACTAACAAGAGAATTAAATGCTTAAGATTAGATAGAGGAGGAGAGTTAACTTCAAATGAATTTGTGGAATACTGTGAGCAACAAGGAATCAGAAGAGAATATTCAGCAGCAAGAACTCCTCAACAAAATGGAGTAGTTGAAAGGAAAAATAGAACTATTGAAAATATGGCTAGAGCTATGTTAAATGAGTCAAAACTTTTAGATGGGTTTTGGAATGATGCAGTCAGTATAGCAGTCTACATTATCACTAGGGACCAACTTAGAGTCAATCATCATAAAACTCCTTATGAGTTGTGGAAAAGAAGACCAGCTACAGTTAAATACTTCAAAGTGTTTGGAAGTAAGTGCTTCATCAGAAGAGAAGATCAGAATTTTGGTAAGTTTGATCCTAGGTGTGATGAGGGAATCTTTCTTGGATATTCCAACAGAAGCAAGGCCTACAGATGCTTCAACAAAAGGACTCATACGATTGTAGAGAGCATAAATGTAATAGTTGATGAAAATACAGGGATGATAGAACCAGTAAAGGAACTCAGTGATGAAATTTGTCAAGAAGAATTCAGAGAGGTTTCAGATGAAGAAGAGGAAAGTCAACAACTGCTTCACAAAACTCTATCAAGATATGTTCAGAAACATCATCCCAAAGATTTGATCATTGGTGATCCAAATAGGAGGCAAACAAGAAGAAGAGTCATTCCCTCACATGATTCTACAAATGTTTCATTATTATCTCAAATTGAGCCAAAAGATTTCAATGAAGCATGTGCAGATAAGTTTTGGGTAAAAGCAATGGATGAAGAGCTAAATCAAATAGAGAAAAGTGAAACTTGGGAATTGGTTCCAAGACCTAAGGACAAGAATGTCATTGGCACAAAATGGATATTCTAAAATAAACTCAATGAGGATGGGAAGATTGTCAGAAACAAAGCTAGGTTAGTCTGCAAAGGGTATGCTCAAGTAGAAGGTGTTGATTTCGAAGAGACGTTTGCTTATGTTGCTCGTCTTGAAGCTATCAAAATGTTTTTGGCCCTTTCAAGCTTCAAATCATTCAAGGTATATCGAATGGATGTAAAGTCAACTTTTCTAAATGGGGTGTTGGAAGAAGAAGTCTACATAGATCAGCCAGAAGGAGTGTCTCTCTCAGAATAGTCAGACTATGTGTGTAAACTGAAAAAGGCCTTGTATGGGTTAAAGCAAGCACCTAGGGCTTGGTACTCAAGACTTGACAGGTATCTTCATGAGCAAGGCTTCAGGAAAGGTGTGGCAGATAGCAATTTGTATATTAAGGATGAAAGTGATGATATGCTGATTATAGTTGTCTATGTTGATGATATTATCTTTGGGGGAAATAATACTCAGATGTGCAAAGTTTTTGCTAACACCATGCAGAAGGAATTTGAGATGTCTATGATTGGAGAGCTGTCATTCTTTTTAGGTCTCAAGATTGCTCAATCAAAATATGGTATATTTCTCTCTCAAGGAAAGTATATCAAAGAAATATTGAAGAAATTTGGGATGATGGACAACAAACCAGTATGTACTCCAATGATTACATGATGCAATATGAGTAAATATTATTACTCTCCAGTGGTAGATCAGAGGTTGTACAGATCTATGATTGGCAGTTTATTATATGTTACAGCTACTGCGACCAGATATCATGTAGGCAGTTGGGTTAGTAGAAAGATTTCAGGTAGCTCCTAAATATTCTCATGTTATGGCAGTTAAGAGGATATTCAGATATCTGAATGGCACTATGGACTTTGGGCTTTGGTTTCCCAAAGGTGATGATTTCATCCTCACAACTTATACAGATGTAGATTGGGCAGGCAGTATTGATGATAGGAAAAGCACTAGTGGTGGAGCATTCTTTCTAGGAAAGATTTTGGTTTCTTGGCTAAGTAAGAAACAACCTTCAGTTTCCTTATCTACAACAGAGGTTGAATAAATAGTAGTAGTGGCTAGGTGTACACAGGTTTTATGGATGAAAACCACCTTGGAGGATTTCAAAGTCAAGAATGAACAACCCATATCCATACTTTGTGATAATACAAGTGCCATAAGTATTTCCAAAAATCTGGTAATGCACTCAAGGACAAAGCATATTTCCATCAAGTATCACTTTCTAAGGGAGAAAGTGCAAGACAAGCAAGTCAAGGTAGAGTATGTGCCTACTAAAGAGCAGATTGCAGATATCTTCACCAAACCTCTTCCAAGAGATACGTTTGAGTATCTAAGGGAGAAATTGGGAGTTTTACTCCCACCCCATAATTAATCACCTCATCAGGAGGTGGGGGAGGTAGTAAGCTAAGAGGATCATTCTTAGTCCCGAGCCCCAAAGGTGACCCTTTGCCATTAATGACAAAGGGGGAGAGATTTGAGTTAGGCGGAGAGTCTCAAGACAGGGGGAGCTGTTTATGTTGAGTTTTTGTTGTTGAGAAGCATGGTTTGCCATCAATGACAAAGGGGGAGATTGTTGGCAATTTTGGGTTTGAGATCCTAGATCCTTGTCTATGAGTTGTCATTGATGTCAAAAGGAAATGGCATTAATGTTAAGAGGATATGTTGTCTTCAAAGGTGAAAGATTCCAAGAGAATCTTCTTAAGAGAATCCGAAGAGATTCCATTGGATAAGGTTTTTGGATAGGGTTTTTATTAAAACCAAGTTAAATGGCTTTTATTAAAACCAATGGAGGTTCTCCTTATTATTTATATAATTATTATTTAAAACCCTTCAAGGTTTTAATTAATTAATTATTTAATTAATTAAGGGAGAAATGATTTTTAATTTATTAAAATTCTTAAGGGTTTTTAAACCCTTTAGAAAGCAATTTCAATTAAATTCGAAATTACTTTTCGAATTCAGCTGACGTGTTTGGAAATGCATCAAAGTGCATATAAAATGAGGCAAATGAATTCATTTATGTTTCGCCAAGAGTTCGATATTATTTCCTAAGAATTTCATTTTCGACATCGAAGCCCCTGCACCAAGAGTTTGATATTATTCCTTGAGCATTTCGTTTTCGTCATTGAAAGTTTTTCTTGGTTAGCTTTCACAAGAAAAACCTAGTTGAAAACCTTTTCACTCCAACCTTTTTGATATTATTCAGCTTGTGATTTCCAACTAAGAAAGTTTTTCTTGGTGAGCTTGCTGAGTTTTTGGACAGGTTTCGTTGGGGACTTGTGAGCAGTTTTTTGGACAGGTTCCGTTGGGGACTTGTGAGAAGTTTTTGGACAGGTTTCGATGGGGACTTGTGAGCAGATTTGGACAGGTCCTAGTAGAGGTCTTGTGAGCTGAGATTGATAGTTCTATCAGAGAACTTGAGGACAAAGGTGCATTGGTTCTTTGAGAAGAACCTAAGGACAATTTTGACAAGCCTTTTAGAAGTCTTGTGGACAGAGGATTGATTTGTTCAAGAGTTGGACAGATCTGACAGATAGAGGAAGACTTGTACTAGACCGATTGACTATATTTGGCATAGGTTGCTGAGCTGCTATGGACGTGATCATAGAAGGTAGAGGTCTCTTAGGCTAAGCATTAAGGACAAGAGGTCTTCGGTGGAAAGGAATTCCATGTGCTGGCAAGAGGAAGAGATAGTTGATCTTCTGAGGGATCATAACTAGAGCAGAGGGGAAGGTATCTCCTTTGAGGAGAGGCTCATAAATTTAGATTGGGGGAAGGTATCTCCTTTGGGCCGAGGCTCATAAACATTGTAATTGAGAAGGATTCCCAAGAGAACTTTGAGATAACTTTTAGAGAAAATTTTTTGTGGATGCTTTTTGGGTGAACCACGTTAAAAATGGGTCTTCAATGTGTGATGCACTCTATCTTGATTAATGTTGTGTTGATGCCACTACTGTCTAAAGTTAAAATTACTAATTGTTTAAGTCTTCTACTGTTCACCCCCCCCTCTTAGTATAAGTCCATGTTCTTCAATTGGTATCAGAGCAGGTCTCTCCAGAAAGAGCCTAATATATTGGAGAAGGATCTATCAGAGGAACATACAGATTCAGAAAGAGATGAAGAGGTTGAGTTCGATCTCAAAGGTGAATTCTTCTTGGCTTTGAGAAAGCTTGAGAAATTCAGGGAAGAGAATTTTTTTCTCAAGCATCAATGTCAGGAAGAAGAGATAGCAAGATCAGAATTGTCTCAAAGTGTTATAGACTTCAAAATTCTAGTCGAAGAAGGAAGGAAGATTGAACAGGTTCGACAGGAGGTTCTAAAAGGAAAGGAAGCTGATTGCGATAAACTAGAAGAAGAGGTTATGTCTCTTAGAGTGAAGTTGGAACAGTTGGCTCTCAGACAGAATAATCCATGTGAAAAGCAAAAGAAGGATGGTATCACCATTCAAGAAACAAGGTCTTCAAAAAAGATCAATCTTCATCCTAAAGAGTAGTGGATTCTAGTTGGTCATAAGAAGGACAGTCATCCAAAGCATCAAAACAGGTTACATAATACTTTCCATGGCTATTGCTTTTCTTGCAAGAAATTTGGTCACAAAGCTATGTATTGCAATAAGTCTTTGAATATCCAGAATAAGGAAAATGTTAATCATTTTGCACCTCTTATGAATAAATATGTCATGTGTTACAAGTGCAATAATTTTGGGCATATAGCAAGGATGTGCAGTTTGGATAGATCTAGCCTTGAGTTTACTAAAAAGAAAAATGAGATCAAGTCTAAGTCAATGATAGCTCAAACTGCTTTTCATGCTCTAAACAAAGTAGAGAAATGGTATGTTGATAGTGGTTGTTAAAAACATATGACTAGTGAAAAGGAAAAGTTTTTGATCTTAAAAGAAATAAACAGAGGAACAGTTAGTTTTGGAGATAACAGGTCAGCTAAAATCTGTGGTAAGGGGACTCTTAGTTTGGATGGGAAATCCAAAACAAAAAATGTGCTTTATGTAGAAGGCCTAAGACATAATCTTCTAAGTGTGAGTCAACTTTGTGATCAAGGACACATAGTATCTTTCTTTTTAGAGAGATGTGAGATAAGTAAAGAGAAAAATGGAAAACTCATTGCTAGTGCTACAAGGACTCCAAACAATCTTTACATGCTAAGTGAGATAAAAAGGGAAAAGTGCTTTCTAACTCAAGAAGATGAGAGTTGGTTAAGGCATAAAATATTGGGGCATTTAATATTTGATAATATTGAAAATATTAGTAACAAGAAAGCAGTTAGAGACTTGCCCAAAATAAAAAGGCCCCATAACATCATTTGTGGTCCTTGTCAACATGGAAAACAGACCAGAACCAGTTTCAAATCAAAAGGGTATACTTATTCAAAACCATTGGATCTTATTCATATTGATTTATGTGGCCCTACCAAAACTTAGAGCATTCAGGGAGAAAGCTACTTCATGTTGTTTATAGATGATTATTCTAGAATGACTTGGGTTACTTTTCTCAAACAAAAATATGAAGCTTTTGAAAAATTGAAAGCTTTCAAATAAATGGTTGAAAATGAGACTAACAAGAGAATTGAATGCTTAAGATCAGATAGAGGAGGAGAGTTCACTTCAAATGAATTTGTGGAATACTGTGAGCAATAAGGAATCAGAAGAGAATATTCAACAGTAAAAACTCCTCAACAAAATGGAGTAGTTGAAAGAAAAAATAGAACTATTGAAAATATGGCTAGAGCTATGTTAAATGAGTCAAAAATTTCAGATGGGTTTTGGAAAGAGGCAGTCAGTATAGCAGTCTACATTATCACTAGGGACCAACTTAGAGTCAATCATCATAAAACTCCTTATGAGTTTTTGAAAGGAAGACCAGCTACAGTTAAATACTTCAAAGTGTTTAGGAGTAAGTCCTTCATCAGAAAAGAACATCAGAATTTGGGTAAGTTTGATCCTAGGTGTGATGAGGGAATATTTCTTGGATATTCTAGCAGAAGCAAGACCTACAGATGCTTCAACAAAAGAACTCATACAATTGTAGAGAGCATAAATGTAATAGTTGATGAAAAGACAGGGATGAGAGAACCAGTCAAGGAAGTCAGTGATGAAATTTTTCAAGAAGAATTCAGAGAGGTTTCAGATGAAGAAGAGGAAAGTCAACAATTGCTTCCCAAAACTCCGTCAAGATATGTTCAGAAACATCATCCCAAAGATTTTATCATTGGTGATCCAAATAGGAGGCAAAAAAGAAGAGTCATTCCCTCACATGATTCTACAAATGTTTCATTATTATTTCAAATTAAGCCAAAATATTTCAGTGAAGCATGTGTAGATAAGTTTTGGGTAAAAGAAATGGATGAAGAGCTAAATCAAATAGAGAAAAGTGAAACTTGGGAATTGATTCCAAGACCTAAGGACAAGAATGTCATTGGCACAAAATGGATATTCAAAAATAAACTCAGTGAGGATGGGAATATTGTCATAAACAAAGCTAGGTTAGTCTGCAAAGGGTAAGCTCAAGTAGAAGGTGTTGATTTCGAAGAGACGTTTGCTCCTGTTGCTTGTCTTGAAGCTATCAAAATGCTTTTGGCCCTTTCAAGAATCAAATCATTCAAGGTATATGAAATGGATGTAAAGTCAACTTTTCTAAATGGGGTGTTGGAAGAAGAAGTCTACATAGATCAACCAGGAGTGTCTCTCTCAGAACAGTCAGACTATGTGTGTAAACTAAAAAAGGCCTTGTATGGGTTAAAGCAAGCACCTAGGGCTTGGTACTTAAGACTTGACAGGTATCTTCATGAGCAAGGCTTCAGGAAAGGTGTGGCAGTTAGCAATTTGTATATTAAGGATGAAAGTGATGATATGTTGATTATAGTTGTCTATGTTGATGATATTATCTTTGGGGGAAGGTATCTCCTTTGAGCAGATGCTCATAAATTCAGATTGGGGGAAGGTATCTCCTTTGGGCCGAGGCTCATAAACATTGTAATTGGGAAGGATTCCCAAGAGAACTTTGAGATAACTTTTAGAGAAAAATTTTTGTGGACGTAGCCCAAGCTTTTTGGGTGAACCACGTTAAAAATGGGTCTTCAATGTGTGATGCTCTCTGTCTTGATTAATGTTGTGTTGATGCCACTGCTGTCTAAAGTTAAAATTACTAATTATTTAAGTCTTATACTGTTCACCCCCCTCTCAGTATAAGTCTATGTTCTTCAATTGGTATCAGAGCAGGTCTCTCCATAAAGAGCCTAACAGCTTGGAGAAGGATCTATCAGAGGAACATATAGATTCAGAAAGAGATGAAGAGGTTGAGTTCGATCTCAAAGGTGAATTCTTCTTAGCTTTGAGAAAGCTTGAGAAATTCAGGGAAGAGAATTCTGTTCTCAAGCATCAATGTTAGGAAGAAGAGATAGCAAGATCAAAATTGTCTCAAAGTGTTATAGACTTCAAAATTCTAGCTGAAGAAGGGAGGAAGATTGAACAGGTTCTAACAGAGGTTCTAAAAGGAAAGGAAGCTAATTGCTAGAAACTATAAGAAGAGGTTATGTCTCTTAGAGTGAAGTTGGAACAATTGGCTCTTAGATAGAATACTCCATGTGAAAAGCAAAAGAAGGATGGTATCACCATTCAAGAAATAGGGTCTTCAAGCAAGATCAATCTTCATCCTAAAGAGCAGTGGATTCCAGTTGGTCATAAGAAGGACATTCATCCAAAGCATCAAAACAAGTTACATAACACTTTCCATGGCTATTGCTTTTCTTGGAAGAAATTTGGTCACAAAGCTATGTATTGCAATAAGTCTTTGAATAGCCAGAATAAGGAAAATGTTAATTATTTTGCACCTCTCATGAATAAAGATGGCATGTGTTACAAGTGCAATAATTTTGGGCATATAGCAAGGATGTGCAGTTTGGATAGATCTAGCCTTGAGTTTACTAAAAAGAAAAATGAGATCAAGTCTAAGTCAATGATAGCTCAAACTGCTTTTCATGCTCTAGACAAAGTAGATAAATGGTATCTTGATAGTGGTTGTTCAAAACATATGACTAGTGAAAAGGAAAAGTTTTTGATCTTAAAAGAAACAAACAGAGGAACAGCTAGTTTTGGAGATAACAGGTCAGATAAAATCTATGGTAAGGGGACTCTTAGTTTGGATGGGAAATCCAAAACAAAAAATGTGCTTTATGTAGAAGGCCTAAGACATAATATTCTAAGTGTGAGTCAACTTTGTGATCAAGGACACATAGTATCTTTCTTTTCAAATAGATGTGAGATAAGTAAAGAGAAAAATGGAAAACTCATTGCTAGTGCTACAAGGACTCCAAACAATCTTTACTTGCTAAGTGAGATAAAAAGGGAAAAGTGTTTTCTAACTCAAGAAGATGAGAGTTGGTTATGGCATAAAAGATTGGGGCATTTGAGCTTTGATAATCTTGTCAATATTAGTAACAAGGAAGCAGTTAGAGACTTGCCCAAAATAAAAATGCCCCATAACATCATTTGCGGTCCTTGTCAACATGGAAAACAGACCAGAACCAGTTTCAAATAAAAAAGGGTATACTTCTTCAAAACCATTGGATCTTATTCATACTAATTTATGTGGCCCTACCAAAAATCAGAGCATTCAAGGAGAAAGCTACTTCATGTTGTTTATAGATGATTATTCTAGAATGACTTGGGTTACTTTTCTCAAAGAAAAATTGATGCTTTTGAAAAATTCAAAGCTTTCAAATAAATGATTGAAAATGAGACTAACAAGAGAATCGAATGCCTACGATCAAATAGAGGAGGAGAGTTCACTTCAAATGAATTTGTGAAATATTGTGAGCAACAAGGAATCAAAAGAGAATATTCAGCAACAAGAACTCCTCAACACAATGGAGTAGTTGAAAGGAAAAACAAAACTATTGAAAATATGGCTAGAGCTATGTTAAATGAGTCAAAACTTTTAGATGGGTTTTGGAATGACGCAGTTAGTACACCATTCTACATTATCACTAGGGCCCAACTTAGAGTCAATCATCATAAAACTCCTTATGAGTTGTGGAAAGGAAGACCAGCTACAGTTAAATACTTCAAAGTGTTTGGTAGTAAGTTCTTCATCAGAAGAGAAGATCAAAATTTTGGTAAGTTTGATCCTAGGTGTGATGAGGGAATCTTTCTTGGATATTCTAGCAGAAGCAAGGCCTATAGATGCTTCAACAAAAGAACTCATACAGTTGTAGAGAGCATAAATGTAATAGTTGATGAAAATACAGGGATAAGAGAACCAGTCAAGGAACTCAGTGATGAAATTTATCAAGAAGAATTCAGAGAGGTTTCAGATGAAGAAGAGGAAAGTCAACAACTGTTTCCCAAAACTCTGTCAAGATATGTTCAGAAACATCATCCTAAAGATTTGATCTTTGGTGATGCAAATAGGAGGCAAACAAGAAGAAGAGTCATTCCCTCACATGATTCTACAAATTTTTCATTATTATCTCAAATTGAGCCAAAATATTTCAGTGAAGTATGTGCAGATAAGTTTTGGGTAAAAGTAATGGATGAAAAGCTAAATCAAATAGAGAAAAGTGAAACTTGGGAATTGATTCCAAGACCTAAGGACAAGAATGTCATTGGCACAAAATGGATATTCTAAAATAAACTCAATGAGGATAGGAAGATTGTTAGAAACAAAGCTAGGTTAGTCTGCAAAGGGTATGCTCAAGTAGAAGGTGTTGATTTCGAAGAGACGTTTGCTCTTGTTGCTCGTCTTGAAGCTATCAAAATGTTTTTGGCCCTTTCAAGCTTAAAATCATTCAAGGTATATCAAATGGATGTAAAGTCAGCTTTTCTAAATAGGGTGTTGGAAGAAGAAGTCTACATAGATCAGCCAGAAGGAGTGTCTCTCTCGAAACAGTCAGACTATGTGTGTAAACTAAAAAAGGCCTTGTATGGGTTAAAGCAAGCACCTAGGGCTTGGTACTCAAGACTTGACAGGTATATTCATGAGCAAGGCTTTAGGAAAGGTGTGGAAGATAGCAATTTGTATATTAAGGATGAAAGTGATGATATGCTGATTATAGTTGTCTATGTTGATGATATTATCTTTGGGGGAAGGTATCTCCTTTGAGCAGAGGCTCATAAATTCAGATTGGGGGAAGGTATCTCCTTTGAGCAGAGGCTCATAAATTCAGATTGGGGGAAGGTATCTCCTTTGGGCCGAGGCTCATAAACATTGTAATTGGGAAGGATTCCCAAGAGAACTTTGAGATAACTTTTAGAGAAAAATTTTTGTGGACGTAGCCCAAGATTTTTGGGTGAACCACGTTAAAAATGGGTCTTCAATGTGTGATGCTCTCTGTCTTGATTAATGTTGTGTTGATGCCACTGCTGTCTAAAGTTAAAATTACTAATTATTTAAGTCTTATACTGTTCACCCCCCCCCTCTCAGTATAAGTCCATGTTTGTAATGTCCCCACCTTAGCCAACACATCGGGTGCAGTGTGACTTGCCTATCCATGCGGTTCCGTAGGCATAGTCAGCAGGTTAGGAACCATCTGGTGACTTGGAGGAGTGGATTTACTATTTTTAGTAAATTCAGTTATTGAATTTTGGCCGAACTGATAGCATAATCTTATTATATGATGTATTGGGTATCCAGTTATCTCTTCAGTTGCCTGACTTTGGGCCTCCGTGGATGCAGATGCAGGGACTTACTATTTTTAGTAAGTCAATTTTTAGTGGGTTACAGTGGAAACGGACATTACGATTGGATGGTTTGGTGAAATGGGTGTCCGTTTCTAGTATTACTTCGTGGGTCCGGCATTGGGAGTTTGATTATTTTAATGTCTGGAGATATTATTATAGTTAAATTAATATTTGTGATGTTTCTAATGTTGGACATTATGAATTTAATTAAGGAGATAAAGGGTGTATTAAAAAGAGGACTTAGGAGAATGCTTATAATATCAAATTACAAATTTAAAATACTTCTTCCTAAGTTAAGATGGACAACCCCTTAGGGGAGTTATTTGAAATTGAAATTAAGAATTAAAATGAAACAACTCCCTCACATTTGGCCGACCCAACTTGGGCAAGAATAAAAAGGGAAAAAAAAGAGTCATTGGCATTATCTTGGTATTACATTTTCAAGAGTTTCGAAGAGGTTTCCTTGCAGAGGTATTTGCAAGAGATTATTTTGCTTGTTGGTGACGAAATCCATCAGCAGGAACAGCGCCTTCGGATTTGAAAGACAATCTCAGGGTGTTATCGGGCAGGTGCACTTCAGTGGTTGCAATTGAGCATAATTGTTGAGATTAACCAGAGGTTTGTGAGCAGAGTTTAGGAAGGGTTTGAAGGAGATTGCATTGCATTCAATTCCCAGTCCTCATTCCTTCCAGCCGTACAGCTGAAGCTATATTTCCAACTTGTTTGAGCCTTTTCAGGTAGGGTTTTGTGAAGGGAATCACCATTATTCACATTCCAGCTCCAGTTGCAGTGAGTACAAGGAGATTCAAGGGAGATTTCACCAGATTTAAGCTTGCATTGGTCAGCCGTACCACTTTCCAGTTGAGCCGTACAATTGCTGAGGGAGGCGTGGTTGATTGGGATGAAATCGCCCCTCTTTGGGCAGAATTTCGAGTGCTTCCTAGTTGTCATTCATTGTAAACATGTTTGCAATCTCTTTTGAGTTGGAGAAACAATGAACTAAGTACATATAATGAATTCATGGAGGTTTTCCTATTGCTCGATGACAATTTCCGGATTTACATCAGACTTGCATTTTATCGGGTACTCTTTTTTTTTTTTTTTTTTTTTGTTTTGAGGTTGTTATAAGTATTATCTTGTGCCAAAATTGTATTGCATTTGAAAGAGTAGTTTGTGAGTTATACTCATTTTTTTTTGGTTAATTTAAAAAAAAAAAAAAAAAAAAAAAAAAAAAATAATCAAGGGCAGATTCTTGGTGTTCATTTTTTGGGGTTAGACACTACAGTGGTATCAGAGCACAGCTCTTCTTGCCAACCTGTTGGGTTGAATGAGTGGACACCACTACTACACCAGAAGGAACAGGGGTCTTGCTGAACAGGGAAATCCCCAGCCCGAGAGTGAGGAAGAGATGGGTGAGGAAAGAGGTAACAGGCAGCCCATTGACCCAGACAGGGAAATGTTTCAGATGTTTATGCAAGGACAACAACAAATACAGCAGACCATGGCTCAACTCCTTGGGATTATGACACAACAGATGAACTTAAACCAGCAAAACAATAACGGAAATGGGAACAACCAGGAAAATGGAAATGGTGATGGCTCCGTGAACAACGTAAGAGGGGTTAACCAGGCACAGAGGGACAGAACACAGAGTAACAGGCCCTTGATGCCCACATTCATTCCCAGAGCAGCGCCACAGGAGGATCCGAAACCCACAGTACAGGAGATGCAGGCGGCATTTACTGATGAATGGAACCAAGCTAGTGAGGAGTTTCGTGCCGGTATGTCTTTCAGGGACTACATTGATATGAGAATGAGACAACAATCCATGTGGAGAGGCAGGAGAAACAATGACAGGGGGCAGGATCTACAGAGGAAAGTGGGAAAACTTACCATTCCCAACTTTGATGGTTCAGGGAAAACAACAGCACGTGCATGGGTCCAGAAAATGGACACCTATCTTCAGTTGAACAGAATGGCAGAGGATGAAGCCATCAAATATGCTGCTTTACATTTGGATGGGATTGCACACGAATGGTGGCACCACGGATTGGTGACCCTTGGACATGATCAAATCACAACATATGCTGAGTTCACTAACAGGTTGATTGATCATTTTGATAAGAGGGATGCTGAGCTAGACTTCAAAGATTTGGCACAACTTAGACAGTCCGGTTCAGTTGACAGTTACATTGCAGATTTCCAGAAGATTTCCGTTCATGTGACTGATGTTTCAGAAAGGAGATTGATAGTTCTTTTTGTTGATGGGTTGGCAGATCCATTGAGAGGGCTAGTTAAAGCTTTTGATCCCCCTTCACTACACGAGGCTATCAAGAAAGCTCGTGACATGGAGACTACTGCCTCAAGGGGCAAGTTTCAGCACAAAGGAGGGGATTATAAGAAATTTAAGGATAAGAAACCTTTTTTCAAAGGAGGGGATCAGCAAAGAGAAAATTTTAAGAGGGAGAACAACAATAGTACAAACGAATTGAGAAAGAAAAACCTTTGTTTCAGGTGCAAGGAACCATGGAACCCCACTCACAAATGTGGTGAGAAGGCAAAAATGAAGCAAATGGAACACTATTCTAGTGGGGATTCAGATTATGAGGACGCTGATCAGCTAAGAGCAAGTGATAGCAGCAGCTCTGAAAATGAGGAAGAGATTCATATAGAACTAGAAAATGAAGGACCAGCAGCCCAACTATACAGTTTTCAGAGAGTAGCATCTTTTAAGGTGCGGGGTGTTCTTAATGGACAACGCATAACAACTCTCATAGATACAGGGGCTACACATAATTTTATTGATGAGAGTCTTGCAGTGAAGAGAGGACTTCCTTTTGAAACTTTCGATGGTTTTCGAGTGATGGTAGCCAGTGGGACTACAATCAGTTGCACAAAGAGGATTCCTAGATTACGGATGAGGTTGGGAGAGTATGAGCTGCAGGATGACTTCTACTGTGTGAACATCGGTGATACTGATGTTGTTCTAGGGATGCATTGGATGAGCTCTTTGGGGGAGTTCAGTATGAACCTAAAAAGTTTGGAGATGAAGTTCGAAGTAGGGGGCAAGAAGATTGTACTCAGAGGAGTTTCTGATGGCAGCCTCAGAACAGTTTCCTTCAGGAGGATGGAGAGATTTTTCAGGCATGATCAAATAGAATGGGCCGCGGAATGTATGTTATTGCCTACTACAAATGAGCAGCAAGGGAAAGAACACCATCCTGACATTCGTATTCTTTTGGACAAACACCATAAGGTGTTTGAAGATATACCTCCTGGTATACCACCCGACAGAGGGGCCGAGCACATTATAGAGCTAGAGGAGGGGACCAAACCGGTCATCACTACACCATATAGGCACCCCAAGAGATTGAAAGATGAGATCGAGAAAACCATAAAGGAGCTCTTGGCGATGGGTCACATAAGACCAAGCAAAAGTCCTTTTGCATCTTCAGTGGTCTTGGTAAAGAAGAAAGATGGGACCATGAGGATGTGTGTTGATTACAGGGCCCTAAACAAGAAAACTATAAAGAATAAATACCCAATTCCCAGGATCGACGAGTTGATCGATGAGCTGCATGGAGCACGATTTTTCACGAAGATTGATCTTCGTTCTGGATACCATCAGATCAGGATGAGGAAAAGTGATGTGGAGAAGACGACATTTCGATGCCATTATGGTCACTTCGAGTATTTAGTGATGCCTTTTGGGCTATCTAATGCTCCTGCCACTTTTCAGTCTCTTATGAACAGGGTGTTTAGAAGTCAACTACGTAGATATGTCCTTGTGTT
The DNA here is from genome assembly GCA_028583015.1 of Wollemia nobilis. NCBI lineage: Eukaryota > Viridiplantae > Streptophyta > Pinopsida > Araucariales > Araucariaceae > Wollemia > Wollemia nobilis. Next base: position 1,074,669 of record JAQPPZ010000371.1, on the reverse strand, counting down.
CTTTGATGATATTTTGATTTACAGCAGGACTTGGGAGAAGCACCTACAACACATTGATGAGATTCTGGGAATCCTTGAGCGTGAGTCATTATACGCAAAGGAAACCAAATGCGACTTTGGCATGACAGAGTTGACATATTTGGGACATATAATCAGCGCAGGAGAGGTTCGCATGGATCCGAAAAAGGTTAAGGCAATCATGGAGTGGCCTACCCCCACAAACCTATCTCAGCTTAAGGGATTTTTTGGTCTATGTGGGTTTTACCGCAGGTTTGTTAAGGGTTTTTCGCAAGTAGCAGCACCGCTTACAGACCTAACGAAGAAAGGGGCGTTTGTCTGGTCAGATGCAGCACAGGGGTGTTTTGACAGGTTTAAACAGTTGGTATGTTCTAGTCCTATTTTGGCCATTCCAGATTTTAGTAGACCATTTGAGCTCGAATGTGATGCTTCAGGAGAAGGCATTGGGGCAGTTTTGATGCAGGATAAACACCCCATAGTTTTTGAGAGTAGAAAATTGAGGGGGGCAGAGAGAACTTATCCCATTTATGACAAGGAGATGCTAGCTATCATGCATGCCCTTGTTAAATTTCGTCAGTACTTGGCAGGAAGCAAATTCATTGTAAAAACAGATCACAACAGCTTGAAGTATTTTATGAACCAGAAAGATCTTAATGAAAGACAACAAAAATGGGTGAGCAAACTTCAAGCGTTTGACTTTGATATAGTGTATGTGAAAGGGAAGAAAAATATAGTAGCTGACGCTCTGTCTAGAAGACCACATCTGTGTTCAGTGGGTATTATTTCTGAGGATTGGAAAGAGTTGATTCAGGCAGATTATGCCAAGGATGAGTGGGCAACTAATATCATTGGGGGATCTATACAGGATGACAGGTACACAGTTGTAAATGGGCTGATTATGTACAAAAATAGGGTCTATCTGGTACCTAATTCTCAGTTTAGGGGAACAGTGTTGCGAGCTCTACATGACTCACCGTTAGTAGGGCACCCGGGGTTTTTTAAAACTTACAGACAGGTGAGGGAGCGATTCACATGGAAAGGACTCAAAGATGATGTTCTCAAACATGTAAAGGAATGTGGGGTATGCCAGCAGAATAAGGATGAACACACTAGCCCGGCAGGACTCCTACAACCATTGCCCATTCCAGACAGGAAATGGGAAAGCATATCTATGGACTTCATAACTGGTTTACCTACAGTCCAGGGGAGAGATTGCATTTATGTGGTGGTAGATAGGTTGACTAAGTTTGCACATTTCTATGCCATTGCATCTACTTACTCAGCAGTTCAGGTGGCCGAATTGTTTTTTCGAGAGGTGTTCAGGTTACATGGCTTGCCAAAATTCATTGTCAGTGACAGGGATAGTCGCTTCATGAGCCATTTCTGGCAAGAATTGTTCAGACTAAGCGGGACTCAACTTACTCTGAGCACTAGCTATCACCCACAGACTGACGGACAGACAGAAATTGTCAACAAGTGGGTCGAGGGCTACTTGCGTAACTACATTTCTGCGCAACAGAGGGCTTGGATCAAGTGGTTGCATTTGTGCGAATACTGTTACAACACCACTCACCACATGTCTATCAGGATGACCCCCTTTATGGCTTTGTATGGGTATGATGCAACCGCGTTTATCGATTTACTTATTCAGGATTGCAGGGTACCCAAAGCACAGGAGATGCTACAGGATAGCCAGGATATTTTGAGGACTCTGAAGGATAACATACAACAAGCACAAAACCAACAGAAACAGTATGCTGATAAGCATAGAACAGAGCGCAGTTTTGCAGTTGGTGATTTGGTATACTTACGTTTGCAGCCTTATAGGCAGTCCACTCTCAAGAAGAGTGGGAAGGAGAAGCTGAAGCCTCGTTTTTATGGGCCTTTCAGGATCACCAAGAAGATAGGAGAGGTAGCTTATGAACTTGAGTTGCCTGCAAACAGCAGAGTACACAATGTGTTTCATGTGTCTCGCCTCAAGAAGGCGATTGGACAGAATGTTACTCCTTCTGTTGAGCTTCCTCCACTTGATGATGAGGGGCGGCTTATTTTGACTCCCGAAGCTATTCTGGATACCAGGGAGAGAAGACTGAGGAGCAGGATTATTACAGAATATCTAGTTAAGTGGCAAGGGTTGCCCGTGGAGGATGCAACTTGGGAAGATGAGCACATTTTACAGCATCCAACACTCCAATTGCTTGAGGACAAGCAATTTTGGGGAGGGAGGACTGTAATGTCCCCACCTTAGCCAACACATCGGGTGCAGTGTGACTTGCCTATCCATGCGGTTCCGTAGGCATAGTCAGCAGGTTAGGAACCATCTGGTGACTTGGAGGAGTGGATTTACTATTTTTAGTAAATTCAGTTATTGAATTCTGGCCGAACTGATAGCAGAATCTTATTATATGATGTATTGGGTATCCAGTTATCTCTTCAGTTGCCTGACTTTGGGCCTCCGTGGATGCAGATGCAGGGACTTACTATTTTTAGTAAGTCAATTTTTAGTGGGTTACAATGGAAACGGACATTACGATTGGATGGTTTGGTGAAATGGGTGTCCGTTTCTAGTATTACTTCGTGGGTCCGGCATTGGGAGTTTGATTATTTTAATGTCTGGAGATATTATTATAGTTAAATTAATATTTGTGATGTTTCTAATGTTGGACATTATGAATTTAATTAAGGAGATAAAGGGTGTATTAAAAAGAGGACTTAGGAGAATGCTTATAATATCAAATTACAAATTTAAAATACTTCTTCCTAAGTTAAGATGGACAACCCCTTAGGGGAGTTATTTGAAATTGAAATTAAGAATTAAAATGAAACAACTCCCTCACATTTGGCCGACCCAACTTGGGCAAGAATAAAAAGGGAAAAAAAAGAGTCATTGGCATTATCTTGGTATTACATTTTCAAGAGTTTCGAAGAGGTTTCCTTGCAGAGGTATTTGCAAGAGATTATTTTGCTTGTTGGTGACGAAATCCATCAGCAGGAACAACGCCTTCGGATTTGAAAGACAATCTCAGGGTGTTATCGGGCAGGTGCACTTCAGTGGTTGCAATTGAGCATAATTGTTGAGATTAACCAGAGGTTTGTGAGCAGATTTTAGGAAGGGTTTGAAGGAGATTGCATTGCATTCAATTCCCAGTCCTCATTCCTTCCAGCCGTACAGCTGAAGCTATATTTCCAACTTGTTTGAGCCTTTTCAGGTAGGGTTTTGTGAAGGGAATCACCATTATTCACATTCCAGCTCCAGTTGCAGTGAGTACAAGGAGATTCAAGGGAGATTTCACCAGATTTAAGCTTGCATTGGTCAGCCGTACCACTTTCTAGTTGAGCCGTACAATTGCTGAGGGAGGCGTGGTTGATTGGGATGAAATCGCCCCTCTTTGGGCAGAATTTCGAGTGCTTCCTAGTTGTCATTCATTGTAAACATGTTTGCAATCTCTTTTGAGTTGGAGAAACAATGAACTAAGTACATATAATGAATTCATGGAGGTTTTCCTATTGCTGATGACAATTTCTAGATTTACATCAGACTTGCATTTTATCAAACACTACAATGTTCTTCAATTGGTATCAGAGCAGGTCTCTCTAGAAAGAGCCTAACAACTTGGAGAAGGATATATTAGAGGAACATATAGATTTAGAAAGATATGAAGAGGTTGAGTTCGATCTCAAAGGTGAATTCTTCTTGGCTTTGAGAAAGCTTGAGAAATTCAGGGAAGAGAATTATGTTCTCAAGCATCAATGTCAGGAAGAAGAGATAGCAAGATCATAATTGTCTCAAAGTGTTATAGACTTCAAAATTCTAGCTGAAGAAGGGAGGAAGATTGAACAGGTTCTGACAGAGGTTCTAAAAGGAAATGAATCTAATTGTGAGAAACTAGAAGAAGACGTTATGTCTTTTAGAGTGAAGTTGGAACAATTGGCTCTTAGACAGAATACTCCATGTGAAAAGCAAAAGAAGGATGGTATCACCATTCAAGAAATAGGGTCTTCGAGCAAGATCAATCTTCATCCTAAAGAGCAGTGGATTCTAGTTGGTCATAAGAAGGACAGTCATCCAAAGCATCCAAACAGGTTACATAATACTTTCCATGGCTATTGCTTTTCTTGGAAGAAATTTGGTCACAAAGCTATGTATTGCAATAAGTCTTTGAATAACCAGAATAAGGAAAATGTTAATTCTTCTGAACCTCTCATGAATAAAGATGTCATGTGTTAAAAGTGCAATAATTTTGGGCATATAGCGAGGATGTGCAGTTTGGATAGATCTAGCCTTGAGTTTACTAAAAAGAAAAATGAGATCAAGTCTAAGTCAATGATAGCTCATACTGCTTTTCATTCTCTAGACAAAGTAGATAAATGGTATCTTGATAGTGGTTGTTCAAAACATATGACCGGTGAAAAGGAAAAGTTTTTGATCTTAAAAGAAACAAACAGAGGAACAGTTAGTTTTGGAGATAACAGGTCGGCTAAAATCTATGGTAAGGGGACTCTTAGTTTGGATGGGAAATCCAAAACAGAAAATGTGCTTTATGTAGAAGGCCTAAGACATAATCTTCTAAGTGTGAGTCAACTTTGTGATCAAGGACACATAGTATCTTTCTTTTCAAATAGATGTGAGATAAGTAAAGAGAAAAATGGAAAACTTATTTCTAGTGCTACAAGGACTCCAAACAATCTTTACATGCTAAGTGAGATAAAAAGGGAAAAGTGTTTTCTAACTCAAGAAGATGAGAGTTGGTTATGGCATAAAAGATTGGGGCATTTAAGCTTTGATAATCTTGTCAATATTAGTAACAAGGAAGCGATTAGAGACTTGCCCAAAATAAAAAGGCCCCATAACATCATTTGTGGTCCTTGTCAACATGGAAAACAGACCAGAACCAGTTTCAAATCAAAAGCGTATACTTCTTCAAAACCATTGGATCTTATTCATACTGATTTATGTGGCCCTACCAAAAATCAGAGCATTCAGGGAGAAAGCTACTTCATGTTGTTTATAGATGATTATTCTAGAATGACTTGGGTTACTTTTCTCAAAGAAAAATTTGAAGCTTTTTGAAAAATTTAAAGCTTTCAAAGAAATGGTTGAAAATGAGACTAACAAGAGAATCGAATGCTTAAGATCATATAGAGGAGGAGAGTTCACTTCAAATGAATTTATGGAATACTGTGAGCAACAAGGAATCAGAAGAGAATATTCAGCATCAAGAACTCCTCAAAAAATGGAGTAGTTGAAAGGAAAAACAGAACTATTTAAACTATGGCTAGAGCTATGTTAAATGAGTCAAAACTTTCAGATGGGTTTTGGAATGACGCAGTCAGTACAATAGTCTACATTATCATTAGGGCCCAAATTAGAGTCAATCATCATAAAACTCCTTATGAGTTGTGGAAAGGAATACCAGCTATAGTTAAATACTTCAAAGTGTTTGGGAGTAAGTGCTTCATCAGAAGAGAAGATCAGAATTTTGGTAAGTTTGATCCTAGGTGTGATGAGAGAATCTTTCTTGGATATTCTAGTAGAAGCAAGGCCTACAGATTCTTAAACAAAAGAACTCATACAGTTATAGAGAGCATAAATGTAACAGTTGATGAAAAGAGAGGGATGAGAGAACCAGTCAAGGAACTCAGTGATGAAATTTATCAAGAAGAATTCAGAGAGGTTTCGAGATGAAGAAGAGGAAAGTCAACAACTGCTTCCCAAAACTCTGGCAAGATATGTTCAGAAAAATCATCCCAAAGATTTGATCATTGGTGATCCAAATAGGAGGCAAACAAGAAGAAGAGTCATTCCCTCACATGATTCTACAAATGTTTCATTATTATCTCAAATTGAGCCAAAATATTTTACTGAAGCATGTGTAGATAAGTTTTGGGTAAATGTAATGGATGAAGAGCTAAATCAAATAGAGAAAAGTGAAACTTGGAAATTGGTTCCAAGACCTAAGGACAATGTCATTGGCACAAAATGGATATTCTAAAATAAACTCAATGAGGATGGGAATATTGTCAAAAACAAATCTAGGTTAGTCTGCAAAGGGTATGCTCAAGTAGAAGGTGTTGATTTCGAAGAAACGTTTGCTCCTATTGCTCGTCTTGAAGCTATCAGAATGTTTTTGGCCCTTTCAAGGTTCAAATCATTCAAGGTATATCAAATGGATGTAAAGTCAGCTTTTCTAAATGGGGTGTTGGAAGAAGTCTAGATAGATCAGCCAGAAGGATTGTCTCTCTCAGAACAGTCAGACTATGTGTGTAAACTAAAAAAGGCCTTGTATGGGTTAAAGCAAGCACCTAGGGCTTGGTACTCAAGACTTGACAGGTATATTCATGAGCAAGGCTTCAGGAAAGGTGTGGCAAATAGCAATTTGTATATTAAGGATGAAAGTGATGATATGATGATTATAGTTGTCTATGTTGATGATATTATCTTTGGGGGAAGGTATCTCCTTTGAGCAGAGGCTCATAAATTCAGATTGGGGGAAGGTATCTCCTTTGGGCCGAGGCTCATAAACATTGTAATTGGGAAGGATTCCCAAGAGAAATTTGAGATAACTTTTAGAGAAAAAGTTTTGTGGACGTAGCCCAAGCTTTTTGGGTGAACCACGTTAAAAATGGGTCTTCAATGTGTGATGCTCTCTGTCTTGATTAATGTTGTGTTGATGCCACTGCTGTCTAAAGTTAAAATTACTAATTATTTAAGTCTTATTCTGTTCACCCCCCTCTCAGTATAAGTCCATGTTATTCAATTGGTATCAGAGCAGGTCTCTCCAGAAAGAGCCTATCATCTTGGAGAAGGATCTATCAGAGGAACATATAGATTCAGAAAGAGATGAAGATATTGAGTTCGATCTCAAAGGTGAATTCTTCTTGGCTTTGAGAAATCTTGAGAAATTCAGGGAAGAGAATTCTGTTCTCAAGCATCAATGTCAAGAATAAGAGATAGCAAGATCAAAATTGTCTCAAAGTGTTATAAACTTCAAAATTCTAGTTGAAGAAGGGAGGATGATTGAACAGGTTCTGACAGAGGTTCTAAAAGAAAAGGAAGCTAATTGCGAGAAACTAGAAGAAGAGGTTATGTCTCTTAGAGTGAAGTTGGAACAATTGGCTCTTAGACATAATACTCCATGTGAAAAGAAAAAGAAGGATGGTATCACCATTCAAGAAACAGGGTCTTCGAGCAAGATCAATCTTCATCCTAAAGAGCAGTGGATTCCAATTGGTCATAAGAAGGACAGTCATCCAAAGCATCAAAACAGGTTACATAATACTTTCCATGGCTAATGCTTTTCTTGGAAGAAATTTGGTCACAAAGCTATGTATTGCAATAAGTCTTTAAATAGCCAGAATAAGGAAAATGTTAATTCTTTTGCACCTCTCATGAATAAAGATTTCATGTGTTACAAGTGCAATAATTTTGGGCATATAGCAAGGATGTGCAGTTTGGATAGATCTAGCCTTGAGTTTACTAAAAAGAAAAATGAGATCAAGTCTAAGTCAATGATAGCTCAAACTGCTTTTCATGCTCTAGACAAAGTAGATAAATGGTATCTTGATAGTGGTTGTTCAAAACATATGACTGGTGAAAAGGAAAAGTTTTTGATCTTAAAAGAAACAAAAAGAGGAACAGTTAGTTTTGGAGATAACAGGTCAGCTAAAATCTGTGGTAAGGGGACTCTTAGTTTGGATGGAAAATCCAAAACAAAAAATGTGCTTTATGTAGAAGGCCTAAGACATAATCTTCTAAGTGTGAGTCAACTTTGTGATCAAGGACACATAGTATCTTTCTTTTCAAATAGATGTGAGAGAAGTAAAGAGAAAAATGGAAAACTCATTGCTAGTGCTACAAGGACTCCAAACAATCTTTACATGCTAAATGAGATAAAAAGGGAAAAGTGTTTTCTAACTCAAGAAGATGAGAGTTGGTTATGAAATAAAATATTGGGGCATTTAAGCTTTGATAATCTTGTCAATATTAGTAACAAGGAAGCAGTTAGAGACTTGCCCAAAATAAAAAGGCCCCATAACATCATTTGTGGTCCTTATCAACATGGAAAACAGACCAGAACCAGTTTCAAATCAAAAGGGTATACTTCTTCAAAACCATTGGATCTTATTCATACTGATTTATGTGGCAGTACCAGAAATCAGAGAATTCAGGGAGAAAGCTACTTCATGTTGTTTATAGATGATTATTCTAGAATGACTTGGGTTACTTTTCTCAAAGAAAAATTTGAAGCTTTTGAAAAATTTAAAGCTTTCAAATTTGCACTATGAAGGCACTATGAGCTTCGGACAACAAATTTGATCCTCGCATTTTGTTGTAGGAGGTGTCCCAATCATCTAAGAATTAATTCCTTATAATAAAATAAAATTTAAGAAAATTTATCAAAATCTCGTAGATGAAATTCACTAGTTGGTTCATCAAACTAGTGGATCAAATATTGAATCCTAGTCTTCATGAGTTTTTCCTTGTAACTTTGTGGAAAGACTCTAGCCATATTCAATCTCAATATTCCTTAAACTAATATTTATTTTAGTCCTTACTTGTGGCTCTCCCTAATTATACCACATAGACTCTTTTGATAATGACTGGTCCAATGGTGCGTTAGGTTGACAAGAAAGCGGAATCAATGATAATGGTGGTTTTCCTAATGATCTACCATGGCTCTGATACCACTGTTAGCTTTTGAGGAAACGTGTAATGGAAGATAGCAATCACAATATGTATAGTAAAATGGCAAAGTAGATTTGAGAGATTATTGAAAATATACTATAAATAGAAATGATAGAAATGTTTACAAAGAAACTATGGATGAAATGAGCACTCCATGAATAAAGCTACTACTCAATAATGTGCTTTGAGCATATCATATTCCATCACATTATATCACACTCTGCTACATCACACCACACTATTCTACATTACTTTCTACTACTATATATTGCTCTATGTTTATGGCCTTTTATATAGGAAATAGGTTCCTTGGCCAACACTCTACCAAGTTGTGCAAGGGACAACTTGCACATATATAGGTTGCATATTGACACTTGTACATTTATTACATTGCATGAAGAAACTGGATCAATTCCCCCTAAAGTAATCTAATATCCTAAGTATGTACCAAGAAAGGTACATTTACATGATCCAAATAATGTCATATAATCTAATTTCTAACACCTCTCTATTTTAGACAAGTCTCTTAGGCCTTCCAACCTCTTTTTCCTCCTCTTCTCTTCTCTTATTTTATTTTATTTTTATCAACCTCTCTCTTTTCTAACCACTCTTTCTCTTTTTCTTCTTTTTACATACCACTCTTTCTCTTGTTGATTCTCTTCCTCTTATTGCATGAAAGGTTTTTATATGTGATAATGAGAGTTACATATGGTTAGCAGTTATCTTACCTATAACTGTTTGGATGATCTTGCATTAATTCATGCTCACATTTTCTATCCATGATGAATAATGGAATTCTCTTGGAAACTCCAACTACCAAATAACAACACCCATCAACTTTGATGGCCTTACAATAGTTAGAGCCAAGAGAACCAACAATTCATTTAAATTTTTATAGGATTAAATTAAGGTTCTAATTTAATGGGGAAGAATTATATGCCATTCAAATTTAAAATAAAATATTCAAAATTAGCTTCAAAGCTCAAATTTAATGAAGATAAATTGTACACCATACTTTAAACAAATTGAGTTTAGTTAAATAAATATTTATTAAATAAATAATATAAAATCTTCTTATATAACCTATCATATATAGACTTTATAAATGGCCTATGAAATATTGTGATCCTAAAGCCCATGCCAGAGTCGACAAAGGGGTCTAATTCCAAAAACAAAAAAAGTTTATTCCAAAAAAACTATTTACGTGTCAAACAGGGTGAATACATAGACAAGGGTACATACTCAAAAAAATCGTACACTTCAACATCGTATTCATTCACTCTGTTGGTCACAATCACTAATAGTTTGTAAGACATTTTGTGGTTTCCTCAACAATGTATGTAGCCATGTGTTTGTTGAAGAATGTGGGATCCATTGCAGGAAATTCAAAGGATGTCTATGTGATAGGGTTGTAGCCATAGAATCTCCACTTTAAGGAAAAATGAGTAGAAGAGCTTTTGCATAATAAGAACATATCGAGGCCTAGATATGATCCTTTGTAAGTGGAAAAAGGGAATGAATGTAAGAAGGATGAAAGCGAGAAGGAGGAAAGCAAGAAGTTCAGCCATGTTCTGGAGGAGAAGACTCGCATCACGCAGTGACTATTCCCATAGTGAACCAACCATTGTTTGGATTTGCATTTTTGTTGTTAAATCCAAAGAATTAAGAAACCATCAGATGACAACAAAAAACTTCCACTCTTTGTAAACACAACAAAAATGCGCTATAGAACTCAATGGAAAATATGCAAGTATGGTGTTGAGTATGTAGTAGGGCAAAATGGAAATTTTATAAAATCAAGTAAAAATAATAAGAGAGACCTCTTTTCAGGACATATGGTTTCATATACATAATGAAAAACACCATCAGATCCCAAGATTATGGTCTTATATTATTTTCATAATAACACTCTGCAAAGAAGCCAACATAGGTCTATATAATCATTTGATCTAAAATAAAAAGAGAATTATTGATCAGATATAGAGAATTGGCGTCTTTAGACATTCTTAGTTCACATTCATAAAATAACATACAAATTTTTCATTCAAATAAATTAAAGTATTGTTGAGTGGTATTTTCACCCAATTGTGAAAGTACACTCTTCCTTAGGATTTCGGTTCCAAATCCCCTCTTGAAAATAAGTTAAACAAACAACTTCCCCAAGGTCTCCGCTATATTTAGCATTTGCATATGTGTATTAGTAATGTTAAATAAATATATTCAATTTAATGCTTGGAACACCTTAGTGATTGCAAGCAACTATAAACAAGGGGCAATGTTGGTTTATTTTACCATGAAACTTTAGTGATTGTTCATTGAACCAAAATAAAGCAAATGTGATTTAGCCCTCATATGACCATGATGTAGTGCCTTAATTCCTTTTATCTTGAGAGTTTTTTAAGCGAAAAACCCCTTGTGGAGCCGCCTTGGTCTGAGAGACTACGAACAGGGGGGTACTACACCGTCAAAGTCACCCGAGGATCGCACCCGACCCCTGCCCACACCAAAATTATCAATTGGATTTTAGATACCCAATTCATCTTTTTGGTAGGGTGGAGATTTGAACCTGAGACCTCCCTTGGAGGATTGCCCTCTCCTCTCCAACTCACATACAACACCTAGGTTTTATCTTGAGAGTTTTAAGGTATATTTTATATTCTTTATTAAGTCCAAATATGGCTTATTATCATGAAGATAAATATAGCTTTCAATATGATCAATAAACTATCCCTCTTTGGTGAAATGGATTATCACAAAGAGGCAATAATTTATGGCCTTGGATAAAGGACTTTAAATGTCACTTTAAATTATCCCTCTTAAATGAAATCAAATTTTCATCAAGAAGAACAATTAAGTGCTTTGAAGAAAATACCTTCAATGTAATACTCAAATTACCCCTCTTTCGTAAAATTAGAATTTTTATGAAGAGAGTAATTTTAGGCTCAAAATGGAAATTTGTAAAAATGCCATAAAACATAACTCCTTCAATGAAATTGAAATTTTCATGAAGGGAATGTCAGCATAGGCTCATGAGTGCAAAACAAAACAGAAAAAATGAAATTCGGCCCAAAAATGGAAACTTTCTATTTTCGGATTTTTTAAAATCTGTAATAAAACAACAACTTCGGTGAATTTTTAAAAATACTAAAAAAATCTGAAAATGAAATTTCAAAATGTGTATTGGAAGTCTGAAGTATAACCTACGCAATGGTGAAATTATTTTTGGATTTTATCATTTTTTAAATGTTTATTTTAATGCCTGAAAATTACAAAAAAGAAGTTAAAATTTCTGAAAAATAAAATGCAAAAAAATGAAAATGAAATGCAAAAAATGGAACACAAGATACATTCAGTTTGATGCTATCCTATTTCGTCAAAACTGAATATGTGAGGTTTTCATGCATGCAACCTAACCTATTGGACTTGCAAAACAAGAACAATCCGGATAAGCTAAGTGATGGTTCCTAGGGTTTTAAATGAGATTTTTCAGATTTAAACATTAGCATGAAGCAACCAAGAAACTTGCATAAAATCCACTTACAAGCCTAAAATCTGAAAATGGGAAAAAAAATAGACATTTAATCTTGCATGCAGAAAATGACTCCTCCTTTCTTGCCCATAAAATGCAACTTCTGAAAATTTCTGCATTAGAAATGTTCATTTACAATAGCAGAATTTTTTGTTTTCCCAAACCAGTCCATGTGGAAGGAAAATATACACGAAAAAACCCAGTTCCAAGGCCTTGCCTTCATTCCTGCAATCTTCTCTGAAAAGTTTCCAACCGTATGTGGCCTCCTCCAAAAAAAAAAAACCCTCTCCTCATCTTTGAAATGCATCTTTAAAATTTTGGAAAACCCTTCAGTTCCTCTTCACACTCTATTTGTTTCGCTTTGGTTTGTTTTCATTCTCAACTTTTTGTTTCCTTCCATCCACTTCATTTGACCTGAGCGTTTTATTTTCTTTGTTCTCTTCATTCGCATGGCCGCAGCGTAATCATATTCATAACGACTCCTTCATCAAGTGGTGATAACGTCTTTTCCATGATTGAATCCCTTCAACATGGAATATTAGCAATATTTTGATTTAAACATTATACATTTATATAAGTTTATGTTGCTTTGTATTTTAGTACCTCCTTTCAAATCTACAACACCTTCTTCCCATGTGGGGCTTTTCTTCGCAAAGCTTTGGCATGCATATGTTCCAACATTGGGAGTCACGTAAATGCCTTTACCCCTTTTCCCATGGGATTACTTGAATTGAGGAGAACCATTTTCAATATTTCACCCTTATTGTCGTAGCTTAATGCAACATCAAGATATTAAAAGCTGAAATGATTTTAGCCATGCTCTTTTTAATACTTTCTTCAAATCTGTCAGTGAAAGGTATTCCACCTGCGTGTATAAGGTTAAGGTCTTCCATGGCTATGTCGTGTATACTGTCTATACCTCCTATGAAACCTAAAAATTGAAAGCCACATCATAAAACTACCTGTGCGTGTAGCCAATTTCATCTATTTCATCATTAGGTTAAGTAAGTTCTCAGTGTGGGCTTCATAGATTCTTCCATTCGTAAGCCACCGATGATCATCCAACCTTGTTGATCCTTTGTCTATAACTCTACATAGCCTTTCTTACTACCGTGATGACCCCAACCTTCAACCAAAATTCCCTCATCAAAGAATTTTGAGATCTATCACCGAAGTGTTCCCCCTATGCATTTGGATAGAACCTGCTAGTGAGCTATTTGCCTCAACATCGTAGAAACATCCATGATCGACAGTAATGTCCATTGCTCGGTTTGAAACACCATTGGTGATTCCACGCTCCTTGATGTAGAAACTATGGTGAAAGTCATATTCGCTATATTATCTGGTTCCCATACATTCATCGCTTGCCTGTCAATGTATGCATCCATTTTGCTAGGCATCGAGCGCTATGTCCTAAACAAGACATTACCCGTAATGCACAACCACTATAGCATGTATTTTAATAACTAGATGTGTATCTCTTAGTTGATATAGGACCATCCAATCATGCTATGCTCTACCGATAGTATGATCCCTATGTTCGATAACCTGATTGATCCCTATATTTGTTGATAGCACTGTTTGAATTCATGCTACCCCGAGTAACCTATCCTCCAAGTATCACTATGTAAAATGACCTTCGATACCTTGCATTACATAGACAATACTCCTCCCGATTCATCTACATTCAAATTATTGATCCCTGTCTTTGTCGTCATCCTTTCCAAATTCAAATCCATCTTATGTCTTTGGTAGTGCACATTTGGAGGTCTCTATTTTCGAGGTAGGGAAGGGGTCCACCGTGGCTAGTCCCAATTATTACCTTCAACGATAGATCCATGTTCGCAAGGTCCATATCCAAAGCCACGTTGACCTCCTCCACGTGATCCATGTTAGCACCATATGTGATGCAGGAGCATCCAGTGACATCTGATGCAGGAGCATCCAATGGAAGCAGAGCCATTTTCAAAAATTTGGCTAAGGAATATGTCGCGAAATCATGACCGAAGAAGAAAGAGAAGGTAAGGAGAAAAATATGTCGTGATATAGTGACAGAAAAAGTGTCGCAATATCGTGACACAAAGTGGAGAGAGAAGACAGCGGAGGAAAACTGTCATGAAATCACGGCTGAAATCATGGCCGAAATGAGGAGAGAGAAGGAGCGGACGAAGATGTCACGATATCGCGACATGTCACGTTATCGTGACCCGCAGATGAAAGAAGGAAGCAAAGAGGAGAAGATGTCACGATTTCACGACATGTCGTAGTTTCGTGACCCATAGAGGAGAGAGAAGGCATAGAGGAGAAGATGTCATGATTTCGCGACATGTCATAGTTTTGCGACCCATAGAGGAGAGAGAAGGTGCAGAGGAGAAGATTTCATGATTTCATGACATGTCATAGTTTCGTGACCCACAGAGGAGAGAGAGATGGTGTAGAGGAGAAGATGTCACGATTTCATGACATGTCGTAGTTTCACAACCCGTAGAGGAGAGAGAAGGTGCAGAGAAAAAATGTCACGATTCCACGACATGTCATAGTTTCACAACCCACAGAGGAGAGAGAAGGCACGAAAGAAAAATGTCACGATTTCGTGACATGTCGTAGTTTCGCGACCCACAGAGGAGAGAGAAGGCACAGAGGAAAAATCTCACGATTTCATGACATGTCACAGTTTTGCGACCCATAGAGGAGAGAGAAGACACGGAGGAAAAATGTCACGATTTTGCGACATGTCGCAGTTTCATGACCCACATAGGAGAGAGAAGGTGCAGAGGAGAAATGTCATGATTTTGCGACATGTCGCAGTTTCATGACCCACATAGGAGAGAAAAGGTGCAGAGGAGAAATGTCATGATTTTGCGACATGTCGCATTTTTGCGACCAGAAGGCAAAGAGGGAGCCCAAGGAGAAAAATGTCACAATTTTGTGACATGTCGCATTTTTGAGACCAGCAGGCGAGATAAGGAGTCGGAGGAGAAAGATGTCGTGATTTCGTGACATGTCGCATTTTTGCAACCTGAAGAGGAGAGAGAGAGCAAGGAAGCAAAAATGTCACGATATCACGACCAAAAGAGAAAAGGATGAGCAAAGGGAGAAGATGTCGCAATATTACAACATGCTACATTTTTCGAAGGCCGTTACAGAACGAGGTCAGTGAGCAACACATGGTAGCACAAAACAACACGTGGCACAAAGGTGCAGTGAAAATAGGCACAGACCGATAGTGAGCGGGAATTAGATGACAGTTACAGGGGCCATTACAGAATGAAACGAAGAGTTGAGGTAGACAAATATGAAGAGTCATGGCGAAAGAGAAACCACCAGGTGGAAAACGAAGAGTCACGTGAAAGTATAAAAGTGTAAGCCGAGGCATGCACAAGTGGTTGGAAAATATCCACAGGCAGGGGTTGCAGATTTGAAGGCCATAGGGTCATTCTGGCCCTGTTGCGCTATTTTTCCTCCAAAAGAGACATGGAGATGGAAGACCATGAAACAGATGCACCGAGCGTGAGGCAGTTTCAGACTGTGTTCCATTCCAGAGAAAGCTCAGAGTTCCTGGGTAGTGTAGGCAGATTCGCCGAGCATGAGGCAGTCTACACCAGGATCGTGTATGTTGAGGGCTGTGGGGAGAGCGGCGTGAATTTCTTCCAGGTGCGGGAGAGTAATGGTTGCGGCCATTGTTCTATAAATTTTATTGTAGACTGTAGAGGGTCGGGGCCTCTATAAAAATCCATCTTTTGTAATGAGAGAGCATGGAGGGTTTGAGATTGCATAGTGAATGTAAACTACGCCTGCGGGCTAGTTTTGTGTAAAATAAATTTGAAAATGTTGAATGAAATATTGGATTTGGTGAATGCAATTTTTGGCCCCCCATCAATATGCCATTGTGCATTTTGAAAATATTCTTATTGTAATTGTTATCCAAAATCTCCCAACTATGTAGCCTATCGATTGGGCAAAAATCATTATCATCTATTGCATTGTGAAGCTCCACTATCGTTGCCATAGTCGCAAATCGAATATCTTTGTCGAACCATCCACCAAACCCTTGCTGAGTCAAACATGTTGTCCCACGCTACGACTATGATTTCTTCTTTGCATTACTCCCGACGAGGTCCTCCATGTTGAAGAGTTGTCTCCCAGTGTCCAATAATAACGTCCGTCGTGGTGCCACCTAAGTAGTATACCGAAATCAATGTCTACCACATCATCGCTAGCTTTGGTCCTCTTCATACTACTTCTCACCTCCACACTAGTCAACGTCACCATGTCCACATCTACCTTGCTTACTAGCCTTCGCATCACTACTGGTGGGGTCCTCCATCCACGACGATGCTTGGTCGGACAACCTGCAAAACACACATAAAAAACATATATTAAAAACATTATGCTTTAACCCATTTTATTATTATTATTTTTATTTTTATTTTTTTTTTTTCATTTTATTATTTTATTTTATTATTATTATTTATTTTATATTGAGTAAATACTTCTTATACATATACATGTCCGTCGTGGGATTGAACTTCATTTTTTTATTTTAAACATTTATATGTACAAAAAGCTTACTTGAAACACTCAAATGAAGAAAACATAAAATGCAACCATAACAAAAAGCTAACAGTAAAATTGACGACAAAGAGTCGTCGACAAGAAAAAGTCGTCGACAAGAAAAAGTCGTCGACAATAAAATATCGTCGACAATAAAATATCATCGACAAGAAAAAGTCGTCGACAATAAAATATCATCGACAAGAAAATATTATTGACAAAAACTAATGATAAATGCAAATTCAAAACAAACCGAGCATTAGACACTCGAAACCAACATGCAAACACCCAAATACCAAAAATAAAAAGGTGGGTCCCCAATTTTGGGGTACGTTGTGGAGCAGCCACAACAAATGGCGACTCTGCTGGGAAATGCTCCTGAGCATTTCGGTGAGAACCCAACCTGAAAACCTTCAAAACTCAAACACAAGCGTCAGCAAATATCCAAAGAATGAAACTAGACGAGAAATACATGAAGCATTAGAATTATTCAGCGTCAACTCAATGTGTGCGGTGTGATTCATTCCTTATCGTTTGAAATTGATCAACATTCCATCATCTGTTTCACTTATGATTCATGCATATGAGAAGTTATGGATGATTCCCGTAGGATTTAATGTATGGTGAAGATGCTAGAGATATAACAACCTACTTTGCAAAGGCTCAAACTTTCTAGTACCATGAACAAACATATTAAAATTGTCAAACCCTCTTAGGACCAAATATGTGTATACTGAATTAATTTACTAGATCCCAAAGTTGGTTATGTGTCACTACCATCTTGAACCCATGTGCAAGTGTAAGTGAAATCAGAGCTTTGGGGAATAGGATTCCCAACCTAAGCGAGATGGGAATTTAACCCTATCCTTACTACTCTAATCTGGAGTTCATTACCTCATCTTGAACAAAATGATTTAACCTGTTATGGATGAAACTGTTAGGCTAGCCTGTCCGTTTGAGCGGTCAGTGGTCTTGCTTTTAGACAAGACATGTTGCCACGCATGAGCATACTCCACTGCCGATCAAGCGTCTATAGCCCCGATGGAGATTAACCCCATAATCCAGGATTTGGCTTTACTTTTGATTTCTTGAACCTTGGGGATGACTACCCATCCTTGCAAGGGACATGTAGTACGATCCTTCCAATCCAATATTAATGATGAAATGAAAGTAGAATGAAAAATATTTGCTTTGGAATTTCAAGTTCTTGAGTGGGGGCAAAATAGAAGCTTTGGGGAATCGGATTCTCAACCTAAGCGAGATGAGAATTAGACCCTATCCTTACTACTCCATGAAGGTCAAATCAGAGCTTTGGGGAGTTGGATCCTCAACCTAAGTTCGATGGGGATTTAACCCTATCCTTACTACTCTATTTTAGGCTTTAAGCACTATGGGAGTGGTAAAAACCACTGTTTTAAGGATTATGTTGCATGATAGGACAGACACGAAATACTCCTTTCGCCTCACCTTTTCTTCCAAGTATGGTTTTGACCATTTTGCTCAAGATCCTCTTTAATATGTGTAGAACGTGCTTGGTTCAAGATAGTTCGGGCATCGGTTCCCAACCTTAGGATCCTTTTAATATATGTTATGTAATAACCCTAAGAGGATTCGACACCTTTTCAATGATTGTATTTGAAATGTAGATGCAACTGAGATGAAATGTATATGCAATGTGGAATGTAACATGAGATATGGATGAATGCATTGCTCTTTTTGAAATGCGGATGGAGTATACCACCTACTTTGCCATAATTTGTAAAATCGACAACTTCATGCATCACAAGTTCCAAACGATATTCTTTAATGTGTTTGCGATACTCGTGGAGCTTTCTGCAATACAATTCCGATGTTTCATATTCTCTTAGTCTTAGTCAACATTCATAAGGACATAAGTTGACATCTCGCTTTTTTTTTTTTTTCAAGACAAACCAAAAGTGTCCAAAGGACCAACACACAAAACTTAAAACCAAAATGAGATCCAATCCAAAACCAAAACACGAAAACCAAAAGTATATACAAATGTACAATATAATACAAGATGGTGCAAAGTTTGGATTATCATTTTCCCGGATCCCAAACATGATTTGAGCATTCCAAAAGACATATAATGTGATACACATGCCAAATGTGGAAGGAATCAAACAAAAACAAGACTAGACCAAACAATGCAACCAACTTCAACTTTCCTCTCTCACCCCACCAATTAGATTTAGTTCCATTAGTATTCTCATAGGTGAGATTCAAATTACCAAATTGATTAGACAATGGTTGATTTTCAATTCTTTCTTGTCTATTCTTTAAGGTGTAAATTTCATAATTCCATTCATGATTTAGAACTAGGCTTTCTTTATCCAAAATGAAATTTTGTAAGCAAGAGCCTATTTCTAAAAATTTCAAAGCCAATTCATTTTCCATGTTCTTAGGCCAATCAAAATTGTGCAACAATTTACAAGCATCTAGGATATTTACTAAATGGGGATCATTAGAAGTTTTTATCCTAGGTTCAAGAATTAATTGTTGATGAATTTGATTTAGCAATTTAAGTGCATCAAGCTCCTTTTCATTCATTAAAGTAATGTTATCAAAGGTGTGGTTAGAAATTAATCCTTGTTCTTCATTCACCTTCAATGGCATTTCATCATAAATATCATTTGAATTATACAAATCTTCACCTAAATCTTGGATGTTTGGACACAAAGGTTTAGATTTTACCTTTTTCACATTTTCATTTACCAAAATTTGGTGAGGATTTGCAATTCCCTCTTTTACCTCATGGTCTTCATATTCTTCATTGATTACTTGTTCATCAAACATACCAAAATTGGGCACCCAATTGAAAACATGCCCATCCTTTTCAACCCTCAAATATTCTTGGTCAAAGTGTATGTCAAGTAACTCATCTTCATGATCAATCACTTGCGTTGCTTCTAATAGATCAACCACTTTGTCATTTAATTCCAATTCTTTGTTCACTATCCATGGTATCTCTTCATTTGAATCCTCAAAATAATCATGCAAACTTGTATCCGAATCTTCAATGAATTTATATTCAACATGATCGAATTTTGTAACCTTCTCAAATCTTGTGAATGTGAGATCTTCGTATGAAGTAGAAGTTTCAACATCCTGCATATAAATTGGAATAGAGGCTTCATCAATAGGGGTGTGAGGAAATAACACATCTTCATATCTTCCCCAACCATTGTAAAAATTATCTTCCAAATTTGTGGGATGAAACTCCATGGTATTTGTGACATGATCTTTTGATTCATTCATCAATTCACTTTCTTCTTTGTCCTTGGTAGTAGGATCATTATAATCTTCCAAAATTTGATGAGATTTGAAACCCTCTTCCAAAACATCCTCAAATTGTACAGGAGTTGTAATATCTTCCTTTGAGTAGGCGATTATGTTGTCCTGTATATCAATTGGCACACAAGTTTCATTAGCAGTTTTGGAGTGAGTGTAGTCTTCCCACTTCTTCCAAGCATCATAATAATCATCTTCCAAAGTCAAGTGGTGACGTTCAACTACTTCTTCAACATCTTCCAATTCATCAATGTGTTTCTCATCAAATTCACCTTCACCTTCCTTAGATGGTTCAATTATTTCCAAAAGTGGGTCATTTTTTGAATTCAAATTTGTAAGGCTATCATAGTCCAACTTGGTAACCCATGATTTCGTTTCATCACAATTTGGAGGGTGAAGAATTTCTTGATCATTAATTTCAAACATCTCATCAAGAGTGTCTTCCAAGAACAAGTGGTGAAATTCTATCATATCTTCAAATTCATTTATTGGTTTTCTTCCAATTTCACTTTCAACCACTTCATCCAATTCTATGGTAGGTTCCGTCCTATCACATATTTCAAACATTGTTGAATTTAGAACCCCTTCATCTAAATAATCATGTATCTCTATGAATGAGATCATTTCTGCATAATCCTCACTGGTGGATGTTGGCTTAGCAATTTGCACCTCCTCTTGGACTACATCTAAGGTGGTTGTAACATTTGGACCTTCAAATTCATCCCCTTGATCATTTACCTTAGGTATCATTGGAGTGGAGGGTGCTATATTTGATGGTTGGTGTAGGTTGGCATCACTAACTCCAAAAGAACAATCTCTCATGTGAACATGTTGTGCCTTTTCTTCTTCCAAAACTTGTTCTACCTTTTCCAAGATCTCATAGATTGTCTCTAGAGACAGGTCATCCAAGTTTTTCTTTAAATATGTAGCAAGTTTGGGGTGTATGGCTCCCATGTATACTTGAATAGCTTCCTCTTCTGATGTGTTAAAATTTTCCCACATTTGGGAGTGCAACTCACGAAATCTTCCATTGAATTGACTCAAGGATTCATTAGGCTCATTACGTATGGAGGTAAACTGATTTTTCAACATCTCTAAGTCAACCTGGATTACCAAAATGATAAAGATAGGTTGCTTCTAGTTGTATCCAAGAAGTCCTAACCTCCATGGGTAGTTGGCCATACCAAAAGAATGGTCTATCATCCAAAATGTATGCAAATAACTTACAAGCCACCTCCTCATAGAAAATTTGGAATTGACATAATGTATTCTTGTAGACATACAATTTTTGCAAGTATCCTAGTGGCACCTCTTGATTAAAACATCGTAGAAACTCCAATAACATTTTAGGAATTTGATAGGGTATCCCATGTATAGACAAACCCTTATAATGATCCTCCATCGTAGATACCATTCTTTCTCTTAGAGATGCTACTTCAGCTCTTATATCGTATGTCGTCATTAGTAAAACTCAAAATATAACTTCAAAACCAAATTGTTAGTCATGAATAAAAGAAGGAACCATGACAAAGCAATATTCTAAAAATGTAAATTAGTTTCTGATTCACCAGATCGCATATGCGCAAGTGAAGAGCATACTCCTAGTGTTGTAGGCTTTCCGATTCACAAGATCGCATTACACGCAAGTGAAGAGCATAATACCGACAACAAATACATTTTAGACAAAATAATTCCTTACAAATAAGCATGAAATGACTAGCAAATATCAAACATGTAACGTATGAATAATCATGTTAGCATCAACCAAGAGATGTATCCATTAAAATCAAATGAAAGTAATTGCATGGAGACAACCTCGTTAGTCAAGACCAAAAATTTTCAAAATCAAATCAAAACACATTATTCCTGTATGAACAATCAAAAGCGTTAGAACAATGCATAGCAATTCATGTCCTCCTTTTAACACTACAAGGTTGTATTGTTAAAAGAGGGCTAAAGATAATAATCAATAGGGCATGAAATATTCAAAATTTAAATCCCTATAGCATTTAAATCACACTGAAATAAACCAATTCAGGCCCTCCTTCTAGCGCCAATATGTTGAGTGGTATTTTCACCCAATTGTGAAAGTACACTCTCCCTTAGGATTTGGGTTCCAAATCCCCTCTTGCAAAGAAGTTAAACAAACAACTTCTCCAAGGTCTCCGCTATATTAGCATTTGCATATGTGTATTAGTAATCTCAAATAAAGATATTCAATTTAAATGCTTGGAACACCTTAGTGATTGCAAGTAACTGTAAACAAGGGGCAATGTTGGTTTATTTTACCATGAAACTTTAGTGATTGTTCATTGAACCAAAATAAAGCAAATGTGAGTTGGCCCTCATATGACCACGATGTAGTGCCTTAATTCCTTTTATCTTGAGAGTTTTAAGGTAGATTTTATCTTCTTTATTAAGTCCAAATATGGCTTCTTATCATGAAGATGAAGATAGCTTTCAATGTGATCGATAAACTATCCCTCTTTGGTGAAATAGATCTTCACAAAGAGGCAATAATTTATGGCCTTGAATAAAGGGCTTTAAATGTCACTTTAACTTATCCCTCTTAAATGAAATCAAATTTTCATCAAGATGAACAATTAAGTGCTTTGAAGAAAAGACCTTCAATGTAATACTCAAATTACCCCTCTTTCGTAAAATTAGAATTTTTATGAAGAGAGGGTAATTTTAGGCTCAAAATGGAAATTTGTGAAAATGCCATAAAACATAACTCCTTCAATGAAATTGGAATTTTCATGAAGGGAATGTCATCATAGGCTCATGAGTGCAAAACAAAACTGAAAAAATGAAATTCGACCCAAAAATGGAAATTTTCTATTTTCGGATTTTTTAAAATCTGTAATAAAACAACAACTTCGATGAATTTTTAAAAATACTAAACAACTCCGAAAATGAAATTT
This sequence comes from Wollemia nobilis, assembly GCA_028583015.1. NCBI lineage: Eukaryota > Viridiplantae > Streptophyta > Pinopsida > Araucariales > Araucariaceae > Wollemia > Wollemia nobilis. The sequence continues at coordinate 1,051,646 of JAQPPZ010000371.1, read as the reverse complement.
CAAAGTGCGTATTGGAATTCTGAAGTATAACCTACGCAATGGTGAAATTATTTTTGGATTTTGAAATTTTTTAAATGTTTATTTTAATGCCTGAAAATTAAAAAAAAAGTTAAAATTTCTGGAAAAATAAAATGCAGAAAAATGAAAATGAAATGCAGAAAATGAAACACAAGATACATTCAGTTTGATGCTATCCTATTTCGACAAAACCGAAGATGTGAGGTTTTCATGCATGCAACCTAACCTATTGGACTTGCAAAACAAGCACAATCCCCATAAGCTAAGTGCTGGTTCCTAGGGTTTTAAATGAGATTTTCAGATTTAAACATTCACATGAAGCAACCAAGAAACTTGCATAAACTCCATTTACAAGCCTAAAATCTGAAAAAGAAAAAGAAATAGACATTTAATCTTTGCATGCATAAAATAACTCCTCCTTTCTTGCCCATAAGATGCAACTTTCTGAAAATTTCTGCATTAAAAATGTGTCATTTTACAATAGCAGAATTTTTGGTTTTCCCAAACCAGTCCATGTGGAAGGAAAAATATCCATGAAGAAAACCCAGTGCCAAGGCCTTGCCTTCATTCCTGCAATCTTCTCTGAAAAGTTTCCAACCCCATGTGGCCTCCTCAAAAAAAAAAAAAAAAAAGCCCCTCTCCTCATCTTTGAAATGCATCTTTAAAATTTTGGAAAACCCTTCAGTTCCTCTTCGCACTCTGTTTGTTTCGCTTTGGTTTGTTTTCATTCTCAAATTTTTGTTTCCTTCCATCCACTTCGTTTGACCTGAGTGTTTTATTTTCTTTGTTCTCTTCATCTGCATGGCCGCAGCGTAATCATATTCATAACGACTCCTTCATCAAGTGGTGATAACGTCTTTGCCATTATTGAATCCCTTCAACATGGACTATTAGCAAGATTTTGATTTAAACATCATACATTTATTTAAGTTTATGTTGCTTTGTATTTTAGTACCTCCTTTCAAATCTACAACACCTTCTTCCCACGTGGGGCTTTTCTTCGCACAGCTTTGGCTTCCATATGTTCCAACATTGGGAGTCACGTAAATGCCTTTACCCCTTTTCCCATGGGATTACTTGAATTGAGGAGAACCATTTTCAATATTTCACCCTTATTGTCGTAGCTTAATGCAACATCAAGATATTAAAACCTGAAATGACTTGATCCATGCTCTTTTTAATACTTTCTTCAAATCTGTCAGTGAAAGGTATTCCACCTGCATGTATAAGGTTAACGTCTTCCATGGCTACGTCTTGTATACTGTATATACCTCCTATGAAACCTAAAACTTGAAAGCCACATCATAAAACTACCTGTGCGTGTAGCCAATTTCATCTATTTCATCATTGGGTCAAGTAAGTTCTCAGTGTGGGCTTCATAGATTCTTCCATCCGTAAGCCATCGATGATCATCCAACCTTGTCGATCCTTTTTTGTAACTCTACATAGCCTTTCTTACTACAACGATGACCCCAACCTTCAACCAAAATTCCATCATCAAATAATTTTGAGATCTATCACCGAAGTGTTCCCCCTATGCATTTGGATAGAACCTGGTATTGAGCTATTTGCCTCAACATCGCAGAAACATCCATGATCGACAGTGATGTCCATTGCTCGGTTTGAAACACCATTGGTTATTTCACACTCCTTGATGTAGAAACTATGGTGAGAGTCATCTTCGCTATATTATCTGGTTCCCATACATTCATCGCTTGCTTGTCAATGTATGCATCTATTCTGCTAGACATCGAGCGCTATGTCCTAAACAAGACATTACCCACAATGCACAGCTACTATAGCATGTATTTTAATAACTAGATATGTATCTCTTAGTTGATATAGGACCATCCAATCATGCTCTGCTCTATCGGTAGTATGATCCCTATGTTCGATAACCTGATTGATCCCTATATTTACTGATAGCGCTGTTTGAATTCATGCTACCCCGAGTAACCTATCCTCCAAGTATCACTGTGTAAAATGACCTCTGATACCTTGCATTACATCGACAATACTCCTCCCTATTCGTCTATATTCGAATTATTGATCCCTGTCTTTGTCGTCATCCTTTCCAAATTCAAATCCATCTTATGTCTTTGGTAGTCCACATTCGGAGGTCTATGTTTTTGAGGTAGGTAAGGGGTCCACCGTGGCTAGTCCCAATTATTACCTTCGTCGATAGATCCATGTTCGTAAGGTCCATATCCAAAGCCACGTTGACCTCCTCCACGTGATCCATGTTAGCACCATATGCCACTATGAATTTTGAAAATATGCTTGTTGTAATTGTTATCCCAAATCTCCCAGCTATGTAGCCTATCGATTGGGTAAAATTCATTATCGTCTATTGAATTGTGAAGCTCCACTATCGTTGCCATAGTCGCCAATCGAATATCTTTGTCGAACCATCCACCAAACCCTTGCCGAGTCAAACATGTTGTCCCACGCTACCACTATGATTTCTTCATTGCATTACTCCCGACGAGGTCCTCCATGTTGATGAGTTGTCTCCCGGTGTCCAAGAATAACGTCCATCGTGGTGCCACCTAAGCAGTATACCGAAAGCAATGTCTACCACATCACCACTAGCTTCGGTCCTCTTCAAACTACTTCTCACCTCCACACTGGTCAACGTCACCATGTCCACATCTACCTTGCTTACTAGCCTTCGCATCACTACTGGTGGGGTCCTCCATCCACGACGATGCTTGGTCGGACAACCTGCAAAACACACAAAAAAAAAAAAAAAAAAAACATATATTAAAAACATTATGCTTTAACCCCTTTTATTATTATTATTATTATTTTTTTTTTTTTTTTTTTTTTTTTTTCATTTTATTATTTTATTTTATTATTATTTTTTTTTTATATAGAGTAAATATTTCTTATACATATACATGTCCATCGTGGGCTTTAACTTCGTTTTTATTTTAAACACTTATATGCACAAACGCTTACTTGAAACCTTCAGATGAAGAAAACATAAAATGCACCCATAACGAAAAGCTAACAGTAAAATTAATGATAAAGAGTTGTCGACAGAAAAAGTCATTGACAAGAAAAAGTTGTCGACAATAAAATATCGTCGACAAGAAAAAGTTGTTGACAATTGACAATAAAATATCGTCGACAAGAAAAAGTCATCGACAATAAAATATCATCGACAATAAAATATTATTGACAAAAACTAATGATAAATGCAAATTCAAAACAAGCCGAGCATTAGACACTCGAAACCAACACGCAAACACCCAAATACTAAAAATAAAAATGCGGGTCCCCAATTTTGGGGTACGTTGTGGAGCAACCACAACAAGTATCAAACCAAGATAAGATGTTTTAAAATGTCCCAACCTTCCAAAACAAATGTTTTACTTGGCATTGGTACTCCCTCTCCTAGAGATAGGATCCTTTACATTTTCTCCTTATCGCAACTCACATGTAAGTTATCAAAATAATCAAGAAAGGTGGAAGTAAAACTTTATCAATAATAAAACAAAGGAACTCTTTCGCTTTTCCTTGCAGAGAACTAAAAAATAGTGGAAACTATTCTGGTATCTTTACCACTTGCCCATACCCATACCCATGTCCATGGGCATAAATACAATTAATTTTCAACGAATAGTTTAACAAAATGAAAAGATAATTTTTTTAATCAATATCTGTAGACTTCAGCATATTAACAGATTTAATAAAATGCAAAGATCATTATTTTAATCAATAACAGTGGACTTCAACATATTAATAAATATTAATAATATCATTGCATTGATAAAAAATACAATTATTAGAAAAGTGTTGGATCTCTAATATTTTGGGAAAACTTTGCCAACATTTTGACTTAAGAAGAAATATAATGTATTCTGCTTTTTTCTAAAATAAAGTTTTAAAGACAGTTATGTTTTTAATAATAACATTCAATTTTTTATGTCATTCAAAGTAATTTTAGCTTTATTTTTATTTTTTTAAATTGATGCAAACATATTAAATTTAATAACCAAAACACTCATTTAAGCCATTTGATGTAACACGGATTCAATCCCCATTGCAGATATGTATATATATAAGAAGTATTTACTCAATATAAAAATATATATTAAAAAAAACACTCATATCAAATTTCTATTTGATCCCAAAACAACTCAAAAAAGAGATATCCGATAGAAAATCCACAAAATCCACTAGCAAAACAAAATATGGGTTAAAGCCCCAACTTGAAACATGGATTGGGGTCGAGGGCGAAATTACAGTGGGTCTCATCTCCATCTGTTGTTGTGGGAAATCTAGGAAGGAATTCCCAAGAGTCATCACATAAATCATACACAATTACATCAAGACTAGTACGCCTTATTTTGAACCACAAATAACCCTCTGCCCCTATGCATTCATAGTGACCCCAATTCCAATCTGGACCAAAAGTTTCAAGTATTTTAGAAGGCATCATCGCAATATCGCTCCAGTACGGAGGCCTGGGATTATCTGGAGAGTCCAGCTAATAAATTAAAACATCACTCAAGTTCCATGGCTTCCCAATGGGTAAAACCAGGAGGATCAGCGATCCACATCTAACAAGCCTGGGAATAGGATACCAACTAGACTGTTGTGGCTGCTCCACAACACACCCCAAAATTGGGGACCCCCCTTTTTTGCACGCTTTTAAAGAAGATTGTAGTGGCCCAAATGTTAAAGGAGCAAAGAAAAAGCAAGAAAAAGGTGTCGCGATATCGCGACATGTTGCTTTGTCGCAGCAAAAATGAAAAGTTGTCGCGATATCATGACATGTTGCTCTGTCGCGGCCAAAAATGAAAAGTTGTCATGATATCGCGATATGTTGCTCTGTCGCGGCCAAAAATGAAAAGTTGTCGCGATATCGCGACATGTTGCTCTGTCGCGGCCAAAAATGAAAAGTTGTCGCGATATCGCGACATGTTGCTCTGTCGCGACCAAAAATGAAAAGTTGTCGCGATATCACGACATGTTGCTCTGTCGCGGCCAAAAATAAAAAGTTGTCGCGATATCACGACATGTTGCTCTGTCGCGGCCAAAAATAAAAAGTTGTCGCGATATCGCGACATGTTGCTCTGTCGCGGCCAAAAATAAAAAGTTGTCGCGATATCGCGACATGTTGCTCTATCGTGACCAAAAATGAAAAGTTGTCGCGATATCACGACATGTCATGTTTTCGCAATGTTTGATGTGTAAAAGAACCAAGTGCAGAAATTGTCGTGATTTCGTGACATGTCAGGTTTTCACGACTTGTCATGAAATCACGGCCAAAGCAAAGAAGAAGAAGTGTTCATCGAAAATGTCGCGATATCACGACATGTCACAAAATCATGGTCAAAGCGGTCAATGGAACAAGACGTTAGAAATGTCACGATATCGCGACGTGTTTCATTATCACGATACAAGACAAAGAACCAAGTTGAAAACTTGAAATTGTCGCGATATCGCGACATGTCGTGTTTTTGCGATGTCCAATGGGTAAAAGAGTTAAGTACAAAAATTGTCACGATATCGCGACATGTCATGTTTTCACGACTTATCATGAAATTGTGGTCAAAGCAAAGAGAAAGAAGTGTGACCAAAAATTATCACGATATCACGACATGTCACGTTATCGTGGTTCATAGAGGAGAGAGAAGACAAAGTGGAAAAATGTTGCGATATCACATGTCATAAAATCATGGTCAAAGCAGTCAAACAGGGCAAGGTGATAGAATTGTCATGATATCACGACATGTCATGAAATCACGGTCAAAGGCAGCAAGAGGAATAGTCAACGTAAAGTTGTCGCGAAATCGTGACATATCATGTTTTTGCGGCAGGAAAGCGAGGAAGGAGAGAATGAAAGAAATTGTCGTGAAATCACGACAGGTTGCATTTTCGCGATCGACCAGCGACAATGGAGGTGAAGATAGAAACATGTTGTGAAATCACAACATGTATCATTTTTGCGATTTATGGTGACCTACAAGCTAAGCAAGGGAAATGTGTCGCGATATCGCGACATGTCACGTTTTCGCGATCGAGAGCAGCCAAAGTGAACGTGAAGAAAAAACATCGCGATATTGTGACATGTCAGATTTTCACGACAGAAAGTGGGAAGAAAGAGCAGAATAAAAAAGGGTCACGATTTCGTGACGTGTCTCATTTTCATGACCAAGTGCAGAAAGATAGAACTAAAGAGAAAAGCGTCACGATTTTGTGACAGGTTGCATCTACACAGCCCGAAAGAGAAAAGCGTCACGATTTCGCCACAGGTTGCATCTGCGTAGCCGGAAAGAGAAAAATGTCACGATATCACGACATGTCTCATTTTTGTGGTGCATGAAGTTGAATAAGGCTACTGAAAAAAAATGTTGCGATATCGCGACATGTCTCATTTTCGTAGTGCTTGAAGACGAACAAAGCTACGGGTATAAAAACATCACGATATCACGACATGCTATTTTTTGTCGCAATTCATGGTGAGACATTACAGAACATGCAGGGAAGCACTGAACACATGGCACAAAGGCGTAAGGGCTATGATAACGCTTCAGGATCAACAGTTACAATTGGCAGAGAGGAAAAACCTTTCGAAGCCCGAACAAAAAGACAAAAAAATGAAGAGGTCAAGGAAGGCGAAGCAAAAAAATTTGGGAAATGAAACGAAGCGTCATAGAGCAAAATAAAGAGTCGCACCAGAGGGTTTAAAAGCAGAAGCCAAATCCAGGTACAGGGGTCAGAAACTGCTACGAGCAGAGTTGAAGAGCTGAAGGTGATAGGCCATTCTGGGCCTGCTTAGGAGTGTTTTCCTCCACTTGTTCTGGTTTGATGAAACTAGAAACTTCTGTTGTTGTAAACTGACACATTTGAATACAGAAATTCAGAGAGTTGCATCTCATTGGCAAGAAAGGAGTTATTTTCTGCATGCAAGATTGAATTTTTATCTTTCCCCTTTCAGACTTTTAGGCTTATATATGGAGTTTAATGCAAGTTATCTTGGTTGCTTCATGCGAATGTCTAAATCTGCAAACCACAGTTAAAAACCTTAGAAACCAGCACTTAACTTATCTGGATTGTGCATGTTTTGTAGGTTCAATAGGTTAGGTTGTATGCAGAAAACCTCATATCTTCGATTTTGTCGAAAATAGGATCGTAGCACTCTGAATGTACTTTAGTTTCATTTTATTTACATTTATTTTCATTTCTTTTATTCTTTGCATTTTTATTTCCAGAGAATTTAATTTTGTTTTCATTTGCAGTCACTTAAATAAACAATTGAAAATATAACGAAATCTGAAAATAGAATAATTTTATCATTAATATTGATTCATATTGAGTTCATTCTGATTAAACGAACAATCATTAAAGTTTTCAATAAAATAAACCAGCAGTGCCCCTTGTTTACATTTACTTGCAATCACTAAGGTATTCCAAGCATTCAAATTGAATATTATTATTTATGCAAATGCTAACATAGCAAAGACCTTGGAGAAATTATTTATTTAATTTCTTTGCAAGAGGGGATTTGGAACTCAAATACTATCGGAGAGTGTATTTTCACAATTGGGTGAAAATACCACTCAACAGATTGGCGCTAGAAGGAGGGCATGAAATGGTTTATTTCATCATGATTTTAAATGCTACATGTTTATAATTGTTTAAGAGTTTTGTATTGCTAAATATTTCAGGTCCATTTGATTAGCAGCTTCGGCCTCCTCTAGCACTCAACAGATTGGTGCTAGAAGGAGGGCCTGAATTGGTTTATTTTAGTGTGATTTAAGTGCTACAGGGATTTCAATTTTGAATATTTCATGCCCTATTGATTATTATCTTTAGCCCTCTTTTAATAATACAACTTTATACTATTAAAATGAGGACATGAATTGCTATGCACTGTTCTAACACTTTTATTGTTCATATAGGAATAATGGGATTTGATTTGATTTAAAAAAAATTAAACATAAAATAAAAAATAAAAAATAAAAAATAAAAAATTTTGATATTAAAGTTATATTCTTTAAGATGCACTAATGGCTATGTTTACACCATGGATTCCAGGTAGCCCATTGAACATACAGGGAGTTCAACATTATTTGATCGTTGCTGTTGAGATATGTCTTCCTCGATTTTTGTCTAACGGGACAAATACTGCAGAAGAACATATTCAAGCATTCAAATTCTGTGTGAATCACTTAACAATTTGGTATGATGATGTTGCTTGTAAAATGTTCCCGTACACCTTGGATAAAGTGGCATATGATTGGTTTAAAAGTCTACCTTTAGGGTCTATCACTTCTTGGGCTCAACTAGAGGCAAAGTTTGTAAATCAATTCAACAAAAAGCCAGTTGACCCAACCCTCATGTATGAGCAATTTTTCACTATTAAAAAGGGACCAAGTGAAAATGTGAAGTTATTTTCTGAAAATTTCTTTGGACTATACACTCAATTAGTGACATTATATGCTCTTCGAGAAGAAATGGCTCTCCAAATATACATCAATGCTCTTGACCCACTCATTTCCACATATTTGCGAGGGATGCCTCAAATCACATCTTTGTCACAAGCCTATACTCAAGCAATGGCAATTGAGCAACAATTGAGTTGTCACAATTATGGTGTGGGTTTTGGATCGTATAATCTCCAATCATTTAATGCCTCCCTTACCCACCCAATTATTTATCCACCTCAACCATGTTCAAGTGTGAATCAATTTCAGAATCAACAATCGTTCCCAAGATTCAATCAATTTCAAAATTCTCAACCTACTATGCAAGATCAATTGTCTTTCTTAAGTATGAATCAACTTCAAAACACTCATCTTGATTTAAAAGATGCTTCCAAAATCAATTTCAATGATTTTCATAAGAATATGATTTTAGGCAAGGGAGGAGTACTAGATCCAACTAGTATTGAAACATGTGATAGATTGAGAACCCTTGACTCACCAAAATATGAATTCTATGAAGATGAATCTGAAGAATCAGTTATGTCTCACACCCCTATTGATGAAACTTTCTTTGATATGCTGAATAAAGAAAATTTGGATGTGAATTCACATGATGGTATTAAATATTTTGAGGAAGAAATAATATGGATGGGTAATAAGGATTTGGAATAATTATCCACAAAGGAATATTGGGATGATCATGAAAATAAGAATGTAAAATTGGAGCTAATTATAGAAAATCCTAGGCCATCACAAGTGGTTGAAAGTGATTTTGAAAGAAAATCAATAAATAAATTCGAAGAGATGATAGAGTTTCACCACTTATTCATGGATGACACATTGGATGACATTGTTGAAAGTAATGGCCAAGAAAATTCACACCTTCCAAATTATGTTAAACTTGAATCATGGGTTACAAATGTGGACTATGATAGCCTTATCAATTTGAATACAAGCAATAACCCAATTTTGGAAGTAATTGAACCATCTAAGGAAGGTGAAGGTGAATTTGATGAGAAACATGTTGATGAATTGAAAGATGAAGAAGAAGTAGTTGAACGTCACCACTTGACTTTGGAAGATGATTATTATGATGCTTGGAAGAAGTGGGAAGACTACACTCACTCCAAAACTACTAATGAAATGTGTTTACCTATTGATATGTAGGATAATACAATTGCCCTTTCATATGAGGATATTACAAGTCCTGTACAATCTGAGAATGTTTTGGAAGAAAGGTTGGAATCTCATAAAAATTTGGAGAAGGATAATGATTCTACTACCATGGATAAAGAAGGAGAATCAATTGATTTTGTTCCCCTTGGGGGGCAAGAAATCAAAAATCTTGGTCCACGTATTGCTTCTACAATGTCTATGCCATCTCAAAATGATGAAATTACAAAACCTAAGTGGTGTGGGTTTGATATTATCGATGATCCTAATGAAAATGTGAATTTTGAGGCAACTAAAGCCATTGATCATGGAAAGGTGTCACACGACACATATCTAAAAAAATTAGGCTCTTGTTTTAAAAAATATGGACGCATGTTTGATTGGGTGCCTAACTTTGGTGTTTTTGAATAGGTGTCAGATGATGAAGAAGAAAACGAGGAAAAATAAAAAACTACTAACACTCATCAAGTTATGGTAAATTCTAATCATGATGGGTTGAGTATGGATGACAAGGTGAAATCTTTACCTTTGGTAGTAGCTACAAAAATTTTAAGTGATAGGTTACATGATGTCCCTTTGGATGTTAATATCATTAATTATGAAATGTCAAAGTTTGTTGATGCTTGTCAAGTCTTGAATGATTTTAATTGCTTTAAAATCCTAGAAAATTATTTGAATTCAATACTTTTAGAAATAGGATCTTGTTTGCAACATCTCACATTTGAAAAATAAGGCCTAATTTTAAATCATGAATTGAGTTTCTAAATGGAAGTTTTAGAGAATAGACAAGGTAAAATTGAATTTCATTTGTTGTCTAATCATTTTAGTAATTCGATGCTCTCCTATGGGAGCACTAATGTAACTAAATCTCATTGGTGGGGTGAGCAAGGTAAATTAAAAGTTGTTGCAGGGTGCGGTCTAATCTAGTTTTGTTTGGGTTCATACAAAATTTGGCACGCGTATCACGTTATATGTTTGTTGAAATGTTCTAATCATGTTTGGGATCTAGGAAAACAATAATCCAAACTTTTGCACCATCTTGTATTATATTGTACATTTGTATATAGATTTTGGTTTTTTTATTTTGGGTTTTGTTTTCAAGTTCATGTTGGGATTGCTAGTTTGGTTAGGATTTAAGTTGTGTGTTGGTTCTCATTTGACATGTTTGGTTTGTCTAAAAAAAAAAAAATTGAGATGTCAACTTATGCCTAAGATCAGGAAAATATGAAACATTGGAATTGTGTTGTAGAAAGCTCCGCAAGTAACACAAACAGTTAAATAGTATCGTTTGAAATTTGTGATGCATGAAGTAGTCAGTTTTTGGCAATATTCCATCCGCAATTCAGAAAAAGCAATGCATTCATATTACATTCCACTTTGCATATACATTCCATCTTAGTTGCATCTGCATTTTAAATACAAATAATTTAAAATATGTCAAATCCTCTTAGGGATATTTTATAACATAAAATATATAAAAAAAAATTCCTAAGGTTGGGAACTGATGCCCGAACTCTCTTGAACCAAGCATGTTCTATGCACATTAAAGAGGATCTTGAGCAAAATTATCAAAACCATACTTGGGAGATAAGGTCAGGTGAAAGGAGTATTTTGGGTCTATCCTATCATGCAACATGATCCTTAAAATAGTGGTTTTTACCACTTCCATAAATATTAATGCCTAAAACAGAGTAGTAAGGATAGGGTTAAATCCTCATCAAACTTAGGTTGAGGATCCAACTCCCCAAAGCTCTGATTTGACCCATATGGAGTAGTAAGGATAGGGCATAATTCTCATCTTGCTTAGGTTGAGAATCCGATTCCCCAAAGCTTCTATGTTTCCCATGTCATCATAAATATTGGATTGGAAGGATCTTACTACATGTCCCTCGCAAGGATGGGTAGTCATCCCAAGGTCCAAGGAGTAAAATAAAATTAATGTTTTCCATTTCATCATAATATTGGACCGAAAGGATCATACTACATGTCCCTCGCAAGGATGGGTAGTCATCCCCAAGGTCCAAGAAAAAAAAATTAATTAATATTTCCTACTTTCATCTTAATATTGGATTGGAAGGATCATACTACATGTCCCTCGCAAGGATGGGTGGTCATCCCAAAGGTCCAAGAAAAAAAAAAATGAAGCTAAAATCATGGATCATGGGGATAATCTCCACCGGGGCTATAGATGCCTGACTTGCAGTAGAGTATGCTCATGCGTGGCAGCATGTCTTGTCTAAAAACAAGACCACTAACTGATCAAATGGATAGACTAGCTTGACCATTTCATCCATAATTGGTTAAATAATTTTGTTCAAAGTGAGGCAATAAATTTCAGATCAGAGTAGTAAGGATAGGGTTAAATTCCCATCTCGCTTAGATTGGGAATCCTATTCCCCAAAACTCTGATTTCACTTTCGCTTGCACATGGGTTCAAGATAGTAGTGACTCATAACCAACTTTGGGATCTAATAAAGCAATTCATTATACACATAGTTGATCCTAAGAGGGTTTGATAATTTTAAATGTTTGTGTATGATACTAGAAAGCTTAAGCCTTTATAAAGCAGATTGCTATATCTCTAAGCATATTTATCAGGTTGCGCAAATCATTCACAATCTCACATATGCATTCATGTAAAACTAACAATAGAATGAGGATCAATTTCAAATGATAGAAAATGGAATACACTGCACACACCGAGCAGATATTTAATGATTCTAATGTTTCATGTATTTATGATCTATAGGCATTTGTTTTATCTTTTATGTGCTGACGCCTGTATTTAAGCTTGTATATTTCCAGCTTAGGTTCTCACAGAAATGCTCAAGAGCATTTCCCAGCAGAGTCACCATTTGTTGTGGCTACTCCACAACACACCCCAAAATTGGGGACCCCCATTTTTTGCACGCTTTCAAAGAAGATTGCAGTGGCCCAAATGTTAAAGGAGCAAAGAAAAAGCAAGAAAAAGGTGTCGCGATATCACGACATGTCATGTTTTCGTGATGTTTGATGTGTAAAAGATCCAAGTGTAGAAGAAATTGCAGCCAAAGCAAAGAAGAAGAAATGTTCACCGAAAATGTCGCGATATCGCGACATGTCACAAAATCATGATCAAAGCGGTCAAACAAAACAAGACGCTAGAAATGTCACGATATCGCGACGTGTTGCATTATCGTGAGACAAGACAAAGAACCATATTGAAAACTCGAAATTGTCGCAATATCGCGACATGTCGTGTTTTCGCGATGTCCGACGGGTAAAAGAGCTAAGTACAAAAATTGTCACGATATCGTGACATGTCATGTTTTCGTGACTTGTCATGAAATCATGGTCAAAGCAAAGAGGAAGAAGTGTTGACCAAAAATTGTCACGATATCGTGACATGTCACGTTATCGCGGTTCATAGAGGAGAGAGAAGACAAAGTGGAAAAATGTTTTGATATCATGACATGTCATAAAATCATGATCAAAGCAGTCAAATAGGGCAAGGTGATAGAATTGTCACGATATCACGACATGTGAAATCATGGTCAAAGGTAGCAAGAGGAACAATCAATGCAAGGACATGTCATGTTTTCATGGTAGGAAAGCAAGGAAGGAGAGAATGAAAGAAATTGTTGCGAAATCGTGACAGGTTGCGTTTTCGCAATCGGTCGACGACAACGGAGGTGAAGATAGAAACATGTTACGAAATCGAGACATGTATCATTTTTGCGATTTACGGTGACCTACAAGCTAAGCAAGGGAAATGTGTCGTGATATCGCGACATGTCACGTTTTCGTGATCGAGAGCAGCCAAAGTGAACGTGAAGAAAAAACGTCACGATATCGCGACATGTCAGATTTTCACGACAGAAAGTGGGAAGAAAGAGTAGAATAAAAAAGGGTCACGATTTTGTGACGTGTCTCATTTTCACGACCAAGTGCAGAAAGATAGAGCTAAAGAGAAAAGCGTCGCGATTTCGTGACAGGTTGCATCTGCGCAGCCCGAAAGAGAAAAGCGTCACGATTTCACCATAGGTTGCATCTACGCAGCCCGAAAGAGAAAAATGTTGCGATATCGCGACATATCTCATTTTTGTGGTGCATGAAGTTGAATAAGGTTACTGACAAAAAAATGTCACGATATCGCGACATGTCTCATTTTCACGGTGCTTGAAGACGAACAAAGTTGCGGGTATAAAAACATCACGATATCGTGACATGCTATTTTTTTTTGTGATTTATGGTGAGCCATTATAGAACATGCAGGGAAGCATTGAACACGTGGCACAAAGGCGTAAGGGCTATGATAACGCTTCAGGATCAACAGTTACAATTGGTAGAGAGGAAAAACCTTTCGAAGGTCAAACAAAAATACAAAACAACGAAGAGGTCAGGGAAGGTGAAGCGAAAAGATCTGGGAAATGAAACGAAGCGTCATAGAGTGAAACAGAGAGCCGCAATAGAGGTTTTAAAAGTAGAATCCAAAGATAGGTACAGGGGTCAAAAACCGCTGCGAGCAGAGTTGTAGAGCTGAAGGCGATAGGCCATTCTAGGCCTACTTAGGAGCGTTTTCCTCCACTTGTTCTGGTTTAATGAAACTGGAAACTTCTGTTGTTGTAAACTGACACATTTGAATACATAAAATTTAGAGAGTTGCATCTCATTGGCAAGAAAGGAGTTATTTTATGCATGCAAGATTGAATTTTTATCTTTCCCCTTTCAAATTTTTAGGCTTATAGATGGAGTTTAATGCAAGTTATCTTGGTTGCTTCATGCGAATGTCTAAATCTGAAAACCACAGTTAAAACCCTAGAAACCAGCACTTAACTTATCTAGATTGTGCATGTTTTGCAGGTTCAATAGGTTAGGTTGTATGCAGAAAACCTCATATCTTCGGTTTTGTCCAAAATAGGATCATAGCACTCTGAATGTGCTTTAGTTTCATTTTCTTTACATTTATTTTCATTTCTTTTATTCTCTGCATTTTTATTTCCAAAGAATTTAATTTAATTTTCATTTGCAGTCATTTAAATAAACAATTGAAAATCTACCGAAATATGAAAATAGAATAATTTTATCATTGAGATTGATTCATATTGAGTTCATTCTGATTAAACGAACAATCATTAAAGTTTTCAATAAAATAAACCAGCAGTGCCCCTTGTTTACAGTTACTTGCAATCACTAAGGTATTCCAAGCATTCAAATTGAATATTATTATTTATGCAAATGCTAACATAGCGAAGACCTTGGAGAAATTATTTATTTAATTTCTTTGCAAGAGGGGATTTGGAACTCAAATCCTATCGAAGAGTGTGTTTTCACAATCGGGTGAAAATACCACTCAACACAGACAAAGGAGATCTCACAAAGATCGTGGTTCTGAAATCGTTCATATCGTAGATCCTAACGCCCAAGATATAGCCATCCAGATGTTCCAATACCAAAAATAGAAGAAAATTATTCCAGAAAACTAGCTACTCATTAACCACAGAATTCACAAGCAATCGTAGATTCCCTACTAATTTCCAGGACCTCTCAAAAGAATCGTACATTTCTACATTGTATTCATTCCCTTTGTTGTGCACAATCATTACTACTTTGTAAGACTCTTTGTGGTTTCCATCTACAATGCATGTAGCCACATTATTATTAAAGGATGCGGGATCCATTGCAAGAAATTCAAAAGGAGTCTGTGTAATAGGATTGTAGACGCAGAATCTCCACTTTGTGTAATTGCACAATAAGAACAGACCGAGGCGTGGGGCTGATCCTTTGTAAGTGGAAAGAGGGATTGAATGGGAGTAAAGTGGAATGTTCAACCATTTTTTTGTGTAGAATACGTACGCCACACAATACCTATACCCATGGAAAACCAACCACAGTTCAGATTTACGTTGTGGCTATTGAGTCCAAAGAGTTAAGAATTGGTCAGACGATAACATAACATTCCACTCTTTGCAGACACAATGAAAACATGCCACAAAATTCAATGGAAGACATGCAAGTACGGTCTCGAGGATGTGCTCAGGCTAAGCGGAAAGACATTCAGAGGCCATTTTCGTGGGATAAGAAAGTAAGCTTGACTATACTAAATCAACGAGAGAGAGGATGTTTGTTTCGAATTAATACCGTTCTGTTGTAAAATTGCTTTGAGATGCAGACGGTGTAGTTGTGAAATTGCTATGAGATCACGGGTTTATTTAAAAAGGATAAGTAATCCAGTGTCAAGGTCGATTGGTAGTCGAGTATTTGGACGTTTCAATTCGAAACGGTTAAGATTCTATTGAGAAACTAAGAGTTACAAAATGTCCTAAAAAGTTTACTTCTCACCTCATGACAAGATTGAAAAGACATTTAATTTCTAAGGCCCCTAAATCGGCTTTGTTTATCTAGCATGTGATCTTTTTTAAATTTTTGTAATGGATTCCATTAAGAGTGCATCTTTCATTTCATGCATAGTGATATTTTTTATTTTTTTTAATGTAAAAAATATTATATTAAAAAATTAATAGAATATATTTTTATAAATTAAAAAATGGATAAGCATGTTACGTGGTTAATATCATTAATTGAAAAACTATTCCTCTCAAAACAAAGAGGCAACCCAAGCAAATAATTTACAACTAATCAACATTACCTTATAGAATTGATGGCCAATAGAACTAATTAATTACATAATGATGAGGCTCCATTATATGGGTTTAGCCACCCTTAGGACTGATTCCCACCCAACATTAGCATCAAGATACTTTGGCACTGAGTCCCTTCCCTATTTAGAAGTGATGGTAACATCCTCCTAGCTATAAACAAATGGTTCTTGGCTGGAAGCAATCATCGAAGCTCCTAAATTGGCACAAGCATCAAATCGAGGAGTTGGGGGGAGGGAAGAGGGGAGTAGTCAAGTAGCCACAATCATATTTATAAGGACCTTGAGCTAGGATAGGAGTGCATTTTAGGAGTGATTGACACTGTTGTTTGGATTTGGACAAACTTCAAGGATTATCCTACTTAAGAGGAACCTGGTTGTTTATGCATGACACATTCTCCCATTGATCAATAAGCTCCTAAAGATGAGTGAGCTCCATGGCCATTTTATTGTCTTGAACTGTAATATGAAAATAGACAAATGAAATAATATTAGACTTCTCAAAATCAAAGATGTGTAAAGAGGAAGAGCACTTACCAAAGATACAATCATTTCTAGCTCTCAATATGCTAAACATGGTCGCAAGGATGAGGGGTCTCCCAAAATGATATGATTCCACTCAAATGTGCTGAAAGAATATGATCCAAAAAAAGAAAAAAATCCACTCCCAAAGGGAATGAGCATGAGCACAAACCCAAAAAAGATGGACAAAGTATTTATATTGAAGACAAAAATGGCAAGAAGGGTTAGGGGTACCTAAATGCTAGATATGCTCCCCAATAGGAATTCCTTGATGCAAAAGACTCTACATATAGGCTTGCACTCTAATAAAAGAGCCCAAGCAATCTGGAACCTATACATTCAAACAAGTAAACGAAATGAGACCTTTCTCATTAATTGAGCTTATCAATCATGTGGAGGCAAGGAGAGAGTCATACATACCCTAATTGAACCTTCTAGTTTTGAAGCAGAGTGTTTGGATACCACTTCCAGTCCTTCCACCAAGGTCATTGTGAAAGCACAAAATCTTGTATAACATGGAGTTGGGGAGGGTAGCATTGATAGCCTCAAAAGTACTCCTATCACAATGACTAAGCCTAAATTTAGCTCTAAAGTCATCCCAAGGGAATCAATCCCTGGTAGGATGAGAAAAGAAATCAGTGATAAATCACACACCATTATGAAATAATCTAAGCACATGAACCCAAGGAACTTGCGTAAGCGGGGAACCCTAGTAGGTGATAACATATGGCCACTAAACATTCATTTTATTTATGGAGAGGTGTTGAGTGAATATTTTTCCCTATTAAAAAATAGTCACCACAATCAGAGTATTAAATGAAAACTCCCTCTTGCAAAGAAATTAAATACAAACATCAATTTCTCCAAGGTTCTGATAGACAAACATTCCGTATATATACATATAATTGATGATGATTAAAAAAAAAGTATGCTAGAATAGTCTCACATATTGCAAGTGACAGTTAACATGGGGCATTTATGATTCAATTCATACAATGCTTAGTGATCATGACTTTTTAATCCTTGAAGTGCACGTGAACTTTGCTTGTGTGAAAGTGGTTCCTTTTAATGCTCTTGATATTAATCTGATTTACCCTGAAACCCAATTAGTCAATCTCTTTTATTTTCAAATTAAAGGTGTAAAATGCAAAAGTGTGTGGAATAGTCCACTTCATTTTAGATTATGTACCTTTAATGTGAGATTCATTTTTACAGTTAGTAGATTCATTTTATCTTCATTATGAGCATTCTACTAAAGCTAAATTAGAATTTGGTGTTAGTACTTGTTAGCAAGTTAGCATGTTAGTGTTTGTTTGCTTTATCTACCATTAATGTAAATTTGGTGTTAGTACCCTCCCTCCTAAGATTGATTTTATCTAAAAATTAGACTTAGTGCAGTTTGGAGGTGCAAAAATTCTGGATGAGGACTAGAATGGAAGCAAATGAACAAAAAAGTGAAATAAAATTCTGGAAAATGGACTAGAATAAAAGACTGAAATTAAAAATATCTGCTCATGTAGAGGAGTTGGAAGCAAGTGGGTAGTTAAAACTCTCCAGTTGAAATCGAGAGGTCCAGGTTCAAATCTCTCCCCTCACATGTTGTAGATATGCTATGTAATGGTGACCACATAATAAATATTTACCCCCTTAAAAAAAATGGTAAAATTAAATACAAAAATTCTAGAAATGACCAGAATAGAAATGAAATTAAGTATAAAAATTTTGGCAATGACTAAAATGGAAAGAAATCTATGTGCATAAATTCTAAAAATGATCAGAATATAAAAGAAACAAAAAACAAATTCTAGAAATGACCAGAATCAGAGAAAATAATGAGCAAAAATGAAAATGAATTAAACTAATTGTAGAAAATAAATCAATAGAAAATATCTACAAAACAAATAGAAAACAATAAAATGACATTTGATTTTGGTATTAAAATCCCCTCCCTGTAAAACCCTAAGTTAAGATATGAATCTAGAGGTAACTTGATCTAAAGGACCTGCAAAAAACACAAGCAAGCTAGACCAAGTGTGAGACTCAAAGGACAAAGAACATTTGCATTTTATTCCAACATTCACCTAGTATAACTCTTAGCAACATTAGTACATAGATATAAATCAAAATGAAATGCATTAAATATAAACAGTAAATTTAGTAGCCTTAGATGGAATCTCCTTTTGGTTTTGCTCACAAGGTTTGTATTTACCAAAACGAATGAATTTGATTATTCAAAGTGATATTGTTTACAAAAATTTCTAGCCCCCAATGATATGCATAGTGGCAAAAATTCGCCATTTGGAAAAAAAAAAAAGCATTTTCAAAAATTCAAATTTGCAAAATTTTCAAGACCCGGATGTCAGCCATTTAGTCAAATTTTTTTGAGAAAAATAAATTTTAGGTGTATTTTCGCCATCCTTTGACTAGAGTATTTCGGTTATTTTGAAAAATTGCAAGTTATTCCGCCTAAACAAAGTACCCTTTTCACCCTAAAATTTTCAAATTTCAAAATTATCCCACCCAACTCGCTAAGTATACCTCTATATATAATTAACACCCCAATGATACTCGCCAGGTAAATAGATTTATTTTTGGAACTTGTTATACAACCGTTCGAAAGCATATTCAAATGGAACGTGTACTATAATCGATCAAGCTTAATTTTGCATCTGGAACATATTCTGCAACCATTTGGAAACATCTGCAATTGGAACCTATACTATAATTGAAAGAGCTTAATTTCACAATCGAAACTTGTTTTGCAACCAATCGAAAGCATTTGCAATCGAAACTTGTTCTGTAACCGTATGGGATCGATTTTGAAGTTGAAACTTGTGCTACAACCAGGTGAAACCATTTACAAGCAAAACTTGTATTGCAGTCAGCCGAACTAACAACCCTTTTGAGAACCACTTTTGCATTTGGAAAGTGTTCTACTGAAACAATTTTTCCACCTAGAACCTTTTTTTCTAGCGGCTCCTATTCAACATTAGGAAATTTTTTTAAACCTTTTCTACATTCAAACGTTATTCTAAACCAGGTTCTTTACCACTTCTCTTGTTGCCATGTTTTTTTTCTATTTTGCCATGTTCTACAATTATCCCCTGTTTTATCCCTTTCTATTATAATTATTTGATTTTTTAAGAATATGTGAGTTGAAGACATTATGATTCTCAGTTTCTAGTACTCTTTGTAACATAATCTTATATTTTTTGACATGTATCTTTAATGATTTTATGTTTCTTCAAAGACATTTTGATTCTCTGTTTCTAGCCCATTTTGTGCTATACGTAGCTCCAGTTATTATTTGCATAAAGAAAATATTTATAAAATGATTTCAATTTGAATATTTTTTGCTTTCATCAAAAAAACCAGTGGTATAAACTGACAAAATCACAATAAATCATGGCAGGAAAAAAATATGTATAATATACTACCCAAATATTTTTTATTCTATTTACAATATTATCTTAAGGCCTAGCAAAAGTACACCCTCTTCAACATTTTATTACTCTACTAAATTGAAAAACAATTTTCTTACAACTAAAATATCTCCCAGTGATGGAAAGAATGGGGCCAAATCTTCTGCTGAAAAGAGTATCCTCAAATATTTTAGCCAAACTTCAAAATGCAACGAGGCAATAACATCCATGCAAATTCAAGGTACAAAAATGATTTTTGACTTCCAGTATGTGCTTTATTGACGATATGAATATTTTTTTTGTATATTTTTTTTAATCTAGGAATGATAATAAAATTATGGTATACTATTATGCAGAATACCCTATCGATTTTTTTTTTTTTTTTTGGTAAGTAAGAGAATATTATAATTAACACCGGGTTTTAACTGGTTGACCCAAAACCATTTTACAAAATAGGTTCCACTGACCAACTGGACAAAGGCCAAGCCCTAAAAGTTTAAGCTGACAACAAAAATGGCCAAGACCTACTCTTCCATTAGAATACGACCAAACTAAACTATGGAAGCCTAATATTATGGCCATCGAGAAAGAAAGACGCAAAAAAGAACTAACAAAGACAAAAACTAATCATGCAAGCACCATGGAGAGTAGCTTGTGCCCATATAAAAATAATAGAATATGGTCAAAAAAAAAAAAAAAACATCCCATAGAATGGACAGCCAAGAGGCCAAGCAGTCTTCCTTGTAGTCCTCATCTAACTTCTTATCATCGTTCTTGCCATCATATTTAGATTTTGCCTTTGACTCCTTGTGCCCACTGGGCTGCGGCTATAAAACGAGAAGATTTAGGGAATCACACAAATCAACGAGTACTGCACGATGAGGCCGGACAGGACTCTTCAACTGGTTGATACTGTTGGAGGGTGATGAAATTGTCATCTTCTCCAAGACTATTATGGTGGGGTCTGGTGCCTCATTGTCAGGGATCTCCAACACTTTGTTATTTCTTGCTAGGGCCTTTTTGCGACATCGAATCCAAACACACCTTGGGAAATACTTGAGGCCAAAGCAGATTTTTCCCATGCATGAATTTGTAGATAAAAAACCTATATCAGTGCCCCACCAGCTGCAAAAAACACTAGTCACATGAACAAAAAAAACAAATATGACAAAATCCATTATAAGGTTCAAATTTTTTTTTTTTAAAATGCCCCCATTTTCTGTCATTGATCCACTTTGAGCCTTCCAATCTAAAGTTTTTCATTATCTATCACCATTGAGACTGCATGAGGAAGATTTTCAGTCCACGTGATCAAATTTTCTGCTACAATGCCTTCATTTGCCAACCTATCAGCTGCCATGTTTGCTTCCCGGAAGGTATGCAAAATTATGGCCTCGGAGTCGGTCATGAATTAGAGCCCTTGCTTCATGGATGTAGTCATCAAATCTCCAAGGAGCTCTCTTAGTGTTCTTTAGAAGATTTATAATAATAAGAGAATCACCTTCCACCAAGAGTTTCCCTGGATAATTCTCTGCCACCTTGAGGCTCCTCCAAGGCGCCCTTGCTTCGACCACATTGTTAGTTTGAGCTCCAAGATGTTCTGCAAAAGCTACAAGCACCTCACCCTTGTGGTCTCTAAGTAAGCCACCAGCCCCGACTTCACCGGGTTGCCCCTAGATGCCCCATCAAAATTTAACTTAATCCACCCTAGGGGGGTGGGGTCCATGTGATCATGGTTCTAGGACAGACTTGAGGATGATTGAGGCCATCGGTGAGAGGTAAGTTTAATGGCTGGCCTAATGAAGCTTCAAAAGGATTTGGAGGTCTAGATCTTGCGAGGCACTAAACAAGCATTCTCATTAGCATATGCTAAAATTTTTGACGGGACGAGAGGATGAGTGAGAAACCTTATCCAAGAAGGCCCGACGATTCCTTTCCAACCATATACGCCACAAGTAGTGATGAAGGCGGATCTTCCACATATACCTAAGACGCCTATTCAAAAATGGGGAAGGCCCTTTGGACAAATAAGTCAAAAATGGGTGAGGATGGACCCAATAAATATGAAACACTTGTAACGAGACCTAACAAGATTGAGGCAGAAAAATTACAATACGAAACAAATGATCAATAGACTCCCACTCAGACATACAAAGATAACACCTATTAACAACAATCACACCTCTTTTTATTAAGTTATCCATGGTGAGGATCTTATTTTGGATGGCCGGCCATGCAAAAAACCCAACCTTCGGAACAATGCTTTTGGGCCAAACTTCCAAGTGAGGGAAAGTAGGTTCATCATTATCAATAAGCATCGAGATAAGCGGTCTTGAGGAGAAAATTCCCCATTGTCCGAAGCTTCCCGGATAAGCTGGTCCTCAAGAATGCCAGAAGGGAGTAAAGACTGTTTTAATTCATTCTCGAGTATTATTGATGCCCCTGGTAGATCATTATTCATTATTGGCTTCCATACCCTTCTATTGTTTGACAAAGTAATAAAATCTGCAACTTTGGTACCAAAAACTTCAATTGTCCAAGCTCTA
This sequence comes from Wollemia nobilis, assembly GCA_028583015.1. NCBI lineage: Eukaryota > Viridiplantae > Streptophyta > Pinopsida > Araucariales > Araucariaceae > Wollemia > Wollemia nobilis. Next base: position 1,028,887 of record JAQPPZ010000371.1, on the reverse strand, counting down.
AGGGTTGAAATGATGGGAGTCTGCGAGAGAGGGGATAGTCCTTTAACCATTTGTGGTCCCAAAAATCAATGTTTCTTCCATTTCCGAGTTTCCAACGTAGCCCTTTGCTTAGCAAGTTTTTAGTTTGAAGGATTGATTTCCAAAAAATTGATCCACTGGGAGGAAAGGAATAACTTAAGAATTCAATTTCTTGCAAATACTTTCTTCGATTATAGTAATCCATTATGCATTTGCATTTGTCAAAAGACGCCATGCTTGTTTGGCCAGGAGGGCCATGTTTAAATGTTGTATTCTCCTTAGCCCAATACCTCCAAACTCCCTTGGTTTGCAAACCCTATCCCAGGACACCAAGTGAAAGCGCTTGCTTAGATTCGAGAACCGGTCCATAGGAACCTCTTACGGATCTGTTCAATTTTAGTGTAGACACTTGTAGGAGCTTTAAAAACAGAGAGAAAGTAGACAGGGGATGCTTTGAATGGAAAACTTGGTGAGAACTGCCTTGCCAGCTTGAGATAACAAATTCCCTTTCCATCCAGCCAGCTTCCTCTGAATTCTTTCAATTACATTAGTCCACATGGAATCGGTAGCTCTGCACTGTAAATAAAGGAAGGCCTAGGTATGTGGATGGAAGAGTAGACACCGAGCATCCAAGAATCCTAGCAATCTTAATACTGCCTACGAATGGGAGTGTTAAAGAAATAAATTTTACTCTTTGAAAAATTTACCTTTTGCCCCATGACATCCTCATATAGCTCTAGAATATGTTTTATGACCTTAGCCTCAAAAACCGATGCAAGAGTTAACAACAAAGTATCATCCACAAAGCTGTTCATGTGTAACTGCTTGTGTTTGTGATGATGCTTTAATTTCTGAAATAAGACCAATATTACGAGCGACTTTGATTGTCCTCCCAAGGGCTTCGACCACAATGATAAACAACATGGGAGAGATAGGGTCACCTTGCCTTAGGCCCCTTTTACTTTGAAAGTATCCAGCGGGAGCACCATTAACAAGGGTGAAAACCAAGGTTTCATAAAACATCCTTCCAAAAGCTTGATCCATTCATGATGAAAACCAAATTTCTGAAGAATGGCGAGAGACAAAACTCCGGTTTATGCGGTCATAAGCCTTGTTCATATCCGGCTTGAGAGCAAAAGCGGGTTTTTAGTCTGGACTACCGAATGGAGGGCTTCATGAGCTGTTATGACCCCATCAAGGATGGACCTTCCGGGGACTGAGCCGCCTTGACAAACATCAATAAACATAGGAAGGATCTTCCTCATTCTATTTGCAATTGCCTTGGTCAAAATTTTATAAACAACATTACAAAGGCTAATAGGTCTAAAATCCATCATAGATCTAGGAGTAGGAATCTTTGGGATTAAAGCAATAAAAGTGGAGTTAAAACTTCTCGGAATATGCTTTGTGGACTGAAATTCCTTGATAGTAGCACATACATCAAAACCTACAATATCCCAAAAAGCCTGAAAAAAACGAGGTGAAAACCCGTCTGGACTTGGAGCTTTATCAGGGTTCATTGAGAAGAGGGCCTCTTTGATTTCTTCATCCGTGAAAGGCTTAATTAACTCCCCATTCAAGTCATCAAAAATTAAATGAGGAATATGGTAAAGCATTGATTACGAAGCTAAGGCGGAACCGAAATGTTCTTCTCCTAAAAGATTACGAAAATAGGAAAGCTGCTTCATTTACGATTTCATTAGGACTAGAAAGGAGTGATCCATCATCTCTAACAAGTTCTTTAATTCTATTGTGGCTTCTGTTCCTTAAGGTAGATGCATGAAAAAATCTTGTGTTGGCATCACCTTCTTTTAGCCAAGTAGCTCTAGACTTTTGCCGCCAAAAAGTCTCCTCGCGAGCTAGAACATTATGGTACTCGAGCAAGGGATTTCTTTTCATCTGCACTTTGTAGGGAAGGGTCCGGCAATCCCTCTTCAAGTTTTTTCTCAATGGTTGATAACCTTTCAGAGATGGCTTTCTTGTTTTCAAAAATATTTCCAAAAATTTCCTTATTCCGAGATCCTTAGATTTTCTTTCACCACTTTAAGTTTACGTGCTAATACGAATGAAGGCACATGCACGACAAGAATCCTTGCCACCACTGAGAAATTATGTCTCTGAGATCAGGGTGGTGCATCCACATAGATTCAAACCTAAAAGGCCTTTTGAATTTTGGAGTCTCTTCAATTTCAAGTAAAATCGGGTTGTGGTCAGACCCAATGCGAGGCAAGGACAACAGATTTGCATCCCCAAAAGATTGTATTGCTTCTGTGACAAAAAAAACCTATCAAGCTTTTCCATTATAAGTTGATTTCCAGACCTCCTATTGCTCCAAGTAAATTTAGCATTTTTTAATTTGACATCCAATAAATTGTTGTTGTTGATGAAATCTTGAAAGTCCTCCATACTTCTTGTTGGAATTCCTACTCCCCCTTTTTTATCAGAGGGGTAAAGAGGGGTATTAAAGTCCCCCGCCACTATCCATGGGATATTCTGAAAAGCTTCCTTGAAATGGTCGAGTAAATTCCATATATCGGCTCTCCCAGATATAGAATTAGGGGCGTACACATTTGTTAATATCCAAGAAAGGTCATTAACCTTATCCTTAAAAATAATGCTCATTACCCTTTCCCCCAATTGAATAACCTTGCCTTCCACCTTCCCTGGATTCCAGATACAAAGAAGACCACCCGAGGTTCCATTGGCTTTGCAAAAAATTGCTTCTCCATTTTTCCAGATATTGAGGGCAATTTTTCTAGACAAAACTTCATCGACTTTAGTTTCTTGCAAAATAAGAATAGTGGGATCAAAATCTCTTCTTAAATATTTGACTAACCGCTGTTTAGGAAGGCCATTGAGCCCCCTTACATTCCAGGATATGATCTTCATTTGGAACTTTTAAAGTTTTTTTCCTCTTCCCCTGCCTTGGACTTGAGGGGGCTTAAGAATTTTGTTTTCTTCAAAGGGAAGATTTCCGGTTGGTGGAAGCGAGTGAGTCCGAATTCCATTAGCTATCTCATCTTGGACCTCTTCTTTCCATTTCTGGGCATTTGACTTTCTTCCCTTTTTTTTCTCACCTCCACAGTCAATCATGGGGGATTTCATTGAGCTTCTAGTCTGTTTCGGGCTAAATTTGGTTTGGGTGACCTGTTGGATAACAGTACTGGAAACCCCTTCTCTGGATTGGGACAAAGACAAAGGTGAAAAATGTCGCTTGGAAGGGCTGATTAACTCTGAAAGCACTTTTTCTCTTTCTCGGACGAGAAAAGGACTCATCATTAGGGCATTCTTTATGGCCAACAGGAGGAGGATTGGAAGGTCCAGATTTGGTTGGGGAGTCAAGGTAAGCAGGGAGACCAAGAATTATATCCTCAACATTAGACCCTTCATTCTGATTTTCCTCTGTAATTATTTGGTTTTCAGCCAAAATGTTAAATTTATTTAGATTCTCGAAAGGAGAGCATACCTTTTGTTGGTCAGTTTGTGATGTAGCAATTTGCTTGTCCTTACCATTGTCCATGTGAAGCTCAGCCTCATTCTCCATTTGTCCCAAACCAGAGGCCTTTGCCTTTTCAACATTTGGATCTTTAACACTGTACATTCCTGTGTATTTGCCATTATTTACGAAAGATCGCCGCTTGGAATCATTATTCCTAGGAAGGGTTTCTTGGCTTCTCAAAAAAGAGCATTGTCCTTTGAGATGGCCTTGAATATTACGAGTCAGAGCAAAATGCTGGTCTATTTTCATATTCGATGACCTGTAATCTTGTTATATTTCCATATTCTAACTCCACATGAGTAGGAAGCTCAGATTCTAGGTTTGCATTTACACAAATCCTAGCATGCGTCATTCTAGTGCGTGCAAGGGTTGGATTATCAATGGCCACCAATTCCCCTATGGTCTTGGCAATACACTGAAGAAAATACTCATGCCACCAATGAAACGGGAGATTTGGGAGACGGACCCAAATGGGGGCAAAGTTTATGCTCTGCTTTTTCGGGTCAAAATCCTCAGCCCATCTCCTAAGAAAAAGACTTCTTCGGCCCAAGAACCAAGGTCCTCCTGTTAGAATACGACTAGCATCTTCACTATTGTTAAGGCGTACCGCAAAAAACCCCCTTGATAATGCAATAATCTCCATGTGTCCAGAAGTCTTCCACTTCAAGGATGCCCATCGTCGAATCGTTTCAATATCCGGCCTGCCCCCTATGAATTTGCCTACCAGAGAAAAATTTTCCATCGATATAAAGTCCGCCATTACGCTTTCAGGCACGGATACCTTCTGCCCATTGGGAGTGAGAGGTGGTAAAGAATGTAAGGAAACCCTATTGCCACCTTTAAGGGCATGTGCAAAAGACTTATTGCCCTCGAGAATTCTTGATGTGGGCCTTCTTATCAAAAATAATATCAGGGGGTTCGTGTCCCTCTAATTTTTTAAAACCCTCGGTGTCCTTGTCACTTGTCCACCTGCTCTTCCTCAGTTGCTTCAGAACCTTGCTTGTTCCCTCCTTGAGCCTCACAGCTTCCAGGGGTTTGGAAACCCTGTTTCCCACCTCCAACAGAATGAAAAACATGTTTGCAAAAATTGCACCTGCCTCTGCTCCCGCTTTGCTCCATTCCTGCCTCCGCTCCCGCCTGCTCCTCGGTCTTGAGGTAAATATGATATGAATCCACTCCCTATCGATTTTGATATGAATCCACTTGAAGATATTCTCCAAAAAGATATGCCTTGTAATGAAAATACCCTTGACATTGACATCCAAAAAACACTTGAACACAACACTTGAAATGACATTACAATTGAAAACCAAAGTTATAAATCAAAATTATTACAAGCTTCATATGAATCTTCAACCAAAAAGTCTAAAAATAAGAGCATCTAATTGGATACTTGAAAGGGGATTTAAGAATGAATGGATAGAAATATTTCCATGGATTGAGCCTATATTGAATGAGGATAACTAAATCGATGAAAAATAATGTAGGTGCACAATTTGCAGTTGGAGACTTGGTAAAGATCATAGGCTACAAAATAAGATTGATACAATTCAAAAGCATACTGGCAAAGTTTATGTAAATGTTATAAAAGTTAATGGTGAAGTTAGTAAAGAAATTAAGTGGAATGATGCATCAGAATGTATGCATTTAAGATATTCTATAGAATATGAGAATCACTTAAAGCAACAACAATATCTTGTTGAGAAATGTGGGACAATTACAACCAATTTTAATAAAATTCAAAAGACCATATCAGCTTCAAAAAGTATGCAGTTTGCTGTTGTTTTTAATATTCTCAATAAATGTTTACCAATATTCGATTTTATGTATTATAAGTAACTATTATACCAATTTAATGTGCAAAACCTTCATAATTCACATTGGTATGATCGAAGTGATTGGGAAATGGCAAAAATTTTCTCTGGTTGAGAAGGAAGAACTAAAGGAGCAAGTAAAACTTGCCAAGTTCATTTCACTCTCTATTGATGAAGTAACAATTGTGGATAACACATCTTAGATTTGCATGCATGTGTACACATTTCAAAATTATATTAGAAAGTTAATTTTATTGGGAATACATAAGATATTGGCAAGTTCAAATGAAAAAACCATTTATAATGTTATTGTCAATAGTTTAAATAATATTGTAGGAATACCAGATATAGACAACAACAAAATTAATTTATGTTGGAGCTGATGGAGTTGCTATTATGTAATGTCACAGGTCTAGTCTTTGTGTTCAAATCCAAATCATAGTTGTCCCATATCTGATTCCCATTCATTGTATGGCTCATAGAGTAAATCTTGCATATAAAATCATGAGTACATTTTCAAATGTTTCTAAACTAGAAAACCTTATTTGTGAAATTCATTCTTGTTTCTTATTAAGTCCAAAAAGGTTTGTAGAGTTTCAACAATTTATAGTAGGAGAAAATGAAGGAAAAAAATTGTTAAAATATGTGGATACAAGATGAATTTCATTGTATCAACCTACTTAGAGAGTTTTTATAGAGTATCAATCATTGACGGGTTTTATGCATGCAAATCACCAAATAGTTGATAAGGCAAAAAATATGTTGTTACGTTTAACTGACTTGGAAACACTTTTGACCCTATATGGTATTCTTTAAATTTTGAAAGGAATGAACAAATTAATTAAACTTGCACAAGAGAGATCCATCTATATGATTGATTTTATGAGGATGAGAAAACAAATATGCATGCTTCTTGATACATTATATGTGTTTAATGCAGATTTTATAGAACCTTTGTTGTATAGTTGGAATACATTTATAAATGTGAACAATCAAAAATGCTTTTTGAAGTTTGACATCAATGATCATATTTGTATTAATGTTCATAGAAATATGGTACATGTTTATTGTTTTGAAAGGTAATCAAGTATAGTTGTGAAATATTTTGAAGAAGTTCATGTAACACACAATAGATTTCATGTTATTATATAGAAAACAAAGAGTAATTTTTCAAACATAGGAAAATATTTGATAGGTGAGATAAGAGAGCGGTTTTAGAGAGATGAGTTGCTCGAGGCTATGGGTGTGGTTAATGCCAGCTCTTTTAAAATAATTTATGGATTGTTCATGTCCTCCATTATACTCCATTGTACTATTTTTGCAAGCATTTATTAATGGTATATTCTAAGTTATTACAAAAGTTTATTTCATTATTTCCTTGCATATTATAGTGTCATTATCATATATATATATATATATATATATATATATATATATATATATATATATATATATATATTTTATATATATCTCATAGTTTGCTTATCCTACATCTTGTGGTTGCATCATCATAATTATATATATTATAAAAATTTAACACAAGTGAATGCACATTATCTATTATGTCATAGGTACATTCTCTTATTGTATCCTTTGTTGCGATATATACTTTATCAAATGCATTTTGTATTTACTCTGCTATATACCAAATAGCTATTATATTTGCAAATATAGAATCTTCTTTCTTCCTGACTTCTTAAACCAAATTTCTATCAAATTCTTTATGCTTATTTATCTATATAATACTTCTTATATGAAGATCTTCTTTGCCTTCTTTATGAAGGGTCTCTTTTTTTTCCCTATGAAGGGCCTCTTTCTATCATTTATATATTCACCTCTTCAGCCTATTTCAAGGTCAATATGATCTTAATCATCTTAAATTCTATATTTTTTTAGGATAATTTGAATGCTTCTTAAGTAGTTTATTATTTTGTCTTTCTTAGGAAGCTTTGAATGCTTCTCAACCTACTACTTTTTTTATCTTTCTTCTGAATATTTTAATGCTTCTCATTTCATTGCTTCTTTTTAGAAATGTCTATTTTCTTAGCTCTACACTTAGAAGCTAAAACTCTTCTCTATCTATTGTAGGAATCTTCTCAATATTCTATTGCTTAATCTCTATTCTTTACAATCTACAATATTTAATATTAAATGTCTTAAGTCATACGTAAGAACCCAATATGATTTTCCTCCTTACTAGAGAATCCAATATCAATGTTAGGGTAACTATGAACACCCTCGAATGATGAAATTTTATTTTGAGTTGGTTATTTCCTATATTTAATAATTATTATCCTCTTTACTCTAAATAATATAGATTATTAGCAAGGTGACTTTGTATGTCCCTGAATTTCCAATATTCTTTAAAGTTCGTTTCCAATCAAACAATAAATCCAACTTTCTTCTGAGTTGGTATCTGAAACTAATATAATTGAGTCATAATATTCATTGTTTTTCCTTCAATATTATGGATAGAATCTAACTTATTCCACTCAATATGACATTTTTAAAATAAACAAGAGAGTCTATAGGCAGCAAATCCACCTCCCAAAAGAAGAAGAAATGAATATTGTATTTGCACAATTTTTTCAAAGGTACAATTTCATGAAAATTTATAATGTAGGGTTGTAAATGTACAATTGGGTGTAACTGTACAAATTCATAAAGCATACAAGTAAAATTAAATGAAATATAATGAAGTACACATGAAATATAATTTGATAAAAATCAAATTAGGACTTAGTAAAACCTTAGTGCATTAATTATTTTGAGATATTGTAGGATGATAGTTGTGAATAATGCATTGTATTAGGAACCACTTTGGAATGACCTGGACAAGCATTATATAGGCCCCCATTCATTTTTTTATGGTTGTTTAGATATTTTCATGAATGGTTCATGGCATGATATTATTAATCTATGGTTCATTGCTATTTGATGTTGATGAATTTTTATTATAATATTATGCATAGTTGATCCTGTTATTGCCATTGTTTATATGAAATAAAACATTATGGATTGTGTGTTACTATGAATTCTATTGTACATATTATTGGTAAATCTAGATTATACACTCAGTGCAAGTGTGGCAAAAATTGTGTCATAAATGGATGAGATTACAATGGAATTGCATTATTGTTGATCCCACAACCTGGTGTAATAATGGCAAATTAAATTTATATGTTGTAATTGTTGTACTTAGATGTTTTTAGGGTGTTTTATGATTTATAGGAATTATAATTAATGATAATAATCAAATACAATTAATTTGGGTTTGCATGTTAATATTTTTGGCTATCAATTGCACCATAAAGATAACCAAATCTTACTTTTAGGAGAACCTATGTATAAATTAGAAAATTTGTAAGTGAAGAATGTAGAAAGGGTTTATGAAATTGTACATTTGGCCAAGCCAAACTATACAATTGATCATTTTTCTATTTATGAGAATGCAATTGCATAGCTAAACTTGCCAAAGGAAGAAAACAAGGGTTTATACGTAAACAATTACAAAATTGTTGATTTTTCCTTGCAAACTGACTTTCAATAATTTTTACAAGTGGAAAATTGCATGGTCTAGAGTGTTGTATAATTTGGATCATACAATTATATGATTTCAAACCGTATAACCTATTTTTGGAAGTTTTGTAAACCATTTAGTGGCAAATCATACAACGATATGATTTTGGCCAAAGTTGTTATAAAAATCTAGAAATAATCCCAAAACATTCCAATTCACCTCCACCTATAGGAATAATTCCCCTTGTACTACTTGTTACCTCATTGCCTAATCAAAATTTGATAATTGACATCAATTTTTTAGAAATTGGATCAAAATTGTTGTAGTTGAGAAGGACATACAAGTGATAATTTTTGAGTAAGAACTCATTGAAGGTGAATGATAGATACATGTTTATGAAGACTTAGGAGATGAGATCAAGAAGAGGAGAAAATTCCAATAATGAGTATGAGAATTTCTCAAAGAAGGAATATTAACAAGTCTATATAAGATATGAACGAACCAATGATGGAGTAGGTATGGACTTTAGATAAAGGAGATCTTGAAAGGTGGAACACATTGCTACTATAAATGAAATAATTGGTACAAGAACAAAAATTATTCAACAAGAATATTGGCATAAGAGAAGAAATTGATGAGAGAACTATGCAAGGTTACAATGAGTGGATGGTGATACCTAAATAAGTGGTAGGGAGATTGTAGAGTAGTGTGGAGAATGAGAGTTAAGCACCAGATCAATAGTGCATGAGGTCATAGGGATAAATACTAGGGCCACAACTAACACATAGTGAAGGAGATCACAAAGTGAAGATGCACAAGAAGTTGGGAGATGTCTATTCAATAAAAATAAGGTATCAAATATAGAAACATCCAACCAAAAGTAGCATAGTGAATCATCGACACAGAGGAAGAATAAGTCAAGTATTCTTCAGGAAACTTCATCAAGTGATAATAAAATATCTTCACCTATGGTTAACACAACCAATCAAGCAAGAAAGTAGAGGTGTCTAGCCTTCACAAGAGAGGGGAAGGAGGAACCTACAAGATATATCAATACATTTATAACCATCTAGAAATCAAATGTTGTAAACCAACCAGATTAATGGTTGAAGCTATTTCCTACTATGTTATGATGACTCATAATAGATTGGTATCTAAAGAAAGAAAATACACCAAATTTTTGAGTTTGATACATGATGAAATATACCTTCATTGAGGAATTTCATCCCTTGAGGGATGATGGTGATATTGTAACAAAAATATATATCACCAAGGAGTCGATGGGAATGTTAAAACCTATAAATTTCGATTAAAGAAACTAGTAAACAAGATGAAAATACCACCAACAGATGCATTAGTAAAATGATGGTTCCTCAATGGGTTACTCCAAGATATAAAAATAAGTTGAAGGTAGTGACATCCTCAACATATGAGGAAGTGTTGGAAAAAGAAAATAACTTTGAAAGTAAGGTGAAGTAGACAGTAGTAGGAATACTGACACATTAAAAGTAAAATGACTCATATAATGGTGAATACGACATGATACATCAATCTATTCAATAATTTTGGAAGGAATTTGATAAGATAATAAAATAGGTCAAAGTATGCACTAGGTGAGATTAAAAAAATTGATGTACGCAATATAATATCAATGGATATACAAATGTGAACTACCTTGAAATGAATACTATCATATATGGAGTATGCTAGGTAATGAAGTGGTAAACTATCCATTCAATTCGAAGGGTTGACTTTAGACCTTAGAAATTGAGTAGGAGGAAAATAAAAACCTTAAGGGAATGGACAAGCTGCAACTAGTGGAGGTTATAGAAATAACCAGAGAGGGGAAGGTAATTTCAATGTTAGTTTTTTATTATTGAACACTTTAAATAATGTAACCTCAAGATCAATGATAAAATTATAATATGGAATATATAATAATGCTAAGATATTGAGAATATAAATCTCATAAACTACTATTGAAAATAATGCAAAGAATGCCAATATAAAATGCTCATAAAAAATTGAAATCTATTTACTAAAGACTCAAATACATCATACTTCATTGCTCTCCATTGCTACTGTATATGGTAGTATATCACTCGCTATATCTTTCTTTTACATCCATATACCCATATATAGAATGGAATGTGACTCTTCAAATGGAGAAATATTGGCCTTCATTCTTCATATGACTCTTCATCTTCCTATTCAATGGACATATTTACATAGAGATAATTATGAACATTTGCCTTGCAAAAATACTTTGCACCATTATGCATTTATTACATTGTATAAAGTAAATAATTTCCTCCTAATCTATAGATGTACCCATGGTGGTACATTAGCATGTACCAAATAATTTAATATACTCTAACACCCCCATGTATTGATGTATTTGGTTATTGGAGTTTTCGATCTTAAATATGGATCTTCATATTCTTCCTTGAACCTATGCTCTTCTTTGTCGCTTTATTTGTTCTGCTTTGTGTTTGTATCCTGATCAAATAAATGATCAGTATTTTCATAAAATACTATATTAGCTGAAATATCTTTAGCTTCATGTTCTTTTGTAGCATATTCTAGTTCTTCTATATCATGTATCTATTGGGTTAAGTGCAATTTTTATTTCCTTCTCTATATTGTATCTAGCATTGGAATTTTTGTTGTTGTAATCTATATTGATTTTGATATTTTCTAGGTTGAGATAACATATTTTGTTGACATCTTGAGTTTATCTGATTCCCTTGATTTTGATTCCTTATATTGAATCTATAACATTTTGTACTATATTCTCTTTTCTTGCATATTTTTGTATACCTCTAGCATCTTGATTAGGTTTATATTTTTCTCCATTAACAATATCCCGTAGCTTCTCTACTATCAATATTTATCCTACATTATTTTTCCATGAGGTATAATTATAACCTTTGAGCAATTGAGATTCTAAAAGAAAGAATTTGTTTGATGTTGTCATGAGTAGACTACCTTAGGACTCCTTAGTTTTAATATAGTTTTTCTAGTTCTATGTTTTGTAAATTACCTTGTATCTCCCTAATTTTTTAAATAGAATACAATTTTCAACTTATTTGCTTCAAAATATCAACATTAATTTTATCAATCAAAGATTGATATGAATGTAATTTCAAATATTTACAAATATTCAGATTTATATCTCTAATAATTTTGAATTTAGAGATTAAATTATCAAATGCAATTTAGTCAAAAAATTCTATGTAGAATTCCTTTTATCTCCCAAATTTAAGAATATAATATTCAATTCTAAATTTCATAAACTATGTTGATGTAGAATTCCTTATAACTCCAACTCTAGAAATTTAGAAATTTTATAAAAATAATATTTGCAAAGTTTGAGTTCCTAATTTGATGTAGAATGCCTTATTTCTCCAAACTTATCAAATTGCAAATATTTAATTTGTTTTGTAAACTTAAATGTGCAATTTTATAATAATTCAATATTAATGCTTTGATTTTCCAAATAATCTTCAAATTGCAATATTCAAGTTTCTAAGGTTTCAATAATGCTTATCTCTGTAATAAAATACTTTTCTTAGATAAAATATTCCTTTAAACCTTATAAATCCTATATAGTAATAAAGTTTATTCCAAAAAAGTAATAAATATTACCTTCAATATTTCATTTGCTCCCTCCTTAATATTGTGCTTTGTCTCCCTTTGAAATTAGGTGCTCTTCCTCTAGTCAACTTCCTTCAAACTGGTCAAGGCACTTCTTCTTGAACATAATGGACTCCTTGTTGTAATTAATTAGACTATTCCAAAATAAATTCATATCATGCACTAAAATGGGTGCTCAGAAATATTTCTAATTCCTTTGTAGCATTTTATCTCATGCAATATGAGTGACAAGTGTCACTAAAGTGCTTCCTGTATGCTTTTAATATAGCATGTAGCTTCTTTTAAGACATGTAGAACTACTTCATCCTGACAGGTGGCATGAGCTGATTTATAATGATCCTTTGCCTTGTAAATAAACCTGTAACATTCTTTGATGCTTTTTCTTCTTTGTTGCACTATATTTTTATCCTAGACACTTGGTTATGCATGTAGGGAATATGTTATGTAAGTTTTCATTCTTGGTAATTCTATGAACCTATCCTTTTATATTCCTTAATGTATTTACAATTCCTTCTTTCTATTTTATATTTTTCTATTTGTAGGTGGCACTTCACTTTATCTAGTGGTGGATCTATCTAATGGGATGGCTTCTATCTTGTTGAGTGGCAACAATGTTAGATAATGCTTGGATACTTCTGGTGGTTGTTCTTCTATATAATTCTTGGGTAATCATCTCTTTGTGTTTTTATATCAATTTTACACCTATCTTTGGTGCGCAATCTATGCAAATTGGTGATGTTTTGAGTGGTGGATTTATCACTCTCTTTGATGATTTCCTTCACCAACATATTCTGCAACATGGGTTTTCTTATTGGTGTTTTCTAACACCTTAAATATACCTTGATTTTAGAGGTTATTCAACATCAATATATCTTAGATTAAACCTACCTTTTGTATTATATAAAAACAACATATACTAGTTTCCTTAGCACTTCTCTTTAGCACTTTATAAACTTATCTACTAGATGTTATCATTTTTAGATTCAATTATAATAATGGTGTGTAGATATAATGATAATAGTGTCTCTTTCATAGGATTAGAGGAACTTTTCTAAAACTCTAATTTTCTAGCTCTTGATTGTTCTAAAATTGATGCTCTTGAAAATGTATAATAAGTACTTTTAAACTTTTAAAATAATACTTTGTATGGTATTAATTTGACACACCTTTTATGAATACTTTTGTAGCTCTAATTTTCTTTTGTTGCTTGTAGGTTGTTTATGTTGCATTTGTAGTTGCTGCCCAAAATCTATTTTCTTCCATTCATATGTGTGCTATTGATCTGTAAATTTTGTAGCTTTAAATGCTGCCCTCTTGTTGTCCAAATCTATAGCAGATATATTTATTGGATATTTTTAAATATTCTTATGCTATTCTATTAAAATATTTTCCAAATATATCCTTAGTTTCCTTCATATCACAACTCTCCATTTTCTTCAATTTTTTGTCCTGTGACCTTTTGACTTCTCCTTCAAAAATAAACAACTTATTCTTTTACAAATAAGCCTGCAAATCCTTTTTGGTTGTACTCAAATATCTCAAATATATGACATATACAATATTTTTTATTTCTTCATATTATTTTCAAATTTTGAATTCAAATTTGACCTCATTTACTATCTTCTTTATCAAGAATTTGGATGTCTTGACATCTTCAAAATATTCTTAAAATTTTGTAAACTTCTTGTCAAATAGCCTTAGATCTATAAATTTACTTCTATTCCAAACTTAGCTCTTGGAATAGGTAAATATTTAAATATAATTGGTTTTCCTTCAACATAGTGATAAATGCTATCTTCTCTGGTTTCCCTTTCTAGAGGTAATTCTCTCAATGTTACTAGTCTCTCCTTAACTAGTAGATATCTCCTATACAACTAAATTCTATGCAAGAGAAAATATTTCTATAGCTCTAATACCACTGTTATATTTTGATGAATGAATACATGAAATAACGTAGCCTCAAGATCAATAATAAAGTTGCAATATATAATATATGATAATGTTAAGCTATTAAGCATATAAATATCATAAACTACTATAGAAAATAACTCAAAGAATGTTAATACCAAATGCTCAATAAAAATTAATATATTGAATAAAGGCCTCAAATTCATCACACTTCATCGCTTTCGATTGCTACTATATATGATAGTATATCACTCACTATATATTTATTTTATATTCATATACCTATATATGGAATGGAATATGGCTCTTCGTATGGTGGAATCTTGGCCTTCACTCTTCCTATGACTCTTCATATTCCTATTCTATGGACACATATACATAGGAATAACTATGCACATTTACATTTTCAAAATACTTTACACACGTGTACATTTACTACATTGCATAAAGTAAATACTTTCATCCTAATCTTTGGAGCTCTTTCCTAATCTATAGATGTATCCATTGTGGTATATTGTAATGTACCATATAATGTAATATACTCCAATAATCAAGGTAACTGATAAGGAGGTTAGAGCCACTTGAAGTATGATTCAAAGGGAAGAATGATTATACAATGTCACAATTTTCTAGGAATGGGAGCATTTTACAAAGAACTGTCTTTAATACTAGAAACATGAGATAACATAGAATAATGCTACACACATGTAGATGGTGTGGTCTAGGTAAGAACAAGGATCTAAATTGTCCTAAGAAAGCGTGTACAAGTGGCTCATAGAATGTGAAATTTTTGGATATTGAAGTACCTCTAGTTAAGGAGGAAATGGAGAAAAAAGTACTAGCCATAATATAAAGTCAGCCTAAGAAGGAAAATTACCTAGAACCTACCAAATAAAATAAGTTATTGCAAGTGGTAAAAAATGTGATTGAATAAGAGACGCATAAATCTAAGAGGCTTGTAGAGAAAAAATAATTAAATAGGCTATGCGTATGAGAAGACAAAGTAGTTGTACAAGATCTAGCATCACAAGCCTTGAATACAATAATAGAAATAAATATAGCTAGTTTGCTAGAAGCCATACCATTGTTACATAAAGAAATGGAAGAAGATATGCAACCACAAAAGGTGATGGAGAAACAAAGACAACCAGTAAGGTAAGAATAATGAAGGGATTATTTTATGAATCCAACCATATGGATGACTGATGTTGGAAAGATATCAATATTTGTACATATAAAAATTCTAGGGCATAAGTTAACACAAGTTATTATGGATGGAGGATCTAGTGTTCATTTGCTACCAAAGAGAACATAGACGGAGATCGGTTCTCCATCATTATCGGCACTAAAGTTTAGGTTGTATGGTGCTCACTAGTATGGTAGTGAGACAAAGGGAGTATTGACAGTGCAACAAGTGAGAATAGTTGATTAGAATTTTATCTTGGATTTTTTTGTGATTACTATGTAGAAGCCTACATATGATGTGTTATTAGGGAGAGGTTGGTTGTGAGTAGCCAAATTTAATCACAACTAGATAAAGAACCAAATCACATTTAATAAAAGTGAACAACACAATCTTATATTGAGAGGAGGGGTGAACCACCCACTTTTTAATTTATTTCAAAACCAATATTAATTAGTGTCATTAATTGCAATAAAAAAATATAGCAATGTGCATTAATGATATAGATAGCAATAGTAAGCAAGTGTACAAATCACCACACACAATTGATACACAAGATTTAACGTGGTTCCTCCAATGTGGGGTACTCCACAAAATAATCTCCTTATAATATTTCATAAAGAAATAGGGATCCTTATCCCAATACAAATGGTTACTTTGATATACTCAAAGCTTGGAAGTCCTGATCTGCTCAGGTGGGCTCCACTGATATGCTCAGCTAGGCTATCCACTAATCTGCTCAACTAGGCAATCCACTGATCTACTTAGCTAGGAAATATTGATTTGCTCAGGTGGGCTCCATTGATCTACTCAGCTAGGCTATCCAATGATCTACTCTGCTAGGTAATCCTGATATGCTTTAGCAATCTCACTAATAACCTACTCAAAATTTTCTTTAGCAAGCTCACCAAGAACCTGCTCAAAATCTAATTTATCAAGCTCACCAAGAACCTACTCAAAATCTACTTTATCAAGCTCACTAAGAACTTTCTCAAATATGCTCAGCAAGCTCACCAGGAACTTGCTCAAATATGCTCAGCAAGCTCACCAAGAACTTGCTCAAATTTTCTCAGCAAGGTCACCAAGAACATGCTCAAATTTGCTCTAAAATTTGCTCCAATGCCTTCTCACAAGGCTCAAACAATTGTTCTCAAATATTGTCCCAAATCTATGCTCAAAGCCTTCACAAAAAGTCTCAAAAAATCATGCACAAATGTTGTCCCAAATCTGTCCCAAAAGCCTTATCAAAGGCTCAATCAATTATGCACAAAATTTGCCTCAAATTTTTCCAAAAATTCTTCCCAAAGGATCAATCAAAAATGCATAAAAACTTCCTCAAATCTATCTAGAAATATATCCCAAAAGCCTTATCGAAGGCTCAACCAATCATGCTCAAGTAGCACTCAAATCTCATCTATAAATCATAAAATGCAAGGCTCAATGATTAAATCAACAATGAATGGAAATGTACTCTCCAATGGATGACAACAATGATCCACAATGATCTCAACAATGTATGACAAATACTCTCTTAAATGGATGACAATAATGCTCAACAATGAACTCAACCATGTATGAAAAACACTCTCTCAAATGGATGATAACGATACTCAACAATGAAATCAACCATGTATGACAAACACTCTCTCAAATGGATGATAAAAATTCTCAACAATGAACTCAACCATGTACGACAAACACTCTCTCTAATGGATGATGACAATGCTCAACAATGAACTCTTAAGTATATGGTAAATGAGGTCTCTAATGAAAATATTTCCAATAAATACAATGAGGACTTTAACCAACAAAGTATAATCTCCAATAGTGATAGCAATAGGTTCTCAATAATATCTTCCTCATACAATTTCAATAAGCTCTCAATAAACAAGCACAACTCCCTCAAGCAAAGAGATCTCAAATAGCCAATAATGATCTCCTCAAATGAAAGACATATGTACCCACAAATGTCTAGAAAATTATCTCCTCAATGGTCTCAAATAGTGGAAATGTACTCAACAAGTAACCAACAATAATCTCCTCAAGCAATGGCAAAAACCTTCTCAATAAGGAAATACTCTCAATGGATTCCACTAAGGCAATTATAAACTCAAGCATCAATTTTATCCACAAAATTGATTTTCTAATACATCCACTTCTTCTTAATAGCCAAGGCACATAATCAAGAAATTTATCTTCAACTTCAAACCCTAACTCATGTGCATATCTTCTAACTCAAGGTAGCAATTAACTAAGTCTCAAGTTCCTAGTTTTATTTCATAATTAAATCATGCACTAGGACATTTAACAAGTTCAACACTTTTAAACCTTATGACTCCCTAACACATGCATCAAACACGTATGCTTCTATTTTTAATTCCACACCTTATAACTCCACATACATAAATCACAAATATTTAACTTTAGACCTTATAACTCCCTAAGCACATACATCAATTATTTATTTTACTAAATACCTTATAACTCCCTAGTTATAATAGAAATGATTTTCAATGCACCACAACTTTGGAAATATCAAATATTACCATGCACTAGAGATAAATACCTTTTTATGATCATAAATGCCTTTGCCAAAATTAATGTGCCTTCACCATCTTTGAAATCGTTAATACCTTGCTAAAAACAATGTGCCTTCACAGCTTCGAAATGCTTTACCAAAAACAATGTGCCTTCCCACCTTCGTGATGATTTGCCAAAAATAATTCTCCTTCACACCTTCGCGGGAGTCAATATCTAATCCTCTTGCCTAGTTTTGTGAAGTGCTTACCACGTGGGCATTAGCCCATCTTGGGACTTAATCCCAAACACTCAACTTTCACTATGCTCAAATATGAAAAACTCAAGTGGCTTGGCAAAACACTTTGTCCTTGGTGGGATCCGAATAGCGAACCTACCTTGTGCAAAGTTTGTGTGCTACCAACTATGCTATCAGCTCCTACGTGTCGTCACTTTCCTGTGTTGTCTTATTCATCTTGCTCTCAAACAAATTTTATTTTTATTTCTTCGTTGCTCCCCTTTTGAATATTCTCACTCAACGCTTATTATACGAACACCTATAAACAAAGCTTTTTACCCTTTATTTATATGCACCTCCATGCCTTCGAATGATGTCGATGAATTTATTAATCTTCCCAACCATTGCATGTCGACGAATAATGAGCTTCAACTTTAGACCTTGGAATTATTAAATAAAAATTTAATAATTCACCTCTTACCTTTAAATTGGGATATCTCCTTCATACTTTTGAATTTTGCCATGAAACTTTTTGCACCTAGGTTTTATTTAAAAAACCTTTTCATCCATCATTATTTGGAGAATTCTTAGCATAGTGATTTTAATAAAAAACCCTTTCCAATGGTTTTAATAAAAACCCTTTCCATTGGTTTAAATAAAAAACCTTTCTATCGGTTTTAATAAAATCCCTTGCCATTGGTTTTAATAAAATCCTTTACCATTTGTTTTAATAAAAACCAGTAATACAATATTTAAAATTAAATATTATATGCCTCTTGTGCCACAAAACCCTGTATATATATCCATGCTCTCCAAAATATCATAAATGATTATTTATGAAGTAATTTTTCCACCAAAACTCAATGTGATCCATGTGACATCAACGACAACATAAAATAACTCAAATTACCAACAAAAATATAGTATAAATATATGATTAATTTGAAAAATCAAAGACTTAGCAAGTATGTGGCTACAATAGATGAGTTAGATAGTTCTTCTCATGAAGAAGAATATGAACCCAATGAAGAGGGCATGTTTTACCTTGAAGAATGTAGTAAGGATGAAGTCTAATCTGATAATAGACTTCTCCATTGGTAGATGGAAGAGTACAAGTTATTTCAGCCTATCTACCTCTGTATTAATACAAAGTAAACCATAGAAAGACAAGACAAGAAGAAGATCAACAAGAAACCTAAAGAAGAGGAATAAGAAAAAAAGACATTTCCTAAATTTTTTGTAGAATATAAATTTGGATATGCAAAGATAGATGCAAGACAAATGCATCCAAAAAATGTGAAAATAATAAGGTATATCCAAAAAGTGTTAAATATGAAGGACCTCAGATAGTGGATGTAAATTTAAGAACAAATAAGGATGCTAGGATGATCCACAATGATGATGCTTGGGACCCATTATTGAAAGTGGTAGCTTTCAAGATATTCTTGGAATACAAGGATGTTTTTGCATGGACATATAAGAATCTAAAAGGCATACCACCAGAATTATGTGTCCATAAGATTACATTAATTCCTAAGGCACAACCAATGAGAAGGAGATCATATAATATGAACCCCAAGTATGCAGCACCAATAAATGTAGAGATAGAAAATATGTTGGATGCTGACATCATCTTTAGAGTCACTATGAGTGAATTGGTTTCCACTATTGTGATCACCTTGATGAAGGAAGTGGAAAATACTCGAATCTATGTAGATTTTTAAAGTTTGAATGTAGTAATAATTAAATATCACTTTCTAATTTCCTTCATAGATTTCATTTGGGAGGAGGTTGCATGACATGAAATTTATTCATTCCTGAATGGGTTTTCTATGTACAATAAAATCTATATAGCTAAAAATTATAATTTAGAGATCACATTTATTTTAGAAAACATAATTTCTGTATATAATAAGATGTTATTCGGGCTATTAAATTCCCTAGCTACATTCCAACAAATTATTTTGTATATCTTTGATCAATTGGCGACAAGGAAGTTCAAGGTATTATTCGATGATTGATCCATTTATGGTAATATCAAGGACCATTTACCAGACCTAAGTGAATGTATGAGCCATTTTAGGAATGCACATATCTCCCTAAATCCAAGAAATTATTTTCTAATGGTTCCATATGGGAAGCTACTAGGACATGTGTTGTATAGTGAAGGATTGAAGATAGATCCTGATAAAATTTGTTTCGTATTGCATATGGAGGAACCATATGATGTGACTTCATTAAAAAAATTATTAGGATATATGTGATATTTTTGAAGGTTTATCAAGAATTATGCACGTGTCCTACCCATTGGACACATTAACAAATAAGAATGCTACTTTTAATTGGATATAAGAGCACCAAGGAGCCTTTGATTAACTAAAATCAAAACTTGTGAGTAGTCCTATTTTGGGGTTTCTTGATCGGGATAAATAATTCCATTCAGGAGGAGGTTCCAAGACAAGAAAGATATTCATTTCTAGATGGGTTTTCTATATACAATGAAATATATATAGTTGAAGAAGATAATTTGAAGACCACATTTGTTTTAGAAAAAACAATATATGCATATAATAGGATGCCATTCGGGCTATTCAATGTCCTAGCTACATTCTAAAAAATGATTATGTATATCCTTGATTAGTTGGTGACAAGGAATTTAAAGGTATTATTGTATGATTGGTCTATTTATGTTAAGATCGAGGACCATTTACCAGACCTAAGTGAATTTATGAGCCACTGTAGGAATGCACAGATCTCCATGAATCCAGGTGAATATTTTCTAATGGTTCCATTTGGGAAGTTGCTAGAACATATAGTGTGTGGTGATTGAAGATAGATCTTGATAAAAATTTGTGTCATATTGCATATGGAGGAACCATATGATGCAAAGGATCCATGGGATATTATCGAAGGTTTATCAAGAATTATGAACACGTCTACTACCCATTGGACCCATTAACAAAGAATAATTCTCATTTTAGTTGGATAGAGGAACACCAAGGAGCCTTCGAGGAACTAAAAGCAAAACTCATGAGTACTCCTATTTTGGTGTTTCCTGATTGGGTTAAATAATTTCATGTCACATTGATACTTCTAATTTTACAATAGGATGTGCATTGGCTCAAGAAGGGAAATTTAGGTTGCATTAACCTATTTATTTTACAAGTTGTTTATTGTCAGAGGTGAAAAGTAATTATAGCACAATCAAACATGAGGCTTTAGGAATGGTATTTTTCATACAAAATTTAGGTATTACTTATTCGTAAAAACATTTTCCTTTTATGTTGATCATCGAGTTCTATTGTACCTAATAAATAAGCTAGTAATACAAGGGAGAGTCAATAGGTGGCTTGTTACCTTACAATAATTTGTATTCCAAGTAGTAGTAAGACCTAGTAAGAAGCATGTGATTACAAACTAGTTGTCTCAAATACGATCATGAGAAGCTATAGGAATGGAAATTTTAGATGAATTTCTTAATGCATAGCTATTTGTAATTAACGTTGCACCAACTTGGTACAAGTTGATTGGACAATATCTATCCATAGGAGCATTACCACAAGAGTTGAGAATGATAGAGAAAAATAAGGTAATTATAAAGTCAACAATATTTTAGTTCATAATTGAATTGCTGTATAAAATAGGAGCATATGGTATTCTAAGAAGATGCATGATGGAGGAGAAAGTTAAAATAGCCTTTAAAATAAGCTCACAAAATTTTGGTAGGAGGACATATGGGGTGAGATACCATTGCTAGGAAGGTGTTTTTGTAGGATTATGGTGGCCTACATTGTACAACGATGCAAACTAATATGTGCAATAATACAATATTTACCAAAGAGAAAGGAAACCACTATACAAAGACTTTATGCCCTTGCATCCATAGCAATCCCAAGAATTATTTGAAAGGTAGGGATTGGAATTTTTTGGGCTATTGAAAACCACCCGTAGGTGAAAGTGTTTTTATATCATGGTAGCGATAGAATACCTAACAAAATGGGTAGAGGTGGGAGAACTACCAAATATCACAATAAAATGTACAACCCAATTCTTATCTGAATTGTTGATTATAGGATTTAGAATTCCACTACAAATAATAAGTGGCATAGGAGGTCACTTTGTGAATGAGATTATCAAGAAGTTGGTAATTGACTTAATAATTTTTCATTCATTATAAAGTTTGTACTATCGTAGAGAAAATAGTTAGGTGAAGGCAACTAACAAAGTTTTAGTTTCTACATTGTACAAAACCTATGGTATAGAAGAAGAAAATTGGGAGGAGAGGTTGCCATTAGTTCTATGGTCTTATAAAACAATATTTAAATTAAAAATGGACCATACACCATTTTAGTTAATGTATGGTCAAGAGGTAGTAGTCCTAGTATAATTCTTGTTACCCAGTTTGCAAATAGTTATGGAGCATCACCTAATTGACCAATAAAGTTTAGAAGAAATACTGACCACACTAATCTGATTGGATGAAAGGAGAGTTATGAAATAGTGGGCAATTAAAGTGGCCTAGAAGCAAAGGAATTTGTGGTATTATAAGAATATTTGTAAGCTATAACTTAATCAGGGTAGTTTGATTCTAAAGTTTAATGAGAAATAAAAAATCAATCCTGGGAAGTTGAATACTTTATGTCTTGGTCTAGTTTGAGTTATGGAAGTAATGAATAATGGGGTCGTAAAACTATAAACATTAGTTGTACCCAAAATAATGAAAATTTTGAATTTGAAACCATATAAAGTATAGTGTCTATTGATTTCTTTAGAAGAGATCAGATGGAAAAAGTCATAGGAAGTCAAGTCTATCAAACCACAACAATTTTTTTTACATGATCCTGGTCTATTGTAAGGGGATAATGATATGGGGATTACATGTCTATTTGTAAAATAGGAGGAGGCTCAACCAATTATAGAATACTACAAATTGGTACCTGTAAGGTTTGTAGATGGAATAAAATTAATTTAAGAAGAAGAAGATGAATGGATTCCTCCAAATGAAAGAAGGAATCAAGTAATTAGTATCGCTATCCATAAATTGAAAAGGATAGGAAAAAGTAACACAAATAGACGAAGCAATAGTATATTTAAAATTAGAGCAAAGGAAATTACCTCAACAAATAAAATGATAATAAAGGGTATGACTAATGATACAATATGAAGTCAAGAAAAACACCTTCAACATAGAAATTCTAAATAGAACTGAAGGTAGAGTTGTATATGAATAGTTAATTTAACTTACCCCATTAGCTTAGATAGACATGTTGCTCCAAATGATGCAACATCATATTCAATAGTTGTAGGAGTACAAAATATTGCAACGACATAATGTAAGACTTCAAAAGCAAATCATCCAAGAGTTGGATCAGACAATGCAAAGGCTAGATGAACAAAAGGCTACAATCCAATGAGAAGTACGAGTAAGTGAGGATAAACATGAGTAGACACAATAATAAAATATCACATGATAAGAAATTGTAAGTCCTACTAGGGAAGGAAGATCACAGGTGCAACTAAGAGGCACAATGAATGAGTTTCCAATTACAAATAAAGTTGTAAAGATAGTTTAGTGAGAAATAAAATAAGACCTTGCATCACATGAACCACAAGGGAATGTACATAAGTATTTGAGTGTGTCCAACAATGAGCGAACGCTTTTGATAATAAGGGATAGTAGTGAGGAAAGTAGCGATGATGACTTCTTGATAAGACAACAAGAACCTCATGCTAATCTTGAGCCAAATGTATGTGATAGCCTATTGATAACTGAGAAGACAAAGAAGGAAAGTGAGAAGACTTCAAATAATAATGAATTTGCGAATGGAATGGTCAACACAAAGGGATGATAATCATAATAACTCAAATTTAGAGTTTAACTTTTTGAAATCATATAGGTAAAATTTGGTAATTTTTTCTCCACAATAGTACTTTAAGGAAAGTTGGTGGATAAAATAATTAGCATGTGTATATCATCGAATACGAGCCTTATAATATTTTTCACCAAGAGCTCAAGGGAATTATGGAGACCTGGTAATATAGATTTTTGTATGTGACTCCTAATACTCAATAAAGGGGAGGATTGAATCAATAGCAAGCACTTCAATAAGGAATATAAAGTACCAAAAGAAAACATAAAGGTCATAGAGGGAGATTGCTATACATGAATGAAGGAAGGAACGACTCAAATCCCTTACCCAGAGGATGGAGTGGAAGGATTTGACCCCTACTTTAATATGGCCTAGACAACTTGAGGAGGCACCACATGCACCTTTTAATTGGATCAATAATAAGCAAGAACACAATGGAAGAGGAGGATTCATGCTAAACATTACAAGATGATACCCACATGGGTGATCAAAAATTCATCGATGAGGATCTAGAATAATTGAAGTTGAAAGAGGATTGATTCAGGGAAGGGAAGGCCCATTTAATATTCAAAGAGATTTTGTAGCAAGAGGAGAAGGTTGTGGTAAGCAAGTATGCTAAAGATAACTTATTATCATAGGAAGAATACGGTTTTAATATGAAAGAAGCCTAATTTGACAAAGGACTCATTCACCATGCTTAGAGGTCGATTTAGTCAAAGGGGATAGAACCAAAAGTTATCCAAATGAAAGTAGAGTAGCAAGGGTAGATTCACCTAATAATCAACCAATTTGGCAATGAAGAAGCCTTGTATGAGAAATTTTACTTTTAGAAGGAGGAAATTACGCAATTGTATATTATAAAAATTACAATTTTTAAGTTTTAAATTGTATAGAGTGTAATTATATGATTCCAAATTGTACTTGGTAGTGGTACAATTACAAATTATACAATGAACCAACAAGGAGTAAATCATACAATTGATTAGTCTAAATCCAATTGTATGATTTCTCAACACTCAATCACATGGAATGAGGTGGACAAACCTCCAAATGACACATTGGTAGAAGGAATTGTATAAGTGAATGTGATTGTATGATTTCCAATAAGGTAAGTTATAAAAATAGGAAATTTAGGAAAAAAATATAAAAATAGAAAATATTGATTGTGAAGATCCCTTAGGATGCAATTAAGATAAAATATGGTTGAAATCTAGAAATTGTGACCCCTTATAAATAAGTAAATAAATAAATAAATAATAAAATAAAAAGAAAAAAAAAAAAGAAAAAAAAAAGAAAAAGAAAAGCAAAATAATAAATTATTCAAAAAGTAATAAAGGACAAAATTGCATGCACAAAGGGAATGAGTTGGAAATCATTCATAAAAATTCTAAAAATACATGCAAAGTGACTGATGTGGCAAATTTTCATGCACCAAGATGTTTTTGTTATAAAAATAAGGTGCTATGTAAATTCTTCACCAGATTGTACAAATTTTAGGGTAAAAATAGGTGATTTCAGGAGAAAGGAAGTGCAATAGTAAACTTGTTTTAACATATTGGTGTAGAAATTGTACTAGTTCATTGATTTTACTGATCCATTTTAGAATTTGTATCATGGAATTCTTTGGTTTAAAAAAAAATAAAAACAAACTACAGTGGAGTGTTAATGAAACAAAACTAGATTTTTCTTCGAAAAAAGTAGGGTGTTCTTCTCAGCAAAAGTGGAGGTTATGGAAATTATCAAGAAAGAAAAACCTTAATATGGATATTTTTATAAAATATAGGGTTTGAGGTAATTTACTACATGTAGTGAGATGTATTCCAGGTTGGATTTTTTTACTTTTTCTTAAAATTTGAAGAGAGATCAAATATTTCAAAACCTTCTCCACATGAAATAAATTGCCAACAAATGAGAAAAAAAAATTAGCAATGCATGAGGAAAATTTATAAGGAGAAGACCATATAATATTGCATAGATTTCTGTAGTGAATTCTACGAAGGAAGAATTACACAATGGAAGATAAAATTACACAAGTACACTAGAATTGGCACCAAAAAAGGAATTGCACATCAATGGCAAAAAGGTGTAATTTTAAACCACAAAAATTTGACAAAAACATGGATTTTGGGGTAAGTGATGGCTTGAAGAGTAGAGTGTATGATTTTATGATGAAATTATATGATTTGGAGAGATTGTACGATTGTAGAGTAAATTAGGGCATGAACTATACAATTTAAGTGCAATAGTATGATTTTTGATACAATTGTATAGAGGTGGGATTCCCTTGTATGATTTGGGGCCTTTTGCATAATTTTTGGATGGAATTATATGATTTGAAGATCAAATTGTACATTTTCGGTGAATCGTATGAATTTTAGTGCAGTTGTATGGTTTCAAAAACAACTGTACAATTATGATGACAATGTATGATTCCAAAAAGAATTTATACAATTTTTAGGGATCTCTATACATTTTTTATGTAGTTGTATTGACTTGGGAAAATTGTGTAGTTTTTGATGCAATCATCCTAAATCGTAAATTTGTATATGACTATGAAGAAAGTGGTTCCAAATCGATGATGGGTGAAGAATGAGAACCAAGCAAAAATTATAGGCTCATTTATAATAAATTGCAATAAACGTGTTTGAATGCTCACTAGGACCTATTGTGGCCATTCAACAAGCCCCAACAATTGGGGACCCACCTTTTAATTTTTGTGTTTATGTGTTTGTGTGTTTTTGTTTCATTTGAGTGTCTAGTGGGTTCACTTTCTTTTTATGTTGTAGTTTTTTTATTAGGTTTGGGTGTGGATTAGTGTCTCCTTTTAGTTTCTTTTAAGTTGTTTAGTGTGTTGGTTAGGTTCCTCCTTGTTTTTATTGTTTTCATTAATTTTAATGTTTTGGACTAAAACAACTCAATTATTCAAATTTAATTAAATAAAAAAAAAATAATAATAATTTAATAAATAAAACATTTATATATATATATATATATATATATATAGTACTTTTCCATGGTTGTCGAAATTTTTTTAGAGCTTTTAAAGTGGTTAATTTTAAAGTTTTAGAATTATTAGTGTAATGGTTGTAATTTTATATTTTTTAAATGTTAATTTTAAAAGGCTAATTCAAATGTCTTTTATATGCTAGTAAGATGACCCACACACGTAAGATGGAAAGCGTAGAAAGCAAGTGGAGTGATAGTTTTAAAACATGCCTTGTTTATTTGGATACCTTTAATACTTGTAAAGGGCCATAATCAACGTTGCGGTTATGGATAACTTGAGAAGTACTAATAAAGAAAACGGGTGCATGAGAAAGAGGTTGGAAAGTAAAATGAAACCAAGGGATGCCTAGGAAATGAAGTGCAAGGGAAACTGGAGATTTTTTATGTAAATATAAATATATCATTGAAGGAGATAATAAAGGCTAGATATTTTTGGAAGGAGCCATACCGTTGGATTTTTTTTCACCACATGAGGCCAATTTGGGGCATATTTTTCTGCACTTGTATGTGTGATATTGAAGACCTATTTTTTGCAATATATTGGAGATACTTCAAGTTTTAATGCATTTTAATGGTTGACTTGGTTTTATTTTCAATATATTGCACCATTTTATTAGAATATTGCACCACATTAGTTGTTTGACTGTGTAAATTCGGGTAACACTAATGCTTGTAGAGTCTATGGGGATTTTTTGGGTTACAACAATTTTGTTATTTCTTTTTAATTTTATTTTATTTTTGTAACCCTTCTCTTTTGCAGATTTTTTTAAACTTTGATGACTAAAATAAAAATTTAAAATTTAAAAATAAATGCACGGGTCTCTAGAATGAGCTTCAATGTTTCATTTAAAACAAGTTCGATTTCATTTTGAAGCCATTTCAAAATTATAAAAATTATTTAAAGTTGTTGTTTTATAAGGGTTTTATAATTTTGGAATTTTGCATTATTTCACATTTTGAAGGTAAATCAAATTTTTAAGCTTTGCATTTTTATTTGTGTATCGCTCCAAATTTTTCGCACCCCTACCTTCAGGCTATTGGATCCGCGCCCGGAAGGAGGATGGGAAAAGGATGGTGCGGTACCTCGGACGAGAGGACTTTGCGAAGGTCCCGCCTCTCAAGGGAGGTGCATTTTGGTGATTTTTCGACGGATGGTGGGTTCACCAGGAAACATTTGACGGCAGTTTCCACGCCTAGGTTTTGGGAATGAGTTTTGATGAGTTCGTTTTATTTTTAAACATTCATCCTAGGTTTGGCCGAATGATTCTAACTTAAACTACATGAAAATGCAATTTAAATGCATACAAAGAAATGGAAAGGAAAACAGAAACAGAGAATTTGCAGGAGGCCAATGAAGATTACCCGATCCGGAAGTCCGATGGAGTTTCGAAGCTTGAAGCGATCTGGATCGCCCGCAATTCAACAGAATCGCCTTCAATTTGATAAAATCGTCTAAACTGACAAGATCGTCTGAAATCTGACGAATTCGTCAGACGAATTCATCGTAGACCTGCAAAACAATAGACAGATGCGAAATACAAGAAATTCTATTTTGCAAACAGGGGCAAACTATGTAAAACAAGAATATGAGTGTTGAACAATATACAAGAACAGAAGTAAATGCAAATAATTGTGTTTAGATAGCAGAATATGATCTTAATATGTAAACTAGACAAAATGGGTGAACTCCAAATGCAATATAATATAAAAACTGAATAAACAATCTAATTTATAACATAAAATGACAGAGAAAAGAGACAGAAGAACAAACTCCAGGCACTGATTGCCTCGATGTGCGCTCGCTAGTCGAAATCGTCTCGCATCGCACGAGATCGTCCCGAATTTGACGAGATCGCCTCCGATCTTGACAAGTTCGTCTAGCTGCGATAGGTGCCGGCTCCGGCTGAAAACCAAGTGGTGTACCTGCAATGAAATGACTATAGGACTAATGCAAAATATGAATTACGATGTTTTAGAGCATAAGGGTTCAATTTGCATAAAAATTCAGCCAGGGGTTGGGGAGGGAAAAGCCTTAGAGTTAAATAGGCATAGGATAGTTGTTGGGAGGTTGGAGATCATCCCAATTTGGGAGATCTCCAACGGGGAAGGGTCCCAACGGCGCAGACACGCTTCTGCCCGGATTGGAGACCCGTTGGAACGGATTCCAACTATGCAAATTTAGTTTTGCGACGAAATCGTCTGGACGTTCTAGTCCAGACGAAATCGTCAAATCTGGGGCGATATCGTCTGATCGGAGACGATATCGTCAAATGGTCAAAACAATCGCTAAAAATGGCACGAAAAAGGAGGAAACGGGTTTCTCGGCGGTTAACGAGCGGTTTGGGAGGTTAAATTTGAATTTAAATTTATTTACTAAGGTGAATGTAATTATTCCAATTTTACTGCGCCAATTTTAGGGTGCTACATTTTGCCCCCTCTTTAGCGAATTTTCCGAAGAAAATGCGTTAAAGATGAGTTCTTCTCGATCTACGAGAAAGCAAAAAATTATTCCCATTTTTAGGCGACGATTCTTGGTCGAATCGTACGACAGCTTACTATGGTGCCCCCTCCGTGTTTTTACCCAAATCGAACGTTTGAGGTAAAAACGCGAAAAAGCAAAAATTATTTGTTGAATTATTTTGAATAAAATTAAGAAAAATAGGGTAAAACCCTAATTCATTTGTTACTGTTCATTTTACTGTTTTGAGAGCTCTGGAGCAAAAATGGTAGAGACAGCGCACAGATCTGCAGAGGTCCGCCGCGGTCTACGGGTAAGGGTTTAAACTGATCTAGAATTGATTTAATTTGATTTTACATGCTTTTTAGATGGATTTTTAGGTGAATTTTGAGCATCGCGGCCGTTTTTGGCCATCGACGTCGTCCGGACGAAATCGTCCTTAGTTCGACGAAATCGTCTCAAGTTCGTCAATTTCGCCCAAGGGCGAAATCGGCGAAAAAGGGACGATTTCGTCAAATTAGAGACGATTTCGACACGCGAAATCGGAGACGATTTTGCTCAAATTTCGGACGATATCGGCCAATAGTGGGCGATATCATCAATTGCAAAATTTTGATCTTTAAGTTGCATTATTGATTGCTAAAATTGTTATTAATGATTGTTTGTTGTTTTGATGTTTATGCTTGCAGAGAGGATTACTAAAGAGCAGGGAGTGGAAATATGGAGGATTAAGAGATGACTTGGCCGCTCTGACACAGGCAGAGCGAGATCAGCTGGCACAGGCCGACTTACTACATGTGGCAGAGATGCCACAAGTATCTACAGACATGGGGCTACTGACGGCCCTAGCAGAGAGGTGGTACCCGGGCTCTTCATGCTTTCGGTTACCGACAGGGGAGATGACTCCCACACTAGAGGATGTATGGAGGATTCTTAGAATCCCCATACAAGGGAGGATGATCACACCTGCGGCCAATCAGGGCCACGCGATGGGACGACTCTACGGTGACCCGAGCTTCGCCCTGGAGAAGGGCGGAGTGAACATCGAGGCACTACGCCAGATGCCTGGGGCATCTACACTGACACGAGTTTTGGCCGGGGTGGTTGGTGGACTTCTGCTGTGCCACCAGAGCGGATGCAGGGTACCATGGATGCTGGCAGATGTGATCTGCGACATGCGCGACCATGGCTACAGATTTTCTTGGGGCAGCTTTGTTCTATGCCGATTGTATAGGATCCTGCATGGGGTCGTATACAAGGGCGGCCGATGTCTGGTTATGACATCGCTCCTACAGGTTTGGTGCTGGGAGCACATTGCGGTGCGGAGGCCGGTAGGGCTTCCACTGACAGGGGTTGACGGGGAGAGGCCCCGAGTCTTCTACTGGTGGCTCCGGAGAGGGGCACAGCGACGGATCGACCTGCCGGTGTCTCGGAGACTACTGGATGACTTGGTCCCAGACCAGATCACCTGGAGGCCATGGAGAGAGCATCCAGGGTGGCCAGAGGACGGACAGGAGCTGGCTCGCATCAGGCGAGTCTACTGGTTGCGGATGGAGAGGGGAGAGGTGGAGCTCCACCGCTATGACCGAGTTTTGCGACAGTTCGGTCTACAGCAGGGGATCCCATCTCTCAGGGATTACGAGTTTTCCCGGACTGTCCGGGATAACACCACAGTTAGCGGGGCTCCAGATATGCAACGATTCTGGAGTCAGGACGCGGACGATGCCCCCATTCAGCCAGTGGATGGGGACGACGCAGGGGTAGCCGATGGCTACGATGCCTGGTACGCAGGCATCCGCCCTCCTCGGATGACGAGGGCACAGGGACCGATCCACGCAGTCGTGCGTCGGATAGGGAGGCGACGCCAGGCGGCGGTAGAGGCAGCCCGGGGTCACGGCAGAGGAGAGCAGAGGAGGCCACAGGCACAGGAGAGGCCACGACAGAGGGAGAGGGAGAGGAGGGAGGCGAGACCCCCATCTCCACAGAGGCCACCATCGCCTGATAAGGGCAAGGGTGTGGACATTGGAGAGAGTAGCGAGATGGCTACTCTCCGGGCAGAGAGAGATCGTCTGCGAGCTCAGGTGCAGACGTTACAGGATGCAACTGCACAACACCAGGCTGAGGTGTCGCAGCTACGAGACGAGAATGCTCGTCTCAGGGCACGAGGCGGAGGGGTAAGCACTCAGGAGCTACTGCGGTCGGTTTCTCAGACCGCATTCTATCAGGCGCTATACTACCAGGCGGTGCCAGAGGGCCAGAGGGTACAGCTGCCACCTGCCATAGCAGATCCTATCAGGACAGGGTCGACGAGGAGCTCATCCCGATCGATGACGAGGACTCGCAGTACCACACATACCGCGATGGGACCACCTCGTCCTCCGCAGGGCGGGGGAGGAGATGAGGCCGAGAGCTCTAGAGGCTCTCGAGGCTAGAGGGCGGGATACTGCCACTGATATTGTATTATACTTGTATTGATAGAGGATTGAGTATGCCGAGGTACGGATTGTGGCATACCAATCTAGTTTTGATGATGTATATATTCTCGTTGATATATATAGATGAGATATTTTTTTGATCATATGACTTGTCTTATGTGATGCTTATGATGCTTTTTATGTTTGATTGATTGATTGAGTTGATTGATGTAATGATTTTATTGATGATTCATGTAATTATGTCGTTTTGGAAAATATTATAACTTGGATGTCATGCTATAAATATTTTAAATGAAATAATCTGATGTAACAAATTGATTGGTTGTAATGAAATGTGATAAAAATAAAAAGAGATTTCTAACAATAATTTCAAAGGACATTGTCGCTATTATAGACCATTTCATGGAGTCGCCGCTCACTCGGCCGTCAAGCTAGTCCCAGGATAGAAATATTGTTAAAAGAAAAGAGTGCTTAAGAGACTGTCTTAAGACTTTGTTGTGACGATGCAAATAATGATGATGATGATGGTTTGTTTTCAGATTTCCATGAAAATATTATGCATGAAATATTGTAAAATGATTTTTGCTAGGCATAAATTCCTAAGTGTGATAAAAATTGTTGAATAATTCCTTAAGAATTATACCATCATTGCAAAATGCAAAGGTTGACATAATGATATGAAATAATAAAAATGTGTTTGCTTTTGAAAAGCATAATTTGTGTAATAGAATGAAGTCATATGGTTTTTATGAATTTTGATAAATTGGAGAAAATATTGTTACAATGGTTTTCGCTAGGCATAGAATATGTAGGTATAGACTTATACCATCATCGCGAAGATCAAAGAAAATAGATAGTTTTATTACATGATTAATTTTTTATAAACAGAAAATATGAAAATAATGACTTGCGCTAAGCATAAAATTCCAATTTTGGTTTTGGAATTATACCATCGTCGCGAAAGTCGATAAGATATATATGATATGTTGTTAAATAATTGTACTTGATTATTCCAAACAAGTTGCAAAAATAATATTTCAAAGTATTTTGAAAAAAATTAGATTTATAAGGAATCCCATGTGCATAAGTGAATTCATTGCCAATCTTGATTTATCATAATGATAGACAAAATCTCTCAAATACAAATGTGTGTGCAATTGTATGGTTCAAGCTACCGCTTTGAGCAAGATACTATGATACAAGTGATTTGAATAAACCAACTAAGTGTTCATTAACCATGATGTAGATGCATATAACCATACTAGGCTACTATGTAGATCGGATTATCAAGAGCTAGCTAATCCATAAGCAGACATAGGTCCGTACAAAAGAAGGTCGCTAATGTGATGGATATATCGCCACGCTAGGAGTTACCCAAGGCCAAGCAAAGTTGGGCACAAACCACCTGTTATGGGGCTTACCTCATGCTTTTCGAATAATTGAGAATTCCAGGGATTCAAGCTCATTCACCCTTCTTTTCTTTTCAAAGGGTAGGGAAAGGGATTTTATTGCTTTTCTTGCTTTCTTTTGAACTTTGCTTATTTTTCTTTTGCTTGATAATGCTTGTAATATTGTTGACATATGAACATTTTTCTTTTCTCTTTTTCTTGAATTTTTCTTTTCTTTTTCTTTTTCTTTTTCTAGGGATACTTGCTCAGATTAGTCGTAGAGCAAGGGATTTTTATTCTGGGTAGGGGTGAGCTTGTCCTTTTGCCAATTCTCAAAGATTCTAGACCATGTGCATGATAGGATAGCAAGGGAAACTTTTCACTCAAGAAATCAGTTCTACTATGTAGCAAAACATGGAAATTACAAATATAATCATTTTATTGTGAAAAGATGTGCTTGGTTTAAGTAAATACCAAGATCAATTCTCTATGCTCAAACTTTATTTAATTGATTTTTGTGAACTTTGATATAAGAGAGATTAGTAATCATGCCGTATAAAATCAAGATATTTATTATGTGAGTGTGCAAGTGAGGGATGCCAAATAAATGCTAGTTTTATCCAAAATAAGTTGAAACATATAACCGCAATAATTGTAAGAAAATAATGATTTTGAGAAAGTTTTGAGAATGTTGACTCTCTCTTTATTCTGTATATTGTTTTGGTTTCGAAAGAGTCAAGCATATAGTTGTTTTTGGATTTTTATGTTGATTTTTGTTTTAAAGCAAAAGAAACTTTACAAAATAAATGCAATAAATATTTTTGAAGATTTTTGAAGATTTTATGAATGTTTTTGAGGTTTTTGAATAAATTGAAAGAAATACAAGATAATGATTTTGAACAAATATATACATGGATGAAATAATCAAATTTATGCATAATAACGTTTGAGATGTAAAATATTCATGGGTTCTTTAAGTTCTTTACCATCTAAGGTAGATAATTTATATGCTCCCGATTCAAATTTTGCAAGAATGATGTATGGTCCAAGCCAGCTTGGGCTCAAATTTACCTTTCAGCTTCTTTGGTTGCATTTGTATTTTTTTGATTTTCTTTTAGAACAAGATCGCCAATCTCAAAGGATCGATGACGAACTTTCTTATTATATGCTCTTTTAAGCTTGTTTTGGTATGCACGGAGATGCTCTAAAGCATTGATGCATTTTTCGTCTAGGAGTTCCAGCTGACTGAGTCTGCCAGCGCGATATTCATCTCCTACTTCGGTGTCTTGAAGTAGCAGAGCCAAAGAAGGAACTTCTAATTCAAATGGAAAAACTGCTTCGGCACCATATACCAAAACAAATGGTGAAGTGCTCGTGGGGGTTCGAACACTAGTTCGATAAGCCCACAGGGGTCGGATATAATTGAATATGCCGACCACGGCCGGCTTTATTGACTAGTCTTTTGAGAATTTTGATTAGAGTTTTGTTAGAAGCTTCGCTTGACCATTACCCCGAGGATAATAGGGAGTAGACCAACGATGTTGAATCTTATATTTTTGACATAATTTTTTAACATCTTTATTTTTGAATGGAGTTCCATTGTCAGAGATGAGATTTGCAGGAATTCCGAACCTGCAGATGATTTGATTAAAAATGAATTTAGAGACTTGTGAACTAGTGCAGGAAGCTAAAGGCATAGCTTCGACCCACTTCGTGAAATACTCAGTGGCGGTTATGATGAACTTATGTCCATCAGAAGACACAGGGTTAATTTTACCAATAATATCCAAGCCCCATTTAGAAAAGGGCCAAGGAGAAGAAATAGCCCGCAGCTCTTGTGCAGGCGCATGGACAAGGTCAGCATGTTTTTGACACTTGTCGCAATGGCGCACATATTCATGTGCATCCGTTTCCATGGTAGGCCAAAAGTATCCTATCCGAAGGAGCTTTTTAGCAATGACGCTACCACTAAAGTGTCCTCCACAAGATCCATCGTGGGCTTCACTTAAGGCTGATTTAGACTCTTCTAAATTTAGACATCTTAATAGGATACCTTCAAAAGATCTCCTATATAAAGTATTGCCAATGATTACAAATCGACTTGCTCGTCGACGTAATAACCGACGCTGGTTGCGATTAGAATTAGCAGTGGAAAGTCCCATTTTGGAGGAAATCAAATATGTCTCGTATACTGTAGTTCAGGAGTGGTTTCCTTGATTAGAAACACATCCAAAGGCTCTAAGCATGACTTATGTGAAGCGGGTTCCTCGGAGTCGACGAATGATGATAGTGGCATATTCGTCGCCTAACTCCAAGGGTAAGAGAGATGCAGCGGCGGCCATGGCGTCGACCGCACGGTTGCTAGTTCGAGGAATGGCTTCCAAGGTAACTTGATCAAACAAGGCCATTAGTTGTAAAACATAGGCCTTATATGGGCGAATTTTATCATCTCTGGTTTGATAAACTTCATTAATTTGGTTTATAACCAATTGGGAATCCCCAAAAACTAAGAGGTTTTTAATTTTAAGCGCTAAAGCAGCTCGTAATCCAAGGATTAGAGCTTCATACTCAACAGTATTGTTGGTGCAAGCAAAGGTTAGTTTGAAGGACAGAGGAATAAGATGTTTTTGCGGAGATATTAAAATAATACCCGCACTCAGCCCCACTCATGCATCGGGCTCCATCAAAGTATAAGGACCATTGTTCAACAAGGTCTCGCCTCTAATTGAAGGCATTCATCAGAAACTCGATAATGAGGGGATGAGTAGACTCTAAGGGTGCAACAGACTAATTGATCTCGCTATGATTTGACCCTTAACGTACTTCTGTCCTATGAAGGTGAGATCAAACTCGCTTAGAGCAAGAACCCACTTGGCTATGCGACCCGATAAATAAGGTCGACTCATGAGATATCTTAAAGGATCATATTTGGCAATGACATACGTTTTTTGGCTAAGCATGTAATGTCGTAATTTTTGCGTAGCAAACACGATCGCTAGACATAACTTCTCTAACGCTGTATAGCGGGTTTCATAACTGATGAAGGTGCGGCTAATGTAATAATTAGCACGTTCTCATTTTTCATCATCAAGCTGAGCTAACATAGCTCCTAAGGCAGAATCTGAAGCAGAAATATATAAAAGAAATGGGCGATCAGATTTAGGCGGTGAAAGCACCGGAGGGTTAAGGAGATATTGCTTGAGAAGTTCAAAAGCTTCTCTACATTTCGTGTCCCAATTAAAGGGGACGTCCTTCTTAAGGAGTTTAAGAAAGGGACCAGCTTTTGTCCGCCGACTTATCAATGAAGCGACGGATAGCTTGAAGTTTACCTTGTAAACTTCGTAATTTGGATATATTAGTGGGTGCGGGCATATCAATGATAGCCGCAATTTTGAGAGGGTCAATTTCGATACCACGTAAAGAAACTAAAACCCCTAATAACTTGCCGGATTTAACTCCGAATATACATTTTGTTGGATTTAATCGAATGAGATATTCTCGTAATCGATTAAAAACTTTTCTTAAATCGTCTAAATGATGATCTTCAATAAGAGAGCGAGCTATAATATCATCTACATAATCATGTAGGATATCATGCATCATATCATGAAAGATGTAGGTCATAGCCCGTTGATAAGTTGCCCCGGCATTCTTTAGGCCAAAGGGCATCACTTTCCAGAGAAAAGGTACCCCAGTGGGGTAATGAAGGCTGTTTTAGCCTGGTCTTCAGGAGCTATCCCGATCTGATTATAGCCGGAGAATCCGTCCATTAAGGACATCATCCCACTTCCAACAATAAAATCAATAATTTGGTCCATATTTGGAAGAGGAAAGTCGTCTTTAGGGCATGCAACGTTAATATCTCTGAAATCTATGCAAACCCTAACTTTGGTGGCTTCTTTCTTGGTGACTGGAACTACATTGGAGATCCATTCAGCATAATCAATAGCTTGTATGAAGATAACATTCAGGAGTTTTTCTAACTCCCCTTTGACTAGCAGAGCCACTTTGGGATGCATTTTTCTAAGTTTTTGTTTAACAGTGTTTAGCATCCGGATGGACCACTAGATGGTGCATGACTACGTAAGGGTCTAGACCTGGCATATCTTCATATGTCCAAGCGAAGACATCTTCATACTCTTTAAGAAATGCAATGTATTGTTCTTGTTTTTCTTGACTTAGTTCCGCTCCAATGTTGATTATGTGAGGGTTGTCCTCAGGTCCAATATTAATTTTAATGACATTTTCTACCTCCATGTGTAGATCTCTTTCAAAATTAGGTGGGGCAGGTGAAACGCCCAACTCTTGTAACTCTTGTAAAGTTAATTTAGATAATTCGTTCTGAGGGTCGGTGGCCTCAAGTTGAGCTATGGTTGGTATAGAACCATCAAAATAAAACCCGTTGTACAACATCTCTTCAACAGAGACATCATGGAAGATATCTCCTTCCAACTCTTCATCGGGGTCAACAATCATTTCAGGGTATGCTATGGATAGCATGTTGCATGAAAATGACGGATTTTTAAGAGGTAAATCAACATGTCTATCCAAATAGTCTTGATAGCATATGAGATGATCATCATCCTCAAAAGGAAAGGGTTGACCCTTACTAGG
Organism: Wollemia nobilis; assembly: GCA_028583015.1. NCBI lineage: Eukaryota > Viridiplantae > Streptophyta > Pinopsida > Araucariales > Araucariaceae > Wollemia > Wollemia nobilis. Next base: position 990,762 of record JAQPPZ010000371.1, on the reverse strand, counting down.
TAATAGGCCCACACCACATCGGGCAGTGCCATGGTTCTACCTCGAAAGGTTCTTTCATGCCATTTTGGAAAGGTCCTAAGCCTTTCCCTTTATATCCCATTTTAAGCATCATGGGTTTAGCTTTAATATAATCGTTGGTAAAATAGCACCGAGCATATCCATCATGATGGGTTTTGATATTCTGAGGGATTCTTCCCCAATCATATCCTTTGTACATGAAGGCGCAACTCCCGACTTGGTAAGTACTTCCCATAGGTTGTGGGAGGCCCAAAGTACGAGGAGATGGCGGCAATTGATTTAAAAGGTCTGAATCTTGCATGAAAGCATTCATTTTTTCTGATATTAAGGTTGTAGATAAATCTGTAAAAGATCATCGTAAAGGGCATAAGATGTAGAAGGCTTATTACCTATGTTTTGAGATGTGGAAGGTATGATAGATGTGTCTGAAGGTTTTGAATTTATGGGATTAGAACTTGAAGAATTGGTTGTAGTTTTAAGAGCTTTTTGATGTTCTACAATGATTTGTTTAGCAGGTGGTTGATCTATATGGGAAGATGAAGTTAATGGAGGAGGAATAGATGAAATGATGGGTTTATATTTCACAGTTTTAGATGAAGAAGAACTAGGATATGTGGATGACAGAGCAGGGAAAAATTGCACTCCAACTGGTTCTGCCAATGCACACATATCAAAAGGTCTAGGGTCACCATGAATAGTGACCAACTGATTTTTAAACTCAAACTTAACACATTGGTGTAAAGTTGATGGGACCGCTCGCATGGCGTTAATCCAAGGGTGACCCAAAAGTATATTGTACGATGTCGGGCAATGTACAATGAACACAGTTGTCTCAAGGGTTCTAGGACCAACTTGCAATGGGAGGGTAATGACTCCACACGTTTCTTGTGTTTCGTCATTAAAGGCTTTGATAATCATATCAGTCTTCTTCATTTCATCACTTCTAAAACCAAATCGTTGGTAGAAGTCAAAGGTGCAGATGTTTAGAGATGAGCCATTATCAATCAGGACTCGTTTGACAACTACATCCCCAATTAAAGTTGTAATATACAAGGGATTATCCTTGTGTAAACTGTGTTGTGGGATATCTTTATCCCGAAAGTCAATACAATCAATCTCTCGCGTGATGATAGTATTGGCCATAGCTTTGGGTTGGATGTTTTGAGGTACCATCATCCGGCTCAAAGTAAGCATCAATTCATCCCTATGGGTGGGGGAGGATCTTAATAAATCTAAAAGGGAGATTCTGGCGGTGGTATTAGACAATTGCTCATTAATGTTGTAAGGAGGTTTAGTTTGAACAATAGGAGCATGATTTCCTTTATTAGGATTTTTCAGAACAAATGGAGCTGATCCATCGTTCTGGTTTGGTTCTTGTTGGGGATTTTGAGCTTGTTGTCGGGTGACGACTCCGATGGTACCTACAATGTTATAGTGATGACGTTGAAAGGGTCTCGGTTGAGAGTTTATGGCTTGTTCATAAGGAAGGACTTCATTAGAAGAAGGTCGAGTAGTGACTCTTCTGGGAAATGGTTCTTCTGGAACATTAGCATCTGTGATAGGTTGAATAGGATCTGATTCGTTTTTAGAACTATTCGATTGAATGGTGTCTACTTCACTCTCACTATCTGACTCTATATCGCTAGAATCAGAAGTTTGAAAATTATGTAAGGGCCTGGTTGTAACCAGGGATAAGGTTGTGTCGAATGTGTGAGAGTCCTGAATAGGTAATTGCCCGCTAATGGTTCCTACATATCGGGTAGGAGGGGGAACATTGTGATGTTCAATTTGATTGGCTACCTCTTTACCATGTCTTGGTAAAGGGTGTTGAAATATGTCTAAAGTTTGATTGGCATTCTCGATTTTGATTTTGGGGAACAATATTTTGGGTATTATTAGGAGGGTTTTGTTTAGGTTGGAAGGCTTGCACTTCCATTTCATTATTGTCAATCAAATCTTGTATTTTATGTTTCAATCTCTTACAAGCGTTGGTAGAATGTCCAGGACCTCTATGAAAATCACAGAGGCAAATCAGCTCTATATCCGGGTATGCTTGGGTCGGTTCCTGGATAGTCGGCAGCTTGGATTAAACCTCTTTCAAGAAGTTGAGGTAAAATAGTTGATAAAGGTTGGTTTAATCTAGTGAACTCTCGAGGAGGCTTATCAAGAGGTTTCAAGATGAATTTTTCTGTTGTTTTTGTTGCATTGACATTAGCAACATTTCTGCCGTCGCTGACTCCATCACCGACAACCTCGTTTGTTTTTATATTGATTTCTAGATGTTTTCTCATCATCCTTCTTTCTAAGTTGGCCTCTCCTAATGAGGGCATCTTCTACCCTTCGAGCTAAGTCTATAGCTTGATCGAAGGTAGTCAAAGTAGTCGTTGATAGCTCATAAGAAAGTTGTTCTTGTAAATTGTTAATGAAAATGTCTAACATTTCCCTGTAGGGTAGCACAAAGTGCAGCTTTCCTGTCAATTGTCTCCATCTTGCTAAGAAATCAGCAAAACATTCGTCTTTATCTTGTTTTAAATTGTATAGGTCTTTAATAGTTACATGCCTCTCGATGTAGGCACTAAATTGATGAACAAATGACTCACTTGCTTCTTCAAAGTTTCTTAAGGAATGAGTGGGCAATTGATAATACCACTCTAACGCCATTCCACCTAAACTTTTGGGGAACATTTTTAGTAATAGCAAGTCGTTATGCGATATGTCATGACATGCTATCCTAAACATGCGAAGATGTTCTATGGGATCTTCGGTTCCTTTATAGATAGGCAGGACGGGCATGGGAAAATGTTTAGGGTATGGTTGAGCTACCACTATGGGATCCAATGGTTGGCTACAAATCTCTCGATAATTATACGAGGGACGGTAGGGATCTATCTCGGTCCATACGTGAAGCCAATTGTTTCACCATAGCTTCCAAACTACTAGTTTGCCCCCCATATTGATTCGGTGGGGCATTGCCATAAGTGTTATGGGCGTAGGATGGAGGAACATGCAGATTAGATGCCATGTTACTATTGTGTAAAACATTGGTAGGAAAAATATTATGGAGGAGTTTTGAAGTTGGATTGTGTTGTATTGTAGATTGTTGAAAGTTTGTATTTGGCTTTGTTTTAGATTTTTGTCTATTTAAAGCATTTTGCTCAACTGTTTGGAGGAAGGAAGTAGTGAAGGGAATTTTATTTTGTGCGGGAGTGATTTTAGGTTGAGTAACAGGTTGCTTAGGAGGTTGGGTGACCCGTTGTTTGGTCATGGCTTGGGCTATAGTGACCATATTCGCATTAGATGGTCCACCCTTATCACTTTCTTGATCAATGAAAGACAAGGGATTAGTTTGCATATCAATCGCCCGTTCTAAGACTCGCTTGAGCATCACTAATTTCCCCTTTATCAATACGGACTCGCCACATTAAGGATGTCGATATGTTGATTAAGAAATTTTTGAAAATGTTCTGCGTTGTCAAAAGTGATGCCTCCATTTGGAGCTATTCTAGGGGACGAAGATTCTTTAACACTTCCTTCTTGTTCCTTATCTTCACCTAAGTCTTCATCTGATTGACCTAGAGTTTCACCTTCCGGATTTGTATCTCCAAGAAGGACATTTGGGTTTTCAGTTGTATTTTGTAGCCAATCTTCTCCTTCTCCTAAAATTTCTTTACCATTCCTAAGTTTAGTCATGGTGCTAAGTTTTGATTTCAGCAAATATATATATATATATATTTTATATATATATATATATATATGCAACAAATTAAAAGGTATATATTTATATATACCTAATGCAATATTGTAAATGAAATGTTTAAGTTTTTTACTATGTTTTTTGATTTTTGATTTTTAGTTTTTCTTTGAAACAATATAATAAAGACAAAGAAATGAAACAATAAATGCACACAATAATAATAAGGCTGAAAGTAGATGAACTAATCTTCTATGAATAATTTATGAATATCATTAATAGGTTCAAGTCGTTCAGTGGGTCATGAAATGTTCTTCTTCAAATTGAAAGTTTTCTTTTAAGAATTTGATGAAAAGGGCTATGGTGATATTGTCTATCTCAGATGCTGGTTGATAAAAGTAAAGCTCATGGCAATACTCTCGATATAGCACAGCTCACGGAACTCTACTCCATCTTTCCCTATCTGTGAGAACAACTTCTTGGTCCTCTACAAGGCCTAGGAATCGGTGTACAATGTCCGCATTCTCGAGGTATTCCTCGAAGCCGAACAACTCGAAGATACTAAAGCTCTCCCATAGGCTAACCACCTATGGCAAGCTCTCCCAAGTTCATGATAGAACACTAATTGATGAGGATCCAGGATTCTATCCAAGACTAGCCTCTTAATCTGCTTAAGTTGTGTGGACCTAGATGAAATGATACTAAGTCTCCCGATAAGCTCGTCCCACAAGGATTGATTTCTACTTGCTTCATGGACACTAAGGACAGAATTAACTTCTATGGCCGCTAATTGGTTTACTACGTTTATAGTAACTGCTAACCTCTTTTTAGGAGCTACCATCTAAACATGATTTTGAACCTTAAATGTTTTAAAATGCATCTAAGTTTTAGTTGTTCTAATTTTTTTTTTTTTTTTTGTCTTGTTTGTTTTTGTTCAAAAGGTTATGATGCATTCACGTCGGGTTCACCAAAATGTATCGCTCCAAATTTTTCGCACCCCTACCTTCAGGCTATTGGATCCGCGCCCGTAAGGAGGATGGGAAAAGGATGGTGCGGTACCTCTGACGAGAGGACTTTGCGAAGGTCCCGCCTCTCAAGGGAGGTGCATTTTGGTGATTTTTCGACGGATGGTGGGTTCACCAGGAAACATTTGACGGCAGTTTCCATGCCTAGGTTTTGGGAATGAGTTTTGATGAGTTCGTTTTATTTTTAAACATTCATCCTAGGTTTGGCCGAATGATTCTAACTTAAACTACATGAAAATGCAATTTAAATGCATACAACAAACAGAAAGGAAAACAGAAACAGAGAATTTGCAGGAGGCCAATGAAGATTACCTGATCCGGAAGTCTGATGGAGTTTCTAAGCTTGAAGCGATCTGGATCGTCCACAATTCAACAGAATCGCCTTCAATTTGATAAAATCGTCTGAACTGACAAGATCGTCTGAAATCCGACGAATTCGTCAGACGAATTCATCGAAGACCTGCAAAACAACAAACAGATGCGAAATACAAGAAATTCTATTTTGCAAATAGGGGCAAACTATGTAAAACAGTAATATGAGTGTTGAACAATATACAAGAACAGAAGTAAATGCAAATAACTGTGTTTAGATAGCAGAATATGATCTTAATATGTAAACTAGACAAAATGGGTGAACTCCAAATGCAATATAATATAAAAACTGAATAAACAATCTAATTTATAACATAAAATGACAGAGAAAAGAGACAGAAGAACAAACTCCAGGCACTGATTGCCTCGATGTGTGCTGCAGTCGAAATCGTCTCGCATCAGTACGAGATCGTCCCGAATTTGACGAGATCGCCTCCGATCTTGACAGGTTCGTTGACTGCGATAGGTGCTGGCTCCGACTGAAAACCAGTGGTGTACCTGCAATGAAATGACTATAGGACTAATGCAAAATATGAATTACGATGTTTTAGAGCATAAGGGTTCAATTTGCATAAAAATTCAGCCAGGGGTTGGGGAGGGAAAAGCCTTAGAGTTAAATAGGCATAGGATAGTTGTTGGGAGGTTGGAGATCATCCCAATTTGGGAGATCTCCAACGGGGGAAGGGTCCCAACGGCGCAGACACGCTTCTGCCCGGATTGGAGACCCGTTGGAACGGATTCCAACTATGCAAATTTAGTTTTGCGACGAAATCGTCTGGACGTTCTAGTCCAGACGAAATCGTCAAATCTGGGGCGATATCGTCTGATCGGAGACGATATCGTCAAACGGTCAAAACAACTGCTAAAAATGGCACGAAAAAGGAGGAAACGGGTTTCTCGGTGGTTAACGGGCGGTTTGGGAGGTTAAATTTGAATTTAAATTTATTTACTAAGGTGAATGTAATTATTCCAATTTTACGGTGCCAATTTTAGGGTGCTACAATTTGTAACCAATAAATGAACTTCTCTTTATGAAAATAACAATTTCATTAAAGGAAGGTAATTTATATGGCATTCCATAGGCCATTGTTTTTAGAGCAATAAATTGTCTTCTCTTTATGAAATTTTTTATTTCATTAAAGAGAGGTAATTTATATATTATATCAAAGGCTATTGTTTTTAAATAATTAAATTATTTTTTCCTTATGAAAACTATGATTTCATTAAAGAGGGATAATTTATAATGATAATTTAAGGCCATTAATTTTTATAATTAGTGATGAATATTTATTTCCTTTTATTTTCTTCATAAAAGCAATAATAAATGAATCTATTCATCATTTCATATTCACATTCATAGATAGATTTTAATCTTTATTTTCATGTTCAAAGTAAGGTTTAATGCAAGAAAAAACTTGTTTAAAATCTTCTCAACCAAATGAAGATAAAATTTAACTAAAACACTCCAATTTAAAATGAACTAAGACTTTACATCGTGGTCATATGAGGGCTAGTCACATTTTTAATTTCTTTTAAGTTTCATGAACCGTGAATAACATAACATGATAAAATAAACCAACACATGCCTCTTGTTAATAGTTACTTTCAAATCACTAAGGTATTTCTCGTACTTATTTGACACATATTCACAAGATTAAAAATACATATGTGCAATGCTTATATAGAAAAACCTTGGAGATGTTTTTTTGTTTTTAACTTCTTTGCAAGAGAGGGTTTTTGATTAATACCCTAACTGTGATGGGGATTTTACAATTGTGCAAAATATCCACTCAAAATTTTTGAACTAGAAGGAGGGTCTGAATTGGTTTACTTTATTACTATTTATATTCTAAATTGTTCATGGTTCTTTAAAAGAGTTATTTGTAAGTATTGGTCTTGACTAACAAAGTTTTGTTTTCTTGTGATCACTTTCATTGATTCAAATATTTTCTAATTTATGATGCATTAATGCTAAACTTTTACAAATTGGAAAATGTTCTCTAATATCATGGTTTAATGGATGAATATATTTTGATTGATATATATGATGATTTACATATGAAACATTCAAGGATTGTAAGTCATTTCATGCTTCTTTGCAAACTATTTCTTTGACTAACAAAATTGGTGTTAATATTGTATTATTTAAGGTTCACTAATGGAATGGTTGACTCAATTTAGAGAAGGATATCCTATGAACATACCTGGGCCTTCACATCCTATGCCTGCAAATATTTGGGATCATCTACCTTAGTTTAGGCATGATGGAATAGAATCATTTTAGGAACATATTCAGACATACAAGAACACTTTAATTCAACGGTAAACTGTGCATGAATATGTTGATTATTATTTATTTCCATATAAATTAGATGAAATGGATTACGATTGGTACCTCAGTTTACCTGTAGGTTCTATCACTTCTTGGGCATAACTAGAAGTAACTTTTCTTAGTTATTTTGGAAAACCAGTTGACCCAATCCTTATGTATAATTAGTTTACCGCTACTCTTAAAGGACAAAATGAATATTTAGAGTTGTTCACTAAAAGGTTCCATGGGTTATATACTCAATTTGTGGTATGCTATGTTCCTCCAGAGGTAATTGATATCCAAGTGTATTTCAATGCTATTGACCCAATAATTTCTATGTATTTATGAGGGATGCCTAAAACCACATCTTTGTCCCAATCTTATACTCAAGCAATAGCAATTAAACAACAATTGAGTTATCATAATTGTGATGTGGGTTTTGAATCATATAATTCAAAATAATTTAATACCTCCCCTACCCACCCAATATTTTATGCACCTCAACCTACCATTCAAAATCAACCATCATTCTCGCATGCGAATAAATTTCAAGATACTCATCTTGATCATATTTCGAATGATGTTCTTAAAATTAATTTCAATTATTTTCATAATAATATAATTTCATGCAAGGGAGGAGTCCTAGATCTAACTAGTATTGAAACATCTAATAGGTCAGGAACCCTTGACTCAGCAAAATATTATTTTTTAAAATTGAGGAGGATGAATATGAGGAAGATAATTTTTTTGAAATTGAGTCCTCAAAGGTGGATAAAGGATAAAAGGAATTGATTGTTGAATTTTAAGATCATGCTTAAGATACAAGAGTTTTATTCCATGTATGTAGATGATAATTTTTATAATGGTTGGGGAAGATATGAAGAATCATTGGCCTTTTACACCCCTATGGATGAAATTTCTATTGACATGTAGGATACTAAAAACTTGGATATAAATTCTCATGATTGTCTTGAAGATTCTAAGGAAGAAATATCATGGATGGTTAACAAGGAATGGGAACCAAATGATAAAAATATTGCAAATGTTGCTTTATTCGAAGCAACTCAAGTGATTGATCATGGAGATTTGTTATTTGACACATCATTTGATCAACAAAAGTTATGTTTTGAAAAGGATGGACATGCTTTTTATTGGGTTCCTAATTTTGACATTTTTGATCAATAGGTAATAAATTAATATGAAAGGCTACAAGATGATAATTATGGAGGTCGTGAAGAAGAAGAAGTTGTAAATCCTCACCAAGCCTTGGTAAATGAAAATGCACAAAAGGTATAATCTCACTTGTTATGTTCAATCATGTGCACTTCCCGTGAAAGCTTACCTAATTGCTTAAGGGATTCAAATGTTATTCATTATGGAATCCAGGGAAGGTGGAAGGTAAGGTTATTCAATTGGGGGAAAGGGTAATGAGCATTATTTTTAAGGATAAGGTTAATGACCTTTCTTGGATATTAACAAATGTGTACGCCCCTAATTCTATATCTGGGAGAGCTGATCTATGGAATTTACTCAGTCATTTCAAGGAAGCTTTTCAGGATATCCCATGGATAGTGGCGGGGGACTTTAATACCCCTCTTTACCCCTCTGATAAAAAATAGGGAGTAGGAATTCCAGCAAGAAGTATGGAGGACTTTCAAGATTTCATCAACAACAACAATTTATTGGATGTCAAATTAAAAAATGCTAAATTTACTTGGAGCAATAGGAGGTCTGGAAATCAACTTATAATGGAAAAGCTTGATAGGTTTTTTTTTGTCACAGGAAGCAATACAATCTTTTGGGGATAAAAATTTGTTGTCCTTGCCTCGCATTGGGTCTGACCACAACCCGATTTTACTTGAAATTGAAGAGACTCCAAAATTCAAAAGGCCTTTTAGGTTTGAATCTATGTGGATGCACGACCCTGATCTCAGAGACATAATTTCTTAGTGGTGGCAGCATTCTTTTCAGGGCAGGCCTTCATTCAGATTAGCACAGAAACTTAAAGTGGTGAAAGAAAATCTAAGGATCTGGAATAAGGAAATTTTTGGAAATATTTTTGAAAACAAGAAAGCCATCTCCGAAAGGTTATCAACCATTGAGAAAAAACTTGAAGAGGGATTGCAGGACCCTTCCCTACGAGCGAGATGAAAAGAAATCCCTTCTTGAGTACCATAATGTTCTAGCTGCGAGGAGACTTTTTGGCGGCAAAAGTCTAGAGCTACCTGGCTAAAAGAAGGTGATGCCAATACAAGATTTTTTCATGCATCTACCTTAAGGAACAGAAGCCACAATAGAATTAAAGAACTTGTTAGAGATGATGGATCACTCCTTTCTAGTCCTAATGAAATCAGAAATGAAGCAGTTTCCTATTTTTAGAATCTTTTAGGAGAAGAACATTTCAGTTACGCATTAGCTTCAGAATCAATGCTTTACCATATTCCTCATTTAATTTTTGATGACTTGAATGGGGAGTTAATTAAGCCTTTCACGGATGAAGAAATCAAAGAGGCCCTCTTCTCAATGAACCACGATAAAGCTCCGAGGTCCGGACGGGTTTTCACCTCGTTTTTTCGGGCTTTTTGGGATATTGTAGGTTTTGATGTATGTGCTACTATCAAGGAATTTCAGTCCACAAAGCATATTCCGAGAAGTTTTAACTCCACTTTTATTGCTTTAATCCCAAAGATTCCTACTCCTAGATCTATGATGGATTTTAGACCTATTAGCCTTTGTAATGTTGTTTATAAAATTTTGACCAAGGCAATTGCAAATAGAATGAGGAAGATCCTTCCTATGTTTATTGATGTTTGTCAAGGCGATTCGGTCCCTGGAAGGTCCATCCTTGATGGGGTCATAACGAGTTCATGAAGCCCTCCATTCGGTAGTCCAGGACTAAAAAACCTGCTTTTGCTCTCAAGGTTGGATATGAACAAGGCTTATGACCGCATAAGCTGGAGTTTTGTCTCTGCCATTCTTCAGAAATTTGGTTTTCATCATGAATGGATCAAGCTTTTGGAAGGATGTTTTATGAAACCTTGGTTTTCGAGTCCTTGTTAATGGTGCTCCTGCTTGGATACTTTCAAAGTAAAAGGGGCCTAAGGCAAGGTGACCCTATCTCTCCCATGTTGTTTATCATTGTGGTTGAAGCCCTTGGGAGGACAATCAAAGCTGCTGTAATATTGGTCTTATTTCGGGAATTAAAGCATCATCACAAACACGAGCGATTACACATGAGCGGTTTGTGGATGATACTTTGTTGTTAACTCTTGCATCGATTTTTGAGGCTAAGGTCATAAAACATATTCTAGAGCTATATGAGGATCTTTGCGGGGCAAAAGGTAAATTTTTCAAAGAGTAAAATTTATTTCTTTAACACTCCCATTCGGAGGCGATTAAGATTGCTAGGATTCTTGGATGCTCGGTGTCTACTCTTCCATCCACATACCTAGGCCTTCTTTTATTTACCAGGCAGAGCTACTGATTCCATGTGGACTAATGTAATTGAAAGAATTCAGAGGAAGCTGGCTGGATGGAAAGGGAATTTGTTATCTCAAGCTGGCAAGGCAGTTCTCACCAAGTTTTCCATTCAAAGCATCCCTGTCTACTTTCTCTCTATTTTTAAAGCTCCTACAAGTGTCTACACTAAAATTGAACAGATCCAGAAGAGGTTCCTATGGGCTGGTTATGAATCTAAGCAGCGCTTTCACTTGGTGTCCTGGGATAGGGTTTGCAAACCAAGGGAGTTTGGAGGTATTGGGCTAAGGAGAATACAACATTTAAACATGGCCCTCCTGGCCAAACAAGCATGGCGTCTTTTGACAAATGCAAATGCAGAATGGATTACTATAATCGAAGAAAGTATTTGCAAGAAATTGAATTCTTAAGTTATTCCTTTCCTCCCGGGGGATCAATTTTTTGGAAATCAATCCTTCAAACTAAAAACTTGCTAAGCAAAGGGCTACGTTGGAAACCGGGAAATGGAAGAAACATTGATTTTTGGGACCACAAATGGTTAAAGGACTATCCCCTCTCTGGAGACCCCATCATTTCAACCCTTAGAGCTTGGACAATTGAAGTTTTTGGTACCAAAGTTGCAGATTTTATTACTTTGTCAAACAATAGAAGGGTATGGAAGCCAATAATGAATAATGATCTACCGGGGGCATCAATAATCTTGGAGAATGAATTAAAACAGTCTTTACTCCCTTACGGCATTCTTGAGGACCGGCTTATCCGGGAAGCTTCGGACAATGGGGAATTTTCTATCAAGGCTGCTTATCGATGCTTATTGATAATGATGAACCTACTTTCCCTCACTTGGAAGTTTGGCCCAAAAGCATTGTTCCGAAGGTTGAGTTTTTTGCATGGTGGCCATCCAAAATAAGATCCTCACCATGGATAACTTAATAAAAAGAGGTGTGATTGTTGTTAATAGGTGTTATCTTTGTATGTATGAGTGGGAGTCTATTGATCATTTGTTTCTGTATTGTAATTTTTCTGTCTCAATCTTGTTAGGTCTGTTACAAGTGTTTCATATTTATTGGGTCCATCCTCAGTCCATTTTTGACTTATTTGTCCAGTGGCCTTCCCCCTTTTTGAATAGGCGTCTTAGGTATATGTGGAAGATCTGCCTTCATCACTACTTGTGGCAGATATGGTTGGAAAGGAATCGTCGGGCCTTCTTGGATAAGGTTTCTCAGTCATCCTCTGTCCTGTCAAAAATTTTAGCATATGCTAATGAGAATGCTTGTTTAGTGCCTGCGGCATCTAGACCTCCAAATCCTTTTGAAGCTTCATTAGGCCGGTCATTAAACTTACCTCTCACTTGATGGCCTCAATCATCCTCAAGTCTGTCCTAGAACCATGATCACATGGACCCCACCCCCCCTAGGGTGGATTAAGTTAAATTTTGATGGGGCATCTAGGGGCAACCCGGGTGAAGGCTACGGCTGGTGGCTTACTTAGAGACCACAAGGGTGAGGTGCTTGTAGCTTTTGCTGAACATCTTGGAGCTCAAACTAACAATGTGGCTGAAGCAAGGGCAGTTTGGAGGAGCCTCAAGGTGGCAGAGAATTATCCGGGGAAACTGTTGGTGGAAGGTGATTCTCTTATTATTATAAATCTTCTAAAGAACACTAAGAGAGCTCCTTGGAGATTTGATGACTACATCCATGAAGCAAGGGCTCTAATTCATGACCGACCTGAGGCCATAATTTTGCATACCTTCCGGGAAGCAAACATGGCAGTTGATAGGGTGGCAAATGAAGGCATTGTAGCGACAAATTTGATCACGTGGACTGAAAATCTTCCTCATGCGGTCTCAATGGTGATAGATAATGAAAAAATTTAGATTGGAAGGCTCAAAGTGGATCAATGACAGAAAATGGGGGCATTTTAAAAAAAAAAAAATTTGAACCTTATAATGGATTTTGTCATATTTGTTTTTTTTGTTCATGTGACTAGTGTTTTTTGCAGCTGGTGGGGCACTGATATAGGTTTTTTATCTACAAATTCATGCATGGGAAACATCTGCTTTGGCCTCAAGTATTTCCCAAGGTGTGTTTGGATTCGATGTCGCAAAAAGGCCCTAGCAAGAAATAACAAAGTGTTGGAGATCCCTGACAATGAGGCACCAGACCCCACCATAATAGTCTTGGAGAAGATGACAATTTCATCAGCCTCCAACGGTATCAACCGATTGAAGAGTCTATTCTGGCCTCATCAGTGCAGCTGTTGATTTGTGTGATTCCCTAAATCTTCTGTTTTATAGCCAGCAGTTCCAGGGGCACAAGGAGTCGAAGGCAAAATCTAAAGATGATGGCAAGAACGATGATAAGAAGTTAGATGAGGACTACAAGGAAGACTGCTTGGCCTCTTGGCTGTCCATTCTATGGGATGTTTTTTTTTGACCATATTCTATTATTTTTATATGGGCACAAGCTACTCTGCATGGTGCTTGCATGATTAGTTTTTGTCTTTGTTAGTTCTTTTTTGCGTCTTTCTTTTATGATGGCCATAATATTAGGCTTCCATAGTTTAGTTTGGTTGTATTCTAATGGAAGAGTAGGTCTTGGCCATTTTTGTTGTCAGTTTAAACTTTTAGGGCTTGGCCTTTGTCCAGTTGGTCAGTGGACCCTATTTTGTAAAATGGTTTTGGGTCAACCAGTTAAAACCCGGTGTTAATTATAATATTCTCTTACTTACCAAAAAAAAAAAAATGTTATTCATTATGAAATGCCATAGGAGGTGAATTAAGAACTAATGTTGATTTCTACTGACACCACTAATGATATTACTTTGTTAAATGAAATATAAGTTGATGTGCTTGACTTGTTGAATTAAATTCATCAACAATTAATAAGGAAATATAGGATAACAATTTATAATGATTCTGATTTAATAGATATCCTAGATGCTTTTAAATTATTGCATAAGCATGTTTGACCTAAATATGTGAAAAATGACATGGCTTCAAAATTTTTAGAAATAAGCTCCTACTTGAAAGATCTCGTATTTGAAAAAGAAAGCCGAATTCTAGATAATAAATTGAATTGTGAAATTTACATCTTAAGGAATAAACAAGAAAGAATTAAAGATCAATTATTATCTTATCAATTTGAGGACTTGAAGCTCCACTATAGTATTACTAATGGAACTAAATTAAAATGGTGGGGTAAAATATGTAAAATAATTATTGTTGCATTTTATGGCTTGATATTACTTGTTTCAAGTTTCTATAGAGCTTGGAATACTTACCATGATATGTATCTGTTAAAGTGTGCTAATCATGTTTGGGATACAGGGAAATAATGGCCTAAATTTTGCATCATATTCTAAATTATTGTATATTATTGTATATAGTTTTAGTTTTCATGTTTTTTATTTTTTTATATTATTTTTGTACTTTTTCCTTAAGTTTGGTTTCTGAGTTTTGTGTTTTGGGTTATTCCCTTATTTTGAGGTGATGTTTCATGATCGCTACTAATGACCTCTTGACCATTGTTGTGTTTCTTTCTTAATTAGGCTGGAATACTTAATTTGGAGTAGGTGAACCTGATAAAAAGGGGATGAGTTATTATGTGATCATACTCATATTTTGGGACTAAAATGGTGGAGAGTGGAATAATGAAGCATTTTGCCAAAGATCCACATGCAACTTAGATAATTAAAGGGTATTTTTGGAATTCCTGAGGGATGAAGTCATCATGGTTTACAAATTAAGGCAAAAAATCAACACGCTCCATCTCTATGCTTCCTAACCCTCGTGATAAATAAATCATTACAAAAGTAAAAATAAAAGAATCAAGCGAAGGAAAACGCACTAAAATCATTCATCAAGTTTATATAAACTCTACTAGGGATATATATGCTTGACAAATAGTAGGGCTTTGTCTAGACACATATTGTTTATAAGGAAATACTTTGCAAAGTATCAAGTAAACACAAGGGTGAGTTAGATAAACTCTACTGGGGCTATATATGCTTGAATGACAATAGGGCTCTATTTGTAAAAGTTTTATTTTTATTATTTGTACTTCATAGCCTAAATTCAAACTAGATAATGGAATATAGAAGGTTTTCATAGGTACAATAAGAATAACTTTTCACACACTGAGCAAAGGCATATGGATTAGTTGTTTTTATTCAAAGTTGTTTACCTCCACTTCTTGGGACATCGCTAAATAATCGTTATTTTGCTAATATTTTATGTTCTCATTTTATATTGGGTTCTTCATATAAAATGCTCAGGAGCATTTCCTAGTAGAGTCATCATTTTATGTGACAATTCCACAGCAAGCCCCAATAATTGGAAACCCACATTTTGATTTTTGTGTTTGGGTGTTTTTGTTTCATTTTGAGTGTCTAGTGGGTTCACTTTCTTTTTATGTTGTATTTTTTTTCTTAGGTTTGGGTGTGGATTAGTGTCTCCTTTTAGTTTCTTTTAAGTTGTTTAGTGTGTTGGTTAGGTTCCTCCTTGTTTTTATTGTTTTGGTTAATTTTAATGTTTTGAATTAAACCAATTAAATATTAAAAATTAATTAAATCAAATTTAAAATAAAAATAAAACAAAAAATAAATTTAATAAATAAAATATTTTAAAATGATATATTAATATATTAATAAATAAATAGAAAAGAAACAAAAAAATATGACGATAATATATATATATATATATATATCTTCCTCTCCCCCTTTATTCAATGGGAGTCAAGTTCGATCAGGAAAAACCCTTGAAAAATAGAGAGGACAGGACTCATCCCCCACCCATATATAATATATATAGTAGGGGTATCATCTAATCTAGTACCGCAACTAAATTATAATACTCTCCTCTCTGGCCTGAATACCACTAGAATTTGGTACCAAGATGGATTACCCCATAGGGGGGATCAGAATGGATCTAACGCGTAGACGATCTAGAAGATATAATTGGAGGACTTATTTATAGTACTTTTCCAAGGTTGTCAACAAGTTTTTAGAGCTATTAAAGTGATTAATTTTGAATTTTTATAATTATTAGTATAATGGTTGTAATATTTTCTTTTAAATGTTAATTTTAAAAGGCTAATTGAAATGTCTTTTATATGTAGGTAAGTTGGCCCACACACATAAGATGCAAAATGTGGAATGCGATTGGAGTGAGAGTTTCAAAATGTGCCTTGTTTATTTTGAAATGAGCACACATTTAATACTTGGAAAGGGCCAAAATCAACATGGCGGTTACGAATACCTTAAGAAGGACTAATAAATAAAATGGGTGCATGAGAAAGAGGTTGGAAAGTAAAATAAAAAAAAAGGGATGCTTAGAAAACGAAACACAAGGGAAAGTGGAGATTTTTTATGTAAATATAAATATACCATTGAAGGAGAGAAGAATGGTTGGATATTTTTTGAAGGAGCCATATTGTTGGACTATTTATCACCACATGAGGTCAATTTGTGTTATATTTTTTTGCACTTGTATGTATGATATTGAAGACCTATTTTCTGCAATATATTGGAGATACTTCAAGTTTTAATGCATGTTAATGGTTGACTTGGTTTTATTTTTGGTATATTGCACCATTTCCTTAGAAGATTGCACCACATTAGCTATTTTATTGTGTGAATTCTGCTAACACTAATGCTAGTTTTTTGGGAGAATGCTAATGCTTGTAAGGTCTATGGAGAATTTATGGGTTACAACATATTTTTTATTTCATTTATTTTATTTTATTTTTCTAACCTTTCTCTTTTGTATATTTTTTCTAAAATTTGGAAATTAAAATAAAAATTAAAAAAAATTAATTCAAATATAAATGCACGGGTCTCTAGAATGAGCTTCAATGTTTCATTTAAAACATTATTGTTCTCATTTTCAAGTCATTTCAAAATTATAAAAATTATTTAAAGTTGCTATTTTATAAGGGTTTTATAATTTCAAAATTTTACATTATTTCACATTTTGAAGGTAAATAATTTTTTTAAGCTTTGCATTTTTATTCTTAAGCAATAAATGAACTTCCCTTTATGAAAATTTCAATTTTATTAAAAGGAGTAATTTATAAGGCATTCCATAGGCCATTATTTTTAGAGCAATAAATTGTCTTCTCTTAATGAAAATTTTGATTTCATTAAAGAGAGATAATTTATATATTATATCAAAGGCTATTGTTCTTGAATAATTAAATTATTTCTTCTTTATGAAAACTATGATTTCATTAAAGAGGGATAATTTATAATGACAATTTAAGGCCATTACTTTTTATAGTTAGTGATGCATATTTATTTCCTTTTATTTTCTTCATCAAAGCAATAATAAATGAATCTATTCATCATTTCATATTCACATTCATAGATAGATTTTAATCTTTATTTTCATGTTCAAAGTAGGGTTTAATGCAAGATAAAACTTGTTTAAAATTTGCTCAACCAAATGAAGTTAAAATCTACCTAAAAGACTCCAAGATAAATTGAACTAAGGCTTTACATTGTGGTCATATGAGGTCCAATCACATTTTTCATTTCTTTTAAGTTTCATAAACCATACATTGCATAACATGATATAATAAACCAACACAGACCCCTTGTTAATAGTTACTTGCAAATCACTAATGTATTCCTATAACTTATTTGAAACATCTTCACAAGATTAAAAACACATGTGCACTACTCATATAGTGGAACCTTGGAGAAGTTGTTTTTATTTTAAACTTATTTTCAAGAGAGGGTTTTTTTATTAATACCCTGACTATGAAGAGGATTTTACAATTGTGCAAAATATCCACTCAATAGGACCACTACACCAGATGGATTCATGACCCAAAAAAAATAAGTGAACTACTCAACACAAGGCCAAGGGTGAGGGTTTCAACCACAATGAGGATGCATCTATCGTCCTTGTAGGGAGAGAGGTTATAGGCCACGAAGGGGGTACAAGAACTGGCATGATGGTAGATGAAGATCACACCTATAATTTTATGAAGAGGAGATGGAACCACCTAGGGCACACCATCAGGAGCTTCATAATGAGGTGCATAGGGAAGTTACCCTATATGAGAAGACATAACTACCAAATGAGTATGAAGGAGAGCAAGTGGATATCAAGGATATCACTTTTGCACAATCAATAGATGACTACTATCAAAATTGGTGGAACAAGGCTGATGATAAGAATCCATTGAAAATGCTAACTTAGGCTAGAGTGAATGTGTCAATGCAAATTCCATCATAGGACAAGGTATTCTACAATGAATACTTTTTATGAATTATATAATTGTATAATCCTAGTTAGAATTGTAACTATGCACAAGTTGGTAATCAATATTTTAATATGTGTTGGTCAAATATGTACCTAATCAACAAACCTATGCTTGTGTGCCCTATATATGACCAACATTGAAATGCCAGAGGAAATAAACGTCCCCCATGGTAATCTCTAGAGAGGGCTAGTTCCATTACTAATCCTAAAAATGGTTGAATACTAGGGATGCAAGAAAAAAATTAGAAAATACAGAAAAGGAATGGGAAATATAGCCATAGGGTAGAATGTAGGATTTGAAGTAGACTAACAACATGAAATTTATCCAAGTGTAAAAAATCATTTAACAGAAGAAAAGCAATAGAATTTACTTATAAAGTTGTAGTAATAACCTTCAGAATAACACTCCAGCATTCACTCTCTTACTAGAAATGTTTAAATCCAAGCACAAAATTTTAAACTTCACAAAAAATAATAGACGTAAATGTAAAATAGAAGTGCACGATACATAAGAAAATTGCATACAATAACACTAGCAGATTTAGAATCCTGATGTCTTCTATTGATGTAGATAACTTGGAGATATTTCTTGCAAAGTGTCCAACCCCCCTTTTATAATAGAAATTTGATTAGTATTTACAAAGGATTTCACCTCTTTCATTAAATTCATAGGAGAATAAAATGATCACAGATCAGGAACAAGAGTGAGGAAATTCCTTCTTGGAATCATTAAAAAACCATCCATTTGGGGCAGTGATCCATATTTTGAGGAAATACTTCTAATAAATAAGAAATTTGGACATCGATGCACAGAGAGTTAGGAGACATTCAATATCTTGGAAACACGCTCTCACCTTGAAAATGATGAAAATACCCCCTATGCTTCTATGAAAATTCTTCCTTTACTCAGGATCCACAATTCGAATTGCCCATTGCCATCACTATTTAATGTTTGCAAATTTGCATTCTTGAAACTTTGACCATAATCCTTTTCCCCAAGAATTGCATTTGCCAATAGACCAAAAAATAGCTTTGCTTAATCATGTGCATATAACGTTCTTCTTAAAATTACGTTCACCCATGGGAGAGGTGAACAGGACATTAACCCCTCCATCAAGGCAAATGCAATTGCAATATGTTCCCAAGGTACATTTTCCCATGGGAGGGGTGAATAGGATGTTCGCCCCTCAACCAAGGTGCACACAAATTAAAACTCATTTTTGGGTGAACATGATTGCACTCTGCTATGGGCTGCATTCACCCATAGGATGGGTGAATGGGAAATTCACCCCACAACAAGGGTGAACGTGAATGCTTTTATCTTCACCCATTCTTTGAAGTTTTTCACCCCCTTTGGAATTTTTTTTGCCCCACCATGGGGTGATTTGGGCATTTGCCACATTTTTTGGGTGAACATGAATACATTTTTAAGCCCTTAAAATTTTCAACTTGGCCTTCCATTATTTTATATTTTTCAAAAGCTTATAGACGACTTAATTTTTAATGTATTCATAGTGTGGCAAACCCGAATCCTAAATGAAATTTATAAAATACTTATAATGCCAATGCAAAAATAAATGCAATAAATATGTAAATAAATTAAGAACATATGAAATTGTATTCAAAATAAAGCCACCATATACAATAAAAATATTGCATCAAAATATTCCAATAAAATTCTCCAATGTGTCAAGGTGCAAAATTGCCAATATTTTTGGAGACTCACATGGTATCCAACTCGCATGGATGCAAGCAATACTAGGACTTTATTCATTAGACGATGGAGTTATTTTCTCCATCCACCTTGGCTGGTGCCTTTGCCGATGTCGTAGATGCTTTTCGATGTGCTTTTTCCATAGCACGCTCCTATTCTACTTTAGCTGCTACCTTAAGAATTTTAGCTTGCTTTGCATCCTTTGCTACCTTTATGAATATCTCATACTTAATTATTGCTTGCTTCACTTATTACTAGAGGGTTTCAGTCATGACCTCATAAAATTTGATAACTTCCTTCCATGCATGAGTGGTGAACAAGAATGGAATTCTCAATGATTCATGGATAAAATATAGATTTTGAATATCATCTATACTAAGGCGCTTTGCCTATTGAGCCAACTCATATAGTGAAAGCTCTAGGTATGTATACTTATGAATTAAAGGAAATACATGTGATTCTATGAGGGACTCCTTGCATTTATCAATATCTAAGGTGTCTTCTACAAAATTTTGCCAGCTTGCCTCTAACTACTCTAAGGGTAAGGGTTCACCCCACTCATCAGTAAAGCCCAGAAATACCAACTCATCGAGAGTATTAAAATGGTTCATAGATATGGCATGATATTGATCAATGGTATTGAGAATCAACTGGCCTTATTTCACCAGGCCCATTTGCTAAAAATAATTATGCAGCGTGATTTTGGTAGTCGACCAGGCATGATCCATTTCGCTTAGAGGGTGAATGCGAATGTTAGAATGAGCTAGAGCTTCCATATTTATAGCCACCTCAATGTGTAGCTCTAGTATACTACCAATACTATACAACAACTATTTTCCATGCTAAATATGTATATGCATAGACCATAAGTAGTGCAATACCTGAACTACCTACAGGGTGAACTTTTCACAATTTTGGATATAGTGAAGACAAGTTTCTTTGATGCTGTCAGGCAAAAAACTAGAAGCCTGTATTATTTTATCCAATAACTACATCTTCATATCCTCAAGATACTATTGGATCTTGTGCATCTCAATCCTAGTGGCATCATGCTCCTTCAAGTGCACTTTGACCTGTTGGCACAAATATTCATTTTTGGAAGCCGTCTTCTCCTCTTGCGCTCTACTTTTTGCCAAGCTATTTTTTGAGCTCAATAATATTTCTTTAAATTTCAAAATACTTTTATTTAAAATTTTTACCATGTAAATAAACTAAACTCATATCCACATGAATTTTACCCATCTTCTCCATAGGATCAATTCACATGAGCTCCTATATTATAGTCCCAGAAATAAGATCGTCTGACAACAATTCTTCTTGAGGCTTTTGAACCAATGTATCAATTGTAGTGATATGAGCATCCTTTGCAACCGAATTGAAAGCAACTTTCTTAATGGTCTGAGTTGAAGCTAGGGCCTCTTTTTGTCACATACTCTTCAACCACTATAAATATCTCAAGTGTGCCTGATTAATCTTCTCTATATCGGGTTGCTTGCAGGCAACCTGTACATCAAGAACTGTCTGCAACTCCAAAAATGAGGTGAATGGAACCAAAACATCTGAGTGATTAGGCCCAGTAGATGTGGAAGATATGGCTAAAAGGGGAAAAATGGAAACAATGGGTGGAATGGAAATAGTGGAATTAGTAGAAGAACCGAGTTTGGCTATAGTTATGCTAACTTTTTGAGGAGCTTGCATGCTTGTAGCCTCAATGGTAGTGGAGGTGGAAATGGATGCGGAAGGGCATGAAAATGGATTCGAACCATATGCATACAAAATGAAAGAAATGGAGGACAAGGGAATGGGAATAGAAGAAGTAACAATAGTGAATTTAGGGGTGGAAGAATATGGAATAGAAATAAATATTTATGGTATACCAAATGGCAGAGAAACAAAAATTGATGACAAAGAAAGTGAAACCTATGATAATGAAACATAAATAACTATATTCTCCAAAGAAGAAGAAGAGGGAAGAGAAGACATACCTTAGGGCATGAGCACTGTGTGATGTGGTGATAGGGGTAGTTGATAAACTACCTCTTCCTACCACACCTCGACCCTTTCTCCAATGTGTAGGTGCTCTTATTCATCCATAACCTCCACATGAGAGATGTCTGACTATTGCTCTTATTCCAATCCTTGGGCCATCATAAATACTTGTGCCACTCTTGTGAGGAGCACTTCTATGGGTGAAGGGTTAATAAATATAATTTACATATTAGTAATAATAGGAACCACTATAACTGGCACTATCAAAATTATAACAACTGAAACTATAGGGGCTGCAACAACTGAGGCCTCAACGGTAGAAGTAATAGTTCCACTGGTCCTTAGTCTCTTTGACACCTTGATAAATGAGGTCACCTTTGGGACATCTTTATTTTCCAACATAGGTGGCTCTTCCACCTTTCACTTTGTTCACTAAGATCTCCTTTTAAATACATATTGTTGGTCCTCTTCTTCTGGAGTCTCATTTTCAATCGTTAAGCACTCTTGTTTATTTTTATCTTTGCCCCTATTAGCGTGCTAGAAGCTTTACGATAAAATATTGGTCAATGTGATGGGCTGATATAATTCTACAAACCCATCATAAATATCTAAAAATTATGCATCTAATTTCAGCCCGTAATGAGTAGTCGGCTTCCCACAATGAATTCGCATTAGCCAATAATTTGTTATTTTCTCTTCATTCCAGGTGCGCCCACTTTCTTGGACAAAAATAAATAAATACAATGGAGGGATATGAGTCTTATATTTATCCAAATTATATTTTTACTCCTATTCATAATAATTATGCCACGGTAGGAGAGTTTTCACCTTCTCAATGTGATATTTCATGTTCGGCCCATAAAAATTGTTCCTATTCTTCTATAAATCTATCCTCAAATCTGCACCAAACTCTATCCTCAAATTTGTACTAAGCACAGTCCTTCAGTATAGCACAAATATATCCTAAATCTCTATCCTCAAGCATTAACTCAAAGCTTGACTTAATTACAAATAAACTATGCTAGATCTACCCCAAACCTTAACCCAAGGTTTGAACAAATAAATCAATCAACTCTAATATCAAGTCTTCTCAAAGAATTTTCTCAAATCCATCCATAAGTCCTCTCAAGGAATTATATAATATGCTCTTGATATCTATCTTCAAATCTATATTGTAAGCTTCCACAAAAGCTCACACTAATTTGTCTACAAGTCTTCTCCAAGACTTGCATCAATTTTGATAAAAAAATTCCTCACTAGAACTTGTCCAATCTGCTCAATAAGTCTTCACCAGGACATGCCTCAAATATGCTTAATAAGTCCTCACTAGAACTTTTCCAATCTGCTCAACAAGTATTCACCTAGACTTACCTTAAATTTTCTCAACAAGTCTTCACTAGAACTTACCTCAAATCAGCTCAACAAGTCCTCACTATAAATTTTCTCAAATATGCTCCACAATTCCTCACTAGAACTTGTCCAATATCACAAAAAAATGTAGAGAATTGTTAGAGACTCAATATGCTTCACACTCACAAAAATGCTCAATCACTTTCAATCTCTCTTTTTACCATAAAAACATATAGATAATTGTTAGAGACTCAATATGCTTCACTCTAACAACAATGCTCAATCACTTTCAATCTCTCTTTTTACCATAGAAACATATAGAGAATTATTAGAGACTCAATATGATTCACACTCACAACAATGCTCATTCACTTTCAATCTCTCTTTTTATCTTAGAAACATATAGAGAATTGTTAGAGACTCAATATGTTTTCCACTCACAAACACTCAATCACTTCTAACCTCTTTTTCAAATCAATTCAGAATATAGAATAATTTATTTCATGGAATTAGAACTATCACTTCAGTACTTCTTCTAGAATAGGCTCAATCAACTTCACTCAATCAATGACTTAATAAAACACTCTTTGCAAAAAAACCCTAGTCCAAGCATATGACCACTCACTCAATTATTTCAAACAATTCTTCACATAACAATGATACTCATATGCTTGCACAAATCCTAAACATACACATGAAGGCTCACTCAATATTTACAACAATGCTTATCAAATATGGTTTTTCACTCCAACTTAGTATTCATAACATCCAAAAATCACTCCCAAGGAAGATGTGCCCATACCTTTTGTTTATTGAAGAATTGACCTCAAAACATGTTTTGAACACAATTTTCTTCTTTGCCAATTCCAAATGTTAGATGATAAAATATCACGCTAACACTCTCTTAGAAATATTTCTCAATTACAAAAATAATCAAAATCAAATACACCTTATTATTCATTCTTTCAAATTAAAAATCATCAAAACATACATACAAAATAATTACTCAATTACTCATAATATCCAATATTTAATTAACAACCTCCAAAAATCAAACCCTCAAAAATAATACTGCCTACCATTTTATCTCCCTGAAATACTCAATAACCAGTTAAAAAAAACTTTATAAACCTCCAAAAATACTTATTTTTCATCCAACCTTAGCAAATCCGAAATATTTCATGCAACCTTGGCAAACAATAGCACATACCTTTAATCTTAAGCAAAATACCTTGATGGGTTTCGAACGTGAGATCACTCCTAGCCGAGCACCTTATCGAGGCGCTAGCCAACCATGTGGGCTACAAGCCTCCACATGAAGGAGAAATTTCAAGCCTTCTCTTTGTCCTTTTACGATCTGCGTAGTGTAAAATAAAACACATTCTTCTCCCTTGCAAAACCAACTTAGAGGGTTTCCAACCTTGCTCTCTTTGCTTATCGAAATTCTTAGTGCTACCCACTATCACCAACTATGCTACACAACACCGTGCGAAGAAAACTGAGCCCCACTCCTATTTGTTTTTATTCTGTTGTTGAGTGCTTTTAAAACATGTGAAATCTTTTGTCTCTTCCTTTTACCCAAATATTTGTCGTTTGATTAATCGAATATTTATGGGATTAAGACAAAGGTTCTTACCCCCTTTTATACATGAAGGTCAATGCCTTAGAAACATTGGTGCCACATTCGAATTAATAATTAACCTTTATAACCCAACCTTAGTGTTTTTTAATTGATATAAATTAATTTTATAATTAAATTATAGTTAATTTATAATTAACTTAAAAACTTTAGAAGTTAATTAAATTAATTTATAATTAAATTATTTTAATTAATTTATAATTAATTTAAATCTCCAATTTTTAATATTATAATAAAATATTATAATATTATTTTGCTTAGGCGTCTTCATTGCTATTTGAACCTCATCTGACCACCTAGAACCGAATCTGACCAACTGGAAGTAGACTTTCCTTTTGCACTGATTACGAAACTGCTTCTTCTTGCACTGCTCACTAAAACCGACTCTTGACATCAATGATAACTCAACTACTCAAAATGTCCAACATTGTTGAATTGTCCTTCCTTAGAAATTGAATGCTTGGGTGAATATGTGTACTTGACTTGTTTCAAATCTATGCCCTTAAAATATGCCTTAGTAATGATGATCTTCCTCTTGCATGTGTTTTTCAAATATAGTCAATGAATATATTTTTCCCTTATTGATTTAAATATCAAATCAACCACTTTAACCTTTACCACTTATTTCTAAGCATACACAATGAAGCTTAAAAATAACTCCTTATATCTCCCTTTCAAAACTTACAATATAAAGCTTCATCCTAACAATATTTTCTTTATATTGAATTGCAAAAACAAAATCACATCATTATATCTCCTAAAAGTCAATTCATAACATTACACTTATAATTTGCAAAAATCAAATCAAAACATAACACCTAAAATTTTTCCTTTTATAATTTGCAAGAATCAACTCATAATACAATACCTTATATCTCCCCTTTTATCATTTCAAAAATCAACTCACAATATAACATCTTATACTTTCATTTTTATCATGTGTAAAAAATCAAATGCAAATACTACACTTTATATCTCTCTTTATAAAACTTTATAAAAATAAAATTATAAATACCTTGACCTCTATAAGCACAATGCCCTATCTTGGACTAGTAACTATATGTACCGGCATAGCGCATGAAATCAAACCAACATAAAATATTATTTATTCCTTTAGCACTCTATCTTTCACATAACAAAACAATGTCAAAGGGATTTTATCCCTTAACCTCTTACATGGCAGCGCTTCCATACAATATTGATGACCGTCTAGGCTATCACACTAGATAAAACTAAAGGTACAAAATGGATATTTAAACCATTTTCATCTCTATTTTTTCTTTTCAGCAAAATAACGTCGACCATATTTGACCCCTTGACCTCTTGCAACACAACACCTTAGCGCAGGATAGACTACCGACTGGTCTAATCGATTGGTTGAGATAGATGTTGCATTAACATTTATTTGTTCCCTTTTCACTACAATATTTTTTGGACATTTTGAGCTCATTTAGTTGTCATTGATGTCAAGGTAAAAAGTTGTCATTGATGCCAAAATGAACACATGAAGTTGTCATTAATACCATGGAGTATATCATCATTAACACCAGGAAGCAATGCAAAGAGATGAAGAAAAGTTGTCCAAATATGTTTTTATAAGGTTTTTGCTAAAACCATGGTGGCACATTAAAATGTTTTTTATTAGAACCATAATGATAGTTATCTAATATTGTGATGGCATAATTAAGGTTTTTGTTAAAACCAAAGTGGCAAAATTATTTTTTATCAACCCAGTGAAGCAAGTGACAATTTGATATTAACTCAAAGAGGGATTTAATTTTTTATTAAAGTCTACAACTTATAAATTAAATTTATAATAATTAAATTATTTTGAATTTAAATTAATTATAGATTATAATTTATACAAGCAAACGTCATCAAGTCAAATCATCCTCCAATGTTGTATGCAAAGCAAATTAAGGGTATTTAAACCCTAAGAAAAACCTTAAGGGAGAGGCAATATTCAAATTCGAAAAATAGTGAAAATTCGAAGCCTCCAAAAAATGTGAAAGTAAGATATTGCAAAAGTAGGTAGTACATCGTGTTCGAGGCTACACATCATGTTCAAGCAAGGATCAAGGCAGAGGGAGTAGTGGTCATGGTCTAGCTTGGTGCTAGATGTAGGAGAAGGTCAAAGGCTTTGAATCCTTTGTGAAAACGCCTAAGCTACCTTAGGGCTTAAGCTAAGCATTTGGAGCACTTATCTCACATGGCTAGCTATCCGCAGCTAAGGCGCCAACCAAAGGAGAAGGCATAGTGTCGAAATTCTAAAAATCATGGAAGGAGGTTTCACCAAAGGTTTTATAATTTTATTTTGATTTTTGCATAATACTAAGGTTTAGGAGGCATAAGAGAATATTTTTTATATTTGATCATTGTGCTAAGTTTTTAAGGGTATTTGTGATATTTTATTAATTGAGCTAAGGTTAGAGAGTTATAAGGTGATATTGATTTATTTATTTAAGTGGTAAATAGGTGTTTTATTAAGATAAATATTATTTTACCTTAGGAGATAGAAATTAAGTTGGAATATCAATTTTGTGAAATTGAGAAATTGAAGGTGTGTTTTGAAAAGGAAATTTCTATGAAGATATTATTGTCAAATATTGCTATTGATATGGAGTGATAAGGTGTAATTGAGTTTTACATTATATTGTGAGAAATATTTATCTTCTAACCTATTTGAGCTTGGTATAGAAGTGTTTGTGGTTGTGACAGATTTATGAGATCCCTTCATCATCAAGAAAAAGGTATGAGCACATTCTTTCATAGTTGAGTTGATTGATGTTACCATATTTCAATATTTTATTTGATTTATTATGATCTTAACAATCTTATATTATTGGACATATTTTAGGCTCATTGTTATTTGTTATAACAAGGCCTATTTTCATCCTGGGTAGTTCCGTAACCTCCAGACTATTATTGGCTTCGAGTGTATTATTTATATTTGGTCATATTAATGAGAATTAGTTCCAATGTTCGCATGGTATCAGAGCCACCACCTCTTCACTCTCATTTTCGAATGATTAGTAGCGATCGAGCCTTTGATGATTAGGGGCGAAGCTTTTATTTTTTTTTCTCGATTGGAAATTGAGTTTGGAGGAGTTTTTTTCTCCATTAGAAAGAAGCTCAATCGGGCAGTGTGAGACTCAGGTGGAGTGAACATAGGACGGAAAAATGCCTGACTCGACTCGGGTGAAGCGAACATAGGCCAAACAAAGGCCTAACTTGACTCGACCAGGGAGGAATCCCAAAATTTTTTGGGATCGACAAACAACCAAGGAAAATTGACTACCAAGTCGAAAGTCAACAAGGCACAAGGTGGATCTAACAAAAAGGCACGAGGCAGAATCCAACAAGGCAATAGGTGGTAGATAGCACGATGGCCAACCCCACATGGGAGGAGATCCCACGCCCTCTCGGGGTAGCATCTCCCCTAGAGGAGATACTCCTAATGGGAGTATAAGGTGTTATAAAAACCTTAAAACCTCTCAGTCCCATCGATGTGGGATATTGAAAATAAAACCAAACTCAATGGACTCTGTCGCAAACCCATCACTCTGTCAAAACATGTCAAACCAGTTTACCAATTGCTATTTTTTGTTAACTCTGGGAGCAGTGGGTCTTGTTTCTGAAACTTTATTTAGCTTCAGCATCTAAATCCGAGCAGATTGGCTGGATTAGAATTTTGATTTGGTCCTCAGATTTCATCCAACGAATGATTTTGACTCCCATAAAGCATCATTGGAACTGTGCATTGCAACGTTTTTGTGCATATTGGAGGTTTTTTTGACTATGGATTTGTTTGAATCAAGCCTCAGACAACACTGTGAGGCAGAGGAGGAGTTTTTTGCAAGGTTTTTTGAGTGAGATAACAGTTTTTTTTTTCACTCTCGCTATCACCACCCATCCGCCTCCTGAGCGTCATCCAAGCGCCACTCAAAGCAGTCACCCAAGCACCACCTGAGCCGTAGTCGAGGTGGAGGCACGACGTCGCTTTGAGCTATGGGCCCATGGAGCCTCCTTTTCTAGGAGGGCTCCTGAGATCCTTAGTGGATCAGCCCGCTAGCTCATGATGTCGTGAGCTGAGTGGTTGGGCTCTAGGAGCCTTGAGGTAGTGGGGTCAAAACCCGTTGACCCCCAAAACAAGGTATTTTTTTTTTTTTTAAGTTATCTTTTTATTTTTTTTTAAGGTTAATAATTAAATTTTTAAATTATTTTTTTTATATAGTTAAAAAATTTATTTTCTTAATAATTTTTTACTATAAGAAGTAATTTATTTATTTTATTAACCTTAGTTAAAAAATATTTAAAGATGCTTTAGAGAAATTTTTTAAGGTGGGAACGATTTTTTTTCAAAAATCAAGGGGGGAAAGATAGTAATTTTTTGAAAAAGGTAATTTTGACATTATTGTAAAGGTGCATTTTCGGTAGCGCCCAACACCTAGTTGTTTATTTCTGTGGGCACTTTAATGTTGTATGTTGCATTTTCCATTTTTTGCACTACTTAATTAAAAGTTAAAAATCAAATACACTCCCTAAGTCCCCGGAATAATTAAAACCCATCTGTGCAATTTATTGCATTGCAGCGTTTGGTATTTGTGATACCTCTGGCCAGCACTTGCAGGTACAACTGTTGTGATTGCGCTATTGTATCCACTGCCTAATATAGCTACCCAAATGACATCTGATCTTGTTCTTTATTAATCATCAGTGAGATATAAGTTTGTCATTTTGCTATTTTTTACTCCATACACTACCCCAATCGCTCTCGTGTTTAGGCTTAAATCTCGATGAAAGTTCAGATATCCAAAGTTTTTAGGAAAAGTTACACCCCACGCATGTGGATTGAAGGCTTTCTAAGGTGGGTGTCATCAACGAGGCGATTCCCTTTCAGTTTTGTCTAATTACCACATATCGTATAATCATTAAAATTAGCTACAGTCTCCCTCACGTAAGAGCGGGTAATTTTTCTAGTTTTTCAAAATACCTATAGTCTACCTCACGTAAGGGTGGGTATTTTGTATGGTATAACATCCTGGAATTAAGGTATATCGAAGGGGGGACTATTTGTTTTTATAAGGAACCTTCACAATGTTTGCAAAATTAATGATTGATGCTCATCAATTGTTGAAAGGTCCAAACTATACACCATGGAAAAACAAGATGAAGACAATCCTTGAGATGGATGATATTTGGGATGTTGTTTTTGGAGTAATAGTGAGACCTTCATCTACAACTGGAGCCACAACTCTAACTACTGATCATAAAGACTTTGATAAGAAAGATAGCAAGGAAAAAGTGCTCATTTTTCTTGTTGTTTATTATAAAGTTCAAC
The DNA here is from genome assembly GCA_028583015.1 of Wollemia nobilis. Taxonomy (NCBI): domain Eukaryota; kingdom Viridiplantae; phylum Streptophyta; class Pinopsida; order Araucariales; family Araucariaceae; genus Wollemia; species Wollemia nobilis. The sequence continues at coordinate 960,568 of JAQPPZ010000371.1, read as the reverse complement.
CCCATATTGCTGACTGTCAAAATAGTAAAGAGTCATGGGATGCCCTTAAAACTATATATGAAGGAAATAATGATTCCATCATTCTATTTCTTCAATCTCAATTACACAATCTAAGAATGAAACATGGGGAGACAGTTGAACTCTTTATTTATAGAGTGTCTGAATTGAAAGGAAAGTTGAATTCTTTGGTAGCACCAGTTGATGATAAGATCCAGGGTTATGCATAGTGGCTATTTTCGCAAAATTGGCTAATATTTGGGACCCTTGACCAAGGTCCATTAGCCAAAAATTTCTAGGTGCAAATTTTTTTGGGGATCGATTCGCCCCAATTTTATAATAATTTGACCATTTCAAGTTTAAATTTCCAACGTTGCCCCAAATAATAGTGAACCTTCTACATGTGTTTCGACAATATTCACTTGGATTTTGAAACCGATTCGCCAAATTTTTATAAATACATTTTGGGACCGATCCCTTACGCATAACCTTGATAAGCTTCTTACCTCGGTGGTATTGAGAGCATTACGTGATTCTTTTAGAGTGTTGATAACCTCACTTTAGGTGTCACAAAGACAAGTTACCTTTGTTGAGTTGGTAAATTTACTTCAAGAAGAGGAGCCACACCAACTACAATGAGATGATTCTTCTAACATTGCCCTCTACTCCAATAGGAATGGCTCTAAGAAGAAGGGTAATTTTCAAAAGGGAGGGAACTGTCAAAAGGATTTAAAAGGGAAAAAAACTCAACAGACTAAAATATATTACAAAATATATGACAAGGAAGGTCATGACACAAACAAATGTTGGCATAAAATAAGCAACCAAAATAGAAAGGCCAGAACAAACCACAAAAGAACAAGCAATCCAAAGTGAATTTTTCTGTTGAAGACTCTGACACAGATTATGAGCGAGAACAAAAAGTTATCATGACTACCATATTCTTCAAGCAGATGGATCCTATATGCTATGTCAATTTTGGAGCCAATAAGCACATGACTGGCAACAAATCATGGTTTGAGTCTATTGATGCCAAAGAGGGTAAACCTTTCACTATTGCCGATGATAAATCCTACAATATTTAGGGAGAAGGTACAATTTTTGTTACTCTTCCTGATGGCAAGTGTCATATTGACAAGGTTATCTATGTTCCAGGATTGGCGAACAAATTGTTGCCAGTCACACAAATTCTGGATAAAGACATGGTTGTAAACTTTATTGTTGAGGGAGGCAAGAAGTGTTGTTCAATTACTAGGAGGGGTAAGAACATTGTAACTGCTTCATATAAGCATGGCTTATTTTCCCTAGATGCTATTTCTATTCCAAATGTAGTCATGATTGTCTCTACAAAGGAGGCAACTTCCCTATGGCATAAGAGATATGGGCATATGAGTTATGGTGACTTACTTGAGATAAGTAAGTATGATATGGTAAAGGGTCTTCCTTCCCTTTCTACCACATTACCAGTTTGCTTTGACTACTTTGCAGGAAAGCAGCATAGAGTAACTTTCGAGAGAAGCTCTACAAGAGCAAAGAAACCTCTGGAGTTGGTTCACATCGATCTGTGCAATCCTTTTACACCCATCAGTTTTTGGGGGGAAGAGGTATTTTTAGTTATTCATGGATGATTACTCACAAAATATGTGGGTATTCTTTCTTAAATTGAAATCTGAAGCATTTGGTTTCTTCCAACAATTCAAGAAATATGTTGAGAAGGAGTCAGGGACTTCTATAAAGACCCTTCACTCAAATTGAGGGACAGAATTCACCTCTAAAGATTTTTTTGTATTCTTGACTAAAAAATGGATCACATGACAGTTAACTAAAGCTTATACTCCTCAGAAAAATAGAGTTGCTGAAAGGAGGAACCATTCAATCATGGAAATAGTTCATTGCATCCTCACTGGAGCTAGAATTGGGCAACAATATTGGGCAAAAGCTGTCACCACAATAGTATATCTGTTGAATAGGGAACCCACAAAGGCCCTACAAGGAATGACTCTACAGGAAGCATGGAGTGGTAGGAAATCCTCCATTTCTCATCTATTCATTTTTGGTTGTAAAGCATTCATGCACATACCGAAAGAGAAAAGGAAGAAGCTAAATGAGAAAACATTGAAGTGTATTCTTCTTATGTATGATGAGCACTCTAAGGGTTATCGATTGATTGATACCTTGACCAAGAAGATTCACATTAATAGAGATGTAGTTTTTAATGAGGCTTTCACATCATAAAACACATCAGATGTATACCTAGATCTTGTGTAATCTAAAGTTGAGAAGTCTCCTTCATCATCAAAGATTAGAGGTCCTTATTTATATTCTTCAACACCATAGAATAAGAATCCAAAGTAGTATACAAGTACAATAAGGGACTCCAAGCTATCCACTCCACTAGATTTAACTTTGTATAGGCCTCGTACTCACAACATGGCTCAATAGGAGAGAGCAGTAGTAGAGACTAGTGAGGTTGATGATCTTTGTCAATTTTTTGAGGAACTTTTTGTAGATCCAAAGAGATATACAAAAGATATGGATATTGATGATGACAAGGTGTTTATGTCTTCAATAGATGAACATGAACCTACTTTAGTGCAAGATGCCCTTAGTGAGCCACAATTGAATGCTGCTATTGATGCAGAGTATAAGTTTGATGAAAAACAAAACTTGGAAGCTTGTCAATCTACCATACGAAAAGAAGCCCATAGGCTATAAATGGGTGTACAAAGTCAAGTACAAGGTAGATGGGAAAATAGATAAGCATAAGGCCCATCTTGTTGCAAAGGTCTATGCTCAAAGAGAAGGCATTGACTATGAGGAAACTTTTGCACCTACTGCTCGAATGACAACCATTCGAGTTATTTGTGCTATGGTAGCGCAGTATGGGTGGAAAGTTCACCAAATGGATGTCAAGAGTGCTTTTCTAAATGGTGATATCCAAGAGGAAGTCTACATGACTCAACCTGAAGGATTTGAAGTGGAAGACCTAGAGCAAAAAGTTTGCAAATTGGTCAAATCATTATATGGTTTGAAATAAGCTCCTCGAGCTTGGTATATAAAAATTGATAATCACCTACTGCAGCATGGATTCAAGAGATTTCCATCAGATGCAAACCTCTATTTCAAGAAATAATATTCTGAAATAGTTTTGCTTGTACTCTATGTTGATGATCTGCTCATTACAGGGATTTCAAAAACTATGATCTCTGCTGTCAAACAAGATTTGAGCAAATATTTTGAGATGGCATATCTCAGACTTCTCCATTACTGTCTTGGTCTAGAAGTGAACCAAAAGGAGCACTACATCAAAGTGTCTCAGAAAAAATATGCCAAGACACTACTAGAAAAATATCGCATGACTGATTGCAAGCCGATGGCAACACCAATGGAATCAAGACTTCAGTTATCATGATATGACAAATAACCTCAGGTAGGTGCTACTCTCTATCGTTAGTTGATTGGGAGTATCATATATCTGACCAATACTAGGCTAGATATTGTATTTGTTGTCAACTATATTTTGAGGTTCATGCAGGAACCTAAGACTACTCACTAGAAAGTAGCAAAATGAGTTCTTCACTATGTCCGTGGCACAATAGAATATGGCCTGGAATACAAGAGGAACAACAATTTCTTCTTACAGGGATACACATACTTAGACTATGTCAGGTCATATGATGATCGTAAATCAAATTTAGGATAATTATTTCATCTTGGATCCGGTCCTGTATCTTGGCACAACAAGAAGCAATAGGTGGTTGCTATCTCATCGACAAAGGCAGAATATCACACTGCACGTGATGTTGTGTGCAAAGTGATATGGTTGCGTCGCATTCTGACAAGTATGGGTCTTCCATCAAAATCTCCAATACACTTGTTCTGCGAAAACCAGGGTGTTTTGAACCTTGTTAAGAATCTAGTGCATCATGATAAAACTAAGCACATTGATACACAATGCCACTTCATTCGAGATGAAGTACCAAGGCATCGAATCCATCTTCAGTTCATCTCCACCAATGCTCAAGTTGCAAACATTTTCACTGAGGCACTTGCACGTGTCAAATTTGAATTATTTCGCAGCTCTCTATGTATTGCAAAATGATGTAAGCAGGGGGGATGCTAGCATAGCTAGTAGTTATATGTTTACTCAAATATTGTAATAAGGGGGGATGTTGGCATATTTCAATATTTTATTTGATTTATTATGATCCTAATAATCTTATATTGTTGGACATATTTTAGGCTCGTTTTTATTTATTATAACAATGCCTATTTTGGTCCTAGGTGGTTCTGTAACCTCCGGATTATTATTGGATTTGAATGTATTATTTATATTTGGTCATATTAATGAGAATTAGTTCCAATTTTCACAATTGATTGGTTTTCCAAAAAATAATTTTGGAGTTAAAAGGATAATATTAGGGGTTCCTATTGAGTGTGTTGAGTAAATGCTTCAAGGTTTTTTGGAATAAAGAATTGTTGAATCCTTGTTTTATAAGCATTATTGTTGAAACCATTGGTTGCGAAGAGAACATGAGTATCATTGCTATGTGAATATTATTTTATAAGAATTTTTGTTGAAGTGATTTGTTGAGCAAATAAATTGAACTAGGGTTTGAAGAGAATATGAGTATCATTGCTATGTGAAGATTGTTTTATAAGCATTATTGTTGAAGTGAGTTTTTGTACAAAGAAATTAAAATAGGGTTTGAAAAGAACATGAGTATCATTGTTATATGAGATTTGTTGTTAAGAATTGTAGGAAACATTTTGAGTTAGTGTTCATATGCTTATACTAGGGTTTGTGAGCAAGGGTTGTTTCATTGAGTGATTGATTGAGTAGAGTTCGTTGAGCCTAGTCAAGAGGGTGTGTGAAGTGGTTTTTCATGCTCTATAAAATAAACTATTATATATTTTGAATTGAGTTGGAAAATTATTTGAGCATTGTGGTAAGTGTAGAACATATTGAGTCTCTAACAATTCTCTTTATGTTTCTATGATATTGGACGTGTTATGTGTGGACTTGTTAAGCATATTTGAGGCAAGTCTTTGAGGAGACTTGTGGACTTATTTTGTGTGAGCTTTTTTTGGAAGCTCTCAATACAAATTTGATTAAGTTCTACAAAGGAATTATTGAGTATATTGGACAAGTTCTCCATGGACTTGTTAAGCATATTGAACAAGTTATTGAGTGAACTTGTTGGGCATATTTGAACAATTTTTTAGTGAAATTATTGAGCATATTTGAGCAAGTTTTGTGTGGACGTGTTGACCATATTTAAGAAATTTTGAGTGGACTTGTTGAGAATACTTAAGCAAGTTTTGAGTGGACTTGTTGAGCAGATTTAAGCAAGTTATGAGTGGACTTATTGAGCATATTTAAGCAAGTTGTGAGTGGATCTGTTGAGCATATTTAAGAAAGTTTTGAGTAGACTTGTTGAGCATATTTAATCAAGTTTTATGTGGAATTATTGAGTAGAATTGCTCAAGTTATGTGTGAACTTGTTGAGAAAATTTGAGCAAGTTCTATGTAAACGTTTTGAGCAAATTTTACCAAGTTTTTTGTGAACTTGTTGAGAAGATTTGAGAAAGTTATGTGTGAACTTGTCGAGCAGATTTTGGTGCAGATTTGAGGACAGGTTTGAGCCTGACCAAAGATAGAGATTGATAAGATTTGTGCTATACTAAAGGACTATGTTTAATGTATATTTGAGATATAAATTTGAAGGTGATAGAGCAGAGAGGATAATAGTCTCTAGTGGATAGATATCCATCATACATGATATTGAGGATAGGTCTGCTTTTAGTGGAGAAATATCCACAAGCTAATGTAGTTGAGGCAGTATTCTTCTAGAGGATCATCAGCCAGAGTAGAGGAGAAGGATTTCTCCTATGGATAGATATCCATGAACTTGATTTAGGGGATTGGTGTCTCCTTTGGACAGAGGTCCATACACATTGTAATAGGAAAAGGATTCTCAATATATTGATCGAGAAAATTTTAGTGAAATATTTTCTTCATGGAGTGGCCCACATTGGGTGAACCATGTAAATTGTGGTGTCTCTATTGTGTGTGGTGATTTGTGCATTGCTTTGATTACTACTATTGATATTTTTATCTATACATTGCATAATATTTATTTGGAAATAAAATTAAAAAGTGATCTTATATTGTTCACCCCCCCTTAGTATAAGCTTGTATTATTCAATTGGTATTAGAGCGGGTTCCATCGGAAGAGTTTAATAGCTTGAAGTAAAAGTTAACAAGAACACAATGGATTCTAAGAATGGGTCCTCCGATAATTTAGCACTAGTGTTTTATGGAAGTGAATATATATATTGGAGCATGAGAATGAACATCTACTTTATGGCATTTGGTAATGATATTTACGAAGCAGTTGATATTGGATACACTTCTTTAATCATCCCTCCTGCAAATAAGGAAGGTAAGCTCCTACAACAGTACAATTCAAAAGTAACAAATTCACTTTTAAGATGTTTACATAGAACAGAGTCTATTAAAGTTATGCATTGTCAAACTGCAAAAGAAATATGGGATAAACTGCAAGGTATATATGAAGGAGATAAAAGTGTCAAGAAAGCAAAGATACAAAATCTTAAAGGACAATTTGAAGAATTAAGAATGAACAATGAGGAAAATATAAGTGCTTATCTACTTTGAATTGATGAGGTTGTTAATGATATGCAAGGACTTGGAATGAATATTGATGAATCAGATTTTTGTGATAAAGTATTAAGAAATCTTCCAAAAAGATTCAGTGAAAAGGTTTCTGCTATAGAGGTACCAGTGGATGGTGATTCTTTGACAAGAGATATTTTTTTGGTCATGCTTACAACATTTGAGATGAGAACAAAATATCCTATTCCATAGAATAAAACAACGTTCAAATCAATCAATAATACAAAGGGTAAGAATTCATAATCAAGCAGTAAGTCATCCAATGATGAAGAAGCTAATTATGGTAGAAGGGATAAGGATAAGGTTTCCAGAAAATCTAAAGATCTAAAATCTGTTAAATATTTTAATTGCGGAAAGTATGGTTATTTTGCAACATATTGTCAAGATCCTAAGAATAACAATGGTGAAGAAAAATAGGATCACAGGAACATGGAATCAAAAAGATACAAGCACCAAAATAAAAGCAAGGATGGACAAAGCAGGCAAGGAAAGAAGTTTTTTAAAAGAAAAAAGAGGAGCTACTATGCAGATAAGGCAAGTAAGTACTCAAGTTATAGTGATTCTTGTTTTTCAGATAATGATAGAGATGAAGTCATGTTTATGATTGAAGAAAAAGAGAAAGTTATGAAAAAGACTCTAGTAATTATCAAGTGTTTTAGATGTGGTAACTTTGGACATCTTGAAGATAGTTTTACAAAGGATGGTTATAGTTTCAGTGATGATGAATATGAAGATACACTTGAAGGACTAGAAGAGAATATTCTAATGGCACCAGAAGAAGGAAAATATGATCCTATAGAAGATAAACCAATAGAAAATAAAGATGTGGATAAATTCAAATAAATAGAGGAATATTCAAAGAAATATGGATATGATCTCAAGGAAGAACTCATTTATGCCCTTGACACGATAAATAAGGTAAGAAAGCAAAACTCTAAAATTAAAATTCAGTTTCAAGAATGTGATGAAGAGAAGATTGCTTATAGAGGATTCATAAAAATCAAAGGCTAAGGTAAAAATGTTCAAGGATAAGTTAGAAGCAAAGATCTTAGAATGTGAGAAGTTAGAACAAGAAGTGGCACTACTAAGAGAAGATTTATAAGACTACAAGATCAATATGTGTTTAAAAATAACTCAAATAACTTGGATAAGTTCACCAAGATACAAAATATTACATCAAGCAAGAAAGGTCTTGGATTTGAATAGAATGAAAATAAATGGGAAGGAGAGTCAACCAGGATTATGCATAGTGGCGAATATTAACCATTTGGGAAAATATTAGGATTTTCAGAATTTGAAATTGGTGAATATGAGGACCCTCAATGTCGGCCCATTCGCTAAAATTTTTAGGACAATTTTTTTTGTAGGGTCAATTCACCACAATATATATCTAAACATAGGTATATTTATACTTGGTGGGGATATATTTTCGAGCTTGATCTAATGGTGGTGTTTTTATGAAGTTATAAGGTCATTTAATAGGTAAAAATGTTCCCCAAATATGAATTTACATTTTAGGGCTTCAAATACCCCAAATTTTGGTGTGAAGATGATTGATTTGATTTGCTTAGGATTCACCATGATTCACCTTGATTTCGATTAGGATTCACCATTTTTTTACAAGTACATTTTGAGTTCAACCCCTTATGCATAACCCTAGAGTCAATCTCAAGTTTTGGAGGAGAATAAACTTCAGATGAAGATATTTCAAAAGAAAATAGTGTAAAATAAAGTGAGACATCTAAGGATGAGTTGGAAAATAGAGAGTTTAGCAAAGCATGAATAATGCACAAAGAAGATATAGATGCAACAATAGTAATAATAAGTCAAGAGATACTAGGAGACCAATGAGGTCAAGACAAGGAAACTTCAATGGAAGATAGTTTTCATGTCACAGGTGGGCACATGGCTTCACAATGCAGGACACATGAATGATAAGAATATGAGAACATACAAATTTTCCATGGGTATTGCTACTAATGTAATAATTTTGGTCACAAAGAAATTAATTACAAGGTTCATGATAAAAGAAGGTATGACTTCACTAGGAGAAATCCGAAGACATTTTAACCTCCAAGGAATAATAATATTAAGTGTTATAAGTGCAATAATGATGGTCACACAAAAAAGTGGTGTAGATCAGACATTTCATAAATAAATATGAATATGAAGAAGAACAAGAATATGAATAGGAATAGAAATAGGAACATGGACATAAATGTAGACATAGACAAAAATATTAAAAGAAATAGTCATAGGAACCAGAAGGATTAGATAAAAATAAGATAGGATAAAGGTAAATAACATTGCTTTCTAGGAGTAGAAATATTTCCACCCCAAAATTAACCACCTCAAGAGGATGTGGGGTAGGGGCTAAGCTAAGAGGCTCATTCTTAGCCCCGAACCCCAAAGGTGACCCTTTTCCATTGATGTAAAAGGGGGAGAGATTTTATTAAGGGGGAGATATTTGGTATTTGTGAAAAAGAGGAGAGAGCATTTAGCCAGGGGGAGCATTGTCCTAGGGGTATTAAAACAAAGGAAAGGTCAAATTTTTTGGTAAAAATAAGTTGGGTTACCATACATGAAAAAGGAGGAGATTGTTGGACATTTTGAGCTTATTTAGTTGTCATTGATGTCAAGGTAAAAAGTTGTCATTGATGCCAAAATGAACACATGAAGTTGTCATTAATACCATGGAGTACATCATCATTAACACCAGGAAGCACTACAAAGAGATGGAGATAGGGTTATGCATAAGGGGTCGGCCCCAAAATATATTTATAAAAATTTGGTGAATCGGTGTCAAAATCTAGGTGAATAGTTTCAAAACACATATATAAGGCTCACTATTATTAGGGTCAATGTTGAAAATTTAAACCTAAAATAGTCAGATTACTATAAAATTGGGGCAAATTGACCAAAAAAAAATTTGCACCCATAAATTTTTGGCTAATCGACCCTGGTCAAGGTCCCAAATATTAGCTAATTCCAAATTTTGAAAATACTAATTTTAGCCAATTTTACGAAAATAGCCAATATGCATAACTGTGAATGGAGAAAAGTTGTCCAAATATGTTTTTATAAGGATTTTTGTTAAAACCATGGTGGAAAATTAAAAGGTTTTTATTAAAACCATAATGATGGTTCTCTAATATTTTGATGATAGAATTAAGGTTTTTGTTAAAACCAAGGTGGTGAAATTATTTTTCATCAACCCAGTGAAGTGTAAGTGACAGTTTGATATTAACTCAAAGAGGGATTTAATTTTTATTAAAGTCTAAAGTTTATAAATTAAATTTATAATATTTAAATTATTTTGAATTTAAGTTAATTATAAATTATAATTTATACGATTCGATGTCATCAAGTCGAATCATTCGTCGACATTGTATGTAAATAAAATGAAGGATATTTAAACCCTAATAGAAACCTTAGGGAAGAGGCAATATTTGAATTCAAAAAACATAAAAAATTCAAAGCCTCCAAAAAACGTAAAAGTGAGATATTGCAGAAGTAGGCAGCACATTGTGTTCGAGGCTATGCATCATGTTCGAGCGAGGATTAAGGCAGAGGAAGTAGCACTCATGGTCTAGCTTGGCGCTAGATGTAGGAGAAGGTCAAATGCTTCGAAGCCTTTGTGAAAAGGCCTAAGATACCTTAGGGCTTAAGCTAAGCACGTAGAGCGCTTAGCTCACACAGCTAGCTAGCCGCAACTAAGGTGCCAACCGAGGGAGAAGGTGTAGGTTCGAAACTCAAAAAATTTACAGAAGGGAGTATCACCAAAGGTCTTTATAATTTAATTTTTATTTTTGCATAATACTAAGGTTTAGGAGGCATAAGGGAATATTTGTGATATTTGATCATTGTGCTAAGGTTTTAAGGGTATTTGTGATATTTTATTAATTGAGCTAATTTTAGGGAGTTATAAGGTGATATTGGTTTATTTAATTAAGTGGTAAATATGTGCTTTATTAAGGTAAATATTATTTTACTTTAGGAGAGAGAAATTAAGTTGGAATATCAATTTTGTGAAATTGAGAAATTGAAGGTGTGTTTTGAAAAGGAAATTTTTGTGAAGATATTATTGTCAAATATTGCTATTGAGATGGAGTGATAAGGTGTAATTGAGTTTTACATTATATTGTGAGAAAGATTTATCTTCTAACCTCTTTGAGCTTTGCATATAAGTGTTTGTGGTTGTGACAGATTTATGAGATCCCTTCATCATCAAGAAAAAGCTATGAGCACATTCTTCCATTGTTGAGTTGATTTATTGGTTTTCTAGAAAATAAGTTTGGAGTGAAAAGGACTTGATTAGGGTTTGCTATTGAGTGTGTTGAGTAAATGCTTCAAGGTTTTCTGGAATAAATAGTTGTTTTTGAAACCTTGTTTTATAAGCATTGTTGTTGAAGCCATTGGTTGTGAAGAGAACATGAGTATCATTGCTATGTGAATATTGTTTTATAAGCATTATTGTTGAAGTGATTTTTTGAGCAAAGAACTTGAACTAGGGTTTGAAGAGAACATGAGTATCATTGTTATGTGAAGATTATTTTATAAGAATTATTGTTGAAGTGAGTTGTTGTGCAAAGAACTTGAACTAGGGTTTGAAAATAACATGAGTATCATTGTTATGTGAGATTTGTTATTGAGCATTGTTAGAAATATTTTGAGTGAGTGTTCATATATTTGGACTAGGGTTTGTGATAAAGGGTTGTTTCATTGAGTGATTGGTTAAGTACAGTTGGTTGAGCCTAGTCAAGTGGGTGTGTGAAGCGATTGTTCAATTTTTATAAAATAAACTATTCTATATTTTGAATTGAGTTGAGAAAGTAATTGAGCATTGTGATAAGTGTAGAACATATTGAGTCTCTAACAATTATCTTTATGTTTCTATGAGATTGGACAAGTTCTATGTGGACTTGTTAAGAATATTTGAGGTAAGTCTTTGAGGAGACTTGTGGATTGATTTTGTGTGAGCTTTTTGTGGAAGCTTACAATACATATTTGGTTAAGTTCTAGAGAGGACTTATTGAGCAGATTGGAAAAATTTTGTGTGGACTTGTTGAGCAGATTGGACAAGTTCTGGTTGAACTTGTTGAGAAGATTTGAGCAAGTTCTAAGTGAACTTGTTGAGCAAATTTGAACAAGTTCTGAGCGAGCTTGTTGAGAACATTTGAGCAAGTTCTATGTGGAATTACTGAGCATATTTAAGTAAGTTTTGAGTGGACTTGTTAAGTTGATTTAAACAAGTTCTGAGTGGACTTGTTGAGCATAGTTAATCAAGTTCAGAGTGGACTTATTCAACAAATTTAAGCAAGTTTTGAGTGGAATTGTTGAGCATATTTAAGCAAGTTTTGAGTAGGCATATTGAGCATATTTAAGCAAGTTCTATGTGGACTTGTTGAGCAGATTTGAGCAAGTTCTGTGTGAACTTGTTGAGCAGATTTGAGCAAGTTCTGTGTGAACTTGATGAGTAGATTTGAGAAAGTTCTATGTGAACTTGTTGAGCATATTTGAGCAAGTTTTGTGTGAGCTTGTAGAGCAGAGTTTGGTGCAAATTTAAGGACAAGTTTGTGCCAGACTAGAGATAGATATTGAGCAGATTTGTGCTAGAACAAAGGACCGTAGATATTGAGCAGATTTGTGCTAGAATGAAGGATCGTGTTTAGTGCAGATTTGAGATAGAGCTTTGGAGGTGACAAAGCAGAGAGGACAATAGTCTCTAGTGGATAGATATCCATCAACCAGGGCATTGAAGATAGGTCTTCTAAGTGGTGATAAGAGTCTTTATTGGAGAGATATCCATAAGCCAGTGTAGTGGAGGCAGTAGTCTTATAAAGGATCACCAAGTAGAGCATAGGAGAAATATTTCTATTGTGGATAGAGATCCATGAACTTGATTTAGGGGATTGTTGTCTCCTTTGGACAAATGTCCATAAACATTGTAATAGGGAAAGGATTCCCAAGAGATTGATTGAGAAAATTTTAGTGAAATATTTTCTCTGTGGAGTAGCCCACATTGGGTGAACCACATAAATTATGGTGTCTCTATTGTGTGTGGTGATTTATGCATTGGTTTTATTAATTGCATAATATTAATTTGGAAAGAAACGTTAAAAGTGGTCCTACACTGTTCATTGTCCCTCTTAGTATAAGCTTGTGTTCTTCAATATCTTTGAAACCTACGCTCATCTTCTCCTAACTTCTTGCTACTGCTCTCCACGCTTGAAAGTTATCTTCAAATTACATATCATTGAACCAAGCTAAAATTTAGGGCTTATATTTATATGTGTTTAATGTGCCCTCAATGAAATTGACCCAAAATTTTAATATTTTTACATTTTTTGCATGGTGTTTTTAAGGTCGTCCAATATTAGAATATTTTAATTTTAAATATTTAATATTTTACCCAATATTTAAATCCTTTGATTTAAATTTAATCTTCCATACCTCCTTATTTAATATTTAAATATTAAAGCACATAAGATCACTTTTGCTTTGACAATATTTAATCATATTTTAAGATATCTGCCTTGTACCTCAATGATAACTCATCATTTCTACCTTGAACATATTTTTTCCTTTGACATCGATATTTTATCCTTGAAGATATTTCTACCTTTGATGTGAATGACAACTCATTATTTCTAAAAAAATACGTAACCATCACAAGTGTGGTCTGATCAGATTCAGATAGCCATGATAGTGGTAGAAGAGAAATTGAACCCACAAGAGGGAGGATTGACAAACACACAATAGGAAGAGTTTCGAAAGCCATAAGAATAAGTACAAGAACCTATGGTTGAGTAGCAAATGTCTAAGGAAATCATTGATAAGGAACGGATCATATCATAAGAAGAATAGGTAGATGATACTCTAGCTAAAAATTTTCTGTAGGTAGAGACTATAGTGGGCTCAATCAAAGATATGAGATGAAGTTCACATCTACATGAGGAAGAAGAGGAATGAACTCCACCATATAAAATGGAGGAAATACTTTCTACAATATTTTTTTTGAAGTACCATAGTTCAATGTCTCGGATGGAGATGGAGAAGACACCAATGAACTACTAGACCATTTTCTAAAATAGATATGTGATATGTTCACAAGTACCAAACTACAGTTTTGTGTAGGTTGTGTGGGGTAACTGAAATAGTGGAGTAAGAATACCTTCACTAAAATGGAAAATATTATGGAGTGCATGTGTAGTGAGGACTAAAATCTAATTATAGCCCAAATTCATGCATAACATCCATGGTAGTTACAAAGAGGAGAGGTAACCACTATGTTGGAAATTGTGGATTTATCAAAAGGAGCAAAGACCAATTACCAAGAGTACCCATGAGTGTACTTGGATCTATATAAGAGTCAACAATGTCCATTAAACACGTCACATACAAAATATTAAAGAGTATCTCGAGAGTTAACTTTTATTTTTCAAAATTTTAATTGAAAAACATATTGGATTGAGTGTTTTAGCTTGGTTTCTAAACAAATTTATCAAGCCAAGGAAGCACAAAAGGATGAAGTGGATGCAACTCAAAAATATATGGCTACAATTGAAGAAGTGTTAGAATTTAGCAAAACAAAGGCTGAAGCGAAGCTAAAAAAAGTTGAATCTAAGATGACTAACATGAATCTTTCTTATAAAGAGAAGTTATGCTCACAAGAATAATAGAAGTAACTTATGATCTAATAAGTGAAAGAACAAAAAAAGTGATTATAAGAATAAGAAACACTATTACAACAAGATGGGGTAAAAAATAAGCAACATGAGTAGTTGAGTTTGCATAATCAATAGCTCAAGCAATAGGAAAAACTATTGGTAACTCAAAAAGAGCAATTGGCCAAGAATGAGTACCAATTGAAGAATTTTGAAGGACAACTACAAATAAAGGAGTAAAATACCAAGGAGATTGTAAAAGATGCTAAATACTACGATTATATGATTATGGATCATAAAGCTTAATATTAGATCAAGGAAGAGCATATATCAACCTATGAAGCTAACTTATAGTAGAGTATTTTCGTCGTCATAGAGAATAGTGAGGAACTGGCCATTCCAGCCTAGATAGAGGTATCCTTAAAGGAAAATAAACACAAGGGTTCATCCAAATGATAAAAGGAGCTAATATAGCTCTTGACTACTATATAATAGAAGGTCAAGAAGTATGGATTGAATGTTGTAGAACATAGAAACTATGCAACCAAGTTGTAAAATGATCATGCTATTCTCTATGTTTAGCTTGATGAACTTCAACAAAACCAGTCGACCAAGACCAATACCACTGAGTCAGTGAGGACACCGAATAATATAAAAGGGAGGGGATATGTAGGAAATAAATATACCTCCCATAAGAAGAAGAAATGGAGACTAGATCTGCATAATTTTGTAAATTTTATCAAATGTACAATTTTGTGAAAACGTACAATGTAGGGTTGTAAACATATAATTGGCAGTAATTGTACAAATGCATAAAATTTACAATTCAAATAAAATGAAATAAAGTGAAGTACACATGGAAGATAATTTGATAAAAATTAAATTGGGACTGAGTAAAACCTCAGTGCATTAATGTTTTGAGAATTTGTGGGATGACAATTGTGAATAATGTGTTGTCTCAAGAACCACTTTGGAACGGCTTTGGAAAGCATTATATAGCCCCCCCTTTTATTTTTTCATGGTTTTTCAGATATTTTAATTAATGGTTCATGGCATGATATTGTTCATCTATGGTTCATTGATATTCGATGTTGATGAATATTCATTACAATATTGTACAAAGTTTATCTTGTTATTGTCATTGTTAATATGAAAGCAAGGATCATGGATTATGTGTTACTATGAATTGTGTTCTATATATTGTTTGTGAATATATATTATACACTTTATGCAAGTATGGACAAAATGGTGTGATAAATGGATGAAATTACAATAGAATTACATTATTATCGATACCACAACTTGGTGTCATAAAGGAAAATTAAATTTATAAATTTTTATTGTTGTACTTATATGCTTATAGGGTGTTGTACTATATATAGTAATGATAATTGACGATATTAATCAAATACAATGAATATAGGTTTACATATTAAGATGCTTAGTTTTCAAATACACCATAAAGATAGCCAAATCTTACTTTGAGGAGAACCTGTGTGTAAATTGATAAATATGTAAGTGAAGAATAAAGGAAGGGTTTGTACAACTATACAGTTGACCAATCCAAACTATACAATTGAGCATTTGCCCATTTTTGTGAATGCAATTGCATAGCTAAACTTGCTTAAGGAAGAAAACAAGGGTTTATAAGCAAATGATTACAAAACTTTTGATATTTCTCTGCAAATCAAATTTTAGCAAACTTTACAAGTTGAAAAGCATATAGTCTATAGTGTTGTAAGATTTGGATCATACAACTATGGAATTTGGGACCATATAACTTGTTTTGGTAGTTTTGTTAAATGTTTAGTGGTAAATCGTATAATTATATAATTTAGGCCAAAGTTGTTACAATACTCTAGAAATCATCCTAAAGCCTTATAATTTACCTCCGCCTATAGGAATAATCTCCCCTATGCTACAGAGTTTGTGTCTCACTACCTTTAAAATGAACAAACTCTAAATCAATTTTATCAAATACGAACATAGTTGATTTATAATGGTGGCTTCAATAAAATGAACTCTATCAATTTGGACATATTTTGATGGTAGCTCTATTATCATTGTTGGATTTTTAAATAATATACTACCACACAATATTATAGTTTATCTTAAAATATTACATAGGATATTAATTATAAAATAATCACAATAATAAAGGTCGGGATAATAATGATATGAGTAGAATAATATGAGCAAATTAATATCTAAATAAAATATTATATAATGGATAAAATAAATATTCATTTATATACTGAAATATGAATGTAAATAGCTTGAATTATCTATGTACTATGCATTAATAATAATTTACAATATTAATTGCTCAAAATGTATACAAGTCTTCACTAGAACTTACCTCAAATTTGCTCAACAAGTCTTCACTAGAACTTACCTCAAATTTGCTCAACAAGTCCTCAGTAGAACTTGTCTTAAATATAATCAACAAGTCGTCACCATAACTTGTCCAATATCATAGAAATATATAGAGAATTATTAGAGACTCAATATGCTTCACACTCACAACAATGCTCAATTACTTTCAATCTCTATTTTACCATAGAAACATATAGAGAATTTTTAGAGACTCAATATGCTTCACACTCACAACAATGCTCAATCACTTTCAATTTCTCTTTTTACCATAGAAACCTATAGATAATTGTTAGAGACTCAATATGCTCCATGCTCACAACAATGCACAATCACTTTCAATATCTCTTTTTATCATAGAAACATATAATGAATTGTTAGAGACTCAATATGTTTTCCACTCACAAACACTCAATCACTTCTAACTTTTGAGCAAGGTGCAACGACAGTATTGTCATTGTTGTCAACACAATCAGATAGATCAGTTGATGCAGTGGATAGGAGTTAAGAGGTTATTCAGAGTATGAGCAGTGGATATACCAAACATCTTCATTAGTTGAAGCCGACGAAGATCGACGACAGCCAATGAAGACAAGGAGTTACATTATGAAAATATTGTTATAAAAGCCGACGAATACCAGGAGTGCAATGAAAGCCGACTAAGACTAGGGTTTACATTATGAAAATATTGTTATAAAAGGAGGGTTGCTTGGAGAATTGAGGTGTGTCAAAAAAGTGCTAAATGCACCTATGAGTGCGTAGAGAGAGCAGAGTGTGCTGAGAGTGAAAAGTGCAAAGACAAGCGCTAAGTGCAGTTGTAAGGGAGCAGAGTGTGCGAAGAGAGTGCACAAAGGGTGCGTAGAGTGTGCACAGAGAGTGCGAAGAGAGTGCACAGAGTGTGCATAGAGAGGCGACTAAAAGAGGGTGAAGTGCAGCTATAAGAGCACAGAAGATGTGTGTGTTTCATGAATAGTGAGAGAGATTGGGTAAGCAATAGACCAATCAGGGTCTTGTAAAAGCGAAGGTATTTTTTCTATCAAACTTCTAGATTCAAATTTGAAGTCCAAGTTGTTGCTTGGCATCAGGGGTTGGTGCTCCTTCTAGTTGGTGCTGGTAAATCAAGGGGTTGGTGCTCCTTCCTGTTGGTGCTGGTAAATAAGGGGTTGGTGCTCCTTTTTGTTGGTGCAGATAAATCAGGGGTTGGTGCTCCTTTCTGTTGGTGCAGATAATAAGGGGTTGGTGCTCCTTCCAGTGGGTGCTGGTAAATTGATTGTAAATTTGGTGCTTTGCAAAGGCCAGATTTTGATAGTAGTCCAAGTAGTCATTTTTTAGGAGTATCCAAATTGGTGAACCTCGATAAATCTTGTATTGTGTGATGATCTCTTGCAATACTTGCTTTATTTGGTTTTAACTTTTAATTGTTTCGGTTTTAAGAGTTGTGAATTCAAGTTTAAATAACTACACTGATTCACCCCCCCTCTTAGTGTCATTATGAGACTAACAATTGGTATCAGAGCCAGATTCCTAAACAAGCTTAATCGGCTAGGGTGATCTTGGAAGTAACACAATGGCAGGTGGTGAAGGCTTCTCAAAAAATAAAGCACCATTGTTTGAAGGATCTAATTACACATTTTGGAGAGCCAGGATGCAGACATATATTTGTGCTTTGGGATACGACATTTGGGATTCAGTAGATAGTGGATTAGTGGATAGTGAATTGGTAAAGATCATGAGTTGTATAATGAAAAAATAAATATGGGACAAACTAAGGAGTATTCATGAAGGAGATGATAAGATCAAGAAGGCCAAATTACAAACACATCGAGCTCAGTTCGAAGCATTAAATATGAATGACAATGAGAATATAGAGGCATATATGTTGAGAGTTAATGAAGTCATTAATGCGATTAGAGGACTCGACGAGGAAATAAGAGACTCTGTCATCGTGAGAAAGGTATTAATATCTCTTCCCCAAATATTTGATTCTAAAGTCTCAGCTATAGAAGAAGCTAAAAATATAAATTACTTTAGTATGGATGAGATGCATGGTTTCTTGACTGCATATGAGATGAGAATAGGAAAATCTAAACCCACAGACAGAGAAGCTGATTTTAAAGCCCTTATAAATATGAAAGCAAAACAAGAATCCAAGGAAGAAGAGACATCAGATGAAATGGAAGCAAACTTTGTTTGAAAACTAAAAATGGGAAAAGAAAAATACAGAGGAAAGTTACCGTTTAAATGTTTCAACTG
Organism: Wollemia nobilis; assembly: GCA_028583015.1. Classification (NCBI taxonomy): domain Eukaryota; kingdom Viridiplantae; phylum Streptophyta; class Pinopsida; order Araucariales; family Araucariaceae; genus Wollemia; species Wollemia nobilis. Next base: position 941,578 of record JAQPPZ010000371.1, on the reverse strand, counting down.
TGGAGGCATTGGGAATCTTGTAGATAAATGTCCACTTAATGAGAAGAAAAAAAGTGATGAAGGATCGCACCAAGAAAGAAGTGACTGGAAGAAGAAACCAAATTTCATAAAAGGCAACTTCAAGAAGAAAAGTTTCATCTCCAATAATTTTAGTTCATCAGAAGATAGCTCCGATGAGGATTCTGAAGAGGAAACAGGTGAAGCTCTTTTCATGGCACTCAAAAAAGAAAAAATAGAAACAGAACAGGAATGTGATGAAGAAGAAACTGATGCAAAAGTAAATTTAGAAGAGGAACTAATTGTAGCTCTGGATGAATTGAAGACAGAAAGAAAAAGGAATAAGAAAATTTCAAGAAAGCTTGAGGATGCAAATGAAATCATAACTAGTTTGAAAGTAAAGATAGAAGAATACAAGAAAATATCTGAAGATCTCGAAGTGCAAATTACCATGAAAATAGATTATTGCAGCAAGCTAGAAGAAGAGAATGTTGGTTTAAGGATGCAGATAGAAGAGATGAATTGTAAAATTAGTTGTTATCACAAATGCGAAGAAAGTTCTATGAAGCTGGATAAGATTATAAATTACCAAAGGCCTATAGACATCAAATTTGGTTTGGGCTTCATCGAAGGAGAATCATCAAATGGATCAAAGGCCATAAATGTAGAATCCATAAAGAATGAAGATAAGAAATAGGTTGATCAAAGAAAAATGACTCATGCAAAAGAAAGCAATAATACAAGGCACGAAAGGAGAATTGACAATGATGGATTCACCAATGTCACACATCAAAGAAGAAGAAGATTTATGGCTCATATGACAACATGGAAAAGACCGTCACCCAAGTTCAATCATCCCTTTTCTGGTTACAATTTTAAATGCAATGGTTATGGACATAAGATTTCAAACTGCTAGTATAATGTAGGACCAAGGAATTTTACCAGTAGAAATATTTTTTCACCTCTGATGAATTATGCAGTAGAATGTTATAATTGTCATAATTTTGGGCACATTGCAAGAAATTGTCGAAGTACATTTGCATCAAATCAATTTTAGGGAATAAAATTTCAACCAAATAGGATGAGACAAAATAGAAAATTTCTCGAAAAACATGCACAAGCTACTGAAAAGGAAAAGTCAAAACAAGAGCCCAAAACTGTAATCAAAATAGATTGGAAAGAAAAAAGAGTGACTTAAGGAAGAAAAGGAATCCTTGATCGTACAAACAACATTTAAAGCACAAAATAAATATGCACCATGGATACTTGATAGTGGATGCTCCAGTAATATGACAGGTGATAAACAAAAATTTGAGAAGTTATAGCAATATGAAGGTGGTTCAGTAAAGTTTGGAAATAATTATGGAGCTAAGATAGTTGGCAAAGGTTTAGTTAAGATTAGTGACGGAAAAATCAAGTCAAAATAAGTCTTGTTTGTGGTTGGTCTGAAGCATAAATTGTTGAGCGTAAGTCAGATTTGTGATAAAGGTCATGAAGTGATTTTTAAGAAGCAGGGTTGTGAAGTCAGAAAAATAAACAGTGGAAAATTGATAGCAACTGGATCAAGGACATCTGGCAACCTGTACACTCTCTTAGAGACTTCAAAAGGAGCTTACTTGATTGGACAAGAAGAAGAAAATTGGTTGTGGCACAAGAGGCTTGGTCATATCAGTTTTGATAATCTAGTAAAAATCAGCTCAAAAAAGGCAGTGAGAGATATTCCCACCATTAGCAAACCATCAAATAGCATTTGTGCTTCATGCCAAAATGGGAAGCAAACTAGAGTCACATTTAAAACAAAAGAGTACTACACAAGCAAACCTTTGGAACTAATACATACTGATTTATGTGGACCCATGAGAATGTAAAGCATGTTACGAACTGAAGCATTAGTTTCCATTTCATATTCTGAGAAAATATATATGATTTACAAAAACTCCGTTGAGGCAGTTTGAACCAACCTGGGTAGTTATTAAACTGGAAAAAAATAACTACGTACCACTCCTATAATGTTGGTAACTTTAATTAATGTAATATAAATATTCTAACATCCCCCCTTATTACATTAATGTTGACTACACATAGCATTGCGGAACAATTCAAATTTGACTCGAGCAAGCGCTTTGGTGAAGATGTCCGCTATTTGCTCATCTGTGGGAATGTAGTGGAGCTGGATATGATGCTTTGGAATCTCATCTCGAATGAAATGACACCTAGTATCAATGTTTTTGGTGTGATCATGAAAGATAGGATTTTTGACAAGATTCATAACACCTTGATTGTCGCAAAATAAATGTAAAGGAAGTGTCTTTGGAAGGCCCATATTTGTGAGGATGCGACATAACCATATGATATCGCAGACTGCTCCACTAGCTGCTCGATATTCTGCCTTAGTAGAAGAGATAGCAACAACATGTTGCTTCTTGCTATGCCAAGAGACAGGACCAGATCCAAGGTGAAAAATATAACCTGCAGTTGATTTTCGGTCATCTATGGATCCAACATAGTCAGAGTCCGTGTACCCTTGAAGATAGAATTTGTTATTCTTTTTGTATTCCAGGCCAATATATGTCGTACCACTGACATAGTGAAGAACTCTTTTTGCTGTCTTCCAGTGGCTAACTTTAGGATCCTGCATGAATCATGAAAGATAACCCACAGCAAAACTAAGATCTAGTATGGTGTTTGTGAGATAGATGAGACTCCCAATCAGCTGACGATAGAGAGTACTATCTATTTTTGGAGATTCATCGAATTGGGATAACTTAAGTCCTGCTTCCATTGGTGTAGCTTTGGGCTTGCAATCAGTCATCCGATACTTATCAATTAGAGTCTTGGCATATTTATTTTGAGTAACTTGTATGCAATGCTTGTATTGAGTTACTTCTAGACCAAGACAATAGTGGAGAAGTCCAAGATCCGTCATTTCAAAAGAGGTATTGAGATCTTCCTTTACTGTTTTGATCATACTCTCTGAACTGCCTGTTATGATTAGATCATCCACATATAGTACTAAAATTACTATGTTAGAACCATTGTTCTTGATATATAGATTAGAATCTGCAGGACTTCTTTTGAAACCATGTTGCACTAGATGACTATCAATTTTGATATACCAAGCTCGAGGAGCTTGTTTAAGTCCATATAGAGATTTTATCAGCTTACAGACTTTCTGTTCTTGCCCTTGAACTACAAAACCTTCAAGTTGAGTCATATAGACTTCTTCTTGTAGGTCACCATTTAAGAAAGCACTCTTCACATCCATCTGATGTAGCTGCCAACCAAATTGAGCTGCCATTGCACACAGAACTCGAATAGTGGTCATTTTAGCAGTAGGAGAAAATGTCTCTTCATAGTCTATGCCTTCTCTTTATGCATAGCCCTTTGCAACAATTCAGGATTTATATTTATCTATTGCACCATTTGCCTTATATTTGATTTTGAATACCCATTTGCAACCAATGGGTTTCTTTCCTGAAGGCAAATTCACTAACTTCCAAGTTTGATTTTTCATTAGAGATGTATGTTCTGCATCCATAGCAGCTTTTCCATTGATCTTTACCGAGTGCATCCGAGACCGATGTGGGTTCTTTTTCATCTAGTATTGTCAGATAGACTTTTTCATCTTCCATATCTATATCCTCATCTTTTTCTACATTCACAGATAAATCATCAAAATGTTGACAAAGGTCATCAACATCTATTATTGATGTTGCATCATCTACTCTTTTGTGTTGAGTCATACTACGAGTAGCGGGTCGATCTAGAGTTAGATCTGGAAGTGATGTCAATTTTGAATCTTGCAATGTACTAGTATACCACTTAGGAACCTTCTTATGAGGAGGTGCTGCTTCTTTCTTAGGTTCATCTTCTTTAAGGTATACAAGTGTGTTATTTGATGTGAAAGTTTCATCAAATACTACATCTCTACTGATGTGTGTTTTCTTGGTTATAGGATCAATCAACCGATATCCTTTTGAATATTCATCATAACCAAGAAATATACATTTTTGAGTTTTCTCATCTAGTTTCCTTCTTTTCTGTTTAGGAATATGCATAAAAGCTTGGCATCCAAAAACTTTCAGATGAGAAATTGAGGGTTTCTTACCACTCCAGGATTCTTGTGGAGTTTGTCCTTGTAGAGCCCTTGTAGGTGCTCTATTTAGTAGGTAAGATGTTGTGTTTATCGCTTCGCCTCGGTATTGTTTTTCTAAGTTTGCTCCTTTTAACATACACCGACTCATTTCTACTATGGAGCGATTTTTTATTTTTGCAACTCCATTTTATTGTGGTGTATATGCTGTAGTGAGTTGTCTCTTGATCCCATGTTTTTCCAAAAATTCTGAAAATTCCTTGGAGGTGTATTCCCCCCCTCAATCTGAGCGGAGGGTTTTGATGGAACAATTTGTTTCCTTCTCAACTTGTCTCTTGAACTGCTAAAAGTAGAGAAGAGCTTCTGACTTGAGTGCAAGGAAAGAGACCCATATTTTTTGGGAGTAGTCATCAACAAAGAGCTGAAAATACCTCTTGCCACCATTACTGGTTGGGAAAGGACCGCACAGATCTGCATGGATTAACTCCAAGGGTTTTTTTGAGCGAGAAGAACTTGTATCAAATGGAACTCGATGTTGTTTCCCTGCTAGACAATCTGAGCACACTGGGAGAACGGATGAAAGCTGAGGAAGCCCTTTGACCATGTCGTATTTTCTTAATTCGAGTAAATACCCGAAACTGAGGTGCCTGTATATTTTATGCCATAATGAAGTAGCTGCTGTTGTAGTGGCAATGAGGGCAGTATGGGATGTAGAAACTGTATCCAAAATGAATAATCCATGTTTGTAGGAGCCAATGGCAATGTGGTGACCTTGGTGACTGATGAAACATCTCTTTTTTACTTTTTCAACTTGAAAAACAACATCCATATGTCTATCTAACATCTGTGGAATAGATAAGAGATTGTTGGCAAGGCCAGGAACATAGAGAACGTTCTCTATGGCACAGTCACCATCAGGGAGTGTGACTGTAACATCCCCTTAACCTTGTACTTGATAGACCTGATTGTCTGCAATAGTGACAGGTTTGCCTTCTCTTGCGTGGTAAGTTTGAAACCAGGACTTGTTCCCAGTCATATTTTTGCTTACTCCAGAATCAATATACCATACAACATCGGATTTGGAAGAGGCAGTATGGGTCATGAGCACCTTGTGGGCTCTTTCAAAATCATTATCTGAAGACGAATCAGAATCATCTGAATGGGAATCTGCATAAGCAACATGACCCTATTGTTGTTTGCGATGCTGGGGATATTTCTGCTTCCCCTTGCCTTTCTTATGGTGGGAGGGATCATTCTGTTGTTTGTTTTTGAACCAACACCTATTGGTATAATGATTGTTCATGTCACAGATCTTACAATATTTATCTCGCTGGAGATTGGGCTTGCCTTTGCCTTTGGAAGAAGAACCTCTCTTTTGCAACTGTCATTGCTTGGGACCCTTTTGACGGGTGGAAAGAGCAGTGGCAGGTTCCTCATCTTTCTATACTTGATTGGCTTCTTCAGTTTGCAGCAAATTAACCAATTCAACAAAAGTTAATGTTCTGCCATAAACATTGAGTGAAGTGATAAAAATTTTGTAAGATGGTGGGAGTGCCCTTAAAATAACAGATGTCAAAAGATCATCATCTATGGGTTTTCCCATAGTATTAAGTTTTGCTTTCAATTCTGCCACTTTGCAGAGAAATAATTCAACAGTTTCCCCTGAATTCATAGTGAGATTGTGAAGCTGAGTTTGTAGGTGAAGTATAGTGGAGTTATTCTTTCCTTCATACACAGTAATTAATGCTACCCACGCATCTTTACTGGTTGTGGCATCACAAATATGAGGTTGAACCTCATCTGTTATGGCAAGTAACAAAAACATAAGGACTTTCCTGTCCTGATCATCAAATGTATCTTGATCTGTCCTTGCTATGGTGGGACGAGAGGTAGTGCCACTGACGACATCCCATAATTTTTTGACTTGAAGAATGGCTTTCATTTTATGCTTCCATGGCACAAAATTGGTGCCTTTGAGCAATTGGGCATATGAAATATACTTGTGCACTGTAGCCATTGTTTAGGGTTCCTTATAGCGCCAAATGGTCCCCTTTTCGATATACTGTTGCCAGGCCAGTTATACCTGAACTGAAGCAAAACAATACCCGCCCTTACGTGAGGGAGACTATAGGTATTATGAAGATCAGAACGATACGTGGAACATAGGCAGTACTGAAAAGGATTGCTTTGTTGATGGCACCTACCTTAGAAATACAGGAATCCACATGTGTGGGGCGTAACTTCCCCTAAACACTTTGGAGACCAAGACTTTCGTCAGGATTTACGCCTAAACACAATAGCAATGGGGGAAAAAATTTCACTCAAAGAGATGTTAATGACACCTGCCTGAGAATCTTCGGAAGAAGAATAATCAGTTGGAGGTAATTAAGTCAAAAAACAAAACTAGAAGTAAAATTAGTGTTGGTGAGAGAACATCAAGTAGATGATCAATGAAGACCCCTGTGCAAAGAGATAACTGCTTGTTTTTTTTTTTTAACCTGTGCAACATATGCTGAGAGAAGTAGTGGATGCCTTGATGTAGATGATTTTTAATTGCAAAAAAAAAATGCAATAATCAAACAAGCATGCTCACAAAAAAAACTTCGCACATAGGTGTCGGGTTCAACCGAAAATGCACCCAAATTTGACAAAATAAGGTGTCGAGTAAAATCGAAAATGCACCTTTGAGTTGCTATCTAAGTCTTCTTTCTGAGGGATTGAAAAATTTGGAATTCCCTCTTCTATCTTGTGAGGGCAAAATAGAATATAGCAACAATGGACATATTGACATGTCGTTTTTTTTTTTTTTTTTTAACTTCTTGGGGCATCACAAAAAACGACGAGGCGTCAACACGACCCTCGGGGCGTCAACAAAAAAAATAAAAAAATTCGGGCGTCATGTTTGGCAGCAACTTGTTAAAAAAAACTTTACACCTTGCGGGAGTTGAACCTGCACCCTATGCCTTACGCACCTTAGCACAAGACCATCTCAGCTACTCCGCCGGATGGAAAGAAGAGCAATACCGTGCAAATTTAAAAAAACTTAATGATTGATTTTTTTAAAAACAATGTCGTGCGGCCAATCCGAGACGTTGGCAAAGTTAAATTAAAAAAAAAACTTAAAGATTGATTTTTTTAAAAATAGGAGAGAAATACCGCCAATGGTAGGCGTCCGTGCGGCCAGATGTGCTGGCTGCCAATCCGCTGTAGCTTTCAGACGAACGAAAAAACTCATCGCTGCTCAACTCCAGAGAATTTTTCCTCCGAATAAAAAATCTCACCGCTGCTCATAAACCGATGGTAGGCCTTTTGCTGGCTGCAATCGTTTGACGTCACAAAATTATGTGCACAAAATGCCATGGTCAATCTGGGACGCTGGATGGGAAGTCGTCTGGGGCACTGGCTGGCTGGGAAGTCATCCGGGGCGCTGGCTCTACGCACGAAATGCCACGGTCAATCCAGGACACTGGCTGGGAAGTCGTTCGAGGCACTGGTTGGCTGGGAAGTCGTTCGAGGCACTGGCTTGGAACGAGACGTATTGTCTCACGAATGAGCAATCACTGGGTGTCACCACCAATGTCTGCACGTCCACGCTTCTCAGGCCACGGCTCTACTTTGTTTGGAGTGCTGCCTGCAAATCTCAGGCAGTGTGATTATGGAGTGGTAAATGTTATCCACCTTGCCCAAAGAAAATTCACATTGCCCAAAATCGTTCAATGCTCTGATGCCATGTTACGAACTGAAGCATTAGTTTCCATTTCATAATCTGAGAAAATATATATGATTTACAAAAAACTCCGTTGAGGCAGTTTGAACCAACCTGGGCAGTTATTAAACTGGAAAAAAATAACTACGTACCACTCCTATAATGTTGGTAACTTTAATTAATGTAATATAAATATTCTAACAAAGCATAAATGGTGACAAATATTTTATGTTGTGTATAGATGACTATTCCAGAATGACATGGATATTTTTTTTGAAGCATAAATCAGAAGCCCTTGAAATGTTCAAGATTTTCAAAAACCAAGTTGAGAATCAAACAGAAAAAAGATTAAATGTTTAAGATCAGATAGAGGAGGAGAATTCATTTCAGAGGAGTTTATAGAGTACTGTGAAAAATATGGTATTAGGAGACAGTTTTCAACAGCCATGACACCTCAACAGAATGGTGTGGTAGAAATAAAGAACAGGACAATGTAGTAAATGTCATAGACTATGTTGATTGAGAGCAAAGTAGCAGATAAATTTTGGAAAGAAGCAGTCCATACTACGGTATACATCCAAAACAGGTGCATGCTGAGAACACATGAAAGCAAAACTCCTTATGAGTTGTGGTTCGGTAAAAATGCAACATCAAAATACCTCAAATTTTTTGGCTGTAAGTGTTACATCAAAAGAACTGAAGAAAATCTTGGTAAGTTTGAAGATAGAGCGGATGAAGGTATTTTTCTTGGCTATTTGTCAAAAAGCACAGCTTACAAATGCTACAACAAGAGGCTAAAGAAAATTGTGGATAGTGCCGATGTTAAATTTGATGAAGGTAGGGAACGAGTAATTAGCTATGAAGAAAACTACCCAATTTATGAAGAGGTTATTGAAGGAGATGAGGAAAAGGAAATGGAAAAGAAACAAAAAATTGACTCAGATGATTCAAGTAGTGACTCAGAAGTGGAAGAAAATAAGAAATTCAAAACAGGCAGCTGGTAGAAAAATCATCCTAGAGAGCAAATAATTGGAGACCCCACAGTTGGTGTTCAGAAAATAAGAAGAGTAGTAAGTAACTACTCTCTATTATCTAGCATTGAGCCCAAAAATGTTACTGACACAAGCAAATATGAAAGTTGGATGAAGGCAATAAATGAAGAATTAGATCAGATCGAGAAAAAAAAAACGTGGGAGTTAGTACCTAGACCTGCAAATAAAAATATAATCGGTACTAAAGGGATCTTTCGAAACAAATTGAATGAAGACGGACAGGTAGTCAGGAATAAAGCAAGATTGGTATGTAAAGGTTATGCACAAGTTGAAGGTATTGAATTTGAGGAAACCTATACACCAGTGGCTAGACTAGAGGCAATTAGAATGTTTCTAGCTTTAGCAGTTTACAATAATTTCAAATTTTATCAAATGGATGTGAAATTAGTGTTTTTGAATGGGAAACTTGAAGAAGAGGTTTATATTGAGCAGCTAGATGGTTTCCAACTTGGTGATGATCCCAAATTGGTTTGCAAGTTGAAGAAAGCATTATATGGCTTAAAACAGGCACCCCGAGCATGGTATGCAAGGCTAGACAACTATCTTACTCAACAAGGGTTTAAGAAAGGTATGGTGGATAGTAATTTGTATGTCAAAACAGAAAATGTGCATCTTATTGTTCTTGTTGTATACATAGATGATATCATATTTGGCAGTAGCAAATATGAGTCGTGTAAAGATTTAACAAATAAGATGCAGAAAGAATTTGAAATTTCAATGATTGGTGAACTTTCATATTTCCTCGGGTTGCAAGTTAATCAAAGCTTACTGTACCTGACAGCTACCAGACCAGATATTTTCTAGGCAGTATGCATGGTAGCACGATTTCAGGCTAGTCCCAAGGAGACTCATGTGACAGCAGTGAAGAGCATTCTTCGGTACCTCAAGGGTACTATGGAGTATGGATTATTGTATTCGAAAGGTAAGGACTTCACCCTTATTGCGTATTCAGATGCAGATTGGGCAGTATGTGTAGATGAAAGAAAGAGTACTAGTGGAGGTGCATTCTATCTTGGAGACAGGTTGGTCGTGTGGCACAGTAAGAAACAAGAGTCAGTCTCCTTATCCATAGCAGATGCAGAATATATTGTAGTGACAACATGTTGTACGAAGGTATTATGGATGAAACAAACCCTAAAAGATCTTGGTATTAACTTCAGTGAGCCAATATCAGTTAAGTGTGATAACACCAGTGCCATTAACATCTCAAAGAATCTGGTTATGCATTCTCGCACAAAACATATTGCTATCCGGTATCACTTTTTGAAGGAGAAAGTTGTGAAAGGTGAGGTTAAGTTGGATTTTTTTCCAACTACAGAGCAAGTAGCGGATATCTTCACAAAACCATTGCCCAAGGAAGTTTTTGAGTACCTTCACAATAAATTGTGAGAGGTCACGCTTCCCAAGAATTGACTAGCAATTGGGACCACATTCTCAGGGGAGCATTTATGTATTTGTTTATATTTTTGCTCATGTTTGGGATTTTTGCTAAGTGTAATAATTTTTTCCTGAGAATGTTGTGCATGGACTCAGGGGGAGTCTGCAGCAACCCTTTGGTATTCTTTTCAAATGGGGAGAAGAGTTACAAGAAATTGCACGTGTGTTGCCAACAATTCCAAAGGGGGATATTGTTGAGCAAGGTGCAACGACAATATTGTCATTGTTGTCAACACAGTCAGATAGATCTGTTGATGCAGTGGACAGGAGTTAAGAGGTTATTTATAGTATGTACAGTGATTTTCCAAGAAGATCAAAGTGGCCCATATGCTAAATATCAAAAGAAAAGCAAATTACAGCAAGAAAGAAAAAGTGTCACGATATCGCGACATGTTGAGGAAGCAGGAAAAAGTGTCACGATTTTGTGACATGTTGGAAGAGAAAGAGAAAGCAGGAAAAAGTGTCACGATTTCACGACATGTTGGAAGAGAAAGAGAAAGCAAGAAAAAGTGTCGCGATTTCGCGACATGTTGGAAGAGAAAAAGCAAGCAAGAAAAAGTGTCACAATTTCACGACATGTTGGAAGAGAAAGAGAAAGCAGGAAAAAGTGTCACGATTTCACGACATGTTGGAAAAAAAAGAGCAAGTAGAAAAAAGTTTCGTGATATCACAACATGTCGCATTTTCACGACTAAAAGAGGAGAGAGAGTGTAAGTAGGAAAAAGTGTCGCGATATCGTGACATGTCACATTTTTACGACTAAAAGAGGAGAGAGAGTGTAAGAAGTAAAAAGTGTCACGATATCGTGACATGTCGCATTTTCATGACCAAAAGAGAAGAGAAAGAGCAAGAGAGAAAAAGTGTCGCGATATCACGACATGTCGCATTTTCACGACTAGAAGAGAAGAGAAAGAGCAAGAGAGAAAAAGTGTCGCGATATCGCGACAAAAGCAAAGAGGAAGAGTATGGAGGAAAAAGTGTCATGATATCGCGACAAAAGCAAAGAGGAAGAGTATGGAGGCGAAAGTGTTGCGATATCGCAACATGTTGTATTCTTGCGGGAAAAAACTAAGAAAAGGACAAAGAGGCAGAAATGTCACGATATCGCGACATGTATTTTCATGGGCTAAAGTCAAGAAAAGGACAAAGAGGTAGAAATGTTGTGATATCATGACATGTATTTTCGTGGCCAAAAGCAACAAAAGAAGACAAAGAGGCAGAAATGTCACGATTTTGTGATAGGTCGCATGTGTGTGATGCAAGAAGAAGAACCCAACTGAAATAAGAAGTGTGACAGTGAACGGACGTCACTATGGCAGTTACAGGGGCCGTTACAGAGTGAATTCATGCAGCTAAAATAAGAAGAGTGAACAAAAGTCAGTATGACGGTTACAGGGACTGTTACAGAATGAAATCTTCAAGCGGTGGATATACCGAACATCTTCATTAGTTGAAGTCGACGAAGACCGACGACAACCAATGAAGACAAGGAGTTACATTATGAAAATATTGTTATAAAATCCGACGAAGAATAGGAGTGCAATGAAAGCCGACTAAGACTAGGGTTTACATTATGAAAATATTGTTATGAAAGCCGACTAAGACTAGGGTTTACATTATGAAAATATTGTTATGAAAGTCGACTAAGACTAGGGTTTACATTATGAAAATATTGTTATAAAAGGAGGGTTGCTTGGAGAATTGAGGTGTGTCGAAAAAGTGCTAAGTGTGGCTGTGAGTGCGCAAAGAGAGCAGAGTGCACAGGGAGCGAAAAGGGTGAAGACGAGTGCTAAGTGCAGCTATAAGGGAGCAGAGTGTGCAAAGAGAGTATGCAAAGGGTGTGCAGAGTGTGCATAGAGAGTGCGAAGAGAGTGCGCAGAGTGTGCATAGAGAGGCAGATGAAAGAGGGTGAAGTGTAGCTGTAAGAGCACAGGCGATGTGTGTGTTTTGTGAACAGTGAGAGAGATTGGGTAAGAAATAGACCAGTTAGGGTCTTGTAAAAGCGAAGGTATTTTTTTTGTCAACCTTCTAGATTCAAATTTGAAGTCCAAGTTACTGCTTGGCATCAAGGGTTGATGCTCCTTCTAGTTGGTGTTGGTAAATCAAGGGGTTGGTGCTCCTTCTAGTTGGTGCTAGTAAATTAGGGGTTGGTGCTCCTTGCTGTTGGTGCAGATAAATCAAGGGTTGGTGCTCCTTTCTATTGGTGCAGATAAATAAGGGGTTGGTGCTCCTTCCAGTGGGTGCTGGTAAATTGATTGTAAAGTTGTGCTTTACAAAGGCCAATTTGTATGGTAGTCCAAGCAGTCTTTTTTGAGGAGTAGCCAAATTGGTGAATCTCAATAAATATTGTGTTGTGTGATGATCTCTTGCAATACTTGCTTTATTTGGTTTTAAGTTTTAATTTTTTTGGTTTTAAGAGTTGTGAATTCAAGTTTAAAGAACTACACTGATTCACCCCCCCTCTCAGTTTCATTGTGAGACTAACACTAACCTATTTCTCAAATCAATTTTAAAATATAGAATAATTTGTTTCATGGAATTAGAACTATCAATTCAATACTTCTTGACTAGGCTCAATCAAATCCACTCAATCAATCACTTAATGAAACAATCTTTGCATACAAACCGTAGTCCAAGCATATGACCACTCACTAAATTATTTCAAACAATGCTTCACATAACAAATATAGTCATGTGTTTGCACAAATCCTAACCATACACATGAAGGCTCACTCAAAATTTCCAACAATGCTTATCAAATAAGTTTTTTCACTCCAACTTAGAATTTACAACATCCAATAATCACTCACAAGGAATATGTGCCCATACATTTTGTTTATTGAAGAATTGACCTCAAAACCTATTTTAAACACAATTTTATTCTTTGCCAATTTCAAAGGTTAGATGACAAAATATCACACTAACACTCTCTCAAAACTATTTCTCAATTACAAAAATAATCAAACTCCAATACACCATATTAATCCTTATTTAAAATTAACAATCATCAAAACATACATAAAAAATAATTACTCAATTACTCCTTATAATCTCCAATATTTAATTAACAACCTCCAAAAATCAAACCCTCAAAAATAATACTGCCTACCCTTTTATCTCCCTGAAATACTCAATAACCAATTTAAAAAAAAAAAAAATTATAAACCTTCAAAAATATTTATTTTTCATCCAACCTTCGCAAATCTAAAATATTTCATGCAACCTTGGCAAACAATAATGCATACCTTTTATCTGAAGCAAAATGCCTCGACAGGTTTTGAACGTGAGACTACTCCTGGTCAAGTTCCTTATTGAGGTGCTAGCCCACCATGTGTTCTACAAGCCTCCACACAAAGGAGAAGGCTAAAGTCTTCCTTTTGTCCCTTTTCGATCGACATGGTGTAAAACAAAACGTACTCTTATCCCTTGTAAAACCAACTTGGTGGGTTTAGAACCCTGCTCTCTTTGCCTCCTGAACTTCTTAGTGCTATCCACTGTCACCAACTGTGCTACATAGCATTGTGCGAATAAATATGAGTTCCGCTGCTATTTTTTTTCTTTTGTCATTGAGTGCTCTCAAAACATGTGAAATGCTTTGTCTCTTCCTTGCACAAGAATCTTTGGAGTTTGATTAATCGAATATGCATGGGCTTAAGACAATGGTTCTTACCCCATTTTATACACAAAGGCCAATACCTTAGAAATGTTGGTGCCACATACAAATTTTGAATATGAATTAATAATTAACCTTTATAACCCAATATTTGGGTTATTTAATTAATATAAATTAATTTTATATTTTAATTATATTTAATTATAATGAAATTATTTTAATTAATTTAAATCTCCACTTTTAATATTATAATAAAATATTATAATATTATTTTTCTTGGTCCTCTTCACTACTCTTTGAACCTCTTCTGACCACCTAGAATCGAATCTGACCAACTGGAAGTGGAATTTTCTTTTGCACTGATTATGAAACAACTTCTTCTTGCATTGCTCACTAAAACTGAATCTTGACATCAATGATAACTCAATTACTCAAAATGCCCAACATTGTTGAATTGTCCTTCCTTAGAAATTGAATGCTTGGGTGAATATGTGTACTTGACTTGTTTCAAATATGTGCCCTTCAAATTTGCCTCAGTAATGAGGATATTACTCTTGCATGTGCTTTTCAAATCTGGTCAATGAATATTTTTTCTCTTATTGATTTAAATATCAAATCAACCACTTTAACCTTTACCACTTCTTTCAAAGCATACACAATGAATCTTAAAAATAACTAAAGAAAATAAGATTATACTGAGAGGGAGGGGGTGAATAGTATAAGACCAATTTTTACTTTTCTTTTCAATTCAATATAGATAGGAGTATCAATAGTAGTAATTAAATCAATGCACAAAACACCATCCACAAATGTAACAAAACAATTTATGTGGTTCACCCAATGCGGGCTATTCCATGGAGAAAATATTTTGCTAAAACTTTATCAATCAATCTCTTGGGAATCCTTCCCAATTACAATCTTTATGGACCTTTTTCGAAAGGAGATGCTAATATCCTAAATCTCACATTCGTTGATCTCTTCCATAGGAGAATTTTTTCCCCTTCTGCTCTGGCTAGTGATATTCAAGAAGACTTTGTCTCTCTACTGCATTGACTTGTGGATCTCTCTCCACTTTAAGAATCCTCACTCAGATATGTATTCAATTGTCCTGGCTACTGGATCTCTATCCATTGAGACTCTATCCTCTATACTCTGTCACCATGAAAGCTCTGTCAATAGGTTTACTCAGAACCTCTTCAAATATCCTCAATAGGTCCACTCAAAACCTACTCAATTTTTCTCAATAGGTTCACTCAGAACCTACTCAATTTTTCTCAAAAATCTCACTCAGAACTTGCTCAGATCTACTCAATAGGTCCACTCATAACCTAGTCAAGTTTTCTCAACAAGCTCACTTAGAACTTGATAAAATATGCTCAATAGGTCCACTCAAAACCTACTCAATTTTACTCAAAATGTTCTCTCATAACCTGCTAAATTTTGCTCAACAAGATCACTCACAACTTTATCAAATCTGCTCAACAAGCTCACATAGAACTTGCTCAAACCTGCTCAACAAGCTCACTTAGAACTTGCTCAAACCTGCTCAACAAGCTCACTCAAAACTTGCTTAAATCTACTCAAAAAGTCTTCTCTAGGACTTTCTTAGATATGCATAGCAATATTTCACAAAAGCTTACACAAAATCAATCCGCAAGCCTTCTCAAAGACTTATCTCAAATTAGCTCAACAAGTCCACACAGAACTTTTCCAATAGAATCATAAAGAGAATTGTTAGAGATTCAATATGTTCTATACTCAATTCTCAATCAATGTGTCAACTCAATCTCATAGAAGCATAAAGAGAATTGTTAGAGACCCAATTATGATCTATACTCAAATCCCAATCTCAAATCAAAGAAATCGAGTAGAAATAGAATTGTTAGAGACTCAGTATGTTCTATTATCAATTATCAGTCTCTACTCAAATAAGAATATAGAATAGTTTGTTTCTTGGAACTTGAACAACCACTTTACACAATCTCTTGACTAGGCTTAATCAACTCAACTCAACCAATCACCTCAAGGATCAATCCTCTCTTACAAACCCTAGTCCAAGCATGTATCAATCAACTCAAAATGTTTCTAACAATTTTCAAACACAAATATCACATAACAATGATACTCATGTTATTCTCTAACTCAAGTTCAAGTTCTTTGCGCAACCAATGGGCTTCAACATCAATGTTTATAAAACAAGGTTTAATCACAACTCTCAAACTAGAAAACCTTGAAGCATTAAACCAACCACTTTCGAAAAGGAAACCACAATAAATCCTTTTCTCTCCAATGATATTTTAGAGATCAACCACCATAATAAATCAATAGGAGAATCTGCCCATACCTTTTATGAATATGATGAAGCCTCTTTGGAAATCTGCCACAATCACAATATTCTTTTGTCAATCCTCACAAGGGTTAGAAGATCACAAAATGATCAACATTAATCCACTTCTCAATAATATTTACCAAGGCTTTTAATTAGAAAACTTTCTTAATAATTAATGCACAACTTCCTTATCCCTCCTAAAACCACTTGTACCATAAAATAAAGTAAATCAAAACATTGCATAACCTTGTCACTCCCAAAACCACTTATACCATAAAAAGTAAAATAAAATATTTTATATCCTTCTTTAACACTTTTGTACTTCAAAGATAATATCCCACACTCAATAAACTTCAAAGCATAGCCACTAAACACTTCAAAACAATCTCCACAAAAACCGGTGCATAGGAACCTTAGGTAAAATGAAATATTTACCTTTCCCAAAAATTGCACCTACAAATATTATGGGATTTTCATACCATGGCAGAAGTGGTGTTTGGGTGGTTCAAATCCCCTACCTAGTAGCCATGAGCCTTATTGTTCTCTCTGCCCACCATGTGGGCTAGACCTCCCACTTGGAGGTAAAATTGTGTTCTCTCCCTTGAAGCGCCCGAATCACTTTGACCCCTTTTGACAGTGCTTCCTCCAATCATGTGGCATATGAATCATCGAATTCAGAAGGGCAGATATTAACAAATTTTATTGATATTCAAATTTGAAACATTTTCATAGCTTAGAATTAATGGCACCTTTTATATACGAAACGGATGGGGGAAGAAATAATGTCGACGTCGGTGGAAAGGGGAGGGAAAACATTTTATTTAATTTTAAAATTTAAATTTAAATTTTAAATAAATTAAAATTTAAACTAAACCTTTAAAATTAAATTTCTCCATCACCAGGGCACATTTTTCGATGAAACAAAAAGCCAACTTGTGTTTTAAGAAAAAACCATTTCAAATTTGCCATCCATGGTTTTAAATAAAAACCTTTTTTAAATATTCCCTTGAAGATACTTTTGGAACCAAGTTCCATGCATCCCTTATTGAACCTTTGATCAAAAAACCTTTGCTTCTCACAAAGCTCTTTGTGAGACACAAACATAGTGTTGGCTTACATAGATCCTTTTGACATCAATGACAACTTTTAGCTTAGGAACTCAAAATGTCCAACAATCTCTCCCTTTGTCATTGATGGTAACCCATATCCTTTTACTAAAATTGGATCTTCTTTTTTGCTCTGCTTGGGACTTTGCTGCCCCTAGCTCAAAGATTTCTCAAATATCATATCTCTCCCCATATCAAAACTTTCCTCGATATACACAAATCTCTCCTCCTTTATAATCAATGGTAAAGTGTCACCTTTGGGGCTCGGGGCTAAGAATGATCCTCTTAGCTTAGCCCCTCCCCCACATCCTCATGAGATGGTTAATTGTGAGGTGGGAGTATTTCTACTCCTTGAAAGCACTGCTCTTTATGTAGAAATTCAAAACTAGAAAATATTATTCAGAGTGCAGTATAAATAATGTTACAATTGCCGGGAATAGTTGGCTGAACCGAACTTGTTACAGCAGTTGTAACAGAGAGCTAAATGATGCAATACAAACAGAAATATGTTAACTATGCTAACATCCCCCTTTATTACATTATTTGGGTAATGTAATAACTAATAGCTATACTAACATCCCCTTACATAATTTTACAATACAAAGTGAGCTGCGAAACAATTCAAATTTGACACGTCCAAGTGCCTTAGTGAAAATGTCTGCAACTTGAGCATCGGTGGGAATGTGTTGAAGCTGAATTCGGTGCTTTGGAACTTCATCTCAAATGAAATGACATTGTGTGTCAATGTGCTTTGTTCTTTCATGATGGACTGGATTCTTGACGAGGTTCATAACACCTTGATTGTCGCAAAACAAGTGTATTGGAGATTTTGATGGATGGCCCATACTTGTCCGAATGCGACGTAACCATATCACTTCATACACAGCTTCACGTGTGGTGCGATATTCTGCCTCTGTTGATGAAATAGCAACCACTTGTTGCTTCTTGTTGTGCCAAGAGACAGGACCGGATCCTAGATGAAAAATGTATCCAAAAGTTGACTTGCGATCATCAAATGATCCGGCATAGTCGGAGTCCGTGTATCCTTGCAAGAAGAATTTGTTGTTCCTCTTGTATTCTAGGCCATATTCCATAGTACCACAGACATAGTGAAGAACATGTTTTGTTGCTTTCCAATGAGTGGTCTTAGGATCCTACATGAACCTCGAAAGATAGTTGACAGCAAATACGAGATCTGGCCTAGTATTAGTCAGCTATATGAGAATCCCAATCAACTGTCGATAGAGAGTACCATCTACCTGAGGTGAATCATCATATCGTGATAACCGAAGTCCATTCTCCATTGGAGTTGCCATTGGCTTGCGATCGATCATGCGATATTTTTCCAAGCAATGTCTCGGCATATTTTTTCTGAGACACTTTGATGGAGTGCTCCTTATGGCTGAATTCCAGACCAAGACAATAATGGAGAAGTTCGAGATCTGTCATCTCAAAAGATTTGCACAAGTTTCTTTTGATAGTAGAGATCATAGTTTCTGAACTCCCTGTAATGAGCAGATCATCCACATAGAGTATAAGCAACACTATCTCAAAACCCTATTTCTTGAAATAGAGGTTTGCATCTGACGGACATCTCTTAAATCCATGCTACATAAGGTGATTGTCCATTTTTATATACCAAGCTCGAGGAGCTTGTTTCAGACCATATAAGGATTTGACCAACTTGCAAACTTTCTGCTCTTGGCCTTCCACTTCAAATCCTTCAAGCTGATTCATATAGACTTCTTCTTGGAGATCACCATTTAGAAAGGCACTTTTGACATCCATCTGGTGAACTTTCCACCCATATTGTGCTGCCATAGCACACATAACCCGAATTGTGGTCATCCGAGCAGTAGGTGCAAAAGTTTCCTCATAGTCAATGCCTTCTTTTTGAGCATAGCCCTTTGCAACAAGACGGGCCTTATGCTTATCAATTGTTCCATATGCCTTATACTTGACTTTATATACCCATTTGCAGCCAATGGGTTTCTTTCCATGCGGCAAATCAACAAGCTTCCAAGTTTTATTTTTCATCAAAGACTCATACTCTGTATCCATAGCGGACTTCCACTGAGGCTCACTAAGAGCATCTTGCACTGATGCAGGTTCAAGATCATCTATGGTAGACATGAACACCCTGTCATCATCAATATCCATATCCTCAACTTCTCGTACTTGGAGTCACGTAAAGTTCCTCAAAAGATTGACAAAGATCATCAACCTCACCAGTTTCTTTGGCTTATTTTTCCTTTTGAGCCATACTACGTGTACGAGGTCTATCCAAATTCAAATTGGGAGGAGTGGATAAATTTGCATCTCTGATTATATTTGTACACCATTTAGGATTCTTCTTCGGTGGAGTTGAAGAAGATGTAGAAGGACCTCATGTCTGTGTTGACGAAGGAATCTTCTCTTCCTTAGATTCCACAATATCTTGGTGTACTTTAGATGTGCTCTGTGATGTGAAAGCTTCATCAAAGACAACATCTCTACTGATATGAATTTTCTTGGTCAAAGGATCTATCAACCGATATCATTTAGAGTGCTTAGAATAACCAATAAAAATACATCTCAGTGTTTTCTCATCTAGCTTCTTCCTTTTCTCTTTCGGTATGTGCATGAAAGCGTGACATCCGAAAATACGTAGATGAGATATGGAGGTTTTTCAACCACTCCATGCTTCCTGTGGAGTAATTCCTTTTAGGGCCTTTGTGGGTGCCCTATTCAACAGATACACTACAGTGGTGACAGCTTCTGCCCAATATTGTTGCCCAAGAGTAGCTCCTGTGAGCATACAATGAACCATTTCCATGATAGAACGGTTCCTTCTCTCAACAACTCCATTTTGCTGAGGAGTATAGGCAGTTGTTAACTGTCTCTTGATTCCATGCTTATCTAAGAATGCAGAAAATTCATTAGAGGTAAACTCTCCCCCTCGATCTGAGTGGAGGGTTTTAATAGAAGCTCCTGACTCCTTCTCAACGGATTTCTTGAACTGCTGGAAGAATGCGAAAGCTTCAGATTTCAGTTGGAGAAAGAAAACCCACATATTTCATGAGTAATCATCTACGAATAACTGAAAGTACCTCTTCCCTCCACAACTGTTGGGTGTGAAAGGACCGCACAGATCGGTGTGAATTAACTCCAGAGGTTTTCGTGCTCTTGTTGAGCTCTTCTCAAATGGTACTCTATGTCGCTTTCCCGCCAAGCGATCGGAGCACACCGGCAATGTGGCGAAATGGAAGGAAGACCCTTTACCATCTCATACTTACTGAGCTCAAGTAAGTATCCAGAACTAAGATGCCCATATCTCTTGTGCCATAGGGAAGTTGCCTCCTTGGTAGAGACAATCATGGCAACATGTGGAGTAGAGATAGCATCTAGTGCAAATAAGCCGTGCTTATATGAAGCTGTTGCAATATGCTTACCCTTCCTGGTAATAGTACAAAACTTCTTTCCATTCTCAACATGAAAGTTGACAACCATATTTCTATCTAGGATTTGTGTCACTGATAACAAATTGTTGGACAATCCCGGAACATAGAGGACTTTGTCGATCTGACACTTGCCATTAGGAAGAGTGACTGAAACTGTACCCTCTCCCTGAACCCTATAGGTTTTATCATCAGCAATGGTGACAGGTTTGCCCTCTTTGGCCACAAATGATTCAAACCATGATCTGTCACCAGTCATATGTTTGCTAGCTCCAGAATCGACATACCAAATAGGATCCCTCTGAGTGGAATCTGTGGTAGTCATGAGCACCTTGTGTGCCCATTTAGAATCTGAGTCGATTCTTCAACAACAACATTCACCCGGGGTTGCTTGTTTTTATTTTATGGTTTGTTTTGGCCTTTTCGCTTGTTCTTATGCCAACACCTATTGGTGTCATGGTTGTCTTTCTCACAGATATTGCACCACCTCTTCTTCTGTTGAGGTTGTTTGCCTTTTCCTTTCGTATCCTGTTGAGAATTTCCTCCTTTCTAAAAGTTGCCTCCTTTTTTCCCATTACCTTTCTTCCTAGAACCTTGCCTATTGGTGTATAGGGCTATATTGGAAGAATCATCCTTGTGAAGTTGGCGTGCCTCCTGTTGTTGAAGCAGATTGACCAACTCGATGTAGGTAATTTGTCATTGAGACACCTGGATGGAGGTTATCAACATATCAAATGAAGAAGGTAAAACTCTCATCACAAGCGAAATGAGAAGCTTTTCGTCCATAGTATCTCCCAAAGAATTCAATTTCTCTTTCAATTCAGACACTGCACAGAAAGAGTTCAACTGTTTCACCCTGTCTCAAACTCAGGTTATGAAGTTGTTGTTGAAGATGAAGAATGGTGGAATCATTCTTTCCCTCATAGATGGTTCCAAGGGCATCCCATGCCTCTTTACCACTTTCTTTGTCAGCTATATGAGGTTGCAATTCATCTGAAACAACAAACAAAATGAGCACCTTTGCTCGACTTTCTTTCTTGTCAAAAGCTATCTGATCTGCGGAAGGACCTGTGGATCCTGTTGTTGGTGAAGGCCTAGTTGCTACTCCAGTAAAAATATCCCACAAATATTCCATTTGGATAATTGCCTTCATCTTATGTTTCCATGGTGTATAATTTGGACCTTTCAATAACTGATGCGGATCAGTCATCAACTTTGCAACAGCGACCATAGTGAAGGTTCCTTATATCACCAATTGGTCCCCCTTTCGATATACCTTTTTCTAGGCTGTTTATACCGTACAAAATACCCGCCCTTACGTGAGGGAAAATTTAGGTATTTAGAAAGATCAACAAAAATCACCTGCCCTTACGTGAGGGAGACTATAGGTGAGTTTTAGAGATCATACGATACGTGGAACATAAGCGGTATCGAAGGGAATCGCCTTGTTGATGGCACCTACCATAGAAGATTCTTCTCATGCGTGGGGCGTAACTTCCCCTAAACACTATGAAGAATACTTCATCAGGATTTATGCCTAAACACAAGTGCGATAAAGGGTAGTGGATGGAGTAAAAAAATGCAAAAATGGCTAACTTATCTCTCCCCGACGATTTATAGAGAACAAGCTCAGACATCATTGTAGCAGCTATATTAGGCGATGGATACAGTAGCCGAATCACTGACGCATTTACCTATAAGTGCTCGGCCAGAGGTATCACAAATACCGAACACTGTAGTGCAATAAATTGCACGGATGGGTTTTAATTATTCCGGGACTTAGGGAGTGTTTTGATTTTAATTTTTAATGTTATAGTGCAAAAATGAAATATACAACATACAACAAAAAAAATGCCCACAGGAATAACCCACTAGGTGTCGGGCGCAGCCTAAAATGCACCTATTACAATTCGCCAAATTGCATTTTCAGAAAATTACTCACAATCCCCCTTGATTTTTTGAAAAAATATCCCCCCTAAAAAAATTCCTTTAACAAAGCATTTTTAATAATTATTATATATTTAAAATTAAAATAAATAATTTTAATTTATATAGTTTTAAAACTTATGAAAAAATAAATTAAAATTTTAATTTTAATTTATAAAGTTAAAAAACTATATTAAAAAAAATTAAAATTAAAAATTTTAATTAAAAAATAATAATTAAAAAAAATAACTTTGAAAAAAAAATTATACCTTGGGGGGAGTCGGTGGGATTTGAACCCCCGACCTGCAGGCTCCCTGAGCCTTACCGCACAGCTCACTGCCAAGTGAGCTAGCGGGCTGATCCAGAAGGAATAGTGGAGCCCCTCTCCTTTATCCTTCCTCAGCCTGCCCGAGCCCTCTGCCACCTCCTATACAAGTCGCGGTCCGTCACACATTCTGACAGGCTCTTCCGCGACGCAAAGACTGAGCGATCCACTGTGGCGGGGGGGGGAGAACCTCGGGTTCCCTTTTTTTTTTTTTTTCGAAAAATTTCCCCCAGCTTTTTCCGCCTTCAACGGGGGGGGGGGGTCTGTGCAATCCACGCGTCCTCCCTCCGCCCGTGGCTCCAGCGACGCAGCGCGCCCAGCGGAGCTCAAGGGGGGGGGGCTTTCCCTCCCGCTCCTCTGTCGCGATGCGACGACAGACGTTCTGCCACCCGCGCGGGGACTATGTCGCGACGTTTGTGGCAAACGTCCTGCCGTGCGGGGACTATGTCGTGACGTCTGCGACAGACGTCCTGTCGCGCAGGGCGTCTATGATGACCTGCGCATGCGGGGGGGGTGGTCCCTCCTCTATCGTGTCGCACGAGGGGGGTGCGTGGTCCCTCCTCTGTCGCGATGCGACGCAGGTCCGTCTAGGCGTCCGCACAGCGTCTGCGCGCGCGGGGGGTCCCTCCTCTGTGTCGCGACGCTCTGTGCCTCCGCTGCGTCTGCGCGCGGAGTATTTTTTATTTTTATTTTTAAACGCTCAGACGTCGCAACACAGCCACCTTCTCCCAGCCACACGATGGCGTGAGAAAAAAAATGCGTTCAGAAAAAAAACGCATAGCCACCTTCTCACACAACTGGCTCTAATGCCATGTAGAAATTTGAAACTACAAAATATTATTCAGAGTGCAGTATAAATAATGTTACAATTGCCGGGAATAGTTGGCTGAACCGAACTTGTTACAGCAGTTGTAACAGAGAGCTAAATGATGCAATACGAACAGAAATATGTTAACTACGCTAACACTTTATATTTATCTTTCTCTCTTCCTTTCTGAGTTTTCTAAATCCTCTTACTATTTATTTCCAAGTCATCATCCCTATTTCTATCATCACTTCTATTCCGGTTCTTATTCTCATCCATGTTCCTATTCCTGTTCCTATTTTTGTTCTTATCCAAGTTCCTATTCCTGTTCATACCTGCTTTTGGAATATTTGATCTACACCATCTTGTTGTGTGGCCATCATTACTACAGTTATAACACTTAATGATATTATTCCTTAGACGTGTAAATGTCTTAGGATACCTCCTAGTGAAGCCATATCCTCTTCTACCATGAACCCTGGAATTCATTGCTTTGTGACCATACTCATTGCATGAGTAGCAATATCCATGGAAAAATTGTCCTTTCCCATATTCTTGTCTTTCATATGACCTACATTGTGAAGCCATGTTCCTAAACATGTGATATGAGAAACATCTCCCATTGAAACTTCCTTACCTAGAACTCGTTGGTCTCCTATTCTGATTGATGGACCATCTATATATTCTTCGTGCATTGTTCATATCTTTGTTGAAATATATGTTCTCCAAATCATGCTCTGATGTCTCATTCCTACTTACACTGTCATCTTCTGAAATATCTTCTTCCAAAGTTCCTTCTTCTTCAATACTTGAAGTAGAATTTTCTTTCCATTTATTTTAAACTTGTTTGGAACCAAGACCTATCTTGTTTGTTGCTCCTCTTTGTATCTTGACTATTTTATCCATATTCTTTGCACTGGTCACATACTTATACAACCTTTTCTTGGAATCCTCTAAATATTCCTTTAGTTGTGCCACTTCTTGTGTTAAATTTTCACACTCCAAAATATTTGCTTCTAACTTAACCTTGAACGTACTTGCCTTAGCTTTGGACTTCTCTAAGTCCTCTATGAGTAATAATATTTCTTCATCATATTCTTGAAACTAAATTTCAAGCTTAGAGTGTTGCTTTCTTATCTTATTTACTATGTCAATGACATAGATAAGATATTCCTTGAGATCATAATCATTCTCTACTGAGTAATCCTGTATTTATTTGCCTTTTTCCTTATTATTACTTCCTTTTGACTTGTCTTCTATAGGATCATTTACATCATCTTCTAAAGCCATTAGAATATTCTCATATGGTATTTCAAGTGCATATTAAAAACCATAATCACTTAAACTATAGCAATGCCTAGTGCAATCATCTTCAAGATTTTTGAATTTATCACATCTAAAACATTTGAGAATAATTGGAGTCCTTTTCTCTTTAACCATAAATAGGACTTCATGTCTATAATTGTTTTAAAAACTAGAATCGCTATCAATTGAGTACTTACTTGCATTATCTGCATAGTAGTTTTTCTTTTACCTTTGGAAGAACTTCTTTCCTTGTTTGTTCTGTCCATCCTTGCATTTCTTCTAGTACCTGTGTCTTTCTAATTCCCTGTACTTTTGATCTTGTTGTTCTTCATCATTGTTGTACATTGGATTTTTGCACTCTATTGCATAATGTCCATAATTTCCACAATTGAAGCACTTAATAGATCTAACATCTATAAATATTTTGGAACCTTTATCTCTCCTACCATAGTTAGCTTCTTAATCACTAGATGACTCACTACTCGATTATATTTGCTTTCCTTTTTTATTTTTATCCACTTTGAAAGCAACTTATTTCGGAGGAAAAGGATCTTTTGTTCTTATCTCAAAAGTATTAAGCATGCCAAGCAAAGAATTCCTTTTCAAATAATCACTATCAATTGGTGCTTCTATAGCAAAAGCCTTTTCACTATAACTTTTTGGAAGAGTTCTCAAGATCTTATCACATGCATCAGATTCATCAATCTTCATTCCAATACCTCTCATCTCATGGACAAGTTCATCAATATTACTGATATGATCATGAATAATTTCATCATATTTCATTCTTAAGCTCTCAAATTCTCCTTTGAGATTTTTTATCTTAGCTTTCCTAACACCTTTATAACCCTCATATATAACATGCAGTAGATCCCATATATATTTTGTTGTTTTACAATCCATAACCTTCATAGATTCTGATCTACCTAATCCTCTTATAATTGAATTCATAGCTCTTGAATTTGCATGCATTAGAAGCTTAAATTCCTTATCTATCGAAGTATTGATTGTTGAATTATATCCAAGTTCCACTTCATCCCAAACTTCATTTCCAAGTGCCATCAGGTAAAATCTCATCAGCATACACCAATACAAGAAGTCACTTCCATCAAAGACTAGTGCTGCATTATTTAATGACCCATCCTTTTGATCCATTGTGTTCTTAGACCAATTTTCCTTGAAGCTATCAAACTCTTCTGAAGGAACCCACTCTAATACCAATTTAAGAACACAAGCTTATACTGAGAGGGGGGTGAACAATATAAGACCACTTTTTATTTTTTTTCAATTCAATATAGATAGCAGTATCATTATCAGTAATCAAAGCAATTTACAAAACACCATCCACAAAAGTGATATAACAATTTATGTGGTTCACCCAATGAAAACTACTCCACGAAGAAAATATTTTGCTAAAACTTTCTCAATCAATATCTTGGTTATGGACCTCTATACAAAGGAGATTCAGATCTCCTAAATTTTAAGTTTGTGGATCTCTTCCATAGGAGAAATCTTTCCCCTTATGCTATGGCTAGTGATCTTCAATAAGACTTTGTCTCTCTATTGCATTGACTTGTGGATCTCTCTCCACTTGAAGACTCCTCACTCATACTTGTCTTCAATTGTCCTAGCTATTGGATATCTATCCATTGAGACTCTATCCTCTATACTCTATCACCTCCAAATACCTGTCAATAGGTTCACTCATAACCTCTTCAAATCTACTAAACATGTCCACTCATAACCTACTCATTTATGCTCAATAGGTTTGCTTAGAACCTGCTCAATTTTGCTTAACAAGCTCACTCAAAACTTGCTCAAATATGCTCTATAGTTCCACTAAGAACCTACTCAATTATTCTCAATAAGCTCACTCGAAACTTGCTCAAATATTCTCAATAGGTCCACTCAGAACCTACTCAATTATGCTCAATAGGTTCACTCAAAACCTGCTTAATTATTCTAAACAAGATCACTCAGAACTTGCTCAAATCTGCTCAACAAGCTCACTCAGAACTTGCTCAAATATTCTCAACAAGATCACTCAGAAATTTCTCAAAACTTCTCAATAAGATCACTCAAAACTTGCTCAAATCTGCTCAATAAGTCCTCTCTAGGACTTGCTCATAAATGCATAGCAATATTTCACAAAATCTTACACAAAATTAGTCCACAAGCATTCTCAAAGACTCGTCATAAATCAGCTCAACAAGTCCACATAGAACTTATCCAATAGAATTATAAATAGAATTGTTAGAGACTTAATATGTTCTATACTCAATGCTCAATCAATGTCTCAACTCAATATTATAGAAGCATAAACATAATTGTTAGAGACTCAATTATGTTCTATACTCAAATCCTAATCTCAACTCAAAGCAATCTCATAGAAGCATAAAGATAATTGTTAGAGACTCAATATGTTCAATTATCAATTATCAATCTCTACTCAAATCAGAATATAGCATAGTTTTTTTCTTGGAACTTGAAGAACGACTTTACACGATCACTTGACTAGGCTTCATCAACTCAACTCAACCAATCACCTCAAGGATCAATCCTCTCTTACAAACCGTAGTCCAAGCATGTATCAATCAACTCAAAATGTTTCTAACAATGCTCAACCACAAATCTCACATAACAATGACACTCGTGTTCTTCTCTAACTCAAGTTCATGTTCTTTGCACAACCAATGGGCCTCAACAACAATACTTATAAAATAAGGTTTAATCACAACTCTCAAACAAGAAAAACTTGAAGAATTAAACCAACCACTTTCGAAAAGGAAACCACAATCAATCCTTTTCTCTCCAATGATATTTCAGAAATCAACCACCATAATCAATTAATAGGAGAATGTGCCAATACCTTTTATGAATATGAAGAAGTCTCTTCGAAAATCCGTCACAATCACAATATTATTTTGCCAATATTTACAAGGGTTAGAAGATCACAAAATAATCAACATTACACCACTTCTTAATAATATTTACCAAGGATTTGAATTAGAAAAATTTAATAATTAATGCACAACTTCCTTATCCCTCCTAAAACCACTTGTACCATAAAATAAAGTAAATAAAAAAATTGCATAACCTTGTCACTCCCAAAACCACTTATACCATAAAAAGTAAAATAAAATATTTTATATCATTTTTTAACACTTTTGTACTTGAAGAGTAATATCCCACACTCAATAATATTCAAAGCATAGCCACTAAACACTTCAAAACAATATCCGCAAAAATGGGCGCATAGGAACCTTAGGTAAAATGAAATATTTAGCTTTCCCAAAAATTGTAGCATCCACAAATATTACATGATTTTCATACCTTGGCAAAAGTGGTGTTCGATGGTTAAAACCCCTGACCTAGTAGCCATGACCCTTAGTGCTCTCTATGCCCATCGTGTGGACTATAAATCCCACTTGGAGGTAAAACCGCATTCTCTCCCTTGAAGCGCCCAAATAAATTTGACCCCTTTTGACCAGCGCTTCCTCCAATCACATGGCAGGCAAATCCTCGAATTCAAAAGGGTGGATATTAATAGATTTTATTGATATTTGAATTTGGAACATTTAATTGGCTTAGCATTAATGGCACATTTTATATACGAAACGAATAGGGGAATAAATAATGTCGACGTCGGTGGAAAATGGAAGGGAAAATTTTTATTTAATTTTAAAATTTAAACTAAACCTTTAAAATTAAATTTCTCCATCACCGGGGTACCTTTGTGGATGAAACAAAAATCAAACTTGGATTTTAAGAAAAACCCATTTCAAATCTGCCGTCCATGGTTTTCAATAAAAACCTTTTGCTAAGATTCCCTTGAATCTCCTTTTGGAACCAAGTGCCATGCATCCCTTCTTGAACCTTTGATAAAAAAACCTTTTCTTCTCATGAAGCTCTTTGTGAGACACAAACATAGTGCTAGATTACATATATCCTTTTGACATCAATGACAACTTTTATCTTAGGAACTCAAAATGTCCAACAATTACTCCTTATATGTCCCTTTCAAAACATACAATATAAAGCTTCATCCTAAAAACATTTCCTTTATATTGAATTACAAAAACAAAATCACAACATCACACCTTATATATACCAAAAATTAAATCATAACATTACACTTATAATTTGCAAAAATCAAATCACAATGTTTCACTTTATATCTCTCAAAAATAAAATCACAACATTACACTTTTGTCTCCCTTTGCAAAAATTAAATCAGAACATAACACCTTATATTTTTTCTTTTATAATTTGCAAGAATCAATGCATAATGCTATGCCTTGTATCTCCCCTTTTATCATTTCAAAAATTAACTCACAACATAACATATTATGATTTCATTTTAATCATGTGTAAAAAATCAAATGTAAATACTACGATTTATATCTCTCTTTATCAAATTTTATAAAATATAATTATTTATACCTTGCTCAATAGTGGATGGGATTTTATCCCTTGACCTCTAGAAGCACAACACCCTATCTTGGGCTAGTAACTAGTTGTGCTAGCATAGTGCATGAAATTAAACTAATGTAAAATGTTATTTATTCCTTTAGCGCTCTATATTCCACAAAATAAAACAACATCAAAGGGATTTGATCCCTTAACCTATTGTATTGCAACGCTTCCATTCAATATTTACGACCATCTAGGCTATCCCACCAAATAGAACTAAAAGTACAAAATGGATATTTAAATCCTTTGCATCTTTAGCTTTTCTTTTCAGCAAAATGACATCGACTATATTTGACCCCTTGACCTCTTGCAACACAAAACCTTAAAGAACATGTTATTATACTGGGAGGGGGGGGTGAACATCATAACATAAAACTTTTTCCCAAATAGAAGCATCCGCATTAATGAAACCATAATCATCACACAAAACATCATACACATGAGAGACACAATTTTAACATGGTTCACCGAATGTGGGCTACGTCCACAAAAAATATTTCTTCTAAATATTTTCTCAAATAACATTTTGGGAATCCTTGCCAATTATAATGTTTATTTATCTGTCAAAAGGAGATGCTGATACCCTAAATATCAAGTTCATGGATCTCTTACACAGGAGAACTCTTTCCCCTTCTACTCTGGCTAGTGATCTTTTAGAAGACTCTATCTCTTTGTTGCACTGACTTGTGGATCTATCTCCACTTGAATACTCCTCACTCAGATCTCTCTTCAATTGTCCTAGCTACTGGATCTCTATCCACTGAGACTTTGTCCTCTATACTCTGTCACCTCCAAAGCTTTGTCTCAATACTGTACCAAACATAGTTCAGTCATACTAGCACAATTCTGCTCAATCTCTTGCACTAAACACAGTATAATCGATCTAGAACAATTTTTCTCAATAGTTTCACTTAGAACCTGCTCAAATATGCTCAACATGTTCACACAAAACCTATCCAAATCTTCTCAACAAGTTCACACAAAAATTGTCCAAATCTACTCAACAAATTCTCTCTAGGACTTGCTCAAATCTCCTCAATAAGTCATCTCTAGGAATTGCTTAAATATGCTCAATAAGTTCTATCTAGGACTTGCTCAAATTTGCTCAATAAGTCCTCTATAGTACTTGCTCAAATCTACTCAATAAGTCCTCTCTAGGAATTGCTCAAATCTGCTCAATAAATCCTCTCTAGTACTTGCTCAAATTTGCTCAATAAGTCCTCTCTAGGACTTGATCAAATCTGCATAGCAAGATTTCACAAAAGCTTAACTCAAAAAAGTCCACAAGCCTTCTCAAAGACTTGTCTCAAATCTGCTCAACAAACTCACACAAAACTCGTTCAATCACATAGAATAATAAAGAGAATTATTAGAGACTCAATATGTTCTAAGCTCAATGTACAATCAATATCTCAAATCAATATCATAGAAGCATAAAGAAAATTGTTAGAGACTCTATATGTTCTATACTCAAATCTCAACCTCAACTCAATAGAAGCATAAAGAGAATTGTTAGAGACTCTATATGTTCTATCCCAATCTCAACTCAAATCAATCTCAACTTAAATCAATATCAACTCAAACCAGAATATTGAATAGTTTATTTCTTGGAACTTGAACAACCACATGCATCCACTTGACTAGGCTTAACCAACTCAACTCAACCAATCACCTAAAGGAATAATATTTTCTCATACACCCTAGTCCAAGTATGTATTAACAAACTCAAAATGTTTCCAACAATGCTCAATAAAAAATCTCACATAACAATGATACTCATGTTATTTTCTAACTCAAGTTCAAGTTCATTTCATCATCAGTGGGATTCAACAATAATGCTAATAAAACAAGGTTTAAATACAACTCACAAACTAGAAAATCTTGAAGCATTCAACCAACCATTTTCTCAAAGGAAACCACAATCAATCCTTTTCCCTCCAATGATATTTTAGAAATAAACCACCATAAATAATCAAATTGAGAATTTTCCCATACCTTTTAGATGCCAATAAGTTGTCCTCAAAATCTATCACACTTAAAACACAATTTTTCTTTCCAATATAAAAAAAGGTTAATGGAATTCAAATAATCACAAAAATAAAGCATTACAAAAATTACACCCTTTTTACTCCAAGTTAATAAACACATCCACCAAAGTCCCTTTTATCAAAATCCTTATCAAAAATAATAAATCTATCAAAAATTGCTTTATAAAATATTTCCTTATTTCTCCTAAAATTAATTCTTCATAACCATCAAAATAAATCATAAACCAATCATGCTTTGCAATAATAATCACAGCCCTAATAACAAACTTTGATTTCCATTAACTACCTTATATCTCCAAAATTTAGGGCTGATAAAATTATTTAAATGCAAAACGTAATTACCTCCTCAAGGGTATTCGAACCCCTAACTTGCCACACCACGAGCTTCTTAGCCAAGGCAAAGGCTCAAGGAACCTTAAACCTTCCTCCACCTTCTACAAAAGACAAATACCAAAAGTGCTTTCCACATATCTTCCGAAAATGTCGTCCAAGGAATTCGATACCTGGTGTTTGCACTGCCTTGTCCCTTAGCCAAAACGATTTGCCAATGTGCCACGCTTTCCACCACATATTAACTTTCCAATGCGCTGTCATTTTCTTTCTTGCTTCTCTTCTCAAAATTCGTACGAGCTCATAGACCTTTTCGAATACCAAACATTTATCACACGAGCAAGGATAAGATTTTGATTTATTTACCACACTTTTATATAGTGTTTGAAACACTTCGAAGACTTCGATGGAAATATGGATTTAAATTTGCTTGATGATGTCGACGGGAAACTTTGCAAATTAAATTTAAATTTGAATTTAAATTTTATATAATTAATATTTAAAGCAAATATTAAAACTCAAATAACTCCATCACTGGGGCACCTTTTTAGATAAAATGAAATCCCAACTTGGGTTTTAAAAAAAACCCAGATCAAATCTACTATCCATAGTTTTAAACAAAAACCTTTTATTTTTCCTGCCAAATATTAAAACCTAAATATCTCCATCACCGGGGCACATTTTTCAATGAAATGAAATCCCAACATGGGTTTTAAGAAAAACCCAAAATCAAATCTGCTATCCATGGTTTTAAACAAAAAAAATTATTTTTCCTACCTTGGTTTTCATAAAAACCCTTCATAGATCCTTTTGACATTAAATGCTCTTTTGACATCAATGACAACATTTTAGCTTAGGGACTCAAAATGTCCAACAATCTCCCCCTTTGTCATTGATGGAAACCCAAACCCTTTTACTGAATTATGACCTTATTTTCTTCTCCCCCTGGGGCTTTGCTCCCCCTGGCTCAATACTCTCTTAGATATCAAATATCTCCTCATATATAAAAACTCTCCCCATAATACACAAATCTCTCCCCCTTTGACATAAATGGCAAAGGTTCACCTTTGGGGCTCGTGGCTAAGAATTAAGCCTCTTAGCTTAGCCCCTCCTCCACCTCAACATGAGGTGGTTAATTTTGGGGTGGGATTATTTATACTCCCTGAAAGCACTGTTCTCAACCTTTGTCTTTTCCTCTTCCTTTTTTTTGAATCCTCTCACTGTTTCTTTCCAAGTCATCATCCTTGTTCCTATTATTTTTCTCATCCATGTTCCTATTATTGTACATATTCTTGTTCTCATTCTTCTCTGAGTCTCTTTTCTTTTCTGAGTCTCTGTTCCTGTTGATATTCTTATTTATGTTCAAGTTCTTGTTCTTGTTCCTGTTCATATTCATGTTCCTGTTCATGTTCATATTCCTATTCCTATTCATGCCTATTTTTGGAATATTTTCTCTACACAATATTGCTATGTGACCATCATTATTGCAATTATAACACTTAATGTTATTATTCTTTAGATGTGTAATAGTCTCAGAATTTCTCGTATTGAAGCCATATCCTCTTCTGTCATGAATTCTGCAATTCATGGCCTTGTGACCAAACTCATTATATGAATAGCAATATCCTTGGAAAATTTGTTCTCTTCCATATACTTGTCTTTCATGTGATCTAAACTGTGAAGCCATATGCCAAAACCTATGATATGAGAAGCATATCCCATTGAGGCTTCCTTGCCTAGACCTCATTGGTCTCCTATTCTGATTGTTGTTCCATCTGTATTTTCTTTGTGCATTATTCCTATATTTGTTGAACTCCCTCTTGTCCAAATCATCCTCTGAAGTTTCACTTTCGCTTACACTATCATATTTTGAAGTATCTTCTTCTGAAGTTATTTCTTCTTCAAGACTTGAAGTAGATTCTTTTTCCTATTTTTTTCCAAAGCATAGACTTGTTGAACATGATGTTCTCTACTGTGCACAAATGAACTTATCCAAGTTCTTAGAGCTATTTGTGAAACTATTCATCTTGATATTGGAGTCTTGTAAATCTTTCTTTAGAGTAGCCACTTATTTTGCTAACTTCTCACATTCCAAAATCTTTCTTCCTAACTTATCCTTGAACTTACTTGCCTTAGCCTTTGACTTCTCTAAGTCCTCTATGAGCAATAATCTTCATCACATTCTTGAAACTGACTTTCAAGCTTAGAGTGTTGCTTTCTTACCTTCTTCATTGTGTCAAGAGCATAGATAAGTTCACCTTTGAGATCATAACCATTCTTTATTGAATAGTCCTCTATTTTTTTGCCTTTGTCCATATCATTTCTTTCTTTTGACTTGATTTCTATAATATTACTCAATTATTCATCTTCTAAATCCATTAGAAGATTCTCATTTGGACCCAATATTATGTGTTGAGATCGATCCTCATTCTCTTTGGATAAATAACATTTTCCCCTCTTAATATCATTGAGTACATACATATTTCTTTCTCTTATAGCACTTGCTACCAATTTTTTGATTTTAGATTTTCTTACTTCACATCGATCTTGATGAAAGGTTACCATATGACCTTGATCACAAAGTTGACTAATGCTCAAGATATTGTGTTTCAAGCCTTGCACATATAAAATATTTTTAGCTTTTACTTTCCCATCACCTATACTTAGATTTCTTTTTCCACTGATTTTTGCTGAACCATTGCCCCCAAAGTTTACTGACCCTCTATTTCCTTATTTCAAAGTTATAAATTTATATTTTTATCATGTCATGTGTCTAGAACATCCACTATCCAGAAACCATTTCTCTTATTTATCCTGAGCATGCAATGTTATTTGAACTAGCAATAATTTTAGTTTTCCTTTCCATTTTTCTTCTCTTCTAGTAGTTTGAGTTGTGTTATTTCTACTAGACTCAGAATTTTTTAGATTGCATCTTATAGCTATATGCCCAAAGTTACTGCATTTGTAACACTCAAAATCATCATCCATATATGATACAAGAGAATCCATACTACTACTATCATTGTCTCTGTTAATACAATGCACAACATTAAGACCATATTTATTCCAAGAGTAACAATGTTCATGGAAGAAATTTTATAACCTATTTTGATGAGGACTCAATATGGTATTCTTTCATTTGTGGTCTTATTTTCTAGATATATGGTGAGGTACCTTATTTTTGCTTGATGTTTATGCCTCTTGTTGACTTAATCTCTTGTTTATTTTAGTTCTACAATTTATGATAACAATTTCTGCTGCCACTATCTCAAGTCCTGCTTCTTTGGCTTCCAACATATCTCTCAATTGATGTTAAATTTCTCTTCTTTATTTTACTTCCATTTCAAGTTCTATTAGCTTTTGCAAAAGCTTAATTCTTATTGATTCAAATTCTCGAATTTGTTCCTTTAGTTGTGCATTTTGTTCTTGAATCCTTTAAAGATCTTGGAGACAGTTGGAGAGTGCTTCTTCAAAGTTTATACTTACTTCACTCCCTGAGCACATGTGTGTTACTGATTGATCCTTCTCAAAGTTTTTAAACTCTTCATGGATAGACCATCTCCGATACCAATTTAAGAACATGTGCTTATACTGAGAGGGGGTGAATAGTATAACATAAAACTTTTTCCCAAATATAAGCATAATCATTAATGAAACGATAATCATCACATAAAATATCACACCCATGAGAGACACCATTTTAACGTGGTTCACCCAATGTTGGCTATGTATACAAACAATATTTCTTCTATATATTTTCTCAAATAATCTCTTGGGAATCCTTCTCAATTACAATGTTTATGGACCTCTATCCAAAGGATATGCTGATCTCCTAAATCTCAAGTTCGTGGATATCTTCCATAAGAGAACTCTTTCCTCTTCTGCTCTGGCTAGTGATCTTCTAGAAGACTCTATCTCTCTACTGCACTAACTTGTGGATATCTCTCCACTTGAAGACTCCTCACTCATATATGTCTTCAATTGTCCTAGCTATTGGATCTCTATCCATTGAGAATCTATCCTCTATATTCTGTCACCTCCAAAGCTTTATCTCAATACTGAACCAAAAATAGTTTAGTCAGTCTAGCATAGTTTTTATCAATCTCTTGCACTAAACACAGTACATTCGGTCTAGCACAATTCTGAACAATAGGTTCACTTAGAACTTGCTCAAATCTGCTCAATGGGTTCACATAAAACCTATCCAAATCTACTTAATAAGTTCACATAGAACTTGTCCAAATTTTCTCAAAAAATCATCTCTAGGACTTGCTCAAATATGCTCAATAAGTCCTCTCTAGGACTTGCTCAAATCTGCTCAATAAGTCCTCTCTAGGACTTGCTCAAATCTACTCAATAAGTCCTCTCTAGGACTTGCTCAAATCTTCTCAATAAGTCCTCTCTAGGACTTTCTCAAATCTGATCAATAAGTCCTCTCTAGGACTTGCTCAAATCTGCTCAATAAGTCCTCTCTAGGACTTGCTCAAATATGCATAGTAAGCTTTCACAAAAGGCTAACTCAAAATAGTCCACAAGCCTTCTCAAAGACTTGTCCCAAATCTGCTCAACAAGCTCACACAGAACTTGTTAAATCACATAGAATCATAAAGAGAATTCTTAGAGACTCAATATATTCTAAGCTCAATGCACAGTCAATATATCAAATCAATATCATAGAAGCATAAATAGAATTGTTAGATACTCTATATGTTCTATAATTAAATTCCAATCTCAACTGAAATCAATCTCATAGAAGCATAAAGAGAATTGTTAGATAGTCTATATGTTCTATACTCAAATCCCAATCTCAACTCAATAGAATCATAAAGAGAATTGTTAGAGACTCTATATGTTCTATACTTAAATCCCAATCTGAACTCAATAGAAGCATAAAGAGATTTTTTAGAGACTCTATATTTTCTATCCCAATCACAACTCAAATCAATCTCAACTCAAATCAGAATATTGAATAGTTTATTTCTTGGAACTTGAACAACCACATGCATCCACTTGACTAGGCTTAACCAAATCAACTCAACCAATCACCTCAAGGAACAATCCTTTCTCATAAACCCTAGTCCAAGCATGTATTAACCAACTCAAAATGTTTCCAACAATGCTCAACAACAACTCTCACATAACAATGATAGTCATTTTCTTTTCTAACTCAAGTTCAAGTTCATTTTATTATCAATGGGATTCAACAAAAATGTTAATAAAACAATATTTAAATACAACTCACAAACCAAAAAATCTTGAAGCATTCAACCAACCATTTTCTCAAAGGAAAACACAATCAATCCTTTTCCCTCCAATGATATTTCAGAAATCAACCACCATAAACAATCAAATGGAGAATGTTCCCATACCTTTTTGATACCAATAAGTTGTCCTCCAAATATGCCACACTTAAAAAACAACTTTTATTTCGAATCTAAACCAGGATTAATGGACTTCAAATAATCACAAAAATAAAGCATTACTAAAATAACACTCTTTTTACTCCAAGTTAATAAACACATCCACCAATTTCCCTTTTATCAAAACCCTTATGAAAAATAATAAATCTCTCAAAAATTGCTTTTAAAAACAATTCCTTATTTCTCCTAAAATTAATTCTTCATAACCATAAAAATAAATCATAAACCAATTATGCTTTGCAATAATAATCATATCCCTAATAACAAACTTTATTTTCAATTAACTACCTTATAACTCCAAAATTTAGGGCTAATAAAATTATTTAAATGCAAAATGTAATTACCTCCTCAAGGGGATTCTAACCCCTAACTTGCCACACCATGAGCGTCTTAGCCACGCCTAAGATTGTACACGAGCTAGGCACTCGTTAGAAATGCAAAGGCTCAAGGAACCTTAAATCTTCCTCCACCTTTCGTAAAAGACAAAACACAAAATCACTTTCCACACGCCTTTCGAAAATGCCATCCAAGGGATTTGATCCCTGGTGTTTGAGGTGCCTTGTCCCTTAGCCAAAATGATTTGCCAATGGGCCATGCTTTCCACCACGTGTTGACTTTCCAACGTGCTGTTGGTTTCTTTCCTCCTTCTCTTCTCAAAATTTGCACGAGCTCATAGACCTTTTCGAATACCAAACATTTATCACACAAGCAAGGATAAGATTTTGATTTATTTCCCCTACACCTTTATATAGTGTTTGAAACACTTCGAAGACATCGACGAAAATATGAATTTAAATTTGCTTGATGATGTCGGAGGGAAACTTTACAAATTAAATTTAAATTTGAATTTAAATTTTAAATAATTAAAATTTAAACCAAATATTAAAACTCAAATAACTCCATCACCGGGGCACATTTTTCAATGAAACGAAAGCCCAACTTGGGTTTTAGAAAAAACTCAGATCAAATCTGATGTCCATAGTTTTAAATAAAAATAATTTATTTTTCCTGCCAAATATTAAAACCTAAATATCTCCATCACTAGGGCACCTTTTTCGATGAAATGAAAGCCCAAATTGTGTTTTAATAAAAACCCAGATCAAATCTGCTATCCATAGTTTTAAATAGAACCTTTTATTTTTCCTACCTTGGTTTTCACAAAAACCCTTCATAGATCCTTTTGACATTAAATGCTCTTTTGATATCAATGACAACATTTTAGCTTAGAGACTCAAAATGTCCAACACACCTTAGCACAAGCCAAAATTTTGATTGGTCTAAAGTATTGGTTGAGATAGATGTTGCCCTAACCTTTATTTATTGTTCCCTTTTCACTACAATATCTTTGAAACCTGTGTTCATCTTCTCCCACCTTCTTGCTACTAATATCCACGCTTGATCATTATCTTATAATTGCATATCATTGAACCAAGGTAAACATTAGGGCTTATATTTATATGTGTTTGATGTGCCCTCAATGAATTTGACCCAAAATTTTGATCTTTGAATTTTAATTTTTTTACATGGTGCTTTTAATGTCATCCAATATTTAAATATTTAAATTTTAAATAT
The DNA here is from genome assembly GCA_028583015.1 of Wollemia nobilis. Classification (NCBI taxonomy): domain Eukaryota; kingdom Viridiplantae; phylum Streptophyta; class Pinopsida; order Araucariales; family Araucariaceae; genus Wollemia; species Wollemia nobilis. The sequence goes on along the minus strand of JAQPPZ010000371.1, from coordinate 902,604 downwards.
TTAAAATTGTACCCAATATTTAAATAATTTGAATTAAATGTAAATTTTCATACCTTCTTATTTAATATTTAAATATTTAGCTAAATATTAAAGCACATAATATCACTTTTACTTTGATAATATTTAATCATCTTTTAAGACATCTACCTTGTACCTCAATGATAACTTATAATTTCTACCTTGAAGATATTTCTACCTTTGATATCAATGACAACTCATTATTTTCAACAAAATATGTAACCATAACAAGTGTGGTTTGATCAAATTTGGATAGCCATGATAGTCGTAGAAGATATAGCCATGCAAGTGGTAGAAGAGATAGCCATGATAGTGGTAGAAGAGGAGTTGAACCCACAAAAGGAAGGATTGACAAACACACAATTGGAAGAGTTTCTAAAGCCATAATAAATTTAATTCAAGAACCTATTTGAGTAGAAAATGGCTAAGAAAATCATTGATGTGGAGGATATCATATCATGAAAAGAACAGGTAGATGATATTGTAGCTAACATTTTTCTACAGGCAGAGACTATAGTGGGTTTAATCAAAGATATGGGCGGAAGTTCACATCTACAAGAGGAAGAAAAGGAATGATATCCACCATATAAAATGGAGAAAATAGTTTGTACAATATTTTTTCTTGAGGTACCATAGTTCGATGTCTCAAATGGATATGGATAAGACACCAACAAACTACTAGACCAATTGCTAAAATAGGTCTGCGATATGTTCACGAGTACCAAAATACAGTTTTGAGTAGGCTATGTGGGGAACTAAAATAGTGGAGGAATAATACATTCACTAAAATGGAAAATATTATGGAGTGGATGTGCAGTGACGCTAAAATCGAATAATAGCCCAAATTCATGCATAACACCCATGGCAGTTACCAAAAGGAGAGGTAACCACTATGTTGGAAATTGTGGATTTATCAAAAGGAGTAAAGAACAATTATCAAGAGTACTCATGAGTGTACTTAGATCTAGATAAGAGTCAACAATGTACATTAAACACGTCGAGTATAAAATATCAAAGAGTATCTTGAGAATTAACTTTTATTTTTTAAAATTTTAATTGACAAACACATTGGATTGAGTGTTTGAGCTTGGGTTTTGAACAAATTTATCAAGCCAAGGAAGCACAAAAGGAGAAAGTGGATGCAACTCAAAAATATATGGTTGCAATTGAAGAAGTGTTAGAATGTAGCAAAATAGAGACTTAAGAGAAGCTAAAAAAAATTGAAGCTAAGATGACTAACATGAAGCTTTCTTATAAAGAGAAGCTATGCTCACAAGAATAATAGAAGTAACTTATGATCCAATAATGATGCAGGAGCATCCAGCAGAAATCCAAATAAGAGAAATTGTCGCGATATAACGACAGGTTGGCCAAGGAGAAAAATGCCGTGATATCGTGACATGTCACGTTTTCGCGACTCAGGAAGGAGAGAGAAAGAGTGGACAAAAAATGTCACGATATCGTGACATGTCTCGTTATCGCGATCAAAGGACGAGAAGAGGTGTAAGTAAGAAATATGTCATGATATCGTGACATGTCACATTACCACGATCGACGGACGAGGAGAGGCGCCAGTAAGAAATATGTCGTGATATCGCGACATGTCGCTTTATCGCGATCGACGAACGAGAAAAGGTGCAAGGAGGAGAAATGTCGTGACTTCGTGACATGTCACAGTTTCATGACCCGTAGAGGAGAGAGAAGGCGCATAAGAGAAATGTCACAATTTCATGACATGTCGCAGTTTCATGACCCACAAAGGAGAGAGAAGGCACAGAAGAGAAATATCGTGATTTCGTGACATGTCACAGTTTCACGACCCGCAAAGGAGAGAGAAGGCATAGAAGAGAAATTTCATGATTTCATGACATGTCACAGTTTCGTGACCCGTAGAGGACAGAGAAGGCACGGAGGAAAAGATGTCGCGATTTCGTGACATGTCACAGTTTCGTGACTCGCAGAGGAGAGAGAAGACATGGAGGAAGAATGTCACGATTTCATGACATGTCACAGTTTCACGATGTGTAGAGGAGAGAGAAGGCATAGAGGAAGAATGTCACAATTTCGTGACATGTTGCAGTTTCACGAACCGCCAAGGAGAGAGAAATCTAGGAGGAAGAAATGTCGTGATTGCGTGACATGTCACAGTTTCGCGACCAAAAGGCGAAGAAGGAGCCGAAGAAGAAAGATGTCACGATTTCGCGACATGTCAAATTTTTGTGACCAGAATGCGAGCGAAGAAGCCAGAGGAGAAAATGTCACGATTTCACGACATGTCACATTTTTGCGACCAGAAGGCGAGCGAAGAAGCCAAAGGAGGAAGATGTCACGATTTCATGACACGTCGCATTTTCGCGACCAGAGGGTGAGCGAAGGAGCCAAAAGAGGAAGATGTCACGATTTCACGACATGTCACATTTTCACGACCAATAGGCGAAAAAGGAGCCAGAGGATGAAATATTTCACGATTTCACGACATGTCATGTTTTCGTGACTCGAAGAAGAAGAGAAGGCAAGGGAGCTGAAATGTCACGATTTTGCGAATCGCAAAAAAGATAAAGGAGGCGAAGGAGAAAAATGTCACGATATCGCGACATGTCATGATATCATGACCGAAAGAGAAAAGCATGAGCAAGAGGGAAGAGACATCGCGATATCGCAACATGCTGCATTTTTAAGGGGACCACGATAGAGCATCAGTGATAGCTCATGGAAGTCAGGTGGTGGATGCCGGAGCCGTTATAGTGCAGCTGGAATAAGAATGTGATAGAGGTCAGGCGATGGTTGCAGGGCCGTTATAGGGGCTCGTGGCACCAAGTTACAGGCGGTTATAGAGCACTCCACCATTTCATGTGATGATGATTCTGAAGGGCAGGCGAAGGCCAAGAGACATGGGAGATGAAGTGAGGGGACCACTAGGTGGAAGACAAAGAGCCACATCAGTAAAATTATAAAAGGGCAAGTCGAGGCATGCATAAGGGGTTGGAGTCCAGCCCTAGGTAGAGTTGCAGACGAGTTCTAGACCTGCTTGGCTGTGAGGGTTTCTTCCAAGAAGAGCTTCGGATTCCAGAGGGTGTAGACAGATGCGTCGAATGTGAGGCAGTTTACACAGGGTCCGTGGAGATGGAAAACCCGATCTATAGATTTGAGACAGAAGGCTGTGACATTGTTGATCTGAATAGTAAGGTTACGATGATTGTTTAGAGCGGTGGTGTTTTGGTAGAGTGCAGAGGAGTTGCAAAGCCGAAGGAAAGAGAGCCAGAGGACTACAGAGGCAGTGAATTTCTTCCAGATGGGAAGTGAAGGCGGTGGCTATTATGCTATTTTGTTATTCTATGATTTTCTAGAATCAGAGGGTCGATACCTCTATGAAAACCCAAGGATTGTAATGAGAGAGGAATGTAGAACCAAAGATTGCAATAGTGAATAGAGGAACTACGCCTACGGGCTAGCATTGTAAAATTTTATTCCCAAATTAATGAATGAAAATTTGGATTTGGTAGCTTGCAATTTTCTATTCTGCATCAGTGGTATCAGAGCCAGAAGTTCTTGAGTGTGCAAACTGATCATCGAACGTGAGGCAGTTTGCACCAGGATCTGTGGGAGGGGAAGAATTTGGCACTCTATGCAGTGCTTGTAGGGGGTTTCATGGATGAAGCCTCAGAGGAATAATTTGGCACTTTGTGCAGTGCTTGCAGGGGGTTTCATGGATGAAGCCTCAGAGGAAGATTTTAGCACTCTGTGTAGTGCTTGCAGGAGGTTTCTTGTATGAAGCCTCAGAGGAAGGAATTTGGCACTCTATGTAGTGCTTGCAGGGGGTTTCTTGTAGTGCAAAAGTGGAGGCCACTTCTCAATTCACCCCGGTTGTCTAATGCAGGAGCATCCAATAGAAAGCCAATGAAGAGAAACTATCATGATATCGCGACAGGTTGGCCAAGGAGAAAAATGTCGTGATATCACGACATGTCATGTTTTTACAACTCAGGAAGGAGAGAGAAAGAGTGGACAAAAAATGTCGCGATATCACGACATGTCACATTATCGCGACCAAAGGACGAGAAGAGGCGCAAGTAAGAAATATGTCACGATATCGCGACATGTCGCATTATCTCAATCGATGGACGAGGAGAGGCGCCAATAAGAAATATGTCGCGATATCACAACATGTCGCGTTATCGCGACCGACAAATGAGAAAATACGCAAGGAGGAGAAATGTCGTGACTTCGCGACATGTCGTAGTTTTGCGACCCATAGAGGAGAGAGAAGGCACATAAGAGAAATGTCATAATTTTGTGACATGTCACAGTTTTGTGACCCGTAGAGGAGAGAGAAGGCGTAGAAGAGAAATGTCACGATTTCGTGACATGTCACAGTTTAGCGACCCACAGAGGAGAGAGAAGATGCAGAAGAGAAATGTCACGATTTCATGACATGTCGTAGTTTCACGACCCGTAGAGGAGAGAGAAGGCACAAAGGAAAATATGTTGCGATTTCATGACATGTCACAGTTTCGTGACTCATAGAGGAGAGAGAAGACATGGAGAAAGAATGTCATGATTTCACAACATGTCACAGTTTCACAACGCGTAGAGGAGAGAGAAGGCATAGAGGAAGAATGTCATGATTTCGTGACATGTCACAGTTTTGTGACCCGCCAAGGAGAGAGAAAGCTAGGAGGAAGAAATGTCACAATTTCGTGACATGTCACAGTTTCATGACCAGAAGGCGAAGAAGGAGCCGAAGAAGAAAGATGTCGTGATTTCGTGACATGTCACATTTTCATGACCAGAAGGCGAGCGAAGAAGCCAGAGGAGAAAATGTCACGATTTCATGACATGTCACATTTTCATGACCAGAAGGCGAGTGAAGAAGCCAAAGGAGGAAGATGTCACGATTTCATGACATGTCGAGTTTTCATGACCAGAGGGTGAGCGAAGGAGCCAGAAGAGGAAGATGTCATGATTTCATGACGTGGCATTTTCGCGACCAGCAGGCGAAGAAGGAGCCAAAGGACGAAAGATGTCATGATTTCATGACATGTCACGTTTTCGTGACCCGAAGAAGAAGAGAAGGCAAGGGAGCTAAAATTTCATGATTTTGCGACATGTCACAATTTTGTGACCCAAAAAAGAGAAAGGAGGCGAAGGAGAAAAATGTCATGATATCGCGACATGTCACGATATCACGATTGAAATAGAAAAGGATGAGCAAGAGGGAAGAGACGTCGCGATATCGCGACATGCTGCATTTTTGAGGGGACCACGACAGAGTGACAGTGACAGCTCATGGAATTCAGGCGATGGATGCAAGAGCTGTTACAGTGCTGCTGGAAGAGAATGTGATAGAGGTCAGGCGACGGTTGTAGGGTCGTTATAGGGGCACGTGGCACCAAGTTACAGGCGGTTATAGAGCACTATGCCATTTTGTGTGATGATGATTCTGAAGGGCAAGCGAAGGCCAAGAGACATGGGAGATGAAATGAGGGGACCACCAGGTGGAAGACAAAGAGCCGCATTAGTAAAATTATAAAAGAGTAAGCCAAGGCATGCACAAGGGGTCAGAGTCCAGCCCCAGGTAGAGTTACAGACGAGTTCTGGACTTGCTTGGCTATGAGGGTTTCTTACAATAAGAGCTCTGGATTCTAGAAGGTGTAAATAGATGCGTCGAACGTGAGGCAGTTTACACAGGGTCCGTGGAGATGGAAAACCTGATCTACAAATTTGAGACAGAAGGTTGCGACACTGTTGATCTGTAGACAGAACTCTAAATAGTAAGGCTACGATGATTGTTCAGAGCGGTGGTGTTTCGACAGAGTGCAGAGGAGTTGTAGAGCCGAAGGAAAGATATCCAGAGGACTATAGAGGCAGTGAATTTTCTTCCATATGGGAAGTGAAGGCGACGACTATTATGTTGTTTTGTTATTCTATGGTTTTCCAGAATCATAGGGTCAGGACATTTATAAAAACCTAGGGATTGTAATGAGAGAGGAATGTAGAACCGAAGATTACAATAGTGAATAGAGGAACTACGTCTGTGGGCTAGCATTGTAAAATTTTATTCTCGAATTAATGAATGAAAATTTGGATTTGGTAGCTTGCAATTTTATGTTCTGCATCAAATAAGTGAAAGAACAAAAGAAGTGATTGGAATAATAATAAACACTACTACAACAAGATGGAATGGTCTTATTAATGTGCATGTTGGTTGTATATTATAAAGGCCTCTTTCTCTTTTACACAAGTATATTATGCCTGCAAAACTCTCTTTTTCCTTCTCTTCTCTTCTTTTATTTTATGTTTGTCATCCTTTCTCTTTTCCAATTGGTTCCTCTTTCTCTTCCTATTCCTCTTTCTTTTTCTTTTTTTCTTCATTTTGCATACCACTATTTCTCTTTTCAATTGTATTCCTCTTCTTGCATAAAGGTTTTTTTATATGTAATAGTGGTTGTTACATACGATTAGCAATTATATTACCTATAACTATTTGAAACGTGGAATTGTCTTGGAAGTTCCAACTAACAATTAACAACACTGTTACTTTAATGGCTTTACAATGGTTAGAGCCAAAAGAACCAACAATTCATTTTAATTTTCATTGGATTAATAATAAAATTAAGGTTCTAATTTAATGGGCAAGAACTAGGGGTCTAATTCCAACAACAAAAGAAAATTATTATATAAAAATGGTGAATACATAGACAACGGTACATACTCTACTATTATCCATGACTTCTCAAAAGAATTGCACATTTCTAGATAATATCCATTCAACAATCACTACTATATTGTAAGACCTTTTTGTGGTTTCCCTCTACAATGTATGTAGCTACGTGCTTATTGAAATATGTGGGATCTATTGCAAGAAATTCAAAAAATATTTGTGTAATAGGATTGTATATGTAAAATCACCACTTCAACGAAGAATGAGTTGAAGATTTTTTGCATAATAAGAATAAATGGAGGCCTAGAGATGATCCTTTGTAAGTAGAAAGAGGGAATGAATACCAAAAATATTTTACTTCACACTGGTACTCCCCTTCCCTCAGAGGTAAGATTAAGATCCTTTACATTTTGTCCTTGCACTGACAATCGCAACTCACATGTAAGTTATCAAGCAATCAAAAGAGGTGGAAGTAAAACTTTTTTAATGTAGAACAAATGAACTCTTTCCCTTTTTCTTTTGGAGAATTAGGAATGAGTGCAAACAATTTTGGTATCTTTACCACTTACCCATGCTCAAATACAATTAATGGTTTAACAAAATATATATATATATATATGAGAAACACTAAACTTAACATATTAACAAATATTAATATATTAATAAAACACACTTATTAAAAAAAAGTTGGATATTTAATATATATGAAAAACTAATGAATCTTTAATATTTTTGGAAGACTAATACCAACATACTGAATATTTTATCGTCTTTTTTTAATAAAATTTTTAAGTTATTTTTTTTAGATAACATATTTAGTTTTTATAAAAGTTAATTTAAATTTTGATTTAATTTTTTAATGTCTGTTGTATCAATTTATCTATTACACTCTTTTAGAATTCAAAACACATCCGTTAGCCGTAGAACAAAGAAACATGTAAATTTGTTTTTGAAAATTAATATGAATCTTTTGTTTTATTTTTTGTTTTTTAATTTAGTTAACATAATAGTTATACTAGTATATCAAGAATCACATCACTTTATCTATTATAACTCTTAAAATTTTCTATCAGTTCAACCAAAACATATATAATAGCTAAAACAGAAAATATATAATTATAATTATATTTATATATAATATTTTATAATTATAATAAAAAAATCATATTTACACGATTTAAAATTTAATAAAAATGTTGTTGTTCGTATGCATTATTAGATCAGAGTTACACAGAAAAGTAAATAACCCATCATCGCGCAATAGAATCATACTCACTTTAGCATTCAATTTTTCTTGTCTCATTACAATAAAAGTAATCTATGCAAACATTTAATAGCTTAAACACTGATCAAATTCAAATTTATTAAAGAAAACACATCAAATTTCTATATAATCCCAAAACAACCCAAGAAACATATATCCGATAGAAAATCCATTAGCAAAACAAAATATGGGTTAATTCCCCAACTTGAAACATGGATTGGGGTCGAAGGCGAACCTACACATGCTCCCATCTCTATTCGATATGGTATGTTTGGGAAGCAAATCCCAAGACCTCTTACATAAATCATACACAATTACATCAAGACTAGTAGGCCTTATTTTGAAGCACAAATAACCCTCTGCCCCTATGCATTCACAGTGATCCCTAGTCCATTGCCAGTATGGATCCAATCTTTGAAGCTTTGAAGACGGCATCGTCGCAAGTGCGCTCCAGTATGGAGCCCTGGGATTCTCCTGGAAATTCAGCTGATAAATAACAATACTTAACCTCCTTATTCTTCTTCCTCCTCTCAACATCAATGGATTCACAATGGGTAAAACCAGGAGGACCAGCGATCCACATCCAACAATCCTGGGAAAAGTATGCCAACCAAGCAAAGGACATGGCACGAAGATCATGGTCCTGAAATCGTTCATATCGCAGATCCTAACGCCATCGACAGGCTCGAATACCAACGAGAAAATAAAATTATTCCAGAAAACTATCTGCCTTGGATTGATAGGCAAGGGTAGATTCCTTGCTAATTTCCAGGACTTCGCAAAAGAATCGTACATTTCTACACCGTATTCATTCACTCTGTTGCACACAATCACTACTACTTTGTAAGACTCTTTGTGGTTTCCCTCTACAATGTATGTAGCCACCTGATTGTTGAAGGATGTGGGATCCATTGCAGGAAGTTCAAAAGACGTCTGTGTAATGGGGTTGTAGACGCAGAATATCTGCCCCAAGTAAGGATGAGCAGAAGGCGTTTTGCGCAATAAGAACAGACCGAGGCCTGAGGCTGATCCTTTATCTGTGTAAAGAGGGAATGAATGGAAGGGGGGAAGCGGAATGTTCAACCATGTTCTGGTGCAGAAGATGTACGCACAACAATGATTATTCGTTTGGAAAACCAACCACTGTTCGGATTTACGTTGTGGCTGTTGAGTCCAAAGAGATAAGAATTTGTCAGAGGACAACATAACATTCAACTCTTTGCAGACACAACGAGAAGACGCCATAGAATTGAATGGAAGACGTGAAAAAACGGTCTCGCGTATGTGCTCGGGCAAAGCGGAAATTGTATTCGCTTCGTCTGAAATACATTCAGAGGCCATTGTATTCGCTTCGTCTGAGTCTTCGTCTGAGAGACATTCAGAGGCCATTGTACTCGCTTCGTCTGAGAGACATTCAGAGGCCATTTTCGTCGGATAAGAAAGCAAGCTTGAATAGACTAAATGAACGAGAGAGAGAGGACGTTTGTTTCGAAATTAACACCGTTCCGTTGTGAAATTGCTTTGAGATGCAGACGGTGTAGTTGTGAAATTGCTATGAGATCATGGGTTTATTTAAAAAGGGTAAGTAATCCAGCGTCAAGGTCGATTGGTAGTCCAGTATCAAGGTCGATTGGTAGCCCAGTATTTGGCGGTTTCAATTCGAAACGGTTAAGATTCTAGTGAGAAATTAAGATTCACAAAACAATAACATTTGAAAATATAAATTAATAAAATAGATTTTTAATGTTTAAAATTATATAACCCCTTCTAGTATTAGACCTGGTCAGTAAGAGGAACCAAATTTAAATCCGACGGTATGCACACCCAAACATGTTGCAAATCTAATTCAAAAGCGATGTACCCACCACACCAGCTGGTCATCACAGAGGATAGTAAAAGGGTTATCACGATGACAATATTGAAAAGACATTTAATATAGGTCAACTTTATATAATTTTTTTTAACTGAGTATGAATTGTTCATATATGAATTATTCATATAATTTTTTTAAACTGAGTATGAATTGTTCATATATTTTAACTATTAAATCAAAATTTCTTTTAAATATCCTGATATTATAAATATCTAGAATTTTGGATTATTGCAAACTATTTCATGTATAATCTTAGTCACTATAATTTTATTAACTTAAAAATAATTTATAAGTTTTAAATCCTTCGGCAACAGAATTATATATGTTTAACCTAGATGGACACTCTGTCTATATAACACATTTTTGATATAGCACATGACCTTAATATCAAAATCAGCTTGACCTAAACTTTACTATCTACACCGTTACCTTTATTTTACTTTCAAATCTATAAATTTGAATAAAATGTTAAAATAATAAAATATATATACTTTTAAAATATAAATATTAGGCAAAACACATCATCCTATGGTTTAGGACCTTTATTTTCAAGTGGACTTAAAGTGGGCAAACTTGATTAGTCCTCTACTTTTATTTTACTTTTAAATACCTCTAATTTGGAGGATATATATATTTTTTTTCCTCGAAAAAAATCATAATTTCTATTTCACCAGAAAAAGAAAATTATATTTTGAAGTTGCCCAAGGTAAGTTATAATAACCAGGCAGGAACACACAGGTTGTCCCCACCTAAAATTTCTTAGAACCATCATGGAAGGGCTAAGAGTTAAAAATTTCCCATAAGACCTCTACACAAAGGTGTCAATAATGCTCAACTACATTGTCTGCAAGTGAAAACTAGAAAGGAAAGAAAAAGCGTACAAGAAACTGCCTTCCAAATTTTTATTTTTTATTTTTAATTATCGAGCAAAGAAATCACTGTCTCCTGGATAGTCACACCATCCTTTATTTCCATCATCTCCCATCTTCCTTGCGCCAGCTGCAGACCTTCCTTAGACAAAGCATCCGCCCCAGAGTTGAGTTCTCTGTAGATATGAGTATAGGATATGGGGTTTACGACATCTGCCAGAATGTTTACCTGTTGAAAAATTGGCTGCAAAGTTAAGTTCTCCATTCCAAAAAATTTCTTCATCCAATTGATGACCATCAAGGAGTCTCCCAAAACTTGGAGTTGTTGAACATGATGGTCCAGAGCAATTTTCAAGAGTAACTTCAAAGCAATTAATTTGGCATAATTATTTGTGTCCCCTCCTAGGCCAGCCTTAAACTGAATGAAATGAGAATCCTTAAGAAAAAGGATTCCCCCTACCCCACACATAAGAGGGGTGCCTTGACAAGCACCATCAAAAAAACCCCAGGGAGCTGATTTGTTGACATTGGCAGCTTTCGTTTTTCTTGGGCCTTTTTGCCCAGTAGGTTTCACAAGATTAGTAATGAAAGAACAGATATGAGTAGCAATTTGAAAGGCTGGTTGAGAAGAGGCTTGGAAAATATCTGAGTTTCTTGCTAGCCAAACTCCCCATGCCACCACAAAAGGGAGGGACCTGTAGGGCTTCAGATCTTTAGAATCAAACCATTGTTGCAAATAGTGTTCCAATGTGTCTCCTTGTCAGGTATCTGTGCTCCCAGTTATCACCTCAATCTCCTTCCATACATACTTTGTGAAAACACAACCAACCAATAAATGGTTGATAGTTTCAAGCTCCTTATGACAGAGTGTACACCTTCCAGGACCTTGAAACCCCCTCTTCATTAAAACATCTCAAGTTAAAATTCTGTTATTGAGGGCCAGCCATAAAAAAATTTTGGTTTTTAAAGGCGACTTTACCTTCCAAATCGCTTTCCACCACCATATATTGCCCCCCTGCCTATCATGTGCAAACAAGTCTTTATATCCCATCCTAGCTGTATAAACCCCCCTCATAGTATTTTTTGTCCAAACCAACTCATCATCCACTGTTGGTCTGATCCTAGTATGACTAATGAGAAGTGACTTCAGATAAGCTTGCCATGACTCAACCTTCCTGTATTCAAGACCCAGTTTTTGCACACTCATCCAACCTTGCTGCCATATGGTAGTAGTGTCTTGGTCTGCCACCTGAGAAAGAGTATAAAAACTTGCATTGTGGAGAGAAAGTAAGAGGTCCTCAAAAATTCTATGCTCATTGCCACAACCAACCCAAGGATCTTCCCCAATTCTCACTTTTTCACCATTTCCAATTTTCCAAGCCAACCAATTTCCCAGAAGTGGAAAGGCCTGAATAGTAGATTTCCAGAAGTTAGACACCTTTCTGATGGACTTGTCAGGTTTCCTTATCCACTCTTCCATAGAAAGAGGTTCGATATATTTTGCCTTGATGACTTTGCTCCATAGGTTTTCTTGAGTTAGTAGCCTCCATAAGCTTTTGGCAGCCAGTGCTTTACCAAAAAGATGGATATTTTTAATACCCTAACCTACCGTATCCTTTGGCTTTGTTATTGATTTCCAATTGGCTAAAACAATGGTTGCTTTGTCCCTTTTTCCATTCCATAGAAATTTGAAGTACTTTTTTCTGATTTTTTCTAGTACCCCTACTAGGATGAAAACCATGCCATGCCAGTAGACAGGGATTGCCTCCAGGACTAATTTTACAAGAGTTAATCTACCTTCAATTGATAACCACCTATTACACCACAAAGAAATCCTTGTATCTATCTTTTCCACCAGCCAATCCCAATCTCTTATGCCATAGTTATTTGGCTTCAAAAAAAATCCTAGATACTTTATCCCTGATTGGAAATCAGTCTTAGGAAAAGAAAGAATTCTCTGAAAAAAAATTTCCTCCTCTTCCACCAAGCCAAAACACGAAATCGTAAACTTTCCCATATTGATTTCCATACCATTGGCAAGGCAATAGCTCCTTAGAATATCATTAAGCTTGCTTATGTCCCTAATAGAACCAACACTAAACAAAATGGCATCATCTACAAATAAGAGATGTGTTAGAGAGAATGATGTACTCATTTGAATTCCTTTAATCTGCCATGTTCTCTTAGCTTCTTTGATAGCCCTGCTCAAACCTTCAGCTACCAAAAGAAATAAAAATGGGGATAAGGGACAACCTTGCCTAATGCCACGCTCTAAGGAAAAGAAATTAGATGCAAAACCATTTATAAGTACAATAAAGAAGACAGATGTCACACATCCCATGATCCAATTAACAACTTGGAGGTTGAACCCAATGTGAAGAAGCATGATCCTCAAATACAACCAATTAACCCTGTCAAAAGCTTTGGAAAGATCCAGTTTTACAACTATAGTAGGAAGTCTTTTTGTTTTTATAGTATGCAGCCCTTCTTGAGCCACTCCTACAGCGTCGTGGATTTACCTCCCATTTAGAAACCTAAATTGCTCACTGGAGATGGAATAAAAAAAAACTCTTTTTAACCTCAAGGCAATAATTTTGGCAATAATTTTATAAAGGTAGTACAAGGAAATAGGTCTGAAGACATCGAAAGAAGTTGGAGAGTTCTTCTTTGGAATCAAGGCGATGAAGGTTGAGTTGAAATCCACTGGGATCTTCCCTGAAGCTTTAGTTTCTTCAATAACTCTAATTAGGTCTTCCCCAATTAATTCAAAGAAACCCAAGAAGAATTCTACCCCCCAACCATCTGGCCCAGGACTTTTGTCCTTCTAAAAGTATGATAGCACTTCTTTTAATTCCTCCAATGACACTTTCTCAAGAATCATTTCATTAGTAGCCTCGTCTGCAAAACTTGGAAAGAAGGTTGTATGTTTTAAGATCTCAGCCAAGTTTACCCTTTTGGGATCTTTAAACAAGTGCTTGAAATGTTTTATGCCAAGAGCTACGAGGTCTTTGAAGGACCTAGCTTTTGATCCCTCTCCATTGGGCAATTCCTAGATGGTGTTAATATTTTTCCTGTGATTTGCATAATTTTGAAAGAATTTGGTGTTTTCGTCCCCTAACTCCAGCCATATAGCTCTACTTTTAATCCTCCGTTGGGATTCTTGAGCTAGCAAGATATTACTCTTTTTTTCTTCCAATGCTCTGATGGTTGATTTGGATTCCTCTGAAAGACTGACCTCATTCACTCTCTCATAAGAAATAGCAATTTGTTGTTCTAATAGAAGGAGTTCCTGCATTTGTTGCCTATACTTATTATGAGCCCATTTAGAAACAGTTGTTTTAACTTTCTTCAGGATTTTTGTCATTTGAGAGCAGGCTAAACTTCCCAAGTTTTCATCATAAGAGTTCCATTCTTCTTTAACCAGATTCTGAAAATCTTTGTCCTGCAGCCAAGTTGAATTGAATTTGAAAGGGCTTGGAGGTTTCCTATCTGGGTTGCCTATTTAAAGAAAAATAGGGAAATGGTATGACATGTTAGGATCTCATCCTAACCCTTAATGTAATAACTTCCCTAATGTAATAATTCCTAGTGAACGTGGGTAGTACCCATGATTAATATTTTGTAATGTTCTAAGTTTTAGCTTAGGTAGTGCCTATGACAAATGGCACCCTTTTTATGTAACACATGGTAGATAGGTGGCATTATGCATGTAATTCGGGTGGCATTGTGCATGTAATTCAAAGTGGCACTATGCATGTAATTCGGGTGGCATTATGCATGTAATCCAGGTGGCATTTTGCATGTAAGCCAACCTTGGAAGGAAACTCCTTAAATACCCGAAAAGGCACCAATGTAACTATCTTTTGCAAAATTAATGAAGTATTGAAGGAGGTTGCCCCCTCGAAGAGGCCTGCGATTCAGTCCTATTGTGAGATTGTTCTTTATGCAAATTTTTGTTATATTAATGTGATGTTTATGTGAGTTATTTCCAAGCAATTGTGTGAGAGTGTGTTATTTGAGTTTATTTTATAGCAGGATCTTAACAAGTGGTATCAGAGCGCTTTCCAGGGCCAAGTTCTGCTGCAACTGCAACGATTCTTGCCATCCAATCCGCCTGTTAGGTATAAATTCCGTGTGTTTTTTCCATTCTGTTTTTCCTTATTAAAAAAAATCCAAAAAAAATACAGTGTTTTTTTTTCCAGACCAAAAACAAAAAAATATATTGTTAGTTGAGTAGGTAGAAACCCTGTACTGAGGGTTTTAAAATATCGCGAAGGATCTGTCGTTATTGGCTAAGCTAGATAGCCCATAAAGCGTCTAGTGAAGTGAGGGGCGATCAGGCTCCAATACCCAGGCCTCAGACAGAACTCGCGCACGGACTTGAGCTCCCACGTATCTTCGGGTATATCGGGAGACCATCTAGGATTAAACAAACTTTTAGCCATTAGGAAGCTCTTCGGCCTTGTATTACTCATAGTCTACGGGACACAACATCCCGGACGATTACCCTCCCGTATTGTCAGAGAGGCAGGTAGTGTGCTCAAGGGTATGTGTGGAATCCTCCTTGAGTAGTGGCCTGAAATATTGGTCCGAGCACTATTGTTCGTCACTGTCGGTATATTAGAGGGCCTATGGGTGGTACATACTCCTATACTTAGCATTCCCTGGTTTTGTTAAAACTTCAACCTGTAAAAAACGCCAAAAAAAAAAAAAAAATAACAATAAAAATCCAAACCTCCCTGTTCGTAAACCTGCATTTCAAAAGTGAGCATATGAGAAAGGAGTCCTCTACTAAAAAAATAATAGAAGGGACATGCATTCGGGATAAGCCATGAGGGTGACACTTAAGCTGACAGTCTGGAGAATAACAATAAAATTTACTGATGGCGATCCACGGTCGAGTCGATCGAGTCGGAGAGGTCGGCACGATCGAGGCGAGAATTCACAGTCTTCAAGGTCAGAACGAAACTGTCATATCAGTCACCTGCAAAATACAGAGAATCTTGAGTGTGAAACACGACCAGTTATAGATAGTGCTCCAGTACCCAACTTTTGCTCAGTAGCTCAGAATTAAAAACTGTAAACACCGTTAGACTCAGCAAAACAGGAGATAAAAAAAAAAAGTCTGGGGTGCCAAAAAGTAGTGTTGAGAGATATAGCTCATTGTGACCACCTCCTTCAGCTGATCATTTTGATATATAGCACCCAAGCACTTTTTTGGGCACTTACTAAAAATAGTAAGTCCAAAAAAATTCAATTCTATTTTTAGTAACTGGTCACAAAGGTCTAAAAAATGGCCCAGGGTACCCGTGGACACCAGAAAGAACTAGAACACTTGGAATCCCTCACAAAAGCCATTGAGAACTTGAACTCGGCTTTTCACTCCATAAGGGAAGAAGTCCAAGGTCTTCGCCTAGAGCATGAGGCCACTAGCAACCGCCTAGAAGAAGCACTGACAGAAGTGGACAGTAAACGAGAAGAGAACCACCCAAATCAGAATACCAAGCTGAGAGTTCTACAAGGAATCGTGACCATGATCCATCCTTTAGAATGCCCAAATTGGACTTTCCCAAATTTAGTGGGAAGGATGTTGATGGGTGGCTATGTCGGGTTGACCAATTCTTTCGACTTCATAATGTACCCATATTTCATCGAGTCCAGATGGCTTCCTTTAACTTGGAATCTGAGGCTCTACACTGGTTCCAATGGTTGCGTCTTGCCTACCCAAATCTCTCTTGGGAGGATTTTGAATCCCAACTACTCACTCGATTTGGTCCTAGTGAGTTTGAGGACTTTACAAGAGCCTTGACCAAACTGCAACAAACAGGGTCAGTCCGAGAGTACCAAGCCCAATTTGAAAAATTGGCCAATAGGACAAGAGGATTGAGTGAAGGGTTCTTCCAGAGTTGTTATATCAGTGGGTTGAAGATGGAACTCCAAGCGGAGGTAAAAATGTTGAAACCACGAACTATGATGGAAGCTATCAGTTTGGCCCGTTTGGCCGAATCTAAACTCTCTGCCCAAAGACACCCATCAAAGTTTCCTCAAAATAGACCTTCATTTCCTCCTAGAGGCCAACACCTAGATGATAATAAACCGGCTGCACCCAAGCGCCTCACCACCGAAGAGATGGATGCACGTCGTGCCCAAGGATTATGCTACAATTGTGATGAAAAGTTTTTCAAAGGGCATAAGTGTGCACACAAAAAATTGTTCTTGATAGATGTTGAAGAACCTGATACCGCTGACGAGAGTGATGAGGATGAGGACCCTCCAGAACCACCTCCTCCACAAGCAGAAGTGAAACAGGAACCTAAGACAGCAATTACAATCCATGCCCTTGCAGACATTACTACTCCTCAAACCATGAAGGTTACAGGATTTTTCAAGGGCCAACGTCTTTCCATCCTGTTGGATTCAGGAAGCACGCACAACTTCATTGACCCTAGAGTTGCTCAACGGGCAAATTGCTATATCCACACTTGTAATTCCTTTGAGGTCATGGTAGCCAATGGGGGAACCTTACCTTGTAAAGGAAAGTGTCGCAATGTTAAAATCAAGATAGGGGACTATGAACTCAAGCAGGACATGTTTGCCCTCCAGTTGGGTGGATGTGATATTGTTTTGGGATCCCAATGGTTGAGTACGTTGGGCACTATCAGTTGGAACTTTGCTGAACTCTGGATGCAGTTCTTCCAGAACGGACAAACACACATCATCAAGGGTTCCCCGGTAAGAACACCTCAAATTATCAGTTCAAACGGCATGGAGAAATTGCTAAAAAAATCATCACGTGGGGTCATTGCACAACTATTCTCCATCCAACCATCCACATCTCCAATGGGTGAAATCCCACAAGACATGCAACAGATTCTCCACAAACAAGAGGCCATCTTTTCAGAACCAACCACACTACCACCGCATCGCTCTCACGACCATGCCATTCCATTATTGCCGGATAGTACACCTCCCAATGCCAGACCACCTTATGAGCGACTCAAGCGCACCTTATTTTGGAAAGGTAGGAAACAGGACATTCGCTCTTTGGTGGCAGACTGCGACACAGGTCAAAGGATGAAAGGAGAAACAGTGCGCTCTCTGGGCACTCTTCCACCATTGCCGATACCGGATCAGGTGTGGACTGACATCTCTATGGACTTCATAGAAGGGCTACCTAAATCTGGAGGCAAGTCTGTTATTTTCGTGGTAGTGGACCGCCTTTCAAAGTATGCTCACTTTTGTGCCCTAACCCATCCTTACACAACATTCACTATTGCCCAAATTTTTCTTGACTCCATATTTCGCCTTCATGGCATGCCAACCTCCATTGTATCTGATCGTGATCCCACCTTTACTAGCAATTTGTGGCAAGAGTTGTTTAAGTTGCAGGGGACTCAGCTCAAAATGAGTTTAGCCTACCATCCGCAAATGGAGGGTCAAACAGAGGTTGTTAATAAATGCTTGGAAACTTACCCTTGCTGCTTTGCCTCCGATCATCCTACTCATTGGGCAAAATGGCTTCTTTGGCCGAATGGTGGTACAACACTTCCTATCATACCGCCACCAAACTCACACCGTTTGAGGCAGTTTACGGGCGCCCTCCACTCACGCCTTCCTCCTACCTTTCGGGCAGCTCCAAGGTACAGGTTCCATCAACACTCCCCGAATTGGATGAAGAAGGCTCCATCTTACTTGCACCAAAGCAGCTGCTGGATCGTCGAACTCGCACTCTGCGCAACCGTACCATTACAGAGGTCCTGGTTCGGTGGCGTGGACTTCAACTTGAGGATGCTACATGGGAGTCTCTCCATCAACTCCAACAACAAGTTCCTCATTTTCAGCTTTGAGGACAAAGCTTCTTCAAGGAGAAGGGCATGTTAGGATCTCATCCTAACCCTTAATGTAATAACTTCCCTAATGTAATAATTCCTAGTGAACGTGGGTAGTACCCATGATTAATATTTTGTAATGTTCTAAGTTTTAGCTTAGGTAGTGCCTATGACAAATGGCACCCTTTTTATGTAACACATGGTAGATAGGTGGCATTATGCATGTAATTCGGGTGGCATTGTGCATGTAATTCGGGTGGCATTGTGCATGTAATTCAAAGTGGCACTATGCATGTAATTCGGGTGGCATTATGCATGTAATCCAGGTGGCATTTTGCATGTAAGCCAACCTTGGAAGGAAACTCCTTAAATACCCGAAAAGGCACCAATGTAACTATCTTTTGCAAAATTAATGAAGTATTGAAGGAGGTTGCCCCCTCGAAGAGGCCTGCGATTCAGTCCTATTGTGAGATTGTTCTTTATGCAAATTTCTGTTATATTAATGTGATGTTTATGTGAGTTATTTCCAAGCAATTGTGTGAGAGTGTGTTATTTGAGTTTATTTTATAGCAGGATCTTAACATGAGATGCCACAAGGGTCCACCCAGGTTCTGATTTTCTCCCCACCCATCAACAAGGAATCAGAGACATAGAATCGATCCAATATTTTTGCCACATAATCCTCACCCGCTCTATTGTTGCTCCAAGTAGGAGTAATTTTGATTGGTTCTACATCTACCAAGTCTGCCATTTCAAATTTGTGTTTAAAAAACCCAGCTTGTGGGTCACTTCTTGCTGCTGTCCCCCATATCTCAGCTCTATTCAAAGTGAAATTTAGATCACCCCCTAGGATAAGATTCCCATGCTGCAGAAAGTTATTGGCAAATAGGGTATCCCAGTAATGAATTTTATTTTCATAAGGGCCATAAATGTTTACCAACACAAAGGATTTCCCCAATTCCATAGAGAAGAGCTCCACTCCTATTCCTGATGTAAGAAAAGTAGATTTTATAAACCTAAAATTCCTCTTCTTCCACCCTAGTACAAGGCCACCTGATCTGTCGTCGGAGTCCAAAGAGCAGAATTCCCAGTTCTTTATAAGGGTGTGGAGTATGCTTTCCACTTTCACACCCACTCCCATAGTCTCTTGAAGAAATAGAATATCTAGAAGATGAAGTTGCATTAACCTCCTTAGTGCAGTCTTTTTGAGGCGCTGCCTGGACTCCGAATATTTTGAGAGAGGATTAACATTATTTAACTGATTCTGGGGTTTTACCTGCTCTAAGTGCCCCTATTATTGACTTTTGTTTCCCTGTATTTACTTCCCTCAAAGCTTGATCCTTTGCCAGTTGAATGTTTGATTTCCTCCCTAAGGCATGTGAGTTAACAACATCCAAGCTAAGTCCTCCTGTGATTTCTCCCTTCTCAAAGAAAGCTGTTGATTTGTGTGATCGGAGAAAATAATTGTGAGGCCCCTTTAAAGTATCTCTACCTTCAGAAGAAGATGAAAGTAGAGATGTGGACTTTGTTAATGAAGAAAAATTTGGAATGTTGAGAGGCCCCTTATTACTAGGATGTTGGATATTCATATCTTCTTTCCAGATACCACTTCTCTTTGTAGAAACATTTTGTTTATCAGACCCCATAGACCTGTCCTAGAAGGGGGGTAATAGATCTTCAACGAGGTTTGTTCTTAAATCAGAGTTATTATTTGTAAAACTGGGAGGACTTCTATGTAATTGGGTTACCACCTATGGTCTCAATGAGGTATTTGCCTCCCTTGTGTTTGCCTGGACATGTGTTACCTCCCTCTGATCTAAGATTGAGTCTCTTCTGTCTCCTTTGTTCCGAGCATTGGAGAGATGGGGATCATATGTAGCATTGCTTATACCATTCTCCTGACCACCATTTTCATCTACAGGAGTTTGAACCCAACCTAAATGTCTACTATTGAATCCCTCCAAGTGATTGTCTAAACCATCCAATCTCCCTCCAAGGTTGTGATTTTCTTTAAAACTCTTCCCCCCTCCCTTGCTGTGAATTTTAGTCCACATTCTGCAACTAAACATAGACATGACATCTAGCATAGCGGAAAGGTATCTTCACATAATCAAGAATTTGGTCATAATGCCACTTCCCTATTCTGATCTCAATTGTCTCCGAGAGACCTTCCCGAAGGTCCAGCTCCACTAGTATCCTTGCAATAGTTCGAGAGGAGCCACTCAGGCACCCTTGGTCAATATCCACACATGATCCTACCTGATTACCTATTTCCGTCAATATCTGACATGTCCACAGCTCCAATGGTAAACCTGGTAACTTGACCCATATCGGCTGAATTGATTTGGACTCACTTCTTGGGTCAAAAAAAGGGGACCACCGTTTTAAAGACAGAGCATATGAGTCCCAAAACCATCTTCTCTGCAATATTTTATCTGCATCATCTTTTGATCTGAATGAAAAAGATAACCATCCTCTTACCAGAATATAGAAACTTGGAGAATATCCTATTGTTGGACTCCATTCCCTTTCTACCCACTGAGCTAGAGTTTTTTCTGAGTATGATCTTCCAAAGAATCTTCCTATTAGAGTTTTTCCTTCCATTTCCAGAACCCTGTCTAGTAGTTCCTCACCTAAAACCAAATTTACTTTCTCCTTTTTAGTCTTAACACACTTTTTCCGCCTTTTATTGGTATTGTTTATTTTGTTTGTAATTAATGGTTCCTCCTCATTTTCCCTACCTGGACATTTTTTTCCTGCCATGATCCCTTCCAAGAGGCCGATATCTAGAAAAGGGTCGAACTTACCATCACCTATGTCCTGGGAGCTTTTCTTCGAGGAGACATCCCAAGATCGGACTGCCATAAATCCTGAATCCCCATCGTACAACTAAGAGAGGATCTCTGTCCCATCTAGAAATAGGTCCTCATTTGTGTTACTTTTTGATCCCTGACTAAAGTTAGTTTCAATTAAATGGCCATTCTCCCTCTGTGACTTCCACTTAGCTATCAGAAAATCTTCTGCAGGGAATATAGGAACGTCTGTCATTGGATCTGGGGAATAGTCCACCAATTCTGCCATATCCTCCATCATGCTAACCCTACCCTCAATCACTCTCGATCCTTGTAGTCCTTACAAGTTCCTGGGCTTGGTATTTCCTCCAGTTAATCCCTGCTGTTTTTGCTACTTCCTCAATTAAAGATCCACTACTTCATAACTTGGTATTTGCTATTTCTGCCTTGTCTGTACCTGTAAACTGCCTTGAAAGTACTTATACTGGTTTAATCCCCTGCACAGTCTGGAATGCCACTTGTGCTAGCAGTCAATTTTAATTTTGCCTATTGCATTAGCATGTTTTGAAAAACTTCCACTACTTTGCTTTCAAATTCATTTTTGTCAATCACCTCTCTTGTTCCATTCTGCCCATCCATATTACTGAAGAAAATTTGCTACTGCAAGTTCAACTACTTAGGATAGTTGCTCCAAGTGTACACGAAAGCCTACCTGATTCTTGTAGGCCTTGTTCAATAGACCAAGCATATGATCACCAAACTGAATTTTGGGTTCTTCAACTTCACCCTTGGAGAGGAGAACAACTGTTCTTGGTTGCGACACCCTCCGTGATGGATAAATAACCAAATCACTATCTTGAAAGCGTCCTACGAGTGTTCTATGCAGAATTCAACATCATAGCCCCGATTTCCTGCGTAGAATCCAGATTTAGTGATATGCGCATGGATTGGTTTTCCAAATTTTAAATCCACCAGGATTCCAATAACCCACAACAGTAACTTCTTTAGGTTTGATGCCTGCTTCTTGCATTCATTCAAACAGATGAAGGAAGTCCTTTCCATGCCATTAGATAATTGCAGTCCCTGTGACCAAATTTCGCTTAGGCATTCTGTCAAACACTTCCATTGCATTCTCTATCCTTCCACATTTAGCATACATATAAAGGCGTGCACTCCCAACTACAACATCTACTTCCAATCCCCTCCTAAAATATCCCACTGCCCGTGCATTCCTTCATGACACTCTCGAAGGCAAAGCAATTCTCGCTGATCCCTTCACCCTGCATTTCACAAAAAGACATCCAGGGCCTCGTGGCATTGATCAATCTTACCATCATTGTCCAGGAAATTTCATCTCTTTCAGGAAATTTCATCTCTTTCAGGAATTTCGTCAAACACTTGGTATGCATCCTGCCACTGCCCATATTTAACGTAGATACCAAGGAGCTTATTCTAAAGAAAGAGTTCTGCCTCTGCCAGGCTGCCAGATTCTATCACCTTGACATGAACCCATTTGCCTTGTCTTAGGTCTTTCATCTGCACACACCATTGTAATTTATACACCAATGTTTGCTGGTCCATCACATGGTCGTGCTGTGCTTCCTATTCCCCTGAAACGGACCCATTTCCACAATTCTTCTATTGCATAACCATGGTTGTGCAATCTTCATATCCGGCGCTGCTCATTCTGGGCGTCCCCTACTGCTGCGGTTCGATCACCAACAAAAACTATCATTCTGGGCCTCCCCTGCTGCTGCGGATCAATCACCAGCAAAAAAAAACCGTCATTCTGGGCCTCCCCTGCTGCTGCGGATCAAATACCAGCGAAAACCGCCGCGTGCTCCGCTCAAACCTGCCTTCTATCGCCCAGCTTCCTCGTGGCATTGATCAACCTTACCATCATTCTCCAGGAAATTTCATCTCTTTCAGGCATTTCGTCAAACACTTGGTATGCATCCTGCCACTGCCCATATTTAACGTAGAGACCAAGGAGCTTATTCTAAAGAAAGAGTTCTGCCTCTGCCAGGCTGCCAGATTCCATCACCTTGACACGAACCCATTTGCCTTGTCTTAGGTCTTTCATCTGCACACACCATTGTAATTTATACACCAATGTTCGCTGGTCCATCACATGGTCGTGCTGTGCTTCCTATTCCCCTGACACGGACCCATTTCCACAATTATTCTATTGCATAACCATGGTTGTGCAATCTTCATATCCGGCGCTGCTCATTCTGGGCGTCCCCTGCTGCTCAGAGGATATTTTATTATAATATAATGTATTTAAATTTTAAGAATTTGAACTTGGAAGATATATTATGTTTGGGATGTGCTTAAGAGGAGATCGAAATGTGTAGAGGTAGGAATTTTAAAATTTATTTTACCTTTAAGTGGGTTAATTTGAGTGAGACTAAAATTTACTTTACTTTTAAATGGAGATAATGATGTATTATTTACGGGTTATTATTATTTTAGTGATGTTGCATGTATGAGGTATAGGTTGGCAATACATCAAATTTTAAACAAAGACAAATAAAATATTTCAAAAATGATTAATTTCATAACTACAACATCAATTCTATACAAGATTTTACTTGCTAAAGCAAGGATTTTTCTCTAAAAACAGAAGCTACTATAAGGTTATTGGGGTACCTTAAAAAAAAAATGAAATATGGAAGATAATAAGTTATCAAAATAGGTAACCAAAGAAACAATGAATAGAATAAATGACATGGATGAAATAAAACAATAGATCAATAGAAAAATAAAGCATTAAATTTCATGAGGTTCCAAACTCTAACAAATAAATTAAATAGTAAGAAAAACAATTCAAACTTGTCATGTAAATTGAAAACCTAAATTTTGAATATAACCAAAATATTTATATAGATGCAAATATCAAATGAAAAGAAAAGATGCTTATAGCCCAATTAAGATACAATTCACACCATTTTAGATGTAAAATTTGGAAGATGAACAATACCTCAAGATACATGGTTACAATGGATGTATTTTGCACAATAGGAGCAGTGGAGACCAAAAATTATTTTTCATCGAATGTGAAACCTACAAGGACATCAAGATCGCATACGATGATTATTATGAACCTCCTTTTCTCAGTCACATAAATCATTGATAATTTAAATATATATTGAATAATAACCATAATTGAATAATCCACATAATGTAAAATGAGACAAATATGTAAATCACTGCAATGTATTCAAAACATACGCAAACCCTTGACCATATAATACTCCTTTTGAAAGGAAGCCACTCCACAAGATCGTCAACTCCATGAGCCAAGACTTCTACAATATAATTATCTTCATGATGATTACAATGACCAATATCTCTTCTTTATATACCCATCTTCTAATTCTACTTTAAGGATCCCACTACTAATATAATATTATATTATATTATAAGACAATCAATCTTGGGTTATGTGTGGCCCATGCCAATCCTTTTACAATATAAAAATATATCCCCAAATATCTATTTCTAGGTACCCTAATATTACAATATTATAATATTAAATACTTATATTGGGTACTTAACATTCCATCCCACTTACAAATATTTCATCCTCGAAACATATGAAGAAACAAAATAATATGATTTCCCAAGTAATGTTAGCAACTGGTACCAATATCGATCATCCATCCATCCTAGTGAAACACGTTGATGCTAGTATACCATTTTCCACTTGAGTATCAAAATATGCTTTGTTGGTTTCATGCTTTTGCTACTATATTTTGATAATTTTAATAATAGGTCCACTTGTTCCTTGATGCTCACAAACCACTTTGAAAACCATAATTACTATGCTTTCTCTTCTAAACACTGCCATACTTGGTGCCCTTTTGATTCCATGTATAACCATAATATTGTTGCCTGCCATACCTCCAAGATTGTTGTTGCTCATGGTGGTATGTATGGTGATATGTTATAACCTTAACTTGATGTTCTACCTTCTTTGACTCCTTAAAATTTGGCTCCATTGCTTTAAATTATTCTACACATTGTTATTTCATACTCCCTTTGTTTGGTGCATCCTTGTGCTCTTCCAGCTAGTGAAGGACTACTCCACCCAATACTCACGCAATACTCAATATCACAATAAATTTCAAAATAGACCTCTACATTTAATATTACTTTAATGAAATGGGAATACAAAATCAAAAATTACAATGTTATGAACCCAAGGTCATTTTTATTACAAAGAAAAATCTATTGGAAATATACAAGTCATAGCCGCAATGTGTAATAGTGGACTGCCTTTGGTAATATTTGTTCCCCCTTTAATAACTTCCATAGAATGTTCTGGAAAGCGTAACTTCCATTTTCTCGCATTTCATTTTCCCTCCCATGAAGATATTCATTTGAATTTGAATTTTTATTTTCCTGCCCATAAAATATATTGATTGGAATTTGAATTTTTATTTTCCCACCCACGTGGTTATTCATTTAAAAATTGAATTTTGGTGGCACAACTTCTTGAATCCATAAATTTTGACTCGGTTGTCCGATTGACTATTATAAGATACTATTGAAAATTTTGCAAAGAGATCTACAATAACCAAATATATAAAGATAATTTTATCAAAATTTTATCCTTTTTTGGGGCCTCTAAGGTCTTACAATTTTATTTTGAAACTTTATTGGGGGGATTTCTTGGGATGAAAACTTTAATATCTCTCAAAAGGGATGATTCTTTCACCACCAGATACATTTTTCAATCCTACTCCTTGGGGTAAGTTTTCAAGTCCATACGTACCCATTTAGGTTGACTTACTAAAAATAGCTAGTGACCATTTTTTATCTTTTTGGACTTTTGACTGACATACACATTTCAAGTGTCATCATGGACTACAAAACAACTAAAGAAACCTACAACCAAAAGAGAAAATGTGATTTTTTTTTGTTTGGTGATGTAATATTTCCCTTACACCACTCGATGCTTTTGCATCACTATCAAAGATTCCTTTAACTATACTACTATTATTTTGATGTACTTATTTGTTGCTACTTATTCTATGGACTTTGTTGCTACTACCGTATTCTTGGATTATGTTTCAAGTTTTTCCATTTGTTCTTCAAGTTGTTTCTATGCAACCACTTCTTGTTTTTCCTTGGATTCTTGCTCCTTAAGTTGAGAAATATCTTGTAATGTTTTCTTATTTTTTCTACACCATAACTTCATAAAGTTCTTTTACACATTAATGTTAATACTACCCAAATAATCTAACCAAGGATAACCAAGAATAATATCCTCATCATTCATCTCAATAGCATGAAAATATGAATGTAAAATATATTTATCCATGGTGATCTTAAAATCTTCAAAAATATGAACATTCTCACCCTCCAGCTGTGTGTCGTTAATTTTTGTTACTTGAACCTGCAACCTCTTATCCAAATCAATATTAATAAAATTATATCTTCTACTAATATCAATGGAAATAATAACTTGTTCATTTTGAATGCTTCTATGAACCTGTAAAATAGAACTTTTATATGAATTTAAATCCTTTTTATCCTTGTATTACTTTTGTAAATCCAAATAAGTGCATTATTCATTCTTCTCATTATCTTCCATAATATTTTCCTCTTTCTCTTACTTGAGTAATTTTATATCTTTTCCATAGTATTCATTCTTGTTTCTTGATAAAGTCCTGATCTCTTTTAACTTTCTTTTGTTCTTTTTGAAGCATGTTTATTTCTTCTTCATATATCTTAATGGTGACATTCAAACTACCTATCTTTTTATATGGGTCCCATATACTCAATAATACATACTTCATTTCATCCCAATTGTATTCATTATTCCTTTAATTACAAAAATTATGCAACCAAGACCAAGCTTCCCCTTTAAACCTTCTCTTAAGGAAGAATTTTCAAAAAGAATTATTACAATATAGAGACCTAAACTTTTTCCACCATTCTCTAGCATCAATATCATCCTTCCCCAAAAAATATTGCAGCTCCATAAGTTCACACCCTCAAGTTAAATATAATGCAAACTAGGGTTTTATGAACTAGGGTTTCATAGAAATATATATCTCCCCACTAATTTGAAGCTCAATTCAACAAAAATAACTAATTTTTTAATTCATTTAATTTTTTTATTATTATTATCCTCCCATGTAGAGGAGTTGGAGAGCAAGTGGGTAGTTAAACCTCTCTAGTTGCTGAGAGGCCCAGGTTCAAATCTCTCGCCTCACATGTTGTGGATATGTTATGTAATGGTTCCCTTGTGGTCACAGTCTGTTTACCCCTTGTGGCCACCACAAAAAAAAAAAAAATTATTATTATTGTTTTTTTTTTATATATGAACACTATAAATAATGTTCATTGTGTTGTTGGTGGCAATGATGAAGGTGAGGTCTCCCCCCATGCCTACAATTGAACTAGTCTTCTAAAAATCATCTCCTTCTTTATCAACTAGTTTGATATGTTGTAGCATGAGAAGAGCATTTTCCTTTATGGCCTCAAAACCAAACTCTTTCAATGTAATGGTAAAATATGCAGGCAGGTAAATGACTATCTGCAAGCTAGCATCTTGAATAAAATATGGCATAGCAATATTTTTATAAACACATGCTAGTTTCTAATTCATCAGGTCGTCTTATGTGCAACTAAAGAGCATAATCCAACAAGATGTTCTTTTTAAATTTTTCTCTATTATTTTTACTACTACTGATGTCAACATTAAAATAATTTATTAATATGTTGCAAATCGTCAAGCCTATAATTGTTTTTTTATTGTTAAAACTAGGCATATTTTCTTAAATGGATTCTGTGTAAAAATACACCCTTAAATATTTTCAACTATATAAGACCTGGGTTGTGCATTTTATTTGATTTTTCAAAACCATTCAATATACGATGGAAATCCTTCTTGTATAATTTTCTAATTTTTTTCAACAACACAAATTATTCCTTATTTCTACACTTAATTTGGTACATCAGGTTCATTCCCGTATTTACTTAAGAAGCTGGTAAATTTAATTTTTTTCTAATGGAAATTGGCTCTGATTGTTTTAGTAATTGTTTTGGCTCTATAAAAGGGCCCTCGGTGGACTCACGCTTCTCAGGTATAAGATCTACAAGTAATTTAAAATAAACTTTTTAACTGTCCTATAAATCATAACACTGCAATTTTGACACTCCCCAACAACGACACCAAAATGGTGAGCAAAAATTATGTTTAGAAAACAATCATTTCTCTTCCATAAATTATCAATTTGGTAAGTTCATAGACTTATGAGTGTCACGCATAGTATATGCCTATAGTGTGGGGGAATGAATCCTTTTGTACCTATTTAATTTGGTGGGGAATGTTT
The DNA here is from genome assembly GCA_028583015.1 of Wollemia nobilis. Classification (NCBI taxonomy): domain Eukaryota; kingdom Viridiplantae; phylum Streptophyta; class Pinopsida; order Araucariales; family Araucariaceae; genus Wollemia; species Wollemia nobilis. Next base: position 873,949 of record JAQPPZ010000371.1, on the reverse strand, counting down.
ATGCATTTTGATTTCAGCCAAACCAAATAAAATAGTGTAAATAAATAAATAAATAAATAAATTACAAATTTAAAATTAAAGTTCTGAAAATAAAATTGTATGAAATTAAAATATAGGAAAATAAAATACACAACTAAACTAAAATAAAGTAGGAAATAAAATAGTAAATTTAATCTACAGAAAACAAGCAAAATAAATAAAATAGGGGAGGACTACTACAAGGAGTGCACCTAAGATCCCATATATAGTCCGCCCATATAATCGCATAATAGTTGCTTTAAGAAAATAAGAGTATTTGCACTCTTACGAAATTATACAAAAAATAAAATAAAAAATTTCTATGTAATTGATCATTGTTTTCATTCATCTGGTCTACGTCCTTATATAAAGCATAGGCAAATCTTGTTACAATAATAGATCAATCTATTTATAATCACATAACATGATTAGTTACAATTGGTTCATATACAGGTATTATTATGCTATTGAAAGTATGTTGGATCACGAGAAGGATAAATATAAAAATTCTTAGGTGTACATAACAAACAAATCCTAAAATATTGCATCTTGAAAATAATGCTTTGAGAGCTTTACAAGGTCAACCGCTCAATCGACCAATAAAAATACTTTCTCTTATTTTAGACATATTATTATGCTATTGAAAGTATGTCCGATCACCAGAAGGATAAATATAAAAATCCTTAGGTGTACATAACAAAAAAATCCTAAAATAATGCATCTTAAAAATAATGCTTTGAGAGCTTTACAAGGTCAACCACTCAACCGACCAATAAAAATAATTTATCTTATTTTAGACATAATGCACCATTAAAATATTTCTCTTTTCATCTCATGTGTAACAACCTGCTTCACCCATTGGTCAACCGGTAAATAATAAAAATATTTTATTTTAGACATAATGCACCATTAGAATATTTCCTTTTTGTCTTATGTGCAACAACCTCCTTAGCCCACTAGTCAACAAATCAAAGTTGACTTGGTGCATCTTCCCAATAAATGTGCATCAAGGTACCTACTTGAGATGAAGGCAACATTAAGGTGCCTACTTCCTCATCAAGCTGCCATCAAGATGCCTACTTCATCATGGTGCCATCAAGGTGCCTACTTCTTCATCAAGGTGCCAAAAAAGTGCCTACTTCTTCATCAAGGTGCCAACAAGGCGTCTACTTCTTCATTAAGGAGCCAACAAGGCACCTACTTCTTCATGAAGGTGCCAAAAAATACATGAGATCAAGGTGTCCCCCATCACAATTCTAGGTCCAAGTGATATGTAGACTGGAAAACATGAGATTAGTGGGAAAACTTGCATTTTATACACTTTTTCCACTAAAAACCCATTCAAGCAAAATACTGCATTTTCTAACAATTCTATACATAAGTTATATAAAAATACATATCTAATGCTAATTAAACCAATAATGATGCCCCTTAAAAGTGTATATAAAATGAGCATTTTTGGTGCTTATCAGGTTTAATGGTGAAGACATGAAATCCTAAATCTATTTTACTTGTAGACACTAATTTTTTAGGACATCATCAAGTATTCAAAACTTGTTAATATCTATATTGCCAAGCCAATTAGGTATCTCAATGTGATTAAGCATCTTCAGAAAAAATCTAGGGGTATTTATTGCTCCTAAATTAAAAGAGTCAATGGTGCTATTACTTTCTAGACAATGCTTCTATAAAATATTTTCATCCATTTTTGACGAAGCACCCTAGCAATGGTCTTTTGCGTACTAGAGTTAGAATCTTTAGTATTTCCAATGCTCATGATGCTAGTGCTATTGACTATAAAAAATGAGTAAAAAAATATAGTTAGCTAGTAGGTATCAATCACCTATAAAATTCAAATATGATTATACTAATTGCATCTGCCACCTCAACTATACCTTGATTGGTAATCAAAATCCTAGAACTTGCTCTTTTTATATTTAATTACAGGCCAAACTATTTTAAATATTTCCTTCAATTAACTCCATTTGAGAAATGCAACTATGTCACTTCTCTATCTTGGTAGTTTTAGTAGATTCTCTAAAGGATCCTCAAGGGATTTATGGCTTCCTATAAAGTCAACCCTTGAGGGATCCCAATGAAGGAGGTCTTGCAATAATGAAGCCCTACCAAAATCAATATAGAATTTATTGTTTATAATAAATTAGAGATCTCATTTAATTAGTGATATTTTCTTAACAATAAGAAGATATTATCACACCAAAACATTCTTCAAGGCTACATATATAAGAGATTTAGGATTGAAAATAAGTTCATTGCCCATTATTTATTCAGTTGCACTTATTTATTTATAGCCCTTTTATTATTTTTTTTCATTTGTTATTTGCAATTATTTCATCCATTTTAGATTTTTTTACATAGCGATCTTAGTTTTAGCAATCAAACAACTAGTATCTAGTTCTATCAAGACCCTTGTCCTCTTTTGGTCAATATTATCCATAAAATGATCTAATCATCAAGGTTTTTGTGTCCAAAGATCCATTCTATTATGTTTATAAATAGAAGCACCATAGAAATATAGTCTCAATAGTATTATTGTGTCCTATTTTATCCATAGTAGAGACTATGACTTTCTAGTGACACCTTTTAGAGAAAGCAATGTTGACTTTATTGCTCAACTATGAGACTTTTGCTCTAAGTAGACAATGTTGGAAATTTTGAGTACATTGGTTGTCATTGATGTCAAAGATGAAAAGGTTGAAATATTATAGTGCAAGGCAAGCATCTTCAAAGGATACATTAGGAAGAAAATTTAATGTTAATGCAAAGCAAGGTGACATGGAAAAAATAATATATTCCATGGATAGCAAAGCAAGATATGGTGGAGATAATATTTAAATGCAAAATTTAAATATTATAAGGGAAAAGGATTAAATTTTATGAAAAAGGATTTATAACACCACCATGGATGTAGAAGTCTAAGGTTATAGTATTTAAATCTTCTTAAGACTTAAATATTTTATAAAAAATATTTGGGCACCAAAATTTAAAGGAAGACATTTAAAAATATTAAAAAATTATTTCAATTAGATGCACTGACGTCATGACAAAGGGAGGACATGATTTGCATATAAATCAAGGTTTAAAACCTTGGCATAGGATAGTAGTGTAAAAAATTGAATATCCACTCGTGCATTTCATTCGATGAATAGAAGAAGATGAAGGGCACAATTTTAGGTGAAAAGGATAGAAAGGTCAAAGGTGAGGTGTTGGTCAAGAAGACACAGCTGGTAGGCTAGCACAACTGGTCACATGGGCAGTGCTAAGGTGTTGGTGTAGAATAGGTCACTGGTTTGATTCCCTTCGAGGGATTTTTTTGTAAGGCAGTAAAAGGATCACATTTTGCACGTCAATTGGAAAGGAGACAAAGGGATTTTGTTGCATATTCAAGATATATTTGTTAGGCTAGCACAATTGGTCACAGGGGAAGTGCTAAGACATTGTGGCAGAAGCATTTACTGGTTTGATTCTCATGGAGGGAACTTTTACAAGGAAGAACAAAGGAGGTTTTCATGTACTCAAAAGTAAGGTATAATTTTTTGTTTAAAAGTGTATGTCTAAGGTTGTTGTGCATGTGAAGTAAAAGGGAGGCAAAATATTTAATTTTTGAAATTCAAAATTAGTAGGAGTAATAAGGTGTGACAAAGGATATATGTTTGTGTAATTTGTGCCTTGTTGTGTTGAATATTATTTTGCAATAATAGGAGTAATAAGGTGTTATAGTGGCTTGATATTTTACTGTAATTCTTGCATGATGAAAGGAAAATATGAGGGGTTTTTATTGAGTGTTAATGCTTCATATTTGAGAACAAAAGAAGGGTCATAAAGCATCATTTTTAGATTTCATTATGCACATATTTTTGAGAAGAAAGTTCATGTGGATATTTTGAGAACATATTTTTCTATCTAACCCTTTTTTTTTTTTTTTTGAAAAAATAAAAAACTTGTATTAATACAAAGAGCAATTACAAGCGGGAGAGAACACATCCCAACCAAGAACAGCAAACAACACTACAAGAGAAGAGCACAAAGTCAACCCAGCTCAACACAAAGCAAAGAAGTCAACTAGGCATGAAAAAGTGACATGTCACGTAATCGTGACATGTCGCGAGATCGCGACAGTCAACCCCGTCTCCTCCGCATCGGTGCCAACAGTCACGAAAACGTGACATGTCGCGAAATCGCGACATGTCGCGATATCGCGACATGTCGCGATATCGCGACATGTCGTGAAATCGCGACATGTCGCGATGTCGCTACAGCTAGAGCCCTCAGCACTCGATCGCCAAAAATATCGTGAAATCGCGACGACATCTCCCTCCAGCGACCCTTCGCCAAAATTGTCGCGAAATCGCGACTAGAAGACCAACTTGCTCCATAACGCCAAAAAGGTCACGAAATCACGACAGAGTGCCTCCGAATCATCCAACCATCAAAAGTGTCATGAAATCGCGACGAATTATCCTTATGGCATCCAGATCGCAAAAGCGTCGCGATATCGTGACAGTTTTCTCCATTCCACTGGTATGCCAAAATTGTCGCGAAATCGCGACGAGATTTTCTTACAGCAGCCATCGCCAAAAAGTGTCGCGATATCGCGACAAATTATCCACTTTGCACCACATCAGCAAAATGGTCGTGATTTCGCGACGGGTTTTCCTTATGACACCAGATCGCCAAAAGTGTCGCGATATCACGACGGTTTTTCCTTTCGACGCCCAGTTCTCAAAACTGTCACGATATCGCGACGAATTTTCCACTTTGCTCTCCATCTGCAAAAGTGTCGCGATATCATGACAAGTTTTCCAGTTAGTCCCAAATTGCCAAAACTGTCGCGATATCGCGATAATTTTACCATGCGCCTTCCCCAAGGGCCGCGATGGCGCGACATGTCGCGATATCGCGACAAAAACCCGCCAAAGGCCGTGAGGGTGCAACCTATCGAGATATCGCGACAGCTTCCAACTTGAAGCTGCGACGGCGCTACAGGTCGCGATATCACGATAGAAATCTTCCTTAGCATAAAAAACATTGCACATCATTTCAGAAATCGTTCAAGGCATTGTCGAATCTCTACATCCTCCACAGGCATGTCACTGTGCAGCTGCATCCCAACCTCCCTTTCAGCACCCATCTTAGCAAGGAAATCGACCACCTTATTGAGATCTCGATTCACATAGACAGGTATCACATCATCTAATTCCCTCCAAAGCTCTTTAATTTGGGAGACTAAGATCCGCAACCTCCAAGCTTTCAATATAAAGTTTCTCATACAGTCAAGAGCACCCACTAATATTTGGGAGTCAGACTCAATAATAATCTTCCTGTGTCCCTGTTTGACAGCCCAGAAGGAGGCAGATTTAATGGCAAAGGCCTCGGATTCATTGTTTGTGGCACATCCCAGACCCTGCAGTTCCCAATAGAGCAAAGACCCAGCATGATCGTGGCACACTACTCCAATTCTAGCACTTCCCGGATTGCCTTTAGCAGCTCCATCAGTATTGATTTTGATCCATCCTTCAGGAGGAGGTTTCCAACTACCACTCACCTGCCTTTGTTGAATAACAGCTCCCTCTTCCAAAGGCTCAGAAGCAGATTGAATTTCCACCTCGGCATGAATGGCAACTGTTTTCGCCACTTTTCTCCAAATGACTTGCCATATTCCTTCTAGAGAGGAGAAGGTTTCACGGAAAATACGGGCATTTCTCTCCAACCACACCTGCCATCAGATAAAAAATAAACCAAGCTCCCAGCCAATTTGAAGAGCTTTGGATTTAAATCTACCTTTCTTCCAGCTTTCCCATATATTTTTTCGAGACAAGACCCCATTAGCCTAAAGTTTAAAGTGGGAGAACCAGCGTTTCTAGATCTATCTTGTGAAAGAACATTCAAACATTAGATGATCCGTAGTTTCCTCCTGCTTGTGGCATAACACACATTGAGAAGGGCCAATGATGCCTCTGAGTCTGAGATTGTCATAGGTGAGAATTCCATTATGCAAAAACTGCCAGGCGAAGAAGTTCACTTTCGGCCAGCCTTGGGGATGCCATATCTTTCTCCAATCATGAACCAAAAAAAAGTGTGGGGGGGGCTTTGGAAGGATCTCATCATATCCCTCTTTCACAGTATAAACCCCAAGGCTCCCATAGCCCCAGGCCAGTTCATCCTCCTCATCTCTCCCGTAAGAAACCGTTCTGCCAAGATTTTTCCCAAAGTAGGTACCAACTCCGGAGGGATTGGTATTGGCCACTCATCCAGCCGCTTAAACTTTATGATCTTGTAGTCCCCCAATTGACTAGTGTTAAAGTAGCTCTCAATTTGGATCCATCCCTTATCTTCTATAGCAAATTTTATCGATTGCAATTCAAGAAACACAGCAATAATGGGAGGATTCTGGTCCCAGGAATCAGTCCAAAAACGAGCCTTATCCCCTCTCCCCACTTTCTAGAATAGTTGATCTTTGATGAGTTGAGCTCCAAGCTTGAGCGCCTGCCACACTGATGATCCAAAACCTTCCAGAGGAAAGCGGCCCACATCATTAGGATGGACAGAACCCAAGTATTTGCTAGAGAGGATTCTCATGAAGAGGGATGTTGGCTGAGAAATCCACCTCCAGTATAGTTTGCCAGCCAAAGCCTTATTGTTAAACTTGGAGCTTCTTAGTCCCAACCCTCCTTTTTCCTTGGGTTGGGTAACCTTGTCCCAGCCAACCAAGGCCCATTTCCTCTCTCCCTTGGAACCTTCCCATAGAAATCTTCTAGCCATTTTATCCAGCTCTTTCCAAATAGACTGGGGAGCAGCCAGGATGGAGAATTTATAAATTGGCATGGCCTAAATAACTGACTGCATAAAAGTTAGACGACCCCCATAACTTAACCATCTATGAGACCAATGGTTCATTCTATCTTTGATGCCATCCAATAGGTCCTTCCAAACATCTATTTTCAGTTTTTTGAAATGGAGAGGGACCCCCAGGTAAACTACTGGGAGAGAGGTCCGAGTGAAACCTAAAATCTCAATAACTCTATCCTGTAACCGTTGATCAATATTGAAGAAGATCACTTTGGATTTATTATCATTGATGAATTGATTAGAGGCCCGGAGGTAGACATTTAGAGTATCTCTGATTCTTCTTGCTTCCCTAAGGTTGGCCACTCCCACCAATCCAGTATCATCTACAAACTGTAAATGAGTCAAAACTTCAGCCCCGACCTTAATACCTGTTATCTGACCTTGAAGTCTTCTTCTCAAAAAGAGTCTACCCAATCCTTCAGCCAAGATGAGGAAGAGATAAGGAGAGCAAGGGTCTCCTTGCCGAAGGCCATGAGAGGCACCAAAAGGAGGCGAGGGAAGTCCCTTTATAAGAACAGCGTATGAAGGCGTAGAAATATAGCTCATGACCCAGTCTGTCCAGTCCTGAGAGAAACCAAAGGCTGTCAACATCTTTGCAAAGAAGCCCCACTCCACCCTGTCATAAGCCTTGGACATATCCAGTTTAATGAACATTCCTTTGTTCCCAGATTGGTGCATTGTATGGATAGCCTCCTGTGCTAGAATCACTCCATCCAAGATTTGCCTCCCTTCAACAAAACCCCCTTGCTCTGGGGAAATTATATTATGCAGGATAGGTTTTAACCTTTCATCCATAATCTTAGTGATTATTTTATAGATCACATTGCATAAGGCAATAGGTATAAAATCAGATAAATGAACCCCCCTACTCCTTTTGGAATTAAAGTAATGAAGGTATGATTTAGAGCATTTAGCATTATTTTATTGGTTCTGGACTCCTCAGTGACAGCCAGAACATCTTCCTCCAGGGTATCCCAAAAGGCCTGGAAGAACTCAATAGGGAAGCCATTAGGACCGGGCGATTTGCCAGTACTCATCCCAAAGACCACCTTCTTAAGTTCATCTCTATTTATGGGTCTAAGTAGGGCCTGGTTCTCTTCAGGAGAGATTATAGAAGGAATGACAGCAATAACTTCATCTTGGGCTTCCCCATATTGCTCCATACTTTCCTTAAAGAGTTTTGAGAAATACTCCATTGAGTGGGAGTGCATACCAGGAAGAGTGTCAAAAGAGTATCCATTCTCATCTTGAAGGAATTCCATATTATTCGCTTGTCTCCTAGCACAGGCAGTAGCGCTGAAAAATTTTGTATTTCTGTCTCCTAATAACCAAGTATTTCTTGCTCTCTCGTTTCCAAGAAATCTCTTCTTGATTATCAATATCCTCAACCGCTTTGCGCAAAGCATCATCCTCGGATTTAAGGTGCTCGAAATGTTTCCTTCCCCTGTAATGTTTTTGCACCTCATCCCATCCGGCCAACAAGGGGGCCCGTTGGTGCTGGAAGTCTGATTTGTTAGTTCGCCTCCACTGTTTCAGTTTACACTTGACAAATTGAAGCTGTTTGTGAAATTTGAACATTGCAGTCCCAAAAGGTGGGTGACCATCTTCCCACCACTGAGGAATTTTTCTTCGGAGATCTTCTTTTTGCAACCAAAAATTTTCAAATTTAAATGGTTTATGGTACTGCCCTGTCGTAGCCCCTCCCTCCAAAGAAATGGGAAAGTGGTCTGAAACTGGGCCTTCCAAAATCTAAAATTTAATATTCCATTTCACAAATGCTTCCTCCGAGACCAGAAACCGGTCTAGTTTTACCTTCCTACTGTGTGGCTCTCTTCTCTTATTAGTCCACGTAAAATAAGTGCCAGGACCTTTGATATCAACAAGGTGAAAGGCCTAGACTTGAGCAATCAGAAGCCTATCCCCTGGATCCAAAATTGGGATACCACCTTCCTGATCCCTGGAAGATAATTTGGCATTAAAATCCCCAGCAATAATCCAATCGCAATCTTCCCGGGAGGATCTCATTGAATGAATAGCATTCCATTGAAGCCGCTGGCCATCAATGCTTTGAGCCCCATAGAAGTTTGTGATTAAAACCTGTTCAGCTGTAACAATGTTCTTAAAGAGAGATGTGAGAACACCCCTCCAAGCCGTATGTTCTATTGCTATCCACACCAGAGGGTTCCAAAGAGTAACAATCCCCCCCGAAGCTCCTTGGGCCGCCACATCCATATATCCAGCGCCCCTCCATATTCTACTAACAGTTTTACACATAAGATCTAAAGACATTTTTGTTTCCTGAAGGAGCAAAAAGTCTGTTTTGTGTCTTCCTAAAAGTCTTTGAACAACAAATTGATGGGTTCTACTGTTTAAACCCCTTACATTCCAGGATTGTATAATCATTGGAAACCTTGGGAGCAATAAGAGTCAATTGTTCTCACCGATCCTCCATTGATTAGCTTGTCCCCTTGCGCTACTAGTAGATCCTTATTGGATTTTATACCAGATCCTTGGGAATTACTATTCTTAGACCTCTTTTCCACCTGGGTAATCCCCAACACTGGTCTTTCTCTGTTCTTTTCTGCACTTCCCATGTTGACATCCTTAATAACTGGTTGTGCAGGGGAATGGATTACCATAGCCCCTAGGTTCTCTGGCCGCAAAGTCTCAGGGGTTTCAATCACCTGTTCTAAGACAGGAGTAGATGATAGAGGAGCATGAGAGTGGGTGTTATTATCCTCAGCATTCCCATCCACTCCTTCCATGACATGGTCTTCTTGGTCTACAAGGGATTTGAAGATTTCATATCGATTGGTTGGCTTGGTTTGAGCCTGCTCTTTGCCATTTCTCTTTTTTTTTTCCTCCACTTCTGCTGTTCAAAGCCATATTTTCGGGCATCAGAACCTTGGGGGATATTGAGGGGTTCTTTGACCGGAGTGAACTTACCCTCTCTGGGGCAATTTGGCGCTCCCGACGGAGCTTCCGCTTTTGTGGTCAGGATATTTGGGTAGAACCTAGCCAAATGGCCATGCTTATGGTAGAATCTACATCTAAAAGGTAAGGCTTCATAGTCTAGCTGCTGTATCCAGGTTAGTCCTGCCAACTCCAATTCCACCTCGGCTAGAAGTGGCTGGCTAATATCCATTTCTATGCATATTCTAGCAAAGACAACAATATTTCCCTCAATGGTATCTCTGGAAACTCCCAAATATCTACCTAGAGAATTACCAATCAACTCAAGAATCTGCTCACCCCAAAACTCCATCGGGAGAGCGTACAGCCGAATCCAAACCGGGACAGCCGTGGGCTCAATGCGAGGATCAAAACCCACTCTCCACGGTTGGACAAATAATCCTGCTGGGCCGTGGATCCTCTTATCTGATTCAAATGCTCTATTTCTATCTGCTAAAGAAGAGAAACTAATAATAAAATACCCATTGCTTATAGGCCATAGAGAGTACTCACCAATGGGCTCCCAGTTCTGTCTCACCTAGGTGTGTAGAAAGTTCAGAGTGGGTCGGATACCCATGAATTTGCAGATCAGATCATGGGTAGCACGGTATATAATCGTATCCTCAACCAGTTTTGGTTCTATGACAATCTTAGGCCTAGAAGCAGATTGTGGAAGGCAGCTGTTAACTCTGCTTACGTGTAAACCCTTTCCAAAATTCTTAAATAGCATTTGATAAGCACTTCGCTGAGCTTCATCGGAGGAAGATGCAGGGTTTTCTTTTAATATATCAGCATATGAGCTTTCATTCCCATTGATAGATCCTGGAGGAGACCCCATTGGGCCCTCCCGAGGCAACGAACGATCCTTCAAAGTAGTGTAGATTCAATCCACCGGAGGTCCTGGAAGAATCTTCCCACCATAAACCCTGGAGTTTCGCCCGGTGCCTGCATAGAAGGTTTCCCGCCAAATCGCCAGAGCTCAAAAAATCCATCCCTTAGACTTGACCTACCTTTAAAATGTAATAAATGTTCTATCTAACCCTTTAAGTGGCACAAGAAAATTAATTTATTAGAGAGATAGGTCTGTGAGGACACTTCTTCATCAAAGAAAACTAAGAGGTATGGTCACATCATTCTTTCTCTAGGTAGTTGTGTTTTGTGAAAGTAATTTTAAGGTGGAGATAAAATGGTTGATTAGTGTGCATTGTTGGAAATATTTGGGACCGATATGTGCTTCATTTTTTAAATAAATTGAAACAATTGTATTAGGGTTTGAGATCTACATGTTCTTTATTTTTTATTTTTTATTTGTGGAAAAAATCCCAGAAGGGATGCCACTTTCGGGTAAGACCCAAGGAGGCAGGGGTATCCATATCGAAAAAAAATCCCAGGACTCAGACCTGACCTACCACCTTTGACATACAAGGAGCAAACAAACACACAACCATTTAAATAACAAAAAATAATAAAATAAAATAAAAATGTGCTCCTTGAGTGAGTAAAAAAGAAAAGCACAATCAAACACACACACAATAAGATAAAAAAACCACAACACGAACCACATAGAAAAAACACAAGAACAACATAACAAAACACAAACATGACAAAAACAACAGAACACTACAAAGACAACCAAAAAAATAAAAAATAAAAAATAAACTGAAAAATAAACACAACCAAAAACTAAAAAAATAAAAAATAATATAAAAATAAAAATAAAACACAACCAACAAAAGACAATAAACAAAAACAAAAAACATAGAAAACACTTACACATAAAAACATGAATTAACACAAACAAATAGAAACACAAGAACAAGAACGACAAAAATACAAGAACAATAACAAAAAAACATAAAAAAAACACAAAACAAAAAAAACACAAGAACAACAAAAAAGAACACAAATACCACACAAAAAACAAAACAAAATAACACATGCACCTTAAAAAACTAAAAAAAAAAAAACCAAAATAGAAAAAATAAAACAAAAATTGAATATAACAATGACCTCACTAGACCAAAAGACTATTAAGGCAAGAATCAATAGAGGAAACAAAATAAATAAAAGAATGATCTAGGGCACTAAAATAACCCTATTCGAACAAAAGAGAAGCAAAAAAAAAGCAAGAAGAAACTAGGTACCTTCAAAACTAGAGCCATCCAAAGAAATGATAGAAAGAAGAACTTCCCTAAATTGCGAAGCCCACCATCTAGGAGGGTGGCAATAACAAGTAAGATCACCTTTGTCCAAATCCAATTAGTTATCTCTGACCACATGATTGTAATTAAATTTCAAAAATCCCATCTGGATTAATTAAATCTTCTTAATAATTCTTTTTATTCTCCAATCAACGTTATGATTCTTAGGAGTATTCAAAATATTAATCATGAATTGAGAGTCAGACTCAACTAACACCTTTCCATAAACAACATTAGTAGCCTATTGAAGGCCTCTAAGGATACCATACCCCTCAACAAGGTTATTGGAAAGAATACCCAAATTCTCAGCAAAAGTAAAAACCAGTGAGACATCTAAAAGTCTACCAATTCTCCCTACACTGGCTTTTCCAGGGTTCCCTCTAGAGGATCCATTAGTATTGAATTTTCCAAAATCCTTAGGAGTAGGTTTCCAATTTCTTGTCCTATCCATATTACAAATACTCACATTCCATTTAAGTTGGTTGATCTTAGAATATTTAATATTTAATCTTTGCATCACTTGATCCCATATTTGGTGGGAGTTTTGGGGGTGATTAAGAAGATGATGGATTGATTCAACTAAGTTTGCTATGGTCTTTTGCCAAATATAGTGAATATCCTTCTTATATTGATTAAAAATTCATTTGTTCCTTTCATTCCAGATATTCCAAAGAATAATGATAGAACCCATACAAACTAATTGCCTTGTAAAATTATCAACACCCTCTTGATTAGGCTAATCCCTCCAAAGTTGTTCAAAAGTTAAAAAATTGGAGAACTGTAAGCCAAGTAATGTGGCCATTCTCTTCCATAGCTCAGAGGCTAAAGTACACTCAATAAAAATATGGTTGAGATTGTCTACATTCTCTTCACACATTTCACATATTAAAGGGCCATGAAAACCATGCTTCATAAGTTGCTCACCAGTAAGCAACCTACGATGCAATAAAAACCAAGTAAAGAACCTCACCTTAGGCTAGAGATTTTGAGCCCACAATTGAGAAAATATGTTAGAATAATGGATGGGATTATTTTGGCATAAGGTCAAATAACCTTGAGCAACTAAATACTCACCCTTAGTGGTGTTATTCCATCCAAAATAATCTTTTTCATGGGACCAAGAGAGAGATATAATATGAACGATGACTTGGATATCTTATCTTTGCCTTTCTAGGATTTGAATAGGCGAGTCCTCAATAGGGATCCAATATCTACCAACCTTTGAATTACCAGTATGGGACCGATAGTAATTAGCCACCTTTATCCAGTTAGCTCGGTGAAGCTCCTCCATCCAAGGCCTCCAATAGGGAAACTAAGTTATCAAAGGCTTGTGACCATCCCAAGAATATGTCCAAAAATTTGCTTGCTAACCATTACGAATGATCCAAAATAATTTTTTTTAATCAAATCCTCACCAGTATTAAGAACTACTAAAATGGGATAACCTTTGGGACGAAGTTGATAGCGAACAAGGTCTTCAGTACTTTTGCTCTCAACATATTTAGCATGAATATTATTGGCCCAAAGAGCATTGGGGTTATGCAAAATCCTCCAATATAATTTAGCATCTAAATCTTTGTTGTTATTAATAGAAGACCAGAATCCTAATTCCCCTTAATTATTAAGAAGACAAAGTATCCCATTTCACCAAGGCCCATTTTCTTTTCTCCTTAGTACATATCCAAAGGAAACGATGATTAATTTGATCTAGTTCTCAAAGAACAACCTTTGGAATATTCAACACAGAAGATACATACATGGGAATAGCTTGAAGGACTAAATTTACCAAGGTGATTCTACCCACAGAAGAAAGCCACTTGTTGGTCCACTTTCCAATGTTCTTCTTGACTTTTTCCAACAACCAATTCTAATATTTATTTATCTACCTTTGAATATAGATGGGAATGCCTAAATAAGTGATCGAAAGGGAGGTCTTCTTATATCTTAATTTATCCAAGACCATGGATTCCTGTCTGCCAGAGCAGTGAAAGAAAATAACTTTAGATTTATCTTCATTGATCAACTGCCTAGTAGCCTTAGAAAAACAACTAATTATTTTCTTAATATTAGGAGCTTCCTTAACTGTAGCTTTACCTAAAATAGTAGAGTTGACCACAAATTTAATATGAGAGATAGGTCTAGCTCCATGAGCAATGGTAACTCCCTCAAGGGTTTTGTTATCCCTCTTTTTGATTATAGTCCTACCTAAGCATTCAACAAGAATGATGAATAAATAAGGGGATAGTGGGTCACATTGCATAATACCTATGGAAGTTGGGAATGAATGAGAAGGCCTACCATTAATAAGAACTAAGTAGGAAACTAAAGAGATACATCCCATAATCCAATCCATACAATCCTTAGAGAAACCAAATTTCCTCAAAACTTTGATAAGGAAGTGCCAATCCACTCTGTCATAAGCTTTGGATAAGTCTAATCAAATGAACATGGAAGGATATTTTTGCATATCCATGTAATGGATGGCTTCCTGAGCAAGAACTATCTCATCTACTATTTGATACCCTTCCACATAACCCCCTTGCTCAGGGGAAATAATATTATGCAAAAGAGGCTTCAACCTTTTTGCCATGATCTTAGTAATGATTTTGAGAAGAATATTACATAAAGAAATAGGTCTAAAAACTGAGATATGATCAACCTCTTGAGCATTTGGAACAAGAGTAATATAAGTTTTAATGATAACCTTGAAAATATCTTTGGCTTTCCTAGCTTCTTCCACCACCTCTAATAAATTAGCATGAATAATATCCCAGAACTCTTGGTAGAACTCAATGGGAAAACCATCAAGACCTAGGGTTTTACCTTTTTGCATTTTGAAAAATACCTGTTGAAGCTCATTGATAGTAATAGGAGTAGTCAAAATAGAGTTCTCATCAAAAGTGATAAGATAAGGGATTGCTTGAAGAACATTTTGTTGAGAAGTTGAGTCAAGAGGAGTAGAAGCAAAAAGATTGGAAAAGTAATCAACAACAATAGAGTTCACACCATCCCATGTATAGGCAACATCTCTAGAATATGATTTTATAAAAGAAATAAAGTTGTGAAATCTCCGAGCTAGAAGATATTTGTGGAAGAAATTTGTGTTTCGATCTACTTCTTTGAGCCATTGAATTCTAGATTTTTGCTTTCATAAGATTTTTTCTCTTTTTTCCCATTCCTCTAACTGAGTTGTGAGTTTAATTTCACCTGCAATTATATTCTCTATGAGGCCATATAAACGTATTTTCTTATTCAAATTTTCAATTTGAGCAATAAATTTATGTTTTTTTATGAACATCCCCAAACTCTTTCCAGTTCCAAGTATTAATTTTAGATTTAATAAATTGTAGTATTTTGGCAAAATAGAACATCTTAGTCCCATGCCTAGGCTTACCTTCCATCCACCATTATTTCATATGAGGTCTAAAGGAACTATCTCTGAGCCACATTAATTGAAAATGAAAATGAGAGAAACTCACATTGGTTTTCCACATTTCCACCATGACTGGCCAGTGATACGAACCAGCATTGTTAAGAGTATTTACTTTAGAAATTTGACAACAGATTAAGAAATTTTCAAAGAGCAAAAACCTATCAAATCTCTCCAATATACAAGCTAAGTCTTGCCTTCTGTTAGACCAGGTCATAAGGTCATTATCTGGTTGGATGTCCATAATATGGATGTTTGCAATATATTCGTTCATGAGGTTAGTGATTTTATCCAAATTTCTATTTCCCCTCATTTTCTCATCTAGAGAGAGGATAGTATTGAAATATCCTTCGATCAAGATCCAAGCTTCAGGAAAATGAGAGATAATATGAGTTATATCCTTCCACTGTCTTCTTTTTCTTCCAAAGTAGTCGGAGCATAAACAATAATGTAGAGCATATTTTGGTTGGAATGTCTACTTTGAATACCTATAGCCAATAGACCCCAACTGCCAACCATATGGTGAATAACTACCTCTTTTAGGTCCCAAATACAAGAAATGCCCCCAGAAGTCCCCTAGGAACTAAGGGAAACCACTTTTCTAGCTGGCCAAATTTTATTGGCAATTGAGTCCATATCCTCCATTAACATCTTCATTTCTTGAAGGAAAACAAGATGTGGATGATTTATCTGAATCATTATTCTAATTTCATTTTGTTTTGAAAGACTCCCTTTGAGTCCTCTAATATTCTAAGTGATGATATTCATTAACACCAGGGCTAAAAAATTTGGTAAGGGCATTTATCTTACCTTCCTCTACAAGATTTTCACCTTCTTTTACCATATGATATTGATTGGTCTTGCGACCTACATTTTGATTAGAATCCATATTCAGTTTTTTTTTTCCTGTTTCTTGACTTACTCTAATTGAATCTGAGAGGGATTATAATTTTGAAGAATGCTCGTACATAGAAAAAATTTTACTAGAGGGTTCAACAGAGTCTATATTGGGACCTGTATTATTTTAAGTTTTGACATTTAAAAGATTGTTTTTCTTGTGTAAATTTTCTCCCTTGTTTTTTTGTTGAAAACATTTGATTTTTTGGTTTGTATCTAAGTTCTTCCCTTCATATTTAAATTGTGTTTCTAAGATTTATGTTTCCATTATTTCATCTTCCTCACTTGGTACATCATTTTTTGAAAGGATTTAAAACATATTAGCAGATGACTTTGATTGATCCTTCAGAACTAATTTTTTCTAAGAGTTCTTCTTCTTAGGCATTTGGAAACCTGTTGAGTTTATATCTTCTTTCTTTTTATTAGGAATTTTATTTGGGCAAGCACTAGCCAAATGACCATATTCATGGCAAATTCTACAATGAAAATGAATGTTCTCATAGTCCACTACTTGCTCCCAAGTGTCTTCCCCAAATTGTAATGTGATATTTTTAGGTAGGGATTTGTCAAAATCCATTAAAACACAAATCCAAGCATAAATAATATGTTCAAAATTTTGAGTACAATTAGTAGTCATCATAAAAGTTACTAAATAGTTTCCAATTGAAGAAAAAACAACATGATTTCAAAATTCAATAGAGAGGCCAAACATATGCTTTATTTTTGAAAGAAAGTGGAAACAAGTATATTTGGGTTTGATACCTACATGTGCTTCATTGTTTGAACTTCATGGTTGGAAGAGATTGAAACATTCATGATAGATTTTGTAAAACAAGTTGTGCTTCCTTGTTGAAAGTGGAAACAATTGTGCTAGAATTGATGATAAGGTTGTGCATCATTTTGTAATATTTTGAGCATTGGTTTGAGTGACATTGAATGTGAATGGGCAAGTGTTAGAGACTAGTTTTGTGAAGAAATTTATGCATTATTGTGTTTGATCATTAAGAGAAAATTTGCAAGAAATATAAACCAGTTTTGTGAAGTGAAGTTATACACTAGTTTGATTTGATTTGAAAGGGTTTTGCAAGAGATAGAAATTGGATTGAATGAATGCAATATTTGTGAATATGGAGAAAATATTGGGTATTTTATAGTACATATCACTTTTCATATGTTCAATAGGTTAAATGAATTTTAAGTAGAATATGTCTAAATTGCCTAGTTGAAAAAATCATTTCTGAAAGAGATATAAGCATTGTTTGTATGCAAGAGTTGGAACTATTTAAGAAGGTTTTATGAGCAGTATTGAGGCATATTTGAGAAAGTCTTGTGAGAAGACTTGAAGAAGCATTGACATAGATTTGAGCAAGTCTTGTAATAATTGAAGCAACATTGAGTTAGATTCGAGCAAGCCTTATGAGAAGACATGAAACAACATTGAGGTAGGTTTGAGCTAGTCTTATGAGAAAACTTGGGATAGTGTTGAACAGATTTGTGAGAAGACTAAAGAACACAAGCTTATACTAAGAGGGGGGGTACATAGTATAAGACGGACTTTTACTTTTCTTTCTAAAACAATACTATCCAATATATCAATGGCAATATCAACAAAAGTAATCAAATCAATGTACAAATCATCACACATAATAGAGACATCAATTTAATGTGGTTCACCCAATGTGGGCTACTCATGGAGAAAATATTTCACTAAAATTTTCTAAAAAAATATCTTGAGAAATCTTCCCTATTACAATATTTATGGACCTCTTTCCAAAGGAGACAATTATCCCCTAATCAAGTTCATTGATACCAATCCATAGGAGATACCAATACCCTTTTCTAGTTTGTGGGCACCAACCCACAGGAGACACCAATCCCCTCTACTGGTTTGTCTATATCTATCCATAAGAGACACCAATATCCTGTACTAGTTCATGGATCTCTATCCATAAGAGACACCAATATCCTATGTTGGTTAATGGATCTCTATCCATAGGAGACGCCTATCTCATCTACTATGGCTGGTGATCTTCTAGAATATTTCTACACCCACTACACTGTCTTGTGGATATCTCTCCATAGAAGACCTCTATCCTCACTCAGAAGACCTTTGTACTCACTACCCTGGCTAATGTATCTCTATGCGTTGGATACTACTATCCTCTACTCTGTCACATCCATAGCTTATTCTCAGCTCTACTCAATCTATGTCTCAAATATGCACTAATCACTATCCTTGATCTAGTACAAATTTTCTCTAACTCTATCCCAAATCTAGCACAAATATACTCTTAAATTTGCACCAAACTCCATGCTCAAATCTATCTTCAGGCCTTAACACAAATCTTGATCAAATCACAAATCAACTCTCCTCAGATCCACCTCAAGCTTTAACACAAATATTGAACAAATTAATCAATCAATTCTTCTCTCAAGTCTTCACAAAGACTTGTCTCAAATCTATTCTCAAGTACTTTCAAGAACTTGCTCAATCTGCTCTTAAGTCTTCACCAAGACTTTCCTTAAATCTGTCCACAATTCCTCTCAAGAACTTTCTCAATTTGTTCTCAAGTATTCACTAGAATTATCTCAAATTTATCCAATAGGTCTTCACCAAGACTTACCTCACATATGCCCAACACATTTTCACCAAGACTTACCTCTAATGTACTCAACAAGTCTTCACCAAGACTTACCTCAAATATGCTCAACAATTCTTCATCAATACTTACCTCAAATTTGTCCAACAAATATTCACCAAGACTTGCCTCAAATCTATCCATCAATTCTTCACCAAGACTTACATCAAATATTCTCAACCAATATTCACCAAGACTTGCTTCAAATCTATCCAACAAGTTTTCACCAAGACTTACCTCAAATCTATCCAATAAGTCTTGACCAAAACTTTCGTCAAATCTACTAAAACATTCTTCATCAAGAATTGCTTCAAATCATCTTACAAGCTTTCACAATAGATTTATTAACTCTATCCTTAATATTTCACAATAGCTTTCTTAACTCTATCCTTAAGATTTCACAAAAGCTTACTCAATCTGCTTGCAAGCTTTCACAAAAGCTCACACAAATATATCCTTAATATTTCATAAAATCTTACTCAACTCTATCCTTAAGTCCCCTCAATGAATTACTAAAATCTACCCACAAGCTTTCACAAAAGCTTGTTTAACTCTGTCCTTAATATTTCACAAAATGGCTTTCAAACAATTGCAAAACTTGCATATAAAACTCAACTTAAATATCTTTTAGAAAAACCTCTTCAAAACACATGATTCTTATTTACCTACAAGAACATATAGAGAATGATAAGATCTATCAAGATCTTAATATATTTTCACACTCACAAGGTTTTATTCTCAACAAAACAATCTATCTCTTTCAAACTCTCTTTCAAATAAATTTAAAATAAAATATACTTTGTTTCAAAAAACTTGAACTATCACTTCAATGCTTTTAATCAATAATTCTCAACCAATTTCACTCAAACATTAACTCAATTAAACACAAGTTTCTTACAAACCCTAACCAATTGTTTCACACTAATTCCAACAACACACACAATGGGTCTCAAAACTTGACTCAAGATAATTCCAATGTCATGTTACAATGATACTCATGTTCTTTCACAAACCCTAGCTCAACATAGTTTCAAACCCAAATTAAATCAAATCATTTATCAAGAATATGTACTCAAACATGCTCACACATTTCCAGCAATACTCATAAATTATTTTTACTCCACCTTATATTTCATGCATTCATTTCAATCACTTTAAACAAAATATAGTGTGCCCATACCTTTTTGCTTTGATGGATATATGTCTTTAAAACCTATATTCATCACAATCAAATCCTCTTTGCCAATATTAAGGTTAGATAGAAACAACCTATCTCAAAATCTCCACACAAATATTCTCCTCAATAATTATTTCATCATTCAATAAATACAATAAAAAATCAAGTCTCAAATACACCTTATCATCACCAAAACTCTCAAAATAACATTCAAAACATAAAAAATAGTTCCTTTGTTAACACCTTATAATATAAAAACTTCTCAAAATAATATTCAATTCATAAAAGTGTAGTTCCTTTGTTAACACCTTATGATATCCAAAATTCTCAAAATAATATTCAATACATAACAAATGAAGTTACTTTTAATACCTTATAAACTCCAATTTTTTAAATTATTTTTCTAGGCAACAAAAATAAAATATTTTTTCAATTATCCTTATGAATCCCTATGCATTCCACCTATGCATTTTATAATTATCACGTGGCATCTATATTATTTTTGCCTTCCAAACCTTTGAAAATTTTAAAATAAAATGTGCATACCTAATAATCATTGGCCCATTTCACAAAATATTATTTTCACACGTATTCGACTGCACCCAAATTTGAAACCGCAACCAAACATTATCGTAGCACCTTAGCCCAAGGCTATGATGCCACTTGGACTACACGCCCACACATGAACGTAAGTCTATGCTTTCTTACTAATGTCACCACATGGACTTCAAAAAAAATAAAATGCTTCTTCCTACTTTGCCAAAATGAATTGCATGGGATTCAAAACCATGACCTCTTCTTTATGAGTGCCTTATCCAGTATTCGACCACCGTCTCCACTACCCAGTGCCTTGGAATAGATTTGTCACGTCATGTGTATTTCAAATAATGTCTACCTCCTTTAACTTAAAAACCATGAATATCCTCTTCTTCCTTCAACGATGCAACGCACAAATATTACATCAACCTTGGTATATGAAATAGCATTGTGATGTGGAAATGAAAGTCATTTCCCTATTTATACTTTGTCCTTTGCGCTTAACACGTAGGCTCATGTGATTTTCAAATTTCAAATTCGAATTTAAATTTTTTTTTTTTGAAAAAATTGAAAAAACTTGTATTAAAACAAATAACAGTTACAAGTGGGAGTAAAAACATCCCAGGCAAAAGCAGAGAAGCCAAAAAACAACAAGGCGCAAAAATGCAACATGTCACAAAAATGTGACATGTCACGAAATCGCGACACCAAACCTAACCACGGCCACGCCACGACAACAAGTCACGAAATCGCGACATGTCACGAAATCGCGGCAGACAGACGCCGAGGCCGCAAAGCACAAAAAGTGTCACGAAATCGCGACGACACAACACCAAAGCACCCAGTTACCAAAAGCGTCGCAAAATCGCAACGAGAAGGCGAGAAGGCGCTTGTTCTCTAGAAGTGTCGCGATATCATGACGAGTTCTCCCCTTGACGCCAAAACTACAAAAGTGTCGCGATATCACGGCGTCTTTTCCCCATGGTGCCAGTTGTCTAGAAGTTTCGCAATTTCGTGACGAGTTTTCCCCTTGGCGGCCCTTCAGCAAAAGTGTCACAAAATCACGACGTGTTTTCCCCTTGGCACCCTTTCCTCAAACGTGTCGTGATATCGCGACGATTTCCCCCCATGAAGCTTGTTCTCCAAAACTGTTGCAAAATCACGATGAGTTTTCCCCTTAGCACCCTTTTCCTCAAAAATGTTGCAAAATCGCGACGAGTTTTCTCCTTGGTGCCCGATCTTCAAAAGTGTCGTGATATCGCGACGACTTTTCCCCTTGGTGCCATTGCTACAAAAATGTCGTGATATCGCAACGATTTTCCCCCTGGGTGCCCATTCTTTAGAAGTGTCACGAAATCGCGACGATTTTTCCCTTGGGCAACTATTCACCAAAAATGTCGTGATATCGCGACGATTTCCCCCCTTAGCGCAATTTTTCCAAAAGTGTCGCGATATCGCGACAGCTTCCAACCAATGGCTGCGACGGCGAAATAGGTCACAAAATTGTGACAACTTCCCACCAAAGTTTACGATGGCGCAACAGGTCATGAAATCACGACATCTTCCCTTCAAAGGCTATGACAGCAAAACAGGTAGCAAAATCACGACATATTTCTAGCAAAGGCAGTGATGGTGCAACATGTCGCAAAATCGCGATAGCTTTCCAGCAAAGGCCGTGACGGCGCAAGAGGTAGCAAAATCTCTACACCTTCTCATAAAATGCCACGATGACGTAGCAGGTAGCGAAATCGCTACAAATTCTCTCAAAATGCCGCGACAGCGCAACATGTCATGAAATCGTGATAGCTTTCTAGCAAAGGCCGCGACGGTGCAACTAGTCACGAAATCGCAACAAAAACCACCCTTAGCAGTTTTTTTACTCATTGTCGCAGGGATTGATCTAGACCTTGCCTAATCACTTCATCTATTAGAGGCATGTCACTGTGCAGCTGCACCCCTACCTCTTTCTCAGCACCCATCTTCGCAAGGAAGTCGGCCACCTTATTCAAATTTTGACTCACATAGACAGGGATCACGTCATCTAATTCCCTCCATAAATCCTTGATTTGGGAGATCAGAATCCGTAGCCTCCAAGCTTTCGAAGAGAAGTTCCACATGCAATCAAGAGCGCCAACCAGGACTTGAGAATCAGATTCGAGAATTATCCTCCTGTGACCTTGCTTAACAGCCCAGATGGAAGCAGATTTGATAGCAATGGCTTCGGCTTCATTGTTTGTGGCTCTGCCCAAGACTTGTAGTTCCCAGCAAAGCACTGAACTAGCATGATCCCGGAAAACTACACCAATACCCGCACTGCCCAGATTACCTTTTGTAGCTCCATCAGTATTGATTTTGATCCAAACTTCTGGGGGAGGTTTCCAGCTAACTCTGTCTTGTCTCTCTTGCCCCTTAACCCCCTCATCTAGATTCCCAAGACCAACCTGATTTTCCTCTTCAGCATAGATGGCAACAGTTTCTATGACTTTGCTCCAGATGACCTTCCAAATGCTGTTAATCGAGGAGAAAGTTTCTCTAAAAATTTTGGCATTTCTCTCCAGCCATACTTGCCACCAAATGAAAAGGAAGCCAAGCTCCCAACCAATATGGAGAGCTATAGATTTAAATCTGCCCCTTTTCCATTTTTCCCAAATATTGGCACGATTTAGATCACCATTAGCCTGGAGCTTATAGTGAGAGAACCAGCGCTTCCAAATCTGGTGCGTAAAAGGGCACTCGAACATCAGGTGATCAGCTATTTCCTCATGCTTGTGGCATAAAACACATTGAGAAGGACCGATGATTCCTCTACTTCTGATATTGTCAAAGGTGAGAATTCCATTGTGCATAAACTGCCAGGCAAAGAAATTTACTTTTGGCCAGCCCTTGGAATGCCAAATCCTTCTCCAATCTTGAACCGAAAATGAGTGTGGGGGAGGCTCTGGGAGGATCTTTTCGTAACCGTCCTTTACTGAATAAACCCTAAGGCTCCCATAGCCCCAAGCTAATTCGTCCTCCTCATCCCTCCCGGTGAGGAACCTTTCTGTCAGGATTTTGTTCAAGATGGGCGCCAGCTCTGGAGGGATTGTAATTGGCCACTCCTCCCACCTCTTAAACTTTTTAAACTTATACTCCCCCAATTGGCCGGTGTTAAAATAGCTTTCAATTAGAATCCAGCCTCGGGCTTCTATGGCAGACTTGATTGGTTGAAATTCAGGAAACGTAGAAATGATGGGTGGATACTGGTCCCAAGAATCAGTCCAGAAACGTGCCTTATCCCCTCTCCCCACTTTCCAAAATAATTGGTCTTTGATAACCTGAGATCCAAGCTTGAGAGTCTGCCACACTAAGGATCCAGTACCATCCAGGGGGAAGCGGCCCACCACATTGGGGTGGACATGACCCAAATATTTACTAGATAGGATTCTGCTAAATAAGGAGGTTGGCTGGGAAATCCACCTCCAATACAGTTTTCCAGCCAAGGCATTGTTATTAAGCTTGGAGCTTCTTAGGCCTAGTCCTCATTTGTCCTTAGGCTGGTTAATTTTATCCCACCCAACCAAAGCCCATTTTTTCTCCCCTTTTGCACCTTCCCATAAAAATCTTCTTGCCATTTTTTCCAACTCTTTCCAAATGGAATGAGGGGCAGCTAGGATAGAGAATTTATAAATTGGCATAGCCTGAATAACTGACTGCAAGAAGGTTAATCTACCCCATAGCTTAACCATTTATGGGACCAATGATTCATTCTATCTTTGATACCTTCCAATAGAACCTTCCAGATATCTATTTTTAATTTTTTGAAATGCAGGGGAACTCCCAAGTAAACTATTGGAAGAGAAGTCCTTGTGAATCCCAGGATCTCAATAACTCTATCCTGCAGCCTTTGGTCAAGATTGAAAAAGACCACTTTGGACTTCCTATCATTGAGGGCCTAGTTGGAAGCCCTAAGGTAGACATTAAGAGTATTTTTTATTCCTCTAGCTTCCCTGAGATTGGCCACACCAACCAATCCAGTATCATCCACAAACTGCAAGTGAGTCAAAGTTTCCTCCCCAACCTTGATACCTGTTAGCAGGCCTTGTTGCCTTCTCCTCAAGAAAAGTCTACCTAATCCTTCAGCCAAAATGAGGAAAATATAGGGAGAGGAAGGGTCTCCTTGGCAAAGACCACGAGTGGCTCCAAAATTATGCGAGGGAAGACCCTTGATAAGGATAGAATAAGAGGGCATAGAAACACAGCTCATGACCCAATCAATCTAGTCCTGGGAGAAGCCAAAGGCTGCCATAATTTTAGACAAGAATCTCCACTCCACCCGATCATAAGCCTTGGACATATCCAGTTTAATGAACATTCCTTTATTACCAGATTTTTGCATTGAATGGATAGCCTCCTGAGCAAGAATCACCCCATCCAAGATTTTTCTTCCCTCAACGAAACCCCCTTGTTCTGAAGAAATAATGTTATGAAGGAAAGGTTTGAGCCGCTTAGCCATTATCTTAGTGATTATTTTATAAATCACATTGCATAAAGCAATAGGTCTGAAATCAGAGATATGAGTCCCCTCCTCCCCTTTTGGAATTAAAGTGATGAAGGTGTGATTAATTGCCTTGAGAATTCTTTTATTAGTTCTGGATTCCTCTATGACAGCCAAAACATCCTCCTCCAAAGTATCCCAAAAGGCCTGAAAAAACTCAATAGGAAAGCCATCTGGACCAGGAGATTTGCCAGTACTCATTCCAAAGACCACATTTTTCAATTCATCTCTATCAATGGGTCTAAGCAGGGCCTAATTTTCTTCTTCAGAGATAATAGAAGGTATGACATTAAGAACTTCGTTCTAAGCCTCAACATCTTGTTCCATACTTTCCTTAAAAAGTTTAGAAAAGTAATCAATTGAGTGGTAGTGCATACCAGGAAGAGTATCGAAGGAATGTCCATTCTCATCTTTAAAGGCTTCCATGTTATTCATCTATCTCCTAGCATAATCTGACCGATGAAAAAAATTGGTATTTCTGTGCCCTTCTAATAACCAAGTAATTCTTGCCCTCTGTTTCCAGTATATCTCCTCTTGGTTATCAATGGCCTCAACCGCTTTGCGCAAGGCATCATCCTCGGATTTGAGTTGCTCAGTAATTGTTCCTTCCCTAAAGATTTTCTGAACCTCCTCCCATCTGGCCACCAAGGAGGCCCTTTGGAACTGGAAATCTGGCTTATTATCTTTCCTCCATTGTTTCAGTTGAAGTTTGACAAAATGAAGTTGTTTATGAAATTTGAACATTGCTGTCCCAAAAGGTGGACGACCTTCTTCCCACCATTGTGGAATTTTCTGTCGAAGGTCCTCCTTTTGTAACCAAAAATTCTCAAATTTAAAAGGCCTGTGATGCTGCCCTATCATAGTCCCTTCCTCCAGCAAAATGGGAAAGTGATCGGAAACAGGGCCCTCCAAAATCTGGAACTTAGTATTCCACTTTACAAAAGCCTCCTCCGAGACTAGAAAATGATCTAACTTGACCTTCCTGCTGTGTGGCTCCTTCCTCTTGTTAGTCCAAGTAAAGTAGGTTCCAGGGCCTTGAACATCCACTAATTGAAAGGTCTGGACTTGGGCAATTAGAAGCCGATCTCCTGGATCCAAAATTGGGGTGCCACCTTCTTGATCACGAGCAGATAATTTTGCATTAAAATCCCTTGCAATAATCTAGTCTAAGTATTCCCTGGAGGACCTCATGTTGTGAACAAATTTCCATTGGATCCTCTGGCCATCAAGGTCTTGGGCCCCATAAAAATTAGTGATTAAGACATGTTCTACTATGAAATTATTCCTAAAATGAGATGTGAGAACACCCCTCCAAGCTATATGTTCTAATGCAGTCCAATCCAGAGGGTTCCAAAGAGTAACATTCCCCCCTGAAGCACCTTGGGCAGCCACATCCATATGACCCGCGCCCTACCAGATTCTATTAACTGTTTTACTCATAAGATCTAAAGACATTTTTGTCTCCTGAATAAGCAAAAAGTCTATTTTACATTTTCCTAAGAGTCTTTGAACAACAAATTGATGGGTTCTACTGTTTAAACCCCTAACATTCCAAGATTGTATAATCATTGAAAACCTTGAGAGCAATAAGAATCAATTGTCCTCACCGATCCTCCATTGATCAGCTTGTCTCCTTGAGCTGCAATTAGGTCCTTATTTGACTTTCTGCCCGCTCCTTGAGTGTTGCTATTTTTGGATCTCTTTTCCACCTGAGATATACCCAGGGCTGGCCTTTCTCTATTTTTTTTTGCAATTCCCATGCTGACATCCTTAATTACTGGTGGCGCTTGGGAGTGCACTATCAGTGTCCCTACATTTTTTGGCGGCAATACCTTAGTGGGCTCAAGAACCTATTCTAAGATAGGAGGAGATGAAAGAGAAACATGAGTGTGGATGTTATGGGCCTCAATATTCCCATCCACACCTTCCATATCTTGTTCCTCCTGATCCACTAATGTCTTAAAAA
The DNA here is from genome assembly GCA_028583015.1 of Wollemia nobilis. Classification (NCBI taxonomy): domain Eukaryota; kingdom Viridiplantae; phylum Streptophyta; class Pinopsida; order Araucariales; family Araucariaceae; genus Wollemia; species Wollemia nobilis. Next base: position 846,728 of record JAQPPZ010000371.1, on the reverse strand, counting down.
TTTCATATCTATTGGCTGGCTTGGGTTGTAATTGCTCCTTACCATTTTTCCTCTGCTTTCTCCTTCTTTTGGCCTGTTCAAAGCCATATTTTTTATCTTCATTACCCTGAGGAGTATTGGATGTTTCTTTGGTAGAAATGGACTTACCCTCTCTGGGGTGGTTTGGCATACCATGTTGGGCTTCCATTTTGGTGTTCAAAATATTTGGACAAAATCGGGCCAAATGCCCATGTTTATGGCAGACTCTGCATCTGAAAGGCAGAGCCTCATAGTATAACTATTGGATCCAAGATACTCCTGCCAGTTCCAGTTCCACCTCTGCTGGTAGAGGCTGACTGATATCCATTTCCACATAGATTCTAGCATAGACACCAGGGTTACCTTCTATGGTGTCCTTGGAGACGCCCAGGTGTCTACCCAGGGAGTTATCGATCATTTCTAGGACCTGATCCCCCCAAAACTCCATTGGAAGAGCATACAGCCGGATCCAGACCGGGACAGCCATGGGTTCGATGCGAGGATCGAATCCCACTCTCCAGGGTTGAACAAATAACCCTGCTGGGCCGTGGTTTCTCTTCTCTGACTCAAACGCTCTGTTTCTATCAGCTAAAGAAGAAAAACTAACGATGAAATACCCGTTGCTAATAAACCATAGGGAGTACTCACCATGGGGCTCCCAGTTCTGTCTGAACCAAGTGTGCAAGAAATTCAAGGTAGGTCGGATACCCATGAATTTGCAAATCAAATCATGATTGGATTTGTATAGGATTGTGTCTTCGACCAGCTTTGGTTCGATAACAATCTTAGGTCTTGAAGCAGATTGTGGGAGACATCCGTTGACTTGATGCGCTGCTGAACTCTCGCCAACGTTCTTGAACATCATATTCAGAGTATTTATCTGAGCTTCGCCATTAGAAGACGAAGGATTATCTTTGAGCATTTCAGCGTAAGAGCTCTTTCTCTCGGAGAGAGGGTCCGGAGGAGACCCCATTGGGCCCTCCTGAAGCTGCAAGCGATCCTTCAGATCCACAAAAACAAAACAAAATGGGAAAGAATTATCCTTTCCTGGATTATCCTGGATTATCCTTTGCTCCAAAAACCCTAGAACATCGCCTGTCACCTGCGCAAAGAATTTCCCGCCCGATCGTACATTAAGGATAGTTGAGATATTCGAATTTAAATTTTAAACCTTGGCATATTTTGATTATTAAATTAAAATTTTAACCATAGGTTAAAATATTTTAGTTTAAATAAATTAAATTAAATTATTTATAATCTGCTCACTATGTATTTTCAAGGATATATATTTTTAATGATTCCTCGGACCTCATTTCTCTTCACCTCTTCTTTTTACTCAAAATATTATAATATTATTATTTACTTTTAAACCTGCTTCTCTTTCCTTTGGTCTTCAATATTTTAGGTCTCTTTAGGCATATAATAAATATATATCATTTTTCCTTTAACCACTTCCTTACCTTTTGGAAAATCAACCTTATGACATCAATGATGATGAAATTGGACATCAAATTTCTTCACATAAATAACAACAAAACTTTCTCAAATTTCCAACAATCTCCCCCTTTGTTATTGATGGAAAATTTTTTCCTTTAAGCATTTCTTTTCAATTCTACTCCCCCTGAGAAACTATTACCCCTAATTGAATGCTCTTACCTAACTCAAATATCTCCCCCTTTGACATCATTGGCAAAGGGACACCTTTGGGGCTAAAGATAAGACTCTTAGCTCATCCCCGTCCCCACCTACTCTTCTTGAGGTGGTTAATTTTATGGTGGGAGTATATCTATTCCCAGCATGCAATGCTCTTTATCTATGTTCACCTTCTTCCTCAACTGATCCTTTTGATTCCTCTGAATATTCCTATTCCTGTTTGTCTTTGGAAATTTTGTTCTACATAACTTAGACATATGTCCAATATTATTGCACTTATAAAACTTAATGGTGTGGTTCCTTGAAGGTGCAAATATCTTGAAGTTCCTCCTAGTGAAGCCATATCCATTCCTATTATGAACCCTGCAATTAATTTCTTTATGACCAAACTAATTACAATAGTAGAAATACCCTTGAAAGAGATGCCCATTTCTAAAATTTTTATTGGTGAAACCATATCACTGTATTTCATGTGTCCCGCACTACGTAACCTTGTGATCAAACCTATGATATGAGAAGCAACGTCCTTTGAATAAATATTGTCTTAACCTCATTGGTATATTAGTCTCTTTTTTCCTGTGATGTTTCATGTTCCATATGTTCTTTATTTGTGAATTATTCCTTTCCTTGTTGAACTTTCTATTTTCCAAATTATCCTTAGAAGTCTCACTTTTTCTTTCACTCTCTTCTTCTAAAGCTTCTTCTTCATTAGATCTTGATATTGACTCATCTCTTTGTTCTCTTTGATCCTATTCAAAGCCAAGTCCTATCTTGTTTGATGAAATATTTGTACCTTGATAATCTTATACAAGGTATTTGAGATTCTCCTAAACCTATATAGCTTATCTTTAGAAAATTTCAGTTCCTTCCTTATTGAAACTACCTCATGCTTTAACATTTTACATTCTAAAATGTTTGCCTCTAACTTCTATTTAAATCTCCTTATCTTAGCTATTGAGTGTTAGATATTGTATAAGTTTTCCTTTGTCTTCATCACATTCTTGAAATTGAAACTTGTGTTTTCAGTTTTGCTTTCTTACCTTCCTTAATTCCTTAAGAGAAAAAATAATCTCACCTTCAAGATCAAATTCTCATTCCTCTTCATTTTTTTATTCTTCCTCTACTCCTTTGTCTTCAATAGAATCTTCGTTCTTCTATGATTTATATTCAATAGGAGCTCTTCCTTCTTCTATTACAAAAAGAAGAGTTTATTTTTCTAGATATTCAAGAGCATCTTTATATTCATCTTCATTGAAATTGAATCCATTCCTTGTACTGTGATCTTAAATATGAACAAAGTTACCACACCTGAAACATTTGAGAATTATTGGTTCCCTTTTTGCTTCTTTTCTAACATCTTCATTTTCTACTGTCAAAAATAGAAATTCTTCTTATTAATTTTCTTAGGATCTTCCATCACTATCACCTAAAATATTTACTATCTTATCTACATAAAACCTCTTCTTATGCCTTTGTAAAAACTTCTTTCCTTTCTTGCCTTGTCCATCCCTACTTTTCTTTTCATACCTGTATTTTTCTGATTCCCTGTTCTTATTATCTTGTTTCTCTTGACCACTATTACTTCCATCTTCTGGATAGTTAGAAGCATAGTGAACATATTTACCATAATTAAAACACTTAACTATTTTTGTACCTTTGTGCTTTCTTGAGTCTTTATTCCTTCTACCATAGTTTGCTTCTTCATCACTGGATGACTTATCACTTGAATCTGACTTCTTATCCTTTGTATTCTTTCCTACTTTGAAAGTTTCTTCTTTCTGGGATATAGTTTCCTTTCCTATTCTCATCTCAAAAGCTATGAGAGTTCCATGTAACTCATCCCTAGTCAAAGTTTCAATATATTTTGTTTATTTTATGGCTAAATAATGTTATCTATACCTCTTAGGGAGTGACCTTAATATCTTTTGACAAACATCTAATTATTCAACTTGAAACTCAAGTCCTCGCATGGAGTTCACAACCTCATCCACATAAGTATGTAGAAATATCTTCCTCATCTTTCATCTTCAAGTCTTCAATTTTTTTCTTGTGATTTTGCAATTTTTCCATCTTGACATTTTTGTCACCCTCGTATATTTTCTTCAATATTTTCCAAATATCTTTTGCTAATGTGCAATGCATAACTTTTACAAAATTTGATTCATGTAAAACACTTAATATTGCAATAATTGTATTTGAATTATTTAGATGTAGGAGCTTACTATATTTATCTATAGGTGGAGTAGTTGGCAGTATGTACCCATCCTCAATTTCTTTCCATATATCATTTCCTTGTGTCATTAGGTAAATCTTCATTCTTATACTCCAAAATGAATAATTATTCCCATTGAACAATGGTGCCTTATTTCCTAAATATACACTCTAATATTTCATCTATGTTCTTGTAATATATTCCTTCAAGCTGTAAAACTCTTTCGAAGGAACCTGCTATGATACCAATTAAAGAACACAAGATTATACTAAGAGGGGGGGTGAACAATATAAGACCAAATTTTACTTTTTTTATCAAATAATATTATCCAATATATAAATTGCAATATCAACAACAGTAATCAAATTAATACATAAATAATCACACACAATAGAAACACCAATTTAATGTGGTTCACCCAATGTGGGCTACTCCACGAATAAAATATTTCACTAAAAGTTTCTAAACAAATATCTTGGAAACTCTTACCTATTACAATATCTATGGACCTATATCCAAAGAAGACAACAATACCCTAATCAAATCTATGGACACCAATCCATAGGAGACACCAATCCCATTTACTGATTTGTGGGCACCAACCCATAAGATACACCAATCCCCTTTACTAGTTCATGAATCTATATCCATAGGAGACATCAATCTCCTCCGTCAGTTCATGGATCTCTATCCATAGGAGACATCAATATCCTTTGTTGGTTTGTAGATATCTATCCACATGAGATACCTATGTCCTTTGCTCTAGCTGGTGATCTTCTAGAATACTTCTACCCCCACTGCACTAGCTTTTGGATCTCTCTCCACATAAAACCTTTGTCCTCACTCAAAATACCTTTATCGTCACTACCTTGGATAATGTATATCTATCCACTAGAGACTATTATCCTCTACTCTGTCACCTCCAAATATTACTCTTAGCTTTGCTCAATCTTTGTCTCAAATATGCACTAAACACTATCCTCGATCTAGTATAAATCTACTCTAACTCTATCTTAGGTCTAGCACAAATCTGCTCTCAAATTCACACCAAAATTCATCCTCAAATCTATCCTCAAACCTTAACATAAATCTTGATCAAATCACAAATGAAATTTGCTCAGATCTACCTCAAGCCTTAACACAAAGCTTGAACAAATCAATCAATCAATTGTGCTCTTATATCTTCATAAAGACTTGTCTCAAATCTGTCCTCAAGTTCTTTCAAGAACTTGCTCAATCTGCTCTTATGTCTTCGACAAGACTTACCTCAGAGTTTTCTACAAGTCCTCTCAATAACAATCTACTCTCAAGTATTCATTAGACTTACCTCAAATATTTCCAATAAGTCTTCACAAATATTTACCTCAAATTTGTCCAAAAAGTATTCACCAAGACTTACCTCTAATATTCTCAACAAGTCTTCACCAAGACTTACCTCAAATATGCTCAATAATTCTTCATCAAGACTTACCTCAAATTTATCCAACAAGTCTTCACCAAGACTTACCTCAAATCTGTCCAACAAGTCTTCACCAAGACTTACCTCAAATTTTCTCAACAAGTCTTCACCAAGACTTACCTCAAATCTATCAAACAAGTCTTCACCAAGACATGCCTCAAATATATCCAACAAGTCTTCACCAAGACTTACCTCAAATCTGCTCAACAATTCTTCACCAAGACTTACCTCAAATCTAATTATAATCTTTAACAATAGCTTCCTTAACTATGTCCTTAAGATTTTTTATGAGTGATTATTTGGTACATATTTTTATTGTAAATTATTTTATTTTCATATTTAATTTTTGATTATAATGCAGTTTAAGTTAGTTGTTTTTTTTTTTATTTTTGTGAATTATCAGTAGAAATATGAATGCAGTTGAATCTAACAAATGTGTGCATTTTATAAAAAATACATCTAAATTATGAGTAATTATGTAGGAAAGTATTGAAGGATGTTCCACAGTGCAACAACGCAAGCTTTAGGATGTACCTTGGATGCAATAATATGAACATAAGGATAAATTATTAAGGATGCTTAGGCGCGATGATAGAATAGTGGCTAATTAATGTTACAAAATATGGTTATCAAAGCATGTTACAAAAGGTAGCTACTGAAGGTTGTTACCAAAGAAGATTTCTTACCGGTAGTTATCGAAGAAGAGTTGACCAACATCATATGCCAAATAAACAACACTATGGTGCTCTCACATGACAATAAATAAGTACAATCAACTTAGATTAAGTTTAATTGTCACATATTCTCCACGAGGATATTGTGATTAATAAAGTTGTTATCACTTTATTCTGTAAACGTCATATAGTTGGAGTCTTGTTAGGATGATTAGATTTAGATGCACAACAGTAACTCAATTTTGGAAGAACAATGGTTCATCAAGCATCACTTTTGAGTAATATCCATGAGACTGGTTCCATTGCACGTTTGTGGCAAAAGTTGTCTCCAAGTAGTATCTTACAAGATACTATTACTGAATAATTTTATTTATATGAATTATGTCAAACAATGATTTTGGGATCTATAGAAAATGAAAGGGGTTTTAGTGCACTATCTTTTGTTAAATCTAAGCTCCATAATAGGCTAAACAAAAATCTAGAAAATTGTTTAAGAATTTATGTGTCATCATATGAGCTGGACAAATTTCCATATGACAGAGCATTAGCTTATTGGAATTCAATTGAAGACAAAAGAGGTATTTTGAATAATACTAAAAAGGAGAATAAATCTGCTTTGAGTGATCAAATGGTGTCTTCACAAATTGAATCTGGATAGGTTGAAACATGTTTATTTTAGCTACCTGAATTCTAATTTTTCTAGTATTTCACAACACTGTAACATTTTGACATTCCATATTTCACAATGTTGTTTCACAAGTTGAGAAATGTTCATTCCAAATTTAAAAAATGTTCATTCCATATTTTACAATTGTTCATTTCAGATTTCACAATTTTGTTTCACAAGTTGAGAAATGTTCATTCCAAATTTTACAAATGTTCATTCTAGAGTTCACAACTTTCCATTTCAGATTTCACAATGTTGTTTCACAAGTTGAGAAATGTTCATTCCAGATTTCACAAAGTTGTTTGAGATGTACAATGTTTCAAAAATTTACTTTTCACATTAAGCTTATAAAAATTGTACATTGTATATCACATTATGCTTTTAAAAATTGGATGTTTTTTTATCATACTATTTCAATTGCCTTAATAAATTGTTGTCTTTTATTTTATATCATAGTATCGATATTGTATTGTTAATGTATCAATATTGATCAAAAAAAATATTATTTTGTTGTTTGAAATGACTGTAGTAAATAATATTAACAATTTAGACAAGAAAAAAAACATAAAATTATAAACGCAAAAAACCTTTGAATGATTAAAGACACAAATTTAGAAAATAAGGTTTTCATTAATACAATTGAAAATATATTAGATTATACAAAATTGTTGACTAATATTGAAAATATATAATATCATACAATTTTTTTTATAATAGTCAACTTGATAGCATTTTACAATAAAACATTTGATTGGGGGTTTGCATTTCCAGCTTCAATATTGCTTGGAATTACATTTTCTTTTCCATTATTTGCTTCTGTGATGCTCTCTTCTAGAAGTGCAACTCAGACTAGGTTTTCATGTACATACTTTCCACCAATGATTATTCTTCTTTGTTTGGATCTTCAAGTATTGTTGGAAGCATTTCGTTTGCTTTCTATTACTCTAGAACGTGGTTTGGATCTTCATTGAACTTATCCTTGATGTATTTTCTTAAACGATTATTTTCTACTATTTTTGATTGCATTTTCTTTTTCAATTCTATTACACTATGCAAAAATGTCTTCGCCCTATAAATATTGATGTCCACAATCTTAACCTATATTTTTAAATTATAAAAATTTGACTGCAAAAAAAATTGAAACCATAATTCAAAATGGTTATAATACAATTATTACATGTTTTTCACAAATATAAAAAAAAACTGCAATATAAAATTGAAATATATATAACTTTACTTAACTCAACCACATCCCTTGTAGCCTCAACAACAACAACTTTGTCCTTATCTGAATTCCAATGGTTATAATAATCTTGGGCTTCAACATGAATGTTCTCTAATATCCCAATTGCAACATTTAAAACATCACCATCATAATCAAAATCAAGCTTCACTGATCCTGATGTGGCTTGGTTCAGAAGGCCATTAAGCTTTTCTAGTTCATACTGAACCAAATAATAAAGAGAATATTTTTTTGTATAATTTTTATATCAAGCATTAATTTTATTTAAGATCACTTTTGCTCAATATTCCCAATCCTTCATCTCTTGTACATCTTTATGGACTACCTGTTTAAGGGTTGCCTCAGTTTTCTCAAACATCAAAATATTTTCATCAAAATTTATAATATTGTCCTTAGTTGGAGGACCTTGAGGATTAGGGATGTTTCCTTTAGACGGTGGAAATGGCATCTACTTAGCTGCAGGGGTTTCTATTTATTTTGCATCACTTTGTTGCTCATGAAGCACATATGTTGCCTTAAACCCTAAAAATTCTCCCTATAAAATAAATCATCATCAAGCAGGATATTATCCAATCTAGGGATTGAAGCTTTAGGTGCTTGTGAATTTGTTGTAAATATAAAATATGACCAGCCTTACCCAAAACTTAGTGTTTGTGCCTTTGATCTATGTAAGAATGCATGCCTAGAACCTAGTGTTGGTCCCTATAATCTCTATGAAAACAATTGTTTTCCAGAGCACCCACGACCTTGCATTTGCATAGGCTATGCCTATCATTGATGTTGTGGAAGCGGTGGATTTGGTGCGAGTGGTGGATGTGGTGGTTGCAATGGCTGTTATGGAGATGGAGGTGGGATATAGCCTCTCATTCTAAAAGGTTGTACTTGCTCTTTGTTGAGTGGTATTTTCACCCAATTGTGAAAGTACACTCTCCCTTAGGATTTGGATTCCAAATCCCCTCTTGCAAAGAAGTTAAACAAACAACTTCTCCAAGGTCTCCGTTATATTAGCATTTGCATATGTGCATTAGTAATCTCAAATAAAGATATTCAATTTAAATGCTTGGAACACCTTAGTGATTGCAAGTAATTGTAAACAAGGGGCAATGTTGGTTTATTTTACCATGAAACTTTAGTGATTGTTCATTGAACCAAAATAAATCAAATGTGAGTTGGCCCTCATATGACCACGATGTAGTGCTTTAATTCCTTTTATCTTGATGGTTTTAAAATGGATTTTATCTTGCATTAAATCCTCAATGATGAATAGAATCTTCAAAATGTCACTTTAACTTATCCCTCTTAAATGAAATCAAATTTTCATCAAGATGAACAATTAAGTGCTTTAAGGCAAAGACCTTCAATATAATACTCAAATTATCCCCCTTTCGTAAAATTGGAATTTTTATGAAGAAAGGATAATTTTAGGCCCGAAATGGAAATTTGCGAAAATGCCGTAAAACATAACTCCTTCAATGAAATTGGAATTTTCATGAAGGGAATGTCATCATAGGCTCATGAATGCAAAAAAAAACTGGAAAAATGAAATTTGACCTTAAAATGGAAAATTTCTATTTTCGGATTTTTAAAATCTGTGACAAAACAGCAACTTCGGTGAATTTTTAAAAATACTAAACAACTCCGAAAATGAAATTTCAAAGTGCGTAATGGAATTCTGAATTATAATCTACGCAATGGTGAAATTATTTTTGGATTTTGAATTTTTTTTGATGTTTATTTTAATGCCTGAAAATAGGAAAAAATTCTGAAATTAAAATTTCTGAAAACAGAAAATTCAAATTTTGCATCAAAATAATTTCTGGAAATGCAGCAATGCAAAAGCTCCTTCAGTTTGATGCTCAAATTACCCCTCTTTCGTAAAATTGGAGTTTTTATGAAGAAAGGGTAATTTTAGGCCAAAAATGGAAATTTATGGAAATGCCATAAAACATCACTCCTTCAATGAAATTGGAATTTCCATGAAGGGAATGTCATCATAGGCTCATGAATGCAAAACAAAACTGGAAAAATGAAATTTGACCTTAAAATGGAAAATTTCTATTTTCGGATTTTTGAAATCTGTGACAAAACAGCAACTTCGGTGAATTTTAAAAAATACTAAACAACTCCGAAAATGAAATTTCAAAGTGCGTAATGGAAGTCTGAATTATAATCTACGCAATGGTGAAATTATTTTTGGATTTTGAAATTTTTTTAATGTTTATTTTAATGCCCGAAAATAGGAAAAAATTCTGAAAATTAAAATTTTTCAGAACAGAAAATTAAAATTTTGCATCAAGATAATTGCTGGAAATGCAGCAATGCAAAAGCTCCTTCGGTTTGATAGCACCCCGTCCTGCAAAACCGAATACGTGAGAGTTTCATACATGCAACCTAGCCTATTTGATCTGTACTACACACAATCAAAGTAAACTAAGTGCTTGACTTCTAGGGTTTAAAATAATTTCCAAATTGCAAACATTCACATGAAATAACCCATCCCATGGCGTAAATTTCACATACAAATCTGAAATTTGGAAGGGGAAAGATAAAACAATTAAAATAGAGCATGCAGAAAATTTCTCATTCTTTCTTGCTAACAAGGCCTGAAATTTCTGAAAAGAAGCTTTCCCATTCAAATTATATTCCTCTTTTACACATCAAATTTTGCCGCATTTGGCCATGCCAAAAGTTCCTCTTGTGCATGCATTTCAATGGGTATTTTAAAGATTTTCCTCCATGGCTTTTCATTTTCTCCTCCATGACTTTTCGTTTCTCCTCCATGGCTTTTCGTTTCCTTCTTCCTTTCTTCCATATGCAATACCTTGCAAAAAAAACAAAAACTAAACTTTACTTAAACCAACATGAAAAAATTAAAAACTAACAAAAAAACAAAAAAGCTAAAAATAATCCTATTTTATTTTTATTATTATTTTTTTGTTTTTTTTGTTTTTATTTTATGTTCATTTGTTTATATATATATATATATATATATATATATATATATATATATATTTTTACTTTTTTCTTTTTTCTTTTTTCTTTCTTTTGTTCTATTAATTTATTTATTATTATTATTATTTTATTTTTTATTCCTTTTTTTTTTAGTTTATTTATTTTTTTAAACATGAATTAACCCAAAAGTTAATGTTTGAATTACAAACACATTAATAGACAAAAAAAACCACACCAAAAATTTATCAAAAAATGTGGGTCCCCAAGCTTTGGGGCTAGTTGTGAAATAGTCACAACAAATGGCGACTCTGCTGGGAAATGCTCCTGAGCATTTCGATGAGAACCCAAAAAGAACACTTGAAAACACACTTCAAAAATTTAACACAAGCATCAACAAATATCCAAAGAATGCCAATAGATCAAAAATACATGAAACATCAGAATCGCTAAGCATTAGCTCAGTGTGTGCAATGAATTTCTTTCCTCATCGTTTGAAATTGATCAACATTCCATTGTCGAGTTTTGCATGAATGCATATGCGAGATTGTGAATGATTTGTGTACCCTAATGAATATGCCATGAGATTTTGCTTTTATAAAATGCATAGTCACTCTTCTAGTATTATGTACAAACATTCAAGACTGCCAAACCCTCTTAGGATCCACTAGTGAATGGTTCATTATATCCCAAAGTTGGTTGTGAGTCCCTACTATCTTGAACCCATGTGCGAGTGGATGTGAAATCAGAACTTTGGGGAATCAGACTCCCAACCAACCGAGATGAGAGTTTAACCCTATCCTTACTATTCTGATTTAGAATTCTTTACCTCACTTTGAGCAAAATAATTAAACCAATTATGGAAGAAATGGTCATGCTAGTCTAACCCTCTGGACAATCAGTGGTCTTGTTTTTAGGCAAGACATGATGCCATGCATGGGCATATCTAACCCCACAATCCAAAACTTATCTTCATTTCTTTGGACCTTGGGGATGACTACCCATCCTGGTTAGGGACAAGTAGTACGATCCTTACAATCCAAGATTTAAATGTAAATGGAAAATATTAATTTTGTTACTTAGACCTTGGGGATGACTACCCATCCTTTGCAGAGGACAAATAGTACGATCCTTACAATCCAAGACTTACTATGAAATGAGACATAAGAGCTTTGGGGAATCAGATTCTCAACCAACCGAGATGAGAATTTATACCCTATCCTTACTACTCTATGTGGGTCAAATCAAAGCTTTGGGGAATTGGATCCTCAACCTAAGTTTGATGAGGATTTAATCCTATCCTTACTACTTTGATTTTAGGCTTTAAGCTCTATGGAAGTGGTGACAACCATTGTTTTAAGGATCATGTTGCATAATAGGATAGACAAAAACTTCTTTCGCCCAACCTTTTCCTCCAAGTTAGGTTTTGATCATTTTGCTCAAGATCCTTTTTAATGTATGAAACGTGCTTGGTTCTAGATATTTCAAGGCTCAGTTTCCAACCTTAGGATTTACTTACATTTATGTTATAACATAACCCTAAGAGGATTTGACATACTTAAATAATTTGCACCTAAGATGCATATGCCACTAAGATGAAATGTATGAAAAGTGAGATGGAAAATGAATGTATTATTTCTTGAATTGCAAATGAAATGATTTGTCATGCAAAACTGACTCTTTCATGCATCACAAGTTTCAAATGATATAAATTAACTGTTTGTATTACATGTGGAGCTTTTACAACACAATTCCAATGTTTCATATTCTCCTGATCTTAGGCATAAGTTGACATCTCAAAAAACACACACACACACACACACACACAAAAAAATATATATATATATATATATATATATATATATATATATATATTTATCAAAACATGTTCAATAAAATCAAAGTCGACACACGACTTAAATCCTAATCCAAATAGCAATCCCAAAATGAAACTTGAAAACACAAACTCAAACCAAAATCAAAATTTATATACAATATAGTACAAGATGATGCAAAGCTTGGATTATCACTTTCCTGGATCCCAAACATGATTAGAGCATTTCAAAAGACATATGTCACCATACACACGCCAAATGTTGTAGGAATCCCCCAACGACAATAAGATCATACCAAGCAATGCAACAAATTTCAACTTCCCTCTCTCACCCCACCAATTAAATTTAGTTTCATTAGTATTCATATAGGTGAGATTCAAAATTTTAAATTGATCAGACAATGATTGATTTTCAATTTTATCATGTCTATTCTTTAAAGTGCAAATTTCATCATTCCATTCATAATTTAGAAGTAGGCTTTCCTTTTCAAATGTGAAATATTGCAAACAAGAGCCTATTTCTAAAAGTCTTGAATTCAAAATATTTTTCAAGATTTTAAAGCAATCCAAATCAATCAAGACTTGACAAACATCACCAAGATTTGACATTTCATCATTAATGACATTAGCATCCAAAGGGACATCATGTAATCCATCACTTGAAATTTTGGTAGCTACTACCAAAGGTAAAGATTTCACCTTGTCATCCATACTCAACCCATCATGGTTAGAATTTACCACAACTTGATGAGTGTTAGTAGCTTTTTCTTCTTCCTCATTGTCTTCTTCATCATCCAACACCTGTTCAAAAACACCAAAGTTAGGCACCCAATCAAACATGCATCCATCCTTTTCAAAACAAGAGCCTAGCTTTTCAAGATATGTGTCACGTGACACCTTTCCATGATCAATGGCTTGAGTTGCCTCAAAATCTATATTTTCATTAGGATCATCAATAGTATCAAACCCACACCACTTAGGTTTTGTAATTTCATCATTTTGAGATGGCATGGACATTGTAGAAACAATAGGTGGATCAAGATTTTCTATTTCTTGCCCCTCAAGGGGAACAAAAACAATTGATTCTCCTTCTTGATCCATGGTAGTAACATCATTATCCTTCTCAAACCTTTGATGAGATTCCAATCCTTCTTCCAAAACATTTTCAGATTGCACAAGACTTGTAATATCCTCATGTGAAAGGGCAATTGTATCATCCTGCATATCAATAGGCATACAAATTTCATTAGCAATTTTGGAGTGAGCATACTCTTCCCAAGAATCATAATGATCATCTTTCAAAATTAAATTGTGATGCTCAACTATTTCTTCTTCATCTTTTAATTCATCAACATGTTTCTCATCAAATTTATCTTCACCTTCCTTAGATGGTTCAATTACTTCCAAAATTGGGTTATTGCTTGTATTCAAATTGATAAGGCTATCATAATCCAAATTTGTAACCCATGATTCAATTTTATCACAATTTGGAAGGTGTGAATTTTCTTGGCCATCATTTTCAACAATGTCATCCGAAACAAATTCATCCTCATAGAATTCATCTTTTGGTGAGTCAAGGGTTTCCAATTTGTCACATGTTTCAATACTAGTTGGATCTAGCACTCCTCCCTTGCTTAAAATCATCTTCTTATGAAAATCATTAAAATCGATTTTAGAACCATCTTTTGAATCAAGATGAGTACTTTGAAGTTGATTCATACTTAAGAAAGATGGTTGATCTTGCATAGTAAGTTGAGGATTTTGAAATTGATTGAAGCTTGGGAATGATTGTTGATTCTGAAATTGATTCACATTTGAATTTGGTTGAGGTGGATAAATCATTGGGTGGGTAAAGGAAGTATTAAATGATTGAAGATTACATGATCCAAAACCCACACCATAATTTTGACAACTCAATTGTTGCTCAATTGCCATTGCTTGAGCATAGGCTTGAGACAAAGAAGTGATTAGGGGCATCCCTCGCAAATATGTGGAAATGAGTGGGTCAAGAGCATTGACATATATTTGGAGAGCCACTTGTTCTTGCAAAACATAACATGTCACTAATTGAGCATATAATCCAAAGAACCTTTCAGAAAATGTTTTCACATTTTCACTTGGTCCTTTTCTGATGGTGAAAAATTGCTCATATATGCGGATTGGGTCAACTTGCTTTTTGTTGAATTGATTAAGAAATGTTGCCTCTAGTTGAGCCCAAGAAGTGATAGACCCTAAAGGTAGACTTGTAAACCAATCAAATGCCACTTTGTCCAAGGTGTAAGGGAACATTTTACAAACAACATCATCATGCCAAATTGTTAAGTGATTCACAACAAATTTGAATGCTCGAATGTGTTCTCCTGCAGTATTTGTCCCATTAGACAAAAATCGAGGAAGACAACTCTCCCAACCGACGGGCAAATAATGTTGAACTCCTGGTGTGTTCAATGGGCTACCTGTCATCCATGGTGAAAACATAGCCATTAGTGAATCTTAAAGAATATAACTTTAATACCCAAATTTTTTTTTTTTTTTTTTATTTTTTTTTTTTTTAACATCAAATCAAATCCCATTATTCTTGTATGAACAATCAAAGCGTTAGAACAATGCATAGCAATTCATGTCCTCCTTTTAACAGTACCAAGTTGTAATATTAAAAGAGGGCTACAGATAATAATCAATAGGGCATGAAATATTCAAAATTTAAATCCCTATAGCATTTAAATCATACTAAAATAAACCAATTCAGGCCCTCCTTCTAGCGCCAAAATGTTGAGTGGTATTTTCACCCAATTGTGAAAGTACACTCTCCCTTAGGATTTGGATTCCAAATCCCCTCTTGCAAAGAAGTTAAACAAACAACTTCTCCAAGGTCTCCGTTATATTAGCATTTGCATATGTGCATTAGTAATCTCAAATAAAGATATTCAATTTAAATGCTTGGAACACCTTAGTGATTGCAAGTAGCTGTAAACAAGGGGCAATGTTGGTTTATTTTACCATGAAACTTTAGTGATTGTTCATTGAACCAAAATAAATCAAATGTGAGTTGGCCCTCATATGACCACGATGTAGTGCTTTAATTCCTTTTATCTTGATGGTTTTAAAATGGATTTTATCTTGCATTAAATCCTCAATGATGAATAGAATCTTCAAAATGTCACTTTAACTTATCCCTCTTAAATGAAATCAAATTTTCATCAAGATGAACAATTAAGTGCTTTAAGGCAAAGACCTTCAATATAATACTCAAATTATCCCCCTTTCGTAAAATTGGAATTTTTATGAAGAAAGGATAATTTTAGGCCCGAAATGGAAATTTGTGAAAATGCCGTAAAACATAACTCCTTCAATGAAATTGGAATTTTCATGAAGGGAATGTCATCATAGGCTCATGAATGCAAAACAAAACTGGAAAAATGAAATTTGACCTTAAAATGGAAAATTTCTATTTTCGGATTTTTAAAATCTGTGACAAAACAACAACTTCGGTGAATTTTTAAAAAATACTAAACAACTCCGAAAATGAAATTTCAAAGTGCGTAATGGAAGTCTGAATTATAATCTACGCAATGGTGAAATTATTTTTGGATTTTGAAATTTTTTTAATGTTTATTTTAATGCCTGAAAATAGGAAAAAATTCTGAAATTAAAATTTCTGAAAACAGAAAATTCAAATTTTGCATCAAAATAATTTCTGGAAATGCAGCAATGCAAAAGCTCCTTCAGTTTGATGCTCAAATTACCCCTCTTTCGTAAAATTGGAGTTTTTATGAAGAAAGGGTAATTTTAGGCCAAAAATGGAAATTTATGGAAATGCCATAAAACATCACTCCTTCAATGAAATTGGAATTTCCATGAAGGGAATGTCATCATAGGCTCATGAATGCAAAACAAAACTGGAAAAATGAAATTTGACCTTAAAATGGAAAATTTCTATTTTCGGATTTTTGAAATCTGTGACAAAACAACAACTTCGGTGAATTTTAAAAAATACTAAACAACTCCAAAAATGAAATTTCAAAGTGCGTAATGGAAGTCTGAATTATAATCTACGCAATGGTGAAATTATTTTTGGATTTTGAAATTTTTTTAATGTTTATTTTAATGCCCGAAAATAGGAAAAAATTCTGAAAATTAAAATTTTTCAGAACAGAAAATTAAAATTTTGCATCAAGATAATTGCTGGAAATGCAGCAATGCAAAAGCTCCTTCAGTTTGATAGCACCCCGTCTTGCAAAACCGAATACGTGAGAGTTTCATACATGCAACCTAGCCTATTTGATCTGTACTACACACAATCAAAGTAAACTAAGTGCTTGACTTCTAGGGTTTAAAATAATTTCCAAATTGCAAACATTCACATGAAATAACCCATCCCATGGCGTAAATTTCACATACAAATCTGAAATTTGGAAGGGGAAAGATAAAACAATTAAAATAGAGCATGCAGAAAATTTCTCATTCTTTCTTGCTAACAAGGCCTGAAATTTCTGAAAAGAAGCTTTCCCATTCAAATTATATTCCTCTTTTACACATCAAATTTTGCCGCATTTGGCCATGCCAAAAGTTCCTCTTGTGCATGCATTTCAATGGGTATTTTAAAGATTTTCCTCCATGGCTTTTCATTTTCTCCTCCATGACTTTTCGTTTCTCCTCCATGGCTTTTCGTTTCCTTCTTCCTTTCTTCCATATGCAATACCTTGCAAAAAAAACAAAAACTAAACTTTACTTAAACCAACATGAAAAAATTAAAAACTAACAAAAAACAAAAAAGCTAAAAATAATCCTATTTTATTTTTATTATTATTTTTTTGTTTTTTTTGTTTTTATTTTATGTTCATTTGTTTATATATATATATATATATATATATATATATATATATATATATATATATATATTATTTTTACTTATTTCTTTTTTCTTTTTTCTTTCTTTTGTTCTATTAATTTATTTATTATTATTATTTTTTTTTATTCCTTTTTTTTTAGTTTATTTATTTTTTTTAAACATGAATTAACCCAAAAGTTAATGTTTGAATTACAAACACATTAATAGACAAAAAAAAACCACACCAAAAATTTATCAAAAAAATGTGGGTCCCCAAGCTTTGGGGCTAGTTGTGAAATAGTCACAACACTCTTGACATTGAGAATCGACTGAAAATATTTCAAAATATTTTATTACAAATTTTTAGAAAATAAAAAAGAAAAAAATCTTAATAAAAGAAACATAGATTTACATAAAGATAATGAAATATGTTGAATATGGGTTACAATAGGTGAAGGACTGACTACACTAGATTCAGGCTACACATTTTGTGCATACCTAGGTGTACGAGAATGCCCAAGAGTAGTGACTTGCCTTAAAAATTTAGATGGCCTATCCAATGGTGTCGCTTGTGATCCAGTATCTTTAGAATCACTATTTTTTCTTTGTAATGGCTGGCCTACCCTGAATTTAGATGAAAATAAAATTTAAAAAATAAAATGTAATAAAATCATGAAAATACTCATTGTGATCAAAAAGAAAATTTAAAATCACATTCAATTCCTCTTCTATCATAGCAATAGCTTGTAGTGTTGCATGCACTACAGTTGGTATAATAGTAGATTACAAATCATGAAAAGACTCATAATATAGTGATAAAATAAAATTAACAATGCCCACAATGGACTGTGTCTTGCTGGTTTACATTTGAATGTAATGCAATTCAGACCTGATGTGATCTAAGATGTACGTGCACCAATCAAACCTTTGATTATGTTTAGAAAGAACAATATAGGATAGTCCCCAAAATGGAAATTTTGGTCTTTCGAGCAGAATCAGTATTGCATGAAAGAACTCGATAATGGCCCTCAAAGTTTCATTGTTAACATCGTTGATTGTTAATCCCCTTTTTGACTTGGTGGCAGAAGCTAGAAAAAAAATTAGATGAAAATTTGCAAATTTTAAACTTAAAAAAATAATAGAATATAAATAACAAAAAATATACCTACTAAATCTTTGATGTCAGTCCATAGTTCCTCTCGAGGTATGCTTTATGATCTAGAGTCAGTTGTAACCTCGTTGACACTTGAGGACAACTAGTGAAAGGAATATTTGTTAATTTGTGAATGTCTGTAGGCGTGATGGTGAAATTTAGATTTTGATTTCTGGTTTTTTTTTTACTGTAGAACTATCATGGTCATAACTGACTATGACATGCTGCAATAGGACTTTATCAATTTTGAATTATGGCATCGAAACTAAGGTTGTCAAACCTACGTTATCAAGGCATAAAAAGTTCATACCTGGGGTTGTTATTTAATCTGAAATTAAAGTGCAAGAAAGGTTCTTGAAATTTGGTGTAAGGTTCGAAGGGGTTGCCATTAAAAATTTCATACCTAGGGTTGTTTGTAGCAGAAGAAATTGGATTGGGAAATTTGAGAAAGGTTAGCTCTGGTTGGTTG
The DNA here is from genome assembly GCA_028583015.1 of Wollemia nobilis. Classification (NCBI taxonomy): domain Eukaryota; kingdom Viridiplantae; phylum Streptophyta; class Pinopsida; order Araucariales; family Araucariaceae; genus Wollemia; species Wollemia nobilis. The sequence goes on along the minus strand of JAQPPZ010000371.1, from coordinate 827,566 downwards.
TACTCGTAGAAATAAACTATAAAAATAATTGTTGAATTGTTTATGACCTTTTATAGAGGGAAGGGGTAGATATGACATGTGCCACTATCATAATGGACATGCAGTGTAGTTGATCGAACATTTGACATGTGGCAACCAATCAAAGGGTGAACATTTACAAAGGCCCAAGGGTGATTGGATCACATTATGCATCTAGGCCAATTCTGGACCTTTTTATACATTTGGTCTATGACCTGATCTCCTTTTGCATCTAGTATCCAATCCATAGCCTGATCTCATTTTACATATGATACATGCCCGAATATCTTTATGCATTCAGTTAGCAGTCAGATATCTTTATGCATCCGATCCACAACCTCGATATCTTTTTGTATCCAGTCTGTGGCTTGGATATTTTTATACATCTGGTTAATAGATAGATCTTTTTATGCATCCAACCCCCAATCAATGTGCATTATGCAACCACTCTGACACCAGATCTCTTTATGTACCCGATCTGCAAAAAATTGTATATGTGATGTATCTACTCTTAGAAGTTACAAGTTTTATTATTTATGATAAAAAAAAAATACTCTTTTGATGTTTGAGATAAAGATAGTAAATAATAATAGCAACACAAAATCAAAAATAAAAACAACCTCTAAATAATTGAAGAAGTCAAGACACATATTTAGAAAATATTATATTTATTAATATCATCGAAAATATATAACATTGTACAAAATTGTTGACTACAGTCAACTTCAAAACTTTTTTACATTGTAAAATATTTTATTTTTCCGTAGCAACATAACTTTCACTTTCAACAGTGGCTTGTTTTCCTTTATCTCCTTTATTGGCTCCTTGATCCGACGGTGCACCAAGTATGACTAGATTTTCTTGTACTTTCACAATACTTCCCAATAATGCATTTTCTTGCTGGTTTGGATATTTGTGCATTATTGGAAGTTTTTATTTTTCTTTTTGGTGTTGTAATACAATGTTCAGATCTTCATATAGCTTCTCCCTAATATATCTTCTCAAAATATTATTATCTGCCACTTTTAATTGCATTTTTTCTCATCATTTCCATTGCATTTAGTTAAATATTTTTTTCCACATTGATATTAACTTTCATTTTGTTTAATTACATTTTTAATTTTTTAAAATTTGATTGCAAAAAATAAAATGCAAAATCATTCAAAATAACTATATAAAAAAATATTACTTGTTTTAAAGAAAATTGAAATATGAAAAATAAAGTGCAAAAGCAAAATGAAAAATCAATAAATATTTTCTTACCTCAGCCACATCCCTAGCAGACTCAGCAAGTGCAAATTTTTATTTATTAGAATCCCATTGGTTATAGAAATCTTGGGCTTCAGAATTAATATTCTCTAATCTGCTAACAACAATATTCAGAACATCATCATCAAAGACAATTTCAGACTTTACCATTCTTGTTGTGGCCTGACTCAGTAGACCACTAGGCTTTTTTGGTTCATACTAAACCAAAGAATATATTGAATCTATATTTGCATAATTCTTATATTGGGAATTTATTTTCTTGATTAGAACCTTGGCCCGATATTCCCAATCCTTCATTTTCTCCAAATCTTGAAGGACAATTTCTTTTATTGTTGCTTCTATGTTTTCAACCATTAAAACATTTTCATAAAAAATAACATCATCCTCAGTTTGAGGATGAGGGCAATTTCCCTCCAGAGCTATAAATGAACTATTGCCCAATATATAGGCAATATGTGCTAGTGAACGTGGTTGCTACTATTGCTATTGTTGTTGTTGTTGTTGTTGCTTTTGCTATTATTGTTGCTATTGTTAGTGCTTCTATTATGGAAGAAGCGGTAGCTGTGGTGGAGATGGTGATGCTATATGTCCTCTCATTCTCCTGGTTTGGTGTTGAGAGGTAGCTGAAACTATACAAAATTTTGTTTACATGATTCTAAAAATAAAATAGAAAACATACATAATATATTCTACTGTCTCGTGATAGTGTAGCTAGTAGTTATATTATTACCCAAATAATGTAATAAGGGGGGATGCTAGCATATATTAGTTGTTATTACATTATTCTCTAGATGATAGCATTTACTATGTTAGCATTATATTGTTAGCATCATGTTGTTAGCATCTATATTGCTTCATATTGTTAGCTCGTATTGGTTAGTGAGATCCACTTCTCATGGGCTAAATGGGCCTACATTGTATTATTTAAATGATTCAATGCATATGATTATTTATCGATTACCTAATAGGTGTGGCCTCACTAGGTCCACCAAGTAAAGGATCTTGCCTTGGATGTTTTAGTGTCCTTTATAGTGGTGAATTTTTTGATCCAATGTCTTCGGAATCACCAGTTTGCTCTGGCCTATGACTTCTAATGGTAGCATCTTATTCACTGTTTATTGTGGTTGCCCTACCCTGCATTTAGATGAAAAGAAAAATTTAAAAATTAAAATATACTAAAATATAAAATACATTTTGATTTTCAAATATTGACTGACTACCTTCAATTCATCTCATGTCAAGGTAATGGCTTGCAATGTTGCATGTACTACAGTAGGAGGAGTATCTTACAAATTATGAAAACTTTCAAAATAAAGAGCTAAAATATAATTAACAGATCCCAAAATGGGCTTTGTATTTCCAGTTTGCAATTACATCGCATACAACTCGACCCTGATGAGATCTGCAATATAGGTGCGTCAATCAAACCTTTCATGATATTCACAATGAATAACATACAAAAGTCCCCAGAACAAAATTTTGGATCTTCCAAGAAAAATCTGTCTTGCCTAGAAGAACTCAATAATGGCCTTCAAAGTTGGATTCTTAACATCGATGATTGATAACCCCCATTTTGACTTGGTGGCAGAAGCTACAAAAAGAAATAATTAGATAACAATTTACAAATTTGAATTATTCAGAATTAACAAATTCTAAGACAAAATAATTATACCTGCCAAATATTCTATGGTGAGTTCATAATTTTTCTCGAGGTAGTATTTATCTTCTACAGAGAGCTAGGACTTTGCTGACACTAGAGGACAATCATCGAAAGAAATATTTGTCAATCTATTTATGTATGTAGCTGTGATGCTGAAAAATAGATTTCTATTTTGTATTTTCATTTTTAAAATCCCTTTGTCATGGTCATAACCGCTAATGATATTCTACAAAAGGACTTTATCAATTTTTAAATGTGGCATTGAACCAAGGGTTGTCAAATCTACTTCATTTAACCATCATAAGTTTATACCTAGGGTAATTAACAAATTTGAAATTAAATTGCAAGAAGGGTTTTTAAATTTTGGAATTAGGGTGGAAATGGTGGCCATTTCTAGAATTAGGAAACTTGGAAATAGGAAAAATAAGAAAATTTGTCTACTCGGTAATAGTTTGCTCTGGTTTGATCTAGTTGGGTACAATGGTAAAAATGACATAAAAAATGATAGTTATGCCCTTTTACAGACATAATAGTCATAGTCGATAGGTGGTTGATTGTACGTCAGGCTAGACCTTATTAAACCCAAATGTTATTGTGCATCAGACCCTGACCCCAAATCTTATTATGCATGAGACCTGAATCTGGGTCTTTTTGTGCATCAAGCCCTGAACTGGACCATATTATGCATCAGGTTTTACCCAAACCTTATGTTACATTAGACCCTGACCTCAGATCTTCTTATGCATGAGATCCAACCCCAAATATTTTTGTGCATCAAACCCTGACCTGGACCACATTATGCATCAGGTTTGACCTAAATCTTATTCTACATCAGACCCTGATCCCATATCTTACTATGCATGAGACTTGACTCCAAATATTTTTGTGCATCAAACCCTAACCCGAACCATATTATACATCAAGTTTGACCTGGATCTTATTCTGCATAAAACCATTTCACTGAATATTATTATGTATAATATTGGATCACTGGACCTTATTTTACATCATACCAAATACTGATTCTGGTTCTGCATCATACAAAACATCGGTCCTGGTTATGCATCAGATCAAACCCAAAATAGGTTATGTATCAGATCGAACCCCGATTCTCGTTATGGATCTGATCGAGCCATCGTAACCAATTTTGTATTAGTCCAGATATAGTTCTTGTTATGCATCATTTTGAATCCTATTCTAATTTTGCATCAGACCAAATCTAGACCTTGTTATGCAAAATCACGAAATCAATCAGGAAAAACTATCAAAGTCACCATTTTTTCCCATTTTTTCGTAGAAACCAAGGTAATTCTCCATTGCCTTCGACATCAGATTGGCTAGGATTCGTCACGCTTTTAAAATGGATTTGCTTATTTTTTACAAGTACATTTTGGATCCTACCTTTTATGCATAACCTTGATACAAGAGGATGAGAAATGTAAGATAAAGCTTCTACAATATCTCTTTGACTTGAAAGATAAGGTTGAAAATGGAAGGAGAGTTGAAAAGGGTATGGTGGAACTGTCAGAGGTAAAAGAACTAGAATATGAAAGACTTATTGTTGATTTCAAACAATTAAAAAGGGAGAACTCAAGATTAAGGTTTCAAGCTCAAGAAGATGAGAAAGCAAACGCAAAGTTTCTACAAGAGCTCACTAAATTCAAAATTAGGGTTGAATAGGTAAGGAAAATGAAATGACGTATAGTTGAAGAATTAAAGACAAAATATGTAGAGTGTGAAAAAATAGAACATGAGATAGTTTCACTAAGGATGGAAGTAAAAGGCTCTAAGGACAAGCTACACAAGTTTGAGAAAAATTCAAATACTATGAAAAGGATTGTCAATACACAAAGATCATCAGTCACCAAAGTATGACTTAGTTTTGAATAACAAGGGAAATAAGAAGGGAAAATAGAAGATTCAAGCTCAAGTACAAAAAAGAAGAAGCTTCAATACAAGAGAGTAAAAGAAAGAGTGAGACTTCTAAGGATAAGTTGGACAATAGAAAGTTCAACAAGGAAAGAAACAATGCACAAATAAGGGATAGATGGAATAGGAGACAAGACAAGGTAGAAGAGACTAAGAAACCAATGGGTCAAGACAAGGTTTCTTCAATGGAGTATGCTTCTCATATCACAGATTTTGTCAAAAGGTTTCACAATGTAGGACACATGAAAGACAAGAATATGGGAATTTTAGAAATAGGTAGTCTTTTCATGGGTATTTCTACTCATGTAATAAGTTTGGTCATAATGTAATGAACTACAGGGTTCATGACAAGAACAAATATGGCTTCACTAGGAAAAATTCCAAGACATTTGTACCTCTAAGGAATAATAACATTAAGTCTTATAAGAGCAATAATGATGGACATAGAATAAAGTGGTGTAGAGCAGACATTCCAAAACTAATCATGAATAGGAATATGAACATGAATATGAATAAGAACATGGACATGAATAAGAATAGTTAGAGAAATTAGAAGAATCGTATGATAATGCAAGTGGACAAAGGTAAAGATCAATTCTTCCTAGGAGTAGAGATAATCCCACTCCAAAATTAACCGCCTAAAGAGGAGGTGAGGGAGGTGCTAATCTAAGAGAATAATTCTTAGCCTTGAGCCCCAAAGGTGACCCTTTGCCATTGATGTCAAAGGGGAAGAGATTTGAGTAAGGGGGAGAGATTTTTTTTAAGGAGAGAGCATTGATTCAGGGGGACCAATTTCCCAAGGGGAGCAGAACAGGAAAAAGATCAAGTTTTGGTAAAAGCAATTTTGATTGCCATCAATGATAAAGGGGGAGATTGTTGGGCATTTTGAGTAGATGAGTTGTAATTAATTTCAAGAGTGAGTGGTTATTGATATTAAGCTTTCAGCACCAGTGAGTGGCAATTTCAGTGGGCAACATTAGTTTTAGGTTCTACAATCAGTGCAAAAGGAGAGCCTATTTTCAGTTGATCAAATCTAGTTCTAGGAGGTCAATATGAGGTCCAAAGTGAAAAGAAGAAGCCAAAGAAAATAATATTATAATATTTATTTATAATATTATACAGAGAAGTTTAAATTAATCATAAATAAATTAATATAATTTTATTATAAATTAATTTGTTAATTAATTTACTTAAATTATAAGTTATTTAAATTAATAATTAATTAATTTTTATATTAATTATATATTAATTTATGATTATTTTAATGACCTTAAGGTGGGTTATTAAAGTCAAAATTCAAATTTTTGAATTCAACCATCGAGCACCGATGTAGGGAGTTGCATATCCAAGCGTGTATAAAAGGGACTCCTCTACCTTAGCTTAAATTTGAACATACATTTGAATTAATCATATGATATGCGAAGTAAAAAATGTGAATCATTTGCAGAAGGAAGAGGTTTTTCATTGGCTTTGAAATTTCGAAGTGGCAAGAAAAATAAAAACACCCACTGAGGAATGTGCCTTGGTCACCAAGCATGGGTAGCGTAGTTTGCAACCGCAGCAGAATCAAAGTGCTAAGGATAATAAGTGACAGAGTTTTGAATCTGCATGAGTTTCTTTTTGGAAGCATCAATGGTGGATGAAGATAAGAGGAAGGAAACTCTCCTTCCTTATCATGGGTGCCTATAGCCCACATTATGGGCACCAAAGTGCTAAGGTGCTTGGCAATTGGGATACGGTGGTTTGAAACCCATTGAACCCCCTTTTGGGAAAAAGACAAAAGTGTGCCCTTTTTGAGTTAGTGTCGGCCTAAAGTTTAAACTAATTTTATTTTATAAGGTTTTAAGGGGAGTTATAAGGTGTTTATAGTTATTTTTATGTGCTTAATATTTGTAAGGGTCATTTAAGTGGTAAAATGTTATGTCCTTGATGTTTGTGAGCAGTTAGAAAGTTAGAGGGAGTTATAAGGTGTAAATTTTGGATAAAATTTTATTATACCATTTGATCAAGAAGAATATCCTTGTGAATATTTTTGAAATAAAATTATTGTTATCTAAAATTGAATTAGTACAAAAAGGTTTGGCTATTTTGAGACAGATTTTGAAGACACTTCTTCATCAATCAAAAAGGTATGGGCATATATTTGTAGTAAGTGTTTGTTGAATGTTGTGAATGCTAAGTTGGAGTGAAAAGGATTGGTTGGTAAGCATTGTTGAGTGTGTTTTGAATTAACGCTTCAAGGATTTCTAGAATAAATTTTAAGGAGAGTAACCTTGTTTTATAAGCATTGTTGTTGAAGTGATTGATTGAGTAAAGAACTTGAACTAGAGTTTGCAAAGATCATAGATATCATTGTTATGTGAGATTGTTTGATAAGTCTTATTGGAAATAATTGAGTGAGTGTTCATATGCTTGGACTAGGGTTTGTGAGCAAGGATTATTTCATTGAGTTATTGATTGAGTAATGTTGTGATTATTTCATTGAGTTGGTTGAGTAGAGTTGTTTGAGAAAGAGGTTGAGTATTTATGATTGTGAAACATATTGAGTCTCTAACAATTCTTTAAGTTTATATGTTTATGTGATAAAAGAGATATTGAAAGTGATTGAACATTGCGGTAAATGTGAAGCATATTAAGTCTCTAACAATTGTATTTATGTTTCTATGAGATTGGACATGTTCTAGTGAGGACTTGTTGAGCATATTTTAGGTAAGTTCTAGAGAGGACTTGTGGATAGATTTGAGATAAGTCTTCGAGAATACTTATGATCAGAATTGATTGGTTTATTTGTTCAAACCTTGGGTTAAGGTTTTCAGTAGATCTAGTAGAGTTGATTTATGATTAAGTCAACCTTTATGTTAAGGCTTGAGGATAGATATTTAGGATAGATTTGTGCTAGACCGAAGGACTATGTTTAGTGCTGATCAAAGGACAGAGATTGATAACATATTTGTGCTATACTAAAAGATTGTGTTTAGTGTAGATTTGAGGATAGATTTTGATGCAAATTTGAGGATGGGTTTGTGCCAGAATAGAGATAGATATTGAACAGATTTGTACTAGACTAAATAACTATGTTTAGTGTAGATTTGAAATACAGCTAAGATCAAGATTTGGACATGACAGAGTATAGAGGATGATAGTCTCTAGTGGATAGAGATCCATTATCTAGGGTAGTGAGGATAGGTATTTTTAATAAGAGTATGAGTCTTTAATGGATAGAGATCCATTAGACAATGCAGTGGAGGTAGCAATTCTTCTAGAAGATCACTAGCCAAGGTAAAGGAGAAAGGAGTTATCCTATGGATAGAGATCCACAAAATTTATTATGGATTTGTTGGCATTTTTTCCACATTGATTCTCATTGATTAATGCATTAGTGTATTATTGAAAATCTGACCTTTAATATCATCTTTGATGCAGCTTTGGTGAAAAAAGAAGAAAAAATGAGCAAAAAATGACTAAGTCTAAAAGCTGCAGCGATTCGCTGACATGTCGTGAAATCGCGGTCAACGCAGTCAACGCAGGCAGGTTGAGCGGAACCGTCGTGATATCGTGACGTGTTCCATTTTTGTGACTTTCGGAAGGCAAAGGAGGAACAGCGACAAAATGTCACGAAATAGCGACAAAAAGTCCAGCCAAAGACACAAAGCAAAAGTTGCAGCGCAGCGCCGATGTCTCATTTTTGCGTGGTTTTTGGCTTTGAAGACCCAAGGTTAAAAGTTGCAGTGATTCGCTGCATGATTGTTAAGAAGAGGAAGCCATGGAAAAGTTGCAGCGACGCGCTACCTGTAGCATTTTCGCGATCGCAAAGTGGCAATTGGTACGGAAGGAGCAAAACGTAGCGATATCGCTACATGCTTCAAAATCGCGGCCATTTTGGTCCAAGAAGCAAAGGAGCAGTAAGTTGTAGCGATTCGCTGCAATATCAACAATAAGGCCAACTGACATGAATATGCAGTGAAATCATGCAAGGGATGAAAATTGATCAAAAAGCATGAAAATGGTTAAGTGTTCAAATTGGTAGCGAAATGGAGACAAGGAAGAATTGAAGACATTCAAGTGCAAAAGGTGTTATGTTTTCGTGGACCGTCTTCAAGGCCGTACAAGGTGCCTGAAACATGTAGCGATATCGCTACATGTTCCATTTTCGTGGCGTGTGGCTTCAAAGGTTTTAGTGTTCAAAAGTGCAGCGATGCGCTGACTATTTTCACAAAAGGCATAGAAAATGCAGCGATTCGCTGCAAGTTCTGGGCGACAAGGCGAGTGCGGTGCAGCGATGCACTGACTGTTTTCACGAATGGTATAGAAAATGTAGCGATTCGCTGCAAAAAGCAAATCGCGTCGCATTTTCGCGACCCATCCAGAAGACCGTACAAAGTGCCAAAAAGTGCAGCGATGCGCTGCATGTTCCATTTTCGCGATGCAGGAAGGAAGGAATAGCCAAAGGCCGCAATGCGTAGCGATATCGCTACATGTGCCATTTTCACGGGATTAAGCTAGCGATAGAGAAGACAAAGTTGAAGATGCAGCGAAAGTGCGACAGGGAGCATTTTCGCGGGTGTAAGTGACAAAAGCGTACGACATCGAAATATGTCACGATTTCGTGACCCCTCGCGTTTTCGCTACCTGCGACCGTTTCCCGCCAGAACATAGTATGAACGCCCGAGGAGATTTTTTTTTATTTCCGATGATTTAATGCTGACCCGAATTTAATGATTTATGGATTTCCAAGGTATTCAAAGTAAAATACACGCCCAGGCCACCAAGATTGAATATTTAATGCATTCGAGGCTGTTGTTCGTGGATTGTCGTAACGGTTTCATGCACATGTTCGAAGAATCAAATTTAATGAAGGACCGCGAACGTTTCATTGCATTTAATTTTTGTTTCTTCGAGGCTGTAATCAAGGGATCGTGTATGTAATTTCCAATGCACAATTTTAGATCACGAGGAGGATGGTGGCAAACATTTAATGCTGTAGAGAGGACGGACCTCTATAAAAACCAATGTAATTCTCATTTCAAGGGGTTGGGAAAAATTCTCTGCTAGAGACTGGAGATGCATTTGCAAGAATAACATAGTTGGCTTCTAATTTTTCAAGCGGTTGTATGGGTGATTTCCTTTCTGTTCTATTGCATTTCTAATAACTTTGTATTTCTTCATGGCTGTTGCATTAAAATTCTGCATATTGGATTTATGTACCGCCGTGAGAGTATGATTTCTGGAATGTAGTTTTGGAGGGTTTTCCTGCATACATCGTGCGAAGGTTTAAGTTAATAATTTTTATTACTTGTTGTTGTTGCATTTTTTAAGTTTCTCATTGCTATTTTCCCGGTCTTATAACTTCGGCCTGTGGCCATATTTCCCATTTCTTTTCACAGTTTTTAAATCTCTTTCCTGTAACCCTTATCTTAAAACCAGATTTTAGAGTAGTGAAGGGAACCAGCCCACTCTGGAGATTGGTCTGGGAGCCATTTCTTGCTTCCAGCCTTTCAATGTTGGCCAGGTCTAGGGTGCATTTGTAAAATCCTTTCCTGTGGCAGATTTTGGACCAACAGTTTTTGGCACGCCCGGTGGGACAGACTGTTTCTGTCTCCAAGAATTCATAATCGGTGGGATAAGCATAATTTTCCAAAGTGATAACCCCACCGGTGCCAACAGTTTTTGGCACGCCCGGTGGGACAGACTGTTTCTGTCTCCAAGAATTCATAATCGGTGGGATAAGCATAATTTTCCAAAGTGATAACCCCACCGGTGCCAACAGTTTTGGCACGCCCGATGGGACAAACTTCTTCTGTCTCACAAAAATCCACATTTATTTTAACACCCGGAGGTCTCAAGATTTGATGAGCTGTCTTGGCCTCACAGCGGAGATTTGTAAGTTCATCTGGCGACTTTGCTGAGTTGAAGATCTGTTCGTGGACGCCTATTTTTTTTTTAAATTCAAAGAATGTTCGTCTGGCGACTCTGACTTAATGGCGATGGCCATGATTCCGCAGACCACTGCCACAAAGGCAAGGGTTTTTTCTAGATGGGATGATCCTGGCCCTCTGAATCTCCAAGTTTGACATGAAATTCCCGAAGGTGCCCTGAAGAACCTGGCAAAATATGATGGTACCGAAGGCATGGCTCTGGCACATGTTGAAGACATTGCTACTCTGTCCATGATCCATGTCATATAATATGAAGATGTCATGATCTGACTTCTGGTTCAGTCTTTGGAAGGAAGAGCATTGTAGTGGTACAGATTTCTCAAACGTCAAAGCATTAGCTCATGGGACGATCTAGCGGGGGCACTGATCCAAAGATTTGACGAAGATCCTTTCTACAGTTCTTTGGATCTCTACCAATTTTTCATGTACATCAAGAGAGCACCTCAAGAAAGCATCATGAACTTCAATGTCTGATTCTTGATAAGTTGGAAGAGAATTCCAGAGAAGATCCGTCCATCACCCACCCAAGCCCACCTCTTTTATGTTCGAGCTTTTAATTTTGACATAGGTTTCTTTTTGCTGCAGTCAGGTGAACAACGGTTCCCATAAATATTTGAGGAAGCAGTGCGAGCGGAACAACTTTTGCTCTTATCAAGAAAGTTACCGTGGGAAGAAACTCCATTACCTTCTCCGGTGGTTGCTGCTCCTGTCTACCCTGCATAGTACTTTTCATGCCAGATCCCTTATACTGAGCAGAAACCTGAGATGCAGTCATGTGGAGTTCAAGGGACAGATCTCGTCCAAAGTCAAGGATTGGAACATGCAAGAACTTTTCCAGCAATGAACAATATGGTTGCTTGCAGTTTTCATCAAGAGATGGGCCAAGTAGAAGAACAAGTTCAAATTCCAGAACCTGAGGAGATCCCAGAATCAGATTTCTCACTTGAAGAGCCCTATGATCACATCAAGGAGTTAGAGGAGCCTGTACTCAGCCCACAGCCAGTAAAGTCTGCAAAGTGGTGGTGTTGGTTCCAGCCACTACATCCAGTACCTGAAGAAGTCCTCCATGTGGGTACTAGTAAGAAGGATAATCTGCCGCATTGCATCCTATTCACACCATGGAGAACTTCAAGAAGGAGCCAGCCCAGTTTCAAGAACCGACTCAAGTATGATAGGATCTGATCGGGACATTGCAGATTTACTGGATAACCCTTGAGACTGGATTTGTGGTGGCGACATGCCAATCATGTCGTGAACTATTGTATATAGTATTTTGAAAAAACAAAAAAAAAAAAAAGAAAAGAAGAAAAAAAAAAAAAAAGTGGTATTGTTTTTATTTGTTCATCTCAGCTCTTTTGTTGTCTGCGAGCTGTAGGTGCTTGTTTTTTTTTTCCTTTTGTCTCCTCCTTTCCCAGCAGTGGATGGCTTTCAAAAAATTCTTCTTTTCCCTTCCCTTTTTCTTTCCTTTCCTTTCTTCATTTTCTTCCTCCTTTTTCTTCTATAGTAATAAAAATAAGCCACGACTGTTGTTTCTTTTCCCTTTTTCTATTTTTCCCTTTCCTTCTTCTCCCTTTCCTCTTCGTTTTGTCTTTTTACGCATTTGCTAACAGTCTAGTTCATTTCATTTCACAGCTTTCCTAGTTCCATTCCCACTCCATAACTTCGTTCATTTTCATTTCATCATTCCATTGCAGTCACCGCCTGCGCAATCGCAGGAGCTCACTTCACCATCACATTCCATTTCTTCAGTTCATAACCGCTTCTATGCAGGTTCTTCTGATTCTAATTTTCAGTAGCAGAAGAAGTTTTGCAGCGACATGTTTCACCCACCTTCCCGTTCCGATATGACTCTGTGCCCAATGGACTAAGGCCCGGATTCTTGCATACGAGCAAGTCGTATACCCTACGAGCCGCCAAGAATGTTGGCATTTTTGCCACATTGATTCTCATTGATTAATGCATTAGTGTATTATTGAAAATCTGACCTTTAATATCAGCTTTGATGCAGCTTTGGTGAAAAAAGAAGAAAAAATGAGCAAAAAATGACTAAGTCTAAAAGCTGCAGCGATTCGCTGACATGTCGCGAAATCGCGGTCAACGTAGTCAACGCAGGCAGGTTGAGCGAAACCGTCGCGATATCGCGACGTGTTCCATTTTCATGACTTTCAGAAGGCAAAGGAGGAACAATGACAAAATGTCGTGAAATCGTGACAAAAAGTCCAGCCGAAGACACAAAGCAAAAGTTGCAGCGCAGCGCCGACGTCTCATTTTCGCGTGGTGTTTGGCTTCGAAGACCCAAGGTTAAAAGCTGCAGTGATTCGCTGCATGATTTTTAAGAAGAGGAAGCCATGGAAAAGTTGCAGCGACGTGCTACCTGTAGCATTTTCGCGATCGCAAAGTGGCAATTGGTACGGAAGGAGCAAAACGTAGCGATATCGCTACATGCTTCAAAATCGCGGCCATTTTGGTCCAAGAAGCAAAGGAGCAGTAAGTTGTAGCGATTCGCTACAATATCAACAATAAGGCCAACTGACATGAATATGCAACGAAATCATGCAAGGGATGAAAATTGATCAAAAAGCATGAAAATGGTTAAGTGTTCAAATTGGTAGCAAAATGGAGACAAGGAAGAATTGAAGACATTCAAGTGCAAAAGGTGTTATGTTTTCGCGGACCGTCTTCAAGGCCATACAAGGTTCCTGAAACATGTAGCGATATCGCTACATGTTCCATTTTCGTGGCGTGTGGCTTCAAAGGTTTCAGTGTTCAAAAGTGCAGCGATGCGCTGACTATTTTTGCAAAAGGCATAGAAAATGCAGCGATTCACTGCAAGTTCTGGGCGACAAGGCGAGTGCGGTGCAGCGATGCACTGACTGTTTTCACAAACGGTATAGAAAATGTAGCGATTCGCTGCAAAAAGCAAATCACATTGCATTTTCGCGACCCATCCAGAAGACCGTACAAAGTGCCAAAAAGTGCAGCGATGCGCTGCATGTTCCGTTTTCATGATGCAGGAAGGAAGGAATAGCCAAAGGCCGCAATGCGTAGCGATATCGCTACATGTGCCATTTTCGCGGGATTAAGCTAGCGATAGAGAAGACAAAGCCGAAGATGCAGCGAAAGTGCGACAGGGAGCATTTTCGCGGGTGTAAGTGACAAAAGCGTACGGCATCGAAATATGTCACGATTTCGCGACCCGTCGCATTTTCGCGACCTGCGAAAGTTTCCCGCCAGAACATAGTATGAACGCCCGAGGAGATTTTTTTTTATTTTTGATGATTTAATGCTGACCCAAATTTAATGATTTGCGGATTTCCAAGGTATTCAAAGTAAAAGACGCGCCCAGGCCACCAAGATTGAAGATTTAATGCATTCGAGGCTGCTGTTCGTGGATTGTCGTAACAATTTCATGCACATGTTCGAAGAATCAAATTTAATGAAGGACCGCGAACATTTCATTGCATTTAATTTTTGTTTCTTCGATGCTGTAATCAAGGGATTGTGTATGTAATTTCCAATGCACAATTGTAGATCAGGAGGAGGATGGTGGCAAACATTTAATGTTGTAGAGAGGATGGACCTCTATAAAAACCAATGTAATTCTCATTTCAAGGGGTTGGGAAAAATTCTCTGCTAGAGACTGGAGATGCATTTGTAGGAATAACATTGTTGGCTTCTAATTTTTCAAGCGGTTGTATGGGTGATTTCCTTTCTGTTCTATTGCATTTCTAATAGCTTTGTATTTCTTCATGGCTGTTGCATTAAAATTCTGCATATTGGATTTATGTACCGCCGTGAGAGTATGATTTCTGGAATGTAGTTTTGGAGGGTTTTCCTGCATACATCGTGCGAAGGTTTAAGTTAATAATTTTTATTACTTGCTGTTGTTGCATTTTTTAAGTTTCCTGCTGCTATTTTCCCGGTCTTATAACTTCGGCCTGTGGCCATATTTCCCATTTCTTTCCGTAGTTTTTAAATCTCTTTCCTGTAACCCTTATCTTAAAACCAGATTTTAGAGTAGTGAAGGGAACCATCCCACTCTGGAGATTGGTCTGGGAGCCATTTCTTGCTTCCAGCATTTCAATGTTGGCCAGGTCTAGGGTGCATTTGTAAAATCCTTTCCTGTGGCAGATTTTGGACCAACAGGATTGGTGTCTCCTTTGGACAAAGGTCCATAAATATTGTAATAGGGAAATAAATCTCAAGATATTTATTGAAAAAAATTTAATGAAATATTTTCTTTTTGGAGTATCCCACATTTAGTCAACCATGTTATATTGGTGTCTCTATTGTGTATGGTGATTTTTGCATTACTTTGGTTACTACTATTGATATTTCTATATATACATTGCATAATATTTATTTGGAAAGAAAAGTAAAAAGTGATCTTATACTGTTCACCCCCCTCTCAGTATAAGATTGTGTTCTTCAGTTGGTATCAAAGTTGGTTCCTTCAAAAAAGGTTTAGCAGCTTGAAGAAATATATTATAAGAACACAAATGGTTATGAAATAAATGGAAGATGAATTCAAAGTTGTTGTTTTTTGAGGAATAATGGAAATAGATTCAAGATATAAATCAAGTAGTGGAGAAAACACCAGATTAATAAACTTTTCTACCAAATGTAGGAAGATAGGTCACCTTGCAGCTTATTGTTCACAAGAAGGTGAAGAATTTTTTTTTTTTGGTCAACTCAGTCATGATGCAAGTTATTGCAATGGGTTTAGTAGCGGTGATTATGAATATGATAATTTCATAATTAAATTCCTAGAGGATGGTTCATAAAAGGATAATAGGGATATTCAAAATAGGTGTCAAGAAGAAACACTACTTTGGATAATAGAAGAAAATGAAGACCAAAGAAAAGATAAAAATTCAAAATGTGAAAATGAGGTAGTCACTCTTAAGCAACTTATTGAGTTGAAAAGAGAGAACTTAGAATTAAAGGCTCAAATACAAGAGAATGATAAATGTAAGATAAAGCTTCTACAAGATCTCTCTGACTTGAAAGATAAGGTTGAAAAGGCAAGGAGAGTTGAAAAGGGTATGGTTGAATAGTCAAAGGTAAAAAAGCTATAATATGAAAGACTTATTGTTGATATCAAAGAATTTAAAAAGGAGAACTTGGGATTAAGGGTTCAAGCTCAATAAGTTTAGAAAGAAAAAATAAAGTTTCTACAAGAGCTCACTAACTTCAAAATTAAGGTTGAAGAGGTAATGAAAATGGAAGAAGGTATGGTGAATAATTAAATACAAAATATCTAGAGTGTGAAAAATTATAACATGAGATAGTTTCACTAAGGATGGAAGTAAAAGGCTCTAAGGACAAGCTACACAAGTTTGAGAAAAATTCAAAGACTTTGGACAAGATGATCAATGCACAAAGATCATCAGTTGCCAAAATAGGACTTAGTTTTGAAGAAGAACAAGGGAAACAAGAAGCAAAAATAGAGAGTCAATATCAAGCACCAAATAAGAAGAAGATTTAATACAAGAGAGTAAAAGAAAAAGTGAGACTTCTAAGGGCAATTTGGATAATATAAATTTCAATAAGGAAAGGAACAATGCACAACTAAGGGATATATGGAACAATAAATAGGATAGGGTAGAAGAGACTAAGAGACCAATGGTATCAAGGCAAGGTTTCTTCAATGGATGATGCTTCTTATGTCATACATTTGGGTACAAGGCTCCATAATGCAGGACAAATGAAAGAAAGGAATATGGGAAATTTAGAAATAAGTAGGATTTTCATGGGTATTGCTACTCATGTAATCAGTTTGGTCACAAGGCAATGAATTGCAGGGTTCATGATAGTAATAGATATGGCTTCATCGGGAGAAATTCCAAGACATTTGCACCTCCAAAGAATAATAACATTAAGTGTTATAAGTGTTATAATGATGGACATACAACAAAAGTTGTGTAGAGTAGACATTTCAGAACCAATAATGAACAAGAATATGGGCATGAATAGGAACAAGAACATGGACATGAACATGAATAGTCATAGAAATCAAAAGAATCAGATGAGAAGGAAAGTGAACAAAGGTAAATATTAGTGCTTTCTAGAAGTTTAAATACTCCCACTCCAAAATTAACCACCTCAAGAGGAGGTGGGGGAGGTGCTAATCTAAGAGACTCATTATTATTCCCAAGCCCCAAAGGTGACCCTTTGTCATTGATGTCAAAGGGGGAGATATTTAGTTTAAGGAGAGAGCATTGAGTCAAGGGGAGCAATTTCCCAAGGGGAGAAAAATCGAAAAAAGGCCAAGTTTTGGTAAAAATAATTTGGATTGCCATCAATGAGAAAGGGGGATATTATTGGACATTTTGAGTAGATGAGTTGTGATTGATGTCAAGATTCAGTGGTTATTGATGTCAAGATTTCAACACCAGTGAGTGGTAGTTTTAGTGGGCAACATCAGTTTTAGGTTCTCGAATCTGTGCAAAATGAGAGTCCATTTTTAGTTGGTCAAATCTAGTTCTAGGAGGTCAATATGAGGTCCAAGGTGAAAATAACAAGCCCAAGAAAATAACATTATAATATTTCTTTATAATATTATAGAGGGAATTTTAAAGTTATTATTACCCTTATTTCTAATATATATGATTTTGACTCCTTCAGTAATCTACCAAGTTATCTCCAAGATGGTAATTGAGGTGGGATAGTGCCTTGGTAGTGCCTTTGGGAGTAGTTTAGAATTACAAATATAGATTTAAGTGAATTATTCTACATAGAAAAAATCCCCTACCTTAGTTTCATGTAGGAAGTTTATCATCCCAATTCTAAACTTATCTAGCTCTTCTCCACATAGTAGGGTGTGCACTACTTGAAGGATTTTTTAATGAATATTTTGTAGCTGGAGCACCCCTCGTTGATGCACAAAAACTGGTATTGAAGAGTGGAAGTAGTGAATCCCCTATATGGACCACTCAGGATCTATCTAGTTGTGCCAAAAATAAATAAATTAGGAAATAATAATAAGAAAAATGAGGGATTTCCTCCTTATCGGCCAATATGGCCTATTGTAGCTTTTGCAATTCCTCATTCATATCATTGTTGATAACATCCTCCTGGCAGTAGAGAGGGGTACTATATGTATTGTTGCATTTAATTATTAGAAACATGACCTCCTTTGTTACACACCCCAAATACTTTACTCCTAGAACCAAGTTAATCATATCGACATAATCCTACACCCAAGGCCTATGTAATAATTTTCTGATGGGGAAGCTAGAGGATCTATTTTTCTCTCTCTTCATCAGTGCCTGAGGGAATGTGGTGTTGAGCATATAATTAGCTTGGAGAGCCAATTCTTTGAATTCCACCACCATGGATGCCATAGCGAGCTACTGAATAATTTTTGTAATCATGAATGGTGCAATTTTAGGGTCATATGCCATTGTTAGTCAGGCTAGGAGGTCTGAGGAGTGATAGACGTTAGGTAAGGTTAAATACCCCAAATTGGTGTTCCACTTGTTATAGAAGGGGGCAAGCTCGATGCTATCTCTATGCACCTTCATGTACAAGCTCCTCAGAATAATCGAGTGGCACTGATTGTCCTCCTATGTGGGGTTGAAACTATAAATGGTTACCCCCTCGACTTCCTTCGATTGCTTGGTAGTGATATCCGAGTCGATTTTAGCAAGTTTGTTAACACTTTTGGATCATGTGCTCTCCATGTTATCCTTTTCATAGGATATTCCTTGGTAATATTTCCAACCTATGTCTTAACATCCAACACCCCTATTACAGTAGAGCTCGTGGAAGCCATTGGGATGAACTATTAAAAATAGGGATGGTTTCTTTTCTCTTGCCTATGCTCGATCTCATCAAGAAGTTGTCTATATATGATAATGGTGCAAGAGAGGTTCACCACCTTCTCTTAAAGCACATGCATTTAATTTGGATTGGTGGGGCTCGTGTACTTTTTTACCTAATGGGTCTTGCTAATTGGCTGGGTGAACCACATCATCTACGCTTTTGATTATGCATCACATAAAATTATAGCTTGGGGGTATTTTAGGATGCGTGACAACTTGAAGTTGGCCGAGGTAGGATGAACTTGAGTAGAGCACACACGCAAAGTCCACACCAAATTAATGAATCATATGCTTTAGTAGGATTGGGTGCATGAGTTTTTACACCTTAAAAAATATTATGTTCTCCATTGGTGGAATGGAGTGCATGGGCCTCGAGGCAGATGCACATGCCCCAAGGGAGTGGGGTTTGCAAGACTCAATGGGGCATATGAGCTTGTGCACCTTGAAAAATTTAGTGCGCTCCATAGTGTAGCACATAAAACTGAATGTGGGTTCACACTTCATGCTCCTGAATAGACTCTTATGGGCTCCATGGGAGTGGAGTGCATGGACACTACTCAGGATGCATGAGTTCATGCACCCTTTGGGACATTGTGCGCTCCACTATAAAGTGGACTGCATGGGATAGGATCGAGTTTGTGCCTTGGGGATTTCATGCACTCTACTATAAAGTGTAGCACACAGGCTTTAAGAGGGTTTATAAAGGTGTATGCTCCACTTCAAAGTGGAGCACATGGGATTATCATGGGGTACACTTGCTTGTACACCCCTTACGGACCTTGTGCACCCCATTTCCAAATGGGATGCATGGATTTTGGCTTGGTGCATGGCTTTGTGCACCTTAATGGAGTGCACATGCAGGATTGTGAAGTGCATGGAGGTGCACACCCTACCTCGGGCATCTTGTGCACTCCACACTTATGTGGAGCACATGAACTTAGAATGGGATGCACGACTTGGGCACCCATTAGGAATTTTGTGCACCCCATTCCATGATGGATTGCACAGGCTATGATTGTATGCAAGGCTTCATGCATGCAAGGGATATTTGCACACTCCACTAGTGGAATGCACGGGCTTGTCTTAGGGTGCATGACGTCTTGCACCTAGGTATTTTCATGTGCTCCACACTCTAGTGGAGTGTGTGAGGCTAAACATGGGTGCACAACATTATGCACCCTTAGGGATAGGGAAATTAGACCCAAAAAGGGGGACTGTCCTTCTTGTGCATTATTGTATTTGATCATTAAGAGTAATTTTACAAGAAATATATACCAGTTTTATGAAGCAAAGTTTTACACTAGTTTGATTGGATTTGAAAATATTTTATAAGAGATAGAGATTGTATTGAATGAATGCAATATTTATGAATGTGAATAACATATTGGGTATTTTATAGTACATATCATTTTTTATATTTTCAAGAGGTTAAATAAATTCTAAGTAGAATATGTCTAAATTGTCTAGTTGAATAAAATATTTTTGAAAGAGTTATACGCATTGTGTATATGCAATATTTGGGAATATTTGAGCAGGTTCTATGAGCAGCATTGGGGTAGATTTGAGCAAGTCTTGTGAGAAGACTTGAAGCGGTATTGATATAGATTTGAGAAAGTATTTTGAGAAGACTTGAAGATACATTGAGGTAGATTTAATCAAGTATTATGAGAAGACTTGAATCGGTATTGATATATATTTGAGCAAGTCTTTTGAGAAGACTTGAAGAAACATTGAGGTAGATTTAATCAAGTCTTATGATAAGACTTGAAGTAGCATTGAGGTATATTTGAGCAAGTATTGTTAGAATACTTGGGATGGTGTTGAGCAAATTTATGAGAAGAATTGAAGCAGATATGAATAGTAATAAAGAGCATGTTTGAGATAGATTTGTGCTAAACTTGTAACAAGTTTTGGTGCAAATTTGGGTAGAGATACAAAGCAAGTTTAATATAGATTTATGCATGTAATGTGTGCATATTTGGATAGATTTGTGAGTAGATCTTAAACAAGTTTGTGCTAGCCTTATAACGCTGTTTTGTGTAGATTTGGATAGATTTTATGATCAAATTTGGAGCAGATTTATGCTAGCCACATAACAAGGTTTGGTGTTTATTTTAGGTAAATGTTGTGAATAAATTTAAAGCATATTTATGCTAGCCTTGTAATAAGGTTTGGTGCATATTTAAGATAGAGTTGAGAGTAGGTCTTGGAGCAGACGAGAGTAGAGGGGATAGACTTATCATGTGGAGAGAGATCAACAAACTAAATAAAAGGGGATAAAGTTCCCATGTGGAGAGATATCCATAGACTAGAGAAAAGGGGATAGAATTATTCTATGGAGAGACATCCACAAACCAGAGTAAAGGGTATAGGGTTCTCTTGTGGGGAGAGATCCATAAACCAAAGCAAATGGGATACAATTATCCTATGGAGAGAGATCTAAAAACTAGAGCAGAGATGATATAATTATATTATGGAGAGAGATCCACAAACCATAGCAAAGGGGGTAGATTTTTGCAATGGAGAGAGATACACAAACCAGATTATTGGGGATTGAGATCTCCTTTGGATAGATGTCCATAAAAATTGTAATAGGTAATTGGTTCCCAAGAGAATTGTTGACATAATTATAAGAAATATTTTCTTCGTAGACGTAACCCACATTAGGTAAACTATGCTTAATTTATGTCTCTCATTTGTGTGATTATGTATGCATTGCTTTGTTATTGTTGTTGATATTACAATTGATAATATTGGATAATATTTTTTACAAAAGAAAAGTAAAATTTACCTTATACTGTTCACCCCCCTCTCAGTATATGCTTGTGTTATTTAAATACTCATTATTTTGGTCTATAATTTTACTTTTCTCCATTTTTCTTAATAAATATCTGATACTAGTCAAGGGAGTTACAAATATCCACTACTTTAGATAGATACTTTTACATCTGACTTCATATATTTTTATATATTTTATAGGTTTTCTATAAAATTAAGAGCAACAAACAAAGGTACCCCCATGTTAGGACCTGTTGAGTGAATATTTTGCCAAGCAAAGACAAAGGATACAACCACATGCATGAGTGTCCCATCAAGAGACAACAACGCCATCCGGATAAAACCACTAGCATCCATAATAAGTGTCTAAATAAATGACAAAACCAATCACCAGTGGATTCGAACAATAGAGGACCAAGAGCGGTAAGAAAATTTGAAATTTGAATAGCCAAACTACTCAAGTTGGAAACCGTCCGAAAACCGGACCTAGTAGAGAATACCACCATAGACACGAAGATCCCTAGCATCTCTAATGAGAAAATCCTTAGCGCACACTAGATCCCACAAAAGTAAACCCACCAACGGAGTTACAAGACCAGCGACACCAACAACAAAGGAAATGAGACCAGCATAGAAAAAAAATGAAATTTAACTAAACAAACAACTCAAACATAAAGTAGAACCCTACAAAGGAAGCCAACCAAAGAGACAAGATTCCCCGCTCATTTGCAAACAATGACCATGCACAATAGCTCCCACACAGGAGCAAAACAACCACCAAAACTGGTGGAAGCAGCAATAGAAGAAACCACTCCTCAACACTGAGGATCAAAGCACCTCCTCCAAAGACCACTCAATAACCATCAAAAGGGGAAAAAATCCCAAAGCAAAATTTGGAAGCCAGGACCCTGGAGAAGGAAACTACGCAACAGGGTAAAATAAGGACCCGCCCTAGCAAAGATAACACCCAGCCCAGCTAGGGAACTATGAAGGCAGTACTACCACAAAACTAGAGAAAGGAACTCTGCAACCAAAACCACCAACCACCACCCGAGCAACGGAACCTGACCTGGCACCAACCAAGGAAAATAGTCAAAGCTACTGCAGCAGCAACACCCCACATTCACCCCCGCAGGTTTGGTTCGGCCTTTGATCCGATCCCCTTCCCATAGGGACCCCGATCGAATATTCAGTGGCATACCGAAACCCATAAGAAAAGCAGAGTCGATTGACCAAGATCCCCAACAAGCAACCAGCCCAAAAACCGACACTCACTAAGCCAAGTAGGTCTAGAACAAAACAAGGGACCACCACCAATGAGAACCATCTGCATAGCTACCAAAACCCCATATCACCCCCACAAGTAGGACCGACATGTAGCTCAATCCACTTGGTGGCCTCTAGGGAGCCAGATTTTCAATGTCTTGCCACACCCATAAGACATTGAGAAAGAACTGATAAGACCCCTCGACCAACACAAAACGTTACCAACAACCACCACCACTGTAGAACAGATTAACCTTGAAGAGCAGCCACTTGAAAAACTAGGAGTACAAGGACCCCTTACTTAGCAAGTCTAACCATAAAAGTATTTTAATATATTATATGAGTTAAAATTTGGTTCTTTTAACTTTACAAGTCTAATCTTAAAAATATTTTAATATATTATATACTTTTAAAAATTAAAATTTATGTTTTTTATGTATTTTTTAAAAATAAATTAAATTTTTTAATAAATATAAAAAACTATTTTAAATTTTTTTATAAACCCAATCTAATTAAGAAAATCTCAATCGTCTGGAATTGGAACGGACTCCAGACTTAGGAAAGTAATTTTACAACCCACGATCTCATAAACATAGACCGTCTGCGTCTCAAAGCAATTTCACAAAGGAACGGTACTAATTCGAAACAAACGTCCTCTCTATCGTTGATTTAGTATAGTCAAGCTTGATTTCTTATCCAACGAAAATGGCCTCTGAATGTCTTTCCGCTTTGCCCGAGCACATACTCGAGACCGTACTTGCATTTCTTCCATTGAATTATGTGGCGCGTTTTCGTTTTGTCTCTAAAAAGTGGAATGATTTGTTGTCCTCTGACAACTTCTTAACTCTTTGGACTCAACAGCCACAACGTAAATCCGAACAGTGGCTGGTTTTCCATGGGTTTAGGCATTGTGTGGCGTACGTCTTCTGCAGAAGAACATGGTTGAACATTCCGTTTCCCTCCTTCCATCCATTCCCTCTTTATACATATAAAGGATCAGCCCCAGGCCTCGGTCTGTCCTTATTGGGCAAAACGCCTTCTGCTCGTTCTTCCTTGGGGCGGAGCTTCTGCGTCTACAATCCTATTACACAGACGTCTTTTGAATTTCCTGCAATGAATCCCACATCCTTCAACAATCACGTGGCTACATACATTGTAGAGGGAAACCACAAAGAGTCTTACAAAGTAGTAGTGATTGTGCCCAGCAGAGTGAATGGATACGATGTTGAAATGTACGATTCTTTTGAGAAGTCCTGGAAATTAGCAGGGAATCTACCCTTGCCTAGATATTCAACCCTGACTAACAGGCAGATAGTTTTCTGGAGTAATTTTCTTTGGGTGTTGGTATTGGAACCCCTTGTTGGCTCTGGCATGGGCGTTAGGATCTACGATATGAACGATTTCAGCACAATGACGTTTGTGCCATATCCTTTGCCTGGTCGGCATCCTATGGCTAGGCTTGTTGGATGTGGATCGCTGGTACTCCTGGTTGTACCCATTGGGAATCCATTGAACCTGAGTGATGTTATTATTTATCAGCTGAAGTCTCCAGACAATCCAAGGGCTCCAGACTGGAGACAAATTACGAAGATGCCTTTTGAAATGCTTCAAAAGTTGGTTCCAAACTGGAATTGGGATCACTGTCAATGCATAGGGGCAGAAGATTATTTGTGCTTCAAAATATGGTCTCATAGCCTTGATGTAATTGTGTATGATTTATGTGCGGAGTCTTGGTATTCCCTTCCCACAAGTCCCACAACAACAGATGGAGATGTGTTCATGTGTGGTTTCGCCTTCGACCCCAATCCATGTATCAAGTTGGGGCATTAACCCATATTTTATTTCACCAATGGATTTTCTATCGGATATTTGTTTCTTGAGTTCTTCTGGAATCATATAGAAATTGTGTTTTCTTAATTAAATTTAAATTTGATGAGTTTTTTATTTATTAAATTTGATATGTTTGCATCAATCCACAGCATTCTAAGGGAAACTAATAATAATAAAAAAATTACTTTCAATGCAACGAGACAACAAAAATCGAATGCTATAGTGAGTATGATTGTCTTGCCCGTTGATGGGTTAAATACATTATGTAAAACTATTATAACATTAATAACTTCTTATTAAATTTTAAATCATGTAAACATGATTTTCTATTATCATATAATATTATTAAAAAAAATTATATTAATTTATATATATGTTTTTGTTACAGTTAATATATGTGTTTTGTAGTCCGGGGGACAGCGGACTTTGGCTCTTCTTTGCTCAATTCTGTAAATAAAATAAAAAATAAAAAATAAATGTGGTTTGGTTGAATTGATATAAAATTCTAACATACAATTTTTTTATATATATAACTATTATGCTAACTAAAATTTAAAAAAACAAAAATAAAAGATTCATATTAAGTTTTAAATACAAAATTATATAACCAACAAAAGGGTTATAGTTGAAACTGGTACAAAATTCTAAGATTCCATAAAAAATAAATTAATACAATTATTGACATGATATAACTATTATGTTAATCCAAATATTTAAGAAATTTAAATAAAATTTTAATCAACTTATATAAAAACTAAATATATTGTCTCAAAGATTTAACTGACTTAAAAACTCTATTGAAAAAAAAAAAATGGAATGCATTATATTTCTTTTCAAATCAGGTTACAAACTAAAGGATTTTGAAATATGTTGTTATTAGTTTCCAAAATATATTAAAGATCCACGATTTTTTAATATATTTGTAATTTTTTATCAATCAATGATATTATTAATATATTAATATTTATTAATACGGTAAAAGTATCTTTTTATTTTTTAAAACATTTGTTAAAATTATATTGTCTTTTATGTCCATGGGCAAGTGGCAATGTTACCAAAACTTTTTGCACTAATTTCTAGTTCTATGAGGAAAAGGGAAAGAGTTCCTTTGTTCTATTATAGATAAAGTTTTACTTCCGCCTCTCTTGATTGCTTGATGACTTACATGTGAGTTGATGAACTCTTTTACTATTGTAGGTGAATCTTCTCTATTACAATAAATTTACCCCAAATGGGGGATTTACAATGCTTATTATTTTTTATACAATTATTACAATGTACTAGGATTGTCCAAAACCCTAGTTAGACATAAATGGTGGTGTCTTCACGCTTGATTCGATACAACATAATGGTGAGTAGGATTTGGTATCCTATGCAAGCCCACTCAAGCTTCAACAGCTTCCAAAGAATGTAGTCTTTACACCTACACATAGCAAACAATATCAGGAATCAATAAAATATGTGAGGGCTCCACTACGTAAGACCCTTGAATGAAATAAAATCACTAACCCTAATATTGTAATGAAAGCTACAAATAATAATGTAAAAACTTAAAATAAATATGCAATGAACTTTTACCTTGTTGAATAATTACGCAGATGTCCTACGGTCGCTTGAGGGTTGTAGGACTGTAGATATAAAATAGAAATACCCGTGGGTGCTTGGTGCTGACTAGAAATACTTAGAGACACTCTGGAGACTCTGACAAGTGCTCAAGAAGTTGTAGAGGGTGTTCAACAATTGAGGAGAAAGTTGCAAAACCCGATTTGATTCATGCAGGGTAGGCATTAGTGGATGCGGAGGGTGTGAATGGTAGTGAGGGGATGTGAGGATGGGTATGATGGAGATAGGGTTTGGATTCCAAAAATACCTTAAAGAAATTTAGATACTTAAGATTTAAAACATGTTTGGATAACTTGGGCACAAGTGTAAAGACTACATTATTTGGAAGTTGTTGAAGCTCAAGTGGCCCTACATAGGATACTAAATCCCACTCACCACTCTTTTAGTATTAAATCAAGTGTGAAGACACCTCCATTTATGTCTAACTAGGATTTCGAAGAATCCTAGTGCTTTGTAACAATTGTATAAAAAATAATAAGTATTGTAAACCCCCCATTTGGGGTAAATTGATTGTAATACAGGATATCCACCTGCAATAATAAAATATTTGATTTATGTGTGTAATCATGTGTGTTACTTTACTTATTCATTTATGTGAAGCAAAAAGCACGATACTATGCAATAACAGAATTAAACAAATATGACAAAATAAAGACAATTGCACAAAATAGATTATATTTGAATAATGGGGGAGCTGAAAAACTCCTTTTGTACAATGAATTATGTCTTGATAGAATGTTTATGATACAATAAATATTGATTTCCAGGGTTCTCTGAAACCCTAGATACAATGGTGGAGTGTCTTCAAAGTGCTTCACTTCCAACAAAGTGAGTGGGCTTCAAGTATCCGATGTCGGGCCACTCGATCTTCAGCAACTATCTAGAAAAAATAATAACCTTTAGATCTGCAAATACACAAATAGCCAAAGATATAAGTAACACCTATGAGGGCTCTACAGTGTGAGACCTTCAGATGTTAGTAAAATTGTAACTATTAATAAATCAAAACAACACATGAAAACCTATAGATTGCACAATAAAATAAAAAATAAATTGATTTACCTTGCATGGATGATAATTCTTCTGTGGTTGTCAGTTGATTGGATGCCCTAGTAGTAGCAGAAGATCGACGCAGCAGGCTCGGGGGTACACCTGCATTATAGCAGATCATGTATGGCGATGAATTCAGATAGCGAGGATGAATGATGCAGATGGAGGTAGACTATGAGGAATGGCTGGAATGAAAGAATCCTAGGGTAAGTTAAGGCTATGGATAAACTCTCCTAAGTGGATTTGGCAATGGCAATTTTTAGATCTCTATAACCTTCTATATCGTGAGGATTTCTTCAATAGTATCTCTAGGGCACAAAAACATTCCTATGAGGGTTCCACACTGTAGATATATAAATACACAAAAAACTAAATATATTAGTAATACCTATGAGGGTTCCATAGTGTGAGACCCTTAGATATTAGTAAAACCCTAACTGTTAATAAATCAAAACAACACATGAAGACCTATAGATTGCATAATAAAATAACAAATAAACTAATTTACCTTACTTGTATGATAATTCTTCTATGGTTTTATGTTGATTGGATACCCTAGCAGCAGTAGCAAATTGACGCAAGCTCGGGGGTGCACATGCGTTACAGTAGATCATGTATGGCAGCGGATTCGGACAATGAGGATAAATCACGCAAATGGAGGCAGACTATGAGGAATGGCTAGAATGAAAGAGTCCTAGGGTAAGTTAAGGCTATGGATCAACTCTCCTAAGTGGATTTTGCAATGGTGGTCTTTAGATCTCTATAACATTCTATCTCACGAGGATTTCTTCAATAGTATATCTAGGGCACAAAAATATTATAATCACCTTCTAGGGTCGACCATTATGAATGATCTTATTTATTATCTAGATTAGGGTTTACTTAGGGTTTTATCCTTACACTTTTAATCATGTGGCTAAGATTAAATCACATCCTAAGGCTGAGATCACACTTTAGATGTGGCATGGATTAATGGAGATGAACGATGGAGATTAGATCAGATCGGACGACTATGGTTAATTGGGTTTATAAATATATATTTTATAATAAAATATAATATAAAATATTATATTAAATATAAAATAATATTAAAATAAGCCTAGTTGGGTTAGAAAATGGTGGGAAAGGGGTATAGTGGGTCTTTTGAAGGTGGGAAGGGCTAAATTGGGCCTTTTGAAGGTGAGAAAGGTGTGTGGTGGACAAGTGGGTGCTGGGATGGTTAGGATGGAGGATTAATGGCTATGATTTTGTGTCTACAGATACCACTTTTTGTACCATGTTGCGTGAAACATAATATAGTACTAAAATATGAGATACCTGTCTAGGTTGCGAGCACAGAAGTAGCTTCTCTTATTGGGTTTGAGCACTAGCATTGAAGGCAAAAGAATAAATTTTTTTGGAATTTTGTGTAGCTTACCCCCTCAATTGGTGAATGAGAAAATTCTCACAAGCCAATTGAAAATGAATTTGTGCAAGTGATGAAAGATGTGGTGAATATGTGCAAATGATGAATGAATTATGTGAAATGCGATGTGATTGTAGACGATATGAATGATGTAAAATTCTTTGGATGATATGAATGATGTAAAATGTGACACCATTTTGCCCCAACGGTGGAAAGGGGTTGGTGTAAAGTACCATGATGTTCGTGGATAAATGATGATGTCAAATGTGATATCATTTTTGCCCCAACGGTGAAAAGAAAGGGGGTTGGTGTATAATACCATGATGCTTGTAGATGATATGGATGATGTAACATGTGATGAATGATGTGATACCATTTTTGCCCCAACGAGGGTTTTTGTCAAGAGTAGATGTCATGATCATGTAAGATGTATCCCATTGTGGGAGGATCAAAAATAAATTTGGTTGCCCCAAATTTTGGGATGATTTGATGCTTTTGAAAAATGTGTCTTTTGGCATCATTGAGTATGCAGGTTATGAAGATGTAGGATGACTGAGTCAATATAGGGGTCAAATAGTGACTGTGAAAAATTCTTTGCCAATTCCACAATGGAACCAATCAACCTGGCGGGCTTACCTGTCTTGTGACTATAGTCAAATGAATGAGTGATTTTGATATTAATTATCCATGTTTTCTTGCCCCACGGAAGAGGACATCAATGACTACTTTTGAGCAATTTGTTCTTGGCAAGGTTTCACCCTTAAAATGTGAATTACCAAATGTGATTGTGATCTTGGACAATGAGATGATTGATGATGATCATGATCAAGCATCCTTATGGTAGGCTATCCATATTACCGAGTTGCATGGATTCCCATCGCTGCAATCACCGAGTTTATAGGATAACCCACTAGATACAGGGTTCACTTGTATGCTACTTGAATTTGACAAATATTGGATGAAATGATTGATGGATTTGATGGTGACATGAAGACATGGTGATGAAAAATGTGTTTATGGATGCAATGTATGTGGATTCAAGTGATTGATTCAATTTTTGCCCCAACAGATGAAGGGGTTTTTTATGATGAAATATGGAATGATTGTGTCTGTTCATTGCCCTTAACAGATAAAGGGATTTTTGATGGTGAAATATGGAATTATTGTGTCTACTTGTTTCCCTTAATGAATAAAGGGGTTTTTGATGATGAAAGTTTCATTATGGTGATCTATCCATCCTACCAGATTGCATGGACAACCAGTCACTAGAAAAAGGGTAAACCACTAAATACTAGGCTCACTTGTATTTGTGTCTGTTCTTTACCCTTAACAGAGGAAGGGGTTTTTGATGATGTGAAAATGTGATGGATGATTATGTTCTTGCCCTAACAGATGAAGGGGTTTTTTATGATGGAAGTGTCCTTATGGTAATCTATCCATCCTACCAGATTTCATGGATAACCAGTCATTGCAACCGCCAGGTTTCTAGGATAAACCACTAAATACAAGGTTCACTTATGAATGTTGCATAATGATAAATGAATAGATGATGTTAAATGTAAATGTTATCTATTTTTGTCCCAATAGATGAAGGAGTTTTTGAAATGTGGAAATGTATCGAATGTTATCTATTTTTTCCCTAACATATGAAGGGGTTTTTTAGGATGTAAACTAAAATGATTGTGTTTGTTATTTACCCTTAACAAATAAAGGGGATTTTTATGCTAAAAAATGAAATTATTATGTTTGTTCTTTGCCCTTAAAAGATAAAGGAATTGTTTTTATGATGTAAGTGTCCTTATGGTAATCTATCCATCCTACTGGATTGCATGGATAACCAGTCATTGCAACCATCAGGTTTCTAGGATAAACCACTAAATACAAGGTTCACTTATGAATGTTGCATAATGATAAATGAATGGATGATGTTGAATGTGAATGTTATCTATTTTTTCCCCAACATATGAAGGGATTTTTGCTATTAGGATGATGTGAATGCAAGGCAAAGGGCGCAACCTTTGAAAAAATAACGTAGTATTTTGAACCTAGCCAGTGATGTGGATGATTTGAATGCAAGGCAAAGGGTGCAACCTTTGACAAAATAACGTAGTATTTTGAACCTAGCAATTGACTTGTTGATGATGTGAATGCAAGGCAAAGGGCACAACCTTTGATAAAATAATGTAGTCTTTTGAACGTAGCAAGTGATGTGGATGATTTGAATGTAAGATAAAGGATGCAACCTTTGACAAAAGAACGCAATATTTTGAACCTAGAAAGTGATGTGGATGATTTGAATGTAAGGCAAAGGGTGCAACCTTTGACAAAAGAATGCAATATTTTGAACCTAGCAATTGACTTGTTGATGATGTGAATGCAAGGCAAAGGGTGCAACCTTTGACAAAAGAACGCAGTCTTTTGAACCTAGAAATTGACTTGTTGATGATGTGATGTGATTGAATGATTGAATTGTTTATTGAATTGGTGGAGCAAGTGTGGAACCTTGAGCACCCTCCATTTGTGATCTTGTTTTTTGGATTGAGGGAAAGGTGTGAAACCTTGAGCACCCCCTAGTTATGATGATGTTTTATTAGGGGAAAGGTGTGAAACCTTGAACACCCCCAAGTTGTGTTGATGTTTTATTAGGGGAAAGGTGTGAAAACTTGAACACCCCCAAGTTGTGATGATGTTTGATTAGGGAAAAGGTGTGAAACCTTGAACACCCCCAAGTTGTGTTGATGTTTGCTTTATTGGGGGAAATGTGTGAAACCTTGAGCACCCTTTATTTGTGATATTTTTTGCAATATTGAGGGAAATATGTGAAACCTTGAGCACCCCCTAGTTATGATGAAGTTTTATTAGGGGAAAGGTGTGAAACCTTGAACACCCCCTAAGTTGTGTTCATGTTTGTTTGATTGGAGGAAATATGTGATACCTTGAGTACCCCCTAGTTGTGATGATGTTTGATTAGGAGAAAGATGTGAAACCTTGAACAACCCTAAGTTGTGCTAATGTTCGTTTGATTGGGAGAAAGGTGTGAAACCTTGAGCATCCTCCATTTGTGATCATTTTTGCTTGATTGGGAGAAAGGTGTGAAACATTGAGCACCCCATAGTTGTGATTATGTTTGAAATTTCCGATATTTGCATATGCGAGTTAGATATATATATATATATACATGGTTTTGATTTGTGTGTTGTATTTTTGTGTGAATGCAATGCCTATTTTATGAATGTTTTATACATGTGTTATGGATGGCCATTTTTGTTGTCCATTGTTTAGCCATTCGGGGTACCGAATTTGGTGGTGTTATGCAACTTGACTATGGAAGACATGGATGTTGACATGAAAGAAGATATGGATGTTGATATGGAAGAAGATATGGATGTTGATATGGAAAAATATATGGATGTTGATATGGAATGAGTACTGCAAGATTTTCAAAGACTCAAACATATTAGTGGTTCAACCAAACTCACTAAGGTTGTCTAACATTCTTTGGGACAAATGTGTGTGCAAGTGAGGTTTATGTACCAAATCTTGAGCGTGACAATGACCCTATCTAATCAAGCACCAGTGTGTGTGCATGTGAATTTCATTAACCCATTATGAGTAAATTAGGCATGACCTATGATGGAGATGACCCAGAGGCTAGCCTTTCATTATATGTGGTTAGAGGTCTTTCTTTTTTTGAGAGACATATCGCCTCACATGAGCTTCCTCCACTGCCAGTCAAGCGTCTATAGCCCCGGTGGAGATTCACTCCATAGTCTAATGGGATTTATATTTCAGGTATTTGGAATGACTATCCATCCTTCTCAGGGACATGTAGTATGATCATTACAAATTTAGGGATTAGGGGTATTTTGGATTTAATTTGTTAATTTTGTATAGAGCTTTAGGGAATCGGATTCTCAATCGAAGTGTGATGATAATGTTGACCTTATACTTACTACTCTATGTTTTTATGTTTATGTTTGGAGAACAATTGTGATAGTGGTGAAAACCACTATTTTTGGACTATGTTGCTTGATGGGACAAGCGAGGGATATCTCCTTTTTGTCTAAAGGTGATATCCAAGTATGGTACTGTTGACACCTTTTTGTCACATTATACAAGGGGTAGAAGAATAGTAAAATTTTGTATAATATTTCCTTGTTGAAAGTTTTTCTTTTTATTTTAAGTTACAGCAATTTTGGCTTTCCCTATCGCCCCCTTGTAAATAAAAAAGAAGGAGAATGTGAAAAGATCTTCGGGCCCAAAGCACTTCAAATCACCACTTCGGGAGAAATCCTTGCGAAGTAATATCATCGAAGAAAATACAAAGATAACGCTTTGCACCCAAAGCATTTTTAGCAGCCGCTTCAGGAAAAAGTTTTGCGAAGCAGCATCGAAAGGACATCGCCAAAGGAGGAAAGCTAAGGTAAGGAAACCACTTCGGACCCGAAGTATTTCAAACACCCACTTCGGCTAAGTTTCACCTGAATCGATCGAAGATGAGAAGAATGAAAAGTGCTTCGGGCGGATATCCCCCGAACCACAGTTTTGAGAAAGAATCGGGCCAAAACATTTTCTAGCCGAAGCAGTTTCGCCAGCAAAGGACGGACGGCACCACTTCAAAGATGAAATCCGCTCAGCACTCGACATCCCCGAAGTAGTTTTGCGAAGCATTATTTTGTGAAGACCAAATCAAGGAGAATCTACTTCGACCTAAGGTTTTGGCGAGGCGGAGATGTAGCGAAGCACTTTCCAAGCCCACATTCCAAGGCGGGCAGCTTCCCAAGGTGATCGAGAGCCCCTTATAAATGCCCCCTTTCTTACCCTTTAAGTCTGCTACCCATTTCTGGAAAACGAAAGGGACGTAACAATCCTTGAAGTAAAACCTGATGGATGTGACGATCACTCAAGCATAGCATCCAGAAACCAGGGACACTCGGGTGGTGCATTAAATGAATGTTTCCATGGTTGACCCGATCATAGTTGCCAGTTTTGGCAATCGATTTGAAAACTCAGTCGCAGCAACCATGAGGAGCCGATTTCTCAGAGCCCGAGGATGTACTCCGCCATTTTTGTAATAATGATTCAGAGGGTCGGGTCCTCTATAAAAACCCATGCTTTGTAATGTAAAAGGGGGGGAACTTTCTACTAGAAAGCTGTTGTAACTTGATGTACTGCATTTAATACTAAAGACTCTTATGCTCCATTTCTCTCTTTTATGCTGCCTTCTGTGCTTAATTATTTTTTCTTTTCTCGTTTGCATACTGAGACTCTGAATCTTGAATCCGGTGCACGATCATGGAATGAACCCCTATAATTCACCCTGAAGGATACATAGGAGAGGAAAAACGTCTTTTCGCTTTCCTTTATGCTGCATGGTGGATCGAGGTTTCTGTTATTCCCTTATCTCAATCGTTGTTACTCTGAACCCTAAATTCCAATGAGAGAGAAAGGAGAACCCTGTGAACCCGTCCAAAGGATACATAGGAAGTTCAACATTTCATTTCTTTCATGTTATTCTTGGTATTTCTTGCTGCTATTCGAGTTGTTAGTGAGTGATCATGCTTCCTGTTCTCTCACACCTTAAATCATCATCTTCTAACCCTTACTCTTTTTATTTCTTTCTCTAACCCTTACCCCTTTTTATTTCTTTTCCTAACCCTTACTCTGTTTATTTCTTTCCTGCACTCTTGTCTCAAACCCCAAAAGTAGATTAGTATAGGATTCGGCCTTTCTCCGAAGATTGGCATGAAGGGCATCTCTTCCCTTCGGCCTTTCAATGTTGGTCACAGGTCCAAGGCGCGCAAACCCACCGAAAGTCCTTTCCTGTGCGGATTTGATGACCAACAATTTTTGGCACACCCGGTGGGACCTTAGGTCCCATATTTGAGAAAAAATTTAGCCCGTCTTCACCAGAGCCAGTAGTTCTAACAAGTTCCCAATGAGATCCGGTCAATCTCATCTTCTGAGTAGTAGTGATAATCGATGCTCTCGTTACTAAAAGACTCTTAGCATCTGGCGACTCTGTTTTACCTGAGAATCTCTAAAGTCGTGAATACCAGTACCTAAACCTGGTTTTCATAACCAGGAGACCCCATGTCTTAATAAAGTTCGAGTTCGATGAATCTCTGGCTTGTCTTCATCTGATAAAATCACCTGGCGACTCAGTTGTGCTGAAGATCCAGATTTCCTGGTCGTAGGTGCCTTTCAAATCTGAAAGAAGATATCTTGGAGGAATCAAGTTTTGGTGAGTAGCCTTGACCTCATAAGCGAAGAAAATAATGTTCACCTAATGGCTCTGACTCAGCAGTGACAACCACGATTTCCATAGGCTATTGTCATAATGGCTGGGAGAAGCTTTCCTAGCTGGAATGACCCAGGCCTCCTGAATATCCAAAGCTACCATGAGATTCCCAAAAGTGCCTTAAAATCATTGATGAAATACGACGGCACCGCGAGAATGGCCCGAGAGCACCTTGAATATGTTGTTGATCTAGCGACCTTCCATGACATTATCCATGAAGATGTCATGATCAGGATTCTGGTTCTATCTCTGGAAGGAAGAGCGCTGCGATGGTACATATTACTCAGGCCCAAAAGCATCTGCTCATGGGATGACTTAGCAGGGGCTTTGATCAAAACATTCGATGGCTCTCAGGACCCCTTCCATCTCTTCGCATACCTCTCAACCATCAATAGAGCACCTTCGGAGAGTATCACGGACTTCAATGTTTGATTCTATAGAAGTTTGAAGGGAATCCCATTGGAGATCCAACCAACGCCTACCCAAGCCCATCTCTTCTATGTTTGGGCCTTTCACCCGGACGTAAGCCTCATTTTGCTATAATCAGGGGAACGAAGGCTCCCTCAAATATTTGAGGCAATACGAGTGGAATGGCTTCTGCTCCTATCAGGAAAGTGGTAGTGGAGAGAAACTCCGTTGCTTCCTCCGATAATTACTGCTCCTGTCTGGCCAACATAGTACTCATCATGGGGCATCCCTCACGCTGAACCGAGACCTGAGATGCAGTCATTTGGAGCTTAGGAGGTAGACCTCATACTAGCCCAACAATGGGAGTACGCAAGCATGGCCCACCCAATGAACAACATGGCTTCTCACGATCTCCATCAAGAGATGAACTGAGGAGAGAAGCAAGCTTGAGTGGTAGAACCCGAGAACAAAGAGGGCACATTTTTGCACCCTTTTTGTATCCCAAGATATGGCATGCAAGTGTTCAGCCAAAGCTCATCAAGCCTGTCCAATTCGGAGGATGATCCCGAAGAGATCTTGGAATACTACTCTTTGTTGGACGAACCTTGTTACCATATCAATGGGATGGAAGAACTTGTACCCGGACTTCATTTGGAAGAATCTACAAAATTCAGGCATTGGGTATGGTATTGGTTCTGGCTATCCCTAAGACCAATGCCCCAAGAAGGCTTTCAAGTGGCAAACTTCTTCACCAATAATCTGGGCACCAGCAGGGATGGAAATCGACTGCGTTGCTTCTTGTTCGTAGCATGGACAACTTTGGGAAGGGTCCAGCCGAAGTTCAAAGATCTATTAAAATATAATCTAATCTAGTCTGGACACTGCAGGTTCACCGGATGATCACCCGAAGTTGAGTCCGTGGTGGTGGCATGCCTATTATGCCACAAGCCTATGTGAATATTGTAAATAGTTCAGCTATTAAATAAAATGCTACTCAGAAACTCAAGTTGAGTTTTACCTCGATGACTATATATATATATATATATATATATATATATATATATATATATATATATATATATATATATATATATATATCGGGAAAAGGTTCCCCGAAGTAGCCAATGGAAAATGGCTCGCAGCAACAACTCAGACCAAGGTCCGAGAGGTACTTCACCAAGGGGAATCCAAGCGAAGCAGTTTTCAAAGGAAAACCAGCGAACCACTTCTCAAACGGAAAGCACTTCAAAACCAATCTCTTGCGAAGGGAACCACTTCAGACCCGAAGCTTAAAAGAAATAGCTCACACCAAGGGTTCACCTTGAAAAACTTCAACCCTAACTTTGGCTTCGCCAACCCGGCAACACAAAATGTGGGAGCATTTAAAATGTGCCTAGGAGAACGTGCTGACAGCCACCTTCAAAAGCATCTGAAGTAGGTGAGTTAAATGAAAATGTGGCGTGTACATCCTCGAAGGATTTGGTTAGGAAAAAATCTCTTGTCCTTAGGTACGAGGTGGCAGAGGGTCGCGTTTCCAAAGTAGCCATAATCATCATAGCACATGGCCCTGTGTACCACTCCACCGTATAGCGAATCAAGAAGAAGCAACAACTGCCAAGGTTAGGGACACAGATTTAATTATGGTAAGTGCCATAAATATGGGTAGTTTCCTTCTAGAGCTATATAAGGCAGACTCTAGTAGTAAGGAAGCTATTTTCTTGATAATTCATGCAAAATTTGCTGCTAGCCTTCAAGCTCTCCTATCTTGCGCTTCGAAGCCTCCAATCCTGAAGCCCTCTGCATTGTTTTCTCCATTACCCCTAGCACTATGGGAAAGAAGAACTCTATGGAAAAGGAGAAAGAACCAAAAATAGTGGCCCCTGAACAGCCAAGGGCAAAAGGCCATGATAAAAGGCCAAAGAAAATTGATTTTAGTCGTCGCCCAGATAAACAAGTCATAGAGGAAAGGGAGGATTCAGGGGATGAGCAGCCTGAAGAACCGTCAGTTGATGGGTGGGATAAGATCAAAGATACCAAACTGTCAAGAAGCATAGTTGAACTCAGGGGCGCTATCGATTTCATGAGGGAAAGGCTCTCGACAGACAACAAAAGAGCTATCGCCTACTACTCATAGATATACTAGTATTTGACGCCACCCAAACATCACTACCCCGAACTGATCAACGCCATCACATAAAACTACCAGCCTACTTCCATACAAGTGGTAGACGCCTCCGTCCACAAGCTATTCTCCATTTTGAAAGAAGATGTCCAAGCAGCATTTGTGCCACAGCAGGGCCCTCCTAAGGGGTGCATGGTTCACAACGTCATTCTTAGTGAAAAAATAGAGAGGTTCACCTCCTCCAACTACATGATAAATTTCTTGAGAGAAAGCCTCAAAAGTGGGCTCCCTTCGGGAAAATTGCCCCAAATGCCCCTACCCTTGGAGGCCTTCAAAAATGTCAACATTTTCTTCATCATTGCATCAATGGTCGGCCTATCAACCGATGCTATGGTGCATCCCTGGCAGGTATCTTTGGTCGAGTATATTTCTAGAGGGGAATTTTATGCCCCTGATGCTTCGAGACCGAGCACCAACCCAGTCTTTTTTGACTTGGCATAATGGGTGGCCAGGACCCTACACACGCAACTCATCAGCATGAAGAATTCTAGGACGAATAAGTACTTCGAGCCTTGCTCCTTTTTGGTTTGGTTGTTTTTCTTTCATGTACATAAGAGTTTCCCTTATGTTGATATTTCACCAATTGGCAAGGATGGAAATCCTCTGCCTGTATACCAGTGGACCCTTCTTATATTAAAGACGGAGTCCTACTATTATTTTAACAAACAATTTTTGGGACCCGCCATGCACATGCTAACAGGATCTTCCCCATGGGTTCCCCTCCTTCTAAGGGACAAGGTGGTACAAGAGAGGAGGGGAGACATTTTTTAGCTGACACAAGGACTTGTAATTTGCATTTTTTGCTTCACAGGGAAGCCCTTCCTGCTGCCAGTCTACCCCTTCGAATACCAGTTTGCATTGGAAGTTGCCAGGCAGAGCGACGCAACAAATGCCATCTACGGCCATCGAGGTGTTCACCCTAAACCAGAATGTCTTCTTGGAGGAGAAACTCACCAATTTTGGCCTACTCCAGATTCCCCAGCAATGGCTCTATGACCCCTTGGGGGTAATGAGAGATCATCTACGATTCAAGAATTTCCATGTGTGTCCCCATCCAGAAATTGTGGAGTAGAGGAACAATCCCAACGGGAGGGACCTGGAGTGGCACTTGGAGAAAATGGAAACGTTACCTCCCTGGCATGAGTTCTACTCGATGGAGTTCGTGTATGACCCAGTTCAGCACCCTTTCTCGACCCCTAACTCCACCTTTTGGAGAAAGGCCAAAAATTATCTGAGCGAGGCAATTAGGGATTGGGATGTGGCCTAGCTGAGAGAATGGTGGATAATGAGGGTCCACCGATGAACTCTTACGGGATTTTGGTGACTGACAAGGACTTCGCGGTGGTCTATGAGGCCAATGCTGGGACATGGAAGCCCTTGTCCTTCACTGATATTATTCCCCCACCTATCCCAAGTTTGGGAGAAAGCCCAAAGATATGGGAAACTACTTTGGAGCCGAAGAAGGGGAAGAAGTCCAAAGCCATGCCACGGAGGCCACCTTAGGTAAAGGTGGGAGGCCAAGACATGAGCTCTGAAGAGTCAAGCAACCGTTGGTGAAAACAAAGAGAAAGAGGCCAGAATCAGTCCAAGTGCCTCAAAGCCACCCAAAGCGGCTTCGCACAGGGTTTCAGAGCCCTTCCACTGGACGACCTACATTGGGCCCATCCAAAGCAAATGTTGAGAGTGCGACGCCACCGAGCATCAAAACTATCCCCGATATCAACACCGTCAATGTGGAGGGACTCTTCCAATCCGAAGGGGATGCCGAGGCAGAAACCATGGAAGCTGAGGATGTCGAGGTAGAAAAGGAGTAGGAAGAAACTACACCTAAAATCACTACAACCACTTTAATAGGAGGGAACTTAGGTACGCATTCTCCACCATTTTCCCAAGTCTCATCCATATCCATCACGGTCTCGACTGAGGTTTCCCATCAGTCTTCCCCGCATGGCCACTCATCCCCGCACACATTGTCCGTGGCTAGTCCAAGTCCGTCCCATGATCCTGATCAGGATAAGTCCATTGATATCACTTTGCCCACTCATGATGCCACTCCCTTGATTCTTAGCAGAAGCGAAGGTATCACTTCGATGTTGAGCCCCACCACCCAATCCCTCAT
Organism: Wollemia nobilis; assembly: GCA_028583015.1. Taxonomy (NCBI): domain Eukaryota; kingdom Viridiplantae; phylum Streptophyta; class Pinopsida; order Araucariales; family Araucariaceae; genus Wollemia; species Wollemia nobilis. Next base: position 787,966 of record JAQPPZ010000371.1, on the reverse strand, counting down.
CTCGCATGATGTGGCCCCCATTGCCGAAATGCCCTCCACACCCACCATCGAACCTCCTTGTGAGGCAACCCCCATACACTCCCTGTATTTGTTCACTCCTTCAGCTGATGACTCAGCCTTATTTGAGTTTGATATGTCCTTGATTAAGGAGCACCCCCTTGCCGAGAAGCTGCTCGAAGCCCAGCAGAATATCGACAAAATCCTAAAGGAGGCGAGAAAGAAAAGAGGGTGAGCAAGGACTCAAGTTGAAAAATGCACCGTGTTTGATTTGAAAGTTGGGAAGATGCACAAGATCAAGAAGGTCCCTAAGGTTCAGAAGCCTCTAGATGAAATGACTCCAGCAGACTATGACTACCAGGAAATGCCCAAGGACCTAGTGCATCTAAATGTAGACAACGAATCGGCATCCATGCATGTCTAAATTGAGACCTTTAGGGCTCATGCAGTCATCACCAACCAGCACAAGATTGAGGTCGAGGCCGACAATGTTAAGCTAGAGGAATATTTTGCGAGGGTTCACTCCAAGTTGGCAGAGGCTGAGGAGCAGTACAAGTCCATGAAGAAAGAAAAACGTGCTCTAAAGCTACAAGTTCTGTAGCTCTAGAATACAGAAGAAAATCAGGCACAGAGACAAGCCAAAAATGATCTAAAGGCCAAGGAGCTGGAGGGCAAAATTGCACAAATGCAAGCCTAGTTGTACAAGAAGGAAGACCTGACGATATTTGATAGGAGCAGAATCAAGGAGATTTGCACCCATTTGCTCAAGAATTTTAGGTCTCGGTGTTCCAGCGCCCTCACGATACTAACCTTCATCATCGAAGCCCAGAACGCTATTGTCAAAGGAGGGCCAATCATTGATGAGGTCACGCAGAAAGACAAGGGCTGGCTCAAGTTAGCCTTTGACGTCTAGAATGCAAAATATCAAGACTTGCAGGTCACTGCAATGACTCGGACGGCTAGGGATTGGTCCATGGCCCAGGCCACAGTTCGTGCCTTCTTTTCCAAGGTGCGAAAATCTCAGAAGGTGAGAAGGCTCCAAGAAATTTTTGACAATGAGCAACGTGCCTCGATGAATTATTTTTAGGACCTCTCTTCCTTGGGTTTCCCGAGTTTCATAGATGATGATAGGAACCTTTTAACTAAATATGACCTCAAGCCGGTCTGGCTCCAGTTCGAGAGAGATGTCTCAGAGATAGACGGGAGGTAGGAGCCGATCTCAGAGGGACATATAATGGACTTCATCTTGAGATACTGCAAGATGGTAGCATGCCTAAATGATTTATTCATCAGGGCCAAACATGCTGACATTGGGCAGATTGATCGGTTTCACATTTTGGTAAAGGCATTACAAGATCAAGAACCATTCCAAAAGGGTGCTTGGGCTCATCTCCGAAGAATGATGAAGCGCATCCGTGATCGCCTCGAACCTTTGCCATAGCCAGAATTTGTGCTAGAGGAAGAAGGAGAAGAAGAAGAAGGAGAGGAACAAGAGGGAGGGCATACTAAGGAAGCACCCCAAGAAATGGAAAAGAGAGAAGAATCCGGGGAAGACCAGTGACTCCATAGCCCAATGGATCAAGGCTGGAGGTTCTTTTTTTGAGACGAGATCGTCACCCCGCTAGCTGCCAAGAATGTTGACACCTTTTTGTAACATTATACAAGGGGTAGAAGAATAGTAAAATTTTGTATAATGTTTCCTTGTTGAAAGTTTTTCTTTTTATTTTAAGTTACAGCAATTTTGGCTTTCCCTATCACCCCCTTGTAAATAAAAAAGGAGAATGTGAAAAGAGCTTCAGGCCCGAAGCACTTCAAATCACCACTTTGGGTGAAATCCTTGCGAAGTAATATGGCCGAAGAAAATACAAAGATAACGCTTCACACCCGAAGCATTTTCAGCAGCTGCTTCAGCGGAAGTTTTGCGAAGCAGCATCGAAAGGACCTCGTTGAAGGAGGAAAGCTAAGGTAAGGAAACCACTTCAGACCCAAAGTATTTCAAACACCCACTTTGGCTAAGTTTCACCCGAAGCGATTGAAGCCGAGAAGAATGAAAAGTGCTTCGGGCGGATATCCCCCGAACCATAGTTTTGAGAAAGAATCGCGTCGAAACATTTTCCAGCCGAAGTAGTTTCGCCAGCAAAGGACGGAGGGCCCCACTTCAAAGATGAAATCCGCTCGGCACTCGACATCCCTGAAGTATTTTTGCAAAGCATTATTTTGTGAAGACCAAATAAAGGAGAATCTACTTCGGCCCAAGGTTTTGGCAAGGCAGAGATGTAGCGAAGCACTTTCTAGGACCACGTTCCAAGGCGGGAAGCTTCCCAAGGTGATCGAGAGCCCCTTATAAATTCCCCCTTTCTTACACGATAAGTATGCTGCCCATTTCTAGCAAACGAAAGGGACATAATATTCCTCGAAGTAAAACCCGATGGATGTGACGATCACTCAAGCATAGCATCCAGAAACCAGGGACACTCGAGCGACGCATTAAATGAATGTTTCCATGGTTGACCCAGTCACAGTTGCCAGTTTTGGAAACCGATTTGAAAACTCAGTCGCAGCAACCACGAGGAGCCGATTTCTCAGAGCCCGAGGATGTACTCTTCCATTTTTGTAATAATTATTCAGAGGGTCAGGTCCTCTATAAAAACCCAGGCTTTGTAATGTAAAATGGGGAGGAAATTTTTTCTAGAAAGTTGTTGTAACTTGATGTCCTACGTTTAATACTAAAGACTCTTATGCTCCATTTCTCTCTTTTATGCTGCCTTCTGTGCTTAATTCTTTTGTCTTTTCTCATTTGCGTACTAAGACTCTGAATCCTAAATCCGGTGCGCGATTGGGGACTGAACCCCTAAAATTTGCCCTGAAGGATACATAGGAGAGGAAAAATGCCTTGTCGCTTTCCTTTATACTGCATGGTGGATCGAGGTTTTTGTTATTCCCTTATCTCAATCTTTGTTACTCTGAACCCTGAATTTCAGCGAGAGAGAAAGGAGAACCCTACGAACCCATCCATAGGATACATAGGAAGTTTGACATTTCATTTCTTTCATGTTATTCTTGGTATTTCTTGCTGCTATTCGAGTTGTTAGCGAGTGATCGTGCTTCCTGTTCTCTCCCACCTTAAATCATCATCTTCTAACCCTTACTCTTTTTATTTCTTTCTCTAACCCTTACCCCTTTTTATTTCTTTTCCTAACCCTTACTCTATTTATTTCTTTCCTACACTCTTGTCTCAAACCCCAAAAGTAGATTAGTATAGGAGTCGGCCTTTCTTCGGAGATTGGCACGAGGGGCATCTCTTCCCTTCGGCCTTTCAATGTTGGTCGTAGGTCCAGGGCACGCAAACCCACCGAAAGTCCTTTCCTGTGCAGATTTTATGACCAACAGGTACTAACCCTACTTAACTCAAAATATTCTTAAGATGTGAGGAAATGTGGTTGGTTCAGGATTGTATTCGGAATAAATCCACATTGCTCAAGACTTTCTTAGTGTATAAAGAGTGTTTTTGGTCCTAAATAAAATTGAACATACCTTTGGAGGTTTCTTGCTACACTAGTAATGGCTGAGTGACTGAAAATCTAGGCTTTGTGATTTTGACATATGGTATTTTTGGCTTGTCTTTTGTGAAAGTCGCATGATTTATTTAAACTAGTTACGCCCAATTGTTATAACTTGACTTTTTTTTTATGTCTTTTCTAAAATTTAATGTGACCAAAGGGGTTAATGCATTTGGGACTTTTAAAAATTGAATGTGACCAAAGGGATTAAGGCCCTTTGGGGCTTTTTGAGAAATTGATGTGATCAAAGGAGTTAAGACCCTTTGGGGCTTTCTGAAATTGAATGTGACCAAAGGGTTTAAGGCCCTTGGGGCTTTTTGAAATTGAATGTGACCAAAGGGATTAAGGGCCTTTGGGGATTTTTGAAAAATTGATGTGATTAAAGGGGTTAAGACCCTTTGGGGATTTTTGAAATTGAATGTGACCAAAGGGGTTAAGGCCTTTGGGGATTTTTTTTTAAATTGAAATGTGACCAAAGGTATTAGGACCTTTGGGGCTTTTTGGAATTGAAATGAAATGAAATGGCTAAGGTTAAGCCATGTTAATGATGAAATGGTTATTGGTCAAGCCATGTTAATGATGATATGGTTGTTGGTCAAGACTTACTAATGATGAAATGGCTATTGGTTAAGCCATGTTAATTATGAAATGGCTAAGTTTAATCCATGTTGGTGATGAAATGGCTAATTTTAAGCCATGTTAATGATGAAATGACTAAGGTTAAGCCATGTTAATGATGAAATGGTTGTTGGTCAAGCCATGTTGATGATTAAATGGCTAAGGTTAAGCCATGTTAATGATGGGAATGGTTGTTGTGGAGCCATGTTAAAATGTGACCAAAGGTATTAGGTACCTTTGGAGCTTTTGATTGGTGATGTATCCTAATTATGGTAGGGATGGATAAGGGTTTGCCACCGAAGTAGCGGATGAATTGGATGAATTTTTCATTAATTTGGTTTTGGTCTATTACTTTCTCTTTATTTCTTTTTAATACCATAAAGTAAATAAACCAAAACTTAGAACTATCAAAATAACACACCAAAAATAGAAACTTGTGCAAAATTAGAAATGAAAGAAACAATCAATGATAAGTTGTTACCTTATGTGGCTTACCTCATACATTAATTATTTTATTTGTTAATGTGAAATTATTTTTAAAATGACAGGTTTGTGTGTTTTGATTTTTCTAATCTTGCTTAATTAAAAACAAAGGTAAACAACTATGGCTGGCAAGGACAACGAGATTCTTGTTGATAATGACCTCCAACAAGTTTTCTAGAGGGTGACCTATGGTGTCTAAGGTAGATATTGGTGTATGTAAATTATTCCCACCATAACAAAATCTAAAGCAATGGTTGGTGATGAAATCCAGCCACTATTGTTTAAAAGTGAAACGTGCACGTGTGTGATTAATTTTAAAATTTCCTATTCTTTATTGTTTTCAAACAATGCTAAAGACCACTAATTTCACTCATCTAAATCAGAAGCCAATATCAGGATGCAAATTTCACCTAAAGAGAGTGGAGTACACCACTCAAGACCCCCTGCCTACAAATGATACCAAATGATACCAAATGAGCAACCAGAGGGTTCGTCCACCTCTCTGCCAAAGGAGCCAGCCTAGGGTAGGATTAATTTTTATTTCTTAGTACTGTTCCAACTTAGATGTCTAAAATAAATCAATATATAACTCCTAAAATAATGCAAATTCTAAATAATGCTCTTTAGTTTTAAATGCAAACAAAATATGCAAGTAATCACTCAAATTTGCGAAAAGGGATTTTGGGTTTGGCGATTTTTAAGCTCTAGCGATTTGGCGGGAAACCCTCTGAACTGCCGACAACCGAGTCTCTAGGGTTTCAGATCGGAAACCTCTTCCAGAGAATTTGGGGTTGCTGCTGGTTTTTGGTCTAGGATCTTTCGGTGTCCCGGGAGGGCCCAATGGGGTCTCTTCCCGGTTCTCTCGAGGGGAAAAAGACCTCTTATGCGGAGATTTTACGAGAAAATCCTCGCGTCTTCCTCTCGCCGATGCTCAACGGAGTGCCTTCCATCTCGCTATCCAAGAATGCGGGCAAGGGCTCTCCCGGGCATAGAATCAATGGATGTCTCCCGCAATCTGCATCAAGACCGAAAATAGTCATCGAACCGTAGCCGGTTGAAGACACGATAAACTATCGGGCCACTCATGATCTGATTTGCAAGTTCATGGGCATTCGACCCACCCCCGCACTTTTTGCATTCCCCGGGTGAGACAAAACGGGAGCCTATCGGTGAGTACTCCTTATGGCCCATTAGCAATGGGTATTTCATTATTAGTTTTTCTTCCCTATTGGATAGAAACAGAGCATTTGAATCATAGAAGAGGAGCCATGGCCCGGCAGGGTTATTTGTCCAGCCGTGGAGAGCGGGTTTCGACCCTCGCATTGAGCCCACGGCTGTCCCGGTTTGGATCCGGCCGTATGCTCTCCCGATGGAGTTTTGGGGTGAGCGGATTCTTGAATTGATAGGCAACTCTCTAGGTAGATTTTTGGGAGTTTCTAAGGATACCATTGAAGGAAATACTGTTGTTTATGCAAGAATTTGTGTAGAATTGGATATTAGTCAACCGCTACCAACTGAGATGGAACTGGAGTTAGCAGGACATTCTTGGATACAACAGTTAGACTATGAAGCCCTACCTTTCCGTTGTAGAGTCTGTCATTTGCATGGCCATTTGGCAAGGTTCTGTCCAAATATCTTGAGCACCAAAGCGGATGCTCCACAGGGAATGTCAAATCGCTCCCGAGGAGGTAAGTCTACTTCGGCCAAGGAACCACCTGTCATTCCCCCGGGTTCTGAGGGCCAGAATGATGGCTTTGAACAGCAGAAGAGAAGAAGAAACAAAAAGAGAAATGGTAAGGAGCAAGCTCTTCCCAAGCCAACCAATCGGTATGAAATCTTCAAATCTCTTGTGGATCAAGAAGACCAACCTATGGAAGGAGCAGATGGGATCCTTGAGGATAATATCATCCTTACTCATGCTCCTCCTTCATCAACCCCTGTTCTTGAATAGGTGATTGACTCCTCTGAGACTTTGCATCAAGAAAACCCCGGGACTCTGGTAATCCACTCCCGCCTCAGCCCGTTATTAAAGATGTTACCATGGGAATTGCAGAAAAGCTCAGAGAAAGACCAGCTCTTGGAATTTCCCTGGTGGAGAAGAGGTCGAAAAATAGTAATTCCCAAGGGGTGGGCAGGAAATCCAATAAGGATCTAATTGCAGTGCAAGGGGATAAGCTAATCAATGGAGGATTGGCGAGAACAATTGATTCGTATTGCTCCCAAGGTTTCCAATGATTATTCAATCTTGGAATGTGAGGGGTTTAAACAAGAGAACCCATCAATCTGCTGTTCAAAGACTTTTAGAAAGAAGTAAAATAGACTTTCTGCTCATTCAGGAGACAAAAATGTCATTAGACCTTATGAGTAAAACTGTCAGCCGAATCTGGAGGGGTGCTGGCCATATGGCAGTGGCTGCTCTTGGTGCCTCGGGAGGGATTGCTACTCTTTGGAATCCTTTGGCGTGGATAGCAATAGAACATATAGCCTGGAGAGGGGTCCTAACATCTCTTTTTAAGAATATAGTTACAGCTGAACAAGTCTTAATTACAAATTTCTATGGGGCTCAGAACACCGATGGTCAGCGGTTTCAATGGAAAGCTGTTCAAAACATGAGGTCCTCCCGGAAGATTTTGATTGGATTATTGTCGGAGACTTCAATGCTAAATTATCCGCTAGAGATCGAGAAGGTGGCATCCCTGTTCTGGATACAGGGGACCGGTTGTTTATTGCCCAAGTCCAGGCCTTTAACCTTGTTGATATCAAAGGCCCTGGTACAAACTTTACCTGGACTAATAAGAGAAGAGAGCCATACAGCAGGAGGGTTAAGCTTGACAGGTTTTTGGTCTCGGAGGAAGCTTTTGTTAGATGGAATATCAAATTCCAGATTTTGGAGGGCCCAGCTCTCCGATCACTCTCCCATTTTGCTGGAGGGAGGGACTATGTCAGGAAAGTATTACAAACCTTTTAAATTTGAAAATTTTTGGTTGCAAAAGGAGGACCTACGAAGGAAAATTACACAGTGGTGGGAAGAAGGTCGTCTCCCTTTTGGAACAGCTATGTTCAAATTTCATAAACAGCTTCTCTTTGTTAAGAGTAAACTAAAACAGTGGAAGCAAACTAACAAATCTGATTTCCAGCTCCAACGGGCTCCCTTGCTGGAAAGATGGAATGAGGTGCAAAAACAATTCAGAGAAGGAATTATTTCTGAGCATCTTAAATTTGAGGATGACGCTTTACGCAAAGCAGTTGAGGACATTGATAATCAAGAAGAGATCTACTGGAGACAGAGAGCAAGAAATACTTGGCTATTAGAAGGAGACAGAAATACTAAATTTTTCCATCGCTCTCGCTCGTGCTAGAAGGCAATTGAATAACATGGAGTTCCTTCAAGATGAGATTGGAAACTCTTTTGACACTCTTCCTGATATGCATTCCCTATCTATGGAGTACTTCTCAAACCTCTTCAAGGAAAGTATGCAACATGATGTGGAAGCCCAAAATGAAGTCATTGAGGGAATTCCCTCTATTATTTCTCATGAAGAGAATCAGGCCCTTCTTAAGCCCATTGATCGTGATGAACTCAAGAAGGTGGTCTTTGGGATGTGCACAGGAAAATCGCCCGGTCCGGACGGTTTCCCTATTGAGTTCTTTCAGAGCCTTCTGGGATATCTTAGAGGAGGATGTGTTGGCTGTCATTGAGGAATCCCGAATTAACAAAAGAATGCTCAAGGCTCTAAATCACACCTTTATCACTTTAATTCCTAAAGGAGAGGGGGGGCTCACATTTCCGATTTCAGACCTATTGCATTATGTAATGTGATCTACAAAATTATCACTAAACTTATGGCTGAAAGACTAAAACCCCTTCTTCATAATATTATTTCTCCTGAGCAAGGGGGTTTTGTTGAAGGAAGACAGATCTTGGATGGAGTGATCTTGGCTCAGGAGGCTATCCATTCTATGCATAATTCAGGTAACAAGGGAATGTTCATCAAACTCGGATATGTCTAAGGCTTATGACAGAGTAGAGTGGGGTTTCTTGGTCAAGATGTTGGCAGCCTTTGGTTTTTCTCAGATCGGATTGCCTGGGTCATGAGTTGTATCTCTACGCCTTCCTACTCGTTTTAATTAAGGGGCTTCCCTCGCCACCTTTTGGAGCCTCTCCGGGTCTCCGTCAAGGAGATCCCTCGCTCTCCTTATCTCTTTCTTATCTTGGCCGAAGGTTTAGGCGGACTCCTCCCTGAGAAGAAGACGTCAAGGACAGATTACAGGAATTAAAATCGGGGCTGAAGTTTTGACTCATTTACAGTTTGTGGATGATACGGGCTTGGTGGGAGTTGCCAACCTCAGGGAAGCAAGAGGAATCAAAGATACTCTTAACGTCTACCTCCGGGCTTCTAATCAAGTCATCAATGAATCAAAATCAAAAGTGGTCTTCTTCAACCTTGATCAAAGGTCACAAGAGAGAGTTATGGAGATCCCGGGTTTCACTAGGACCTCCCTTCCTGTTGTTTATTTGGGGGTTCCTCTCGCATTGCAAAAAACTGAAAGCTGATTTCTGGAAGGACCTGCTGGATGGCATCAAAGAGAGAATGAATCACTGGTCTCATAGATGGTTAAGCTATGGGGGCCGACTAACTTTCCTGAAGTCTGTTATTCAGGCCATGCCTATTTACAAATTCTCTATTCTGGCCGCCCCTCCTTCAATTGGAAAGAGTTGGACAAAGCGGCTAGAAGTTTTCTCTGGGAAGGTGCCAATGGAGAGAGGAAATGGGCCTTGGTTGGGTGGGATAAGGTCACCCAGCCCAAGGAAAAAGGTGGGCTGGGCTTAAGAAGCTCCAAGTTTAACAATCGGGCCCTGGTCGGGAAACTGTATTGGAGGTGGATTTCCCAGCCTTCGTCCCTTTGCAGCAGAATCCTTTCCAGTAAATACTTGGGTCTTGTTCATCCCAACGACTTGGGCCGCTATCCTTTGGAAGGTAATGGTTCTCTTGTGTGGCAGGCGCTCAAGCTTGGATCTCGCATTATCAAAGATCAATTGTTCTGGAAAGTTGGGAGAGGGGAGAAGGCCCGGTTTTGGACCGACTCTTGGGATCAACATCCTCCTATCCTTGCTGTGTTTCCTGATTTGCATCCGTTAAAAATAGCTCTTGAAGATAAGGGTTGGATTAATATTGAGAGCTACTTCAATACCAGCCAATTGGGGGAGTATAAGGTTCAAAAGTTTAAGCGGCTGGGTGAATGGCCTATTCCAATCCCTCCTGAGCGTGCTCCAACTCCGGAAAAACTTTTGGCGTAAAGGTTTCTTACTGGGAGAGATGAGGAGGATGAGCTTGCCTCGGGGCTTTGGGAACCTTGGGGTTTATTCTGTGAAGGAGGGCTATGCTTCGATCCTTCCTGAGCCCCCCCCACACTCTTTTCCTGTTCATGAATGGAGGAAGATATGGCATCCCAAGGGCTGGCCGAAAGTGAACTTCTTTGCTTGGCAACTGATGCATTATGGTATCTTGACCTTTGACAATCTCAGAATTAGAGGCATCATTGGCCCTTCCCAGGGTGTTTTGTGTTATAGGAATGAGGAAACCGTGGATCATCTTCTCGTTTGATTGTCCTTTCACAAAGAAGATTTGGCACCATTGGTTCTCCCACTTTAAACTTCAGGAGCTTGGAGACTTGTCCAGGACCAATTTATGGGAAAGCCGGAAGAGAGGTAGATTTATATCTAAAGCTCTTCGTACCGGGCCGGGAGCTCGGTTTCCTTTTTATTTGGTGGCAGGTTTGGTTGGAAAGAAATGCTCGTATTTTTCGTGAAACCTTCTCTTCGGTGGATGGGATTTGGCAGGTCATCTGGAGCAAAGTTGTGGAAACCGTTGCCATCTATGCTGAGAAGGAAAATCAGCCGGCTTCTAAGCCTTTGATTGGGAGAGGTGCTGATCTTGAGAGACAGGTAAGAAGTTGTTGGAAACCTCCCCCTAAGGTCGGGTCAAAATCAATACTGATGGAGCCGCAAAAGGTAATCCGGGTAATGCTGGTAGTGGGGTTATCTGCCGTGATCATGCTGGGACTGTGCTCTATTGGGAATTGCAAGGTCTGGGATATGCCACAAACAATGAAGCTGAGGCCTTTGCTATTAAATCCGCCTCCATCTCGGGCCGTCAAACAAGGTCACGTAAAGATAATCATTGAGTCCGATTCCCAAATCCTCGGTTGGTGCTCTTGATTGCTTGAGGAACTTTGCCTTAAAAGCTTGGAGGCTCCGGATTTTGGTTTCCCAAATTTTAGAGCTTTGGAAGGAAATTGAGGATGTGATTCCTGTTTATGCTAGTAGATCTCTCAATAAAGCGGCTGATTTCCTTGCTAAGATGGGTGCTGAGAGAGAGGTTGGGATTCATCTGCATAGCAATTTGTCTGTGGAGGATGCCGAGATCATACAAGGCCTTGAACAATTTCTGAAATAATGTGCAAAGTTTTTTTTGCTAAGGGTCCTTTTTGTCGCGATATCGCGACATGTTGTGTCGTCGCGGCCGTTGGTCGGTTGTCGTCGCGATATCGCGACAAAGTTGAGCCTCCGCCGCTCTCGGTTGGTTTCTGTCGCGATATCGCGACATGTCGCGTTATCGCGGGTCGCGATTCCGCGACATGTCGCGATATCGCGACATGTCGCGCTATCGCGTGTCGCGATTCCGCGTCTTGTCGCGATATCGCGACATGTCACGATATCGCGACATGTCACGATTTCGCGACAGGTTGTGCCTTCCTGGCCTCTGGCGTATTTCTTGCGCGATATCGCGGCATGTTTGGCTCTTTTGAGACTGGTGGGTTTTTTGTCGCGATATCGCGACCCTTATGCGGCTTGAATGCTGTTTAGTGTTTCTGTCGCGCTCTCGCGACGCTTTCTACGGTTGGCTGTCGAGGGCCCTTCCTGTCGCGATTTCGCGACATGTCGCGATTTCGCGACATGTCGCGTTATCGCGACTGTTGGTGCCGAAGTGGCCGTGACGGGTTTGCCTGTCGCGATTTCGTGACATGTCGCGTTTTCGCGACATGTCGCTTTTTCGTGCCGTCCGTTCTCTGTGCCTTGTGGCCGCTAGTGTTGCCTTTGTGTGCTTTCCTTGCTGTGTTGCTCGTTGCTCTGGCTCAGGATATGTTCTCTCCCGCTTGTATCTGGTTTTTGTTTTAATACAAGTTTTCATTTTTTCAAAAAAAAAAAAAATCACTCAAATTTGCAGATTTTAAAATAGGAAATTTAAAATATGTGAATGTATGCATAAAATACCCTAGATGCAATATACTATGATTTATTTTCTATATTTATTAATGTATATTCCTTTTATATCCATAATCTGAAAAACACAACAGAAAACTCCAAAAAATGTAAAGCAAAATGAGCAAAAAAATGGATAAATGACTTATAGAAAAGCCTACATTTTGGTGAGATGTTTATATGTTCCTTGATGCTACCATTGATATTAAAATTTATGGATACATGATATTATGTGTCAGGAACCTACCCTTAAAATTTCAGCCCAATCCAACTCCGAATGAGTGATATATGGCCAAAACAATCGGGGTAGGTTGTGTAGGAAAACGGTACATTTTTCGTCCTTGTACGTTTTATGTCTAAATTAAACCCTTGTGCGGTCCCACTATGATCACCATTTGTGAAGCAAAAAAGCACAACACTATGCAATAACAGAAATAAACAAATCTGACAAAATAAAGACAATTGCATAAAATGGATTATATTTGAATAATGGGGGGGAGCTGAAAAAATCCTTTTGTACAATGAATTATGTCTTGACAGAATGTTTATGATACAATAAATACTAATTTCCAGGGTTCTCTGAAATCCTAGATACGATGGTGGAGTGTCTTCAGAGTGGTTCGCTCCCAACAGAGTGAGTGGGCTTCAAGTATCCGATGTCGGGTCACTTGAGCTTCAATAGCTATCCAGAAACAATAATAACATGTAGATATATGAATACACAAACAAATAAATATATCAGAAATACCTATGAGGGTTCCACAGTGTGAGACCCTTAGATATTAGTAAAACCCTAACTGTTAATAAATCAAAACAACACATGAAAACCTATAGATTGCATAATAAAATAACAAATAAACTAATTTACCTTACTTGTATGATAATTCTTCTATGGTTTTCAATTAATTGGATACCCTAGCAACAGTAGCATATCGATGCAATAGGCTCGAGGGTGCACATGCGTTACAGTAGATCATGTATGGTAGCAGATTCGGACAATGAGGATAAATCACGCAAATGGAGCCAGACTATGAGGAATGGTTAGAATGAAAGAGTCCTAGGGCAAGTTAATGCTATGGATAATCTCTCCTAAGTGGATTTGGAAATGGCAGTCTTTAGATCTCTGTAACCTTCTATCTCACCAAGATTTCTTCAATAGTATATCTAGGGCACAAAAATATTCTAGTCACCTTCCAAGGTTGAGGATTATGAATGCTCTTATTTATAATATAGCTTAGGGTTTACTTAGGGTTTTAGCCTTACACTTTTAATTGTGTGGATAATATTAAATAAGATCCTAAGGCTGAGATTACACTTTAGATGTGGCATTGATTAATGGAGATGGACGGTGGAGATTAGATCAGATTGGACGATTGTGGTTAATTGGGTTTATAAATATATATTTTATAATAAATATATTAAAATATAATATAAAATATTATATTAAATATAAAATAATGTAAAATAATATTAAAATAATCCCATTTGGGTTAGGAAATGGCGGGAAAGGGGTAAAGTGGACCTTTTGAAGGTAGGAAGGGCTAAAGTGGGCCTTTTGAAGGTGGGAAAGGTGTGTGGTGGACAAGTGGGTGGTGGGATGGTTATGATGGAGGATTAATGGTTGTGATTTGGTGTCTACAATTTATTTCATATTTTATGTTTGGTGTTGCTTGATTTTTGTATTCAGATACTAAGGTTTTCCAAGTAGACATAGAAGAGATTGTGTCAAAAGAACTTGCCATACTAGGGGGAGTAGAAGAGCTTGAACCACTTAATTTTATACACTTAAAAGTATTCCATGCTTACTATGATTTATATATGTATATATACATGGCTAATACACATAAAAAAAATTACATTATTTGGATTACATACATTTCAGTTGCACACATTTCATTTCACAACATTGCATGTTAAATATTCCATTTCACATATTTTTATTTCACACATTCCATTTCAAAAATTGCATTTTATACACAACATTAACAACCACAACCACATTCATATATTTAAAATTTCATATTAGGGATCATTTATTCAACTTGGATGTTAATTGGTCCAATACAGTCATGTTGCCTTAATCAAGGGGATCCTCACATTATCATCCATTTCATTTCACCATTACACAAATTCAAATTGTCATTTGCAAATCCACATTTTTATAAGTTTCTAGGTGTTTTCAAGCACTCATTCAATCCTAGTGTTTTAAACAAACCATAAATACATATTGAGTTTTTTGTACGACCAAGACATATTTTCACTAAGAAAATTTGTTCTGGGAATTGAATCCAATACATTCTTGAAACAAACACAATTATACATCATAAAAATATTTTGTGTCAAAGAGGGATAACACCATACTTGGGTTGTACCTTGAAGTGAAAAAGGTATTCGTTGTTTGTCATATCATGCAACATAGTCCACAAAAATAGTGGTTTTCACCACTATCACAATATCAAAATAAAATAAAGAGTAGGGTAAAACCCCTAAAAACTCTAAATATTTTATATATCACACATCACAAATTCTCAAGTTGTAAGGATATTACTACATTTCTAATCATACGGTTAGGTAGTCATCCCCAAGACTTAGAGATAAAATTCTTGGACTATGGATATAATCTCCATCGAGGCTATAGACGCTTTACTGGTAGTGGAGTACATTCACACATGGTGACACATCTCTTTCAAAGAGACCTCTGACCATACATACAGATAAGCTAGATTCTTGGTATTCTCCATAATAGGTTTCACCCAATTTACTCAAGATAAGTTAATGAAATCACTTGTACACACATTGGTTCTTTATTTCCTCAATTCATTACCATTCTCATGATTTGGTAAATTAATATACTACACACACATTTGGTCTTAGAGAAATTTAGACACTATTTAATGAGGATGTTTGATATCACTAGTATGTCTGAGTCTCTACAAAAGAGTCAATTTTCCATATCAAAATCCATATATTCTTCCATATCAACATCTATGTCTTCTTCCATATCAACATCCATATCTTATTCTATGCCAACTTCTATGTCTTCTTCCATATCAACATCCATATCATTAAATGGGTCATCCATGTCACATTCCACCATTTTGGTGCCTTTGATTAAACAACAATGCTATACATGATCAAGAAACATCTAAACTATGAATTATTATTAGAGAATTAATTCATTTGAATTCGTACATATTATCATTGCATTATCATCCATAAAAAAACTTCATCACACATATACACATACATTCACACAAATATACATATGCATTCATACAAAAACATCCACACAAAAGCATAACACAAAAGTAAAGGCCATGTGTGTATATATATAATTTGCATATGCAATTATCACTAGAAATTTCTATATAAGCACACAACTTGGGGGTGTTCAAGGTATAACACCTTCCCCAAATCGAATAAACAACAATACAACTTGGGGGTGATCAAGGTATTCCACCTTCCCCACAAATTCAATAAATAATTCAATCATGCATACACATCACACTATGAATAAAGTCAATTACTAGGTTCAAAAGGTTATGTTTTTTTGTCAAATATTGAGATCTTTTCCTCACATACACACATTAAATTTAAAAGGATCCAAAGGAACCAAACTCATTTTGTCACAATCACATCACATCATCAGCAATTCAATTGCTAGGTTCAAAATTTTGTGTCCTTTTTTCAAAGGTTGTGCCCTTTGCCTTGCATTATCATCATCCAAGGTAATTTCTAGGTTTAAAAGGTTACATCCTTTTATCAAAGGTTGCACCATTTTCCTCAAGTTCACATCATCAACATATAAATTGTTAGGTTCAAAATGTTGCATCATTTTGTCAAAGGTTATGCCCTTTGCCTCACATTCACATAATTTACACATCAATTGCTAGGTTCAAAAGGTTGCATTGTTTTATCAAATGTTGAGCCCTTTGCCTCAATTACACACATCAAATTCAATAGACTCGAAAGGAACCACATCCTTTGGTCACATTCACATAATCAACAAGTTAATTTCTAGGTTCAAAAGGTTATGTACTTTTGTCAAATTTTGTGCCCTTTACCTTGCATTAACATCATGAACAATTCAATTGCTAGGTTCAAAAGGTTGCATCCTTTTGTCAAATTTTACACCCTTTTCCTTACATTCAAATCATCAACACATCAATTGCTAGGTTCAAAAGGTTACTTTTTTTTGTCAAAGGTTGTGCCCTTTGCCTTACATTCACATCATCAACACATCAATTGCTAGGTTCAAAAGGTTACATCATTTTTTCAAAGGTTGCACCCTTTGCCTTGCATTCACATCATCAACACATCAATTGCTAGGTTCAAAATATTGTGTCCTTTTATCAAAGGTTGTGCCCTTTTCCTTGCATTCACATAATCAACACATCAATTGCTAGGTTCAAAAGGTTATGTCCTTTTGTCAAAGGTTGCACCCTTTGCCTTCTATTTATTCCTTATCAAAAAACCCTTTTATATTAGGGTAAAAATAGAATCATTCATTACAACATTTACATTCCTTGTATTCAACATCATCAATTTTACTCACCATTGCATTTATCAAATTCCTTGGCACTTTCCAAGTGAACCTTGTATTTAGTTGTTTATCCTAGTCACCTAGTGGTTGCAGAGATTGGTTATCCATTGGTGCAGGAACTCAATGTGAAGCTTATTTATTTATTGATGTAATGCAATATATAATAAATACAATAGAATATTATGTGGTTAAGTTGTTGTAACAAGTTTCCAAACATGGCCAAACACTTAACTAACTGATAACAATTAGCTAATATAGGATGACAACTAACTACTAAATTATGAGACATATCCTAATAGTTAGATACACATCCAAATAACTTAACAACCTATTTTTAACATGGGCATACTATGTCTCATGTGAATACAAGGTGTAAGAAATAAGAAATTAATAAAATAATAATAATACTTAGGATTGAATGGATAACCCTTAGTATCCTCAACACTCCTCCCAACCATAGAAGCATTGGATCCTAATGCTCTCAACAAATATGGAAATTCATGGGCCATTTCATGGTGAGGAATCCAATGAGCCATGTCTGGAAATTGATCATGGTGAGTGATAAGGTAAATAGTAGAAGAACCTTATCTAGTGTGATGAGCCTTCATCTCAAAAACTCTATCTAAAATTATCAGAATCTAACGATTAGGTACCACTGTTGTTATAGGGCTGATAACAGGATTAGGTACCAAAAGAGGATCCTAAATTGGTGTCTCTAAAAAGTGACTTGTCCAAAGGAACCCAAATTCAATATCCAACCTAGTATGAGTTAGTATTGTGATGCTTATGCATCACTCTCTACTATTCCTGTGGAGTCTCTTGCAACTCATGTGGTATCTTGCCTAGAATACTCTACTGGTTCTCAATGAATAAAGTGACCTTAGCTTACTCCTCCATGTGTTCAATGGTGGGAGTGGGTAAATCCAAATGTAACTTCTATGGAAAAAGTGGTTGTGAAGCTAGAGGTATAACCAAAATGATACCAATACAATAAATGGAATCATTCTCATGAGTGAGAGTGATGGTTTTATTAACCACTTGCTCTTATGATTGTTAATTTTGTGGG
Source organism: Wollemia nobilis (assembly GCA_028583015.1). Taxonomy (NCBI): domain Eukaryota; kingdom Viridiplantae; phylum Streptophyta; class Pinopsida; order Araucariales; family Araucariaceae; genus Wollemia; species Wollemia nobilis. Next base: position 770,435 of record JAQPPZ010000371.1, on the reverse strand, counting down.
AGTGAAACTTCTTCATTCTCATGTGCCTTTGATGGTGCATGTTCTTCATTTTTTTTGGAACTATTGGTAAAAATGACAACATCTAGGGAAATAATGAGTAATCTTTCCTAGATTTTGTTAAGTGTAGAGAATAGTCATGATGTCATGACAATTTGGAAGCTAGAAGCAGAGCTAAGGCCAAAATTCATGATAGCGTGACATTTTCGAGGTTGAATATTGAGCTAAGGTATAAAATCATGATGGTGTGACATTTTAGATATTTAAGACTAAGCTAAGGCCAAAAGTCATGATATCATGACATTTTAGAGGCTCAATATTGAGATAAGGCTGAAAGTCATGATAGAACAATATTTTGGAGGGTGGAAGCAGAGCTAAGGCTGAAAGTCATGATAGCACAACATTTTGGAGGCTGAAGATTGATCTAAGTTAGAAATTCATGATGGTGCAACATTTTGGAGGTTGAAGACTGATCTAAGGCCAAAATTCATGATAACGTGACATTTTAGAGGATAAATATTGAGCTAATGTTGAAAGTCACAATAGCGCAATATTTTGGAGGTTGGAAGTATAGCTAAGGCCAAAAGTCATGATGGTGCGACATTTTTGAGGTTGAATATTGAGCTAAGGTTTAAATTAATGATAGCGCAACATTTTGGAGGTTGAATATTGAGCTAATGTAGAAAGTTATGATGGCACAACATTTTTGAGGCTGAATATTGAGCTAAGGCCAAAATTCATGATAGTGTAACATTTTGGAGGTTGGAATCAGAGCTAAGGCAAAAATTCATGATAGTGTGACATTTTTGAGGCCAAATAGGCCACGATGTCTAAAGAGGTTGAGAAATATCGACCCAACAAGAAGATCCCAACCACTTCCAGTTGCAAGCTCCATACTCTCTAACTACTTCTTTACCAGAATGAGCCTACGAGCACACTATTGTAACAACTTTTAGTTTTTTGTTATGTAAAACTCTTATATAGAATGAGAAACTCAAACAAATGGTCAACTCTTAGGCATTTACAAGGCTATGTATAAATATTTTTGAAATATTAATAAAGATCATCCATTCTAGTTCTTGGCTCATTGGTGTTTCAAATCAAGTAAGTATATTTTGTCTATTGCTACATAAATCTAAGTTGAATGTAATATGTAATAATTCTTATTCTGGATTCTTGCATTGATGTTCATTTAGATCTGAAATTAACTTCATGGATAAGCTTGCAATTAAATAGATCTGCATTAGAAGTTTTTGTTTCTTTGTTTTGGTTCTCTATTATGCTTCTCTACAAAAGGTTGTAATAGTGGCTTTCTTGTTGTCTAATCTGTACCATTTTAATCCTCTAGTCATAGCTATATTTCCCTCTCTTTATGCATTTCCCTCTTTCCCCCTTTTCCCTAAAAAATCAAGGAACCAACCTCCTTTGGATATTGAACAAGGTGAACTCTGTTTGACTTGGTCTTGCAATGTTGGCAAAGTCTTGGGTGCAATCTTAACCAAAGGCAGATTTTGCTCCAATATTTTTTGGCATGCTCGGTGGGACATAAATCCCATGCAGTATATAGATCAAAGCTCTGGTGAATAGCTTTGCCTTGTCAATCCTTTTAAAATCACCTAGTAAATTTGCATCAGAAAGAAACCATGTAAAAGTCTTTACCTAGTTTTTGGTTATGCACCATATTTTATGATGGCTATATCTAAAGCAAAAAATTTAGAGGAACCCATAGAGTTATTTGAACTAAACCTTGGTATCCTCCTAGCTAATCCTATTTTTATTGCCAAAACAACCTCTGCATATACCCATAATAGAAGATACACAAGTCTTCCCCCTGTAGCCTTCCCTAGTATTGCTGCTAGTGAAACTTTAACTCCAACTACCCATATAGTCGCAATGGTCACAAATAAGCCAATTCTACCCTACACCTCATGGAACCATACAGGCACCCTGAATTTGGCAGCTCAACATATGATTCACACAATAGCTCTAAAAGCTCTACCTCAGTATGATGGTACGAGAAATATGACTTTTGAACATGGTCTAGATGTAGTTGCGCTAATCCTGATACATAATATCCATGAAGAGGATGTTATGATAATATTAATGGTAATTTCCTTGAAATGGAAAATGCTCTATTGGTACAGAGACTTGGAAAATAAAACCATATTTACATGGGCCCAGCTTGATTGTAAATTAGTGGAAGAATTCAACGAGTAGTCAGACTCTTTCTCTCTATTGAATCAATTTTATATTATCCAAAAACACCCTTAAGAAAAGATTGTAGATTTCAATATCAGATTCAGTAGGACTTAGCATATATTACCTGATGGTTTGATACCAAGACATGAACAAGCAATGTATTATTATCTGAGAGCTTTCAACTCAGATATAAGTATGGTGACTAGACAGTCTCATATGTACACCTTTCTTAAGATTTATCAGAAAGCACAAATGGTAGAGAGAGACCTGATTTCCATTGGTATACTCTTGAATAAAACAAATGATGCATATTTTGTCAGATCTACCTCAAGCATCAAGTGCAATTTTCCCAACCAATTCTAGTCTTCCCAAATGGATCGGATAGCCTAATATCCCAAAAATACAGGATCCTATTATATCTTTGATGCTCCCCGCTATTCTTGCACTCCCAGTGGCTATGGTCCCATAAATTTTAGATCCTCAAATAGCAGTTATAGAAGATCTACAAGCATATTTTAAGACTTTGGAAAATAAATTCATATCCATGGAATGCAAAGAAGAAAAAAAAATTCCCAACCAAGTAGGTTTCCACAAGTAACTAAAGACCAAGCTTTCACGAGTGGTAGGAACTACGATAAATATAGCATAGTTTATGCCAATAAAGATAGTGAATCCAGTAATGCTTTGATAGAATCATTTTTTTGGTGTTTCACATGCAACGACCCTCATGGCGATACTTATTGCATGATTCATCAACATCAAATTTAGAAGGTGGCTATTGAAAAAGCTGAGATACCTCAAATATCAGATTAATATGATCAAATAAGAAGACCAAAATCTTATGATGCCTTATCTTAAGAAATTCATAGTTCTAACCAGATCAGGAAATAAACTATTGCAAGTTGATCATAAGGAACTTAACCCTTTGAAGATACCCTCACATATAAGTAAACCCACTAAGAAAAGACCTCCCTTTGAGAAAATTCCCTAGAATTTAGACCCAAAAGTAGTAGAAGTTTGCAAATAAACACCACAGTAGAAGGAAGCAAAAACTTAGGAGCAAGCAAAGGATAAATTGAGATAATCCTCACAAACTAAGCATCAAATAATTGATGCTACTTTGGGGTATAGAAATAATTTTAACACAATGATAAAAGAAAAAAGTGTCGAATTCCTCCCATTCAACATATTCGATGAAATGAAGAAAAACCCCTCCAAACCCACTATGTATGAAGCCTTGAGAATCCCAAGATAGATTGACTTACTATAAGAATTATTGAGGTCTATCAAAAATAAGAATAGAAATCTAGTTGAATTGGATTCTACACAAGCTAGTCTCAGCTCCACCTCAGTAAAGAACAAACTTCCTCTCTTTTATCTATCTCTCTATATGGAAGGGTGGGTGGTTCATAATTGTATGATTTATTCTAGAGCCACAACTATAGTATTGCCTAAATTAGTGTGCGACATCATGGGGATGGAGTACATAAGAAGTATCACATGAGTCTTACAACTGCATGAAACCCCTATGAAAATAGTAGGGGTAATTAAGGACATCGCTATAGTCCTTCATAGACTACCTCAACTCACAGTTATATAGGAGGTAGTAGTAGTTTATTTAGAACCTTATTTTGGTATGTGCATCTCTAGGGAATTCACTACTAAGATAGGAAGATATCTATCACTTGATTTTTCACACCTCAAAAAAAATTTCAAAGGAAAAAGGGTGAAAATATTCAACGAGAAACCTTCCACTTTCCACATTGAAATATTTGAGAAAGAGAAAAAGCTGCAACTTCTATAAATAAGATGACGGAAGAGCTAATATAATTAAACTTGATTGAGGAAGCTCTATATGGGTTACAAGAGGAGGACTAGTTATCCCTCCTAGACTTCAATGCCATGATAAAAATAGACGTAGGTAGCTACACTATAGTAAAACCTAAGAAAGGTAAATTTATTCATCCCTCTCTGGATGACCAACTCACCAATCAATTGTGGAATATTTTCTTTGATGGTTCCAGGTGCAAAACTGGAACTAGAGTAGGGATTGTCCTAATAGCTCCAATAGGCAAAGAGAAAGTCTCCTCTTACAGATTGAACTAGAGTTGCACCAGTAATGCAGTAGAATACAAATCACTCTACCTAGGCCTCAAAAAAATTGAAAATATGGGTGTCAATCAATTACAAATCTTTGGTGACTTAAAATTGATAGTAAATCAAGTCACCAAGAAGTATGTAAGCAAACAACACTATCTAAAATCTTAAAGGAATAAAGTATGTGATCTACTAGAATCCTTTGAATCCTTGAATATAAAGGCAATTCCAAGATAAAAATACTCATGCAGACTTGTTGGCGTCAGTAGGGGAAAATTTCTACCCTATCAACAATGTCATACAAAAGTCAGGCTAATCTACAGGCCTTATGTGCCAAACAAGGACACCTTCTGGCAAGTTTTCTAAAATGAAAAAAAATAGTGGGCTTTCTCATCCATGAAATGAACTGCTCTAGCAACATGACAACTGAGGATGAAGAAGATGTAAACATGATCCAACTAAAGAATAATCACATACCAAAAGGGTTGGTCATATTTGAGAGCCTATTTGATAATAATAATAGGTCTACATGCCATAATATGAAATTTTACAAACATATATACAAATAAGCTCATATGGGACCTGACAAAGCCATCAAACTAGTAGTGAACACTATGAAGAAAGAACTAAATAAGATTAGATAATTGTGTAAATAATTTCTAGACACCATTGCCTGGACTTATGGTGACCTGAAGGTTTACTCAAAAGAAACAATCCAACACATGATTGAACTTTAATAAGGTGCTAAGCCAAACTGTCAAAAGCAATGGCTAGTAAATCCTAAAATAGAAGTCTTGATAAAGAAAGAGCTGCTAAAGTTGCTTGAAACTAGAATTATTTCACAATAAAACATTTGACTTGGATTGCTAAATTATTCCTAGTTAGAAATAAAAATGGAGATATTTGACTATGCATCGACTTTAACAATTTGAACAAAGCTTCAATCAAGGATCAATACCCTCTCCCATAGATCAACCAGATCTTGCACACGGTGGTAGGAGCAAAAAGGTTTTAACTCCTAGATGGTTTATTTGGGTACAATAAAGTGTGGGTCAATGAAAAATACCAATTCAAGATAGCATTCACAACCAAATAGGGAATGTTCGCTTACCAGAGAATGCCCTTCGGGTTATCCAATGTTGGAGCAACTTTTCAAAGAGCCATGGATGTGGCATTCGAAGAACTTGTAAATAAAATAATAGTGATATACCTGGATGATATGACAGTGTTATCTTATAGAAAGTAATATCATATGGTGTATCTCAATAGTGTGCTTGAGAAATGTAGATAATTTGGGATCTCCATAAATCCCAAGAAATCTATCTTTGTTGTGGAAGGACTTTTACTCGGTCATGTTGTTTCCAATTTTGGTCTAGCTATAGACCCAAATAGAGTAAAAGCACTATTATAACTCCCCCTACCTCTCAATAAAAAAGTCTTGCAGTCATTATTTGATCAAATTAATTTTGTATGCAAATTCATAGCTAATTTTGTGCAATCATTAAACCTATGACTAAATTGTTAAAAAAGGATGTGGTATTCAAGTGGACAGATGCAAGAAAATAGGTCTTCAAATATATTAAGGAATAAATAGTTCAAGCTCCCATCCTAATGAACCCTAACTATTCTAAGGGTTTCATCTTATCCATGGTAGGCAAACAAGAAAGCTATGTTGTAGTTCTCACACAAAATGGAGCTAACAATGAAGAAAGGCCCATAGACTTTTTTTGAAGTCAAACCATGCAATATCACGAGGAAAAATATAAATTCATTAAAAATTAGATCTATGCAATGTTAGGGTAAAATAAGGTAGTGTATTGCATTACAATACGGGGGGTTATTACATTTACTTTTCTATGTAATTACCATGAGATATTTTCCTCAGTACCTAAATATCCTATGTCAGATATTTAGGTTACTGTTATGGTTTAAAATCTCTACCTACGTTAGTGGTTAGCATCATGCAACTCCCTTCCTATTCTATTGTTAGAGGGTAGTTAGCGCTATTTTCTACAAATTGTCAGTTAGTCTATTATTTAAGCATAGACTAAACTATAGTGTTAGTTAATTAATTCATTATTATTATTGTGATCTATCCTACGGGACCTACATTGGTATCAGATTCTTGGAGGAGAATACGAGCTACGCTCGTTCCACATGGTCTAGCAACTCTCCCACAAAGCAGCTGAGGTGCTTGACACGGGGAGTCCCCCACGGAGTAGTCGCGGTGCTCGACGTAGAATCTCTCCAATGAAGCAGCCGTAGTGGTCCTCGTCAGGCCCACAGGCTCTGTCGAACAACTTTGGGGCCTACAGACCTGGTCGATGCATTCAACACCGACCAGGGCCCGTGATAACCTAGATCGGCTACGGTCGACGTCCCGAGGCATCTAATCCTTGACTCCCATGCCGGCCCAGGGCCCGTAGAGCCACGTAGGCCAAGTAGGCCATGTGGCCCATTCATGGGATATCAGAGAGGGCAGAAGCACCCTCCAATACCCTCAAAAAATAGACCCTACCTCAGGACCTAAGAGGGCAGGCGACCCTCCAATCCCTAACCGACACGTGGCACATGTTTGTGCCTAACCTGCATGCACTACGACACTGGACAGACATGTGTACTGACACTAGCATGCACCCCAAGGTGCTGATTGGACAGACACATGGACTGACACTGGTATGCACCCCGAGCTGCTGGCTGGACTGGATCTAGACCGTCCACATTGCGGACAACCACTGGATGATTACCAGACATAGACGGACAAGACATGTGGTGGACTAGCCATGTGTCACTGGATCTAACACGAGCAACAGGTGGTAGACAAGCCATGTGTCGTGACCCTGACGGTCCAGGTGACTGGCAGCAAAACCAGTCATGCAGTGGACTAACTGCTCGAAGAAATTCAAAGTGCTATATGTGCTTTTTCTCTTTTAAAGAGAAAATACATTTCTGCACAAGCAATGTGGGACTAAAAGTCCCAAAGGATTTGATTTCTGTCTAATAAAGCCTCACGAAGGCTTTAACAGGCATGTTCTGTGCCTTTCTACCCATCGGGCTCTCTAGCCCAACCGGTTGATCGGGTCAAGCTAAGGCCCTAGGCGGGGAGTCTAGGGTTCGACTCCCGTCGGGTATAAAAGGCATTTTTTTGCCTCATACAAAGCCAAGGTACCATTTATTTTTTTTATTTTTTTTGCATATTTAATTAAAGTTTTTTTTTGTTTTATTATTATTTTTTAATAATTTAAATTTAAATAATGTTTTCTTTTAAATCAATTTCTATTAAACCTTTAAATTGATTTATTTAAAACATTTATTTTAGTTTTTATTATTAATTAAAATGATTTAATTAAACTTTCTTTAAATTTTGCAAATTAAAATTAAAGAAATAATTTTTTTTGCAACTTTCAAATTTGAAGGTGCTTGTGTTTTCTCACAAAATGGAGATATGAGACATAGCAAGAGCACATTTTTTGTTGCAAATTAGAAAACTCTTCTCAAACCTTGTTAATTTAGCATACAAGAAAGGATCACACTTGATTTTTTTTTGCAAATTAGACAACAAGAAGACTGAAATTTTTGTAAGAATCAAAGTTCAAAGAGTGCATTTGTTTTATCCAAGGAGATATAATACATAAAATTGCACATCTATTGTTTTTGCAAATTTGAGAAGACCTTGTAACCTTGGGCCCATAAAAACTAAGTCATGTGTCGACTAGTTTTGGAAGCCTTTCAAACGTGGGTCATGTGTCGACTTGTCTTGAAAGGAGTGCTCTAAATTCTACATTTTGTAAACATTAAGGAGGGATAGAATTCATTTTTTTTTATTCTATAGTTTGCAAAATTATAACAAAAAAGGGGGGATATTTCAGAGTAAGAAATGTGCATTCTCGATTTTACTCGACACCTTCTCTTAAAAATTGCTTGTACTAGGTGCATTTTCGGTTGCATCCAACACCTAGAGTGATACAAATTTGGGTTACTCTCATGTTTTGATTATTGCACTAACACTCATGTTTTTGTGTGCAATTAAAAAGTCAAATACAACATTAAAAGAAGCATTTCACAGAACCCAAACTTCACTCAAAAAAACCATGATAAACTTTGCATATGTTAAAAAAAGTCATTTTTTTTACTCCCCATCAAAGGTCAAAAATCCAAATCACCTTGATTCACTCTCTTTGTTTTTCTTAATATCCTAAAAATTTTCATCCTTCTTGAAGGGTGTTAAGGCAAGTGCCATTAAATATCCTAGAGGGCAAAATCAAAAGTTTTTCACAAACCTACCCCTTTTTCATTTGCTCTATTTGTTTGGCTTAAGTTCCTCCAACTTTTCATCCCTTGGTAAGGGTGTTAAGGCAGGTGCCATTAAATATCTTATAGAGGAAAATTGAAAACAACTTCCATATACTCTTTTGAGGGTATAGTGCAAGATACAACCATCTTAGTCCTATAAAATTTGAAACCTAAACCATGGCCATGATACACAAGTATCTCACTAAGAGCCAACTTCTCAAAGATTCAAATTATTTAGCTTGGAATACTAAGATGAAAGCTATCTTAACTGTAGAGGATTTGTGGTCAATAGTGGACGAAAGTATCACTAGACCTCAATCACCTGGAGTAGATAAAAGAGAATTTGATAAAAAGGATAAAAAACCATCCTTAATGATCTTGCTCGCTATTACTGATGATATCCAACCTCATATCAGTGAAGCTACGATTGGTAAGGTAGCATGGGATGCCTTAAATACCATCTATGAGGGAAAGAATCAATCAATGATTCTTAACCTTCAAACACAGCTTCATACTCTACATATAAAATCAGGAGAAATAGTAGAGCTATTTCTTTGCAAAGTCGTAGAATTGAAAACAAAACTACAATCCTTAGGAGAGAAAGTGGAAGACCAAGTCTTGAACTCTATCATTTTGAGAGCTCTTCCTAACTCCTACAGAATCTTGATCACTTTGCTACAAGTTTCTGGCAGGACAGTAACTTTTGTTGAGTTTGTAAACATGCTTCAAACATAAGAAGCTAATCAACTCCAAAGAGATGAGGCATCCAAAAATGCTCTTTTCTCAAAAATACAAGGTGGTAAGAAAAAGTGGAATCAACAGAAAGGTTCTTCTTCTAATCAAGAAAAGGGTAAAGCCAAAGAGATTCCGAAGAAGAAGCAGTATTGTAAGATTTGCGACAAAGACACTCATGAAACCAAAATATGTTGGTTTAAGAACAAATCGCCCAATGAACAAGGAAACAAAAAGGGCCAAGGTAAACCTAAGAACAAGAACAAACAGAAAAAGGGACATATTACAATGAATATTCTAGTTCAGATTCTGAGAGAGCACACAAAGTGCTCATGACACATACAGATTCCTCCCACAAGGACTCTCTATGGTACATAGACTTAGGTGCTAGTAAACATATGACTAGCGATAAATCTTGGTTTGCAACATTTGAGGCTCGAGAAGGTAGACCAGTCACCATTGCTGATGATCAGACCTATCGAGTTTAGGGAGAAGGAAGTGTTTCTATCTCCATTCCATATGGAGAATGTAATATTCAAAAAGTTCTTTATGTACCAGGATTGAAAATAATCTCTTGTTAGTTCCACAAATCTTGGACAATAACATGAATGTCAATTTCACAGTGGACAACGAAAATAAATATTGCTTTATCACTAAGAAGGGAAAAAATATAGCAACAGGTTCATACAAACATGGTTTGTTTGTCTTAGATGCAATTACCTCTACCCATACTGCAATGGCAATAACCACAAATGAGGCCACTTCTCTTTAGCATAAGATATTTGGCCATTTGAGTTTAGGATATTTACTAGATTTGAGTAAATATCAAATAGTGAAAGGACTATCTACTCTTTCATCTACTTTGCCAGTGTGCTCTGATTTCTTGTCAGGAAAGCAACATAGAGTACCTTTTGAACCTAGCTCTTTTCAAGCTAAGGTACCTTTGGAGTCGGTTCACACAAATTTGTGTGGTCCCATGTCTACAAGTTGTGGAGGAAAACGATATTTTCAATTTTTTTTCGATGATCACTCATGGAAAATGTGGGTCTTCTTCTTGTAGTTGAATTTTGAAGCATTTTCCTATTTTCAATAGTTCAAAAATCTTGTTGAGAAGGAATCAGGATGCTTTATTAAGACCCTTCATTCAGATCGAGGGGGGGAATACACATCAAAATAATTTTTCTCATTTTTATAGACACATGGGATAAAGAGACAGTTAACAACAACCTATACTCCTCAATCCAATGGGGTTGCTGAGAGAAGAAATCGGTCCATAATGGAAATGGTTTGATGTATGCTTAAGGGGGCCAACCTTGAGCAAAATTACTGGGCTGAAGTTGTTCAAACTGCAGTATATCTTCTGAATAGAGCTCCCACAAGGGCTCTTGAAGGTATGACTCCTCAGGAATCATGGAGTAGTAGGAAACCCTCCATAACTCATCTAAGGGTATTTGGGTGTAAGGCATTTATGCATATACCCAAGGAGAAAAGAAATAAATTAGATGAGAAGTCTCTACCACAATTTCTTGGATATGATGAATTTTCAAAAGGCTATCAATTGATAGACCCATTTACCAAGAAGATACATGTCAGTAGATATGTAGTGTTTGATGAAGCTTTCACACTCAACAATACATCAGTATACCTAGATGATGAGGAGGAACATCAAATTCCTTCTTCACAATAGAAAAATCCACCCAAATGGTATACAAGCACAGTGAAAGACTCTAAACTCACTTTCCCACCTGATCTTACTCTCAATTGTCTAAAGATAAGAAGCATGCCACAGAAAGAAAAGAATGAAGCATCCATTTTAGTTGATGATCTTTGTGTAGATTTTCAAGATCTTTCTGTTGATAGAGAGTTACCAAGAGAATCTGAGATGGAAATAGATGACGAGAGGGTTTACTTTTCAGCATGTGATGAGAATGAACCTTCTACAGTTGATGAAGCACTTAGACTGCCTCAGTGGAAGGTAGTGATGGATGCAAAATATAACTCCCTCATAAAGAATAAAACATGGAAGCTAGTGGATTTGCATAAAGGAAAGAAACCCATAGGCTGCAAATGGGTTTACAAAGTAAAATATAAGGCATATGGCACTATAAATAAGCATAAAGCCCGTAGTGTGGTGAAGGGCTATGCTCAAAAGGAAGGACTTTACTATGATGAAACCTTTGCTCCTACAATAAGGATGACTGCCATCCGAGTTCTTTGTGATATGGTAGGACAGTTCATATGGAAATTACATCAGATGGATGTAAAGAGCGCCTTTCTTAATGGTGACTTAAAAGAAGAAGTGTACATGACTCAACCTCCTGGATTTGCAAAGGTAGGCCATGAGCAACATGTTTGCAAATTGGTCAATTCAGTATACGGGATAAAACAAGCCCCAAGAGCATGGTACATAAAAATGGATAGTCACCTACTACAGCATTGATTTAAGAGAATTCCATCTGACACAAATCTCTATATCAAGAACACAGGTTCTGAGATAGTGATTCTTGTGTTATATGTAGATGATCTGATCATCACTAGAAATTCAGATAACTTGATCAATGCCATGAAAGATGACTTGAAAGAGTCATTTGATATGAGAGATCTAGGACTTCTCCACTACTGTATTGGCCTTGAGATAGAATAGAAAAAGAATCATCTAAGGGAGACTTAGAAAAAGTATGCCAAGACATTAGTAGAAAAATATCATATGACTGATTGTAAACCCAAAGAAACACCAATGAAATCAAGGCTACAATTATCACGATATGAAGACTCACCACAGGTAGATGGAACATTTTATAGATAGATGATTGGAAGCCTCATCTATCTGACTAATACTAGACCAGATATTACTTATTGATGGGGATCTGAGATTGCAGTACACACAAATCCAATTTTTCATTAACAAAATGGAATAAATTTTACATTAATATCCCACAGGCTTTACAACAAACCAGCGCATAGGCTTAGTTTTCACTTTTTCCCCTATAATCTCTAACTCCCAACCCTCTTATTACAATGCCTAGGTTTTTATCGAGGTCCCGACCCTCTGAGTTCTCTCACTATTCACGCAACTGCTAACTGCCACTTGGATCAACGTGGTGTTGTGGTTAATCCACAACACACCCCAAAATTGGGGACCCACCTTTTTTGCAGGTTTTTCAGAGAAAATCTCAGTGACCCAGATGCTAAAAATGAAGAAAGGGGGCAAAATGCGCAAGTGTAGAAAGTGTCGCGAAATCGCGACACGTCGCTCCGTCGCCGCTGAAAAAAGAAAAGTGTCGCGATATCGCGACATGTCGCTCCGACGCTGAGAAAATGGTCACGATTTCGCGACGTGTTTTGGCAAAGTGTACGGACGGAGAAAATGGTCGCGATTTCGCGACGTGTTTGGCGAAGTGGAGGAGAAAATGGTCGCGATTTCACGACGTGTTTTGACAAAGTGTACGGATGAAGAAAATGGTCACGATTTCGCGACGTGTTTTGGCAAAGTGTACGGACGGAGAAAATGGTCACGATTTCGTGACGTGTTTCGAAAGTGTACGGATAGAGAAAATGGTCACGATTTCATGACGTGTTTTGGCAAAGTGTACGAAGGAGAAAATGGTCGCGATTTCATGACGTGTTTTGGCAAAGTGTACGGACGGAGAAAATGGTCACGATTTCATGACGTGTTTTGGCAAAGTGTACGGATGATGAAAATGGTAGCGATTTCATGACAGGTTGCGACGAGATGGCCCGAAGGAGAAAATGGTCACGATTTCGTGATAGGGTGCGGCAAGCGTACGGAGAGCAAAAGTGTCACGATATCGCGACATGTCACGATTTCGCGACATGTCACGTTTTCGCTGTGAAACCAAAGGAGCAAGGCTGCATACTATTTTTGGTCATGATTTTTGAGGAACCGTTACGAAATTACAGGAAACGCTGAACACGTGGCGCAAAGGCAGGAGGATCATTGTAACGCTGCGGATCGACAGTTACAACAGCCGAGAAGATCAAACGTTACAAATTCAAGCGAAAGGTAAAAACACCCAAAGGCAGGAAATGAAACGAAGCGTCCGGGGCATTGAAACGAAGCGTCGCAGAGCAACCAAGGGTCGCAGCAGAAGGTTTAAAAGCCGAAGTGAATGTGGATACAGGGGCTGGAAATTGTAGCAAAAAAAGCATTATTTGTTGAAATAAAGGAGTTATTTGGCAAGAGTGACTTTTGTGTGTAAAACCAAAAGGAGATTGAAGCTAAGACTACTGTTTTCTTTGTTAATCTTTCCTTTGCATCATTTTCTCTTGTATCTATTCGTTTACGCCATGAGATGGGTTACGATAGGTGAATGACAGAATGATGCAGTTATTTTCTTTCCTTAGAGTCTTGCATCTGATCTGATTGGACTGTGTGTTAGTGCAGGTCTGCTCGGTCGGGTTGTTTTAGAACTTCATCTCTTAACTTGGGGTTTTGCAGGGAGGAGATTGCTAACCAGATTAACGTCCTGTTTCTGTTTTCCAGCTGATTCTCATAAAGAATCTTTTGTTAGGGTTTAATTTTATTTTCACATTTGTTTCATTCAAAGTTTGGCACACACGCATTCTGGTGCATTCCAGAATACATGTTCTAACTCCAAAAGCTAACTTAGAAATAGCAGAATAATTAAAGTAAAGATAAAATGAACCAACTAACTGTAAAATGAACCTCATGCTAAAGGCGCAGAATTTAAAATGAAGTGGCCTATACCACGCATTTTCTCATTTATAATCTTTCTTTAAGCCAAAGATAAAAGTGTTGCTAATTTATTCTCGGGAGGGTTTCATTAATGTCAAGAGTATAAAAGAAGAAAGGGACTTTGTTCTTTCTTTTGCTGTACACGGTTAGGTTATTTTAACAGATTAGGGTTACAAAGTTTGCTTTGAATCATTAAAGGCCCCTTGTTAACAATTACTTGCAGAAATAAGTTATTCCAGATTATATCCTTTTATGTGCATTAAGTCTTAATTGGTTATATGCATATAAAGGTTTGTTCACAAGAAACTTGGAGAAATTAGAATAATAGATTTTCTTTGCAAGAAAGAGTTTCCTGTCAGAAACTCTAGTTGTGTGGTCATTTTGTTGTGAGACAAAATATTCACTCAACATTTTGGCGCTAGAAGGAGGGCCTTCTTTATTGCTTTGTAATTTTGATTTGTTCTAACAATTAACGTGGGTAGTTTTGTTTCCACCTATTGTGCTTGCAGGTATAACATTTAGACATTTTATTTGGCAAGTGAGTTGAGAGAAATCTTTTAGAGTTCTAGAGTTTCCAAGCTGGCCCAACCTGAGTACATAGCTACAAGGTCCAAAACCACAGGGGAAACTATCTTCCAAAGCCTTTCTCCCTCTGCTAGGAGGCCGAAAAACAAAACATTAGAGATCGAAATACCACCCAGTATACTTGAGTTAGGGATTTCTTTAGACTCAAGTACGTCTAGCGGGCCTGAGCCCTTAATTTCAAGTGCGACAGTAACACCAGTTGTATCTGTCTCCACAGTTCCAAGCGGTTCCATTGTTCCCACAGGGTTAACACCTTTGAATAACATGGCCCAACAACAACAACAACAACCACCTGCCCTTTGGTATGGTGCTCAAAGTTCCCCTTTAGATATTCCCGGGGCAGTCCACGACTTGCCTAGAAACATTGAAAGGGGATTACCCAAATTCATTCATGATGGTCCCACAATAGCAGAAGATCATGTCCAAATCTACAAAGATTACATGTTTAGGCAAGGGGTTACTCACGAGGATGTTGCTTGCCGAGTTTTCCCTGCTAGTCTAGACCCCACGGCCAATGAATGGTATCGAAATCTGCCAGTAGGGTCCATCACTTCATGGGCCCAATTAGAAACCGCCTTCATAAGCCAATTCAGAATGTTATTGGATCCCTCCATAATCTACAATTTGTTCGTATCATGCAAAATATTACCCAATGAACCCATACGAACATTCAATCAGAGGTTCCAAAAACTATACACGAATGTGACTCGTCACTTTGCGGTAGATCCTGCGGTCGCCTTGCAATTATATTTTGGAGCCTTAGATCCTTTAACATCTTTGTTGACTAGAAGGAACCCTTAGGTTACGACGCTTCCTTTGGCCTATGCAGAAACAATGACTCTCGAACAGCAGATGAACTCGCCAGGGCGAGGATTGTCTCAATTGATCGGGATGGGACAATATGGTCCATACAGTCAATTTGCCATGATGAACCAGTTAATGGCACCACAGGTCCCTATGATGAATAATTTTCAAACACCCACTCAAGTGGCGCCATTTCCAAGTTATCCGAATGCCTCAGTCCAAACGCAGGGATTAATTCAAAATAGCTCGATGGGTTTGCCTGGGTTCGGCATGGGCAATAATTTGTTGACCATGCCAGGGTTTGCTCCAATTAGCATGCCAAGCCCAATGACTTATCCAACAATCACTCCCATTCAAAGTGTGAACCCAGGGTGGAATCCACCTACCTAGACCCAAGCCATTGTACCTAGTCCAGAGGTGGCTAATGCAGCAAACACAACTGGACCCGCAATTACAGTGCCTCAACCACAAGGGTCTGAATCCGCCATAGAAAACATGAAAGAAACGTTGGCCAAGGTGTTGGTTACGGTGGGGAATGTCAATAAAAAAGTTGATCAAGCCATGGGTCATAACCGACCTCACAACCATAGAGGAAAAGGAATGTACAACACGCAGCCTAATAATGGGTGGGTACCCAATCCCGTTGCCAATCAGGCAGATATCTCGAAAGATTGTGGAGAATCAGGATCTTGTGATAACGATTGCCCACACTGTGGCCACGGGAAACATGAGTCTATACTGACTGAGGTCATACACTCCCAAGAAAGTGAAGAAGAGGAGGATGTAGAATTTTTTGGAAGCGAAGATGAAGAAGCCTTGGAAGTTCATGCCAACAAACGTTTTGGGAAAGGAAATCACAAGTATTACACTAGGAGTTCTAAGGAGCCCAAAACTTCCTCTACTCCTCCAAACAATCAATTACTCCCTCCTGATTTTAAAGGAGATGTCAATCCCCCTCCTCCATCCATGGTGGAAAAGTCTAAGATGGTGCAAAACATGTCAAATCCAGAAAAGCCCACTTACGACTTGGTGGAAGATATGAAGAAGACTAAGGCCAATGTATCGATGTATGATATGTCCCGACTATTAGGCCAAGAAGTAAGTCCACCAAAGAGATTAGATCCATCTGCCCAAGTTCATGAAGCTAAAAGTGTTGAGTCCCGATTGGTTTTACAAAAGGAAAAACGAGATATACCTCCTTTTCTGATAACCATTAGAATTGCAGGTAAAAACTTGCACAATTGTTTAATAGATTCAGGGGCCTCGGCTACCATCATGCCCCTAGAAATCTATAAAAAATTGGGACTTACACCAAAACCTTCTAGAAGCAGGGTGGTGCAGCTGGATAGATCAACCATGGAGGCAGTGGGAGAGTTGGGTGATGTTCTTATTCAAGTCAATTCAGAACCTAGGGTTCAACAACGCATAGACATATTGGTGCTCGACATTCCTATCAAATATGGCATGGTTTTGGGAAGAGATTGGAGTAAAAACCTAAACGGTTACATTGTGACAGATTCTTCACATATGTGGTTGCCTTGGAGGGGAGTGGCCAATCAAATTCGGATTGATAGTGAACCCAGGCTCAAAGAGATGATCACAGATTACAACAAACCGAATGAGATCCAGTACATTGAAGCGGAGTTGGGAGCATATTGTTTGGACATAGAAACACCTGAAAATACCCAAGATGAAAGGATTGGGTGCAACGTTACTGAAGGACATCAGGACATTTGGACTTTAAGATTTGATGGATCCAAGTCCAGGCAAGGAGCAGGAGCCGGTATTGAATTATCATGTTCGGACAGAGAGCCTATGTTCGCTGCATACAGACTACAGTTCCCTGCCACCAACAATATGGCAGAATATGAGGCCTTGATTCTCGGATTGCAATTGGCCCTTCGAAAGAAAATTAAATGTATCAAGGTCCTTGGTGATTCGGAACTAGTGGTGAAACAAGTAAAGGGACAATACGTATGTAAGGATAGGCGGCTCAGACTTTACCGAACTAGGGTTAGAGATTTGATAGACGAGTTTGATGCTTTTAACATATCTCTGATTTCTAGAAAAGGCAATCGTCTGGCAGACTCCCTAGCCGTAGCTGCGAGTATGTTGAAACCAGTGGACCATAAGAAATGCAAGAAATTCTCCATAGAGCTGGTCCCTTGTCCCTCGATACCAGATAATGTCACGAATTTCCAAGTGTTTGATAGTGACAGGCACATATTCCATTTTGTCACTAATTCTGGTATATTTGAAAAGCAGGTTATAGATGAGGACGAAAGGGACCTAGAGGAGGCAGATTTGGAAGAAAAAGTTACTGGAAATAAGATGCCAGATGAGATGGCTTCATTAGAAAAAACTTTCGATATCGGATACCAACCAAGAGAGGGTAAAAGGGTTCCACCTCCCAGAGAGGCCTGTGATTTAGTTAACATTGGAAGTGCAGAAAATCCTCGAGAAGTATTCATAGCAAAAGCATGTACCAAGCAGGAGAAGGATTCCATTGCCAATGCATTAAAAGAATACATAGACTGCATAGCTTGGAGTTATAAGGAGTTGAAAACCTATGATCAGAATGTCATAATGCACACGATTCCATTGAAGCCAGATTCCAAACCCTTCGAGGCAAAGACAAAGGCGAGTCAATCCATTATTAGAACCCTTGATAGAGAAAGAGGTGAAGCGACTGTTAGAAGCTAAGATCATCTTTCTTGTTAGGCATTCCACATGGGTTGCTAACCTGGTCCCCGTGAGGAAAAAGAGTGGAGAAATAAGGTTGTGTATCGATTTTAGAAATCTTAATAAAGCCTCCCAAAAGGACAACTACCCGTTACCCACCATTGATGAAATACTCCAAAAGGTAAACGGGTCGGAGATGATGTCATTCCTGGATGGTTATTCGGGATATAATCAGGTCCTTATCCATCCTAGTGATAGGATGAAAACTGCTTTTACCACAAAGTGGGGCACCTTTGCATACAGGAGAATGCCCTTCGGACTATTGAACGCAGGTGCCACTTTCCGACGAGCTATGGACTTTGCTTTTAAAGGGCTCATAGGTAAGTGCATCATTGTCTATGTCGATGACATTCCTATCTTTTCTAAGAACAGGGAAAACCACGTCAGGGATCTTAAGAAAGTCTTTCAAAGATGCAGGGAACATGGCATTTCTCTCAACCCAAAGAAGTGCATTTTCGGGGTGACGGAAGGAAAGTTGTTGGGACATATAATATCTAAGGATGGAATTTCCATTGACCCTGAGAGAATAGAGGCCATACAGCAGATTCCTTGTCCCAATAGCAAGAAGGGGTTGAGATCATTTTTTGGGAAGATCAATTTCGTCAGAAAATTTATTGCAGATTTTGCAGAAATAGCAAAACCTTTGAACGACATGTTAAAGAAAGAGGTCCAGATCAAGTGGACAGATGAAAATATAGATGCTTTTAAAAATATCAAGGACGTGATTTCTAAAGCCCCGGTTTTAGTGAGTCCCGATTATACGAAGCCTTTCTATATCTACACATTTGCTTCAGATCACTCCTTTGCGAGTGTTTTAACTCAGAAGAGTGAAGGCAGCATTGAAAATCCCATTGCCTTCCTGAGTAGTCCTCTCAAAGATGCGAAACTGAGATACTCTATCTTGGATAAGCAAATGTATGCTCTGGTTAAGACTATAAAAAAATTCAGGCATTACATAGTCCACAGTAGGGTCTTTGCTATCGTCCCAGATCCTGCAGTCAAAGCCATGTTCATACAAAATGAATTAGGTGAAAGACGTGGTAAATGGGTTTCAACTTTGCAGGAGTTTGATCTTGAGATTCAGTCGATGAAGATAGTGCGGGGACAAGGGTTGGTTAAGGCAATAGCAGAAAAGGATCTCACAATTTCATGTCAACATTATGAAGTCGCAGATATAACCAAAGATGAGTGGTATACGAGATGTGGTGTATTTTCTACTAAATGGTAAATGTCCACCGCATTTGAATTCTACTCAACGAAGAGCCTTGCGCTTGAAGTCTGCTAATTTCCTAATTAGATCCGGCACATTATACAGAAAAAACCATGAAGGTATTTACCTTCGTTGTGTTGACCAAAAAGAGGCAGTACAGATTCTCGAGGAATTTCATGGTAAACATGGGACAGGGCATGGGTCCGCTAATGCCACAGCCCATCAAATCCTCAGAGCCGGTTATTATTGGCCTCGACTGTTCAAAGATGCCCATACTCATGTGAGGTCATGTCATACATGTCAAACTGCAGCCAATAGAGACAGGAACGCTTCCATGCCTTTACAATCCGTAATTGAGTCTAGACCTTTTGCGCAATGGGGCCTGGATTTTGTTGGGATTATCAGTCCCAATTCATCTGATTCCCACAAATACATTCTGACAGCTACGGATTATTGCACAAGGTGGACCGAAGCTATCCCCACAAAGAATGCTACTTCGGAGGTTGTTATTAAATTTTTAGAGGATAACATTGTCACTCGGTTCGGGATGCCTAACTCCATTGTAAGTGATAATGGTTCAGCTTTTTCCTCTCTAGAGTTTGCTAATTGGGCCTTTGATAACAGCGTGAGTCTAAAATTCTCTTCCAATTATTACCCGCAAGGTAATGGATTGGCCGAATCATCTAATAAGAATTTGTTAAATGTCATAAAAAAGTTGTTGGAAAGAAATCCGCGGGACTGGCATAACAAGCTTAAGTTGGCTCTTTGGGCTGACAGAATCAGAATCAAAGAAGCAATAGGAACATCTCCTTACCATCTGGTTTATGGACAAGATCCCATTTTTCCTACAAATCTCAGATTACAAACGCTGCATTTCATGAAAGATTATTTCGGAACTAATGATAAACTTGAGTCTAGACTAACACAATTAATGCATCTGGATGAAAAAAGGGATGAAGCTATGCTTCATTTTAGTAAACACCAGGATGTAGTAAAAATATGGTTTGACAAAAAGTCTAGAGCCAAGGCTTTTAAAATATCAGATCTAGTGCTGTTATGGGACAAAAGACATGAGAAGAAAGGGGATCATGATAAGTTTGACTACTTATGGTTGGGTCCGTACCAAGTTTCAGAAGTCCTAGGGGAAAATAGTTTTAGACTAAGAACCTTGGATGGAAAGGATTTGGCATTACTTGTCAATGGGTTGCACTTGAAACACTACTTCCAGGCTTGAGGCAGCTGGGTTTTGTATTATATGTAATTATGCCATGCTTTGTTTCTTTTGTGTGCAGATTTGATATTTAAGTTGTGTGTTCTTGACATGTTTAGGTTTGTATTAATGTTGTGCTTTGTTTCTTTTGTGTGTGCAGGTTGGACGTTTAGGTGGTGTGTTTGTTTGACATGTTTCATTGTCTTATATAGAATAAAAAAAAAAAAAAAAAAATGGAATAAAGGTTTGAAATGGTAACACATGCCTAAGATCGGGAGAGCATGAAACATTGGAATTATGTTGTAAAAGCTCCACATATAGCACAAACAGTTAAATAATATCGTTTGAGGCTTGTGATACATGAAGTAGTCAGTTTTATAATGATGGCAATACTTCATTTGCAATTCAAAGAGCAATGCATTCATCTTACATCTCACTTTGCATATACATGCCATCTTAGTTGCATATGCATTTCAGATACAAATCATTAAAGTGTGTTAAATCCTCTTAGGGTTATACTATAACATAAATAAAGAAAAATCCTAAGGTTGGAAACTGAGCCCCAAGATATCTAGAACCAAGCACAGTTTGTACACATTAAAAAAGATCTTGGGCAAAATGATCAAAACCTTGCTTGGAGGAAAAGGGTCAAGCGAAAGGAATATTTCATGTCTATCCTATTATGCAACATGATCCTTAAAACAGTGGTTTTCACCACTTCCATTAAGCTTAAAGCCTAAAATCAGAGTAGTAAGGATAGGGTTAAGTCCTCATCGAACTTAGGTTGAGGATCCAACTCCCCAAAGCTTTGATTTGACCTACATGGAGTAGTAAGGATAGGGCATAATTCTCATCTCGCCTAGGTTGAGAATCTGATTCCCCAAAGCTCCTATGTCTCATTTCAAGATAAAACTTGGATTGGAAGGATCGTACTACTTGTCCTCTGCAAAGGATGGGTAGTCATCCCCAAGGTCTAAGTAATAAAAATAATATTCTTCATTTTCATCTAAGACTTGGATTGGAAGGATCGTACTACATGTCCCTAGCAAGGATGGGTAGTCATCCCCAAGATCCAAGAAGTAAAATTAACTTTTTCCCATCTCATATTTATATTGGATTGAAAGGATCGTACTACTTGTCCTCTGCAAAGGATGGGTAGTCATCCCCAAAGTCCAAAGAAATGAAGTTAAGTCATGGATTATGGGGTTAGGTATGCCCATGCATGACAGCATGTCTTGTCTAAAAAACAAGACCACTGACTGTTCAAAGGGTTAGACTAGCATGACCATTTCTTCCATAATTGGTTAAATCATTTTGCTCAAAGTGAGGTAATGAATTCCAAATCAGAGTAGTAAGAATAGGGTTAAACTCCCATCTAGATTAAGTTGGGAGTCTGATTTCCCAAAGCTCTGATTTCACTTTCACTTACACATAGGTTCAAGATAATAGTGACTCATAACCAACTTTGGGATCTAATAAAACAATTCATTATACACATGGTTGATCCTAAGAGGGTTTGACAATCTTGAATATTTGTATATGATATTAGAAGGTCTATGCATTTGTAAAAGCAAAATCTCTAAGCATATTCATTAGGTTTCACAAATCATTTACAATCTCACACATGCATGCATGTAAAACTGACAATGGAATGTTGATCAAGTCCAAGCGATAGGGAATGAAAACAAATAGCACACACCGAGCTAATACTAATGATTCTGATGTTTCATGTACTTCTGATCTATCGGTATTTGTTTATCTTTTATGTGCTAACGCCTGTATCTAAGCTCATATATTTCAGGTTGGGTTCTCACAAAATGCTCTGGAGCATTTGACAGCAGAGTCGCCATTTGTTGTGGTTAATCCACAACACACCCCAAAATTGGGGACCCACCTTTTTTGCAGGTTTTTCAGAGAAAATCTCAGTGACCCAGATGCTAAAAATGAAGAAAGGGGGCAAAATGCACAAGTGTAGAAAGTGTCACGAAATCGCGACACGTCGCTCCGTCGCCGCTGAAAAAAGAAAAGTGTCACGATATCGTGACATGTCGCTCCGACGCTGAGAAAATGGTCGCGATTTCGTGACATGTTTTGGCAAAGTGTATGGATGAAGAAAATGGTCGCGATTTCGTGACGTGTTTCGCAAGATGGCCTGAAGGAGAAAATGGTCGCGATTTCGCGACGTGTTTTGGCAAAGTGTATAGATGGAGAAAATGGTCACGATTTTGTGACGTGTTTTGGCAAAGTGTACGGATGGAGAAAATGGTCACGATTTCGTGACGTGTTTTGGCAAAGTGTACGGATGGAGAAAATGGTCGCGATTTCGTGACGTGTTTTGGCAAAGTGTACGGATGGAGAAAATGGTCATGATTTCGTGACGTGTTTTGGCAAAGTGTACGGATGATGAAAATGGTAGCGATTTCGTGACGTGTTTCGGCGAGATGGCCCGAAGGAGAAAATGGTCACGATTTCATGACAGGTGCGGCTGAAGCGTACGAAGAGCAAAAGTGTCACGATATCGCGACATGTCACGATTTCGTGACATGTCACGTTTTCGCTGTGAAACCAAAGGAGCAAGGCTGCATGCTATTTTTGGTCACGATTTTTGAGGAACCGTTACGAAATTACAGGAAACGCTGAACACGTGGCGCAAAGGCAGGAGGATCATTGTAACGCTGCGGATCGACAGTTACAACAGCCGAGAAGATTAAACGTTACAAATTCAAGCGAAAGGTAAAAACACCCAAAGGCGGGAAATGAAACGAAGCGTCCGGGGCATTGAAACGAAGCGTCGCAGAGCAACCAAGGGTCACAACAGAAGGTTTAAAAGCCGAAGTGAATGTGGATACAGAGGCTGGAAATTGTAACAAAAAAAGGCATTATTTGTTGAAATAAAGGAGTTATTTGGCAAGAGTGACTTTTGTGTGTAAAACCAAAAGGAGATTGAAGCTAAGACTACTGTTTTCTTTGTTAATCTTTCCTTTGCATCATTTTCTCTTGTATCTATTCGTTTACGCCATGAGATGGGTTACGATAGGTGAATGACAGAATGATGCAATTATTTTCTTTCCTTAGAGTCTTGCATCTGATCTGATTGGACTGTGTGTTAGTGCAGGTCTGCTCGGTCGGGTTGTTTTAGAACTTCATCTCTTAACTTGGGGTTTTGCAGGGAGGAGATTGCTAACCAGATTAACGTCCTGTTTCTGTTTTCCAGCTGATTCTCATAAAGAATCTTTTGTTAGGGTTTAATTTTGTTTTCACATTTGTTTCATTCAAAGTTTGGCACACACGCATTCTGGTGCATTCCAGAATACATGTTCTAACTCCAAAAGCTAACTTAGAAATAGCAGAATAATTAAAGTAAAGATAAAATGAACCAACTAACCATAAAATGAACCTCATGCTAAAGGCGCAGAATTTAAAATGAAGTGGCCTATACCACGCATTTTCTCATTTATAATCTTTCTTTAAGCCAAAGATAAAAGTGTTGCTAATTTATTCTCGGGAGGGTTTCATTAATGTCAAGAGTATAAAAGAAGAAAGGGACTTTGTTCTTTCTTTTGCTGTACACGGTTAACAGATTAGTATTACAAAGTTTGCTTTGAATCATTAAAGGCCCCTTGTTAACAATTACTTGCAAAAATAAGGTAGATCACCGAAAGTGGTATTAGAGCTAGATTTCTTGAGTGTGTGAGCAGATCACCGAAAGTGAGGCAGCTTGCACCATGATCTATGGAAGAGTTCTAAGAAAAGAGAGAGTTTAGGGTTCCTGTACGTGTGAGCAGATCATCGAAAGTGAGCCAGCTACACCAGGATCTATTAAGGGTTCATGAGAGAAGTGAACATAATGCGTCTACGAAGAAACCCTAGTGTAGGGAGAAATATGGTGCCAGCAGAATATTTTAGAGATTTACAAAGGCAAGTTCAGGCCCTGTAAGAGGAGCTGCGTAGAGGGTTGGAGCCTAGAAGAGAAGAAGGAAGTGAAGATGAAGTTGATAAAGAAGAGGACCATTTTTAGGAAGAAGAAGAGGCTATAGATCCTGCACAAGCCAGGCTATATAGAGCCATATCTCAAATTGGAAAGAAACCAAAGATGGAGGTTTTTACATATTCTAAGAATCTAGATCCAGAGGAGTTGATTGACTGGATCAATGATCTAGAAGAATACTTTGAGTATGAGGAGGTTGAAGATCTTGATAGGGTCAGATTTGCTAAGACCAAGCTAAAGGGTCATGCTAGCATCTAGTGGAAGGGAGTGCAACTAGACAGAAATAAAATAGGAAAAGGGAGGATAACAAAATGGGAGCGAATTTTAGAGAATATGAAGAGATAGTTCATTCCTACATATTACAAACTAGATCTTTTGAGGAAAATGCAAAGTTTGAGATAGTCGAACAAATATTTTAAGGAGTATACATAAGAGTTCTACAAAATCTCAATCAGAACCGGCCATTCAGAGGGTAATAAAGAGAAAGTAGTCTGTTACGTCAATGGATTGAGAACTAGTATTCAAGAAGAGTTGAGTCTGGTTAGGACGAGTACTATTGAGGAAGCTTATCAGTTTGCTCTGAAAGTTGAAGAGAAGTTGAACAAAAGGTTTGAGGGTAAGCAGAAAAGAATAGATCATGGAGAAAGAAAGGGTGGAAAAATAGATGGAGACCAAGAAGAAAAGAAAGAAGAAGCTAGCAGCAGTCAAGATAAAAAGGGAGATGATGATTCCAGATCCCCTAATCAGAATAACTACCCAAGAGGAAGAGGTAGATCTGGACAAGGGTTTGGAAGAGGTGGATTTCATGGAACTTGTTTCCACTGTGGCGAAGAAGGACATCTAGCATACGAATGTCCACAACACCAAGAAAGGGTGAATAAAAGACTTGAGGGTCATGCTAGAGCTACTGTAGTAGATGACGATGTTGAATCTAAGAACTCTGAGGAGGCAGAGAGAGGAGAAGCCATGATCACAAGGAGAACCTTGTTGAATGAGGAAAAGAAACCAGAACAGAGGAAGAGCCTATTTTGCACGAGGTGCAAAAGTTTAGGTAAAGTCTATAATGTTATTATAGACAATGGTAGTATTGATAACTTAGTCTCTGAAGAAATGATTACTAAGTTACAGTTGAAGAGGAGAAGACATCTGCATCCATATTGGATTGCGTGGCTGCAGGAGGACCATAGGGCATTGGTCAGTGAATAGTTCTTGGTCAAGTTTAATATCGGGGGATACTGAGATGAGGTCCTATGTGACATCCTATCTATGGATGCTTGCCATTTGTTGTTGGGAAGGCCATGGTAGTTTGATTGGTATGCAGTGCATGATGGTCGTGCCAACACTTACTTCTTGACGAAGAATGGATTTTGTCATAAGCTGAAGCCATTGAAGGCAAAGAAGGTGTGTAGTAGTGCAAGAACCTATATGGTAGAGGGCAAAAATTTTTTTGGCCAGAATATGAGGACCGAACAGTGCAGAAGTGAATATCACTTCTCCATCAACCCCGAGTGTCTAATGTAGGAGCATCCAGTGACAGTAGAGCAATCTTGCATCAACAAAAAAATTTCTAAGTGTTTTGCCTTCGTGTCGTGATATTGCGACAGAAAAAGTGTCGCGATATCGTGACATGTCGTGTTTTCATGACTCAGGAATGAGAGAGAAGGCACGAAGAAAAAATGTCATGATTTCATGACATGTCACGAAATCGCGACCGAAGTAGGAGAGAGAAGGTGTCCGAAGAAAATGTCATGATTTCGTGACATGTCACGAAATCACGACCGAATCAGGAGAGAGAAGGTTCCTGAAGAAGAATGTCGTTATTTCGTGACATATCATGAAATCATGACCGAAACAAGAGGGCAAAGGTGTCCGAAGAAGAATGTCATGATTTCGTGACATGTCACGAAATCATGACCAAAATAGGGGAGAGATGATGTCCGAAGAAGAATTTCGTGATATTGCGACATGTCACGAAATCGCGATCGACAGAGAGGGAAATGTGCAAGGAAAGGAAATGTCGTGATATTATGACATGTCATGAAATTGTGACAGACAAAGAGGGAAAGGCGCAAGGAAAGGAAATGTCGTGATATCACGACATGTCATGAAATCATGACTGACAAAGAAGAAAAGGTGCAATGAAAGGAAATGTCGTGACATCGCGACATGTCGCAAAATCATGACCAAAAGAGAAGAAAATGCGTGAGGGAGAAAAATTTCATGATTTCATGACATGTCGTGTCGTGAAATCGTGACCAACAGAGCAGAAAGCAAGCAAGAAAGGGAAAATGTCACGATATCACGACATGTGAAATCACAACCAAAAGATAAGAAAGGCAACGAAGAAGGAAATATGTCATGATATCGTGACATGTCACGATTTCACGACCCGAAGAAGAGTGAGGAATTAGAGACGAAAGATGTCACAATACCACGATGCGAATAGGAGAAAGACAACGAGGAAGAGAAATGTCATGATATCATGACATGTCACGATATCATGACATGTCACGATATCGTGACCTGAAGAGAAGAGAGAGAGCAAGGGAACAGGAATGTCGCGATATCGCGACATGTCACGATATCGCGACCGAAATAAAATAAGAAGAGCGATAAGGTGAAGATGTCATGATATCATGACATACTGCTAGTTCATGACTCCAAAGTGGGCACGTGTTCCAAGATGAGTATTTCCCCAAGGTGATCAGGTGCCTTGTAGATGCATTGTTTCATGCCCAAAAAGTTTGCTGCACATTTATAGTAACTGGAACTGAAGCATCAGTCTCTATAGAAGATCTCGAAGATCACGACGGCCATTCATGCATGACACCCAGATGCCAAGTACCTGTAGGCGGCTCATCAATGCATCTTTCCACGTTTTGAGTGAATATTTTGTCTCACAACAAAATGACCACACAACCAGAGTTTCTGACAGGAAACTCTTTCTTGCAAAGAAAATCTATTATTTTAATTTCTCCAAGTTTCTTGTGAACAAACCTTTATATGCATATAACCAGTTAAGACTTAATGCACATAAAAGGATATAATCTGGAATATGGGGAGCCGATATTGCATTACACGCAAATCCAATTTTTCAAATTGGAATAAATTTTACATTAACAGCCCGCAGGCTTTACAGCAAACTAGCACACAGGCTTAGTTTTCACTTTTTCCCCTACAATCTCTAACTCCCATCCCTCTCATTACAATGCCTGGGTTTTTATCAAGGTCTTGACCCTCTAAGTTCTCTCACTGTTCATGCAACTACCAACTGCCACCTGGGTCAAATGTGGAAAGATGCATTGATGAGCCGTCTGCATGTACTTGGCCTCTGGGTGTCATGCACAAGTGGCCGTCGTGATCTCTGAGATCTTCTGTAGAGACTGATGCTTTAGTTCCAATTACTATAAATGTGCAATGCAATTTTTGGGCATGAAACAATGCGTCTACGAGGCACCTGATCACCTCGAGGAAATACCTATCTTGGAAC
This sequence comes from Wollemia nobilis, assembly GCA_028583015.1. Classification (NCBI taxonomy): domain Eukaryota; kingdom Viridiplantae; phylum Streptophyta; class Pinopsida; order Araucariales; family Araucariaceae; genus Wollemia; species Wollemia nobilis. Next base: position 742,371 of record JAQPPZ010000371.1, on the reverse strand, counting down.
ACGTGCCCCCTTTGGAGTCGTGAACCAACAGTATGTCATGATATCATGACATCTTTGCCTTATCGCTCTTCTTCATTTATTTCGATCGTGATATCACGAAATGTCACGATATCATGACATTCTTGTTCCCTTGCTCTCTCTCTCCTCTTCGGGTTGCGATATCGCGACCTATCATGATATCGTGACATCTTTCCTCTTCTGCCCTTCCTTTTCCTTTTTGGTTGTGATATCATGACATGTCGCAATATCATGACATTTATCCTCCTCATTGTCTTTCTCCTCTTTGTGTCATGGTTTCGTGACATTTCGCGATATCACGACATCTTTCCTCTCTGCTTCCTCGCTCTTCTTTGGGTCACGAAATCGTGACATGTCACGATATCACGACATCTTTCCTTCTTCGCTGCATTTCTTCTCTTTTGGTCGTGATTTCACAACATGTCATGATATCATGACATTTTCCCTTCCTTGCTTGCTTTATGCTCTTTTGGTCGTGATTTCATGACATGTCGCGAAATCATGACATTTTTCTCCCTCGTGCATTTTCTTCTCTTTCGGTCGAGATTTCGCAACATGTCGCGATGTCATGACATTTCCTTTCCTTGCACCTTTTCTTCTCTTTTGATCGTGATTTCATGACATGTCACGATATCATGACATTTCCTTTCCTTGCGCCTTTCCCTCTCTGTCGGTCGTGATTTCATGACATGTTGCGATATCGCAAAATTTCCTTTCCTTGCGCCTTTCCCTCTTTGTCGATCGTGATTTTGTGACATGGCGCAATATTGCGACATTCTTCTTCGAACGCCATCTCTCCCCTGTTTCGATCATGATTTCGTGACATGTCATGAAATCGTGACATTCTTCTTCAGATGCCTTTGCCCTCCTATTTCGGTCATGATTTCATGACATGTCACGAAATCATGACATTCTTCTTCGAGCACCTTCTCTCTCTTGGTTCGGTCGCGATTTTGTGACATGTCATGAAATCACGACATTCTTCTTTGGACACCTCTCTCTTGCTTCAGTCGTGATTTCATAACATGTCGTGAAATCATGAAATTTTTGCTTCATGCCTTCTCTCTCCTTCCTGAGTCACGAAAACACGACATGTTGCGATATCGCGACACTTTTTTTGTCGTGATATTGCGACACCAAGGCAAAACACTTAGAAATTTTTTTGTTGATGCAATATTTCTCTGTTGCCACCAGATGCTCCTGCATCACTTATGCTATAAATTATCTCTCACAGTTCATGCAAGAACCAAAGGTCTCCCATTGGAAAGCAGCTAAGAGAGTCCTACACTACATTTAGGGTAGTGCCGATTATGGTCTAGAGTATAAGAAGAATAACTCATTCTTCTTACAAAGTTACACTGAATCTGATTATGCTGGATCCATAGATGATGGAAAATCAACATCAAGCTATTTTTTTCATCTTGGATCTGGTACTATCTCATGGCATAGTAAAAAGCAACAGGTGGTTGCTTTATCTTCAATTGAAGCAGAATATCGCGCTGCACGTGGAGCTGTGTGTGAAGCGATATGGCTAAGTCGCATCTTGGCTACCATGGGCCTACTAAAGAAACTTCCCATTCACATGTTTTGTGACAACTCAGGTGTTTTGAACTTGTTCAAGAATCCAGTGCATCATGAATGAACTAAGCATATTGATACAGATTGTCATTTCATTCGTGATGAAGTTCCTAAGCATAAAATCAAGCTCCAACACATTCCCACCGATGAACAGGTTGCAGAAATTTTTACAAAGGCACTTGGATGTGTCAAATTTAAATTGTTTTGGAGCAAACTTTGTATATCAAAGTAATGTAATAAAGGGGGGATGTTAGGGTAAAATAAGGTAGTGTATTACATTACACTACGTGGGGTTATTACATTTAATTTTCTATGTAATTACCATGAGATATTTTCCTCATGGTTAAACTAAGTAAGTACGTAAATGTCCTATGTCAGATATTTAGGTTAGTGTTATGGTTAAAACTCTCTACCTAGGTTAGTGGTTAGCATCATGCAACTCCCTCCCTATTCTATTGTTAGAGGGTAGTTAGCGCTATTTTCTACAAATTGTTAGTCTATTATTTAAGCATAGACTAAACTATAGTGTTAGTTAATTAATTCATTATTATTATTGTGATCTATCCTACGGGACCTACATGCAATAATGAAGTCCTTAAAAAAATTTAGATATTTACTCTCCCATAGTAGTAATATAGTACATGTAATTCACCCCGACGTACGAAACTTCATCATACAAGGGGATCTTGGTGATAAAAAAGTTGGTTGGGTGATAAATATACAAGATTATGATGTAGAGATGCATACAACCAAACTTTATAGAGGTTGAGCACTCTTCCAAGAACTCACCAAGAAATATTCACCAAGATACATAGCTTGCTTGACTCAAGAAGCAGTATCAGATGATGATCAACCTTTAGAGTCGCTTGACTAGGTAGATGAACTAGTCAAATACTTCCAAACTGGGAGATGCCCAATAAATTTGAATGCCTCAAAAAGGAGGTATAGGATCCAGGTCTTGAAATACACCTTCCTACCCAAGGGATTATATATAAATAATTTGTATGGAGTGTTACTTTGATGTATAAAATAAGAGCAAAAACAAAAAATCCTAGAGGAATTCCATGGGAGCTTGTCAGGAGGACACTACTAATGGAGGACCATCACCTTGAAAATCATTAGAACTAGGTTCAATTGGCAAAACATCTTTGCATATACATTTATAATAACAAGAAATTACGAGGAATGCTTCAATGTCTTTGAAGCCCATTCAATTTGAAGAGACTTTTTAGTAATGGGGACTGGACTTCATTAGAATAATAGAGACCATTTCTTCCACTAGATATAAGTATATCCTGATAGCTACCGACTACTTCACATAGTGGTCAAAGGTAATACCCACCAAAAATATAGACCAAGAAGTCATGATGGAGTTCATGGGAAGTATGATCACTAGATTTAGCATCCCATATGCATGATAGACTTTGCATGCAAATACGAGATTTACTTAAAAACATCCTCAAGCTACTATCCAAAAGGAAATGGACTAGCTGAGTCCACAAATAAAAACCTGCTTAGAATTTTGAAGAAAACTCTAAGAGAAAACAAGGGAAGTTGGCACTCCCTAATAAATCAAGCACTATGGGCAGATAGAATAACCATCAATAAGTCCATCAACACATCCCCTTAATCCCTGTTCTACGTCAAGGAAGTGGTTCTCCTAGTGCACATAGAAATACCAACCCTAAAGCTACTCAATAAAGCTAGTAGAAAAGAGGCATAACCAATGGTGAATAGGCTGATCCAACTCATACAACTATAAGAACAAAAAGAACAATCTTATGACCACTATCAGAAGTATGTGATCACCACAAAAGGATTGTTTAACAAAAAGTCCACCCCAAGAAAATTCAAAGTGGGAGACTTAGTTATGATATGGAATGAAAATAATTCTAAACCCAAGAACCATGATAAATTGTATGCTTTATAGGAAGGCCCTTTTGAAATAATAGAAGAAAAGTAGCATAATTCCTTCCAACTAAAAAATTAACAAGACCATGTTCAACCTATACCCGTTAATGGCTGCCATCTAAATTTGTATTATAAATAAATGGCTCCTCTCTACCCTGTATGCATTTATATGTAAATATATCTTATGTTCCAAAAGCTAAGTGAAATCATCATGATTTCATGACTTTTTGGTGCATAATGGCCCAATCAAAGAAATTTGTTGTGATTTCATGACTTTTGGGTAGTTGACCACTACTCCAAGGTAAAATGTTGTTATGGTACAATGTTTCAGCACACAATGGCCCCCTCAAAGAAATTTATCATGATTTTGTGACTTTTGGGTATTTGAGCACTACTCCAAGGTAAAATGTCGCGATGGCACAACTTTTCAATTCACAATGGCCCCTTCAAAGAAATTTGTTGTGATTTCATGATTTTTGGGCAGTTGAGCACTACTCCAAGGTAAAATATTAGGATGGTGTGACTTTTTGATGCACAATGGCCTCCTTAAATAAATTTATCATGATTTCATGAATTTTGGGTAGCTGGGCACTACTCCAAGGTAAAATTTTGTGATGGTGTGACTTTTCAATGCACAATGGCCACCTTAGAACAACTGAGAGCTTTTGGTAGGAAAAATAGATGTCTTGATATTATAAAAAGTGTTGTTCTTTAAGGTATCATTATACCCTTTGATTGGCTCAGTATAAAAGTGATGCCACTTAATTAGCCCAAGACAACAACGAAGCAATATTATTGGTCCAAGCCAAAGAGGGTATTTGCAAGGTAGTTGGTCCCTTAATGATGGCACACTAACCAAGAATTCCAAAAATATTCAATATTGGTATTGGTATTTGTGCCACAAATCATTTTTATTCCACGTCACCTTTGCAGTTATTGCATGCCATTTTGGCACAAGCATGCACAACCAATTATATCAAAAGTTTTTCATCACCCTTTTCATATTGTGCATTGTTTCTTTTTCTACTTGTTGTGTTCCCTACTCTCTTAGTAAAGCTCTACAAAACCTTGTTAAACACTCTCTAGACTAGTTTTAGCTAACAAACTATAGAATACCATCATGATTACCACACCTCCAACCATTGATTTTGTGGCTACAACTCCAACCATTTCTTCTAAGGGAAAACAAAGTTCAAGCAAAAAGGGAAGCAATTTAATGGACCCTAACAGTCATATCATAGACATGAAGCTGACATGGAAATACCTAGGGTATATTTGAAAGGATATAGCTGCTAGGATTTCCATAGACGTCTCTCCATAAAGACCAAGTACTCTTTCGTACTATTCCTTGCTCTACTGGTACATCTACCCTCAAGTCCACCCCTACCCCAAGCTAATCAGAGCAATGGCATGAAGTTATGATGTCAAACATAGAATAGTGAGAAAATTTCAAGGAGAGGTCATGTTTACACTTGATCCTAACATAATCAGGTTTTTTTTATCCTATGGAAGGAAACTTGTGGTTCCCCTATTCAGCTCTATCTTACCAATTCCAAAAATTATTACACTAATGCCCCAAACATCAGGGCATTCCTACAGGAGCATTTTTCAGGCACTTTCTCCAAGATATATTTGCCAAAATTCCTGATCCCCCTATCCATATTAAACAATAAAGAGCTCTTTTCCATGTTATCCATGGTGGTAGGGCTAGAAGATGATACTCAGGTCAACGTGTGACAAATAACCATATTATAGTGCATGTAAAATCCCAAATTCTATGACAAGACATATGTAGAATTAGGTAGAGTACCAATATTTTTTGATTGGCCAATGTACCTAGCCCAACAACTACATACAAGTATCTTAAAAATATAGAAGGATATCCTAGACGTTTTTAGGTACTCTTCATACCTGGAATGTATTTTATTCTTCTTTCAGGAAAATAAATTAAGTTTTATTTCTACTATGACAAAGGATCCAAAGTGGGACCACCTGCCTATATGTGATTTGATTCCACTTATTTCAAACACGGGTTCATATTATCATTTCAACATGGAATTCTTAGGCTATGCTTTGAAAATCATGTATGGTGACATGCCAAGGATCCCTAAATAAATGTGATATGATTTAAGAAACTCCCATGTAGAGGAGGACTAGTTTATTATGACACAAAGGATGGTCATCAGGCTCTATGGCTTCATAGAGAAGCCTTTCTTGTTGCCTTACTATGTTACTAAGTGACTGTTTGCTTTGGAGTACATTAGGCAAACATAATTCATCAATAGAAAGTTTGGTACAGGTGGTCAGAAGACACGAACTTGCCTCATACCTTTTCAATATGAGGGAGTAACAATGTTTTTTTTTTTTTGAAAAATTTGAAAAACTTGTATTAATACAAAGAGCAGGTACAAAAGGGAGAAAAGGCATCCCAACCAAGAACCAAGAAGCAAGAAAACAAGCACAAAGTGCAAAAGGACCGCACTTTCCACCTCAAAGCATGAAAAGAAAACAAGGCGCGAAAACGTGACATGTCATGAAATCGCGACATGTCACGAAATCGCGACAGTCAAGCCAGCCGAGGCCGTGCCCGAGCAACCGGTCGTGAAATCGCGAAATGTCATGAAATCATGACATGTCGTGAAATCACGATAGCCAAATCCAACAGCACCTGAGCCCCAAAATTGTCGTGAAATCGCGACGAGTTCTCCACTTGGCAACCAATCTTCAAAACTGTCGCGAAATCGCGACGAGTTTTTCTCTTGCCACCTCTACGCCAAAAGTGTCACGAAATCGCGACAAGAATTCCCTTCGGCAGCAAAACCTCCCAAGTGTCGCGAAATCGCGACGAGTTATCCATTTGGCAACCATTCATCAAAAGTGTCGCGAAATCGCGACAAGTTTTCCAAGTAGCTCTAGTTCGCCAAAAGTGTCGCGATATCGCGACGTGTTTTCTCCTTGGGGCCCAGACCTCAAAAATGTCGCGAAATCGTAGCAAGTTGTCCCTTTGATGCCCATTCTTCAAAAGGGTCACGAAATCATGACATTTTTTCCTGTTTGTGCCAATTCTCCAGAACTGTCGTGAAATCGTGACCACTTTACGCCTTAGCACCAAAATGCCAAACGTGTCGTGAAATCATGACGACTTCTCTTGACACACGAGCTCCAAAAGGGTCACGAAATCGCGACGTATTTTCCCAAAACCGCCAGTCCTCAAAAAATGTCGCGAAATCACGACCGTTCTTCCTTCTGGCTTCCAGTCTTCAAAACTGTCGCGAAATCGCGACGATTTTTCCCCTTGTCTTTGATTCACCAAAAGGGTCGCGAAATCGCGACAGTTTTTCCTATTTGTGCCAATTCTCCAGAACTGTCGCGAAATCGCGACCACTTTACGCCTTAGCACCAAAATGCCAAAAGTGTCACGAAATCGCGACGACTTCTCCTCTTGACACACGAGCTCCAAAAGGGTCATGAAATCATGACGTCTTTTCCCAAAACCGCCAGTCCTCAAAAAATGTCGCGAAATCGCGACCGTTCTTCCTTCTGGCTTCCAGTCTTCAAAACTGTCGCGATATCGCGACGAATTTTCCCCTTGTCTTTGATTCACCAAAACTGTCGCGATATCGCGACGGTTTTCCTCCTTAGCGCCCCTGCACCAAAAGCGTCGTGAAATCGCTGCAGCTTCCTGGCAAAGGCCACGTCGGCGCAAACAATCGCAAAATCATGACAACTTCCATCTGACAGCTGCGATAGTGCGACATGTCGTGATATCGTGATAGGTACCCGCCAAAGGCCGCGATAGCATGACATGTCACGAAATCATGACATGTCATGAAATCGTGATAGGTTCCCACTAAGGGCCTCGACGGTGCAACCTGTCATGATATCGCGACAGTTTCCCACCAAGGGCCGTGACAGCCCAACAGGTCACGATATCACGACAGAAATTACCCTTAGCAAAAAATTTGCTCATTGACTCAAAAATTGTTCAAGTCCCTGCCTAATCCCAGCATCCACCACAGGCATGTCACTGTGCAGCTGTACCCCAACCTCTTTCTCCGCACCCATCTTAGCAAGAAAATTTGCCATCGAATTCAGATCTCTATTCACATAGACGGGGATCACATCATCTAATTCCCTCCAAAGGTCCTTGATTTGAGAGACTAAAATCTGTAACCTCTAGGATTTCGAGGTAAAGTTCCTCATGCAGTCTAGAGCACCAACTAAAATTTGAGAATCTGACTCTAGGATTATCTTCCTGTGTCCTTGATTTACAGCCCAGATGGAGGCAATTTTGATAGCATAGGCTTCTGCTTCATTGTTGGTGGCTCTTCCCAGACCTTGCAGTTCCCAGTATAGCACAGATCCAGCATGATCTCGACACACAACACCAATTCTAGCACAGCCCGGATTGCCTTTTGTAGCTCCATCAGTATTGATTTTAACCCAACCTTCTGGAGGAGGTTTCCAGCTGACTGTTTCCTTTCTCACTTGTTCAAAAGCTCCCTCTTCCTGTGGCCCGGGATCAATCGGATTTTCCTCTTTAGCATAAATAGCAACTGTTTCCGTGACTTTGCTCCAGATAACCTGCCAAATTCCATCTAGCGAAGAGAAGGTTTCCCTAAAAATACGAGCATTTCTCTCTAGCCACACCTGCCACCAGATGAAGAATAAGCCAAGTTCCCAACCGAGTCGAAGAGCTTTAGATTTAAATCTGCCTCTCTTCCATCTTTCCCAAATATTGTTTCGAGTCAGAGCATTATTAGACTGGAGTTTAAAATGGGAGAACCAACGCTTCCAAATCTGAACCGTGAAAGGGCACTCAAACATCAGATGGTCAGCAGTCTCCTCATTCATATGGCACAAAACACACTGAGACGGACCAATGATTCCTCTATTTCTGAGATTGTCATAGGTGAGGATGCCATTGTGCATAAACTGCCAGGCGAAGAAATTCACTTTCGGCCAGCCCTTGGGATGCCAAATCTTCCTCCAATCTTGAACCGAAAAGAAATGCGAAGGAGGGTCAGGGAGAATCTGATCGTAACCAGCTTTCACCGTATAAACCCCAAGGTTCCCATAGCCCCATGCTAGCTCATCTTCCTCATCTCTCCCCGTGAGAAACCTGGCTGTCAATATGTTGGTCAGAATGGATGCCAGCTCCGGAGAGATAGTGATTGGCCACTCCTCCAACCGCTTAAACTTCTTGAATTTGTACTCACCCAATTGGCTAGTGTTAAAATAATGCTCAATGTTGATCCAGCCCTTGGATTCTATGGCTATTTTAATTGGTTGCAATTCAGGATATTCAACAATAATGGGTGGGTTCTGATCCCATGAATCAGTCCAAAAACGAGCTTTCTCCCCTCTTCCCACTTTCCAAAACAATTGTTCTTTAATAACTTGAGATCCCAGCTTAAGAGCCTGCCACACTAAGGAACCATTACCCTCAAGAGGGAAACGGCTCACATCATTGGGGTGAACATGGCCCAAATATTTACTGGTTAAAATTCTACTGAATAAGGATGTAGGCTGGGAAATCCACCTCCAGTACAATTTGCCTGCCAAAGCTCTGTTATTAAGCTTGGAGCTTCTCAGTCCCAGCCCACCTTTTTCCTTGGGCTGTGTAACTTTATCCCAGCTGACCAAGGCCCATTTCCTTTCACCTTTTGCACCTTCCCATAAGAATCGTCTAGCCATTTTGTCCAGCTCTTTCCAAATAGAATGTGGGGCAGCCAGAATAGAGAATTTATAGATTGGCATAGCCTGAATGACTGACTGTAAGAAAGTAACTCGGCCCCCGTAGCTTAACCATTTGTGAGACAAATGGTTCTGTTGGTCACGAATCTGCCACAGGAAAGGATTTTTACAAGTGCGCCCTAGACCCGGCCAACATTGAAAGGCTGGAAGCAAGAAATGGCTCCCAGACCAATCTCCGAGTGGGCTGGTTCCCTTTACTAATCTAACTTTTTGTTTGAAGATAAGGGTTGCTTTGGAAAGAAATTAAAAGTTGCAGAAAGAAATGGAAATATGGCCGCAGGCCGGAGTTATGGGATCGGAAGAACAACAACAGAAAACTTAAAGTGCAGCAACAACAAGCAACAAAAGATAATGACTCAACTCTCACACAACTGTATGCAGAAAATCTCTCCAAGATTACACTCCAGGAATCATATCCTTACAAGCAAGATTCAAATCCAATATGCAGAATTTGAATGTAACAGCACTTAAGGAATATAAATTCTATTTAGAAATGCAAAAGGAACAGAAAAGACACTCACTCAAAATAGCTGCTTGAAAAATTTGAAGCCAATACTTTATTCTCGCAAATGTACTTCCAGTTTTTAGCAAAAACTTCCAACCCTTTCAATGAAGTTTACATTGGTTTTTATAGAGGGCCGTCCTCTTTGCAGCATTTAATCTTTGTAACCGACCTTCTTGAGATCTACAATTATGCGAAGGAAACGAGGAACATGATCCCCTTAATCGCAGTCTAGAGAACCACAAAATTAAATGCAATCAGCGGTCATCTTCATTAAATGTCTTGACATATACATGAAACCGTTAGGATGATCCACGAACAGCGGATTCGAACAAATAAAATCTTCTATTTTGGTGGCCTGGGCGCTTCTTCAACCTTGACTTCTCGTGATCTACAATTATGCTTTGGAAATTATGCACACGATCCCCTTAATTGCAGCGTTAAGGGAGCAAAAATTAAATGCAATTAGACCACGCATCTCTTTCATTAAATTTGTTTTCCGAACATGTGCATGAAATCATTAACTCAATCCACGAACAGCAGCCTCGAACAAATATAATCTTCTATTTTGGTGGCTTGGGCACTTCTTCTACCTTGACTGCATCGAAAATCCACAAAGCATTTAATTCGGGCGAGCATTTAACCATCGAAAAGTAAAAAAACCTTATCGGCCGTTCATACTGTGCCTTGGCGGGAAACTGACGCAGGTCGCGAAAACGCGACGGGTCACGAAATCGTGACATATTTTGATGCCGTACACTTTTGCTACCTTGGACCCGCGAAAATCCTCCCTGTCGCGATATCGCTGCATAATCGGCTTCATCTTTTCTATCGCTAGCTCATTCCGCGAAAATGGCACATCGGGCGATCTCTCAACACCTTTTGTCTCTTTTGGTCCTCCCTTCGCTATGTCCCGCGAAAACGGAACATGTAGCGATATCGCTACATGTTTCAAGCACTTTGTACGGTCTTGCCGATGGGTCGCGAAAATGCGACACTTTTTGCTTCTTAAATGCCTTTGACTTTCCTTGTCGCCACTTCGCTGCATACTTGAATACTTAGTCATTTTTTGATCAATGCATCATGAAATCAATGTTACCACCATGTCTCTAGCTCTTCTCATTCCCTGTCGTAGAATCGCTGCAAATTTATCTCGCTTGGCCCTCTTGTCAAAAGTGCAGCGAGTCGCTGCAACTTTTATGTCTTTGCTCTTCAGACCAAAATGGCCGCGATTCTGAGACAAGTAGCGATTTCGCTACATATGTCTCCTTCCGTACCAACTGCCACCCTTTTGTCATGAAAATGCGAAGTCTTTTGCTTTACGGGACCTTCTTCCAAAAGATGCAGCGAATCGCTGCAACTTCTACTTAAGACTCCCGTAGCGACCAACCCCCGTGATTTTGGAACGTTGCAGTGCATCGCTGCAACTTTTTGCCTTGTGTACTTTTCCCAAAACGTGCAGCGCATCGCTGTAGTTTTAGCACTTAAGCCTTTTTGCGACTAAGCCTTCCGCGTCTTTGAAACGTGCAGCGCATCGCTGCAACCTCCACCTCGAACTCCCTTTGCAACCAACATGCAGCGAATCGCTGCAACTTTGGACTCGAGCTTTCTTTGCAATCATCGAACTCGAAAATGGAACATTGCGAGGCATCGCTGCACTTTTCGACACTTGGACTTTGAAGTCACCCGACCCGCGATTTTGGAACATGTCAGCGAATCGCTGCAATTTCTGGACTTAGTCTTTTTTGCTCCTTTATTCTTCAAAACCGCATCAAAGCCAAAATTAAAGTGAGATTTGCAACAATTAACACATTAGTACTTCAATCAAAATCAATGTGGCAAAAATGCCAACATTCTTGGCGGCTCGCGGGGTATACAGCTCGCTGTATGCAAGAATCCAGGTCTGAATACATTGGGCACAGAGTCATATTGAAACAGAATCAGAGGCCTGCTGCAATCATCTTCTACTGAAAAGCTGGAACTGGAAGAACCTGCATATAACCGGTTATGAAATGACAAATGGAAGGCGAAAATGGAGTGAGCTCCTGCGATTGCGCAAGCGGTGAATGCAATGGAATGATGATAATAATGGGTTGATGTAATGACAAAGCGATGTGGAAGATATAACAACAGAATGCTGTCATATTACCAACTGTAATGAAGATGGAAGGAAAGTATGGAATGGAAATGGAACTAGGAAAGCTGTGAAATGAAATGAACTAAACTGTAACATAAATGCGCAAAAGACAGAATTGAGAGGAAAAGGATAGGAAGGAACGGGAACAATAAGAATAGGGAGAAGAAACAACAGCCGTGGCTCTCTTTTTTTTTATTTCTGTAGAAGAGAAAGAAGGAAGAAGAAGATGAAGAAAGAAGAAAGGAAAGAGGAAACAGGGAAGGGAAAAGAAGAATTTTCTGAAAGCCACCAACTGCTGGGAAAGGGAAAAAAAACACAGAAAAACAAAAGGCACCTATGGCTCGCAAGCAACAAGAACCAAGGTGACAAAAATGAAAAGTAACACATGTATATATATATATATATATATTTTTCTTTTTTTTTTTTATATATTCTTCTATATACAAACTCATACTGAACTGATAATTCAAGAAGTGTAGGCTTTCAGATGAAAGCCATTGACTGAAATTGGAAGTGGACTGCCATCCAGGTCTTCTAAATAGAATGAATTTGTTGTACCTGTGCTGGTGATACGGAAGGGACCCTCCCATAAAGCATCAAATTTCTTGTGATTCCCAGGTTTAGCTTTATTTTCATTCCATTTCAGCACCAAATCTCCTGTTTTGAGTGGACGATCTGCAGAATGTTTACAAAACCACTTCGAAATACCTTGTGTGTGTTTAAAAAATTGATCATATGCTTCAGAACGCTGCTCCTCCAAATGCAATAACTGAGCTATCCGCAAATCCAAGGAACTCAGGTCTGTCTCATTGTCCTGAAAATTCTGTAATTGCTGCAAAACAGGCAACTCAAGATGAACAGGCAACTTTGCTTCTTTCCCATAAACTAGGGCATAGGGTGAGGTCTTGATAGACTTCTTAACTGAAATTCTATCGGCCCATAAAGCTTGATTTAATAAAAGATGCCATGATCTCTTGTTCTCTCCCAAAGACCTCTTTAAAATCCGGAGCAAATTTTTATTTGTTGACTCCGCCAAGCCATTTCCCTGTGGATAATAATTGGAAGATGTCTTTAGGAAAATGCCATACTTATTAGCAAACTCAGCTAGTTCAGCTCCAATGAATGGGGTCCCATTATCAGTAATGATGGCATCAGGAATACCAAAGCGAGTAATCAAACCTTCAATAAAAGATATCACCACAGTTTGGTTGGCCACCTTTGTAGGAATAGCTTCTGACCACCTGGTGAAATAGTCTGTAGCTGTCAAAATATATCTATGACCAGCTGAGGAATTAGGATCAATGATTCCAATGAAATCCAACCCCCACTGCTGAAAGGGTGCTTCAACCTGAACTGGATGCAAAGGCAGTGCTGCATTTCTTACCCTTCCTGTGTATCTCTGACATTTGTCACAGGCTTGTGCAATCTTGAAAGCGTCTGAGAACAGGGTTGGCCAGTAATAACCAGCTCGGATTATCTTCAAAGCCATCGGCCTTCCTGCAAAATGTCCTCCTGATAGACCAGAATGAAATTCTTCCAGGAGCCTAGCCTTGTCTGCTTCTTTAACACATCTCAGAAGAACACCATCAAGATTCTTAAAAAACAATCCTTCTGGCAACAAAACATACCGCAGAGCTTGCAGCCGAAATCTCCTCCTCTGAGAAGCATTCAACTGTGAAGGACATCTACCAGTTGTGAAATAATCAATGAGGTCTTCTGTCCAGTCCTTTTCCAGAATTAAGAAATTCATTAAATTGTCATTACTAACAAGATTTTCTTCATGATCTTCACCTACACCAGATGCTGCCATCTTTGCCAAATGCTGGCACAGAGCCTTACCACGCACTAGCTTAGTAGGGTGAATTTCTACATCAAATTCTTGGATCTTAGTGACCCAACCAGCACGTTTTTCACCCAACTCTCCTTGAAGAATGAAATTTCTTACATCTGGATGTATCACATAAACAATGGTTCTGCTCTGAGATATAAAATGTTTAAACTTCTTAAGGGATTTCATAACAACATATACCTATTTTTCAATAAAATTGTACTTTGCTTCATGAGGTAGAATGACCTGACTGAGAAAGGCAATGGGCCTTTCATTCCCATCATCTCCCTTCTGTGTAAGCACCGCGGCATAACTGTCATCTTCCCCAACTGCATATAAAATGAAATCCTTGGAGTAATCAGGATTAATCAGAACAGGAGCCTGTGCTATTCTTTCCTTGATTTCTCGGAATGCTTCTTTTCTTCGAGCTGTCCATTGAAAATCTGCATCCTTTTTTAACAACTCAGTCATAGGTTTTACAACCTGGGCAAAATCAGAAATAAACTTTCTGATGAAATTGATCTGTCCAAAGAAAGACTGAAGTTCCTTCTTGTTTGCAGGGAGTAACAAGTTCTTCAATGCTTCAACTCGGGCTGGATCAATTGCTAATCCATCTTCTGAAATCACATGGCCCAGAAGCTTACCTTCTTTCACTGCAAACACAGACTTTTTCGGATTAATGGAAATTCCAAACTCTCTGCACTTTTCAAAAATCTGCCTCAGATGAGAGCAGTGATCTTCCCGTCTGTGTGAAAATACTGTCATGTCATCAAGATATATGACAATGATCTTGTTCAACAAATCCTTGAATGCAACGTCCATGGCTCTTTGGAAGGTAGCTCCAGCATTTGACAGTCCAAAAGGCATTCGCTGATAAGCAAAAGTGCCCCACTTTGTTGTGAATGTTGTCTTATATTGATCTTCATCTTTCACCCAAATCTGGTTGTATCCAGAAAATCCATCCAACAGAGAAAAACGCTGAGCTCCAGCCACAACATGCAGTATTTGATCTATACGCGGCAAAGGATAATGATCTTTTAATGATGCACGGTTTAAATTTCTGAAATCAACGCACAATCGAATATCTCCATTCTTCTTCCGAACTGGGACAAGATTGGCAACCCAGGTTGAGTGCTTAACTGGATAAATGATTTTAGCTTGCAGCATCTTTACAAGCTCAGCCCTCATCAACATCTCAATCTTTGGATTAACAGGTCTCTATTTTTGCCGAAAAGGTCTGACTCCTTCCTCCAATTCAATTGTATGTTGCACAATCTGTTTGTTGTAACCTTTCAAATCTTCATAGCTCCAAGCTACAATGTCAGAAAACTCCTCACACAGCTGCCTAATTTTTTGCAGTTCTTCTGAGGTAGAGTCAGTTCCAACCTTGATAGCTTTGTTAGGCTCTAACTCTAATTCCATGTACTCTTTTTTGTCAATCTCGATCCGATGTTTTGTGGACCGATCATGCTGGTCGAACAAACTCTCCAGAGTTATGAGACCCTTCGAAATGTGGTTGTTCCTTAATTGAATGAGCCCTTCAGCTCCTTCATCCTCCAAAGTTCTTCCTTCGACAGTAGCAGCTTCATGGATCAAGAAATTAACAATCTGCTCATCATTTTCAAAGACCTACCAGAAAGTTTCTTTATCTGGCACACTAGGCCTGTATACCATTCTAACTGTCTTGGGTTTGTTCACAACTTGTTCAACAGGGGAAAAATTAGCTCCTAGAGATGTTAACAAGTCTGCATGTTTATTCATCTCTCGAGAAACAACTTGAATATTAAGAGCAGTAAAAAACTCAAACAAATCCCAAACCTGATTTCGATATGCTTTAAGGTAATGCTGCTTTGAAATGCATCTATTTGTAATCTGATTTACAACAAGCTCGGAATCACCAAAAATCTTGAGCTGTTCAATTCCTAACTTCCTTGCTTTCTTCAAACCCAAACACAATGCTTCATATTCAGCAGCATTATTAGTACAACTCCATGTAAGACGATATGAATAAGTTCTCTGTATACCAGAAGGTGAAATTAACACAATACCTGCCCCTGCTCCGTTCTTGCATCGAGCTCCATCGAAATATAGCTGCCATAATTGATCTGTTACATCATTCTGATCAGCTTGATTTGACAATTCCTGATTTGTGTCACTCTCAGGTTTCTGAATGGCATAACAGCCGATTTCTGTCTCCAACATGGCATTGAAGTTAAGCATAGAAAACTGGTCATCCAACTGAAGATTATTTAAAACTTCACTCATTAAAACAGAATCTTCAGACTCTTCAGTAAGCATGTGGACAGACTGCATGTCTTTTTTTGCATCTTCCAACTTCTCGATGTGAAAAGGGGAAGGCTTTTCATTTTGAATCCTGAGACGTCTACCCTTGAAAGGAATTTCTAGGTGTGAATAATCTAATGCCAGATAACCCCCTAGCTTTGCAGTAAATTCCCTGGATAAACACATACTAAAGTAGGGCTCTAAATCTACCACAACAATTTCTTGAATAACAGTAATTTGTGGCATTGTATGCAGGACAATGGGTACATCTTTAATTACACCTACTATTTTTACAGGCGTACCATCCAATTGCAGAACTCCAGGACTACTCCGTGTATATTCCATTCCCATTGCCTCACAAACTCCCTTGGGCATTACAGTCGTGGCAGCTCCAGAATCGATCATGCAATTATGCACAATCCAACCCTCTATTTGCAATGACAAATAAAATGGAGGTGGTCTATTTTTCCCAGTAGCAGAGGTGGGTAAGGTTTGAGCATACACTATCTGGGTAGGACCTTTTTCATTATCTTTGACAGATTTTAATGATTCCTGTAATAAGTCTACCTGATCGGGTAACTGCAAAGCATCATAGAGGCTTACCTTAGCTGGGGTCTTCTTAAGCTCTTCAACAATATTGTATGAAACTGCAGTAAGGTCTTTCTTCTCAGTAGGTTGTTCAAATCTGGTACGATACTGCTGTGTAGCTTCCACCCTTAGCCTCTTTGTCAGTGATGGATACTTCAACCTTTCACGAGCTTGCTCCTCTGCTTCTGATCTTACTGGTGCAGCTGCAGCCTTTTCTTGAACTCTGTAGGGAGCAGGATCTTTTGGTAAAAAAGGTGCATCAGACTTTGGAACTGGCACAGGAGCCTTCACTGGCTTCTTCACCTCAGCAGGTACTTTCAAAGGCTCTAAATCAGCAGGATCAACAGTTACAGGCTTCTTTCCAGTTCTTGTCAGAACTGAAACTTGATCTCCCACTGCAGTCATCAAACTATGACCAGCTTCTGAGATCATGTTAACTTGTCCGCCTGAAGAGCTAGCAGCCAATGTCTGCACATAATTTAGATGGACCATACAAGTATCTTCTCCATGAGGGTCATTGCAGGTTGAGCACCAATACATTCTGTCTGCAAGAGCTGGATCTTCATTTACTAAAACAGTTAAGCCTTTTTCAGGTGCTTTACTTGTGGAGGCAGCTTGATCTCTAGTGATTGCAGGAGGTTGAAATCTCCTTGGCTGGAAATCTCTCTCAGCCTGCTTCCTCTCAATGAGTGTGATCTTGTTTCCCATGGCTCTAATTGCCGAATTTGCAGACTTCACCTCCTGCAATAATGCAGTATATGGATCAGGGTTCACAGGTGTAGGAGGTGCTGGCAAGGGCAAAGGAGCTGGTGGTGCTGGCAAAGCTGGAAATGAAGTGGAAATGGGAGATGGCTGAGTGTTGGGTGCAGGAAGCGGTAAAGGAGCTAAAGTAGGCAACTGAGGAGCTGGGACAGGTGCAATCTGAGGTGCTTTGGAGCTCCATGATGGTGTAGGATACATTGATGGCATGGGCTGTGGTTGTGAACCAGCATATAAATACTGAGGCAAATCAGGAATTATAGGCATAGTTACCTTTGGTGGAAGTCTCCCTACAGCAACCAAATCAGCTTCTGCTTTGATGGCTTGCTCAAACAACTCTGGAAATGTTGTCACATTGGACTGCCGAACAGTCCAGCCGATATCTGAGTTGAATGCTCTAAGATAGTACAGTGCAACCAATTCATCAGCAGGCCGAATACCTTCAGGAATTCTGTGCCAGGTTCTGGTAAATCGGACGTTGAAATCAGCTATTTCCTCCTGTGGATGCCTTTGTATTACAGTAAACTGATTCAACAATGAGAAGGGGTCAGCCTGTTCATGAAAATTTTTGACCAGCAGATCACCGAATTGATCCCACGATGTTATAGTGCCTGGTGGCAGCGTTCGGTACCAAAACAACAATTTGCCTCTCAAAGAGCATACCAACAACTTCACCATTACATCTTCATCAGTAATATCATGGATGGCTGCTAGAGAAGCCACATCATTTATGTGTTCATAAGCTGTCTTACCCGTACCGTCATAAGTGGGCAAAGCTTTCAGTGCAGCCTGAGGGACTGGATTCTGAGCCTGCAAGTTCAAGGCTCCCGAACTGTTCCATGCCAAGAACTTCCTAGGTGGAGGTGGAGGATATTGTGCCATTGGAACTAGTGGATATGGTTGGGAAAATGAAACACTAGCAACAAGACCAGGGTTCTATGTAGCAGAAGATGGAAGGGATGAGGAAACTAACCTAGAATGCTCACCACTTCTTGAACTGTCAAGTTCGAAAAATTCGACAAGATCGCCAAATTTCTTGGACTGTGATCTCGTGATCATGAATAATTTTTGAATTCAGCAGAGTCACCAAATGCTCTAATTTTACAGTATAAAGGCGAACATTAGACCTTCGATACTATGGGATCTTTTAGAGACAGAAGAAATCTGTCCCACCGGGCGTGCCAAAAATTGTTGGTCCGAAATCTGCCACAGGAAAGGATTTTTACAAGTGCGCCCTAGACCCGGCCAACATTGAAAGGCTGGAAGCAAGAAATGGCTCCCAGACCAATCTCCAGAGTGGGCTGGTTCCCTTTACTAATCTAACTTTCTGTTTGAAGATAAGGGTTGCTGGAAAGAAATGAAAAGTTGCAGAAAGAAATGGAAATATGGCCGCAGGCCGGAGTTATGGGATCGGAAGAACAACAGCAGAAAACTTAAAGTGCAGCAACAACAAGCAACAAAAGATAATGACTCAACTCTCACACAACTGTATGCAGAAAATCTCTCCAAGATTACACTCCAGGAATCATATCCTTACAAGCAAGATTCAAATCCAATATGCAGAATTTGAATGTAACAGCACTTAAGGAATATAAATTCTATTTAGAAATGCAAAAGGAACAGAAAAGACACTCACTCAAAACAGCTGCTTGAAAAATTTGAAGCCAATACTTTATTCTCGCAAATGTACTTCCAGTTTTTAGCAAAAACTTCCAACCCTTTCAATGAAGTTTACATTGGTTTTTATAGAGGGCCGTCCTCTTTGCAACATTTAATCTTTGTAACCGACCTTCTTGAGATCTACAATTATGCGAAGGAAACGAGGAACATGATCCCCTTAATCGCAGTCTAGAGAACCACAAAATTAAATGCAATCAACGGTCATCTTCATTAAATGTCTTGACATATACATGAAACCGTTAGGATGATCCACGAACAGCGGATTCGAACAAATAAAATCTTCTATTTTGGTGGCCTGGGCGCTTCTTCAACCTTGACTTCTTGTGATCTACAATTATGCTTTGGAAATTATGCACACGATCCCCTTAATTGCAGCGTTAAGGGAGCAAAAATTAAATGCAATTAGACCACGCATCTCTTTCATTAAATTTGTTTTCCGAACATGTGCATGAAATCATTAACTCAATCCACGAACAGCAGCCTCGAACAAATATAATCTTCTATTTTGGTGGCCTGGGCACTTCTTCTACCTTGACTGCATCGAAAATCCACAAAGCATTTAATTCGGGCGAGCATTTAATCATCGGAAAGTAAAAAACCTTATCGGCCGTTCATACTGTGCCTTGGCGGGAAACTGACGCAGGTCGCGAAAACGCGACGGGTCACGAAATCGTGACATATTTTGATGCCGTACACTTTTGCTACCTTGGACCCGCGAAAATCCTCCCTGTCGCGATATCGCTGCATAATCGGCTTCATCTTTTCTATCGCTAGCTCATTCCATGAAAATGGCACATCGGGCGATCTCTCAACACCTTTTGTCTCTTTTGGTCCTCCCTTCGCTATGTCCCGCAAAAACGGAACATGTAGCGATATCGCTACATGTTTCAAGCACTTTGTACGGTCTTGCCGATGGGTCGCGAAAATGCGACACTTTTTGCTTCTTAAATGCCTTTGACTTTCCTTGTCGCCACTTCGTTGCATACTTGAATACTTAGTCATTTTTTGATCAATGCGTCATGAAATCAATGTTACCACCATGTCTCTAGCTCTTCTCATTCCCTGTCGTAGAATCGCTGCAAATTTATCTCGCTTGGCCCTCTTGTCAAAAGTGCAGCGAGTCGCTGCAACTTTTATGTCTTTGCTCTTCAGACCAAAATGGCCGCGATTCTGAGACAAGTAGCGATTTCGCTACATATGTCTCCTTCCGTACCAACTGCCACCCTTTTGTCACGAAAATGCGAAGTCTTTTGCTTTATGGGACCTTCTTCCAAAAGATGCAGCGAATCGCTGCAACTTCTACTTAAGACTCCCGTAGCGACCAACCCCCGCGATTTTGGAATGTTGCAGCGCATCGCTGCAACTTTTTGCCTTGTGTACTTTTCCCAAAACGTGCAGCGCATCGCTGCAGTTTTAGCACTTAAGCCTTTTTGCGACTAAGCCTTCCGCGTCTTTGAAACGTGCAGCGCATCGCTGCAACCTCCACCTCGAACTCCCTTTGCAACCAACATGCAGCGAATCGCTGCAACTTCTGGACTCGAGCCTTTCTTTGCAATCATCGAACCGCGAAAATGGAACATTGCAGCGCATCGCTGCACTTTTCGACACTTGGACTTTGAAGTCACCCGACCCGCGATTTTGGAACATGTCAGCGAATCGCTGCAATTTTTGGACTTAGTCTTTTTTGCTCCTTTATTCTTCAAAACCGCATCAAAGCCAAAATTAAAGTGAGATTTGCAACAATTAACACATTAGTACTTCAATCAAAATCAATGTGGCAAAAATGCCAACAGGTTCATTCTGTCTTTAATGCTGTCCAAAAGATCCTTCCAGATGTCTTTCTTTAGTTTCTTGAAATGCAGAGGAACCCCCAAGTAAACTACAGGAAGAGAGGTTTTAGTGAAACCCAAGATCTCAATAACTCTGTCCTGTAGCCTTTGGTCAAGGTTGAAGAATACCACTTTGGATTTTTTGTCATTGATAACTTGATTGGAGGCCCTACGGTAAACATTAAGAGAATATTTGATTCCTCTGGCTTCCCTGAGACTGGCCACTCCAACCAGGCCAGTATCATCCACAAACTGTAAATGAGTCAGAATTTCTTCACCAACCTTGATACCAGTTATCAGACCCTGAAGTCTTCTCCTCAAGAGAAGTCTACCTAATCCTTCAGCCAAGATAAGGAATAGATAGGGAGAGCAAGGGTCTCCTTGTCGGAGACCCCGAGAGGCTCCAAAAGGAGGCGAGGGAAGCCCCTTAATTAGAACAGAGTAAGAAGGTGTAGAAACACAGCTCATAACCCAGTCTATCCAGTCCTGGGAGAAACCAAAGGCAATCAAAATCTTAGACAGAAAGCCCCATTCCACCCTATCATAGGCCTTGGACATATCCAGTTTGATGAACATTCCTTTATTACCAGATTTTTGCATTGTATGTATAGCCTCCTGGGCGAGAACCACCCCATCCAAGATCTGTCTACCTTCTACAAATCCCCCTTGCTCTGAGGAAATGATGTTATGAAGGAGAGGTTTAAGCCGTTCCGCCATTATCTTTGTGATAATTTTATAAATCACATTGCATAAGGCAATAGGTCTGAAGTCAGAGATATGAACCCCTTCCTCACCTTTAGGAATTAAAGTGATGAAGGTATGATTTATTGCCTTAAGCATTCTTTTATTAGTTCTGGATTCCTCTGTAACAGCCAAAACATCTTCCTCCAAGGTATCCCAAAAGGCCTGAAAAAACTCAATAGGAAAACCATCTGGACCTGGAGATTTGCTTGTGCTCATTCCAAAGACCACATTCTTCAGTTCCTCTCTATCAATGGGTCTAAGAAGAGCCTGATTTTCTTCTTGAGAGATAATTGAGGGAATAACGTCAAGAACTTCATTCTGAGCCTCCACATCTTGCTCCCTATTTTCCATAAAAAGTTTAGAGAAATAATCCACTGAGTGTGAGTGCATACCAGGAAGAGTATCATAGGAGTGTCCATTCTCATCTTGAAGGACGGTCATGTTATTCATCTGTCTTCTAGCACAGGCTGATCGATGGAAGAATTTCGTATTTCTATCTCCTTCCACAAGCCAAGAGTTTCTAGCTCTCTGTTTCCAATAGGTTTCCTCTTGGTTATCAATGTCCTCCACTGCTTTGCGCAAGGCATCATCCTCGATTTTCAGCTGTTCAGTAATTGTTCCTTCCCTGAAGTGTTTTTGCACCTCCTCCTAGCGAGCCATCAAGGGAGCTTTTTGAAGCTGGAAATCAGACTTATTAGCTTGCCTCCACTGTTTCAATTTAGCTTTGACAAAGTGAAGTTGTTTATGGAATTTAAACATTGCTGTCCCAAAAGGCAGACGGTTATCTTCCCACCATTGCGGAATTTTCTCTCGAAGATCCTCCTTTTGTAGCCAAAAATTCTCAAATCTAAACGGTTTGTGGAGATGCCCTGTCATAGTCCCTCCCTCCATCAGAATGGGAGAATGATCAGAAACTGGGCCTTCCAAAATCTAGAATTTAACATTCCACTTAACAAATGCCTCCTCTGAGACCAGAAAATGGTCTAACTTTACCTTCCTGCTGTGAGGCTCTCTCCTCTTGTTAGTCCAAGTAAAAAAAGTTCCAGGGCCTTGGATATCCACAAGGTTAAAAGCCTGGACCTGAGCAATCAAAATTCGGTCCCCTGGGTCCAAAACTGGGGTTCCACCTTCCTGATCCCGAACCGATAATTTAGCATTAAAATCCCCAGCAATGATCCAGTCAAGAGCTTGTCTTGAGGACCTCATGTTATGAACAACTTTCCATTGGAGCCGCTGGCTATCAATGCTTTGAGCCCCATAAAAATTTGTAATTAAAACATGTTCAGCTGTCACATTATTCCTAAAGTGAGATGTTGAGCAAGGTGCAGCAAAAGCATTGAGAAAGTATTGTCATTGTTGTCAACACAGATATATTGATGCAGATGATGCAGTTCAGAGGTCAGTCAGATCAAGTGCAGAAAGTTTCAAGCAAAACAGAGGTGACCCAGATTCAAAAATTGGCAGAAAGAGACAAGGAAGAAAACTGTCGCGATATCGCGACATGTTTTCTGTCGCGATTTCGTGACAAAAAGTAGGAGAGAGAAAATGCACGCCAAAATGTCGCGATGTCGCGACATGTCGAGTTTTCACTGAGGAGAGAGAAAATGTGTCGCGATTTCGTGACATAAATGGAGAAAAGGAGCTTGCAATGAAGAGAGTAGCGATTTCCATGCATGTTGAAGTTTCGCATTTCAAAGCACAACTGGAAATGTATGGAAACAAAGGTGTAGCGATTTCGCTACAAATCGGAAGTTAAGAAAACTAAGTTGCAGCGATTTCGACACAAGTAAAAATTCACAAGAAGAAGGTGTAGCGATTTCGCTACATGTTGAAACAAAGGGAAACTAAGGTGTAGCGATGGCGCTACATGTTGAAACAAAGGGAAACTAAGGTGTAGCGATGGCGCTACATGTTGAAACAAAGGGAAACTAAGGTGTAGCGATGGCGCTACATGTTGAAACAAAGGGAAACTAAGGTGTAGCGATTTCGCTACTAGTCAAAAGTGTAGAATTGAAAGATGCAGCAATGATATTACAAGTCAAAATTTCATGAAAAGAGGCAAGGTGAAAACACAAGGCACAAAGATGTAAAAATTTTGCCATTGCATGAAGCAAAGTGTCACGATTTCGCGACATGTTCCATTTTCATTGGAGTTGGCAAGAAGAGTTGTACGGAAGAGCAAAGTGTCGCGATTTCGCGACATGTTCCTTTTTACTGCTGTTGGCAAAGAAGAGTGTACGAAAGCCGAAAGTGTCACGATTTCGCGACAAGCAGGATGATGACGTCAGCAAGAGTCGAAAACGTCACGATTTCGTGACAAGAAGGATGATGACGTCAGCAAAGTTGAAAAGTGTCGCGATTTCGCGACAGGATGAAAGAAAAGCCACTGGAAGCCGAAAACGTCGCGATTTCGTGACATTATGAAGGATGACGTCATCAAATGTTCAAAGTGTCGCGATTTCACGACAGGAGCGGCGAAAAGGCTTTCAAGGCCAAATTGGTCGCGATATCGCGACAACCTTCAGGGTGACGTCAGCATAAGTTAAAAATGTCGCGATATCGCGACGAGGCGACATGTTGGCGAGGTAAAAGCCGAAAAAGCGAGGCATGGTGACACGTGTCATAAAAGACATCATGCGACCGGTTACATAAAATGTAACTGATGTCAGATCTGCAGTTACAGATTGACAAGTGTCAGTCATGCATTCGAACGACCGTTTGCATGTATTCGAAGAATCAAATATAAAGTATCGAAAGGTTTTTGAAAAGTTTTTTTTTGCTTTCGAACGGTCGCACTCATGGAATCGAACAGACATTTTGCTTGTATTCAAAGAGCCGAATATGAAGGATCAAGATATGCTTTTCGAGAAGATATGTTTGCAGCATTCAAAACAACCATACTACAAGAAATCGAAACGCCGTATTGCAGGGTTTCGAACAGTCATTTTCGAACAACCACTTATTTGCAGGAGAAAAGAATTCGAACAGTTGGGTATATGATTCGACTGCGTGCCGGATTGGATGTATATAAATGAATAGCTGTAAAGAGAAATTGTTGAAGAAAGATAGAAGTTGTTGCAGTAAGAAGGGAATTGCTATGAAAAGAGGGTCTGTATAGAGAAATAAGCAGAGACATGAGATTGTGCAGAGGTTGTTAAAATTACAGACCAGTCAGGGTCGAGTTAGTAGTGAAGACATTTTTATGTCATTTTGATTTGATTAGAATTGCGGTCCAAGTTGGTGCTTGGTACGAGGGGTTGGTGCTCCATCCATTGCGGCAAGAAAATTACGGGGGTTGGTGCTCCTTCCGGTGGATCTTGGTAAAGAAGTTGTAAAATTGAAATTTTGCAAAGACTGGATTTGGATTGAAGTCCAAGCAGTTAATTTTTGAGGAGTAGCCAAATTGGTGAACCTCGTTATATTGTGTGTTGTGGTGTGCTCTCATTTTGTCCTTCTAGTTTTATAAGTTTTCTGTGCTTTAGTCTTTGAATGCTGCTATTTTGAAGTTAAATAACTACACTGATTCACCCCCCCCTCTCAGTGTCATTGTGTGAACATCAATTGGTATCAGAGCAAGGTTCCTTGTACAAGCTTAATCAGCTAAGGAGATCTTGGAAGAAACAATGGCAGGCGGTGAAGGATTTTCATCCAACAAAGCTCCCTTATTTGATGGAACAAATTACACCTTCTGGAAACTCAGAATGCAAACATATATGAGTGCATTGGGATATGATATTTGGGATTCTGTAGATAGTGGATACACAGCACCCACTACCCCTCCAACAGATACTGCTGAGAAAAAGAAATTTGAGAACAACTCCAAAGCTAAGAATGCCATAATGTGTGGGCTTGTTGACAGTGAACTGATAAGAGTCATGAGTTGTAAATCAGCAAAAGACATGTGGGATAAAGTGAAGAGCATCCATGAAGGAGACGGTAAGATTAAGGAAGCAAAACTACAAACTCATCGAGCACAGTTCGAAGCACTTGCAAATGAATGAAGATGAAAACATAGAGACTTATATCTTTGAGAGTCAACGGAATTATTAATGCAATCGGAGGACTCGGTGAAGAAATTGATGATGCGGTTGTTGTGAAAAAGGTTCTCGAGAACACTTCACAAAAGATTTAACTCCAAAGTCTCTGCAATAGAAGAGGCAAAAGATCTAAACAACTTCGAGCATGGATGAGTTGCATGGTTCCACTGACGGCATATGAAATGAGAATAGGACAAACCAAGTCTACAGACAGAGAAGCGACTTTTAAAGCACACAAGAATGTAAAAGCTGAACATGAATCCGAGGATGAAGGAACACTTGGATGAAACAGAAGCCAATTTTGTTCGAAAACTCACAAAAGGAAAAGGAAAATATAGAGGGAAGCTACCTTTTAAATGCTTCAATTGTGGAGGAGTCGGTCATTTTGCGGCCAAATGTCCAATGCAGGAGAGAACCAAAAATGGTGAAGGTTCACACCAAGAAAAAGGTGATTGGAAGAAGAAACAAAATTTCAGAAAGAACAACTTCAAGAAGAAAAGCTTCATAACCAAGAATATCAGCAGTTCTGAAGAAAGCACAGATGAGGAGTCCGAAGAAGAAGGAGGTGAAGCTCTGTTCATGGCACTTGAAGAAGAAAGAACGAGAGGAAAATCGGGAAGGTGATGAAAATTCCAAGGATGAAGCTGAAGTGTATTTGGAAGGAGAATTGGTTGCTTGCACTTGAAGAGTTGAGTGCGAGAAAGGAAGAAGAATAAAAATTTTTCAAAGAAATTAGAGAATGCCAGAGACATAATAAACAATCTAAAAATACGGACGAGAGGAATTCAAGAAAATGTCCGAAGTTCTTGATGAACAATTAAGCTGTAAAGACGAGTTGAATGCGACAAGCTAGAGGAAGACATTGTTAAGTTAAGGATGCAGGTAGAGGAGATGAATAGAAAATTAAGCTGTTTTCATAAGTTTGAAGAAAGTCTTGTAAAGTCTGGATAAAATGTTAAATAACCAAAGGCCTTACGGCATCAAATTTGGTTTAGGCTTTGATGAAGGAGAATCTTCAAAGGATTCAAAGAACTTGAATATAGAACCCATAAAGAAAGAAGAAAAGATCAGGGTTGAACCAGAAAAACCAAATCATGCAAAAGAAAACAATAATGCCAGATTCAAGAAGAATACTGACAAAGATGGATTCACAAAAGTCACACATCCAAGGAGGAGAAGAGTCATGGCTCCTACTTCAAACTGGCAAAGACCGGCACCCAGGTTTAATCATGCATTTTTTGGTTATTGTTTTAAATGCAATGCTTATGGCCATAAGATTTCAGATTGCAGGCATAATGTATCTCAAAGGAATTTTACTAGCGAAATGTTTTTCTCCTTTAATGAATTATGCGGTTGAATGTTATAATTGTCATAATTTTGGACATATTGCTAGAAAGCTAGAAGCACTTTTGCATCAAATAATTATCGGGGTAGAAAATCTCGGTCAAGTGGGTTGAAACAAAACCAGAAATTTCTGAAAAATAGGCACATGCTAATGAAAGGACAAAGGCAAAACAAGTAGCAAAATATGCTATCAAACGAGAATGGAAAGAAAAGGAATCTTTGATTGTCCAGACTGCTTTTAAAGCTCAGAACAAATCAGCACCTTGGATACTTGACGGTGGTTGTTCCGGTCACATGACGGGGTGACAAGCAAAAGTTTGAGAATTTATGAGAATTATGAAGGTGGTTCTGTGAAATTTGGAAATAATGATGGAGCAAAGATTGTTGGAAAGGGATCAGTCAAGATCAGTGATGGCAATATAAAATCAAAAGAAGTCTTGTTTGTAATTGGCATGAAGCATAACTTGCTAAGTGTAAGTCAAATATGTGACAGAGGCCATGATGTAATCTTCAAGAAGGAGGGCTGTGAAGTAAGAAAGACAAAAAATGGAAAGTTAATAGCCATTGGAATGAGAACTTCTGGAAATATGTATACACTTTCAGAAACTGCAGAAGGAACATGCTTGATTGGACGGGGAAGATGAAAACTGCTATGGCACAAGAGGCTTGGGCATATTAGTTTTGACAATCCGGCAAAAATCGGTTCAAAAAGAGCGAGTTAGAGATATACCAAACATTGGCAAACCTGTAAATAGCATCTGTGAGTCATGCCAAAAGGGAAAACAAACCAGAGCCACTTTCAAAGCAAAAGAATACTTCACTAGCAAGCCATTAGAACTAATTCACACTGATCTATGTGGACCCATGAGAACTAAAAGCATAAATGGACACAAATATTTTATGTTGTGTATAGATGACTACTCAAGAATGACATGGGTACTATTTCCGAAACTCAAGTCGAAGCCTTTGAGATGTTTAAAACCTTCAAAAATCTTGTTGAGAATCAATCGGGAAAAAGAATTAAATGCCTAAGATCAGACGGGGGAGGAGAGTTTATCTCCGAAGAATTTGCGAGAATATTGTCAAAAACATGGGATAAGAAGAGCAGTTTTCGGCGGCTAGGACACCTCGAGCGAGAATGGTGTTGTAGAAAGGAAGAATAGAAGAGTGCAGGAAATGGCAAGGACAATCTTGGCGAGAAAACAAAATAGGTGACAGATTTTGGAAAGAGGCAGTTCATACTGCAGTTTACATTCAAAACAGGTGCATGTTGAGACCACATGAAAGCAAAACACCTTATGAGTTGTGGTTTGGCAGAAAGGCAACAACAAGACATTTCAAAGTATTTGGCAGCAAGTGCTACATAAAACGGACTGAAGATAACCTCGGTAAATTTGAAGATAGAGCTGATGAAGGTATCTTTCTTGGTTACTCAACAAAAAGCAAGGCCTACACATGTTACAACAAGAGGTTGAAGAAAATTGTTGAAAGTGTTGATGTGAAAGTTGATGAAGGTAGAGAACAAGAAACTACTTATCAAGAAAACTACCCTATGTATGAAGAAGTCATTGAAGGTGATGATGAAAAAGCAGAGAGAAGAATCAGAAAATTGATCCGGATGGTGTAAAAGCCGAATACGAAGAAGAAGAAAACGAGGGAAATTTAAAACAGGCAAGCTGGCAGAAAAATCATCCAAGTGAGCAGTTATTGGGGATCCCACGGATGGTATTCGGACAAGAAGAACAGCGGTGAGGAACTATTCTCTGTTATCTAGTATTGAACCTAAAAATGTTCTTTGAAGCAAGCAGCGATGAAAGTTGGATGAAGGCAATCAATGAAGAACTAGATCAGATAGAGAAAAACAATAACTGGGAATTAGTACCTAGACCAACAAATAAAAACATAATTGGCACTAAATGGGTTTTTAGAAATAAATTGAATGAAGATGGGCAGGTTGTCAGAAATAAGGCAAGATTGGTATGTAAAGGCTATGCTCAGGTTGAAGGCATTGATTTTGAAGAAACTTTTGCACCGGAGCAGGACTAGAGGCAATCGAGAATGTTTATGGCATTAGCGAGTTCATAAAAACTTCAAAGTATATCAAATGGATGAAAAATCAGCATTTTTGAATGGAAAAACTGGAAGAAGAGGTTTACATTGAACAACCGGATGGCTTCCAACTTGGTGACAATCCAGATTTTGTTTGGAGGTTAAAGAAAGCTTTATATGGATTAAAACAGGCACCCGAGCATGGTATGCAAGAGCTGGATAATTATCTAATTAAACAAGGGTTTAAGAAAGGTTTGGTGGATAGCAACTTATATGTCAAAAAGGAGAAGGGTCATCTTATTGTTCTTGTTGTTTATGTAGATGACATAATATTTGGCAGCAACATGGATGAATATTGCAAAGACATATCAATTAAAATGAAAAAAGAATTTGAGATGTCAATGATTGGTGAACTTTCTTATTTCTTAGGACTGCAGGTCAATCAAAATGAAAAAGGCATTTTTATTTCTCAAGTTAAATATGTAAAAGAAATGCTGAAAAATTTCACAATGGAAGACAATAAACCGGTCAGCACTCCCATGACAACAAGCTGCAAGTTGAGCAAGGATGATAAATCTCCAGATGTGGATCAAACAATGTACAGGTCTATGATTGGAAGCCTGCTGTATTTAACAACTACTAGACCAGATATACTACAGGCAGTATGCATGGTTGCTAGATTTCAGGCAAGTCCCAAAGAAACTCATGTCACGACTGTAAAAAGGATCTTCGGGTACCTCAAAGGTACCATGGATTATGGGTTGTGGTACCCAAAAGGCAAAGACTTCACTTTGATTGCATATTCTGATGTAGATTGGGCAAGGTGCATTGATGACCGGAAGAGTACAAGTGGAGGAGCATTTTATCTTGGAGACGAGTGGTAGCATGGCACGACAAGAAACAAGAATCGGTCTCTCTATCCACTGCAGAGGCGAGAATACATTGCAGCCACAACTTGCTGTACAGAGATATTATGGATGAGACAAACTTTGAAAGATCTTGGTATCCACTTCAAAGAGCCAATATCAATAAAATGTGATAACACTAGTGCTATCAACATATCCAAGAATCCAATTATGCATTCAAGAACCAAACACATTGCAATCCGATATCATTTCTTGAAGGATAAAGTTGCGAAGGAGAGGTCAAGTTGGATTTTGTTCCAACTACAGAGCAAGTAGCTGATATATTCACAAAACCATTGCCCAAGGATGTTTTTGAGTACCTTAGGAATAAGTTGGGAGTGGTCACAATTCCCAAGAGCCGACTATCATTAGGGATCACATTCTCAATGGGTGCATGCATGCCTATACTTATAGTTTTGCTTATATTTATGATTTTTGCTAACTATAACGATATTTTCTTGAGAATGGTGTACAGAGACTCAGGGGGAGTCTGCAGCAGCCCTTTGGTATTATTGGCAAAGGGGGAGAAGAAGTTGAGCAAGGTTGCAGTGTGTTGCCAACAATTCCAAAGGGGGAGATTGTTGAGCAAGGTGCAGCAAAAGCATTGAGAAAGTATTGTCATTGTTGTCAACACAGACAGATTGATGCAGTTGATGCGGTTCGGAGGTCGGTCAGATCAAGTGCAGAAAGTTTCAAGCAAAACAGAGGTGACCCAGATTCAGAAATTGGCAGAAAGAGACAAGGAAGAAAACTGTCGCGATATCGCGACATGTTTTCTGTCGCGATTTCGCGACAAAAAGTAGGAGAGAGAAAATGCATGCCAAAATGTCGCGATGTCGCGACATGTCGAGTTTTCACTGAGGAGAGAGAAAATGTGTCGCGATTTCGTGACATAAATGGAGAAAAGGAGCTTGCAATGAAGAGAGTAGCGATTTCCATGCATGTTGAAGTTTCGCATTTCAAAGCACAGCTGGAAATGTATGGAAACAAAGGTGTAGCGATTTCGCTACAAATCGGAAGTTAAGAAAACTAAGTTGCAGCGATTTCGACACAAGTAAAAATTCACAAGAAGAAGGTGTAGCGATTTCGCTACATGTTGAAACAAAGGGAAACTAAGGTGTAGCGATGGCGCTACATGTTGAAACAAAGGGAAACTAAGGTGTAGCGATGGCGCTACATGTTGAAACAAAGGGAAACTAAGGTGTAGCGATGGCGCTACATGTTGAAACAAAGGGAAACTAAGGTGTAGCGATTTCGCTACTAGTCAAAAGTGTAGAAGCGAAAGATGCAGCAATGATATTACAAGTCAAAATTTCATGAAAAGAGGCAAGGTGAAAACACAAGGCACAAAGATGTAAAAATTTTGCCATTGCATGAAGCAAAGTGTCGCGATTTCGCGACATGTTCCATTTTCGTTGGAGTTGGCAAGGAGAGTTGTACGGAAGAGCAAAGTGTCGCGATTTCGCGACATGTTCCTTTTTCGCTGCTGCTGGCAAAGAAGAGTGTACGGAAGCCGAAAGTGTCGCGATTTCGTGACAAGCAGGATGATGACGTCAGCAAGAGTCGAAAACGTCGCGATTTCGCGACAAGAAGGATGATGACGTCAGCAAAGTTGAAAAGTGTCACGATTTCGTGACAAGATGAAAGAAAAGCCACTGGAAGCCGAAAACGTCGTGATTTCGCGACATTATGAAGGATGACGTCATCAAATGTTCAAAGTGTCGCGATTTCATGACAGGAGAAGCGAAAAGGCTTTCAAGGCCAAATTGGTCGCGATATCGCGACAACCTTCAGGGTGACGTCAGCATAAGTTAAAAATGTCGCGATATCGCGACAGGCGACATGTTGGCAGGTAAAAGTCAAAAAAGCGAGGCATGGTGACACGTGTCATAAAAGACATCATGCGGCCGATTACATAAAATGTAGCGATGTCAGATCTGCAGTTACAGATTGACAAGTGTCAGTCATGCATTCGAACGACCGTTTGCATGTATTCGAAGAATCAAATATAAAGTATCGAAAGGTTTTCGAAAAGTTTTTTTTTTACAGCTTTCGAATGGTCGCACTCATGGAATCGAACAGACATTTTGCTTGTATTCAAAGAGCCGAATATGAAGGATCAAGATATGCTTTTCGAGAAGATATGTTTGCAGCATTCAAAACAGCCATACTACAAGAAATCGAAATGCCGTATTGCAGGGTTTCGAACAGTCATTTTCGAACAGCCACTTATTTGCAGGAGAAAAGAATTCGAACAGTTGGGTATATGATTCGACTGCGTGCCGGATTGGATGTATATAAATGAATAGCTGTAAAGAGAAATTGCTGAAGAAAGATAGAAGTTGTTGCAGTAAGAAGGGAATTGCTATGAAAAGAGGGTCTGTATAGAGAAATAAGCAGAGACATGATATTGTGCAGAGGTTGTTAAAATTACAGACCAGTCAGGGTCGAGTTAGTAGTGAAGACATTTTTATGTCATTTTGATTTGATTAGAATTGCAGTCCAAGTTGGTGCTTGGTACGAGGGGTTGGTGCTCCATCTGTTGCAGCAGAAAATTATAGGGGTTGGTGCTCCTTCCAGTGGATCTTGGTAAAGAAGTTGTAAAATTGAAATTTTGCAAAGACTGGATTTGGATTGAAGTCCAAGCGAGTTAATTTTTGAGGAGTAGCCAAATTGGTGAACCTCGTTATATTGTGTGTTGTGGTGTGCTCTCATTTTGTCCTTCTGGTTTTATAAGTTTTTTGTGCTTCAGTCTTTGAATGCTGCTGTTTTGAAGTTAAATAACTACACTGATTCACCCCCCCCTCTCAGTGTCATTGTGTGAACATCATGAGATGTGAGAACACCCCTCCAGGCCATATGTTCTAAAGCAGTCCATTCCAGAGGATTCCAAAAAGTGACAATTCCCCCTGAGGCACCTTGAGCAGCCACATCCATATAACCGACACCCTTCCATAGTCTATTAACTGTTTTACACATAAGGTCTAAAGACATTTTTGTCTCCTGGATTAGCAAGAAGTCTGTTTTACACTTTCCTAGTAGTCCTTGAACAACAGATTGATGGGTTCTACTATTTAAACCCCTGACATTCTAGGATTGAATAATCATTGAAAACCTTGGGAGCAATAAGAATCTATTGTCCTCATCGATCCTCCATTGATCAGCTTGTCTCCTTGCACTGCTAGAAGATCCTTATTGGATTTTCTGCCCGCTCCATGTGAGTTACTATTTTTAGACCTCTTCTCCACCTGAGTAATCCCTAGAGCTGGTCTTTCTCTGTTCTTTTCTGCACTACCCATGTTGACATCCTTAATAACTGGCTGTGCTGGGGAGTGGACTACCAATGCCCCTGGGTTCTCTGGCTGCAATATCTCAGAGGGTTCAATCACCTGCTCTAAGATAGGAGTTAATGAAGGAGAAGTCTGAGAATGGATGTTATTTTCTTCCACATTCCCATCCACTCCTTCCATGACTTGGTCCTCTTGATCCACTAGGGACTTAAAGATTTCATATCGGTTGGTTGGTTTGAGTTGAGCCTGCTCCTTGCCATTTTTCTTTTTGTTTCTCCTTCGCTTCGGCTGCTCAAAGCCATATTTTTGGACATCAGAACCCTGAGGGGAATGGGATGGTTCTTTGACAGGAGTAAACTTACCCTCTCTGGGGCGATTTGGCATTCCAAGCGGAGCTTCCACTTTTGTGCTCAACATATTTGGATAGAACCTAGCCAAATGGCCATGCTTGTGGCAGACTCTACATATAAAAGGTAGGGCCTCATAATCTAACTGTTGGATCCAGGAAAGTCCTACCAACTCAAGTTCTACCTCGACTGGTAGAGGCTGGCTAATATCCATTTTGACACAGATTCTAGCAAAGACGGCTGTATTTCCCTCTATGGTATCTTTGGAGACTCCTAGGAATCTACCTAGTGAGTTACCAATCATCTCTAGAACCTGCTCACCCCAAAACTCCATTGAGAGAGCATATAGCCAGATCCAAACTGGGACAGTCGTGGGTTCAATGCGAGGATTGAAACCCACTCTCCAGGGTTGAACAAATAACCCTACTGGGCCATGGTTCCTCTTCTCTGATTCAAATGCTCTGTTTCTATCTGCTAAAGAAGAGAAACTAATAATGAAATACCCATTGCTTATAGGCCATAAGGAGTACTCACCGAGTGGCTCCCAGTTCTGTCTAATCCAGGTATGCAAAAAATTCAAAGTAGGTCGGATACCCATGAATTTGCAGATCAAATCATGATTAGCATGGTAGACGATTGTGTCTTCGACCAGCTTTGGTTCGATAACAATCTTAGGCCTGGAAGAGGATTGCGGGAGGCATCCATTGACGCGGTGCGTAGTTGAACCCTTGCCGGCATTCTTGAAAAGCGTTTGATAGGCATTCCGTTGAGCTTCATCAGTGGAAGACGAAGGAGTTTCTTTTAATATCTCAGCAAATGAGCTCTTTCTCCCAGCGAGAGGAACTGGAGGAGACCCCATTGGGCCCTCCCGGGGCAGCGGTCGAACCTACAGAGAAGCACAACGGCAACCCCCCAGGGTCCCTGGTAAATCCTTCGGACCAGAACCCCAAGAGCAACGCCCGACGCCTGCGCAAAATTTTTCCTGCCAAATCGCCAGAGCGCATGAAGTCAAAAAGTTAGGGAGTAACAATGTTGAAGAAGGGATATCACGAGAAAATCACTCAAGCTTTAAGAAACCTAAAATTGGTAGAGTTATGACAAAAATGGATATATGACCCTGTAGATATATTTACACAGAGGCAAGCCACCCTGAATAAAGTCCTCTTCAAGAAATTTCACTCATCTGACAAGCAAATCGACAAGCAGGGTAGGATTAATAGTAAAGATCAACCATTAGAGTGACACATTTAAAAAATATATCCACTACATCCATGGCATGATTTTTATGAATACTTAGCATATTGAAGCCCAAGTTCGAACCCGATAAACAAGCTAGATAACAAGACCATTGATAAAATTAAGAAAAAGGGAGAAGGATAGGATCACACTAAAATAGTAGCATGGTAGAAAATGAGATGCCATATTCAAACATTTACTAGATATGAGACAAATATGGACAAAGAATTTTCTTCAAAATATGACAAAAATCATGATAGCTGGTCCAAGACTTTAGAAGGTAAAGTCCCTCTAGGAATCAATGACATTCCCATAAAAAAAGTTGAAGTTAATATCAAGAAATACAAGGGAAAAGCAATCACTACCGAGCAAACATAAGTCTCTAAAATAAAATATTGGGATTTCATCCCCATTTTGGATTAGATACATAGTCTGATGATGGTGCTTAGTTCAATCATAGGATATGAATGACATATTCAAGGAAAAAAAAATAGAATTAGATAAGGGAGAAGACCAAAATAAAAGGAAAATACAAGAAACACCCTTTGATGAATTAGAAGAATGTGAGAAATTGGAGCAACATGAGGAATCAGAGTAACATGAAGAATCAAAGGAGTATGAATAGTCAGGGAACCAGGAAGGAATAGGGGAAAGTTTTGAATAAAATTTTGAGCAATAGAAGATAGATGAATAAATGGTCAAGATAGCTAAAGAGACTCCCCAAAAGAGACCCCTAGCAGGAGGTAAATCCCAACTAAATAAACAACTGACACTAATGACTCAAGATTAAAGTGAATCACAAAAATTTACACTAAGAAGTCACAGGGAACTAGATATACCAATACACAAAATACCTTAGGTATATCTCCTATCAATCTCGATACTCCTTCTTCCTCTTCTCCTTCCCAAAAAAATTCCCCTCCCCATTTTGAATATCAGGATAATCCATCACCATCACCTTCTCATCGACCTCCACCATCGCCACCATCCACTCTAAAAACCCTGCTGGCATCTTCCTCTGCTTACACATGTTTTCCCACAAAAAAATTTAGTATGGAAGCCTCTATAGCCACCACTCCTTTCCCTTACTCCACCAATCTACTAAGCTTCCAAGCCATGCATACTACTTCTCTAGTAAGCAACCCCACCATTGCTAAGTTCAAAAAATATAAGAAAGCCACCCTGAATGCTACTACATGGTTGAAGTTGTGGAACTCCCAAAGTTCTATATATATAGCCCTCGTTAGAGAAGTATCATTGTTGAATCCCATCAACATGCAATGTTCCACCATGAATATGACTCCACTCGTGTAGAAGCTAGAGAAATATATGACCCTGGAGGACTATGAAGCTGAGGTAACCATGGAAGATATCACTCAAATACCAATGGATGATGAGTGAGGCAAGGCTCAAACTCACATGGAAATTATCTATTTAAGCATTGAGTACTACAAAAAGAAATACCTCTAGGTTGAGAAATCAAGAAAATGTTTGGAATAATCCTTGCACTAGCAGAAAACAACAAAAAAAGCTTTGAAAATAAAGCAAAAAAATGGGATCAAAGGTTCAATGAAGTATCCCCCTATAAAGATAAAATGGTGAATACCGAAGAACAAAACAAAGTGTTGCAGCAATAGGTCAAGGACATTAAAAAGCATTTATTCGACAATGTTGATAAAACCAGTGGGCTATCCAAAGAAAATGTAAGGACAATCAGGAGAAATATGATTGGAAGCATCAACAAGATGACTCTAAAGGCTAGGCCCACACTGTCATATCTCCTCAAAATCAAAGATACTCTAGGCCAAGTACAAGATGAGTTCTAAGCATCAATCAAGCTCCTAGTGATAAGGCTATCAAAAACCAATAAAATTTAAGTCATGGCGGATAGCACAAAAGCAATAATTAGATACAAAGTGCAGGATAAGAATTGGTCTTAAGCCAAATTAGCTGCCAAGAATTTCTTCAAAAGGTACAATTTGGTGACCAAAAGCACCAAGATCATGTAGGAACTTAAAGGAGAGGCTAAGGCAATTGTAAAACACGTGGGCATATCTAAAAATTGTGGCATGCCTAGCTCCTGGGATAGAAACTCAAATCTCCTAGTAGAAGATGAAATGAAAGCCACTTGGAAGAGATTCATATAGGATGAATCAGAAATTGGTAGCTGGAAAGAGCCGATTCAATAAGAATTCACCATGGCTCATGATATCACCTAGATCAACTCTTATATACATGAAATTTACATGAAATCAAAAACTTTATCATATGACAAGGTTGAAGAGTTGGAGTATTTGTATATCAATTTCAAATAAAAATAAATGCAGATGAAGAAACCTAGAGGAAGGTCTATGCCACCTACAATTAAGTATTTTAATAAAATGATAAATAATAAAAGGCTAATAAATCCTCATTGAGTAGTGCAACACCTCCTTGTCAAGGCAAAGCATAAAAACATGATGAAGGAGATACTCCAAAAGAATGACCATTCTAGAGAAATAAATATTTTTGTGCTCAGTATCATTCCCCTTATTTCCCTTATTTTTTAAAGTTTTTCTTTTTTCACTATGTTTCCTAATGGATAAATGCTCTAGGTTCTTATATCTTGCTAATAGAATTACCCTAGGAGGCACCAAGAATGTTGCTCAAAATGACCACATCTAGGAAAATAAGGAGTAATCTTCCCTATATTTTTTGAAGTGTAGAGAATATTTGTGATGTCATGACATTTTGGAGGTTGGAAGCAGACCTAAGACTAAAAGTCATGATAGCATGATATTTTGGAGGCTGAATATTGAGCTAAGGTATAAATTCATGATGGCATGACATTTTGGAGGCTGGAGACTGAGCTAAGGCTAAAATTTGTGATAGCACAACATTTTGGAGGTTGAAGATTGATCTAAGGTCAAAAGTCATGATAGCATGACATTTTGAAGGTTGAAAGTAGAGCCAAGACTAAAAGTCATGATAGCACAACATTTTTGAGGTTGAATATTGAGCTAAGGTACAAATTCATGATGGCACGACATTTTGGAGGTTGAAGACTGAGCTAAGGCTAAAATTCATGATAACATGACATTTTCAAGGCTAAATATTGAGCTAAGACCAAAATTCATGATAGTGTGACATTTTGTAGGCTGGAAGTAAAGCTAAGATCTAAAGTCACAATGGCACAACATTTTGGAGTCTAAATATTGAGGTAAGGCTGAAAGTCATGATAGCTCGATATTTTGGAGGTTGAAGATTAATCTAAGGCAAAAAGTCATGATGACACAACATTTTGGAGGCTAAATATTGAGCTAAGGTTTAAAGTCATGATAGTGTGACATTTTGGAGTCTAGAAGCAAGTCTAAGGCTAAAAGTTGTGATGGCACGATATTTTGGAGGTTGAAGATTGAGCTAAGGCAAAAAGTCACAATAGCGTGACACTTTGAAGGCTGAATAAGCCACAATGTCTAAAGAGGTTGAGATAGATTACCCTAAAAAGAAGATCCTAGCCACTTCTAGTTGCAAGCTCCATGCTATCTAATAGCTTATTTACTAGAATGAGCCTACGGGCACACTGTTGTAACAACTTTTAGTTTTTTGTTATGTAAAACTCTTATATATAGAATGAGCAACCCAAACAAATGGTTGGCTCTTAGGTTTTTACAAGGCTATGTATACAAACTTCTAAAAGCTTAA
The DNA here is from genome assembly GCA_028583015.1 of Wollemia nobilis. Taxonomy (NCBI): domain Eukaryota; kingdom Viridiplantae; phylum Streptophyta; class Pinopsida; order Araucariales; family Araucariaceae; genus Wollemia; species Wollemia nobilis. The sequence continues at coordinate 703,865 of JAQPPZ010000371.1, read as the reverse complement.
TAAAGATCATCCATTCTAGTTCTTGGCTCACTGGTGTTTCAAATCAAGTATGTATATTTTATCTATTGCTATATAAATCTAATTTTAATGTAATCTACATTAATTCTTATTCTAGATTCCTTCATTGACGTTCAGTTAGATCTACAATTAACGTCACGGATAATATTACAATTAAATAGATTTGCACAAAAAGTTTTAGTTTTTTTATTTTTATTCTCTGTTATGCTTCTCTGCAAAAGGCTATAATATTGGTTTTGTTGTTGCCTAATATATAAAATTTTAATCCTCTAGCCATAAATATATTTCCCTCTCTTTATGCATTTTTCTATTTCCCCCTTTTCCTTAAAAAATCAAGGACCCAACCTCCTCTGGATATTGAACCAAGTTAACTTTGTTTGACCTGGACTTTCGATGTTGACAAAGTCTTAGGCACAATCATAACTGAAGTCATGTTTTGCTCCAATAGGAACTTATGCAATTAGGATCCAAAATGAGTGCTTGAATTAGTGGCTTCCATACTTACCTACAAATTAACATCAAATTTTATTTGGGTGTAGTGCTTTGTATCAAGTAGGTTTTATTATGCAAATCCAATGTGTAGGTGTTATTTTTAGCATGATAAACAACATTCCTATCAAATTGATAGGGTTAACCTAATAGTAGTCCACAAAAATCCATCTCTATAACATCACATCTTACGTTATCCACAAAATTATCAACAAAAGAAAAATTTAAGGTGCAAGTGTGGGTGCTTTTATATGTGGAGTCTACATCTTTCCACCCAAGTGTATATGGTTGATGATGTGTCTCAATGGAAAGCTTCAACTTCTCCATAATAGACTTTGTAATGATATTATTTTACGATCTGTTATCTATGATATAATCAACATAGAAATAATGCATAAGGTGGGATCTAGTGACAAACAAATGGTCATGATTCCCTTGAGTAAATACAATAGACATAAGGGTAACTTTGTTCAGTTTACCCTTTAAAGCAGGATACTCTTATTCTATCCCTGTAGCCACAATAGGACCATCATGTGGTTCCTCATGTGTAGGTTGTACAAATAGGGATTTCTTCTTATTAAATTTTTCAAAAGTAAAGAATTTAGATTTTACATGACCATGCTTTTTACAATACATGGAAGAAGAAGGATCTTTAGAATGAGAAGAAGAATGTGCTTTAGGAGAAATAGGATGAGAAAAATAATGAGGGGAAGAATTAGAAGTGTTCTTCACCTTATTTTGATACTTATTCACACCTCTAAAAGAGCTCTCTTATGATGAATGAGATTTGTGATATGCACCAACTTTCTCCTCTACAAGAATGGAATGGTTGAATGCCACATCCAAGGTGATGAAAACATTGAACTTGATTTCCTTAAAAAATTTATCTTGCAAGCCACGAGTGAACTTATTAATTAAATCCTCTTATAAATATTTCACACCAAGAAGTACCTTTAGCCTATTTAATTAGAAAATGTAGTCAGAAATAGATATACTATAGACTTACCTCAATCGATACCACTTGGTAGTGAGGTCACTTTGGTAGTTTGGTGGAAAGAGTATATTTTTTAGAATTTGAATTAATTATTTCTAATTCATGGTGGCATTATGGATTTGTATTTCTACAATTAAAAAATTTTCTAAGCATATGATTTTGACTGTAGCAAATGCAACTTGTTCATCTTCAGGAATTTTTGCATAAGCGAAACAAGTTTGCATATCCAAAATCCATGTAGACAAGACATCAAGATACCTAGATCTATCATACAATTTGACCTCATAATTAGCTTTACTAGTATGATTATGATGAGTTTTGATAGCACCAAAAATTAATTGCACCACAATATCTTTTACCTTATCTGCCAAAATGTCTACTGCTACAGTAAGGTTCTCCATGTTTATTTTGAGGTCTTGAGCCATTTTGTTTCATGTATATGCCAGACTAGGAGGATTACAAAATGGTCTTTACAAGAATTAATCTAGGCTTTAGGAACAATTTCTAATGTTTCCTAAAATAGGAAAATTGCCTAGTTTTTTACAAAATATTTGCCTTCCAAAATTTTACAAAAATGGGGTAAAATAGTGCTTTTTACAAAAATTACATAAAATTTTGGTTACAAAAATTAGCACTAATTTGTAAAAATAAGCCCTTGAAAAGAAAAAATTGGATTAGGAGGCAAAAAGGTTGATCAAATTTGGAGAAAATGTTGTAATTGCAAGAAACAATTGCAAAAATAGACCAAAAAAATGAATTTCCACTTTGGTTTGTTGTTTGTGCAGGTTTTGGCACTAAAAAAATTGAAATTCAAATTTTTGAATTTCTCCCTCCAATTTTGAATTTCTTGCCAAAATTGTGTTTGAATTGGTTTTCCTAACAAAATTTTGTGGGTCGATTTTTCAATGGTCAACTGTGAATTTTTAAACAAGTCCAAAGTGCAACGGTCGACATCCACAAAGAGTGGTCAATTCCAACGGTCACAGCAACAACCAATTACAATCAAGTCCCTCGAAAGAGGTGCACCCAACTGGTGTTGCACCAAGGTATATGGGTGTAAAGCACATGGTGACCACTAGAGTGATTATCACTCTAATATATCTGTGGCGGCAGCTATATATCCCATTTCACCAGTCATAGGGTGAGTGTGGGATTAATATCCCACAAGACTCCCGTAACTTCTTGTTTTTGAGCCATCGAGAAAACTTGCTCATCATAAAAAAAAACAATCAGCTACTAACAAATTTTTTTTGCTCACCATGTCCTTAGGAATTTTTTTTTTTTCCATTAATTCATCGAAATCTAGAATCAACACTAGTGTTGTTATATGGTCACAAAAAACAGTCCATAGGAGATGAACTCGTGCACTAGAAAATAATCATAAATTATCACCATAATTTATGGTCATTATATGTTTGAAGGAACATGGGAAAATACTATCACATTGTCAAGAGCAAGAACTAGGTGATGAACAATGTCTATCACCTTTCCTATCGATCAAAAAATAAGCCAGCTCACCAAGAATGCATCAAGGACATAAATGTGCCAGAGTATGTGTTGAGCAAGGTGCAACGTCAATATTGTCATTGTTGTCAAAATAGATATATAGATAAATTGATGCAGTGGATAGGAGTTCAGATGTTATTCAGAGTATGTACAGTGATTTTCCAAGAATATCGAAGTGGCCCATATGCTAAAGATCAAAGGAAAAGCAAAATACAGCAAGAAGGAAAAAATGTCGTGATATCGTGACATGTTGAGCAAGCAGGAAAAAGTGTCACGATTTCACGACATGTTGGAAGAGAAAGAGCAAGCAGGAAAAAGTGTCACAATTTCGTGACATGTTGGAAGAGAAAGAGCAAGCAGGAAAAAGTGTCACGATTTCATGACATGTTGGAAGAGAAAGAGCAAGCAGGAAAAAGTGTCACGATTTCATGACATGTTGGAAGAGAAAGAGCAAGCAGGAAAAAGTGTCACGATTTCACGACATGTTGCAAGAGAAAGAGTAAGAAAGAAAAAGTGTCTCGATATCGCGACATGTTACAGGAGAATGTGAAAGGTGAGTGATTTGCAAATAGGATTAATTGAATTAACATTGAATCAAAGGTTACAAAGCTTAAATACAAGGTAAATAACCTATTGAGAAAGAAATGGGGGAAAGGATAAATTGGGGGAAAAGAAATTTAACTTGAGTTCTCTTGCTGCCCAAATGCTGCCGTCCACTGCCGTCCAGGTAAGGTAAAGGTAAGTTACCTTTACCCCAAGTAAAATCAAATATTTTTAACTTTTACTGATGGTAATTTCCAACATTCTCCCCCTTAAAGTTGAGAGGACTAACTATATAGTCTCTCAAATTTATAAATTGAGCTTTAGCCATGCCTTTGGTGAAGATGTCTGCTAGATTATCCAAAGTGCTACAATATTGAAGCTCAATTGTCTGCTGTTCCACCATATCTCTTATGAAGTGATACTTCATATAAAAGTGTTTTGACCTTTTGTGGTGGATCGGATTATATGCCAACTATATGACACTTATATTATCACAATTCAGTTTGGTTGGACCAATTTGTTTTTCGCCAATCTCTTCAAGGGTTTTCCTCAACCAGAGGATCTGAGTACTTGCATGAGTAATGTCTATGTACTCAGCTTCTGTAGATGATAATGCTACAGCAGTTGCTTCTTGGAACTCCAAGTTATTAGTCCTGATCCTAGACTAAAACAGTTCCCTGATGTAGATTTTTTGTCATCTATATTACTGCCCCAATCGTTGTCACTATAACCAAATAACTTCACAGAGTTAGACTTGTGGTAATGGATTCCAAAATCCAATGTACCTTTTACATATCGTAAAATTCGTTTGGTTGCTTGAAGATGCAGCTCAGATGGGTATGCCATAAATCGTGATACAAGAGAAACAACATACTGTATATCTGGCCTAGTGTTGGCAAGAAACATTAAACTCCCAACCATGCTTCTGTAATTGGTCAAGTCAACATTAGGTGCTCCATCTTCTTTGCTTAGTTTGGATTCCATGTCTAGTTGGTGTTGCGAGCTGATTTGCACTTGCTTGCATAGCAAATTTCTTGATCATGTCATGAGCATATTTCATTGACATATGAAGATCCCATTCTTTGATTGATGTACTTCCATTCCTAGAAAGTATCTCATTAATCCGAGATCCTTCATCTCAAACTGATTCATCATGGAGTTTTTAAACTCCATATTCATTTTATCATTACTACCCATGAATATTAGATCATCCACATATAAACAAACTATGAGGATATCTACTCCATTTTTCAGGTAGTATAATGTTGGTTCACTCTTGCTTTTTGTGAAACCATATTTGCTGAAATAGCCATCAATTCTTGAGTACCATGCTCTTGGTGCTTTCTTGAGGCCATATAGTGCTTTTTTCAATTTATAAACAAGGTTCTCTTTTCCTGGTTCTTGGAAACCTTGAGGTTGTTGAACATACACCTCTTCTTTCAGGTATCCATTTAAAAGTGCACTTTTCACATCCATGTGTTGAATCTTCCATCCTTTATGGGCTGCCAAGGAAAGAACAGTTCTAATTGTTTCTTGTCGAGCAACTGGAGCAAAAGTTTCCTCATAATCTATTCCATATTTCCGAGTAAAACCTTTAGCTACTAATCTCGCCTTGTGCCTTTCAATGCTTCCATCAGCATTGAATTTGGTCTTATAGACCCATTTACATCCAACACATTTTTTTCCCTTGGGAAGCTTCACAAGCTCCCAAGTATCATTCTTTTCAATAGAGGATATTTCCTCTTCCATGGCATCCTGCCATATATTTTCAGTGCATGCTTTTTCATAGCTAGAAGGTTCTAGCTGTGCAGCAGCCAACAAAGCATAATTGACTACATCACCCCTTGGTTCATGAGACTCATCATCCCCTGACATTTGAAGATTTTCAAGTCTTGAAAAAATGTCATCCATCTCACTAGCTTGACTCCTAGTGTATCTTTGTTGGAAATTCCTATCCAACATTTGAGAAGATGGATGACTCTGTAGTATGCACTTTCCTCTATTTGTCTCTTTCCTTTGAGAAACTGAATCAATATCCATCGGACTTGGAGCGCTTACAGATATTTGGAATCATTTTGGAGAATTTGGGGGTGCCAACAAATTCCTTCTTGGACTTGGTGTACCACTTGATGTACTTGATGAAGTTTCTTGATGTGGAATCTGTGGAGGAGGACTTCTTTTCTTGGGTTGTACCATTATGGGAGGTACTGGTGTGGTATTGTCCGAATTAGAGTCAAAATCAACAAATTTTTTATGACCCCATTCTCCCCCTTCATCAAAAATTACATCCCCGGAGATAATGATTTTATGTGTCGTGGGATTGTACAATCTATACCCTTTGGTTGAATCACAATACCCTACAAAAACACATGCTTGACTCTTTGGATCAAGCTTCTTTCACTTCTCCTCAGGAATGTGTGCATAAGCTAAAGAACCAAATACTCTGAAATGTTTGACATTTGGTTTCTTACCGTACCATCCTTCATAAGGAGTGATACCATCTAAAATACAAGTCAGACTTCTATTTAGAATATATGCACTTGTTCTCACTGCATCTGCCCAATAGATGTTTGTGAGATGTTTTGCCTGAAGCATTGTTCATGCCATTTCAACAAGGGTGGGGTTCTTTCTCTCAGCCACACCATTCTGCTGTGGGGTGTAGGCAGTGGTGAACTACCTTTTTATCCCATTTTTCTTACAATAATGAAGAAATTCATTTGAAGAGTACTCTCCTCCTTTATCAGTGCGAAGACATTTGACATAGTAGTCACTTTGCTTTTCTACATTATTTCTGAAGTCTATGAAGCAATCAAATGCTTCATCTTTGTGTTTCAAAAAATACAACCAAAACATTCTAGAATAATCATCTATGAATGTTAGAAAATAAGAATTGTTTCCAAGACTCTTTTTTTGCATTGGACCACAGATGTCCGAATGTACTAGCTGAAGAGGATAGCTTGCTCTCCACACTCTGCCTCTTGGAAACTTCGTTCTGGAGTGCTTTCCCAAAGCACATGCTTCACATACCTTTTTATGTTCTGGTATTTTTGGTAGTCTTTTCACCATAGCTTGTGATGTTAACATTTTCAAGCTAGCGGAATTGAGGTGACCATATCTCAAGTGCCACAATTCACTTGGATTTGTAATAGAAATGTTTGCAAGTTGAGCTCCCCCTGGCTCACCAAACTTTAGAGGGAAAAACCTATTATTTGTCATAGGGACTTCTGTGATGACCCGGTTACAATTGTTTTTATCAAAGATTGTACATTTTCTTTCATCAAAAACTAATTTGTAATGCTTCTCCATCATTTGGCCAACACTTAAAAAATTGTGTTGTAGTCGTGGAGTATAGTATATGTCATTCACATTTTTAATACCTTCTTTTGTGGGAACTTCCATAGCTCCTATGCCTTCAATTTGCAAGGATTTATTATCCCCTAACTTAACTTGAGATTTGTAATTTGAATCTAATGTAGCAAAGAGATTTTCTTTGCCACTCATGTGGTTGGAGCAACCAGTATCCAGAATCCATGTATCATTTAGATTTTGATCTGGCTGTCCATAAGAGAGAAAAATATTTGGTGGACCTTCTTCTTCTTCGTAGAATGAGCCATATTGACTGCTTTGATATTTTGAAGACTTTGACCAACAGTCACGAGCGAAGTGGCCTTGTTTCCCACAATTGAAACATGCTGTTTTAGGCTTATTACTTCCTTGTCCTTGATTTCCATGGCCTGCATTGTCGCTTTGGTTCTGATTGGCTCCTCTATTTTGATTTCCACCTCTATTTGGATTACCTCCTCTGTAGGAGTTGCTTTGGCCCTTGCCTCTTTGTTGTTGTCCTCTACCTCATCCTCTTCCTTGTCCTCGTCTTACACTTTCATTCGAAGTGAAGGCTTTGTCATCACCTCCATAGCTTGTTGAAGGTGCACCTTGAAGTCGCTCTTCATGTGATGTTAATGATCCAATCAAACTATCAAATGTAAGAGTAGAAAGATCTTTGGATTCTTCAATTATGATTGCAATGTGATTCCACTTAGGAAGAAGTGTTCGCAACACTTTCTTCACAATTGTTTCATTTTTTGTGTCTTCACCTAAAGTTTGCATCATATCAACTACTGCTTTAACACGAACACAATAGTCTCCAACTCTTTCATTGTCCTTCATTCTGAGATTTTCAAAATCTCTTTTCAAAGTCTGAAGCCTGACTTGCTTTACTTTATCACTTCCTTGGAATCCTTCTTTCAAGGCATTCCATGCATCTGTAGCAGTTAAGTAAGATGCAATTCTTGGAAAGATACTAGGATCTAATGTTGATTGAAGATGGTATAAGGCAAATGAATTATTTTTCTGTGCATCTTTGTAGATATTTTTATCATTTGCACTTAAAGTAGTCCAATCTGTTGGAGCAATGTAACCGTCTTCAATAATATCCCATAGTCCTTTTCCGATGAGTAATGTCCTCATCTTGATGGACCAGTACTCATAATTATCCCCTCTGAATTCGGGAATTGGTAGATTATTATGTGATCCCATTTTTTAATCTACTAAAACAAGAAACCTCTCTTTTATAGTATTATTGCAAAAAGACTTTACAAACTATCAAGCCCTACTTGATTTACAATCATGAACAACTCAAACTTGTTCAGCAATTACAAAATTGTCAGCGACTTGTTCATCATCGTCACTGATCAATATTATTTCAGGAGAAGGAGGTTGAAGGATTTCAACTGAATTACTATAATGAGTATATTTGGATCCTTGTGCAGCAATTGCAACTGTGTCAGATTGTTCAAACTTGCTGTCGAAGGAGTTATCTTCTGAATCGGCTTCGTATCCTTGATCAGGATTTCTCTGGTGTGCAATAACCACGTTTTGCAACTGTGAAAAAATTGTATTAAGAATTAGTGTTTTCACGCTCCTATCAAAGTTTTTAGGAGTTGTTCTCAGTAACAACTTGCAGAGGGCATGATAACAACCTTCCGATCTTATCATTTAAGAAAATTTCCCAGAAATTTTCTTTTACAAGGATTTCCTCTTAGGAAATAGTAAAAAAAATTTAACTTTCCAAGTTTTTTTTTTAAACTTTACATATATTTCCTCTTAGGAAATTTCAATCAATAAAAAACTTCACATTTATTTCCTCTTAGGAAATTTCACTCAACTAAAATTTTTTTTTTTTATAAAAGCTAATGAACAGTTTAAAAAAAAACTAAAAAAAAATATATATATTTTTTAATTTTAAACTTATTCCTTAGTTTTTCTTTTGATTAAAAAAAAATTTAATTAAAAAAAAATTTGATTTTCTATCGACCCCGCCGAGAGTCGATCCTGCGACCTCGCGGGTCTCAGGGCTGAGGGTAGCCGTTGCACTACCCGGGCTGATCCGGGAGCAACGCGCGCTCCCTACCTCTTGACTTTTGCGTCGAGCGTGAAGCAAGTTTTGGCTTTGTGCTTCGGCGCGAAGCTTTTATATTATTTGGGACTATTAGTCCCACATTGCTCACAGAGCGATGTTTTTGTTGTTTAAAAACAACAAAGCACGCAATGTTCTTTGACTTCCTGCGGGTAGTCACCAATGCTGCAACCTTTTGCCACCGATGATGCACGTGCAGATTGATACGTCACCTTCTCAGGCCGTGCACCAGTGCCATGTCAGCACAATTTGTAGATCGCCACGTCACCTTCTCGGGCCATGCACCAGCGCCACGTCACCTTGCCTCGTCAGCCTCCTCGGGTCACGTGCCAGTCTCACATTGCCACGCATCACGCCACGTCGATCTCACACCTCGGGCCGCATGTAGTAGATCGCCACCTCAGCTCCACTTTGGGAATCATGTCGGCGCCACGTCAATAGCGCCTCGAGAATCATGCGAATCTACTGCTCCTATGGGCCGCATCATCCAGTTCCACCAGTGCCTCAAAAAATGTGCCAGTTAGCTCCTGCGGGTCGTCTTCGGATCCGTTCTGCCTCAGCTCCTGCGGTCTGCCTCGGGATCCATGCCACTGCCTCGAACTATGGGCCCCATCACCTCGGGAATTGCATCGCTCTAATACCAAATGTGAAAGGTGAGTGATTTGCAAATAGGATTAATTGAATTAACGTTGAATCAAAGGTTACAAAGCTTAAATACAAGGTAAATAACCTATTCGAAAAAGAAAGGGGGGAAAGGAGAAATTGGGGGAAAAGAAAGTTAACTTGAGTTCTCTTGCCGCCCAAATGCTGTCGTCCATTGCCGTCCAGGTAAGGTAAAGGTAAGTTACCTTTACCCCAAGTAAAATCAAATATTTTTAACTTTTACTGATGGTAATTTCCAACAAAGAAAGAGTAAGAAGTAAAAAGTGTCGCGATATCGCAACATGTCACATTTTCGTGACCAAAAGAGAAGAGAAAGAGCAAGAGAGAAAAAGTGTCACGATATCACGACATGTCGCATTTTCGTGACCAAAAGAGAAGAGAAAGAACAAGAGAGAAAAAGTGTCACGATATCACAACAAAAGCAAAGAGGAAGAGTATGGAGGCGAAAGTGTCGCGATATCACAACATGTATTTTCACGGGCAAAAGCCAAGAAAAGGACAAAGAGACAGAAGTGTCGCAATATCGCGACATGTTGTATTTTTATGTCCAAAAGCTGACGAAGACCAGGAGTTCAATGAAAGCCGACAAAGACCAGGAGTTACATTATGAAAATATTGTTATAAAAGCCGACAAAGACCAGGAGTGCAATGAAAGCCGACAAAGACCAGGAGTTACATTATGAAAATATTGTTATAAAATGAGTGTTGCTTGGAGAATTGAAGTGTGGAGGAAATAGCGTAGAGAAGCGGCAAAAAGTGGGCTAAGTGCGGCTGTAAGAGCTCAGAGAGCGCAAAAAGTGCAAAGAGCACAAAGATTGTTGAAAGATGGCTAAGTGTGTAGAGTGGGTGCAGAGAGTACTGAAAGAGGGATAAGTGCGGAAAGTGTGTGCTACAAAAATAGGAATGAGATGTGGCTAAAAGAGGGCGAAGTGTGGCTGTAAGAGCACAGAAGATGTGTGTGTTTCGTGAACAGTGAGAGAGTTTGGGTAAGCTATAGACCAGTCAGGGTCTTGTAAAAGCGAAGGCATTTTTATGTCAATCTTCTAGATTCAAAATTGAAGTCTAAGTTGTTGCTTGGCATCAGGGGTTGGTGCTCATTTTAGTTGGTGCTGATAAATCGGGGGTTGGTGCTCCTTTCTATTGGTGCAGATAAATCAGGGGTTGGTGCTCCTTCTAGTTGGTGCTGGTAAATCAGGGGTTGGTGCTAGTAAATCAAGGGTTGGTGCTCCTTTCTTTTGGTGCAGATAAATTAGGGGTTGGTGCTCCTTTCTGTTGGTGTAGATAAATAAGGGGTTGGTGCTCCTTTCAGTGGGTGCTAGTAAATTGATTTAAACTTTGTGCTTTGCAAAGGCTAGATTTGGATGGGAGTCCATGTAGTCATTTTTTGAGGAGTAGCCAAATTGGTGAACCTCGGTACATCTTGTGTTGTGTGATGTTCTCTTGTTATACTTGTTGTATTTGGTTTTAAGTTTTCATTGTTTTGGCTTTAAGAGTTGTAGATTTAAGTTTAAAAAGCTACACTGATTCACCCCACCCCCCCTCTGAGTGTCATTGTGAGACTAACAATTGGTATCAGAGCCAAGTTCTTGAATAAGCTAAATTAGCTAGGGTTTATTTTGGATTAGTACGCAATGGGTAAGAAGAATAGATCCTCCTCCAATAAGGCATCTCAGTCAGTTTCAGTTCCTATGGAAGAGAAAATTGAACTAGAAAAGGTAGAAGGAGTGAATTCTGAAGTATGTGATGAAAACCTTGAGATTGAATTAGATCTATAAGGTGAGTTGATCACCGCACTTGAAGAGTTGAATATAGAAAGGAAAAAGAATAAAATACTGTCCAAGAAGTTGGAAGAATATAGGGATAAGTTTGAAGATCTCTTCTTACAAATTAATAAAGTTGATGTATGTAGCAAACGTGAAGAGGAATCTAACAAAGTTATTAGTGATCTAAAGTTGCAAGTAGAAGAGGCCAAAAGGATTGAAGAAACTCTCAAGTCACAGATCAATGAGAAAGAGATTGTTTGCTGCAAACAAGAAGAAGAGATTGTTTTATTGAAGAAACAACTAGAAAATGCCAATACAAATCTCAAATATGAGAAGAGCACAGAGTTGCTATATGAAATGATAAGGCAACAAAGAAGCCCCATGGTTAAGCTTGGTCTTGGATTTGAAGCTGAACAACCTTCATATTCCAAATATGCAGAGAAGAAGAAGTCCACTGTTGAAGGATCTAAGCAAGAAAAGTTTGAAGCTGAATCTTCAAAAGGAATAAAATATCAAAGGAGATCTATAGCAAAGAAACCACAACAAAAGATGTTCTATCACTCTCACTCTATTCATAATAATGCTTTCAATGGCTATTGTTTTAGATGCAACCATTATGGTCACAAGGCAATTTATTGTGGATTGAATAATAGATCAAAGAGTTATGCTGGTAGAAATACATCTACTTTTTTGAGTGAACACCATGTGCATTGTTTAAATGTAATGGTCATGGGCTTATAGCAAGGTTTTGTCCAAGCACCTTGTATATAATCTAAGGCAATACAGTAGATTTCATCAGACACAAATAATGCAACATAGACAGAGAATAAATCATGTGCATAAAAGAAAGGAAAATAATCATCCATCAAGGATGCATAAGAGACAACCACATAAGATAAATGTTCAAGCTCATGAAAAGGTTCAAAATAGGGATGTAGTTGAAAAAATCAAGCCCAAGTTCAAGAAAGTTTGGAGAAAGAAAGAAGAAAGGAAATTGTGTCTCCTTGGACTGAAGGAGACTACTCCTCTATTGCACTAAGCAACTCTAGGTAGCACATCCTCAAGGGGAGCAATATTAAAGTTTTATTTTAATGCTCCTATGTATTTGTTTGGTTATCTGAGGATGAAAGGCAAGTAGTCAGGGGGAGTTTTCGATAGTTTTCAAAGTGTGGTTCAGTTCATGTAGTTGTTTGTGGAGGTGCCGTGAAGGGTGGTGATTAAATTGCGACTGTAGCAACTAGTTATCCATGCAATTTGGTAGGATTGTTAGATCACCATAATAACACTTACATTTTCAAAAACTCCTTTTTATTTTAGGACAAAAAAAGAACCAATCATATTATACATGTCAAAAATCCCTTCATTTGTTGGGGAAAAAATAGACTCAATCAATTACATTTTCACAAACCCCTTATCTGTTGAGGCAAAAAAATAATCAATCATTACACTTTTTACAGTATTTGCATTTTCCCATATAAAAAACCCCATCATATATTGGGGTAAAAATAGAATCACTCGTGGCATTATCCATACATTCATATTCAATATCATCAATTTCATTCATTATTACACTTTCATTCAATATTTGTCGAGTACATTTGCAAGTATAAGTGAATCTTGTATTTAGCAATTTATCCTAGAAACATGGTGGTTGTAGTGAATGGTTATCCATGCAATTTGATAGGATGGGTAGATCACCATAAGGACACTTACATCATCAAAAATGCCTTCTCTATTGGGGAAAAAACAAAATTAAATTATTGCATATCTCATAGTCATTGCATTTACACATCGTCAAAATCCTTCATCTACTGGGACAAAAATAGACTCAATCACTTGCATCCATACATTAAAAAATATAGCTTACATCCAAAATAAATCACTACAAATTGAATCCGTGATCATAATTGTCATAATCAAATATTTATTTTAATATCATTCTCATGCATCAACCATTACATTTGCACATTTGCCAAGTTCATATACAATTTCAAGTGAACCTCATATCTAGTGGTCTATTCTATCTCCTTGGTGATTGCAACAATTTGCATCCATGCAATTCGGTAAGATGAGTAAATCACCATAAGGACACTTGGCCATATTCATCATCACATATTTCATTGTTTGAAAATAAAATCAATTTTGGTACCTCATATTTTGAGTGAGACTATGCCAAGACCAATTTGCTCAATAGTTGTCATTGATGCCCTTTTCCATGGGGTTCCCAACATGGATAACTTTCATCATTTCATTTGCAATTACATCAATCTCCAAGGATATAGGTTGAGTAAAGTGATTGAGAAACCATTTAGGAATTTCGTGTGAGAATTAGCTGCAATCGTGAGATGCCTCGAGAGTAAGATTATTTTTCTTTTCTTTTTGCATTTGCATCCTTGCATTTCAATGACGTTCGAAGGTGCTTTGTTCAAAAGAATGGAATCACCCTAAACTTGGGGTAACCAATTTGTTTTTTGATTTTCCACAATGGGATACATATTACATGATCATGGCATCTACACTTGGCAAAAACCCCTATATCTATTAAAAAATAAATAGAATAAACCACTTACATTTACACCAACCCCCTCTCTCCATTGGGGCAACAACAATATCAACTTACATCATTCATAACATATTTATTTACAACATGCACTTACATTTACACAATTCATATACATCATTTCCCATCATTCTATCAATTGGCTCATGAGATCCATTCTTCACTCATTTTCCAATTGAGGGGGTAAGCTACATATGCAAAATTATTTTATCTTCAAAGATCATATTCGCACCTCAATGAAAGAAAGATGCATCTTCATCAAACCAAATTAGATGTCTCCTATTTTTCACCACGTTATGTTTCACGCAACGTGGTACAAAAAGGGGCACCTATAAACACAAAAATCTAGTCACTTGTCCTCCATCAATAGCTTCTCACAATAATTATCCATTATTTATATATATGTTTATATATTTGTTTAATATATATTTAAATAATAATATTTTAAATATTATATTTATATATATTTAATAAATGTTATATATTTATATGAATTAATCCTAGCAATCCATCATGTTATAATATTTTCCATCAATCTACCTTAATCCATGCCACTTATCCAACTTTAATATCCATCCTTCCTTATGTTCTAATATCAACCACACATTTTGTGTCATTGAAATCATAACATGTCTATGGGAAGATTATAAAGAGGAGTCATTTTAACAACTCAATCCTTAAGTTTTTAAATTTCCCAAATTATTTGAGAGATTTTTGGATTTCAAATCCTATCTCTATCATACCCATATTTGCATCCCCTCACTGTCATTTGCATCCTCCACATCTACCACCACCTACCCTACGTGAACCATATTTGGTTCTACAACTTTCTCCTTAACCATTGAATGCCCTCCAGAGCTTTTTGAGCACCTTTTGGAGTATCAAGAGCACCTCTAGATGTTTCTTGGTTAGCACCAAGTGCCTACATGTATTTCTCATTTAGATATATTGTCCTATGATCCTTGAGAAACCGTTAGGTCATTTGCATAATCACTTTGTACATTAGCAACACATATAGAAACAACTTTATCTAACAATGTAAAATTTCACTGCACATTTATTTTATGTTTTTAAATTATTGTTTACAACTTTCATTG
This sequence comes from Wollemia nobilis, assembly GCA_028583015.1. Lineage (NCBI taxonomy): Eukaryota > Viridiplantae > Streptophyta > Pinopsida > Araucariales > Araucariaceae > Wollemia > Wollemia nobilis. The sequence goes on along the minus strand of JAQPPZ010000371.1, from coordinate 688,816 downwards.
CAATACTAGGGTTTCATTATTTTATTCCATTTGAGGGTATCATGCAGTGGAGCACTCTCATATATTACTAATCCTTGATATTGTTTATTGTATGAAGGTGTAAAGACTACATTATTTGGAAGTTATTGAAGCTCAGATGGACCTACATAGGATACCAAAGCCCACTCACCACTCTTTTGGGATCAAATCAATTGCAAAGTCACCCTCATTTATGTCTAACTAGTGTTTCATAGAACCCTATTACTTTGTAACAATTGTATAAAAAATAATAAGTATTGTAAACCCCTCATTTGGGGTAAATTGATTGTAATATAGGAGATCCACCAACAATAATAAAAGTTTTTATTTATTTATGCAATCATTTGTGTTACTTTTCTTATTCATTTATTTCATAGTTTATGTTTTGTGTTGCTTGATTTTTGTATTCACAGGGAGTAACAATGCGAAGTAAAAAAAAAATTAAATTCATTTTCTCTTTCCACTTACAAAGGATGAGATCTAGGTTTTGGTTTTTTTATTGTGCAAAAATCCTTCTCATTCTTCCTTGAAGTGGAGATTCCACATCTATAATTCTATGACATAGAAATCCTTTGAATTTTTGTAATGGATCTCACATCCTTTAACAAACACGTGGCTATATACGTTGAAGAATGTGTTGGAGTATATTACATTATTTTGTACATGCCAATGTATCACCTTGGGTTCATTCATACATTAGAAAATAATTTCTTATATTAGGTTGAAAGAATTTACTTTATGCAATGTAATAAATGCACAAGTGTGCATAAATATTTTGATAGTGTAAATGTGCATAGTTCTCCCTATGTACATGTGTCAATAGAGTTGGAATATGAAGATTCATAGGAAGAGTGAAGATCAATAATTATCCATATGAAGAGTCACATTTTATTCTATATATGGATGTATTTACGTAAAAGAGAGAGTATAAAGCAAGAGAGAATCACCTATTGTAGCGATGGGAGGTGATGTAGTATGATGTATTTTGAGGTCTTTATTTAAAATACTTCATAGTATTTCTCACATTTATCATTAACATTATTTGAGATTATTTCTATAAGTGTTTATTATTTTATATTCTTAATGTTTTAGGACTATCATATCTTTCATATTTGCAACTTTATTATTGATATTGAGGACATATTAGTTTGAGCATTCATTCATCAAAATATAACAGTGGTATTAGAGCTACAACAAGGTTTGTCTTGCCAAGATTTTTAGTTGAATAGAAGATATATACTAGTTAAGGAGAGAACAATAATATTAAGGGAATTACCTCTAAAAAGGAAAACCAGAGAAGATAGCATTTCTCATTGTGTTGAAGAAAAACCAGTGATATTTAGGGATTTTCCTATTCCAAGAGCAAGGTCAAAATAGGAGACTCATATACCTTGAAGATAGACCTTGATATTGAATATATCAAGAGACCCCTAGAGGAGGTCCTATTTATAATATTTATATAAAGAGAAAAAACATTCCATATTATTATTTGGCTAGAATATTTCCATAGGGTTGAAGAAAAACCTGTGAAGACTAGGATTCAACATAGATGTTATTTCACTAGTTTTTAAGATAGCTATTGAAGATTATTATTTTGGAACATTTAATATATTTGATTATTTTATTCTAATTTTTGTTAGAAGATATTAGTTCTTAGAAGTTGAGAAGCTTCCTACAACTAATAGAGAAGAATTTCATATTCAATTATCTAAAAGTCTATGTGCTTACCTAGTGCAAGGATTAACTCTTTGTTGCAAAAAAGTAGACATTGAAGGAGGTTCAAGAAGAATACCTAACTGAATATTGAGAAGAACCAATAATAAGGTTATCATTGAAATATTACAAATTGAAGAGACCTAAGAATAAGTCATTGAAGAACTTCTAGATTTGGAAGCTTGAAGATTGAAGGTAGAGGGACTACAAAAGGTTCTTTGTAAAAATAAGTAACAGAGTTTAGAGATATAAGAAATATACCTCATTATAGAATTTCCAATAGTTGGAAGTTAAAGAAACCAAGGAAAGGTTTCATTAAAATCTTGAATAAGAGAGTTGAAGGTTGCAGGATTAGAAGACCCAAGTGTAGAGATATCAAGGAGAATATGAAGAAGAAAAGAAAACTAGAGAAAGCCTTATTGTTTTTGTTGAAATAGTGACTACTAAAGGATATTTGAAGCAAAGGATATGATAGAAGATTGCAAGTAGAAATATATCCTAAATAGAAGAGATTGGGAAAATTGTCACCATACAACAACAAGCGCAAAATAAAATAATATTTGGTAAGAAGATTATAAAATTTTGAGAAGACTTTAGAAATCTCAAAACATCCATATTCTTGAGAAAGAAGATAGAGAAAAAGTTTAGATTTGAATTCAAAATTTGACAAGGAGTTAGAATGAAACAAGAATACTGTAGAGGTCACATTTTTAGGAGATTTAGAGATAGCCACAAAAGTTTTGTAGGATGATTTGTAAAAGCACAAGTTGCTAATTTTTGAAGAAATCAAAGATCACAAGATAACAAGTTGAAGAAAGCAAAATGTTGCAATTTGGAAAATATTTAGAGAGGCTTTTGGAGCATCTTTGGACAACCAACTAATAGAATGCTTTATAGCAAAGAGAGAAGTAAATTTGAAAACTCACGGAAATAACCAAATCACTTTTTGTAAGCAACAATTAGAGAGAATAGACCTGTAAATTTGGGTAGCATTGAAATAGAAAAGCAAGCTAAATTTTGAAGTATTTTTGGGATAGATTTGGAGTAGCTTTGAAAAATGAAGCACAAAAAAATTTAACAACATCTAAGAAGGATATCAACTACGTACTTGGACAACTAAAGGGCAACATTTGTGGCTACAAAATTTAGATATTGATAGCACACATTTGAAGACAAGAAAGCAACAAGCAACAAGAGTAAAGTATTACCAAATATTCAAAACAACAAGCTATCAAGACAGAGCTACGAATGAATATACAAAAGGTGTGCTAAATTGATACCATATAAAGTGCTAATTTAAAATATTTGAAAGTGCATATTAGAATTTTTTAAGAGCATCAATTATAGAGCTATGAAGAGCCAAAAAAAATAAATTATTTTGTGTCATTGAGCCAAGGAAAAAACACCATTGCACACCATCTGCATATTATAACAACTAGATTTAGAATGTAAGAGGAGTAATAAGAATATAGATTTATGCTATTTATAATAGTAACCATAGTGTAAATCTATTCTATATTTTCGTGAGGTCAAATAACCCTCAAAGAAAAGCAAATTTTGAGGCTAGATTCCTCAAATCAAATGTATAACTAAGGTGTTTCAAAAAACCAAGCTTGCAGAAGGAAATCATGAAAAGAGTGGTAAGATCCACTGCTAGAATCACCATCATATTACAAGGTTGAACACTATTGAGTAGCAACAAAAAACATGGGGGTAAAAATCCCTAAAAACATCTAGATGTACAACTACTGAAGGAGAAACCAAGAAAGGAAAGTTATTGAGGTAGAAGACACTAGAATAAGCACTTAAGAGCTACCACTACAAGATGAAGAAGCACTTGTAAGTTTGAGAATGAAACCAAAAAAATAAATAAGTTGTATTTTTCTAAAATGTATCAAGGAGGCCAAATATATAAGGTTGAGTATTTACCCAGCAAAAGAAGAGGTTATGTTCTTTAGAAACATCTTAAAGAGGCAAAACAATTGAATTCAAGTTTTTACTAAGGAGACATTCATCATATGCATAACCAAGTGTATAGTAATCACCAGTGAACATTACAATTTTGAGTGCCAAGAGAAGGATTACAAATTCTCCATAAAGTGTGGAAAACATTGAAGGTTTGCATAATATACTTATCACAAGGAAGAGGAAACAATTAATACCATTCAAGAGCCATAGGAGCATTGCAAAGTCATTTATTGTAGGAAAAAGGAAGCATTGTATAGCCATGTTAACAAAGATGAATAATATTGGTGACACTTGTCACTCATTCTATGTAGACTACGAGCACTACTAAGGAAGGTAAAAGGTTAGTTTTGCACTCATTTATTGCATGAGATAAATAAGTCTCACATACCAAAAGTGAAAGTACATAGAAGAAAATCATCTTGACTAAGTTGGAAAGCACAAGCATGTAGAGGAAGAGAATATTGATTGAGTTGGAATGCATGAGAACGTAGAGGGCAAGCATCTTGATTGAGTTGGAAGTTGACTAGAGAAATGAAAGCACCAATTTATCTTTGAAATCTCCACATGTAACTCACTAAATTAGTGGTTATTATTTGAAATATTAAAGGATAAAGCCATTTTATTTTGCAAATTAAGGTAAAAATCTAATACACTTCATATTTAGTCTTAAGTGGTCTCTAACCTAGTGGGCATACCAATTTTGCAAAGTAATTAGATGCTTCATAAAAAAATAATGCAAAATCCATCTCATGCTTTGGCGATTCATACAATCTCTACCAAGGCTATAGATTTTGAAGAACACAAGATTATACTGAGAGGGGGGGGTTAAAAATATAAGACCACTTTTTACTTTTTCTTCCAATTCAATTATATGTTGTGTAAAGATAGTAGTATCAATACCAGTAATCAAATCAATGCACATAAACCATACACAATAAAGACACCACAATTTATGTAGTTCATCCAATGTGGGATATTCCACGAATAAAATATTTTACTAAAACTTTCTCAATCAATATCTTTTGGAATCACTCCAAATTACAATTTTTATGGATCTATGTCCAAAGGAGATGTTGATCCCCTAATCTCAAGTTCGTGGATCTCTTCCATAGGAGAACTCTTTCCCCTTCTGCTCTGTCTATGTGATCTTCTAGAAGAATTTATCTCTCTATTGCACTAATTGGTGGACCTCTCTCCACTTGAAAACTCCTCACTCAGATCTGTCTTCAACTGTGCTACTATTGGATCTCTATCCACTGAGACTCTATCCTCTATACTATGTCACCTCTAAAGCTCTGTAAATAGGCTCACTAAGAACCTTCTCAATAGGCTCACACAGAACCTACTTAACAAGCTCACATAGAACTTGTCCAAAACTAAATAACAAGCTCACATAGAACTTGTACAAAACTGAATAACAAGCTCACACAAAACTTGTCCAAATTTTCTCTAGCAAGCTCACCAAGAACTTTCCCAAAACTGTCCACAAATCTGTCCCAACACTGTCCTCAAATCTGTCCCAACACTGTCCTCAAATCTATCCCAAAGGCCTTCTCAAAGGCTCAATCAATCATGCTCAAGTAGCACTCAAATATCATCCACAAATATATCAAGGCAAATCTCAAAGATGAACTCAACAATGAATGGCAATGTACTCTTCAATGGATGACAACAATGATCCACAATGATCTCAACTCAACTCAACTCATATAAGCATAAAGAGAATTTTTAGAGACTCAATATGTTATAATCTCAATCTCAAATCAACTCAACTCAAATCAACTCATATAAGCATAAAGAGAATTGTTAGAGACTCAATATATTCTAATATCAATCTCAACTCAACTCAACTCAAATCAATCTCAACTCAACTCAAGTAAATCTTATAGAAGCATAAAGATAATTGTTAGAGACTCAATATGTTATAATATTACTCTCAACCCAAATCATAATAATGGTATAGTTTGTTTCATAGGACTTGAAAAATAACTTCACATATCACTTGACTAGGCTCAATCAACTCAACTCAACCAATCACCACAAGGGACAACTCTTTCTCACATAACCCTAGTCCAAGTATGTATCAACCAACTCAAATATTTTCAATAATGCTCAACCACAAATATCACATAACAATGATACTTATGTTCTTTTCTAACTCAAGTTATTTCACAACCAATGGGCTTCAACAACTATGCTTATACAACAAAGTTTAAACACAAATCTCAACTTATAAAACCTTGAAGCATTCAATCAACCACTTTTGAAAAGGAAACCACAAACAATCCTTTTCCCTCCAATGATATTTCAGAAATCAACCACCATAAAAAATCAATAGAATAATGTGCCCATGTCTTTTATGAATATGAAAAAATCTCTTTGTAAATCTGCCACAATCACAAAATTATTTTACCAATCTTCACAAGGGTTAGTAGATCACAAAATAATCAACATTATTCCACTTTTCAATAATCATCATCAAGGCCTTTAATTGCACAAATTCCTTATCTCTCCTAAAACCACTTGTACCATAACATAAAATAAATCAAAACATTGCATAACCTTTTCACTCCCAAAACCACTTATACCATAAAATAAAAAAATCACAATATCGCATACCTTGTTACCTCATGAAAGAATTAATCCTCTTGAAAAAGAACAAGGCAAACTTCACTTTTGGAACCCCTTTGCAAAATAAAAAATATCTCTTTACACACACCTTATTTCTCCTTCTAAATAAGTTAGTCAAATAGCCCTCGAAATAATATTTCTGACGATATATAATATGCCCAATTTTTGAAATAAATTGAGACCTTTACATATATATATGCCAACCTCAATTAATTGCACATAGGTCGGCCCTCCATTAATTTAAACTTAAACTTTAAACTTTAATATTTTTATCATCGGAGATACTTTTTCGATGAAACAAAATTCTAACTTGGCTTTTAAGAAAACCCCTGTCCACATAAGCCCACCATGGTTTTAAATAAAACCTTTTATTTTTCCTACCTTTGTTTTCATAAAAACCCTATAAATAGCTATGCTTTCCAAAATATCATAAATGCTTATTTATAAAATATTTTGGCCACCAAAACCAAATGTGATCCATGTGACATCAATGATCCATGTGACATCAATGACAACATAAAATGCCTCAAATTACCTCAAATTTCCAACAGATGTGCTAGGATTAAAGCATAAAATACGAGCAATAAAATGCATAAATAAAACACAAAATAAAATAATGCAATACATAATAGACACAGATTTACGTGGTTCATCCAATGTGGGTTACATCAACGAAGAAAATAACCAGGCCTTATATTCCATCTAGAAAATATATTTTTTACATAGCCGCACACTGAACATTACGTTTTATTTGCCATACAACATACTCTTGTAAAAGTGCATTACAATTTTAGGGCAAAAAACCCACCTAAAATCTACCATCCAATCTATGACCTAATAAAAATGGTCCAGATTTACATAAAGGAAAAACATCTATTTTTGTATTTTGGGGGGCTAATGCCCCCCCTACACCCCCCCCTATTTCATGTAGTGGTTCCAAGTGTGACGTAAAAAAAGGACTCTGATTTAATTAGGCTCCACAATCAACAAGATGTATGACTAGGAGTAGTGCAAGGTCTAGAAGAGATCAAGTTCATATCCACCATGGCTATGGATTCCTATATGGAAGTGGAGCAATATTGAGGAACATTCTAATAAGTGGCATTCTATAGCCTAAATGTGAAACAAATGATGGAATTCAAATTGTTTTAGGAATGTCAAAATGAATAACATTCCACACACTAATCTAAGTCAACTAGTTTATTTATTTTCATTTTGAAGTTGTTGATCCCTATCTCTAGATATTTTTGCATAATTCTTATATCGTTGATCTTTAGTTTTCTTGTTTTAGATTGAGTTCTTAATCCAAAATTCTTAGGATCATTTCCCAGTAGAGTCACCATTTGTTGTTGCCATTGCACAACACACCCTAAATTTGGGGACCCACCTTTAATTTTGATATTTTTTGAAAAAATTTGGTTTACATTGAGTGATTGATTGATAGGTCCCTACCAATGAGGTTGCAATATAGGTTTGTTTGTTGGTTAGTGTCTCCTTTTAATTTCTTTTAAAATGTCTAGTGTGTTGGTTAGGTTTATAATGTTTTGGTTAATTTTAATGTTTTGAATTAAATCAATTCAAACATTTAAAATTAATTAAGTCAAATTTAAATTAAGAAAGAAAATAAAATTAATAAAAAACAAAAAATAATAATAATAAAAATAAATAAAAAGAGAAAAGATAAATAAATAAATAAATAATAATAATCATGAAAATAAAATAAAAAATAAAACAAACAAAAAATAAAGAAAAAAAATAATATAATTATATATATATATATCAAAATAAAGCCATCAATGTGTTTTTTTGGAAAGTTTAATTTAATTTTATCTATAGTTTTGTTTTAATTTAATTTTATTAATGTTTTTATTTTGGAAATTTTAATCTATGTGTCTTTTATTGTAGGCTAATACTAAAATGAAAAAAAAGCGGCATCAATCTAAAAGAAAAAATGTTACCAATGGAAATTATTACGCGGCAGTTGCAAGTTTGAGGAAGGTAAAGGAGTCAAAGTGTATCGTTAAAATACTACTACAAAAAAATAAAATTATCATTTTTGATGATAACCACTTGAATGAATGGTCTTGAATATTATTTTCCAAGTGTTCTCAGCCTGAATCCTGACTTGATGATAACCACTTTTGAGATCGATCTTGGAGAAAAAATTAGCTCCTTGAAGCTAATCCAAGAGATCGTCAATCCGTGGAAGTGGGTATTTTTTTTTTATTGTTATTTTGTTAAGTTCATTGAAATCAATGCATAGCCTCCATGTACCATATTTCTTCAATACAAGCAATATAGGAGAAGTGCTAGGTTTTATGAAAAAATCATAAATTTACCTCTTAATTTCATCCATTTGCACTATTGATTGTCTATACATTGAAACATTAGGAAGAGGGGCAGCAGGAACAATCTCAATGTTATGATTAATCTATTGTTCAGGTGGAAGGATGGAAGGTTCTTTGAAAATACTAGAATATGATTGAAGCAATGAATTCACTGAAGAATGCCTGTCATGTGAATGCTTAGGTGCTTGAGTTCCTTCATTAAGTGGCCTGATGAAGATGAGTGCTAGTTCCTTTGCTTGATTAACAACTTTTCTTGCTTGTCTACAACTTAACATCAAATTTTGTAGTTTTTGTCGTGTACTTTTGATTATGTAAGCCTTATCATCTTTGTGAAAAGTGAATGTGTTATTGTACCCATCATGAATAGACCTTTAATCATACTAATAAGGTATCCCAAGAAATAAACCACAACAGTCCATTGGAGTTACATCACACCATAGTATCCACAAAAGTAGGATTGAGAGAAAAATTTACAGTACATGTGTGTGTGATGTCAGATGAAATACCATTATCCTTCCATCCTAAAGGATAAGTATGAGGATGGAGATTCATCGAAAAATTTAGTTTTTCGATGACAGATCTTGCAATCAAATTCTTCTACGAGCCATTGTCGATAATACAATCAATCACAAAGGTGTCATTCAAGTGTACCGTGGTCACAAACAAGTTCTCATGATCACTTTGAGAAGTATTCATAAGGGTCAATTTGTTTAACCCTGCTAACTCCTTGTATGTCTAGAGTTCTCCTATAGCCTCAATAGGATCCTCTTGGGATTCCTCATTGGAAGGCTTTATAATGAGGGATTTCTTTTTCAAATTCTTCAACTTAAAACATTGATGTTTTTTATGACCTTTATTTTTAAAATAAGTACATTCGATAGGAGTTTTGGAAGATTTTTGAGAATAAGAAGAAAAAGAAGAGGAAGAAGAATAAGTGGGAGAAGGAGAAGAGGGATAAGGAGAAGAGGGAGAAGAAGAAGACTTAGCCACCTTGGATTGTTGTTGTGAAGCCTTCAGATTTCCTCCCGATGATGAAGAGTGAGTCCCACACGATGACTCTCATAATTCCTCCTCCACAAGTATGGTTTGATTGAAATACATATCAATGCTTGCAATTGTCTTGTATTTTAACTTGCGATAAAGTGGTTCCTGCAATCCACTTTTGAATTTGGTAACAAGTTGAGTAGCGGTATCCTATACAGAATTGAAAATTCTTAATTTTTTAAATTGCAACACATAATCATGAACACTCATGTGAGCAGTTTGTTAAAGATGGAGCCATTTGATTTCAAGGTCTTTGGTATAGTTTGAACGGTAAAAACTACTATTCAAAATGCATTGTAATTCATCCCATGTATCAATAGGATTTTGAGTCCTTTGTCGATCAGTGACAAGGATCTTAGCAAGACCCAATAACTTAAGCTTGGCAAAAGCAAATTTTTGGGCCTTCTCCAATTTGGTGTACTCAAACTAACTATCCATATCTAAGATCCAATTTTTGACAACTTCAAGATCCCATGAACCATCCTAGATGGGAACATCACATTGTGGCTGAATATTCTAGGAAATTACTTTATCAGCCAAAGCACTCACAAGTTGTGTGAGTTGGGCCATTTTGTCAACCAATTTTGAGGCCATTTGTGCCCGAGTAATTGCTAGTAGGAAAAAAAATTGCAGAGGGTGTAAATGCTCAATTAATTGTAAAAGAAATGCAATTTTACAATATTAATTATGGGCATAATATAAAGGTGTTAAAAAAAAGAACATTGAAATGACCTTTTAATTTAGAAACTTGAATATAAAAAAATGCCCCCACTATATGAAAAATTGCCTTATAACAATTAAGTGAAAGCCTTATTAAAATGTCACTTATTTGTCTTATGAGCAGTGGCAATCAATATTAACATTTTGCAATTTCAATATTAACATACCATACCAGTCAGCAAGCTCCTTCTGCAATGATGGCACAATTTTAAATTCACCTTTGCTTACATGTAGTCCAGATGGCAGCTACACGCAGCAGAAATTAGACGACACGTTGTAGACTACGACCAGTGCATGAGACGTATTCGTGGCGATTGATTCAACAGATAATTGCATTTGAAAGAAATGAGCCACAACCAAAACTTGATGATCATCTTCGTTGAGGCAATGTTGTAGGTCAGATGTGAGATGAACTTACAGGTAGGAGTAGTCATTGCTTGGGCGAGTCGAAAGGAAAACAAACCCTATGATGCATATTCAAGCAAAGGAACTCATCTCAGGTCAGTTTCAAGGACTCAACATTGCAAGGAACAACATACAAACCATGTTTGGAAAAATAGCAAGTCAGACTTGCCAAACATATCAAACACATTAGTTTAGATATCGAAAATCACAAATAGCAAGAGCGCAGAGAACATAGACGTATAGCCTCCTCGATCCTCTCTATAGTTTACCTCCAACATAGAGAGTAAAACAAAAATAGATAGAGCTGTTCTATTTTCAGGGTATAGGCTCCAATGAGCCAGTCTTAATAGTAATTAGGCATATGTATTTGATATAAGGTCTTGTAGATATCTTCAACAAGAATTACTTTAGAATGTACATCGTAGATTGATGTGGCCACAACAACAGAAATTGTGTCATATATCTAGAATATAATTGTCAAATCTACTAAAAAATAGCAGTAATTACTAAAAATATAATAAACATCAAGTACGCAATAATTGTAAAGAGTTTTTGACAGGGACAAACAGATGGGGTAAGAAATGATCCAAAACCACCATCAAATTTTAGCTCTGATACCAATGTTATGGTATTATGATAAAAACTGGTCATGATTTATTTACATGTGCTTACATAACATATTACAACAGAATATAAGTAGCATCATGTCATCACTAATAGAATAAGTGTTGAGTCATGTTGGCACACAAATAGACTAGGTGCTAAATAATATCGGCAAGGCTTGTTAACAATGAAAGTCGGCAATAGACATAGACATAGAAAAATAAAAAGAATCCTAAGTCTAAAACATTAAAATATTAAACCTCATAATTACTAGAAGAATCACTTTACTCATTGACTTCTTATTATCCATCTGAGCATTAGATGAATTTATTTGTAAATTACCATTAGAAAGCACTTCTCTATTGACTGGCATATTTTGACCATTATCTAGAGGATCTACAAAAACTTCATCATGCTGCTCCAAATCATCCAAAGCATCAAACCTATTATACAAGCCATCAAATTGCCTTTCATTAAAGGGTCTCTTCAAACCCCTTCCTTTATTACAGGTCTTAACATTGATGAAACCCTCCTTGTCTGATTCACTGACTGGCTTATGAGCATTTCCCTTGATTGACCCACTATATGGAATTGAAGATTTTACTTTACCAAAACCAATATTCTACATAGGATTCTTCCCCTTAGAGAGCAAAGTAGGAGAAGACTGTGTTTTAGAAGAGGAATTCCTAGAGAGTTTGAAACATTTTCTTTGGAGATGTCTGTAAGCATGACATATTCAACCTCTAAAAGGAAGAGTCTCATAATCCAACTATTGAATCCAATATGCAGATCCAACACACATTTCAAGAGAATCTAGAAAAGGCTTATTTAAATCTGTATCAACACAAAAATGGACACAAGAAACGACCTTTTTTATCTATAGTGCATTGAGAAGGTCCAACTAGTTTCCCCAGCAATAATGCAAGCGAATGAAGAAAATCATACTGGTTTACCTAGTAAGAAGGTTATATCATTTTTAGATAAGCTTAAGAGAGTTCATTTTATTTTAAGAAAAAATTACAATCTAAGTTCTACACAAATTCACTTTTAAAAGGGAATACTAAATCAAAATTTGCACTTTTTTAAGATAAGCAAATTAATTTCATTTAAAGTGAAAGAAGGAAATTTTAATAACTTCCAAAATTTCACTAAAATGAATCATTAAGGTGCTATTCTAAAGCTACTACATTGCAAAGTTAGATTTTAGTTATTTTTCTTTTATGCTCAAAAAAAGCTTAACAAAGCAAGATAAAATGAATCCAATCATCATTCAAGATTCACATTTCAGAGATAGATTTTAGTCTTTTCTTTTATGCTCAAAGAAAATTTTAACAAAGAAAGATAAAATTTGTTAAAATTTTCTTAACAAAAGAAGATAAAATCTACCTAAAACACTTTAATATAAAATTAATTAAATCATCATTCCAAGATGGTCATATGAGGGCCAATCACATCACTGTTTCTTTTCTTTAAGTTTCATGACCTATAAAGAGCATGGCAAAATCAAGGTAATACCAACATAGGCCCCTTGTTAACAGTTACTTACACCTATAATGTATTTCAACACTTATTTTGACACATTTTAACAAGCATACAAACATACATTAATTAAATAAGAACCTTGGAAAATTTTTAATTTCGTTGCAAGAGAGGGTTTTCTAGCAAAATATTGACTGTGGGTATGATTTTTCAATAGGAAAAAATTATCACTCAATGCTACTTATGTATACCCATAAGTATAGGGGTGATATGCACTAATTAATTTTATCTTTATCCCCATATTAACCTACACAGTCCTCCAAAAGTGACTAAAAAACTTTGTGTCTCGATATGAGGTGATTGTTTTTGGATCAGCATGTAGTCTAACAACTTCTCTGGAAAATAAATCTGCAATGCTAGTAGCATCATTGGTTTTCTAACAAGCAATGAAATGTGCCATCTTGGAAAATCTATCTACCACAATAAAAATTGAATCCTTACTCTAGTGTATCTTAGGAAACCCCAACACAATATCCATGCTCAAATCTATCCATGGTCCTATAGGAACTGGTAGAATTATATAAAGCCCTATATTTTGTGCATGGCCTATATTCATTTGGTACACTTTGCATATTAACATAAACTTGGTTATATCCCTCTTTACCTTCAACCAATAATACTTCTCCTCTACAAGAGCAATCATCTTACTCACTCTAAAGTGTTCAGCTAAACATTTCTTGTATAGTTATCTAATAATGTTCTCCATCATTCAACCATTAGGAATGCACAACTACTTCCCTTTAAACAAATAATAATTTTACATCAAATAATCACAAACATCACTACCAACTTCTCCCATCACTATATTCTTACATTGCTTCACAATTTTACCAAACTCAGGATCATATTCATACATTTTCTTAATTACATCAAATCCAACTACTTCATGCTCTATAGTAGTCAAAAATACTACATGTCTACTCAAAGCATAAGGAGCATGTAGTCTAACAACTTCTCTGGAAAATAAATCTGCAATGCTACTAGCATCATTGGTTTTCTAACAAGTAATGAAATGTGCCATATTGGAAAATCTATCTACCACAATAAAAATTGAATCCTTACTGTAGTGTATCTTAGCAAACCCCAACACAATATCCATGCTCAAATCTATCCATGGTACTATAGGAACTGGTAGAATTATATAAAGCCCTATATTTTGTGCATGACCTATATTCATTTGGTACACTTTGCATATTAACATAAACTTGGTTATATCCCTCTTTACCTTCAACCAATAATACTTCTCCTCTAGAAGAGCAATCATATTACTCACTCTAAAGTTTTTAGCTAAACATTTCTTGTATAGTTATCTAATAATGTTCTCCCTCATTGAACCATTAGGAATGCACAACTACTTCCCTTTAAACAAATAATAATTTTACATCAAATAATCACAGACATCACTACCAACTTCTCCCATCACTATATTCTTACATTGCTTCACAATTTTACCAAAATCAGGATCATATTCATACATTTTCTTAATTACATCAAATCCAACTACTTCATGCTCTATAGTAGTCAAAAATACTACATGCCTACTCAAAGCATCAAGAACTTGATTTTTCTTACCTAACTTATGCTTCAAAATAAATGTATACTCTTGCAAGAAAGATAACCACTTTGCATACCTATTATTTATTTTCTTCTAGGTATTAACATAACTCAAGGTTTCATGATCAGTAAATAACAAAAAATATTTAGACACTAAATAATATCTCTAGTAAAAATGATAGCATGGGTGAAAATTCTAAGGATGGAGCAGAGCAGTGAGAAAACCAAAGCGAGCGGGAAACTAGTTTTTCAAAAATCTAGAGCTGGGAAGGATGGGAGCAAGGCTGGCATGCAGGGTGGCAACAAGGATCAGGATGGTAGTAAGGATGATGGTGTTGATGTAGAGGATGGATGGTTGTAAATCACCAAGATTCCTAAATAGTTTTAAGTTATTTGGGGGGAAGAACCACCTAATAAGGGGCCCCTTTCCCAATACCCAAAGGGACTGACTATTGATCCCACCAAGGAAATTTTCTTTACAAGTAATGTATCCAAAGGAGGAATTCGTGGTCATGAGATTCCCCTATCAACTCTTATTATTGATAGGAAAGACATTATCATCCCTGATTGTGTATCTAATAACTATATTTCAATGGAAAAGTATTTTTTGGTGGGCAAGTTTGTTGGGGGAAGGCTAGATATGGAAACCATTTGTAGATGGGCCTTCTCCAAATGGAAAACCCTGGTAAGTATATAAATTATAGCTTTGTCTAAAGGGTTATTTGTAATAATATTGAGAAATCATGATGACACCAGTCACATCCTTACTAAAGGTCCATAGATCCTTGGCCACAAGAGTCTGTTACTTCAAATGTGGGTTGTAGATTTTTATCTTGAAACTCAAGATATCAACTATAACCCAATTTGGTTTCATGTTCCTAATATCCCTTTTCAACTCTTGCATGTTGATATCCTCCAAGCTATTGCAATATTTATATGTGATCTAGTGGCAATAGACCCTGTTATGATTGCTCACAAATACATGAATATCACCAAAAATCTACGTTAATACAAATCTAGATTTTGATCTTCCCACCTATGTCAATCTCAAGTATAAGTCCTACTATAGGAATTAACCTCTAGAATATAATAATAAGCCTACCTTTTGTGTGGAATTCCAAATCCAAGGGTATCTCAAGATCTATTTACCTAATCTCAAACCTCAAATCATCAAGGAAAAGGACCAGAGATGGGAAGAAGGTGTTCCTCTCCAAAACAAATGAAACATAAACCTACAATTCAACGATTACCCTAAACAATAAACAAAATAGGAGAACCAAAATAAGTGATGGAAAGGATCTTATCAGTATTAAAGGTTATCAAAATCTCAAGGTATCCCATCTACTTGCAAGGGAAACGAAATCACCTCTTCGCCAACAAATCCAATGTAAGAAAAAGTAAGTTCCAATATTGCCATCTCCAATAAGTTTGGTATACTAGATGATTCTAATTTAATGCATCAAGGAGGTGAGTATTTTCATCTACCTAATTCCCCTTCTGATAAAATACAAAATGAAGTCATTCCTTCTTCCAATTCAAGCCCTTCCTTTCCCCTTGATTTGAACATTGATCTTAGCTTTGTTGACTCACACTCTAAATCAGAACCCTCTCATAGTCCTATTGATAACCCTAAAAGTTTCCATCTTGGAAGTCCTACTAAGCAAGTCCTCCTTATTGAAAATATAGCATCATATATGATGATTTCTACTTGAAATTAGGACAGTACCAGACCCTCAAGCCCTATCCTTGAAAAAATAATCTCTTACAATTTTAGCCCCAAGCAAACCCGAAGCTCTACAAAATCACCCATTGAATGTGGCAGTTAAAAAAAGGGAAAATATTTTAGCCAGTGATCAATGGAAGCTTTGAACTCAAGATGACATTGCCAATAGCATTCAGAAAACTTTGTTCCCCAATGTTGTTTTTCAAACCATAGAGGAGAGCAAAAGTTCCAAACCCCCCAAACACCAAGTAGGGGAGGTAGAAAGGCATCCAAAACTTCTAAATGGAAATCCTCTCATGGAATGTGAGATACCTAAATGGGTTTGCTAAGCAAAGACTTATTAATTCAATTAGAAAAGACTTAAAACCCTCAATTTTCATCATGCATGAAACCAATATTGATTCTAACAGTTCTATAACCATAGAAAATAAAATTTGAAAAAAGGTAGATGCAATGTTCAATCATGACAAAGGATCCACATGGGGTCTTATGTGTTTGTGGGACACAAAAAGTTGAAGGTATATTAATCCACTTGAATTATAGGATATTAAGTGTGTTATTCCATGATAGAAGTAACAAAACGTCTTGTATCCTCACCAATATTTATGCTCCAATCACTTTAATCGATAGAGCATCATTATGGGATTCCTTGGATTGTAGTTGGGGATTTAAACACCCCCTCTATCCCTTAGACAAAAAAGGAGGTACTGAGGCTCCAACCAAAAGTATGAAATATTTCAATAACTTTGTCAACTCAAATAATCTCTTGAATGTAAAACTAAAAAATGCAAAGTTCACCTAGAGCAATAGAAGAATAGGGAACCAACATATTCAAGTCAAATTGGATAGAGTTTTCCTCTCCCAGGAAGTTGTCCAAACATTTGGTGATGCTTGTCTTCATTATTTACCTAAAATAGGATCTTATCATAGTCCTCTCATGTTAGAAATTGACAAGTGCAACCCTTACAAAAGATCCTTCAGGTTTGAGGTAATATGGATACATCATCCAGATATTAGGCATAGGGTCTCTCAATGTTGGCAACAAGAAGTTCAAGGATGGCCATCCTTCAAACTTGCCCAAAAGCTTAGAATACTTAAATAAGACCTAAAAATATGGAATAATAAGTATTTGGCAACCTTTTTGCCAACAAGAAATATCTCAAAGATAGACTTGAAAATATAGAAAATAAAATTCAAAATGGGCAAATTGATGAACAGATAAGGATAGAAGAAAAATTAATCCTTTCTAAATTCCACAATGTCCTTGCCTATGAAGAATCCTTCTGGAAATAAAAATCTAGAGCCTTATGGCTCAAAGAGGGAGATTCAAACACAAAGTTTTTTCATGTATCTACTCTAAGGAACAAAAGCAACAATAGAATCAAAGAACTGGTGAAAAGTGATGGCACTTCCACTATAGATATTGATTAAATAAGAGATGAGGTAGTTTTATATTTCAATTCTCTCACTGAAGATGATATTTCCTACTCTACATTTTCTCTAGCTTCCATACTCCATCATATCCCCCAGTCCATCCATGAGAATATCAATTCCAACTTAATTGCACCTTTCCAAGATGAGTAAATAAAAATTGCCCTTTTTTGCATGCATCCTGACAAAGCTTCAGGACCTGATGGCTTTCATCCTTGTTTTTTCCAAAACTTTTATGACATAGTAGGTTTTTATGTATGCATAGCTATAATAGAATTTTAATCTTCCAAAATAATCCCATGAAGCTTCAACTCCACATTCATTGCCCTTATTTCTAAAAATCCCACTGCTAAATCTTTGTCTAACTTCAGACCCATTAGTCTTTGCAATGTTGCATACAAAATCCTAGACAAAATAATTGCTAATAGGATGACAAGCATCATGACAAATCTCATTGATACCTACCAAAGAAGATATTTTCAAGGTAGATCAATTCTTGATGGTGTCATTTTCATTCATGAATCTCTACATTCCGTATCTCAAACTAAAAATATGCCTTTATTCTCAAACTTGACATGAATAAGGTATATGATAGAGTCAACTGGGAATCTATTTTAGCCATCCCTCTCAAGTTTAGATTCCATATTGAATGGATTTAATTAATCAAAGAATCAATTTAATCACCTTGGTTTTTATTCCTAATCAATGAATCCACAATTGGTTACTTTCAGAGTAGCAGAGGGCTAAGGTAGGGGGATCCCATTTTTCCCTTGTTATTCATCATTGTTGCAAAAGCCCTAGGAAATACTATCAAAGCAACTTGCAGAATAGGTCTCCTTTCAATAATTAGAGCTTCATCCTAGACCAATAATATTTCTCATCAACAATTCATGGATGACACTATCCTTTCTACTAATGCTTCCGTGTTTGAGGTGCAGGTTATCAAATACATTCTCCATATTTATGAGGAAGCTACTAGGTAGAAAGTAAATTTCAACAAGAGCAAGTTGTATTTCCTCAATACCCCTATCCAGAGATAGAACAAGATCACTAGAATTCTTGAATATTCTGTGGCAGTCCTCCCCACCACCTACCTAGGCCTCCCTCTTTTCATAGGCCAACCCTCTGCTTCCATGTTGACCAATGCCATCTAAAGGATCCAGAAGAAACATATCATATGGAAGGGTAACTTGTTATCCCAATAAGATAAAAGTACCATCATAACAGCCTCCATCCAAAGTATTATTGTATAATTCCTCTCATTTTTTAAAGCCCATATTGTAGTTTACCACAAAATTGAACAAATTCAAAAAACTTTTCTATGGTCAGGAACTGAAAATAAGCAATGGTTGCATATTTTTACTTGGGATAAAGTGTGTAGACCTAAGGACAAAGGGAAAATTTGGATCTGAAGAACTCACTCTCTAAACATAGCTCTGATAGCTAAACAAGCTTGGCATCTAGTCACAAATATAAAAAATGAGTGGATATCCATAGTCCAAAGGAAATACTCGTAAGAAGCAAATTTTCTCAGTGATACTACCTCCATAGAAGGATCTACTTTTTGGAAGTCCATAATTAGAACCAAGATACTTTTGAAGAAAGGCCTAATATGAATATTAGGGAATGAAAGCAATAAAGAATTCTAGAATGACAAATGGATCATTGAAAAACCTCTCATTGAAGATTATCTTTTGTCTCGATTAAAACCCTATATAGACCTCATGAGAGGGCATAAAGTATTAGATTTCTTAATGATTCAGAATGATAGAATCATATGGAAAATTATCAGATGCACTTCTCATCCTACTAATTCCATTAGTATGAATTCCCTCCTGCACTCCACTATCATTCCCTCTAGAAATTCCAAAGGTCGTCTTATTTGGGAACCCTCTAAGAGTAGAGAATTCATAGTCAAGTTTGCTTACCAAATTCTTATTGAGACTGAGAATATTTTATTTCCTTGTAATTTAGTGTGGATTAAATTCTTTATTCCTAAGGTTTCTTTTTTCACCTAGCTCAACATTCAAGAAAGGATTCTTACT
The DNA here is from genome assembly GCA_028583015.1 of Wollemia nobilis. NCBI lineage: Eukaryota > Viridiplantae > Streptophyta > Pinopsida > Araucariales > Araucariaceae > Wollemia > Wollemia nobilis. The sequence goes on along the minus strand of JAQPPZ010000371.1, from coordinate 669,074 downwards.
ATTGACAATCTGCTCAAAAAAGGTTTTACCATTCCTAATAGGTATCCTTTGTGCCTGGATGCCTAGGGATCCCCCCATCACTTCTTCATCCACTACCCCTATTCCTCATTCATCCCTGACTCCATATTTTAAACCTTCCATATCACTTGGGCCAGACCTTGCTCAATTGTTGATCTCTTCATCCAATGGCCTAACCCCTTTCATAACCCTCACCTCAAGTTACTTTGGAAATATATATTCACCATTTTCTTTGGAAATTATAGCTTGAAAGAAATAATATAATCTTCTCCTAGCATCCTTCTATCCCAGAGCTAATTTCCTAAAAAATTCCTAGCCTATGCCAAATAAAATGCCACTATCATTCTCCCTTCCTCTCGTACTACCTCCAAATCTAAGCTTCCCTTAGGAATATCCCTTTATCTGTCCTTGGAGGATTTTAATCCATCAACTAATCCCAAATTTGATTCCAAATAGATTCCTCTACTGATAAGGTGTTTTAAACTAAATTTTTATGGGGATGCAAAATGAAACCCAAGAAAAGCAGGAGCAGCACGTATTCTCATAAATAGTCAAGGAGAAGTCATCCTTGTGTTTGTTGAGGGGTTGGGAGTTTAGACCAATCATGTTACTGAGGCTAAGAGCATGTGGAGAGGTATTTCCCTTGCCAAAAACTTCTCCAATAGGTTAATTATTGAAGGAGACTCCCTGAATATCATCAGTTACCTAAAAAACAATAGCAATCCTTCTTGGAGGGTTAGAGATTACATTGAGGATGCTAGGAGTTTGATTCTTGATATGTAGGAAGTCATATTCCAACATACCTTCAGAGAGGCCAATGGTATTGCGAAGAGATTGGCTAACCTTGGAGTTCATGCACCCAACATTCTTACATGGATAGATGACGTCCCTAATGAAATTCACACCATCGTGGATCAGGAAAAGCCTCAGGTTGATAATCCTAATGTTCTTCCTCATTAGGATTTGTTTCTTTAGTATCCTCATCCTATGCTAGATGCATAACATCAATGTCACCGATAGTTGGTTTCCCACATGGACAGGGGATATTCCCCAAGAGCCCAAAAGGAGTGTGATCCAATATTTCTTCATAATTATTGGGCACCATGTGTCCATGCAGTTCAATTTCCACCACAAAAATGACATGTCTGATTGGTTCATTTTTTTGGAAATGCACACTAACCTTTGTTTCAATTTATGGTAAGTTTTTTCTCTCATGTGCAATGACTTGGGTGGTGCTCCAAATTCCAACAATAAGTTTATTCATGAAGACATTTATTCCAAAAACATCATTTACTTCTTGCCTCGACATTGCATTAACATTGGACCAAGTAATAACCAAGTCCAAGACACATCAAACCAATTTTTCATAGTATCCAAAGGTCATATTACCAATGGTAATTTGGTTAGGATGTGGATTTTCGTTGTGGGATGGAGGAACATGAATGGTTTTGATTTTATTTTCAAGATCATGCATCGGATTCTGAAGCATATCTTCTCAAAGGTTACTGGCAGTAATGGCAATGTGTGTCATCATCCCAAAATTATTTTGTGTGGCCTTAAACCCAATCAATGCAAAGGACAAAATATTATCAATATCAACTCTCCACAGTTCCAAAAAATTCCTAAGAATTCAAAAACCCTAGTGCCAAATTTGAAGTGCATTGTATATATAATTAATGGCATCTCTCCAAAAGTAAGGTATTTTGGTGGGCTTTTTCCCATAAATACACCACTGATATCCTTCATTTTCCCATTGTATGCGTAACCAATTTTCCTCCTCTATTGTTCATCCCCCTCCTAGCCAGTGTAGAGAGCTACCTACATTGTTTCCCTTCATTCCTCCTTCTGGTTCGTTTCCCATCCTCAACCATCAACCCACCATGAGTTTCATTGAGCCTAGCAAAATTGAATGTGATATCCTAGCTAAGAGAATCCTTATAGAACAAAATTTTTCCCCTTCCTCCACTTTTTTAGATGTGAGGATCTTAACATTACCATGGCCTTTTTGGAAACCTTAGAGAACAATTATGTTATGGTTCGAGGAAGGATCTTCTGCGTTGATTCTAATATCCTATACCTCATCACTGGTTAGCCGATGAAAGGGTCCTTAATTCATAGGAAGAAACACAATTGGGAGGTTGAACTAAAAGAGTTTAAATATAATGATATAATATTCAAAGGGGTAAAGCAAGGGGTCTTCAGGTTGGATCTCCTTACACATTGGAATGTGATAAAGCCTATCATGGAATTCATCACGGTCAATGATACTGAGAAATTTATATGTAGATTGTATCTATCCTTTATCAACCATTTTTGTGACGTCAATCCTATCAACATTCCTTAGTTTATAATCAACTCAATTAACTACTCCATCACCTCCTATAGGAAAAATAAAAGTATTAACCTTCCCTCCCACCAAGGTTTGTTCAAGGTCATTTATAGCCACATCCTAGCCCATAGCCCTCAGGCTAAACTAAGCAAGTCTATTTGGTCCTCTACCCGCTTGTCCCTAGGATAAAGAAAAAGGAAATCCGTTGAAGCTATCAATGAGCTCAAGGTGAGGAAGAGCATCAAGTTCAACAAAACTAAAGGGTCTATCAAAAAATTTGCTCGTCTTTAGGATCAAATTGTGAGAGGAAAAAAAAAGGTGATAGATATCAAGACAGATTATGAGGAAGTGGAATATGAAGTTAGGCATCTGAAGGAGTTTATCATTTTCACCATGACCAATATGATTAATGCCATGGTAAAATCCATCATTGAACTCAAGTAAGCCCTTCATATACTTTTATTTGGAGTGCAGATTGGCTAGGATATTTAGGGTGGTTTTGAAGTGAAGGACGTGGTTACTGTCAAGGAGGAGCCCAAGGATCCTGTAAAATATGAGGCCAAGGATGATGATGAGAAAACCATTGAGGATTTATTTTCTTGACTCCCTTCATTTTTTCCTATGGCTACCCTGCGTGGAGCCTTTTTTGTTTTTGTTAGTGGAATGTCCTTCTATGGCAGTGCCCCCTTTTCTCCTATTTCTCTTTCCACTTGAGGCTGCATCCATAGTTTTTTTTTATGTTTGGGCTCGAGGCTGCATCCCATTTTGGAGTGCCACTTTACTTGCAACAATCAGGGTTTTTTTTTTACTAAGGTTTTGGGATTTTTAAGACTAGTTTCGTAATGAAATATTTTAACTTACCAAAAAAAATTATATCTTCAATGTCTCAATGCCTACACAATGACATAGAACTCCACATCATAGATAGAATACTTATTTCTTACATCATTTAAATTTTCATAAAATAATTCTATAGGTCACCCTTCTTGACTCAATATTACTTCTAGCAGAAAGGAAAAGGAAATCAATTGAAGCTATCAGTGAGCTCAGGGTTAGGAAGAGCATTAAGTTTAACAAAACAGAAAGGCCTATTAAGAAATCTACCTATCTTCAGGAGTAGGCTGTGAGATGCAACCAGAAGGTGATAGATATAAAGATAGATGATGATGAAGTGGAATATGAAGTTAGGAAGTTGAATGAGTTTATCATTTCCAACATGACCAATATGATGAATACCATGATAAACTCCATCATTGACCTCAATGAAGCCCTTCATATGCTTTTCTTTAGAGTGCATATTAGCCAGGAGACCGAGGATGGTTCTAAAGTGAAGTATGTAGTTATTTTCATGGAGGATCCCAAGTATCCTACAAAATATGAGCCCAAGTACGAGGATAAGAAAACCATTGAGGATTTATTTTCTTGACCCCCTCTATTTTTCTGGTGACTACCCTATGTAGAGCCTTTTTGTTTTTGTCAGTGGCATGTCCTACTATGGTAGTGCCCCCTCTTATCCTATTTATATTTCCACCTGAGGTTGCATCCTTAGATTTTATTTTATGTTTGGGATTGTTGGAGATCCATTCTTCTTGTAGCAATCAAGGTTATTTTTGTACTAAGGTTTTGGGATCCTTAAAACTAGTTTTGTAATGAAATATTTTAACTTACCAAAAAAAAAAATATATCTTCAATGTCTCAATGCCTGCATAATGGCATAGAATTACACATCATAAGTAGAATACTTATTTCTTACCTCATTTAAATTTTTATTAAATAATGCTATAGGTCACCCTTATTGATTCAATACTGCTCCAATTCCCACATGGAAGGCATCACAATAAACCTCAAACAACTTTCTAAAATATAGAAAAATAAAAACAAGTGCCTCTATCACCTTCTTCTTCAATAATTTGAAACTCTCTATTGCTTAATTTGTCCATACAAATTCTCTTCCCTTCATACACTCTATTATATGTGCAACAATACTACTAAAATTCATAATGAACTTCATATAGAAAGTTTCCAAGCCATGGAAACTACTCATATATGTGACATCCCTTGGAATAGGCCATTCCAAAATTACCTTCACATTCTCTTTGTCCATTTTCACTCCATTGTCTGAGATTAAAAATCCCAATAACACTAGACTCTTATGAAGGAATCTATACTTCTTGAGATTAACATACAAATCTAACGCTAATTTCAAATGCAACAAGAGTTCTTTATTCCTACTAATTATCATAATAACATCAAAATACACAAATACAAACTTACCAATATATTCATGTAATACTTTGTTCGTCATCCTCATAAACGTACTAGGAGCATTGGATAATTTGAACGATATTACCATCCATTTGTACAACCCATATGTTATCTTGAAAACAGCCTTCCATTCATCTTCTACTTGGATTCTAATATGATAGTATCCACTATGTAGGCCAATTTTTCTAAACTACTGTGATTCGACTAGCACATTCATCATGTCATCTAGTCGTGAAATTAGGAATCAATACTTTATTGTAATTTTATTGATTTCCCTATTATCAATACACATCCACCATGTATCATATTTCTTTGGTGTCAACATTGTCAGAGTTGCACATGGAATCATACTTTCTATAACAAATCCCTTCCGTATTAGTTTTATCACTTGTTTGTTCAACATCTCATTCTCCATGGGATTCATCCTATAGTTTGCCTAATTTGGAAGAGTTTATATTGCAATAAGATCAATATGATTCTGAATATCCTTTTTCGAGGGTAATCCATCTAGTAACTCCTATGGTATGAGATCCTCATACTCTTTTAGCAACTTTGCTACTACAAGTGGTATAACAACATCCTTAGTATCCACTTTTTTTACTGTCAACATATAACAAACCTTAGCTTCTTTTATCCCTCTGATAAATTCCATAGTTTCCAATATGTTTTTATTTTACCCTTATTTATTATGTGGTAATAAAACAACTTTTACTCCATCCTTCTAGAATTTATAAGTATTTCTTCCTGCATCATGGATAGTATTCCTATCATATTTACAAGGCCTATAAATGATACGCATCCATTGGAATTACATCATGCCACACTTCATCCTTGTAGGTATTCCCAATTAAAAACTTAACCAGATACCTCATATCTATAGTTACCTCGTTCTATTTCTTGAACCATGATATGCAATAGGGATACGAGTTCTTATCATATTTTGAGTTAAGCTTCTCAACCATTTTATTTGAAATCATATTTTCACAAATACCACTATCAATAATCATCTTACATATCTTTCCTCTAGATGTGCATCTTGTTCAAAAGATACTCGTACGTAACCATGAATCACCACCATAATTATCTTGTGCTTTCTCCTTCCTTAGGATGATCATTTTCTTATTACCATGAGGTTTTACTCCACATCTATCATAACTTCTACCTTATATTTCTCTTAAATATAAATTAGATTGATTCTATATTGTTCTCTCTATCTTCTTTATTTTGTAGGATAGTGTGGACACTCAAAATCTCTATGCCCTTCCTCACTACATCTATAACAGTTATATTATCTTCATGGGCCTTCCCAATTTTGTTCTCCACCATAGTCTCCTTCCTCTCTGAGATCATCCACCTCTCTAGTGGTTATCTTGATCCTACCCATAGTCTTCTTGTTTCTTTGTACTAGATTCTTCCTTTGAGGAATACCCTCTAACTAAAGCTAACAATGGTCCTTTCTTCACTCCTTTTCTAAAATTACTCCTCTTATTTTTCTCTTTCGATTTTAATGCTAACTTATATGCATCCTCTACACTATGGGTTCAAAGAATACTCAATTCATATTGTATGACATAGCTTAATACATTCACATACCTTGTATCATTATGATCTTCTGACTCTTGAAGACCCACCCAAATTGATAAGTTATAAAATTTATTGGTGTAGTCCTTGATGCTTTAATCCTTTTTCCTGAGGTTCTAAAGTCCATGAAACAATGTTTGGGTATAATATTTGGGCAAGAATTTCTCCTTCAATTTGTTTTCAATTTTACACTAGACCCTAATTATTTTCTTTCATTTCCTTTACCTCTCCTTTTGTATATGATCCCACCAAATCAATGCTTGTCCTTTCAACTTCATGCATGTAAGCTTCACTTTATTTTCTTTTATAAGTATTTTATACTCAAAGAATTTCTCCATGCTATTCAATTGATCTATCAACTCCTCTGATTTCAACCCTCCAACATACTCAAGGACATCAATATTTATCCCCTATTTATTTCCTTCCAAGGCCCTAATTAGCCTATTCTCAAATTGATACTCCTATAGCTTCTCCTCTGGTTCTTCCTCATCATGAACCTCTGAATCATTATCTCCTTTCATAGTCTCACTATCAGAATCTAGATGTACAAACTTTGAGGGATATATTTCCTTTATATGATCCATCATTCTAGTCAATTGAACAACTTGTACTTGTAGCTCCTGCATATTCTTGTTAAGTCATACATAACCTCCTCTTCCTCTCCTCAGGCTAAATTGGTCTATGTTATTCTAGACAGAATAATTATAATCAACAAAACTACCTTCTCTCCCCTAGTAATATCTAACGTGTATATGATACCAAATGGTATAAATCTAGATATAAGAGGTTAGAACAAGAACTTCCAATCACATAAAACTATGATTAAAAATTAAAGTAAAAAATTTTCCAATCACACAAAAATACAATAAAAGGAAGTAATCCAATAAATTATTTATTTTCTCATTATTGTATTTCACCCATTTTACAATTTCATACCAAGGGAATATATAGATCCTAAAACAAACCCTAAATATTAAAGCCCTAAAGATAAAAAATTACAATTTTTTTATTTTTATTTTTTATTTTTAATTTTTTTTAGCTATTTCATCTTTTAGTTCCAGCAAAAAAAATATCGGATAGCCCTCTAAATTAATACACATTATTGGTTTTGGACCTGAGAGCAGACTTTGGAGCTCTGCTAGGGTTTGATGAGGAAAAACTACTCTGCTAGGATTTTATGAAGAAAAACTGCTCTGTGGGGATGGCAACAGCTTTCGGAGGAGGTCTAAAAATTTGGAGGAATGTCATGATGGCATCGGGTCTAGCATAGAGAGTGCATGCTCGTGATGTTTTTCATAAGGAAATGACTGGAAGGAATAGGATTTTCCAGTGCATGTCAGGAACCGCTTGTTAAAGAACAATGGATGTTTAGAAAGATGTGAAGCCAGGCCAATTTTAGTGGTTCAACCAGACTCGATGGCAGAAGATGTGGAGTATCTAACCAAATATGCCCTTATTGGCAATTTTTTGGGCATCCAAATTTCTCTCCCATTTTTGGAGGCTTGGGTCAGGAAAACTTGGAATCCTAAAGATGATGTGGAGGTGATTCTGAGTGCGAACAACTATTTTATTGTGGTTTTCTCTTGTATTATAGATTATAACAAAGCATTTGAAGGGGGTACTTATTTTTATAACCAAGTGAGACTCTTTATTAAACCCTGGCATGTGGGTTTCAACCCATAAAAGGAGTGTCTATCATGGGTTCCAATATGGGTGTGGCTTACATGGCTCCTGTTCAAATTATGAAGAACTAATATCTTGCATAAGATTGCCCTTTTACTTGGGAAGTTGGTTGGACCATCACAACAAATAATGGATAAAAAGGTAATCTCTGTTGCTCCTATTTGTGTTGAAATTGACTTAAATAATCCTATTCCAGATTCTATTGAAATACAATTTGGATCAACTACATGGGTTCAAAAACCTGACTATGAAGCTCTTCCATTTTGTTGTCGGATTTGTCATGAATATGGCCACCTACAAAGAAAATGCCCTAAGTGTTTCCCGCTTGTGGCTTCAAATCCTGGGACCTCTCGGTCTGGACAAAGTTTGGATAAAGGAAAAGCCCCGATAAAGGAAGGGGAATGGGATAAGGAAGGTTTTGTTTCGATAAAAGCCCGAAACAGAGGATGAAGGGAAAACAAAGACCTTAAGGATAGACAATGAGATGCTCTACTCAACCATTTTGAAATTTTAGATGATCTTGATCAGTGCATGGAGATACCTGAAACGTTGCTACCTGATGCAAATATAACAAGTGTATCGACCCAAATTTTTTGCACCCTTACCTTCAGGCTAAAGGATCCGTGACTAGAAGGGGGATGCGAGAAGGATGAGGTGATACCTCAGACTGAGAGGCCATTTGAAGGTCACGCATCTCATGGGAGGGGTATCAGGGTGAATTTTTGACGGATGGTGGGGTTCACCAGGAAAATTTGAGTGGCAGTTTTCACGCCTAGGTTGAGAATGGGTTTGATGTGTTTATTTTTATACTCAATCATTCAAATTCCTAGGTTTAGCCAAAATGAATCTAAGCTATTCTATATGCAAATTCTAGTTTATATGAATACAGAAAGCATGAATAGGTGCTAAATATAGAAAATGTGCTAAATAAGATAGAATATACCTGATTTCAGATGTCTGATGAAGATTCTGAAGCTTGTAGAAGTCTAAATCATCTCGAATCTGACAGAATCATCTGCAATTGCACATAATCATCCCAGATCATAGTCGATCATCTGAGATCAAATGAGATCATCATCGACCTGATGAATTCTTTAGAAACCTGCAATCAGAGAAACAGACACCAAAAACCAAAAATGCAACTGCAAAAAGAAAGGGGAAATGATAGAAATGACAGTACATTTGCCTAAATTATAAATCTAGATAACAATTAAAGGAAATGCATTATTTTAATAGTTTATTTTAACTTTATCATGTATTTAGGCTAAATTAGGTGAACTCCATGATGCAAAATAAGAATAAACCAAACTAATGCAGAGCAAAACAAGAAAGAAAGGACGATAAATGAAAACTCAGGGCTCTGATTGCCCCCAATCTGGACTGTAGTCGAAATTGCCTACAATCATACGAGATCATCGCAGATGTCGACAGGATCATCCGAAATCATACAGAATCGCCTGAGACGATCCGAGCTTGCTCCAGCTAAAAAACAATAAAATTCTTGCAAGAAAACTTGAAAATACACAATGCAAACAACGGTGCGAAGGTGTTCTAATGCACGAAAAGCTAAATTTATAGAGAAAAATCATCCAGGGGGAGATTTAGGGAAAATCCTAGGTTTATATACGATTATGGGGAGTTTAGGAGGTTGGGGATCATCTCAATTTGGGAGATCTCCAGTGGGGGAGTCTCTAACTACGCAGACACGCTTTTGCCCAAGTTAGAAAAGCTGTTGAAATAGAAGCTAATTATGACAATTCGGTTTTGGGATGAAATCATCTGGCCGTTCTATTCTATACGAATTCATCCGATCAGGGGCGATTTCATCTGATCGACGACAATATTGTCCAACGATCAAAACAAATCCTAAAAATGGCATAGAAAATGAGGGAAGTGGTTAATGGGCGGTTTCAGGGTTAAAATTCAAATTTTAATCTTTTTACTAAGGTTTAACTGCGCCAATTTTAGGGTGCTACATTTTGCCACCTATTTAGAAAATTTTCCAAAGAAAATGCATTAAAGACGAGTTCTTCTCGCTTTACGAGAAAGCAAAAATTTATTCCATTTTTTAGACGATGATTCTAGGTCGAATCGTACGACTGCTTACTATGGTGCCCCCTCCGTGTTTTTACCCAAATAGAACGTTTGAGGTAAAAGCGCGGAAAAGCAAAATTAAAAAAAGTTCATTGTTTTTAAATAAAATTAAGAAAAATAGGGTAAAACCCTAATTCATTGTTACTGTTCATTTTCTCTGTTTTAGAGCTCTGTAGAAAAAATGGTTGAAACGACGCACAGATCGAAAGAGGTTTGGCACGGGCTACGGGTAAGGATTTAAACTTAATGCATTATGTTTTTAATTTGATTTATGTGATTTTTTAGTTGAATTTTAACTACTTTTGGGGCATCATGGCCGTTTTTGGGCCGTCGACGACGTCGGGATGAAATCATCCCAATTTTGTCGAAATTGTCCCTAGATCGCCAATTTCATCTGAGGTGAAATCGACGAAATAGGGGCGATCTCATCCAATAAGGGACGATCCCCAAATGACTGAATTTAGGAAGATATCATCCGATAATGGATGATATCATCATTTTTATGAAATTAAACTTGTTTTAATTGCATTTAATTGATTTTAATAACTGTTTTATTAATGAATTTTGTTGTTTATTTTACAGAGGGGATTGCTAAAAAGTCAGGAATGGAAATACGAGGGTCTGAGGGATGAAGTGGCCACGTTCAATCAGGTGGAGCGAGACCGACTGGCAGAGGTCGGACTACAGGATGTGGCAGAAATGCCATAAATACCGACAAACATGGGGCTAATTATAGCCCTAGCAGAGAGATGGTATCCGAGGTCGTCTTGCTTTCGGTTACCAACATGGGAGATGGCTCCCACTTTGGAGGATGTATGGGGGATCTTGAGGATCCCCATACATGGATTATTGATGACTCCTAGGGCCAATAAGGGCCAGGATATGATGCGGCTATACGAAGACTTGAGCTTCGCCCTAGAGAAGGGCAGAGTGAATATCGAGTCACTGAGGCAGATGCCTGGGGCATCTCGGTTGACCCAGGTCTTGGCAGGGGTGGTAGGTGGTCTTATGCTATGCCACCAGAGTAGGTGCAGATTACCATGGCTCATTTTAGATGTGGTATGTGAAATAAGAGACCACAAGTATAGATTTGCATGGGGTAGCTTTGTATTATGTCGGTTGTATAGGATCCTACCTGGGGTTGTATACAAGGGAGGTCAATGTCTGGTTTTGATATCGCTACTAAAGGTTTGGTGCTAGGAGCACATCATGGTGTAGAGGCTAATAGGTCTTCCAATGATAGGGGTTGACCGAGAGAGGCCCCAGGTTTTCTATTGGTGGCTCCAGAGAGGTTCACAATGATGGATAGATCTGTTGATGTCACGAAGATTACTAGATGACCTCATCCCAGACTAGATTACCTAGAGGCCATGGAGAGAGCATCCAGAGTGGGGAGAGGATGGATAGGAGTTAGCTCACATCAGGCGAGTCTGTTGGTTGAGGATGGAGTGGGGAGAGGTGGAGCTCCACCGCTATGACCGAGTTTTGTGACAGTTCGGTCTATAGTAGGGGATACATTCTCTTAGGGATTATGAGAACTCTTAGACTGTCTGAGATAATACCACACTAAGCTGGGCTCCAGATATGCAACGATTCTGGAGCCAAGACACGAATGATGCCCCCAACCAGCCAGTGGATGGGGACGACACTAGGGTCACTGATGGATACGATGCCTGGTACATAGGAATCCGCCCTCCTCGAATGACGAGGGCACAAGTTCCGGTGCATGTTGTTGTGCATTGTATGGGGAGGTGATGCTAGGTTGCCATTGATGTAGTGCAAGGTTGCGAAGGGAGGGAGCAACGACGGTCTTTGTAAGAGAGACGTCGAAGGATACCATAGGCTCCATAGGGACCGCAGTAGGTAGGGAGGATGGAGGAGGGATTACCTTCTCAACAGGGGGAGAGGAAACCATCACCCGATAAGGGCAAGGGTGTCGTAGTAGGGGAGAGCAGTGAGATGGCAGATCTTCAAGCAGATAATGCCCACCTTCGAGATGAGGTGTAGACACTTCGAGATGAGGCTACATGACTCAGGGTGCAAAGCGAAGGGGCGAGCACTCAAGATATGGCACGGGCTATTACTCAGACCACATTTTACTAGGGGTTGTACTACCATGTGGTGCCAGAGGAGCAAAGGGTACCACTATCGGCCCCCATTGTAGAGCCAGTCATGATGGGGTCATCGAGGACATCATCACGATCGATGTCCAGGACTCGCGACACCACACGAACTACGATGAGGCCACCTCCTCCACCTCATGGAGGTAGAGGAGATGAGGCTGAGAGATCGAGGGCTTCTCGAGGCTAGATGCTCACTACATAGAGACTGTATTATATTATTATTATTTTGAGAGGATTGAGTATGTCGGGGTATAGATTGTGGCATACCAATCCAGTTTTTATATGATGTACATATATTATGATATATATATATATATATATATATATATATATATATATGATATTTTTGTGATATGACTTGTGTATATGTTGTATGATGCTTTAATTTTTGAATTGTTTTATGGCTGCTTCATGTAATTATGTCGTTGGAAATATTAAAATTTTATGTCATGCTATAAAATTGAAATGAAATATTCTGATGTAAACAAATTGGTTGTTTGTGGTGTGATTTGATGAAAAATAAAGGGGACTTCTAACAATAATTTCAAAGGACATTGTCACTGTTATATGACCATTTCATGGAGTAGCCGCTCGCTAGGTCGTCAAGCTAATCCCAATATAGAAATATTGCTAAAAGTAAAAGAGTGCTTAAGAGACTGTCTTAAGACTTTGTGTTGTGGTAATGAAAAATGATGATGGTGATGATTTGTTTTCAGATTTCCATGAAAATATTATGCATGAAATATATTAAAAAAATGATTTTTTCGAGGCATAAATTCCTAAGTAGGATAGAAATTTGAATAATTGCCTAGGAATTATACCATTATCGCAAAATCGAATGTTGACATAATGAAATGAAATAAAAATATTGTTCGTTATTTTTATAGCATAATTGTGTAACATAATGATTTAAGTCATATGTTTTTATGATTTTACATAAATGCGAAACAAAATTAGAACAATGGTTTGCGCTAGGCATAGAATTTTAGGTATAGACTTATACCATCATCGCGAAATAAAAAAAATAAATTGATATTTTAGTTTTATTGCATGTTTGATTTTTTATTTTGAGATAAACATAAAATATAAGATGAGGACTTGCGCTAGGCATAAAATTCTGGTTTAGGTTTTAGGAACTTATACCATCATTGCGGAAGTCGAAAGATATTTATAAATGTGACTTTATTGCATGTTTTGAAAGAAGTTTTGGATTTTTGAAAACATGTATGTAATTATTTTTATACTAAACAAATGTTCTCAAGTAAGAAAATGAAATTATTCCAGACAATTTGCATAAATATTTTAAATTATCTCAAAGACAAAATTTAGATTTATAAGGAACCCCATGTGCATATGTGAGTTCATTGCCGATCTTGATCTATCATAATGATACAAAAATCTCTCAAATACAAATGTGTGTGCAATTGTATTTTTCATTCACCAATTTTGAGCAAGATAATTTGATACAATTAATTTGAATTAACCAAATGAGTGTTCGTTGACCATGATTTATATGCATAAAATCCTACTAGACTACTATGTAAGTCGGGTCATCAAGAGCTAGCTAATCCATAAGCAGCCATAGGTCTATACAAAATAAGGTAACTAATGTAATAGACATATCACCACACTAGGAGTTACCCAAGGCCAAGCGGGTTGGGCACAAACCGCCTGTTATGGGGCTTACGTCACAGTTTTTGAATAATTGAGAATTCTAGGGATTCAAGCTCATTCACCCTTATTTTTTTTTCAAGGGGTAGGGAAAAGGGATTTTATTGCTTTTGCTTTTTTTTTGTCTTCTCTTTTTCTTTTTGTATTTTTGCTTGACACTGAGATAATGCTAAAATATTGCTGACATGGTACAAAATGATACTGAAATAATGCTTCTTTTGCTCATAATTTTTTGCTTGATTTTTCTTTTTCTTTTTCTTCCTATACTAGGGATACTTGCTCGTATTGGCTGTAGAGCAAGGGATTTTTGATTCGGGTAGGGGTGAGCTTGTCCTTTTGTCAATTCTCAAATATTCTAGACCATATGCATGATAGGATAGTAGGGGAAACTTTTCGCTCAAGAAACCACTTCTACTATGTAGCATCGTATTGAATTTGTAATGAAATCATTTTAATGTGAAAAGATATGTTTGGTTCAAGTAAATAACAAGATCAATTCTCTATGCTCAAAACTTTATTTAATTCAACTATGGACTTTGATATAAGAGAGATTAATAATCATACCAAATAAAATCAAGATATTTATTCATGTGAGTGTGAAAGTGAGGGATTCCAAATAGATGCTAATTTATCCAAAATAACTAAAAATATATATAACTACAATACTTCAAGAATTGATAGGTGCAAAATAAAAAATGTTTTTGAAGATTTTGATGTTTTTATTTTATATATTGGTTTTAATTTATGAATTGAAAGAAATAGATAATATTACTATTTTTTTTTTAAATTGTTATATGTTTTATTAAAATGAAACAATATGCAAAATATATACAAATGATGAAATGACCAGATTTATGCATAATAGCATTTAAGATGCATAATGTTCATAGGTTCTTTAATATCTTTACCATCTAAGGTAGCTAATATGTATGCTCCTGATCCAAATTTAGCAGTGATAATATATGGTCCAAGCCAGTTGGGCTCAAATTTACCTTTAAGGTCTTTAGTTGCATTAGTATTTTTTTGTTTTTCTTTTAAGACAAGGTCACCGATCTCAAAGGATCGATGATGAACTTTCTTGAGGTATGCTCGTTTAAGCTTGTTTTGGTAGGCACGAAGATGCTCCAAAGCATTGATGTGCTTCTCATCTAGGAGTTCCAACTGACTGAGTCTGCCAAGCATGATATTCATCTCCTACTTCAGTGTCTTGAAGTAGTAGAGCCAAAGAAGGAACTTCTAATTCAAATGGAAAAACAGCTTCAATGCCATAAACCAAAACAAAAGGTGAAGTGCCTATGGGAGTGCAAACGCTAGTTCGGTAAGCCCACAAAGCAAGATATAATTGGATGTGTCAATATCGGCCAGATTTATTGACCAGTCTTCTAAGGATTTTGATTAATGTTTTATTAGATGCTTCTGCTTGGCCATTACCTTGAGGATAATAGGGAGTGGACCAACAATGTTGAATTTTATATTTTTGACATAATTTCTTGACATCTTTATTTTTGAAACAAGTTCCATTATTCGAGATGAGATTTGCAGGAATTCCAAACCTACAAATAATTTGATTAAAAATGAATTTGGAAACTTGGGTTCCAGTGCAGGAAGCTAAGGGCATAGCTTCAACCCACTTCATAAAATACTTGGTGGCAGTTATGATGAATTTATGTCCATCAGATGACACAGGATTGATTTTTCCAATGATGTCTAAGCCCCATTTTGAGAAGGGCCAAGTAGATGAAATAGCCTGTAGTTCTTGTGCAGGGGCATGGACAAGGTCAGCATGTTTTTGGCACTAGTCGCAATGGCACATGTAATCATGTGCATCATTCTCCATGGTGGGCCAAAAATATCCTATCCTAAGGAGCTTCTTAGCAATGGCACTACCACTAAAGTGTCCCCCACAAGATCCATTGTGGGCTTCACTCAAATCTGATCTAGATTCTTCTAGATTCAAACATCTCAATAAGATGCCTTCAAAAGATCTCCTATATAATGTATTGCCAATTATTACGAACTGAATTGCTTGTCTATGTAATAACCAGCGCTGGTTGCTATTAAAACCTTCAAGGAAGGTCCCATTTTGAAGAAAATTAAATATATCAGTGTACCAAAGTTTAGGAGTAGTTTCGTTGATTAGAAACACATCCAAAGGTTCTAAGCATGATTTATTTGAAGTGGGTTCCTAGAGTCGATGAATAATTATGGTAGCATATTCATCATCTAACTCCAAGGGCAAAAGAGATGCAGCTGCAGCCATAGCGTCAGCCGCACGGTTGCTAGTTCTAGGAATAGCTTCCAAGGTAACTTGATCAAAAAAAGATATTAATTGTAATACATATGATTTATATGGACGCAATTTATCATCTCTGGTCTAATAAACATCATTAATTTGATTTATAACAAGTTGAGAATCACCGAAAACTAATATATTTTTAATTTTTAGTGCGAAGGGAGCTCGTAATCCAAGGATTAGAGCCTCATATTCAGCAGTGTTATTAGTACAAGCAAACATTAATTTAAAGGACAGAGGTATAAGATTTTTTTGTATAGATATTAAAATAATACCTGCACCAGCCCCACTCATGCATCGGGATCTGTCAAAGTATAGGGACCATTGCTCTGGATGGTCTACCTCTAGTTTAAGGCTTTCATCAGGAAACTCAATGATGAGGGGATGGGTAGACTCTAAGGGTGCAGTAGCTAATTGATATGCTATGATTTGACCCTTAACAGACTTATGTACTATAAACATGAGTTCAAACTCACTTAGCACAAGAACCCACTTTGATGTGCGACCAGATAAATAAGGTCGACTCATGAGATATCGCAAGGGATCAAATTTAGCAATAACATACATTTTTTGACTGAGCATATAATGGCATAGTTTTTATGTAGAAAATACGACTGCTAGACATAGTTTCTCTAATGCTATGTAGCGGGTTTCATACATGATTAAGGTTTGGCTAATGTAATAATTAGCATGCTCTCTTTTCTCATTGTCAAGTTGAGCTAACATAGCTCCTAAAGCAAAATCTGAAGCAGAAATATACAAGATAAATGGGCGATTAGGTCTAGGTGGAGAAAGCACAGGTGGGTTAAGGAGATATTGTTTGAGGAGTTCAAATGCTTCCTTACATTCATCATCCCAATGAAAAGAGACATCCTTCTTAAGAAGCTTAAGAAAGGGTCCTATTTTTTCCACCAGTTTATCGATGAAGCGATGAATAGCTTGAAGCTTACCTTGTAAACTTCATAATTCAGATATATTTGTGGGTGAAGGCATATCAGTGATAGCCATAATCTTGAGAGGGTCAATTTCAATTCCACGTACAGAAACTATAACCCCCAATAATTTACCAGACTTGACTCTGAATATACATTTGGCTAGATTTAGTCGGATAAGATATTCCCTTAACCGATCAAATACTTTTCTCAAGTCATCTAAATGATTATCTTCATTAATAGAACGAGCTATAATATCGTCTACATAATCATGTAGTATATCATGCATCATATCATGAAAGATATAAGTCATGGCTCGTTGATATGTTGCACATGCATTCTTCAAACCAAATGGCATCACTTTCCAACAAAAGGTCCCCCAAGGGGTAATAAAGGCTGTTTTAGCCTGATCTTCAAGAGCTATCTTGATCTGATTATAACCAAAAAATCCATCCATTAAGGATATCATTCCACTTCCAGTAGTAAAATAAATGATCTGATCCATATTGGGAAGAGGAAAATCGTCTTTAGGGCATGCAACATTAATATATCTAAAGTTTGTGCAAACCCTAACTTTGGTAGTTTCTTTCTTAGTTACTGGAACTACATTCGAGATCCATTCAGCATAATCAATGGCTTGTATAAAAATAACATTCGGGAGTTTTTCTAACTCCCATTTGACTAGTAAGGCCACTTTAGGATGCATTTTCCTAAGTTTTTGTTTAATAGGTTTAGCATCCGGATGGACTACTAGGTGATGCATGACTACAGAAGGGTCTAAAATTGGCATATATTCATATGTCCAAGCAAAGACATCTTCATATTCCTTAAGAAATGTAATATATTTATCTTGTTTTTCTTGACTCAATTCTGATCCAATGTTGATTATGTGAGGATTATCCTCAGTTCCAATGTTATTTTTTATGTTATTTTCTAATTCCATGTGTAGATCTCTCTCAAAATTAGGTGGGGCGGGTGAAACGTCCAATTCTTGTAATTCTTCCAAGGTTAAATTGGATAATTCGTCTTGAGGAGTCCTAGACTCAAGCTGGGCTATACTAGGTATAGAGCCATAAAAATAAAATCCATTATGTAATAATTCCTCAACGGAGACATCATGGAAGATATCTCCCTCCAACTCATTATCGGATTCAACAATCATCTCAAGGTAAGCTATGGATAGCATATTACATGTAGGTGGCTTATTTGTCAGACACAAAGCATCGCGTTCATCTAAATAACATTGGTAACATATGAGTTGGTCATCATCCTCAAATGGGAAATGCTGACCCTTACTAGGAAATAGGCCCACACCACATCGTGCGGGCCATGGCTCTACCTCAAAAGGTTCTTTCATACCATTCTGGAAAGGTCCCAAACCTTTCCCTTTATATCCCAATTTAAGAATTAGAGGTTTAGCTTTAATATACTCATTAGTAAAATAACATCGAGCATATCCATCATGATGCGTTCTAATGTTTCTGGGTATTCTTCCCTAATCATATCCCGTATAAATAAAAGCACAGCTCATGACTTGGTAAATACTTCCCATAGGCTGTGGGAGGCCCAAGGTACGAGGAGATGGTGGCAAATTATTTAAAATAAGGGAATATTGCATAACAACATTTGTTTTTTCTGATATAAGAATTTTAGATAAATTGGGTAAGAGCTCGTCAGTAAGAGCGTAAGAGGTAGAAGGAACATTTCCTACATCTTTGGATGCAGAAAATATGGCTCTGGTGGGTGTAGATGTTGTGGAGATGTCGATGGATGGGTCTATAGGTATAGAATTTATAGGAACAAAACAAGAAGCATTGGTTGTGGGTTTAGGATCTTTCTGAGGTCCTAATGTGGTTTTTTCGGAGGATGGTTGAGCTATATGTAGAGGTGGAACTGATGGAGAAAAATTAGATGATGTTATGGGTGTGTGTTTCACACATTTAGAAGGATAATAAGAATTAGGATGTGTGGATGATAGAGCAGGGAAAAATTGAACTCCAACAGGTTCTACCAAAGCACACATATCAAAGGGTCTAGGGTCACCATGAATAGTAACCAACTGATTCTTAAATTCAAATTTGACACATTGGTGTAAATTTGAGGGAACAACTCGCATCGCATTGATCCAAGGGCGACCCAAGAGTATATTGTACGATGCAGGGCAATGTACAATAAACACGATCATATCCAAGGTTCTCGGACCAACTTGCAATGGGATAGTAATAACTCCACACGTTTCTTGTGTTTTGTCATTGAAGGCTTTTATGATCATATCAGTTCTTTTAATTTCATCACTTCTAAACCCAAATATTTGGTAGAAGTCAAAAGTGCAAATGTTTAAAGATGAACCATTATAAATCAAGACTCGTTTAATCGCTACATCTCCAATTAGGGCAGTAATATATAAGGGGTTATCCTTATGTAAACTATGTTGCAGTATATCTCTATCCCGAAATTCAATACAATCAACTTCTCGAGTTATGATAGTATTGGTCATGGATTCGGGTTGAATGTCTTGTGGTACCATCATTTGGCTTAATGTGAGCATTTCATCTCTATGTGTAGGAGAAGATCTTAAAAGGTCCAAAAGAGAAATTCGAGCTATAATATTTGATAGTTGCTCATTAATATTATAAGGAGGTTTAGGTTGAACATTAGGTGCATGATTCCCTTTATTAGGAAATTTCAAAACAAATGGAGCTGATCCATCATTCTAAATTTGATCTTGTTGAGATTTTTGAGCCTATTGTCTAGTAACAGCTTCGATGGTACCCACAATATTATTTTGCGGATGATGAATGGGTCTTGGTCTAGCATTTATGGCTTGCTCATTAGAAAGTAATTGGTGAGAGGAGGGTCTAGTAGTGAGTCTTCTTGGAAATGGTTCTTCCATAACCATAGAACTTGTGATATGTTGAATAGCATCTGATTCATCTTCAAAACTATTCGATTGATTTGATGTGATTTCCATATCACTCTCAGTATCGTATTATGTATTACTAAGATCAGGTGTCTGAATATTATGTAGAGGTCTGGTTGTAACCACAGATAAAGTTGTGTCAAATATTTATCGATCATGAGCAGATAAATGCCCACTAATAGTCCCTACATAGCGGGTAGGAGGGGGAACATTATGATTTTCTATTTGATTAGCCACCTCCTTACCATGTTTTGGTAAAGGATGTTGAAATATGTCCAATGACTGATTGACATTATGATTCTGATTTTGGGGGATGTTATTTTGATCATTATTAGGAGGATTTTGTTTAGGTTGAAAGGCTTGCACCTCCATCTCATTTTTGTCAATTAAGTCCTGTATTTTATGTTTTAATATTTTACAAGAGTTGGTAGAGTGTCCAGGTCCTCTATGGAAATCATAGTGTAAATCAGCTCTATATCCGGGTATAGTTGGATCAGGTTCCTAGATATTTGGTAATTGAATCAAACCTTGTTCTAATAATTATGGTAGAATGGTTGATAAAGGTTGATTTAATCTAGTAAATTCTCAAGGTGGTTTATCATGAGGTTTCAGTATAAAATTCTTCGTTGTCTTTGTCGTATTAACATTAGCAATGTTTCTGCTATCAGTGACTCCATTGCCCTCAACTCGTTTATTCTTATATTTATTTTTGGATGTTTTCTCATCGTCTTTATTTTTAAGTTGACCTCTCCTAATGAGAGCATCTTCCACTCTTCGAGCTAAGTATATATCCTGATAGAAGGTGGTCAAGGTAGTAGTTGATAACTCATAGGATAGTTGTTCTTGTAAATTATTGATAAATATGTCCAACATCTCCCGATAAAGTAACACAAAGTGCAATTTTCCTATCAACTGTCTCCACCGAGCTAGGAAATCGACAAAACATTCATATTTGTCTTGTTTTAAGTTGTATAAATATTTAATGGTCACATGCCTTTCGATGTAAGCACTAAATTGATGAACAAAAGACTCGACTGTTTCTTCAAAATTCCTCAAAGAATGAGTGGGTAATTGATAATACCACTCTAATGCCATTCCTCCTAAGCTTTTCAGGAACATTTTTAGCAACAATAAGTCATCATGTGATATATCATGACATGCTATCCTAAACATACGAAGATGCTCTATGGTATCTTTGGTTCCTTTGTATATTGGTATAATAGGCATAGGAAATTCTTTAGGATATGGCTGTGCTATGACTATAGGATCTAAAGGTTGACTACACATCTCTTGGTAATTGTACGAGGGATGGTAGGGATCTATCTGGTCCATGCGAGAGACTAATTATTTCACCATGGCTTCAAGATTACTAGTTTGTTCACCATATTGGTTCGGTGGTACATGAGTATGGGACTTATGAGTGTACGATGGCATGACATAAGATTAGATGCTATGTTGCTATTATGTAAAGTGTTGGTAGGAAGAGTATTATGAAGAATATTTGTAGTAGTATTATGTTGTATCCCAGATTGTTGGAAATTGGTGTTTGGTTTTGTTTTGGGATTTTGTTGGTTTGAGGTATGTTGATCAATAGCTTGGCAAAATAGAGTAGTGAATTAAGGTTTCTTTTGGGTGGGAATGATTCTAGGATTGGTAAGAGGCACTCTAGGTGGTTGGATAACTTGTTGTTGTTGCATATTATGGATTATAGTGGCCATATCCAAATTGGATGGTCCAGCTTGATCACTTTCTTGATCAACAAAGGACAAGGGATTAGTGCATGTGTGATATATTTCTTCTAAGGTTGGTTTAGTATCACTAATTTGATCCTTGTCCATATGGATTTCTCTATTAAGAGCGCCAATATTAGTATTGAGGAAATTCCAAAAATGTTCCATGTTCTCAAAAGTAATAGCTCCTCCCGGAGACATTTTAGGGGATGAAGATCCTTCCTCTCTAACAATTTCTTTTTGTTCATTTCCTACAACAAACTCTTCTTCTTGCTAGTCTAAGGCTCCTTCTTCCTGAATTGGGTCTTCAGGAAGGACATCTAGGTTATTTAATGGTTTTCCTAACCAATCTTCTTCTACTTTAGTTTGTTTTCCATTCCTAAGTCTAGTCATTATGCTTAAACTTAGATTTTAGAAAATATATATACTTATATATATATATATATATATATATATATATATATATATATATATATATATATATATATATATATATATATATATATATATATATATATATATATGTATATATTTATATCTCTATATTATATATATATATATATATGCGACAAGTTTGGGAGGTATATATTTTAATTATATACCTACTATAATATATATATATATATATATATATATATATATATATATATATATATATATATATATATATATATATTTTAAAAGGAAATGTTTTTTTGATTTTTTTTATTTTTGTTTTTGTTTTTGTGTTTTTATAATATTATAAAAATAACAAACAACACACCAGTTGCAAGAAATAACAATAATAAAAGAAATGACCTAGTTTTCTATAAATAGTTTATGGATATCATTAATAGGATCAAGTTTGTCAGGAGTCATGAAATCATCCTCTTCAAATTGGAAATGTTCTTTCAAGAATTTGATAAAGTGTGCTATAGTAATATGATCTGTTTTAGACTCTGAACTGTATAAATAAAGTTCATGGAAATACTCTCGATATAACACAGCTCTAGGAACTCTATTCTATCTATTTATATCTGTAAGAACCTCTTGATCCTCTATACGAGATAGAAATTTATGTACTATAACCATGTTGTCGAGGTATTCCTCAAAGGTGTACAACTCGAAAGACACAAGTGCTCTTTTATCAGCTAACCACCTATGGCAAGCTCTCTGAAGCTCATGGTACAAAGTCACCTGATCAGGATCCAGGATTCTATCTAGGGAAAACTTCTTAATTTGCCTAAGTTCTGTTGATCTATATGAAATAATACCCAATATCCTATCAAGTTTGTCCCACAAAGGTTGGACTCTACTTGTTTGAGGTAATCTAAGCACAGAAGTAATTTCTATGGCTGATAATTGATTTTCAACATTTATGGTGACAGCTCATCTTTTATTATAATCTGCCATCTAAATATGATATGCAATCTTAACAATCTTCTAATGATTCTTAGATGTTCTTGAAAATGCATTTATATTTTATATATATATATATATTTTGTTTTCAAAAGGTTTTTAGTTTTCACGTTGGGTTCACCAAAATGTATCGACCCAAATTTTTCGCACCCTTACCTTCAGGCTAAAGGATCCATGACCGGAAGGGGGATGCAAGAAGGATGAGGTGATACCTCGGACTAAGAGGCCCTTTGAAGGTCGCGCATCTCGTGGGAGGGATATCAGGGTGAATTTTTGATGGATGGTGGGGTTCACCAGGAAACTTTGAGTGGCAGTTTCCACGCCTAGGTTGAGAATGGGTTTGATGTGTTCATTTTTATACTCAATAATTCAAATTCCTAGGTTTGGCCAAAATGAATCTAAGCTATTCTATATGCAAATGCTAGTTTATATGAATACAGAAAGCATGAATAGGTGCTAAATATAGAAAATGTGCTAAATAAGATAGAATATACCTAATTTTGGATGTCTGATGAAGATTCTAAAGCTTGTAGAAGTCTAGATCATCTCGAATCTGATAGAATCTTCTGTAATTACACATAATCATCCCAGATCACAAT
The DNA here is from genome assembly GCA_028583015.1 of Wollemia nobilis. Lineage (NCBI taxonomy): Eukaryota > Viridiplantae > Streptophyta > Pinopsida > Araucariales > Araucariaceae > Wollemia > Wollemia nobilis. The sequence goes on along the minus strand of JAQPPZ010000371.1, from coordinate 645,438 downwards.
CGATCATCTGATATCAGACAAGATCATCGTCGACCTGATGAATTTGTCAGACGAATTTGTTAGAAACCTGCAATCAGAGAAACAGACACCAAAAACCAAAAATGCAACTGCAAAAATAAAGGGGAAATGATAGAAATTATAGTAAATTTGCCTAAATGATAAATCTAGATAACAATTAAAGGAAATGCATTATTTTAATAATTTATTTTAACTTTATCATGTATTTAGGCTAAATGAGGTGAACTCCAGGATGCAGAATAAGAATAAACCAAACTAATGTAGAACAAAACAAGAAAGAAAGGATGAGAAATGAAAACTCAGGGCTCTGATTGCCCCCAATATGGACTGCAGTAGAAATTTCTTGCAATCGTACGAGATTGTCGTGGATGTCGACAGGATCGTTTGAAATCATACGAAATTGCCTGAGACAATCCGAGCTTTCTCTAGCTGAAAAACAATAAAATTCCTGCAAGAAAAATTGAAAATACACAATGTAAACGACGGTGCGAAGGTGTCATAATGCATGAAAAGCTAAAGTTATAGAGAAAAATTAGCCAGGGGGAGAGTCAGGGAAAATCCCAAGTTTATATAGGATTAGGGGGAGGTTAGGAGGTTGGGGATCATCCCAATCTGGGAGATCTCCAACGGGGGAGTCTCTAACTGCGCAGACACGCTTCTACCCAAGTTAGAGAAGCTGTTGAAATAGAAGCTAATTATGAAATTTTGGTTTTGGGACGAAATCATTTGGACATTCTGTTCCAAACGAATTCGTTCGATCAGGGGCGATTTTGTCTGATCGACGATGATATCGTCCAATGGTAAAAAAAAATCCTAAAAATGGTTTCAAAAACAAGGGAAGCGGTTAATGGGTGGTTTCGAGGTTAAAATTCAAACTTTAATCTTTTTACTAAGGTTTAACTGCGCCAATTTTAGGGTGCTACAATAAGGTCGAATCAGATGTCTCTTCTTGAGGGGGAACTTAAGGAATCAGATCTAGGGGGTTTAAATGAAGAACAAAGGGCTTTATATCTAAGTATAGGGGACATGGATGGGTCTACCCCTATAAGGGAAACCATTTTGAAAAGTGGTACAGATTTAATTATGCCCTCTCCTACTCAAGCACTGATGCAGTCATCCTTGGATTGCAAAACTCCTATGGTGTTGGGATTGCAGTGGAAAAAAATTAAAAAAAGTTTTTTGGATAAGAATATGAAGGTGGGTCAAGAGAAGGGCCAGGATAAAATTAGGTTAATGGGGGAGACTTTGGTGGAGTCAGGATTGGTGAGAACATTGGACTCCCATTTTTATAACTCCCAAAAATGATTATCCTCTCATGGAATGTAAAGGGGTTGAACAACATCCCCATATAAAAAGTTGTTCATGATTTGGTTCGTGTGCATTCTTCGGATGTGGTGTTTATTTAGGAGACCAAATTGGCTATTGATAGTATGTTCAATATTTCTCCCAAGTTATGGAGAAGGGGGAAATGCCAGTGTATTTGTGCATGTAGATATGCTGGTTGCGTCGCTTGTTTATGGGATCTGGTTAAGATATCCCCTCTTACTTGGATTTCTAGCAGATGGTCTATTTCGATGGTCGAGCATGATAATGAATCTGGTGAAACCATCCTACTTACAAATGTGTATGCTCCTATTTATTACAATGGTAAAGTGAATTTGTGGAATCACATTTTCTTTGTGAGAAGTTTGGTTCCCCTGTACCCATGGATTTTGGCTGGAGACTTCAACTCTATCATTTGTCTGAAGGAGAAACATGGTGGGGTGGACCGTCTCGAGCATTTTTCTTCTATATTTAGTGCTCATATCCAGGCCCTAAACTTGGTTGACATCAAGATAGATAATAAGATCTTTACTTGGCACAATAGAAGGTGTGGGGAAGCTTCCATATCATAAATACTGGATAGGTTTTTGATATCTAGTTATTGGATGGGTAATAACATAAGTGCTAGTTCTATGATTATGGAGGGTAGGGGATCTGATCATTGGCCTATAAAAATCTTTGCTTTGGAGTTAGGGCTAAAAAAGAATCCCTCATTTAAGTTTCAACTTATGTGGCTTCATGATAATAAGCTTCATGATTTCATCTGATGCTGGTGGACCACTGGCAAACCTCCTCATGGCACCGCTATGTATTCCTTTATGAAGCTACTACAATTTGTAAAACATAAATTGAAGAGATGGAATATATTTAATTTTGGGAACCTTTCCTTGGCTAAGTTTGTAGCTCTTAAGAGGATGGAAGAAGCTTCAAGGAAGATTAGAGATCACAGATTCACGAAGGAGCTTCTTATTGAGGAATTTGAGGCTACGAAAGACCTTGCTGAATGGGAACTGAGGGAAGAAAATTTTTGAAATAAAAATCTCGAGTAGATTGTCTTCAGGAAGGGTATAGGAACACAACCTTCTTTTATAACTCAGTTAAGGCTCACCGTAATGGTAACGTGATTACCTCTCTTGTGAATTCTTAGGGTGCCCTTCTATCTTATTTTAGGGATATTTCATAAGAGACTAAAAGGTTTTTTCCTCTCTTCAATGAGGACTCCCTATCATATTATGAGAATGAAAAGCTTATTCTAAATTGTATTCCAACGATTTTTTCTAGAGAGATGAATGAGCACTTGATGGGTCCAATTTCCCTTGAGGAGTTGGAAAATGTTGTATTCAATATGAAAAAAGGAAAATCCCTAGGCCCAGATGGATTCCCGCTTGAGTTTTATTAGGAGTTTTAGGATTTAATCAAATTTGATCTTTTTGAGGTGGTCCATGAGTCCCAAAAGAACAAAAAGATGCTAAGGTCCCTAAATGCTACCTTTGTGGTGCTTATGCCCAAAAAAGAGGGAGAAAATTCCTTGGACATGTTTAGGCCTATTTCTCTCTGCAATTTTGTGTATAAGATCATCACAAAAATTATTGCTGAGAGGCTGAAGATATGGTTGAGCAAAATCATCTCTGAGGAGCAAGGAGGGTTTGTTGTTGGCCGAAAAATCTTGGATGGGGTTGTTATTGCTATAGAATATATTCACTCAATGGAAACTTCTAAGGAGAAAAGTATGTTCGTTAAGTTGGACATGGCCAAAGCCTATGATCAAGTCGTATGGTCCTTTCTTCAGAAAGTTCTTGCTGCTTTTGGATTTGAGGAGGAATGGATTAGATGGGTGATGAGTTGTGTTTATTCTTCATAATTCTCTGTTCTTGTTAATAATGATCCATAAGAGTTGTTTGAGGCCTCAAGGAGATACTTTATATCCTTATTTGTTTATCATTATGGTGGAAGGGTTGGGAAGATTTCTCAAGTCTCAAGTCATGCATGGTCTCATTCAGGGGTGGAAGTGGGATAGTAGTTTTCCACCTCTTTCCCACCTTCAATTTGTTGATGATACTACTTTGTTGGGAGTTGCCACTATTAGGGAAGTTGGAAATATTAGATAGTCTCTTGATGTATATATTCATGCTTATGGATAGTTGATTAATGAGGACAAGTATTCTATTTTCTTCTTCAATACCCCTCGTATTATTCAAGCCATGATTGCTCGCATTCTAAGATTTTAGGATGGGACTCCCCCCTTCATTTATCTTGGTATTCCAATTTCATCTCATCCTCTACCTAGATCTTCTTTGCAGTCTATGCTTGATAATTTTAGAAGGAAGGTGAATCATTGGAATTTTAGATTGCTATCAACTACAAGTAGAGTGTTGCTTTTAAAATCTGTTGTTCAAGCTTTACCCATTTATAGATGTTTTGTACAAATAGATCCCTCTCACTTCATAAAGGACATGGATGCTTTGTCAAGATAGTTTTTATGTTCTAGAAAACTTGATCAATCTAAATAGATTTTTGTTATGTGGGATTCTATATGTACGCCGATGCAAGAGGGAGGCCTTGGTTTGCGATAGACAACTCTTTTTGGGTAGGCTTTGCTTGCAAAAATTTATTGGAGATGGTGTACCTCTCAATATCATATCTGGGCTAAAATATTATCTTGTAAATACTTGAGAGGTATTTCTGAGGCTGAGATCCCTAGAGTCATCTTGGTTGGGAAAGGTTTTGTTATCTTGGACACTCTAAAAAAAGGATCTAATTTAATCAAGCAGGGTTTGTTCTGGATTTGCAATCAGGGATTAAATGCTCTTTTTTGGGAGGATTCTTGGGATGGCCACACTCCTATATTGAATCAATATCCTAGGTTACGTTCCCTAAGCATTTTTTTTTTGGAAGCAGGTTGGTCTCATGTGGAGGACTTTAAAAAAATCTAGTCTTTTAGAAATATGGAGATGTACAGGTGGAAAGATCCACAAGAATGGTCCCAAGGAGGACTGGCCAAGGACAGAGAGGTGCTTGCTCTTATTATTATGGGGAGGCCTTATTATTCATTGAGGGGTAAATATATTCTATCTTGGAACCCTGATCCTAAGGGAACCTACTCGATAGCCTATGATTATCAGGTTTTTGATATCAAAAGTATGGGAGTCTTCTTGCCACTTGGTGGAAAAATGTGTGGAACAATTTTTTTTGGCCAAAATGTAACTTCTTTCTCTTGTTCAGTAGCTCATAATAAATGCCTCACTTGGGATAATGTGAGGAAGAGGGGATTTTAGGGTCCCTATTTTTGTGTCCTTTGTAGTAAGAATGAGGATGACTCTTCTCATTTATTTTTCCAATGCTCCTTTGCCAGAGACATTTGGAACTGTTGGTGGAGCACCTAGAACCATCCATGTTTTTATGTGATGTCCCTAGTGGAGTTTTGGATTATTCTGGGTAGACCTTTGGACAAGGCCCCCTTCCTTCATGTGGCTTAGAATTTGGGCCCTTCGTGCATCATCTGGAAAATTTGTCTCAAAAAAATTGATGCATATTTTAGGGTAGTTATTTGGCTATTGAACAGATCTGACAAAGGATCCTGTATATGGTTTACGAAACCATCGATAGAAAATGTGATGTGGACCCTCTTTTGGATTCTAGGGAGAAGAAGGTACATCAAGCCCTTGGTCTCTTTGGGGATGGTGTGAACTCTTCTAGCCCTAGTAGGGTTACTCAGCTCAGCAAGAAGGTTAGGAGATATGGTAGGTGGAGGCCACCCCCTAGAGGAGTTTTAAAAATTAATACTGATTGATCATCCAGGGGTAATCCTGGACATGCTGGAATTGGTGGTGTTGGGAGAGATTCTACTGGTGATGTCAGTTTTTTCTTTTCCATTTATAAATGTGTTCACTCCAACAATTTTATGGAAGCTCTTGCAATTCTTGAGGACTTGCAGAGGGGATTTTATCTTGGATGGCATAAGATTATCTATGAGTCTGAATCTCAAATTGTGGTTAGTATTTTAAATAGTAAAATGGTGGAGGAAGTTAAATGGCAGTTGGCCTCTGTAGCTATTCAAATTCTTGAAATGAGTGAATATTTCAAATTTATATCCTTTGTGCACATTCCAAGGGAATGGAATGTGGTTGCTGATTACTTGGCCAAAAGGGATTATGAGCTGCTGGATCCTTGGAGTATCTATAATTGGGAGAGTCTCTCGTCTGGGGACTCTCAATGCCTGTGGGAGTTGATCCACAAGGATGTACAGAATTAATGTAGTTTGTTCTTGTCTTTTTTTGGTGTCATTCTAGTCTAGTGGTTTTATCCTGTTTGGCTATTTATTTGAGTCTTGGTTGGAAGCTCAGTTGTACTTTGTAATCCAAAATTTTTATCAATAAATTTTTACCCCTTTTTAAAAAAAAAAATACACATTATTGGTTTTCCCATATTAAGCCTCCTAGAAAATATCAACACCTACCCATGCCTAAATAAGAAGTTATTCCAAATGTACTATCTTCTATATTTTCAAAAAAATACTAAATCCTATTTTTTGGGTACCAGATGAAGGAATTAGGGTCTGATATCACATTAAAAAATCTTTAAATATTCTACAAAAACTTTACCATGACATTATCCACCTTGTTATATAGCTCCTTGTAAAATTTCAAATTGATCCAATGGCAGAATCAAAAGTTATGACCTCTAGAAGATAGGCACCTACATTAGTTATGTCTAAATATGGGTGTTATAGAGCTAGCTGATATTACTCTACTATTATTTCTCAAGGGTATATAGATATAAATGATTTGCTAATGGATGAGGGAGAGTGTGTATCCTAATTTCCATTGATATGATGGTATATTGTTGAGTTGAATCAATTAAATGAGAGTACAATACATTAAGGATTATGTTGATGGGCCTAAAGGATGGGTCTAATTTATTTATTGGAAAAGAGTTTGAATTAGGTTTTTGGAGACAATAAAAAATAAAATATTCTTTTGCAGAAGCTCATAGGGTTTCATGACCTTATTAAAATAGGGTTTTTATAATTACAATATTCTTCTCCAATAAATGGGCCATATGGGTTGTATATTGGAATACTAATATCCACTCTTCCTCATGGGTAGGTCTTAGAGAACCTTGAGGTGATAAGACCTCTTATTCTTGATCAAATATAGGGTTCTCAAGAATATGATGCTCATCATAGTCCTTGATAGGAGGGTTAGTATTAATAGCCAAATAGTAAGTGATACTATGAGTCATGTAGTATTTCATGGTCATAGGTTTGGGATTAGGAGAGAAGAGATGGTTTTTTAAGATATTAATTATTTATATCATTAATTAAAGAAGAAATAGAAGATATTTTATAGTCCTTATATCTCCCTTACTCGATCTATCATACTCAACCTATATACCTCAAGGGCCTCTATATATACCAAAGGTTCAAAAATACCTAATCCTTCTCTATATAGTTGTTGGTACGTGAGGAGGTTGATAGGTGGAACTCCAACAATATGTGGAAGTAACATCCTTAATACATGACCAAGATGGTATGTGACGAGTAATAATTGTAGAGGGGGAAAAATTCCCTACTGTGTACAATTCCCAAATAAAAGGCTATATCCACAAGGAGGGAACCTTTTTTAGGGTGAACCATCAGGGTATGTTGTACTTTACACTCTGTTCTAGGGGGAAGGATTCACCAGAAATGGTTTAAGGACTCCCTCAAAATTCATGCAATATTCAAGATTGTTTGATGTATTCATATTTGAGACAAAAACCTAAGTTTGGCCTTTCTAGATATAATCTAGAAAAGATAAAGGACAATGAAGGAAACATAATAATGCAGCTAAAAACAAAATGCATACATAAAAGAGCTATCATGGGATGATTCTTTCTTTTGAATGTTTTCTAACCTAGGGTTTTATTTCAAAAACCTTTTAAGTAGAAATATATAAAATAAATATATAGAAATTATCCCTAAATGCAAGATAAATGCCTATCACTTTTAGATTCCTAAGAATCAATAATAAAACCAGATTTTCAACCAATAGAATAAATAGATCACTTATCTATACCGAAGGTTGACTTTTAAATTTTTTCGTCTCTTGTCCAATGATATCAAAAATTCTTCTTTTTGCAAGATCACTTATAAAAAACTAAAAATAGAATTAGTATTAGGGGGCTTACTTAGGCCTTTGTATAATAGATCTAGCAGTAGTCAAGCCCCCTAGGTCCCTTTAAATGACCATTTAATACAAAAGTAGAAATTAACCTTTGGAGAATTAATCATAAATCAGAAACACAATAGCAGAGATCATAAATGAAAGTACAATAGTATGATTTAGAAACAAAATAGAATGCAACAGTGAATGAGAATCTAGAAATTACCCTCGATTTGGCCTAGGGAAAAATCATGCCTCACCTGGAGCGGGCATGATAATGTAGTAGCGAGGTCACACCCTATCTGGGATGGGCGTGATTTCACTTTTGTGAATAAATTTTCCCTAATTAGGGCAAACGAAGTCATGCCTCACTAAGACTATGTGCTATTTCTCTACAAACTAAAGAAAAATAATAAGTGAATGCAAAAAAAAAAAAAAATGCTGAAACAAAATAATTAAAACCTTGATGAATGTCACAAAAGTAGGCAGAAGAGATCCAAGTTTTCAAATGGGCACTCTATATTTTTGAGCTACACCACGGATCCACCAAGTTACATAGTAAATCAATCCAATACACACAATAGAATGTCAATCTGAAATTCACACTTTGGGGGTTAGCTTGCAGTAGAGAGAAAACAAAAGAAGAAGAAGAACGAACAATTTGGAGCTTAATAAATTTAATAGTTCACATTACTTGCATATGTCAAAGTTATCGTAATCATCACATTCTTATCATTTGATAAAATTACTCTTCCTTTTATAGACAAAATTGGAGGAAGAAAGCGGGAACAAACAAACTCACAACAAATGCCAAAACATGCTAGAGGGTTTAAATATGGGTTTAAGCAAGCTCAAAAATAATAAAATAAAATAAATTTAAAAAACTAGGTTAAATAGCAAATTTGTGCCCCATCCTGACGAGGCATGATATCACTAGCGTGAAGTCATTCCTCATAAGGACATCGCACTTGGTAGGGGTTGAGCGCCTCTTAGGGGTACTAAGGAAGATTGCCCACTCAAAAGTGGGTCAATTTTCTGCATCTACATTTTTCCCCCTCTTTGATGCATTTATGGCCTATTAAATGCATCAAAGAAAGGATGTAGGCTCCTACGATCAGACATATAGCAAACACACAACAAGTACAAGGAAGGGGTGGCTAGGATTGGGTAAAAAGGTGAGATATTACTATTATTAATGCCTTTATGGCTAGGGTGAATCCTCAAGTTTTGGAAGGAATGAACATTCTGTAAGAAGCTCGAAAAGACAAAGAAAATAAAAAAAGCAAAACACAGGAAACATAGAGAACAAAGAAAAAAACATAGCAAAGAGCATTGGGTACAACATGAATCTAATGCAGCTAGCATGAAATGTACGAATGAATAGAAGAAAGAAAAATAAAAAAGACGAAAAGAGGAGAGAGGAAGAAACAAAAAACTATGAAGCAAAATAAGATGAAGAAGAAAATGATAAAAATCCAAATATCAACCATCTAAAATTAAAAAAGAATATAAATCATAACCCTAACTAGAGGATGTTATGCTCAAAATATGGTCCATGTATGGAGTGGAGAACCCGCTATGGGTACAATACTCACTAAATATGGACCACTAAGTGAAGTGTATAGAATAACCTGCTATGGGTGATTGCTAACTAGTGACTGATGTGGGGTGATTACCCACTAGGATGTATGTCGTGGCCTAATGAAATGGCCAAGGAGCTAATTCTGTAATGGGGTGTTGGGTCCATTGAGTCAAAATAAAGACATAACCCGATAGGGGTGTTAGAGTGTATGTTGATATAAAATGATGTATGTGATGTATATACCAATACTACCTAAGAGGGTGTATGTTCATGTATGTATGGACCAATCAATATGAGAACAACATGGTGAGTGTGTGCATGTGCTAGAAGAAATAAGAGGAAGAAAATAAATAACAAAGAATTGTGCGTGTGTTCCCCCAGCTTGAAGTTTCAACTAGTAAAAATTCAAGAGGGAGAAAATGTGTAATCAAAGAAGAGAAGAATGTATATCCTTATCTGAACAAAGAGGACAAAGAAGAAATAAAAAGAATCTTGAAAAAATATAAGGACATACCAAAATAGGATTGAATTCCTTGACTTGGAGGGAAATAATGATCATTTTAAAACTTTCAAAGTCAAGGAATACAAGAAGAAGAGAGAAGAGAAGAAACAACAAAGGAAGCAAATAAGAGAAGAAGGTATGAAAATGCATGGGCCCTAGGTTGGGGCTTCACTAGGCATAAGAGCCCTAGTGAAAGTGCAATGCATGTGAGATATGATCTAACTAGGTGTCATCACCTTTTATTTTTACAAATCCCCAAAAAGCTATATGATCAAGTAGCCATGAACAAGCAGCCATGAAAAATATGCTAAGCAATATGCAATAATAGAATGATAGGAAATCATGCATAATATGACAAGCATATGTGCATAATATGTCAGGAAAATATGTAATATGACCTAACTAAATGTATATGCAAAATGAAGAACAAGTAAAGCATAATACCTTTTCAAATGCATTATGTTCATAGGTTCTTTAAGCTCTTTACCATCCATGGAAGCTAACTTATAAGCACTAGAACCAAACTTAGATATTTTAACAAAGGGCCCTAACCAGTTGCAAAGCGGGAGCGGAGGCAGGAATGGAGCAAAGCGGGAGCAGAGGCAGGTGCAATTTTTGCAAACATGTTTTTCATTCTGTTGGAGGTGGGAAACAGGGTTTCCAAACCCCTGGAAGCTGTGAGGCTCAAGGAGGGAACAAGCAAGGTTACGAAGCAGCGAGGAAGAAGCGGGTGGACGGTGACAAGGACAACGAGGGTTTTAAAAAATTAGAGGGACACGAACCCCCCGATATTATTTTTGATAAGAAGGCCCACATCAAGAATTTCGAGGGCAATAAGTCTTTTGCAGAGGCCCTTAAAGGTGGCAATAGGGTTTCCTTACATTCTTTACCACCTCTCACTCCCAATGGGCGAGAAGGTATCCGTGCACGAAAGCGTAATGGCGGACTTTATATCGATGGAAAATTTTTCTCTGGTAGGCAAATTCATAGGGGGCAGGCCGGATATTGAAACGATTCGACGATGGGCATCCTTGAAGTGGAAGACTTCTGGACACATGGATATTATTGCATTATCAAGGGGGTTTTTGTGGTACGCCTTAACAATAGTGAAGATGCTAGTCGTATTCTAACGAGGAGGACCTTGGTTCTTGGGCCGAAGAAGTCTTTTTCTTAGGAGATGGGCTGAGGATTTTGACCCGAAAAGCGAGCATAAACTTTGCCCCCATTTGGGTCCGTCTCCCAAATCTCCCGTTTCATTGGTGGCATGAGTATTTTCTTCGGGGGTATTGCCAAGACCATAGGGGAATTGGTGGCCATTGATAATCCAACCCTTGCACGCACCAGAATGACGCATGCTAGGATTTGTGTAAATGCAAACCTAGAATCTGAGCTTCCTACTCATGTGGAGTTAGAATATGGAAATATAACAAGATTACGGGTCATCGAATATGAAAATAGACCAGCATTTTGCTCTGACTGTAATATTCAAGGCCATCTCAAAGGACAATGCTCTTTTTTGAGAAGCCAACAAACCCTTCCTAGGAATAATGATTCCAAGCGGCAGTCTTTCAGAAATAATGGCAAATACACAGGAATGTACAGGGTTAAAGATCCAAATGTTGAAAAGGCAAAGGCCTATGGTTTGGGACAAATGGAGAATGAGGCTGAGCTTCACATGGACAATGGTAAGGACAAGCAAATTGCTACATCACAAACTGACCAACAAAAGGTATGCTCTCCTTTCGAGAATCTAAATAAATTTAACATTTTGGCTGAAAACCAAATAATTACAGAGGAAAATCAGAATGAAGGGTCTAATGTTGAGGATATAATTCTTGGTCTCCCTGCTTACCTTGACTCCCCAACCAAATCTGGACCTTCCAATCCTCCTCCTGTTGGCCATAAAGAATGCCCTAATGATGAGTCCTTTTCTGTCCGAGAAAGAGAAAAAGTGCTTTCAGAGTTAATCAGCCCTTCCAAGCGACATTTTTCACCTTTGTCTTTGTCCCAATCCGGAGAAGGGGTTTCCGATCTTGTTATCCAACGAGGTCACCCAAACCAAATTTAGCCCGAAACGGACTAGAAGCTCAATGAAATCCCCCATGATTGGTTGTGGAGGTGAGAAAAAAAAGGGAAGAAAGTCAAATGCCCAGAAATGGAAAGAAGAGGTCCAAGATGAGATAGCTAATGGAATTCAGACTACTCTGTTTCCACCAGCTGGAAATCTTCCCTTTGAAGAAAACAAAATTCTTAAGCCCCCTCAAGTCCAAGGCGGGGGAAGAGGAAAAAAACTTTAAAAGTTCCAAATGAAGATCATATCCTGGAATGTAAGGGGGCTCAATGGCCTTCCTAAACAGCGGTTAGTCAAATATTTAAGAAGAGATTTTGATCCCACTATTCTTATTTTGCAAGAAACTAAAGTCGATGAAGTTTTGTCTAGAAAAATTGCCCTCAATATCTGGAAAAATGGAGAAGCAATTTTTTGCAAAGCCAATGGAACCTCAGGTGGTCTTCTTTGTATCTGGAATCAAGGGAAGGTGGAAGGCAAGGTTATTCAATTGGGGGAAAGGGTAATGAGCATTATTTTTAAGGATAAGGTTAATGACCTTTCTTGGATATTAACAAATGTGTACGCCCCTAATTCTATATATGGGAGAGCTGATATATGGAATTTACTCAGTCATTTCAAGGAAGCTTTTCAGGATATCCCATGGATAGTGGCGGGGGACTTTAATACCCCTCTTTACCCCTATGATAAAAAAGGGGGAGTAGGAATTCCAGCAAGAAGTATGGAGGACTTTCAAGATTTCATCAACAACAACAATTTATTGGATGTCAAATTAAAAAATGCTAAATTTACTTGGAGCAATAGGAGGTTTGGAAATCAACTTATAATGGAAAAGCTTGATAGGTTTTTTTGTCACAGGAAGCAATACAATCTTTTGGGGATGCAAATCTGTTGTCCTTGCCTCGCATTGGGTCTGACCACAACCCGATTTTACTTGAAATTGAAGAGACTCCAAAATTCAAAAGGCCTTTTAGGTTTGAATCTATGTGGATGCACCACCCGATCTCGGAGACGAGAATTTCTCGGTGGTGGCGGCATTCTTGTCGGAGCGAGGCCTTCATTCGGATTAGCACGAAACTTAAAGTGGTGAAAGAAAATCTAAGGATGCGGAATAAGGAAATTTTTGGAAATATTTTTGAAAACAAGAAAGCCATCTCTAAAAGGTTATCAACCATTGAGAAAAAACTTGAAGAGGGATTGCCGGACCCTTCCCTACGAGGCGAGATGAAAAGAAATCCCTTCTTTGAGTACCATAATGTTCTAGCTCGCGAGGAGACTTTTTGGCGGCAAAAGTCTAGAGCTACCTGGCTAAAAGAAGGTGATGCCAATACAAGATTTTTTCATGCATCTACCTTAAGGAACAGAAGCCACAATAGAATTAAAGAACTTGTTAGAGATGATGGATCACTCCTTTCTAGTCCTAATGAAATCGAGAAATGAAGCGGTTTCCTATTTTCGAGAATCTTTTAGGAGAAGAACATTTCGGTTACGCCTTAGCTTGAGAATCAATGCTTTACCATATTCCTCATTTAATTTTTGATGACTTGAATGGGAAGTTAATTAAACCTTTCACGGATGAAGAAATCAAAGAGGCCCTCTTCTCAATGAACCACTGATAAATCTCCCGAGGTCCGAGACGGGTTTTCACCTCGTTTTTTCGGGCTTTTTGGGATATTGTAGGTTTTGATGTATGTGCTACTATCAAGGAATTTCAGTCCACAAAGCATATTCCAAGAAGTTTTAACTCCACTTTTATTGCTTTAATCCCAAAGATTCCTACTCCTAGATCTATGATGGATTTTAGACCTATTAGCCTTTGTAATGTTGTTTATAAAATTTTGACCAAGGCAATTGCAAATAGAATGAGGAAGATCCTTCCTATGTTTATTGATGTTTGTCAAGGCAGTTCTGTCCCTGGAAGGTCCATCCTTGATGGGGTCATAACGAGTTCATGAAGCCCTCCATTCGGTAGTCCGGACTAAAAAACCTGCTTTTGCTCTCAAAGTTGGATATGAACAAGGCTTATGACCGCATAAAGCTGGAGTTTTGTCTCTGCTATTCTCCAGAAATTTGGTTTTCATCATGAATGGATCAAGCTTTTGGAAGGATGTTTTATGAAACCTTGGTTTTTGGTCCTTGTTAATGGTGCTCCTGTTGGATACTTTCAAAGTAAAAGGGGCCTAAGGCAAGGTGATCCTATCTCTCCCATGTTGTTTATCATTGTGGTTGAAGCCCTTGGGAGGACAATCAAAGCTGCTGTAATATTGGTCTTATTTCGGGAATTAAAGCATCATCACAAACACGAGCGGTTACACATGAGCGGTTTGTGGATGATACTTTGTTGTTAACTCTTGCATCGGTTTTTGAGGCTAAGGTCATAAAACATATTCTAGAGCTATATGAGGATCTTTGCGGGGCAAAAGGTAAATTTTTCAAAGAGTAAAATTTATTTCTTTAACACTCCCATTCGAGAGGCGATTAAGATTGCTAGGATTCTTGGATGCTCGAGTGTCTACTCTTCCATCCACATACCTAGGCCTTCCTTTATTTACGAGCGAGCCTACGATTCCATGTGGACTAATGTAATTGAAAGAATTCGAGAGGAAGGCTGGTTTGGATGGAAAGGGAATTTGTTATCTCAAGTCGGCAAGGCGGTTCTCACCAAGTTTTCCATTCAAAGCATCCCTGTCTACTTTCTCTCTATTTTTAAAGCTCCTACAAGTGTCTACACTAAAATTGAACAGATCCGGAAGAGGTTCCTATGGACTGGTTCTGAATCTAAGCAGCGCTTTCACTTGGTGTCCTGGGATAGGGTTTGCAAACCAAGGGAGTTTGGAGGTATTGGGCTAAGGAGAATACAACATTTAAACATGGCCCTCCTGGCCAAACAAGCATGGCGTCTTTTGACAAATGCAAATGCAGAATGGATTACTATAATCAGAAGAAAGTATTTGCAAGAAATTGAATTCTTAAGATCAATTTTTTGGAAATCAATCCTTCAAACTAAAAACTTGCTAAGCAAAGGGCTACGTTGGAAACCGGGAAATGGAAGAAACATTGATTTTTGGGACCACAAATGGTTAAAGGACTATCCCCTCTCTGGAGACCCCATCATTTCAACCCTTAGAGCTTGGACAATTGAAGTTTTTGGTACCAAAGTTGCAGATTTTATTACTTTGTCAAACAATAGAAGGGTATGGAAGCCAATAATGAATAATGATCTACCAGGGGCATCAATAATACTTGGAGAATGAATTAAAGCAGTCTTTACTCCCTTACGGCATTCTTGAGGACCGGCTTATACGGGAAGCTTCGGACAATGGGGAATTTTCTGTCAAGGCCGCTTATCCGATGCTTATTGATAATGATGAACCTACTTTCCCTCACTTGGAAGTTTGGCCCAAAAGCATTGTTCCGAAGGTTGGGTTTTTTGCATGGTGGCCATCCAAAATAAGATCCTCACCATGGATAACTTAATAAAAAGAGGTGTGATTGTTGTTAATAGGTGTTATCTTTGTATGTATGAGTGGGAGTCTATTGATCATTTGTTTTCGTATTGTAATTTTTCTTGTCTCAATCTTGTTAGGTCTGTTACAAGTGTTTCATATTTATTGGGTCCATCCTCAGTCCATTTTTGACTTATTTGTCCAGTGGCCTTCCCCATTTTTGAATAGGCGTCTTAGGTATATGTGGAAGATCTGCCTTCATCACTACTTGTGGCAGATATGGTTGGAAAGGAATCGTCGGGCCTTCTTGGATAAGGTTTCTCAGTCATCCTCTGTCCTGTCAAAAATTTTAGCATATGCTAATGAGAATACTTGTTTAGTGCCTGCGGCATCTAGACCTCCAAATCCTTTTGAAGCTTCATTAGGCCAGTCATTAAACTTACCTCTCACTGATGGCCTCAATCATCCTCAAGTCTGTCCTAGAACCATGATCACATGGACCCCACCCCCCCTAGGGTGGATTAAGTTAAATTTTGATGGGGCATCTAGGGGCAACCCAAGTGAAGTCGAGGCTGGTGGCTTACTTAGAGACCACAAGGGTGAGGTGCTTGTAGCTTTTGCGGAACATCTTGGAGCTCAAACTAACAATGTGGGTGAAGCAAGGGCGGTTTGGAGGAGCCTCAAGGTGGCGAGAGAATTATCCGGGGAAGCTGTTGGTGGAAGGTGATTCTCTTATTATTATAAATCTTCTAAAGAACACTAAGAGAGCTCCTTGGAGATTTGATGACTACATCCATGAAGCAAGGGCTCTAATTCATGATCGAACTGAGGCCATAATTTTGCATACCTTCAGGAAGCAAACATGGCAGGTGATAAGGTGGCAAATGAAGGCATTGTAGCAGACAAATTTGATCACGTGGACTGAAAATCTTCCTCATGCAGTCTCAATGGTGATAGATAATGAAAAACTTTAGATTGGAAGGCTCAAAGTGGATCAATGACAGAAAATGGGGGCATTTTTAAAAAAAAAAAAAATTGAACCTTATAATGGATTTTGTCATATTTGTTTTTTTTGTTCATGTGACTAGTGTTTTTTGCAGCTGGTGGGGCACTGATATAGGTTTTTTATCTACAAATTCATGCATGGGAAAAATCTGCTTTGGCCTCAAGTATTTCCCAAGGTGTGTTTGGATTCGATGTCGCAAAAAGGCCCTAGCAAGAAATAACAAAGTGTTGGAGATCCACGACAATGAGGCACCGAGACCCCACCATAATAGTCTTGGAGAAGATGACAATTTCATCGACCTCCAACGGTATCAACTTGATTGAAGAGTGCTATCCGGCCTCATCGGTGCAGTTGTTGATTTGTGTGATTCCTTAAATCTTCGTTTTATAGCCGGCGGTTCCAGGGGCACAAGGAGTCAAAGGCAAAATCTAAATATGATGGCAAGAACGATGATAAGAAGTTAGATGAGGACTACAAGGAAGACTGCTTGGCCTCTTGGCTGTCCATTCTATGGGATGTTTTTTTTTTTTTTTTTTTTGACCATATTCTATTATTTTTATATGGGCACAAGCTACTCTGCATGGTGCTTGCATGATTAGTTTTTGTCTTTGTTAGTTCTTTTTTGCGTCTTTCTTTTCCGATGGCCATAATATTAGGCTTCCATAGTTTAGTTTGGTTGTATTCTGATGGAAGAGTAGGTCTTGGCCATTTTTGTTGTCGGTTTAAACTTTTAGGGCTTGGCCTTTGTCCAGTTGGTCAGTGGACCCTATTTTGTAAAATGGTTTTGGGTCAACCAGTTAAAACCCGGTGTTAATTATAATATTCTCTTACTTACCAAAAAAAAAAAATTTACCTTAAATATCAATACGAGCATTAGTGTTCCTCTGGTTTTATTTGAGGACAAGGTCCCCAACCTCAAAAAAAATATTGCAAACCTTTTTAGAATAAGATAGACGAAGATTATATTGATAGGATTGTAAATTATCTAAGGCATGAATTCACTTTTCATCCAATAGATCTAATTGGTGCAAATGCACTGCACAAAACTCATCATCAACCTCGACATATTGCAACAAGATACGCAAAGAAGGAACCTCTATCTCAAAATATAACACTATCTCAGACCCATAAACCAAGACATATGGGAAGACCCCCATGTTAGTATGCATGCTAGTACGATAGGCCCTAACGAACACAAGCTTATATTTAGAGGGGGGTGAACATCATAGCATCAAATTTTTACTCTTTCCAAACCAATATCAATTAGTTTCCTCAATTGAAATACCAAAATATAGTAGTGTGCATTAATAACATCGATAGCAATAGTAAGAAAGTGCACAAATCACCACACATAATTGAGAAACAATATTTAATGTGGTTTCCCCAATGTGGGGTAGTCCACAATATATTCTCCTTATAATATTTCACAAAGAAATAGGGATCCTTATCCCAATAAAAATGATTACTTTTATTTAATCAAAGCTAGGCTATCCTGATCTGCTTAGGTGGGCTCCACTGATATGCTCAACTAGGCTCTCCACTGATCTGCTCAGCTAGGCTATCCATCGATCTACTTAGCTAGGCTATCCATTGATCTGCTCAGCTAGGCTCTCCACTGATCTGCTCATCTAGGCTATCCACTAATATGCTCATCTAGGTTATCCACTGATATACTCAACTAGGCTCTCCACTGATCTGCTCAACTAGGCTATCCACTAATCTACTCATCTAGGCTATCCATTGATATGATCAACTAGGAACTGGTGTTGATGTGTTTTCTATTTTTTTCCTTTGTCTTTCACTGCTCAAATAATATTGCTCAAATTTTGTCCCAAATATATTCTCAAATCCTTCACAAAAGTCTCAAACAATCCTACTCAAATACCATTCCAAATCTATCCTCAGATCCTTCATAAAAGGATCAAAAAATCCTGCTCAAATGTTGTCCCAAATCTATCCACAAATATGTCCCAAAATCCTTCTCAAAGGCTCAACCAATGATGCACAAATGTTGTCTCAAATATGCCCAAAAATTCTATCCTAAAAGCCTTCCCAAAGGCTCAACCTATCATGCACAAAAGCTGTCTCAAATATGTCTAGAAATTCTATCCCAAAAGCCTTCCCAAAGGCTCAACCAATGACTCTCAAGTAGCACTCAAATCTCAACCACAAATCAACGAAGGCAAGGCTCAATGATGAACTCAATAATGGATAACAAATGAATGATGACAATACTCAATAATGTGCTCAATAATGAATGACAATGTACTCTTCAATGGATGACAACAATGATCCACAATGATCTCAACAATGTATGACAAATGATATCTCAAATGGATGACAATAATGCTCAAAAATGTACTCTCAAATGGATGACAACAATGCTCAACAAGGTACTCTCAAATGGATGACAAATGGATGACAAAAATCCACTACAGAAATCACAAATATTTATTTCCACACCTTATATCTCCCTAATCACACAAAAAAATAACAAATATTTAATTCTACAGCTTATAACTCCCTAAGCACATTAACACATACAACAAGCATTTATTTATATAAACTCCTTATGACTCCCTGGTTATCACATAAATAATTTTAATGCACCAAAACTTTGGTAATAACAAATATTACCATGCGTTGGAGATAAATACCTTTATTCAAAATTTGCTACCTTCACAACCTTTGAAATCGATAATTCCTTTGCCAAAAATCAATGCGCCTTCACACCTTCGAAATCGTCAATGCCTTTCCAAAAATCAATGTGCCTTCACACCTTCATGGGAGTCTAAATTTATTCCTCTCACCTAGAACTATGAGGATATTACCACGTGGGTGCTAGCCCACATTGAGATATTAATCCCAAACACCCAGCTTGTCCTACGCTTCGAATATGAAAACTTGAATTACCTTTCTCAGCAAAATACTTTGCCCCTGGCGAGATTCGAACAACAAAACTACCTTGTGCAAAGTTCGTACGTTGCAAATTGTGCTATAGACTCCTTTGTGACGTCACCTCTTTGTGTTCTTGCTTTGACATCTCTTTCACATCTGAAAAATATTTCTTTTCCTTCTTCGTTGCTCCCCTTCGACGACTCTCTCTCATGCGCTATATCTTCACCTTAGCCACACCCATGAAATAACCAAAGTTTTCTTTAATTTATATGCCTTTCCATGCCTTCGAATGACATCGGAAAAATTTTATTTTTCACCCTAACCTTTGCACGTCGATGGATAATGTAATTCAACTTTAGACCTTAGAATTATTAAATAAAAATTTAATAATTCACCTCTTAACTTTGAATTGAGATATCTCCTTCATTCTTTTGAATTTCACCATGAAAATTTTTGTACCTAGGTTTTATTGGAAAATATTTTCATCCATCATAATTTGGAGAATTCTTAGCATAGTGGTTTTAATGAAAAATACTTTCCAATGGTTTTAATTAAAACCCTTTCCATTTGTTTTATTAAAAAACCTTTCTGTCGGTTTTAATAAAAACCCTTGCCGTTGGTTTTAAAAAAAAACTTTACCATTGGTTTTAATAAAAACCATTAATATAATATTTAAAAAATTAAATATTATATGCCTCTTGTGCCACAAAACCTTGTATATATCCTTGCTCTCCAAAATATCATAAATTATTATTTATTAAGTGCTTTTGCCACCAAAAATCAATGTGATCCATGTGACATCAATGACAACACAAAATAACTCAAATTTCCAACAGGCCCATAGGGCAAGATAAAGTTAAGTATGCATTATGGGTCGTATTAACCAGATTATTCAAAATACTAATCAAGGATTTGATAGATGCCTTGGCTTATCCATTACCTTAAGGGTAATAAGTAGTTGACCATCTATGATGAATATTGTACTTAGCATAAAGACTATGTACATCCTTGTTCTTGAAAGGAGTGTCGTTGTCAAAAATAATCACTGAAGGAATCCCAAACCTACAAAGGATTTGGTTGAAGATGAACTTAGAAATATGAGTTCTAGTCACCGTAACCAGAGGCATAACTTCAACCCATTTAGTGAAGTAATCAATAACGATGATGATAAACATGTGATCATTAGATGACACTGGGTTAACCTTACCAATACTATCCAATCCACACGTGGAGAAGGACCAAGGGGAAGATATCACTCGAAGGTCTTGAGAAGGGGTATGAATAAGGTGAGCATGGTGTTGACACTTATCGTAGCACCAAACAAAATCACATGCATCTTTCTGCATGGAAGACCAATAATATCCCATTCAAAGGAGCTTGTTTGCAATAGCATTACTGCTGAAATGGCCTCCACATGAACCTTCATGAGCATCACTAAGAGCAATCTAGGCTTCTTTAGAGTTAAGGCATAGTAAAAGGATACCTTCAAAGAACATTGATATAAAGTATTGCCAATTATAACAAACCAACATGATACTTTGTGCAATAGCTTATACTGATTGCAATCAAAACCATTAGGCATAGAGCCATCTTTAAGGAAATTAAATACATCATTATACCATGGTTTAGATGGGGAATATTCGGTGGCAAGACGTTATAGGGAATTCAAACAAGAAATAAAATATGCAGGTTCCTAAAGTTTGTGAATGATAATAGAAGCTTCATCATATTCTAATTCCAAAGGGAACAAGGATGTGGCCACAACCATGACATCCACATGGCGGTTTGAGGATCTAAGGACAAACTCTATGGTCACCTACTTAAAATAAGACAACAAATTGGTAAAAATACCCTTATATGGCTTAAGATTTTCATCCCGAGTCTGATAAACATGATCAATTTGATGAACCACAAGTTGATAGTCACCAAAGACTAAAAGGACCTTAATTAGTAGAACTAAGGCTGCTCCAAGACCAAGGATAAAAGATTTATTTTTTGTAGTATTATTTGTTCAAGAGAAACAAATCTTGAAGGATAAATGGAAGAGCTATTTTTTTGGTGTAACTAGAATGACTCCAACTCTAGCACCCTTCATGCATTGGGCTCCATCAAAAAACAAAGTCCAATACTTGGACTCTTCAATTTCAACATTGAAGAATTCACCAGGAAACTCAAAAAATATAGGATGGGCATCTTCTAGTTGAACAAAGGTTAACTTATCATTGATTACCTAATCCTTAATAACCTTAAGAACTATGAAGGTTATATAAAACTCACTAAGGGCCAACATCCATGTAGCAACTGGACCTGATAGGTGGGGATTAGACATTAAGTAATACAAGGGATAAAACTTTGTGAGTACTAATTTCTTATGGCTGAGCATGTAGTATCTTAACTTCTGAGAAGAAAAAACTATGGCAAGGCAAAGCTTCTCTAAGGGAGTGTACCCAATTTCATAGCTAACCAAGGTTCTACTGATATAGTAGATAACTATTTCTTTGTTTTCATCATCATGTTGACCCAGCATGGCTCCCAAAGCATGAGTAGTGGATACTATGTAAAGCAAAAAATGCCTACCAGGTACAGGGGGAACTAAAATAGGTTGAAAGGTGAGACACATCTTGAGATCAGCAAAAGATTTTTGACACTTGGAATCCCATCCAAAAACTATATCCTTATTAAGAAGCCGAAGAAAAGGCTAACACTTACTAGCTAACTGGGCAATGAACCAAAAAATAGATTGCATCTTACCTTGTAGGATATGAAGCTCGGTCAAGGTGCGAGGAGGAGGCATATCAATGATAACTACTACTTTAGCAGGGTCCACTTCAATTCCTTGCCTAGACACTATGAAACCTAAAAAATGGCCATATGTGACCCCGAACACAAACTTGGTAGGTTTAATATGAACTTTATATTGTCAAAACATTTCACAGATTCATATTAGGTCATGGACATGATCCTTTTGTTCTAAAAAATGAGCCAAAAGGTCATACACATAGTCCTAGAGAATATCATGCATCATATCATGGAAAATATAAGTCATGGCCTATTGATAGGTAGCTCCTGCATTCTTAAGGTCAAAAGGCATGACTTTCCAGCATAAGGTACCCCAGGAAGTGGTGAATGTTTTTTTGGCCTGGTTCTCAGGAGAAATCATGATTTTATTGTAACCAGAGAAGCCATCCATGAGTGAAAGCATTCCATATTTGGTAGTGAAATCTACAATATGATCTATGTTGGGAAAAGAAAATAATCCTTGGGATATGCTAAGTTAAGGTCCTGAAAGTCAGTACATACTTTGATTATTCCTTTCTTCGTAGCTATAGGAATTATATTGGAGATCCAATCATAATAGTCTATGGAATTTATAAAACTGACATCAAAGAGTTTTTGGAGCTCCTCTTTGATTGAAAGGGTGACTCTCGGATGCATATTTTGAAGTTTCTGCTTAATAGGCTTAGCACTAGGCTTAACTACCCAATGATGCATGACAATATAGGGATCAAGCCCTGACATATCAGTATATGAACAAGTAAAAATATATTGATAATACTTTAATAAATTGGTCAATTGCTCATGCTCGTTCATAGTTAGGTCTTTGCCTAACTTAAGGATTCTAGAGGTTTCCTCATAACCTATATTCACATCTATGGTCTCATCAAAAAGAATGGATAAATCATCCTCAAAATGAGGTAGAGTAGGAATCATTTCCAATTACTCAAGGTCCTTGGGAGACATAGAACAAAAGTCCACTTGAGAATTAGAAGACTCAACTTGCGCTACACAAAGGACATACCATAAAAGCCAATGTTATTCTGAGATAGATCCTCATCTAGAACATATGACTCTAGGTTAAGACCTTAGGAGAGGGTGGACCCTCTTCCTTAATACTCAATTCTAAACTTTGGTGATATTAATAAAAGAAAATATCTAAACAATAAGATTCATCTTGATCATATGATGAAGCATTTGTAGAAATTTTAGAGGAAGACTATGATGAATTAATTTGAGCAAGATCTTTCAGTGAACAAAATTCAAATGGATGAGGATCTCTCATGATAGAAATTATTTTATTTTAAAATTCAAATGTTATGCATTGGTGAAAAGTATAAGGGACGACCTCCATTGCATGAATCCAAGGTCGTCCAAGAAGAAGATTAAAATATGCAGGACAAGATACCACATAAAATATTGTGTTTAAAATTTTAGGTCCAACCCTAAGAGAGAGTAATATAGTGCCACAAGCTTCCTAAGAATCATTACTAAAAGTCTTGATGATGTCAATGGATGTAATAAAATCTTCTTTCTTCAATCTAAAACTTTTGAAAGAAATGATACGTACAAACATTAAGTGAAGAACCATTATAAATCATAACCCTTTTTATGAAAGTGCCATAAATGTAAGTAGTCATATATAGCAAAGAACATTCTTGTACTCTTAAAGAAGTCACACCATCATCTGAAAATGAGAAACGAGGCTTCCAAAGATATCCTATACCTTTTATCATGTCTCCCAAAGAGATATCCAGGGGTATTGTCTATTTTTCCAAAACATTTATCATAACTTATTTATGGGCTTGAGTATTCTATAAAAGTTCTAAGAGTGGAATTTTTTTTGACACATCCATATTATGTACTTTTTTATTGAAGTAGTTGTTATCATTCCAACCATGTTCTTATTATATTGGTGTGGTACATTGTTATAAGACACTTTATTGGCTTGCATTATTCTATTATGATTTGAATGGTTATTAGAAGACTGAAAACTACTTATGTCGATGCGACCACCATAAATTAAGTCTTGAACCACATGTTTCAATATTTTACAAGAATTACTATGATGTCCTTCTAATCTATGATATGCACAATATTGATCTAATTTGTACCACTGAGTTGTGGTATCTGGATGTCTTACTGGAGGCAATTCTATTTCCTTAGCACCTAAAAATTACTTTAAAACGAATTCCATAGGGATATTAAGTTTCATGAAATTTCTTTGAGGAGGTTTTTGAATCATAATCTTTTATAGGTTGTTATTGACATTGTTAACATGCCTACTATTACCATTACCTCCTATATGCTTGTACTTAGGTTGATACTTAGTTGTATTGTCTTCCTTAACCTTGAGTTGACCTCTCCTAATGAGATCTTGTTCTACTTTTCTTGCTAATTCAATGGCTTGATCCAAATATATGATAATAGTCATTTCTAAAGCATAAGATAATTGTTCTTGTAAACTACCAATGAATATATCAAGCATATATTTATGATACATAGGTTGTCTTAATAAGCCAACTAAGCTTCTCCAACGAGCTAAAAATTCAAAAAAAAAATCTCCTTACTTTGCTTAAAATCAAATAGATCTCTCATAGTCACTTCCTTTTCAATGTAGGCACTAAACTGATGAACAAACATCTCTACAAATTTCACAAAACTTTTCAAAGAATAGTTGGGAAATCAATAATACCATTATAATGCCACTCCCGCAAGAATTTTTGGAAATGTTTTCAATAAAAGCATATAATCATAAATAAGATCATGATAAGATATTTTGAACCCTATCAAATGCTCTTTCGAATATTCAGTCCCTTTATAAATTGATAATACTGGCATAGGAAAATACTTGGGATAAGTTCTAGCAGCAACAATAGGATCCAATCGCTGACTACACATTTCTTTATAGCTATATGAAAACCCTGATGGCTGAATCATATCCATCCTTGAAACCAATTGATTCACAATATTCACCAAATTATGCATCTCTATATTCTATACATGTTTCCCATATTCCCTTGAATTGGATTATACATTATAAGGTTTTTGTTATAGGTGGTGCCTTGTGAGAATGGAATATTTACTTGTGATGGAATACAAGAAAGAGTGTTTATATTAGAGGATGGAAGAGAAAATTGAGAATCAATTTGAGTGTTACTACTAATTGGATAAATTTTTGAATTCATTCCAATGTTGATGGTCATAGTAGTAGAATAAGTAGGTTGATAATATTGATAGCCATGATTCAAAATTTCACTCAAAGGATTTTGAGGTGGGATATGTTTTTAAAATAATGCTTCCTCTTTTAAGTCCATATCCAAAGTATTCTTATGGTACTTGTAAAAGTCCATATATGATCAAAATATTTAAAGATAATTTTCCCAATGGAATATTGGATAGGATCAAGATGATTAACAATCTCTTCTTCTAGGTTATGATTATCTCTATCAATTTGATCATTCTCATAAAAATCTCATCAAACCTAAGGAGTTTTTTTCTTCCTCAAGGTCAATAGACATTGAGGAAAAGGATAAAGACAAGAAGAAGAATTAAGACCAAAATAGACTAATGAACTTCTTACACAAAGGAATTATCTTTTAAATATTTGACACAAAATATTAATGATCTTGCTTATTATTTAAAAATAAAGAACGTGTTCACGTCAGGTTTACCAAATATGTAGAGGGGAAAAACTACCCTACCGTGTACAATTTCCAAATAAAAGGTTGGATCCGCAAGGAGGGAAACTTTTTTGGGATGAACCATGGGGGTATGTTGTACTCTACACTTGGTGCTAGCGGAAGGGTTCATCAAGAATGGTTTAAGGACTCGCTCCAAGTCCTATATATTTAGGATTGTTTGGTGTATTCATAGTTGAGACAAACACCTAAGTTTAGCATTTCTATATCTAAGATATAAAAGATAAAGGACAATGTAGGAAACATAATAATACAAATGAAAATAGATACAAGATCTATCTTGGGATGATTCTTTCTTTTGAATAATTGCTAACCTAGGGTTTTATTTCAAAAAACCTTTGAAGCAAAAATATATAAAATAAGCATACAAAAAATATCCCTAAATTCAAGCTAAATACCTTTCACTTTCAGATTCCTAAGAATTAATAATAAAACCAAATTCTCAACCAATAGAATAAATAGATCACTTATCTAGACTGGAGTTTGACTTTTAGCCTTTTTTGTCTCTTGTCCAATGATATCAAGAATTCTTGTTTCTGCAAGATCACTTATGAAAAACACTAAAAAAATAGAATTAGTATTAGGGGGCCTTCTTAGGCCATTATATAATAGATCTAGTAGCATTCAAGCCCCCTAGGTCCTTTTATATGACCATTTAATACAAAAGTAGAAATTGACCTTTGGAGAATTAATCATAAATCATAAACACAACATCAGAGAATAGAAATGAAAGTATAGTAGTATAATCTAGAAATAGAATGTAATACAACAATGAAAGTAGAATCTAGAAATTGCCCCCGGTTTGCCCTAGGGCAAAATTGTGCCTTGTCTAGAGCAGGTATGATAACGCAAAAATGAAGTCATGCCCTATCTTGATAGGGTGTGATTTTGCTTATGTGAATACATTTTCCCTAATTAGGGTATATGAAGTCATGCCTTGCTAAGACCATGCACAATTTCACTAAAAACTAAAGAAACATAATAAGAAAATGTAGAAAATGAAATAAATGCTAAAACAAAATAATCAAACCTTTAATGAATGCCGTAGAACTAGGCTGAAGATAACCAAGTATCCAAATGGGAACTCTATCTCTCTGAGAAACACCACAGATCCACCAAGTCACACAACAAATCAATCCAATACACATAATAGAAGATCAATCTAAAATTTGCACTTCAAGGTCAGCTTGAAGTAGAGAGAAAATAAAATAAGAAGAAGAACAAACAATTTGGATCTTAATCAGTTTAATAGTTTGCATTGCTCGCATATGTCAAAGTTATTGCATTCATCGTATTCTCACCATTTGATAAAAAAATACTCTTCCTTTTATAGACAAAGTTGAAGGAAGAAAGCGGGCACAAAAAAAATCACAACTGATGCCAAAACATGTTGGAGGGTTTAAACTTGGTTCTAAGTGGGCTTAAAAATAATAAAATAAAATAAATTAGAAAACAAGGTTAAACAGCAAAGTCATACCCCATATTGATGGGGCACGATATCACTGGTGCAAAGTCTCGCCTCGCAAGGATGGGGTATGATTTCACTAAAAAAGCAAATAAATTAAAAAAGGGAGGCAAAGAGGTCTTCCCTTGCACTTGGTAGGTGTTGAGGGCCTCTTAGGGGTACTAAGGAATATTTCCCACTCAAAAGTGGATAAATTTTCCGTATCTACAATAATATACCTCCATATGACTCCCACTAGTCCATGATAATATAATTCTTACTAGGCATAAGTATGCATGAGACCCTATATGGGCAACTATTAGGCTAGGATAATTGTATACCCAATATAACCTCATAGCTTATATTAAAATTACTATAAGTATCCTTAATATCTCCAATAGGAGTATCACATTGTTATTTTCTTGTTGTCTTAATATGGTCTAACTAAAAATTTAATATTCTGGTCTTGATTAAAGTTTTTGATAAGTCTTAGGTTTAATTAATGTTTGGCTTGATCAAAACAAATCTTGGGATTCTGTTTGGTGTTCATGCCATGTTCACCAAGATGTGATATGGGGAAATTGCAAGGGTCCTTTGATTTAGCATACAACACTAGGCATGATGGATCCCTTGTTCTCGTAGGGTAGCAAAACTACAATGTTTCACCTCGAGCATAGGGTTAGTTGTGATCCTAATATATGGTTTAATGGATTTGGTTTGAAAGCACCTATGTTTTTCTTAAGAATTATATTTATCACCTAACCTTAATCTACCACTATTCTAGCTATGAATGCAAAAATATAATGTAATAAACATGCCTCATTAGCCAAGTGCTTTTATATTTTGATGATGAATAAAAACACACAAGTTTCAATTAAATAAGAGTGCAATAGAGTAATGTAGGAAAATGGGCCTAAGTTTCTATGTGTGATTTATTTAATGATAATACAATATTATAATTGGTTTGTTGATCACATTCAATTTTTTTTTTTTATTTCCTTGTATTTCCATTTAATGAACTAAAGAATGGAAATAAAATAGTATAGATATACATCCATAGAACAGACAATGATAACCCAAATTTGAAATGATAAAGACAATAAATAGAATCTCTAACTTGGTTCTTCCTTTGTAACAATAATATTGGTTGATGGATAAGAATTATCAGTGCTTTCAATAACTGGTGGTACTTTTGTTTGTTGCTCCTACTTTCATAGAACACATATAAAATTGATAAAAAAATATGAAGTCAAAGGAAATAGGGTCTACCTAAATTAGTGGAGAGTTGTAGCTCCCTTTAATTACATTAGATGTCTATTAAGAAAGATTAAAAAAGTACAATTATAGACCAAAAATTATGGCTATCTAATCAAGGGTATTAGTATCATAGTTGAGTGATAACATCGATAGTGCTTTCTCTAAAGGGTGGTGCTTTTGGCAATTATCATAGATTATTAACTATGAAATCATAGTATCTATTTTGGACAAAATATGACACAATAATGCCATTGAGACGATATTTCTATTATGCTTATATTTACAAACATAATAGAATGTGTCTTTGGATACAAAAATCCTTTATGATTAGATGATTCGATGGAGGACCCTAACCAAAATAGGACAAGGGTCCTAATAGACCAAGTTACGAGTTGTTTAATTGTTACAAATTAAGATTGCTATGCAAAAAATCTAAAATGCATGAAATAATTGCAAATGAAAAATGCAAAATATATTATGAAGACTATAAATAAAGAAGCACAACTAAATGAACATGTACGAAAATTGCTTTCAACCCTAAAACCTTTGCTAGATGTAGTCTTGAGGAATTTTTTGGTGTGATAAGAGCTTCCTATTGTCGATAAAAGACCACCAATTAAAGGAGACCTCTAGTTTATTATAAAGAATGATTTCTATACTGATTTTTGTTGGCTTCATTATTGCAAGAGCTCCTTCATTGGACTCCCCCAAGGGTTGAATTTATAGGAAGCCATAAGCCCCTTAGGGGATCCTTTGGAGAATCTACCAAAATTGACAAGCTAGAGAAGTGGTATAGTTGCATGAATTAGATGGAGTTAATTGATGGAAATATTTGAAAAAGCTTGATATGCAATTAAATATAAATTAAAATATGGGTAAGTTCCAAGATTTTGATTGTCATTCAAGGCATAGTTGAGGTGGTAGATGCAATTAGTATAATCAGATTTGAATTTTATAGGTTGTTGACACCTACTAGCTACCTACCTTTCTTTTCTTGTTTTTTATTTTCAATAGCATTGGGAGCATGAGCATTGACAACACTACAAATTTCAGCGCTAGTACCAAAGAGACCATTGCTAGGGTGCTTGGTCAAAAAAGATTAAAATATTTGATAGAAGCATTGCTAGGAATGTAGTGGTACCATTGACTCTTCCACTTTCGGAGCAACAAATATTCCTATATTTGGTCTTAAGATGCTTGATCTCATTAATATGCTAGATTGGATAGGTAGTATAGATGTTAGAAATATTTGAAGACTTTATGATGTGCTAAAAATTGAGTGTTTAAAAATAAAATAAAAGCAAAATAGATTTATGATTTCTTGATTCTTCACCATTAGACCCACTAAAGTTAACCCACTTCTAACCATACCTTGACATATTGTCCATCTTCCTATTTTGCATCTAAGATGGTGTGAATTGTATCATAGTTAGGCTATAATCATTGTTTTCTTCCATTTGATTTTTGCATATATATACTTATTTTGGTTGTGTTCACAATTTGGGTTGAATTCATTGTGTATAACTATTTTTTATTCCTAAATTTTCAAGCTACATGACAAGTTTGACTTTTTTCTTTACTGTTTAATTTATTTGTTGGATTTTATAACCTCATGAAACTTAATGGTCTAATTTCCATCGATTTGTTTTTTTATTTCATTGATATATCTTCTTTTATTTAGTGTTTTCTTGATTACTTATTTTGGAACCTTATCATATTCCATTATATAGTTATGAAATTATTTATAATTAATAGCTTTTGAATTATTTCTATTTATCTTCATTTAAAATTTGATGTATTGCTAACCTACACCTCACACCCATATAACACCACTAGAATAATAATAACCAATATAATAATAATGTTGCAAGCGTAGTAATCTAATCTGAATCCTCGAAGTATGCACCAAAATGATGATGATGGTACAAATACTACACACTCAATGGTCTATTTTGCATCAGGCTAGAAAACAACAAGGTAGAATAGGTTTGGTGGATTCAACCCTATGGTTTGAACCATGTGCTTGCTAGCTACTAAATATAGTGTGGTTGTAACCAACTCTCCTATAGAACTAAATAATAATAATAATAACCCAAACATAATACATCATTATCTCATTTAAAAGTAAAGTAAATTTTATCATTATTATATAGTCTCACTCAGATTGAACCACTTAAAGGTAAAGTGAAAGTATAGTAGATTTTAAAGTTTCTATGTCTACACATTTAGGTCTCCTTAAGTGAACCTAAACAAAGTATATCTTCCATGTTCAAAGTCGTAAAACTTAAATAAATTATATTATTATTATAATATATCCTTTAAATTCCAAGTATTTACAAGTAAAATAAAAGTAGAGGGCTAATCAATATGACCCACTTAAGTTCACTTAAAAATAAAATAACAATAAAAATAAAGTAGAGGGCAATGATATTGTAAGATACATTAAGGAGAGTAATAGGTCTCCAATTAGTGATGATTTTAGGATGACTATCCTTGGGGATAAATTTAATAATCCCTTGATATATATTAGGGCCCAAAAGACCCTTAGTTAAGGCCTCTTAATAGAGTTCGAGAAGATCAGACCCTACAGTATCCCAAAGGTATTTATAGAATTCATAAGGGAAGCCATCGAGACCAAGGGATTTATCATTGGACATATGAGAAAGATCTTCCTCCAGACCATTCAAAGATAGACCCTTATCACAAAAAAATATTTGAGATTCAGAAAGCCATTTTGGAACCACATAAAGGTAGGATTTAAGTGTCTCATCATGCTGTGGGGAGCGGGCCTAAGCCGCAAATATAGACAGGTAATGCTCTCAAAAAGTAGAGAGAATACTAGGAATATTAGAAACATGCTCACCATTAACGTTAAGGGCTTTAATACCCAAAAAATGATTACATGGATGCAAATGTTGAAATAAATCCTTGGTAATCCCATCTCCAAATTTGAGCTAGTGCAATCTCACCTTGATTTGAGATCCTTTGGTATCATAGTGCTCTTATAGAAGAAGTTGGTGTTTAACCATAGCAAAGTGTCTCTAAAGATCCTTATTGAAAGGATTGAACTAAAGTTGAGAAGAGGTCACTTCCAACTCTCTCTTAAGAGCAGCGTTGGAATGACGAAAAAACCTAGCAATCTTATGCACAAGAGAACATAGAAAGCGAGCAGTGCACTAGATAGTAGCATTCCACCAATCAATCCATCTTGAGGCCCCTTTCAGTCTAGGGACAAGATTCTAAATTTTGATAACATAGGCCCTTAATATGGGGTGGTGCAAAATGGAGGTATTAAGGTAAAATTGTTAAGGAGAAAGATGAGGGAGAGTAGAAGAAATCAAGATAGAAAAGAAAATGGGGAAATGGTGAGACAAACAAAGCTCAGTATAGATAGAGATAAAGGGAGAATAATATGAGGGCCACTTGAAGGAGAAAATATCAAAATCTGATAGCATGGCTCTATCCAATCTTTTCAAAACACAATTACCACCTTGTTTATTGTTAGACCATGTGAACCAAACACTAGTTGGAAATTAAGAGGGTAAAAAGTAGCTATTGGGATCAAAGAGCCCCAACTTTTCTTTCATAAAAATCCATGCTTCTCTTTCCATTGTGGCCCACCTCATGGAAAGAAGACACACTTTATCATGTGGGAATTTGATCATATTGAAGTCCCCATAGAGCAACCAAATAGCAGGAGGAAGAGAGTGCTTCCCATTGCCACAACACACAATGACCATTGACATAGTTAGGATCATAGGTGTTGAGCACACCAAGAATATGGCCATCAATATCCATTACAACCCAAACAACATGATTAGAAGGATCACAAACCCAAGAGATCATTTTAGACGAATAATATTCTAAAAGATAAATTATTGCCCCTGCTTTACCCATGTCATGCATATTATAAAAGGTGTGACCTCAATTTCAGATAAAGGAGCAAGTACTTGGCAACATAAAATTAGTGACTTTGACATTTTGAAGGCAAAGGATATCATTATTACCATTTTTTAACTTGAATTCATAAATACCCTAAAGCACTATGTACTTGCGCACAAGATCTATCAGACCCTTAACATTCCAAGATAAGCACTTCAGAGGAGCATATTTCCTTTGAGGACCTCAGAGTCCTCTAAATCTGCTAAGGATTCAAAGTTATTTGTGAGAAATCTATTTTGGTTTTCACAAAAAAAATTGTTTGTCGTCTCTTCTCTTAAGGGATGCCTAAGGTATTCCAAACTAGACTGTGAGAGCAACGATGGTATCATGAGAGAACTTCACTCGGTAGATTAGGTGGAGAAACCTAGAATTCACTTGAGGGAGCGGGCACTGGCATAGTTGATGGCTTATCTGACTAAGAGGCTTGAATAATTGGGGAATTTTTTTTTTATTACCAGAAGAGGTACCTATAGGAAGAGAAACATAAGTTCCTTCTAAAGAGGTTGCATGAGAAACCCCAAACTAAGAGCTCAATTAAGACTCCTTTATACTAGCTCCTATAGAAGTTTGTGGTCAATTTCCTTTGCTATTTTTCCTGGTGATAGAATTTCATTCCTCCCCTCCATTAGTGGTAGGGGTAAATTTATTTTTGTTTGAAGGTGTCCCTATTGAATCCTGATTTTTGAATCGACCCTCCATAAGAGGGTAATATTTTATCTTGTGGGAAGAAGATTGACATCGATAACAAGTATTGGGGAGATTGATATAAACCACCTATTGTTGAAAATAGGTCTCCCCAACCTGAATATTAATTGAATCCTTAAGATCCTTTGATAGATTAATTTCAACACAAATGTGTTTGTATGGCTGCACAACATAGAATTTTTGTGGCTCCATGCACACAAATTTTCCAATAGGTGTGACAAGTTGTTGCAAGAATAGCCAAAGGGGCAAAGGGAGACCTGGGAATTCCACCCAAACGGTGACCCGCAAGGAAACATCAGCAAAAACTATAAAATTTTGATGCTAGAGCTTAAGAATTAAAATAATATTTCTAATATACCAAGGCCATTTGCTCATAAATGTAACTACATGTTGCGGATCAACAAACTAAAAATGAAAAATCTTTAGAAATATTTTGAATATGATCAACTTTTATACCATATGGAGTGAGACTTGTTGAATTCATTGTCGGATTAGCAAGTCATTGGGAATTCTCACCAGAAAGTACCCTACCAAGGTGTGACTTTCAAACCATTTGCAAGCATTATCAACATCCTGCATTTGCAGGGATATGTCTAGCACTGAGGAACTACCTTCCGGATAAACTTCCTCGATCGTTTTACTAGTGCCATGGCTCTCAACAACTACAACTTCACTAACCAGTGAAATAGCGACCTATGAGGTAGCCATTGAAAGGGATGGATCCCCTCGCCCAAGGTAGAGTAGTAACTAAGAATGGCACAATATGTGCAGATATCAGAAGAGCACAAACGGTATGGCGACCGATGGAAGAACAAACAAGCAGCAACAACATGCGAGCGAAACCCTAGCAAAACCTCTCTAGTTCTAGAAATTTATCAATTATATATTTTTCAAATATAATAGATGTGTTTTATAATATATATATTTTTTCAACCACGTCCAACACATATATAATTTTTTTATTGAAAGATTTGAATCTAAATTTTTTATTTAAAATTAAAATTATTATATATAATAAAATTATACTAATTAAAATTATATGTGAAATAATTTATTATAATACATAAGTCTTGATGGTAATTAATATGTATAAAAGAGTATTAATATATTTAAAAGATGATGTTTTGGTTCAATGATTGAGATATACTAAGGTTCAAATCTCACACACAATAAAATAATTATCTAAATCGTGTGATTAATTAACTCAGGTTTAATTAATATGTATAAAAGGATATTAAAATATTTAAAATACGAGGCTTTGATTCAATAATTGAGATATATGAATGATGCAACATGTACTAAAGTTTAAATCTCCAAACAAATAAAATAATTATATAAATCAATATGATTAATTAACTCAGATTTAAATCTAAATAAATATGACTAGTTAACCTATTATACTAAAGAAAAGAATAACCATTTTAAAATCTTATTTTAAAAAACTATCTTCTCATTAACATTTTTCAATCTTCTCACCAGTTGATGTGGTCGGTACATTGCTTTTCAAGTAGATTTACAACATGTTGAAGCGTGCATGCTGCTGGGTTAAAATTTGGTTCTCTTTACCAAGCAGGTCTGACATAAAAGTATTTTAATATAATATATAATTTTAAATATTAAAATTTACATTAATTATTTATATTTTAAAATTTTAATAAATATTAAAAATTATTTAAAGAATTTTTATAAACCTAAGAGAATATCGACCGTCTGGAATTGGAACGGACTCCAACAACAGACTTATCCTTTTAAATAACCTGAAAGTAATCTTACAACTCACGATCTCATAAACATTCAAAACTAGACCGTCTGCGTCTCAAAGCAATTTCACAAGGGAACGGTATTACTTCGAAACATCATCATCTCTCCCTTGTTGATTTAGTCTAGTCAAGCTTGCTTTCTTATCCGACGAAAATGGCCTCTGAATTTCTTTCCGCTTTGCCCGACCACATACTCGAGACCGTACTTGCATTTCTTCCATTGCATTTTGTGGCGCGTTTTCGTTTGGTCTCCAAAAAGTGGAATGCTATGTTGTCCTCTGACATATTCTTAACTCTTTGGACTCAACAGCCACAACGTAAATCCGAACAGTGGCTGGTTTTCCATGGGTATAGGCATTGTGTGGCGTACGTCTTCTGCAGAAGAACATGGTTGAACATTCCGCTTCCCTCCTTCCATTCATTACCTCTTTACACATATAAAGGATCAGCCCCAGGCCTCGGTCTGTCCTTATTGCGCAAAACGCATTTTGCTCATCGTTTCTTGGGGCCGAGATTCTGCGTCTACAATCCTATTACACAGACGTCTTTTGAACTTCCTGCAATGAAGCCCACACTCATCAACGATCACATGGCTACATACATAGTAGAGGGAAACCACAAAGAGTCTTACAAAGTAGTAGTGATTGTGCCCAGCAGAGTGAATGGATACGATGTTGAAATGTACGATTCTTTTGAGAAGTCCTGGAAATTAGCAGGGAATCTACCCTTGCCTAGATATTCAACCCTGACTGACAGGCAGATAGTTTTCTGGAGTAATTTTCTTTGGGTGTTGGTATTGGAACCCCTGGTTGGCTCTGGCATGGGCGTTAGGATCTACGATATGAACGATTTCAGCAAAATGACGTTTGTGCCATATCCTTTGCCTGGTCGGCATCCTAGGGCTAGGCTTGTTGGATGTGGATCGCTGGTCCTCCTGGTTGTACCCATTGGGAATCCATTGAACTTAAGTGATGTTCTTATTTATCAGCTGGAGTCTCCAGACAATCCCAGGGCTCGAGACTGGAGAAAAATTACGGAGATGCCTTCTGAAATGCTTCAAAATTTGGGTCCATACTGGAATTGGGATCGCTGTGAATGCATAGGGGCAAAGGACTATTTGTGCTTCAAAATATGGTCTCATAGCCTTGATGTAATTGTGTATGATTTATGTGCGGAGTCTTGGTATTCCCTTCCCACAAGTCCCACAACAACAGATGGAGATGTGTTCATCTGTGGTTTCGCCTTCGACCCCAATCCATGTTTCAAGTTGGGGAATTAACCCATATTTGGTTTTACCAACGGATTTTCTATCGGATATCTGTTTCTTGAGTTCGTGTGGAATCATATAGAAATTTTTTTTTCTTAATTAAATTTGATTTTGATTAGTGTTTTATTTATTAAATTTGATATGTTTGCATCAATCCACAGCATTCCGAGGAAAAAAAGAAAAGGAAAGTAAAATTACTTTTAATGCAACGAGACAACAAAAATTGAATGCTATAGTGAGTATGATTGTATTGCGCGTTGATGGGTTAAAGACATAATGTAAAACAATTATAACATTAACAACTTTTTATTAAATTTTAAATCATGTTAACATGATTTTTTTATTATGATTATAAAATATTATTAAAAAAATTAATTTAATTTTTAGATATAAATTATAGGTTTTGTTCTAGTTAATATATGTGTTTTGGTTGAATTAATATAAAATTTTAAGATACAACATAATATAACTATTAATCCAAATTCTAAAAAACAAAAACAAAAGATTCATATTAAGTTTTAAATACAAAATTATATGCTTTGTTGTTTTTTTTCTAACTAGTAGAAGTGTTTTGTTGAGAGTGATACAAAATTCTAAGACCCTATAAAAAGATAAATTAATACAATTCTTGACATACTATAACTTTTATATGCTAATCCAAAATTTTAACAAATTTAAATAAAATTTAAATCAACTTCTATAAAAACTAAATATTGTCTAAAGGATTTAATTGAATTAAAAACTCTATTGAAAAAAGAAGAAGTGGGATGCATTATATTTCTTTTCAAGTGGGATACATTATATTTTGGTTTGTTTTTATTGTGCAAAAACCCTTCTACTCATGCTTCCTTGAAGTTGAGATTCTGCGTCTACAATTCTATTACAAACATCATTTGATTTTTTTGTAATAGATATCATATGCTTCAAAAAACATGTGGCTATATACATTGTAGAAGGTGTTGGGGTATATTACATTATTTAGTACATGCCAATGTACCACCTTGGGCACATTCATAGATTAAAAAAAGTTTTCTTAGATTAGGTTGAAAGTGTTTACTTTATGCAATGTAATAAATGCACAAGTGTGCATAAATATTTTGGCAATGTAAATGTGCATAGTTATCCCTACGTACATGTATCAATAGAGTAGGAAGATGAAGAGTCACAGGAAGAGTGAAGGCCAAGAATCATCCATATGAAGAGTCATATTGTATTCTATATATGGATGTATTGATGTAAAAGAGAGAGTATCAAGCAAGAGAGAATCATCTATTGTAGCAATGGAAGGTAATGTAGTATGATGTATTTTGAGGTCTTTATTCAAGAAGATTTCATAGTATTTTTTAGCATTTATCATTCGCATTCTTTGAGTTCATTTATATAATAGTTTGAGTTTATATGTTTAATTACTTAGCATCATCATATCTTTCATATTTGCAACTATATTATTTATCTTAAGGACATATTAGTTTGATCATTCATTCTTAAAAATCTAATCATGGTATTAGAGCTACAACAAGGTTTATCTTACCAAGGTTTTTAGTTTTAGAGAAGATCTCTACTAGTTAAGGAGATACTAATAATGTTAAAGGAATTACCTCTAGAAAGGGAAACAAAGGAAGATAATGTTTCTCACTATGTTGAAGAAAAACTAGTGATATTCAAGGATTTTTCTATTCCAAGAGCAAAGTCATAATAGAAGGAGATTCATAGGTTTTAAATATAGACCTAGATATTTAAGAGATCAAGAGACCCTAGAGGAGGTTCTATTGATGATATTTATAGAAAGGGAGAAAATATTTTATATTATTATTTGTCTAGAATCTTTCCACAAGGTTGAAGGAAAACCTATGAAGACTAGGATTCAACATAGATTTGATTTGACTAGTTTTTAAGATAGCTAGTGAAGATTATTATTTTTAGAATATTGAATATATTTAATTACTTTAGTCTAATTTTTGTTGCAATATATTAGTTCTTAGAAGTTTAGAAGCTTCCTACAAAAAATAAAGAAGAATTTCATCTTTGATTGCGTAAAAGTCTATGTGCTTTTCTAGTACAGAGATTAACTCTTTGTAGAAAAAAAATAGACATTGAAGGAGGTCTAAGAAGAATGCTTCTTTGAATATTGAGAAGAACAAAGCAAAAGATTCTCATTTCAATATTGTATATTTAAGAGACCTTAGAAGAGGTCATATTGAAGAAATTCTAGATTTGGAAGCTTTAATATTGAAGATAGAGGGACTATAGAAGGTCCTATTATAGACATAAGTATCAAAGTTTAGAGATACAAGAAAGAGATCTTATTTTGGAATTTCGTATAGTTGGAAATTGAAGAAACCAATGTGAGGTTTCATTGAAGTCTTGACTAAGAGAGTTGAATGTTGTAGGATTAAAAGACCCAAGTGTAGAGGTATCAAGGAGATTTTGAAGAAGAAAAGAAGGCTAGAGAAAGCCTCATAAAACTAAATTAGAGATTATGATAGAATATTGTAAGCAAAAGGAGCACCTGACCAGAAGAGATTGGGATAATTATCACCATACAACAACAAGTCCAAAAGAAAATAATATTTGGTAAAAATATTATCAAATTTTGAGAAGATTTTGGAGATCTCAAGACATCCAGATTCTTAAGAAAGAAGATAGAGAATGAGATCATATTTGAAGTCAAAATTTTACAAGGAGTTAGAAGAAAATAAGAATATTGCAAAGGTCATATTTTTGGGAGATTTGGAGATAGCCACAAAATTTTTTTAGTTCAATTTGTAAAAGCATAAGTTGCTGAATTTTAAAGGAGAAGTCGAAAGGTCAAAAGACAAAAATTTGAAGAAAGCATAAAGCTCTAATTTGGAAAAGCTTTGGAAAAGCGTTTGGAGAATATTTGGACAACCAAATAGGAGAAGACTTTATAGTAAAGAGATCTACAAATTTTAAGACTCGTGGACATTACCAAATCAATTTTTTTAAGCAATAATTAGAGAGAATCAAGTTGCAAATTTGGGTAGCTTTGAAAGAGAAAAGCAAGATCATTCTAAAGGATTTTTGGGATATATTTGGAGCAGGTTTGAATAATTAAGCACATGCAGATATAGCAACATCTAAGAATGATATCGACTACATATTTGGATAGCGAAAGGGCATATTTATGGCTATAAAATTTAGAGATCAATAACACACATTTGAAGATGAGAAAGCAACAGGATTAAAGGAGTGTTGCTAAAAATTTAAAACAACAAGCTATAAAGAAAGGAGCTACGAAGGAATCTACAAAAGGTATGTTAAATTTATGATATATAAAGTCCTAATTTAAAATATTTGAAAGTGCATATTAAATTTTTTTAAGAGCATCAATTATAGAGCTATTAAGAGCTAGAAAAAATAAGTTATTTTAGAGTGTCATTAAGCCAAGGAAAAGACATCATTGCACACCATAATTCCTACATAAATATGTATATTATAATAGCTAGATTTAGAATGCAAAATGATTAATAATAAGATAGTTTTATGGTATTTATAATATTAATAAAAGCGTAAATCTATTCTACATTTTAGTGAGGTTAAATAACCCTCAAAGCAATGTAAATTTTGAGGCTGAAGAGTCCTCAAATCAAATGTAAAACTAAGGTGTTTAAAAAAACTAGCTTGCAGAATAAAATCATCAAAAGAGTGGTATGATCCACTATCGAAATCACCTTCATATTATAAGGTTAAGCATTGTTGAGTAACAATAGAACACATGGGGGTAAGAATTTCTAATGGCATCTATATGTACAACCATTGAAGGAGTTCCCAAGAAAGGAAAGTTGTTGAGGTAGAAGACACCAAAAGAAGCACTTGAGAGCTATGATTGGATGATGAAGAGCACTTACAAGTATAATAATGAAAGTAGTAAAAGGAAAAAGTGTTTTTCAAAAATGTATCAAGGAGGTCGAAGATACAAGATTGATCATTTACCCAGTAAAATAAGAGGCTACGTTATTTAGAAACATGTCAAAGAGGTTAAACAATTGAATTCGAGTGTTTACCAAGGAAGGAGATGCTTATCGCATGCACAACCAAGTGTATATTAATGACCAGTAAATGAGACAATTTTGAGCACCAAGAGAAGTATTACAAATTATCCATAGAGTGTGGGGAGCATTGAAGTTTTGCATAATACACTTGTCACAAGGAAGAGAAAACAATTAACACCATTCAAGAGCCATAGGAGCATTGCAAAACCATTTATTATAGGGAAAAGGAAGCATTGCATAGCCATGTTAACAAAGATGAAGAATACTCGTAACACTTGCTATTCATCTTGTGTAGACTACAAGCATTGCTAAGGAAGGTAAAAAATCCATTGAGTGCTCATTTATTGCATGATATGGATTAGTCTCACATACAAAAGTGCAAGCATGTAGAAGAAAAGCATTTTGACTGAGTTGGCAAGCATGAGCACGTAGAGGAGGAGCATCTTTATTGATTTGGAAGGTATGAGCACGTAGAGACAAGTATCTTGACTGAGTTGAAAGTTGATTAGAGAAGTGAAATCATCAATTTATCAAACAAAATCAAGGAGGAAGCACCCAAATTGATAAAGGTATTATTTACTAATTTTAAAGTTGAAAGTTTATGCTTAGTATGAGTTATAAGGTGGAAAAGTGAATTATTATATAGGGTTAAAATTTTGAGGTATTTTTGGAGGGATAAGCTTTAATTAAACCTTAAAAAAATATGAATATTATATTTATAAGCTATTGGAGGTTAGTTTTGAAAGTTTAAATTTAATGGAAGAACATATCGAGTACAAAGGATTCAATAGATCAACATGGGCTAATAGAAGAAAAGAACCAATATGGCTTAAATTATTTTTTGAAAAACCATAAATTGAGAACTCAATAAGAAAAAATACTCTAAAGATATATCCTAACAATATGATAAAAGTTTTTGTTGCTGATCATAATGAACATTCTCAAAGCATAGCAAAACATGTAGAACAAGAATTGCTTCTACAAGTTTATGAAACAAGCAAAAATAGAATTGCTTCAACCTTTCATACATGGTTATATCAATTGATCAATAAAACAAATGAAATGAAGTTGTTCAAAACAACACAAGAAAACTTGAAATACACAAATTGTAATAGAGAAAGCCATGAAAAATTGGATTGTTGGTGTTGAGTGGTATTTTCACCCAATTGTGAAAACACACTCTCCGATAGGATTTGAGTTCCAAATCCCCTCTTGCAAAGAAATTAAATGAATAACTTCTCCAAGGTCTCCGCTATGTTAGCATTTTGCATAAATAATAATATTCAATTTGAATGCTTGGAATACCTTAGTGATTGCAAGCAACTGTAAACAAGGGGCACTGCTGGTTTATTTTATTTAAAACTTTAATGATTGTTCGTTTAATCAGAATGAACTCAATGTGAATCAATCTTAATGATAAAATTATTTTATTTTCAGATTTT
Source organism: Wollemia nobilis (assembly GCA_028583015.1). Classification (NCBI taxonomy): domain Eukaryota; kingdom Viridiplantae; phylum Streptophyta; class Pinopsida; order Araucariales; family Araucariaceae; genus Wollemia; species Wollemia nobilis. The sequence continues at coordinate 604,146 of JAQPPZ010000371.1, read as the reverse complement.
GGTAGATTTTCAAGTGTTTATTTAAATGACTGTAAAATAAAGTTAAACTTTCTGGAAAATAAAATAAAAGTGCAGAAATAAAATGAAAATAAAAATAAACAAAAATGAAACTAAAGTACATTCAGGTTGTTACGATCCCATTTTGACAAAACCGAAGATATGAGGTTTTCTACATACAACCTAACCTATTGAACCTGCAGAACATGCACAATCCAGATAAGTTAAGTGCTGGTTTCTAGGGTTTTAACTGCGGTTTTCAGATTTAGACATTCGCATGAAGCAACCAAGATAACTTGCATTAAACTCCACCTATAAGCCTAAAAATCTGAAAGGGGAAAGATAAACATTTAATCTTGCATGCAGAAAATAACTCCTTTCTTGTCAATGAGATGCAACTCTCTGAAATTTTTTGTATTAAAAATATGTTAGTTTACAACAACAGAAGTTCCCAGTTTTATCAAAACCAGAACAAATGGAGGAAAACGCTCCTAAGCAGGCCCAGAATGGCCTATCGCCTTCAGCTCTGCAACTCTGCTCGTAGCGGTTTTCGACCCCTGTACCTGTCTTTGCTTCTGCTTTTAAACTTTCTGCTACGGCTCTCTGTTTCGCCCTGTGACGCTTCGTTTCATCTCCCAGATCACTTCGTTTCGTCTTCCCGCCTCTTTGTTGTTTTGGATTTCTGCTCGGGCATGAAACGTTTGGTCTTCTCTGCTAACTGTAACTGTCGATCCTGAAGCATTATACCATAGCCCTGACATCTTCATGCCATGTGTTCAGTGCTTCCCTATATACTCTGTAACAACCCTCCATGAATCATAAAAATAGTATGTCATGATATCATGACATTTTTATGTCAGTAGTTTAGCTCGTCTTCTTGCATCGCGAAAATGAGACATGTCACGATATCACAACATTTTTATGTCTTTGTCCACGAGAAATCAATATGTCACGATATCATGACACTTTTCATCTTAAGTCACAAGAACAAAAAAAATGTCGCAATATCGCGACACCTTTTCATTTTACTCTATCTCGTGATCTGAGCTGTGAAAACGCTACATGTTGCGATATCGTGACACTTTTAGTGCCTTGCTCTATTTGACTGCTTTGACCACAATTTTATGACATGTCGCGATATCGTGACATTTTCCCACTTTGTCTTCTCTCTCCTCCTTGACCCGCAATAACACGACATGTCACGATATCACGACAATTTTTGGTCAACACTTCTTCCTTTGTGTTTTGACCGCGATTTCATGACAAGTCGCGAAAACATGACATGTCGCGATATCGCGACAATTTTTGCACTTAGCTTTTTTACCCATCGGACATCGTGAAAACATGACATGTCGCGATATCGCGACAATTTTTGCATTGACTTTTCTCTTGCTGCCTTTGACCGCGATTTCATGACAAGTCGCGAAAACATGACATGTTTTTTTTTTTTTTTCCGAACATCGCAAAAACATGACATGTCGCGATATCGCGACAATTTTGAGTCTTCAACTTAGTTCTTTGTCTTGCATCGCGATAATGAAACATGTCACGATATCGCGACATTTTTGGCATCTTGTTCTGTTTGACCACTTTGACCGTGATTTCACGACATGTCGCGATATCGTGACACTTTTTATTTTTGCTATCTTTTGCCGATCTGAGCCACAAAAACGTGACTTGTCACGATATTGCGACACTTTTTCATTCTGCTCTATTATGTTCTTCCTTCGTTATTTTAGCATACGCGTCGCTTCTGTCTTCTTGGAAAGCATGCAAAAAGGTGGGTCCCCAATTTTGGGGTGTGTTGTGGAGCAGCCACAACAAATGGCGACTCTATTGGGAAATGCTCTCGAGCATTTCGGTGAGAACCTAACCCGGAAATATACAAGCTTGAAAACGAAGCGTCAGCACATAAAAAACATAAAACAAATGTCGATAGATCAGAAATACATGAAACATTAGAATCATTAAGTATCATCTCGGTGTGTGCAATGTGTTCCATTTTCTATCGTTTGAAATTGATCCACATTCCATTGTCAGTTTTACATGAATGCATATGTGAGGTTGTGAATGATTTGCGCAGCATGATAAATATAACAACCTACTTTATAAAAGCTCAAACCTTCTAGTATCATACACAAACATTTAAAATTATCAAACCCTCTTAGGATCAACTATATGTATAATGAATTGCTTTATTAGATCCCAAAGTTGGTTATGAGTCACTACTATCTTGAACCCATGTGCAAGTGAAAGTGAAATCAGAGCTTTGGGGAATCGGATTCCCAACCTAAGCGAGATGGGAATTTAACCCTATCCTTACTACTCTGATCTAGAATTCATTACCTCACTTTGAACAAAATGATTTAACCAGTTATGGATGAAATTGTCAGGCTAGTCTATCCATTTGAGCAGTCAGTGGTCTTGCTTTTTAAACAAGACATGCTGCCATGCATGAGCATACTCCACTGCCGGTCAGGCGTCTATAGCCCCGTGGAGATTAACCCCATAATCCATGATTTGGCTTCATTTTTTTTATTTCTTGGACCTTGGGGATGACTACCCATCCTTGCGAGGGACATGTAGTACGATCCTTCCAATCCAATATTAAGATGAAATGGAAAATATTAGTTTTTATTTCTTGGACCTTGGGGATGACTACCCATCCTTGCGAGGGACATGTAGTACGATCCTTCCAATCCAATATTATGATGAAATGGAAAATATTAATTTTATTTTTATTTCTTGGACCTTGGGGATGACTACCCATCCTTTGCGAGAGAACATGTAGTACGATCCTTCCAATCCAAGATTTATGATGAAATGGGAAAAATGGAAGCTTTGGGGAATCGGATTCTCAACCTAAGTGAGATGAGAATTATGCCCTATCCTTACTACTCCATGTAGGTCAAATCAGAGCTTTGGGGAGTTGGATCCTCAACCTAAGTTTGATGAGGATTTAACCCTATCCTTACTACTCTATTTTAGGCTTTAAGCTTTATGGAAGTGGTAAAAACCACTGTTTTAAGGATCATGTTGCATGATAGGATAGACCTGAAATACTCCTTTCGCCTGACCTTTTCTCCCAAGTATGGTTTTGATCATTTTTCTCAAGATCCTCTTTAATGTGCATAGAACGTGCTTGGTTCAAGAGAGTTCGGGCATCAGTTCCCAACCTTAGGATCCTTTTTTTTTTTATGTTTTATGTTATAGAATAACCCTAAGAGGATTTGACATATTTTTAATGATTTGTATTTGAAATGCATATGCAACTAAGATGGCATGTATATGTGAAGTAATATGAATGCATTGCTCTTCTGAATTGTGGATGGAATATTGCCAAAAATTGACTACTTCATGCATCACAAATTTCAAATGATACTATTTAACTATTTGTGTTACTTGCGGAGCTTTCTACAACACAATTCCAATGTTTCATATTTTCCTGATCTTAGGCATAAGTTGACATCTCAAATCTCTTTTTTTTTTTTTTTTAGAAAAACCAAACATGTCAAATGAGGACAAACACACAACTTAAATCCTAACCAAATTAGCAATCCTAAAAAAAACAAAACTTTAAAATCTGTACCAAAACCAAAAAAACATAATACCAATCTCATACGACTTATGGGCTAAAATAGTGCTTTAAAACATGCCCATTAACTGGTAACGTCAGATCCTTCCCATCCAAAGCTCTTAATCTGAAGGTATTCTTCCCTAGGATTTTTGAAATTTGATAAGGGCCTAACCAAAGACAATCAAACTTTTGGTGATTCCCCTTTTCCTCATGTCTTTTATCCCATAGTAAAACCAAATCTGAAATTCTGAAGGACTTGATTTTAGCTCTTTTGTCAAACCATATTTTAACCACATCTTGATGCTTGCTCATGTGGAGCATGGCTTCTTCTCTTTTTTCATCAAGGTGCAGTAGATGACTTAATCTGGCCTCAATGTGATTATTTGTTCCCAGGTATTCTTGCATGAAATGAAGGGTTTGCAGCTTCAAGTTTGCAGGAAAGTTTGGATCTTTCCCATAAACCAAATGATAGGGTGTATTCCCTATTGAGTCTTTTTCTCTGGTCCTATCTGCCCAAAGAGCAAACTTTAACTGATTATGCCAATCCCGAGGGTTCTTTTCCAGTAATTTCTTAATGATGTTCAACAAATTTTTATTTGAGGATTCTGCCAAACCATTACCTTGAGGGTAATAGTTAGATGCAAACTTTAAACTCACCTTATTGTCATATGCCCAATTTGCAAATTGAGTAGAGACAAAAGCCTTACCATTATCACTAACAATAGAATCAGGCATTCCAAACCTTGTTATGATATGATCCTCAAGGAATTTTATTACCACATCTGTAGTGGAATGCTTTGTAGGAATTGCTTCTGTCCACCTTGTGCAATAATCTGTAGCCGTGAGTATAAATTTATGGGAATCTGAAGAATTTGGGTTAATAACCCCAATGAAGTCTAATCCCCATTGTGCAAATGGTCTCATCTCAACTACAGGTTGCAATGGCATAGCTGCATTTCTTTCTCTATTGGCAGCCACTTGACAGATATGGCAAGATCGTACGTGAGCATGTGCATCTTTAAAAATACGGGGCCAATAATATCCTGCTCTTAGGATTTGGTGCGCTGTTGCATTTGCCGCACCATGGCCAGTCCCATATTTCCCATGAAATTCTTGCAAAACTTTGGCAGCTTCTTCTTGATTCAGGCATCGTAAGTAAATCCCCTCATGATTTTTCCTGTACAGAACACCAGATCTAATCAGATAATTGGCAGATTTAAGTCTTAATGCTCTTCTTTGAGTGGAATTCATATATGATGGACACTTACCGTTTAATAGAAAATACACAATATCAACATACCAGTCATCCTTAGAAATATGCTCTGCATTTGAATATTGGCATGTCATTTGAGGATTATTCTCAGCAATCGTCTTCACAAGTCCCTGTCCATGAACTAGTTTCATAGGTTGGATTTCAAGATCAAATTCTTGAATAGTAGAAATCCATTTACCTCTTCTCTCACCTAGCTCATTTTGCACAAACATTGTTTTGACAGCGGGGTCAGGCACAATGGCAAAGACTCTGCTATGCACAATGTAATGTCAAAATTTTTTTACCATTTTGAAAAGTGCGTACATCTGCTTATCGAGGATGGAATACCTCAATTGAGCATCCTTCAAAGGAGCACTTAAAAATGCTATGGGATTTTCTGCGCTATCTTCACCTTTCTGAGTCAAGACACTCGCAAAAGAGTGTTCTGATGCGAAAGCATAAATAAAGAAAGGTTTAGAATAGTCTGGACTTATGAGGGCAGGGGCTCTAGAAATGGCATCCTTAATGTCTTGAAAGGCCACCCTACTTTCTTCGTTCCATTTGACATCTACATCCTTCTTGAGCATCTTGTTCAACGGTTTGGCTATCTCAGCGAAGCTCGAAATAAACTTCCTCACAAAATTAATTTGCCCGAAGAAAGATCTCAACTCCTTTTTACTACCTGGGAGAGGCAAGTTTTGGATAGCTTCTATCCTTTCAGGGTCAATGGATATACCTTCTTTCGAAATGATGTGACCAAGCAATCTTCCTTCTGTTACTCCAAAGATGCATTTTTTGGGATTCAAAGAAATTCCATGCTCTCTACATCTTTGGAGAACCTTTTTCAAATCCTTGACATGGTCTTCTCTTTTCTTTGAAAATACTGGAATATCATCCACATACACAATGATACACTTACCTATAAGCCCTTTGAATGCATAGTCCATGGCGCGTTGAAATGTTGCGCCTGCATTTAACAGTCCAAAAGGCATTCTTCTGTAGGCAAATGTTCCCCATTTGGTTGTGAAGGCTGTTTTCATCCTGTCATTGGGATGAATAAGAATTTGATTATATCCAAAATATCCATCAAGAAAAGACATCATTTCAGATCCATTCACTGTTTGCAAAATTTCATCAATAGATGGCAATGGATAGTTATCCTTTTGCGAGGCTTTGTTGAGATTTCTAAAATCTATACATAGCCTAATCTCTCCGCTCTTCTTTCTCACCGGAACGAGGTTAGCAACCCAGGTTGAGTGCCTAACAAGGAAAATGATCTTTGCTTCCAATAATCTCTTGACCTCCTTTTCTATTAAGGGCTCCAATAACGGGTTAACAGTTCGCTGCCTTTGTCTGAAAGGTTTGGAGTCCGGCTTTAGAGGGATGGTGTGTGTAATGACGTTTTGATCGTATGTTTTCAACTCGTTGTAGTTCCAAGCAATGCAATCCACGTAGTATTTTAGTGCATGTATTATATTTTCTCTTTCTTCAGTTGTACATGCCTTTGCGATGTATACTTCCCGTGGATCGTCTGCACTCCCTATATTAACTAGATCACAAGCATCTTTAGGGGGTGGAACCCTTTTTCCTTTTCGAGCCTTATATCCCATATCGAACATTTTCTCCAAAGAAACTATGTCCTTAGGTATTTTGTTGGATTGACATGTAGTTTCACTTTCGTTTTCTGCTTCTTCTTGCCATCTTTGATCCTCATCAATCACTTGGTTTTCAAAAATACCTGAATTCGTGACAAATTTAAATATGTGTCTGTCATTTTCAAAAACTTGGAAGTTCTTGACATTATCAGGTATCGATGGACAAGGGACTAATTCGATGGAGAACTTCTTGCACCTTTTTATGTCAACTGGATTTAACATGCCTGCAGCGACTGCAAGAGAATCAGCTATGCGATTTCCTTTTCTAGAAATAAGGGATATATTAAAGGCATCAAATTCCTCAATGAGGTCCATTACCCTAATTCTATAAAGGCTCAGTCTCTTATCGTGGCATGTATATTGTCCTTTAATCTGTTTGACCACCAATTCAGAATCTCCCAATACTTTCAAGCATTTAACTTTCTTTCTTAACGCCAGTTGTAAACCAAAGATGAGTGCTTCATACTCTGCCATGTTATTAGTGCAAGGAAATTGCAATCTATAGGCAACCAGTAATGGTTTACCTCCTGGACAAGTGAGCTCGACCCCAGCTCCTGCTCCTTGTTTTGATTTGGATCCATCAAACCTAAGCAACCATATGAGATTTTCTCCTTCAAGAGAGCTACCATAAAAGGTTTCCTTTTGGGGCTCTTCGATAGCTTTTTCAACATCAAAAGCATAAACCCCCAACTCTGGTTCAAAAAACTAAACTTCATTTGGCTTGTTGAATTATGTTATGATTTCTTTAAGCCTTGGTTCATTTTCTACTCTGATTTGATTTGCAATTCCCTTCCAAGGTAGCCACATATGTGAGCAATCGGTGGAGAAATAACCATTCAAATTTTTCATCCAATCCCTTGCAAGTAGCATTCCATTGCTACTTGGGATATTGAAAACCAGAATATCGACCACTTGTTGGACCCTGGGTTCAGAATTGAGTTGGATTTTCACATCATAAAGGGTCCCTACCACATTCACCTCAGATCTATCCAATTGCAAAACTTTGCATTTAGACGAAACAGGCTGTAGGCCTAGCATTTGATAGATCTCTGAAGGCATGAGGTTGCTTGTGGCACCCGTGTCTACCAAGCAATTGTGCAAATTCTTACCAGCAATTCTCAGAGTCAATAAAAAAGGTGGGACATCCCATCTTTCCTTTCGTAAGATCAAGTGAGACTCAACTTCCTTTCCTTTCCATACTTGACTAGGTGAGTTCAGAGCCTTTATCAATGCTTCTTTTTGGCCAGGCAACCTAGCCGCCTCTAAAAACGAAAGGCTTGACTTGGATTTCCTTAGATCCTCCACTATGTCATAATTTGACTTTTCAAGTTTGACTGTCTTTTGCGTGTCCTTAGACGTTTCTCTTCCTAGTGGAGGAGGAGGATTATTATCCGCTTTAGTATCCGGAGGAAGAATAGAGTTATTTGGTGGAGTTGATGATGTTTTAGGGGCTTTGAATTTACTTCTCAAATGATATCCGTGATTCCCCTTTCTAAACTCTCTAAAAGCTTGCACTTCCTGTTCCAATATTTCATCTTCTTCTTCCTCACTCTCACCTTCTTGATGATATAGAGTTTCCACCACCAAAATGTTGTCATCTTGATGTTGGGGTGGACCCTCATTTGGCACAAGCTCCAAATCATCCACTTGGGCTTGGAGGCAATGGGTATATCTGGCGATTTCGGGACAATTCCTCTCATTGTGCTCCTTTGTATTGTGCAATCTGCACCCCTTTTCCCACGCAAAATCAGAAATATTAAGAATGGAACTAGATTGACTTGGTCCTGTAGAAGTATCTATTTGATTAGCAATAGGGGCAGGTACACCCCCATTGTTTGGCTTCGTGTTCCAATGTCTCCCTCTATTGTTGAAATTTTGATTTGGGTGAGGGGCATGGGACTCATACTTCTATTTTTGAACCATGTCATTACTCAGTTTGTGAACTATCTTTTTGAGCTCTTCAACCTTCGAATAAATCTCTTTCGGTGGAGCTACATTATTGTTAGTTCCCGTGGGGTTTGCATAATTGGTGAGATCTTGATTTAACATTTGAGTCAGATTTTGAGGAACTTGATTCGCATATGGATTCACACTTTGTATCAGCATTGGATTTGGGAAAGGAACTATAGCCTGAGAATTAATTTGACTGGCTCCTTGCATATTCGGTTGACTATTTTGCAAAAATGCAGGAACGGGAGGAATGGATGTGATCGGTTGAATCGGAATGGGTGCGTAAGCGGGTGCTGGTGGATATGGTTGTTGATAGGGGAAAGCATTCATGTTCGGCATTTGTGGTGCCATGATTTGATTCGTCATAGGAGCTTGACCATATGGACCATATTGTCCCATCATAGGTATCTGGGGAAACCCATAACCCTGTGGTGTCATTTGTTGCTCTATGGTCATAGCTTCATTGTATGCTAAGGCGAGCGTGGTGACTTGAGGATTTGGCCTTGCGAACATTGTTTTCATCGAATCCAATGCCCCAAAATATATTTGCAATGCTACTGTGGGATCTATGGCAAAATGCCAAACTGCTCTGTTATAGCATTTCTGAAATCTTTGATTAAAGGTTCTGATTGGCTCACCTGGGCCTCTTTTGCAAGTAATGAATTGATTGTAGATGGTCGTGGGATCCAAAGGTGACCTGAATTGATTGACAAATGCATTCTCCATTTGTGTCCATGAAGTGATGGAACCAGTAGGTAGGCAAATATACCATTCATAGGCCACTGGGTCTAGGCTCATGGGAAAGAGTCTGCAAGCCACATCTTCATGTTGAACTTGCAATCTTATCAAAACGTCCCTATAGGCCTGGATATGCTCTTCTGCGGTCCTTGGGCCATCTGGTTTGTATTTGGGCAAGAATATTTCTATGTTCTTAGGGATCTCATGGATATCCCCTGCAATATTCAAGGGAATATTATTAGCTCCGTACCAAGGAGCTGGTGGAGGTTGGGCCATCTGATTCAGAATTGATGAGGATAACCCTACAAGAGTGGTGGAAATGGTACTGACAATAGGTACACTAGTGGCAATTGATACCACCGGTGCAGGTCCGCTAGATGCTCCTGAGATAGAAGAATATTCAGTAATAAGGATATCTGGGAGGCTCACAACTTGCTTGGTTTTATTTCTTGGACTACAAGTGAGTGAAAGGTCATGGAATATGGTTTCCCCAGTTGTTTTGGACCTAGTTGTGATATGACGTGGTGGGTCTAGCTTGCCTGACAAAACTCCCAATACCTCCAAGAAAACCTGCAACACAACAAAAAAATGCTGCAGTTATAGCCGTTAATGAGATTGAAAGAATGATTTCAAAATTAAATCAACACACATTATTTATGTATGAACAATCAAACAACGTTAGAACAATGTATATGAATTTCTTAACAAAATCAAATAAAGTAAACCAATTCAGGCCCTCCTTCTAGCGCCAATATGTTGAGTGGTATTTTCACCCAATTGTGAAAACACACTCTCCGATAGGATTTGAATTCCAAATCCCCTCTTGCAAAGAAATTAAATGAATAACTTCTCCAAGGTCTCCGCTATGTTAGCATTTTGCATAAATAATAATATTCAATTTGAATGCTTGGAATACCTTAGTGATTGCAAGTAACTGTAAACAAGGGGCACTCGTGGTTTATTTTATTTAAAACTTTAATGATTGTTCGTTTAATAAAAATGAACTCAATGTGAATCGATCTTAATGATAAAATTATTTTATTTTCAGATTTCGGTAGATTTTCAAGTGTTTATTTAAATGACTAGTAAATTAAAATAAAGATTAAACTCTCTGGAAAATAAAATAAAAATGCAGAAAGAAAATGAAAATAAAATGTAAAGAAAAATGTAACTAAAGTACATTCAGGGTGTTACGATCCTATTTTGACAAAACCGAAGATATGAGGTTTTCTGCATACAACCTAACCTATTGAACCTGCAAAACATGCACAATCCAGATAAGTTAAGTGCTGGTTTCTAGGGTTTTAACTATGGTTTTCAGATTTAGACATTCGCATGAAGCAACCAAGATAACTTGCATTAAACTCCACCTATAAGCCTAAAAATCTAAAAGGGGAAAGATAAACATTTAATCTTGCATGCAGAAAATAACTCCTTTCTTGTCAATGAGATGCAACTCTCTAAAATTTTTTGTATTAAAAATATATCAGTTTACAACAACAAAAGTTCCCAGTTTTATCAAAACCAGAACAAATGGAGGAAAACGCTCCAAAAGTAGGCCTAGAATGGCCTATCGCCTTCAGCTCTACAACTCTGCCCGTAGCGGTTTCCGACCCCTGTACCTGTCTTCGCTTCTGCTTTTAAACTTTCTACTATGGCTCTCTGTTTCACCCTGTGACGCTTCGTTTCATCTCCCAGATCGCTTCATTTTGTCTTCCCACCTCTTTGTTGTTTTGGCTTTCTGCTCGGGCGTGAAACGTTTGGTCTTCTCTGCTAACTGTAACCGTCGATCCTGAAGCGTTATACCATAGCCCCTACGCCTTTGTGCCACGTGTTTCAGCGCTTCCTTGTATACTCTGTAACGGCCCGTCGTGAATCACGCCAAAAAATAGCATGTCACGATATCGCGACATTTTTATGTCGACAGCTTAGCTCTTCTTCTTGTATCGCGAAAATAAGACATGTCACGATATCGTGACATTTTTATGTCTTTATCCACGAGAAATCAATATGTCGTGATATCACGACACTTTTCATCTTAAGTCACGAGAACAAAAAAAATGTCACGATATCGCAACACCTTTTCATTTTACTATATCTCGTGATCTGAGCCACGAAAACGTGACATGTCATGATATCGCGACACTTTTAGTGCCTTGCTCTATTTGACTGTTTTGACCGCAATTTTATGACATGTCGCGATATCGCTACATTTTCCCACTTTGTATTATCTCTCCTCCTTGACCCACGATAACATGACATGTCGCAATATCGCGACAATTTTTGGTCAACACTTCTTCCTTTGTGTTAAGACCGCAATTTCATGACAAGTCGTGAAAACATGACATGTCACGATATCACAAAAAATTTTGCACTTAGATTTTTCACCCTTCGGACATCACAAAAACACAACATGTCGTGATATCGCGACAATTTCTGCATTGACTTTCTCTTGCTGCCTTTGACCGCGATTTCATGACAAGTCACGAAAACATGACATGTCACGAAAACATGACATGTCGTGATATCGCGACAATTTTGAGTCTACAACTTGGTTCTTTGTCTCGCATCGCGATAATTAAACACGTCGCGATATCACGACATTTTTGGCGTCTTTTTTTGTTTGACCACTTTGACCGTGATTTCATGACATGTCGCGATATCGCGACACTTTTTATTTTTGTTGTCTTTTTCCGATCTAAGCTACGAAAACATGACATGTCACGATATTGCGACACTTTTTCATTCTACTCTATTATGTTCTTCTTCATTCTTTTAGCATACAGGTCACTTCTGTCTTCTTGAAAAACAAGCAAAAAAGGTGGGTCCCCAATTTTGGGGTGTGTTGTGGAGCAGCCATAACAAATGGCGGTTGGAATCTACATCCTTGCACATATTGTGCGAAGGAATATCATTAATCTAAATTTTGTTATTACAAGAAATAATATTACTTAAGTTTTGAAAGTATTCAAACATTTAGACTACAATGCTTGTTTCAAAAGATAATTTTTAAATCTTTTGCTAACAATGAATACAATCATGAAGAGCAAGAAATAATACTACACAAATATCAAGAGAAATAGAAATGTACTAGAGGTGTGAAAAGAGATCTTGGTCAACAAGTATATCTAATAGTTGACTATATCAAGAGCTTCAAACAAAATTCAAAGAAAAAGAAAAGAAACCAGACCAAGGTGAAGACTTGTAGTGTGAAAAACAAAAGAAAAAAGAATATGTTTATGTAGGGATCAAATAACAAAACGACATTCTCCAAGGGTTTATAAATTAATAGTAATGATGAAGACAAGAAATAAGAATATGAACCTAAACAAGATGAAGAGTATCTACAAGATGAATATCCATATTGAAGACTAAAGTCTCCAAAACCAAATAATGTAATACATAGGGGTGTTGGAGTATAGTAAATTATTTGGTACATGCTAATGTACCACCTTGGGTACATTCATATATTAGGAAAGAGTGTCTTATATTAGGTTAAAAGTATTTACTTTATGCTATGTAATAACTGCACAAGTGTGCATAGATATTTTGGCAATGTAAATGTGCATAGTTATCCCTATGTACATGTGTCAATAGAGTAGGAAGATGAAGAGTCATAGGAAGAGTGAAGGCCAAGAATCATCCATATGAAGAGTCATATTGTATTCTATATATGGATGTATTGATTTAAAAGAGAGAGTATCAAGAAAGATATAATCATCTACTGTAGCGATGTAAGGTGATGTAGTATGATGTATTTTGAGGTCTTTATTCAATAATATTTCATAGTATTTTTCATTTTTTGTCATTAGCATTCTTTGAGTTCATTTCTATAATAGTTTATGAGTTTATATGCTTAATTGATTAGCATTATCATATCTTTCATATTTGTAACTTTATTATTGATCTTGAGGACATATTAGTTTGAGCATTCATTCATAAAAATATGACAGAGGGAACCCATAAAAAGTCTTACAAAATACTAGTGATTATTCCCAATAGAGTGAATGGATATGATGTAGAAATATGTAATTATTTTGAGAAATATTATAAAATAGCAGGGTATGTACCCTTGTCTATGTATTCAACCATGTTTGAAAGGTAGGTATTTTTTTGAAATAATTTTCTTTTGATATTGGAATTGGACCCTGTAGTGAACTCAAACGTGGTATTTAGGAACACAAGATTTTATAGGTCATTTTTAAAGTATAGAGATCATATATCATATGATTTAATATATATTTATATAATTAAAATGAATTTACTTAAAGTATGGTATATGTTTATTTAACTAATATCATCGACCATTAAACTATAAAAAACAATGTAGAAAATAAATCCAAGTGCAAAACCAAAATATATTTTGATAGTAGTGTCTTGGTTCTAAGTACCCATCCTATAGTTCTAGCTAGAATGAAGAAAGATACAAATAAAATATGATGATGGATAAAAATAAAAAATCAGGATGCAAATTCAACTAGCATCACCTAGTAGAGGAATGCCACAAGTTAGTTGAGTAAGATAAGGTAACAATATTTTCTCAATTTTTTAGACATTGTTAATTATGAATATTATTACTCGGAATATTAGATTACTTAAAGTAAGTCCTTATAAACAAACAAAAATTAGAAGAATGATCCAAAAAATGAGCCTCAACTTCTTTTTCTTCAAGAAATAAAGGTTTCAATTAAAGAAATTGAAATACTAGAAAATAATATGTGGACAACTAGTAAAGTAGTGTCTCTCAGTATCCAAGGGGCCTCAGAAGGAGTGGCATCTCTTTGGTATCCAAATAAAATTATAGTTAAATATATTATGGGAAGTAGGGGAATGCTAGCATTGGGTGCCCAAAATAGATATTCAAATCAAGTTATTCTTTACATAAATATGTATGCTCCTTGTTCTATGGAAGATAAATAATCAATGTGGAGGAATATACTTTTATCACCTCAAAATTCCCTGAAACATGGGTTTTGATAGGAGGAAAATTCAACTCCATCCTCTCATTAGAAGAATAATTTGGTGGAAATAGGAAGTTGTATGGGAGTACTGAACTCATGAATGAATATATGACCAACCTTAATCTAGTTGATGCTAATTCAAGCAATGGTTTTATAACTTGGTACAATAAAAGATAAGGCTCAACATGCATCCTTGATAGGTTTGACAAGATTTTACTCTCAAATATTTTTTTGATCCAAGGACACACCCCAAAAGTGAAGATCTTAAATAATGCAAGATCTGACAATTGACCAGTTTTAATTGAAATTTAGAGAACCAAGAGTATGTTGACACAATTTATTTTTTAGTTAATGTGGCTTAGATATGAATCCCTCAAATCAAGGATACAACAATGGTTGTAGGAAGGAAATCCAGGACATGGTACAAAGATGTTTTATTTTGTTAAAAGGTTCTAGTATATTAAATATAAAATAAAGACATGGAATTAGGAGGAATTTGGATATATCAGGGTAAAGAAAATGGAACTTAAATCAAGCTTATACTAATACTAGGATTTGATATGAGGCTCTAATACCAATTGAATAACACAAGCTTATATTGAGAGGGGGGGTGAATATTATAAGATAAAAAATTTACTTTTCTTTCCAAAGTAATATCACCCAATATTATCAATTGCAATAATAAAACAATGCACAGGTCATCACACACATAAGAGACACAGGTTTAACGTGGTTCACCCAATGTGAGCTACATCCACAGAGAAAATATTTCTTATAAATTTTCTCAAAAAATTCTTTGGGAACCAATTCCCTATTACAATGTTTGTGGACCTCTATCCATAGGAGACACCAATCCCCTTTGCTCTGGTTTGTGGATCTCTATCCATAGGAGACACCAATCCCCTCTACTCTGGTTCATGGACCTCTATCCAAAGGAGACACCAATCCCTTTTTCCCTGATCTACTCCAAATCCTACTCAAATATGCTCACTAGCCTACTCAAAAGGCCTACTCAACTCTGCTCCAAAACCTACTCAAAACTTGCTCAACAAATCCTCAAAAATTGCTTCGAAATCTACTCAAAAACTGCTCCAAAATTTTCTCTAATTCTGCATTTAAACCTGCCCAAAACTACCTCAAAAACTCCTCCAAAATCTACTCTCAAACCTGTTCAAAATATGGATCTTCAAATATTGCTTTCAAACCTACTCAAAACCTACTCCAAAATCTGCCTTCAACTATTTCCAAATTCAATCACGACAAATGCACCAATCTGCCCTGCTAAATTTTTATTAACTCAAACAAATACAATGCATAAATCTGCCTTCTACACATATCAGCAAATCGCTCAAGTCTGCTTTTACAAAGCCTTCTCAAATTTACTTCCAAATCTACTTAAACCTGCTTTACAAAAAAATTAGCTTATCTATTCTCAAATCCAATCATAATTCTACTTTTCTCATATAAACAAGAGAGCAAAACAGATACCAATGCTCCAAGTAATTTGTATTACGACAGCCAAAGAAACATCACCCTTAATAAAATTTTATGGGGCAATCAAAAACAAATCTCAAAGTAGTTGACATGTGGGTAAAAAGCTAATTACAAACTGTAGTTTGTTGGACAATTAATAATGTATTGCATACCTGGATCATCACTCCAATTATGACATTTTTGCTAGTGTACGCTGCTCGAAGGCTGTGTGTGCATTGCAGTGATGTTCTTCCAATCAAGAAGAATTGTTAATGATTATTAGGATTTCATTATACAAACTGGTTGTTTATTTGATTCTACGACGATGCCTAATGATTTTCCTTTTTCACAATGTAACTTATCATCTTTACCGGGTGTTCCAATTGGTGAATACACTTATCTTCCTGATAATATTGCTAATGCTTTTGTGTTACTGCACTTACCTTCAATGGCTTTGTTGTGTAAGCTATCTAAAAATCTACAGTGTTTGATCTAGAGAAGACGTGCTTGTGTATGCGCAGCAACAACGATGATCAATCCAACCTAGTGTGCATTGATGATGACAAACTTTTATGACGATGACCGTGCCCAAGAAATGTTGTAAAACGTTCATCGTTTTCTCTCTTCTTCTTGCTACCATTGTAATGTGATGATTTTATCACAATTTCACATCAAGATGTATTGCATGGGGAATGTATCATCCATCACAGGTTCTATGTTCTCTACAGCTGCAATAGCCTTATAAACTCGTCTCTCTTCTCGCGCGCGGAACATCACCAATGGATTCAAATGCTTTTTGTAATTACTTTAGCCCCCACTTCTGGATCCCTAGCCTTGACCCTTGGGAAATCCAGATTGAGACCACCAACACGTGTATGGACGACTATATTACTATGTAACTCCTTTCCTTTATATGCCTGATGAAGTCAAGTTTTTAGCTAGGAACAAAATCACTATCTCTTCCACGTGCATTACTTTCTTACGACGGTTACCGACTTAAAACCTCTGCTTTACTCATGGAAATTCCTTAGTAGTCATCAATAATTACATTCCTCACTATAGGTCTCTCATAAATTTCACACCATTTTATGTCCCTTTCTTCATCAATGCAACTTTGTTGATTGCCACTGTTGTTGAGCATCCTCTTATCTTCAAGTTCTTCTTTCAAAATATCATACAACACTCTGCTTTGAACGTCAGATTCAATTTCCTTCTTAGATGAATAATTTTTAGCAGAGCTTCGAACATTACATCAAATGCTTGACACGTTCCAACTTTGGATGTTGAAAAATTGTTCCCCTTTTATTATATGGTGCAAAGGTACTTTCTTTTGATTGGATATATTTCAGAGATTTTTTCAATCTTTATGTGAAATACATTCACAAATACAACTTTAACAAAAGCTGTGCAATGGAAATCTCTTTACTGTAGTTCTATAGCTCGTTTTCCAACCTTAGGACCTCGAAATCCACATCTTGTTATTAAATTAGAATATCACCGTATCTATATGCCATTAATAACATGCTTCATTACCATATTTTCACTCTTTCACTGATTTTTTAATCTGTTGTTGTCATTCGAAATGGTCTTTCCTCCATTTTGGAAACTTCCCTCTCCGTGCAACATGGATTCAGACTGCGTTTACTACATCTTCAAAACCTTGCTTGGGACATTTTTTTTGGATCTTTAAGCATTATTAAACTTTGGTTCCAACTGCACGAACTCTCAACTAATATAAAATAATCTATTTTCTTATTATTGAAATGAATTTTGACCTCCTTATTGTCTTATAAGATCGGCTCATGCGTATGATTATAAGACATTGGCACCTTTTATAAAACCATTATAATATTTTTAAAATATTATAATATTACCTTTGGTCCTTTGTCCAATTGCTATTTATAAACTCTAACTTTTAAACTATTTAAACCTTTGGCTTTCTTATAAACTTTTGTTCCAATATTTGTCCTTATTTATAATATTTAAATTTGATATTTAAATATTATAATCCTTCATTTAAGAATATTTTCTTTGCCATGTTCCATCTAAAATATGTGCTTGCCTTGAATAAATTTTCATGCCTTGCTATTCATTAAATCCATCCTTATAAACACATTACCCTTGAAGAATAATTTTGCCTTGAATACCATGTTCCTATGACATCAAAATATTTATGTCTCATGTACCCTTTCACATCAATGATAACGTAATATACTCAATATTTCCAACAATATCCCTCTTTTTCATTAATGACAACCTTACAAAAAAACTTTTTTTTATTGTCATTGGATTCTCAATCTACTCCCCCTGACAAGCTGCTCCCCTTCACTAAATTCTTTCCCCCTTTGACATAAATGGCAAAGGGTTCATTGGGGATAAAAATAAGACACTTAGCATAGCTCCCTCACCACCTCCTTTTCTTGAGGTGATCAATTTTGGGATGGGAGTGTAACTCCTAAATTATAATGCTCTTCTTCTTTTTCAATTTTCTTTCTCCACACCTTTGTAGTCATAACTCTTTGAACATTTTGAATTTCCTTCTTCTTGCTTGTCTTCAAAAATTCAAAAAATATTATTCTACACCATCTAGCTATATACCCAAAATTATTGTAATTGTAACACATGATGTTGTAGTCCTTATCATAATCATTCTTATCGTGAAGTCATAATAATTATTACCGTGAACCCTGCAATATATAGATTTATAACCAAAATTATTACATGAGAAACAATAACCTTTGAAGAAATATTCATCTTGCCTTGATCTCATGGTTATTTCTTTGCTTTAATTGTGATGGTCCCTATTCCTTTATGATTTTTTGTTTGCTTCCTCTTTGATACTATCACCTCTCAACACATCAGCATAGGTCTTAGGCTCTTATTCAATTCCTTTATTTGATTCCTTTATTCCTTTTGAGCTTGACTCTTATTTTTGTTTCTCTTGACCTTCTTCAAAATCAAGTCCTATTTTTATAATGGAGATCTATGTGCTTTGATAATATCATTCAATATTTATGTGCTTTTCTCAAACCTGATATTTTTCTATAGCTTTTCAACTTCCTTCTTTAGAGAAACAACCTCATGTTCCAGTCTTTCACACTCTAGCTCTTTTACCTTTAATTTATCAACCATACCTTCTTCAACTTTAACTTTTAAGTCAGTGAGATGTTGTAGAAGCTTTACCTTTTTTTCTCATCCTCTTGTACTTGAGCCTTCAATCTTAAGTTCTCATTTTTCAACTCATCAAGATCCTTTTTCATATCATTTGTGGCTTCTTGTTTATTTTCTAAATCTTTCTCTTTCTCTTGGTCTTCAACTACAAGATCATCTTATTTCTCTTCTTCTTGGTATTTGACAACAGGAGCATCTTCATTCTCTTCTATGGTAGAAATTGGGATTTCTTCTTTTTCACTATTTGAGAGACTTTCATCACTGTTACTTGAAACACAGCTTGCTTCTTCAGTATAAAAGCTCTTCTTGTGTCTTTGAAATATCTTCTTCTCATACTCGACTTGACCATGCCTATTTTTATTTTCATGATAGAATTTCCTTTCCTTATTTTTCTTGTATTCCTTTTCTTCTTCACTGCTACTATTTTTAGCTTGTGGAAAATTAATTGCATAGTGACCAAGGTTGACGTAATTAAAATATTTGTATTTTATTATATCCTTCTTATTTCTTCTCACATTGATCCAGTTGTGGGACTTGAGTGGTTTATGAGCCCCAACACTTGCCATACTCTTTGCCAATGGGGTAGTAGGCTTAAAGGTGCAAGTCCTTGGTCCCACTTATGTGGGATTCCTCACCCCTATTAACATCGAGTCATGACATGTGTGTGGGGGGTAGTTGGCCCTCTTGCTTTCTAACTGGTTCATGTGATGTTGTTCTTATACAAGCTGTTTATTTCCAATGGCATATTTCCATGAGGAATTTCGTTCCACATTAATACCTCCTCCTCCCTCAAAAAATCAGTTTCTTCTTCACTGCTACTACTTCCATCTTGTGGATAATAAGTTGCATAGTGACCAATATTACCACATTTAACACATGGGTTTTATTTTGTTAATTTCAACCATAGGAGCAACTTTTATCACTTCAGTGTCCATGTGTGTTCTTGTAAGATCTTCCTTCAAGTTGTTAGGCTTTCACAAAGGAACCCACATTGATACCAATTGAAGAACACAATCTTATACTGAGAGCGGGGGTGAATAGTATAATATAAAACTTTTAACTTTTCAATCCAAATGATAACAACAATAATATTAATATAGTAAATGAAACAATGTGCAAATTATCACACATATGAGAGACATAGATTTAACATGGTTTATCTAATGTGAGCTACATCTACGAAGAAATATTGCTTATAAATTTCTCAACAAATTTTTTGGGCTTCAACCCATAAGAGACACCAATCACCTATTACAATTTTCATGGACACCAATCCATAGGAGATACCAATTCCCTATCAAATTTTATGGACACCACTCCACTCTATTCTGGTTTTGTGGACACCACTCTACAGGAGACACCAATCCTCGCTGCTCTGGTTCTATAGACACCACTCCATTCTATTCTGGTTTTGTAGACACCACTCCATAGGAGACACCAATCCACTCTATTTTGGTTCTTGTTCTCAACCCTACTCAAACTTTATCTTCAAATCTACTCAAAACAACTCCATAACTTGCTCATAAAAACCTGGTCAAATCTACTCACAGATCTTGCTCAACCTCCTCAAATATGCTCACATATATTTCTCACAAAAACCTGATAAAATATGCTCATAGATCCTACTCAACCGACTCAAATATGCTCTACAATATGATCCAAAACTTTCTTACAAACAATTCTCATATACACTAAATCTTGCATACAAACAGTGCTCATATATTCCCAAAATCAATCATGAACAATGCATAAATTTTCTCTTAATTATGATCTATAATATTTGCACATTTACTTTCAACTTCAATCAAAAACCATTGCATGAATTTTCTCACAACTCTGATTTATAGCCTTTGCACATTTATTCCCAATTTCAAGCAAAAACTATACACATCCAATAATTCCTTATACCTCCAACAATATAACAAAATATTTTCCTTAAATTAATTATGCCACTTTGAGAAAGGAATTAAATCACCATGCCTCTAAATCTACCTCAATAATGATAATATTTTTTTTGCATAAGCTTCCCAAACCTGTCTTCATCAAAATAAATTTCCTTTTTTCTCTTCAAAATTTGGTTAGTAATTTTCTCTTTCTTGCACAAATATTAAAATCATCCACTTAAAAATATTTTATTTTTCAACATACTCTAAAATGATTTTTTGTACTTCATATATATTTGTTTGCCTTTATTACTGGAGGACGTCGGCACTTTTAAATTTAAACCTCTCTATATTATAATATTTTAATATCATGATTAAAATATTATAATATTTAACTTCTAAACATTTGTCCTTCTTTTTATAATATTTAAATATTTTTATCCCAGGCCTTAAACTTATCTTTATAATATTTAAATCTTTTGATTTAAATATAAAGCTTGATGAGCACCAAAAATGCTCATTTTATATACACTATTGAGGGACATCATTGCTGGTTTAATTAGCATGTGAGACATATTTTTATATAACTTATGCATATAATTGATATAAAATCTAGTATTATGCTTGACTGGTATTTTCAGTGGAAACTCTGTATAAGTGCAGAATTTACTACTAATCTAATGTTTTCTAATCTACACCCCACTTGGACCTGTCAGTGTGCAAGAAGTAATCTAATTATGGCTTGTTGGGCAGCGAAGCTCTTCCTTCTTCATTTTATGTGCAAGGGGGTGGCAGAGAAAGCCAAAATTGCTGCAACTTACAAATATTCTAAAAAAGAAACAACAACAGGAATACTTCACAAAAAAGAAACACTGTATAAAATTTTGATTTTTCTACCCCTTGTGTAATGTGACAAAATTGTCAACATTCTTGGCGGCTCACGGGGCATTTAGCTTGTCTGAATGCAGAGATCCCAGGCCTTTATCCATTGGGCAACAGAGTCAATCCCAGGCCTTCATCCATTGGGCAACAGATTCATTCCCAGGCCTTCATCCATTGGGCAACAGAGTCATTCCCATTATCTTCTTCTCTGACTATCCATAGACGAATTTTTTTTTTTTTTGTTTGTGCCTGAGACCCTAAGCGACACTTAGCGCCTTCAGCACTTATTTACTAGCCGAGCTATTTATAGTATTTACACAAAAAATTTATGGCATGATAGGCATACCGCCACCACCAGCTCAACTTCGGGTGCCTATCCAGTGAACCTGCAGTGTCCGAACCAGATCAGATTGAACTTCAGTTGATCTTTGAAATTCGGCTGGCCTCTTTTCGAAGTTCTCCATGTTGCGAATAGGGAGCAACGCAGTGAGTTGTCGCTCTTGCCAGTACCCGTACTATTGATGAAATATGTGGAGAAGAAGTTCGCCACACGAGGGCCTTCTTGGGGTACTGGTTGTAGTGATGGCTGGAACCAGAATATCAAAGAATCTACTAACTGTGAGCTAGGTAAAGGTTCCTCCATCTTCTTTATGTTGTAACAGGGCTCCTCCAACAACGAACAATCTTCTATGATCTCTTCAGGTTCAGCCTCTTGGTGAGGTACGCTTGACGGATTCTGGCTGAACACTTGCGTCCTATGCTCTAGGATAAAAAAAGGATGCAAAAATGTACCCTCTTTGTTCTCAGGCTCTACCACTTGAGCCTGCTCTTGTTCTTGGCCCATCTCCTGATGGAGACTACAAGCAAATGTATGGTTCATTTTCGGGGCAAAGCTTGCATATTCCCATTGTTGGGCCTGGATGGGATCTGCCTCTTGAGCTCCACATGACTGCATCTTAGGCTTCTGCTCAATATGAGGAGTCTGCCATGAAGAATACTACATTAGACAGACAGGAGCAGCGATTATCGGAGAAAGTGATGGGGCTTCTCCCCACTACCACTTTCTCGATAGGAGAAGAAGCTGTTCTTCTCATACTACTTCCTCAAATATCTGAGGGAATATTTGCTCACCTGATCGCAGCAAGAGGAGGCCTATGTCCAGGTGAAATGCCCGAACATAGTAGAGGTGGGCATCTCCCCTGGAACTCTCTTCCAAGTTCTACAGAATCAGACATTGAAGTCCATGATGCTATCCAAAGGTGCTATATTGATGGTAGAGAGGTACATAAAAAGCTGGAAGGGGTCCTGAGAGCCATCAAATTGTCTGAATAGTGCCTCCGCAAAATCACCTCACGAGCAGATGCTCATAGGCCCGAGCAATATGTACCACTATGACGCCCTTCCTTCCAAAGACGCAACCAGAAGTCTGACCATGACATCATCATGGATTATGTCATAGAGGGCCGCTAAAGCAGCAACAGCTTCAAGGTGCTCTTGGGCCATTCCCATGGTGCCATCGTATGTTTTCAATGTCTTCAAGGTGCCTTCGAGAATCTTGTGGTAGCTTTGAAGGTTTAAGGGGCCTCGGTCATCCCAGCTGGGATAGCTTACCCTTGCCATTATAGCAGCGGTCTATAGAGATCACGGTTATCACTGCTAAGTCAGAGTTGCCAGGTGAACATTATTTCTCTGCTTGTGAGGTCAAGGCTGCTCACCGAACCTTGATTCCTCCAAGATATCTTCTTTCAGCTTTGAAAAAAAAATGCGCCTATGATCAAGAAATCTGGATCTTCAACTCAACAGAGTCACCAGGTGATTTTACTAGATGAATACAAGCCAGAGATTCACCAAACTTGAGATCTCTTAAAACACGGGGCCTTTCAGCATGAAGGCACAGGTTTAGGTGCTGGTCTCTACAACTTGGAGATTCTCGGGTAAAACAAAGTCGCCAGATGCTAAGAGTCTTTTGGTAATGATAGCATCGATTCTCACTACCACTCAGAAGGTGAGACTGACCGGATCCCACCGGGAACTATTAGAACTTGGCTTCGATGGAGACGGACTTGGGATTTCTTAAAATATGGGACCTTGGTCCCATCGGGCGTGCCAGAAACTGTTGGTCATAAAATTCACACAGGAAAGGACTTTTGTAAGTGTGTGCGCCCTGGACCTATGACCAATGTTGAAAGGCCGAGAGGAAGAGATGCCCCTCATGCCAATCTCTGGAGATAGGTCGACTCCTATGCTAAACTACTTTTGGGGGTATGAGAGAGTGCAGGAAAGAGATAAAATGAGTTAGGGTTAGGGAAAGAAATAAAAAGGGGTAAAGGGAAGAGAGATCACTGATTTAAAGTGGGAGAGAATAGGAAGCACGATCACTGACAGACAACTTGAATAGAAGCAAGGAATACCAAGAATAAACAAAAGAAACATGATATCAACCTTCCTATGTATCCTCTGGGTGAATTTTAGACTCATAAATCACAACCCACCAGGCAGCATAAAAGAAATCCAAATATGATGATTTTCCTCCCCTATGTATCCTTCGGGAAAATTTTAGGGTTCAGTCCCCAATCGCACACTGGAATCAGGATTCAGAAATCTTAGTATGAAAATGAAGAAAGACAAAAGAACTTAAGCACAGAAGGTAGCATAAAAGAGAGAAATGAAGCTCAAAGATCTTTAGTATTAGAAGTAGGACATCAAGTTACAGCAGCTTTCTTAGCAGAAAGTTCCCCCCCTTTTACATTAAAAAATCTAGGTTTTTATAGAGGACCCGACCCTCTGAGTCATTATCACATAGAATGAAGAAGTGCGCCCTCGAGCCCTGAGAAGTCGGCTCCTCACGGTTCTCGTGACCGAGCTTTCAAATCCATTACCAGAACTGGCAACTGCGATCGGGTCAGCTGTGGAAAGATGCATTTAATGAACCGTCAGAATCGTCCTCAGCCTCTGGGTGCAGTGCTCGAGTGGCTGCCATGATCGTCGGGATGTTCTTCAGAAACTGATACCTCTTTTCCAATTGCCAAAAATGTGCAGCGAACTTATCGGGCATGAAAAGATGTATTTATGAGGCACCTCGGGAAAATACCCGGCTTGGAGCGCGTGTCGCTTTTGAGTCACGAAAAAGCAACATGTCGCGATATCGCGACATTTCTATGTTTCAGCTTGGTTCTCCTTGTTGCATCGCGAAAATAAGACATGTCGTGAAATCATGATATTTTTATGTCTTTGGCTTCTTTGGTTGCTTTTGGCATGAAAACACATGTCGTGATATTGCGACGCTTTTCCATTCTTGTTCTTTCTCCTTGCTGTCGGCTGCGAAAATGCAACATGTCGCGATATCGTAACACTTTTTCCTTTTCGGTTACGAGAGCACAACATGTCGTGATATCGCGACACTTTTCTCCTTTGCTCGCGAGAGCACAACATGTCGTGATATCGCGACGCTTTTCTTCTTTCGATCGCGAGAGCACAACATGTCACGATATCGTGACACTTTTCTCCTTTGGTCGCGAGAACACAACATGTCGCGATATCGTGACGCTTTTTCTCCTCTGGTCATGAGAACACAACATGTCGTGATATCGCGATGCTTTTTCTCCTCTGGTCACGAGAACACATGTCACGATATCGTGATGCTTTTTCTCCTTTGGTCACGATAACACAACATGTCGCGATATCGCGACATTTTTCTATCTTGCTCTGTCTTCTTGTTTTAGGCTGCAAAACTACGACATGTCGCGATATCGCGACACTTTCCTTTCTTGCACTTAGTCTTCTCTCTCCGCAACGAAACTGAGACATGTTGCGGTATCGTGACACTTTTTCCTTTTGGGTGGCGAGTGGCGAGAGCACAATATGTCACGATATCGCGACACTTTTTCATTTTGCTCTTTCTTCTTGTTGTCGGTCATGAAAATGCGACATGTCATGATATCACAACACTTTTCTTTCTGGCTCCCCTTTGTCACTTTTAGCCGCGAAAATGCGACATGTCGTGATATCGCGACATTTCTGCCTCCTTGCTTCTTGCTTTGGACCGCGAAAATGTGACATGTCGTGACACTTTTTATGTCGCGATATTGCGACACTTTTTCTGTCTGCGGTGAAGCTATCTTCTTTGGCTTGTTGGGCAGTGAAGCTCTTCCTTCTTTATTTTATGTGCAAGGGGGTGGCAGAGAGCCAAAATTGTTGCAACTTACAACTATTCTCAAAAAGAAACAACAATAGGAATACTTCACAGAAAAGAAACACTGTATAAAATTTTGATTTTTCTACCCCTTGTGTAATGTGACAAAATTGTCAACAGTGACCAAACAATACGATTTTTCCAGCGATCAATGTGGACAGGCACACAAAAAAATTTTACCAGCTTGATTATAATTTTGTTTTGAAAAAATAAAATACACCTAATTTATCCTATTGGGGGTATAATTAGTGTGTGACAATTTTAATTAAATGCATAACTATTGTAATTGAATGGTTGTAATATTCACTGTATATCTATTGTAACAGCAAGTTTGAAATAGGCTTACCTAAAATTGTAATAGAGGAAGGTTGTGCATTGTATAAATACACAAGTCTTCCCTGAGGGAGATAATCGATGATTAATTTTATAGAGAAGTTATTCTATTTTATTTTGTCTAGGTTATTTAAGAGTGCAATTCCTCTTATTTAATTAAAATAAGCTCTACATAGCTAGTTGGGTGGACTATCTGCGAGAGCTTGGGCCCACTCCCTACAATAGTCCTTCCATTTTTAATTCCTATTATTTATTTTTTGTAGATTAGATTTATTATTTTAATTGTTGCTTTATTTAATTTAGTTTTGTGTTTTTATTTTTCTTGTACATTTATTTTTGTACTTTAATTTCTAGTAGTCTAATTTTAGTTATAATTTATTTATTTAATTATATACACTTAGTTTGTTTATTTTGGCTGAATTCAAAATGTTTAAACATCCCCCACCAAACTAAATAAGGTACAACCAGATTCATTTCCCAACACTGTAGGCATATACTATGTGTGACACTCGTAAGTTTATAGACGTACCGGATTGATAATTTATGGAAGAGAAATGAATATTTTTGTAAATATAATATTTGTTTACCATTTTGGCATCGTTGCTAGGGAGTGTCTAAATTGTAGTGTTCTAATTTACAGTTCAAATAAAAATCCCATTTAAAAAAATACCTGTACAGCTTTTACCTGAGAAGTGTGAGTCTACCTAGGGCATTTTTATAAGGCAAAAATAGTTGTTGGTATAGTCAGAGCAAAATCCCACAAGCAATCATTTGCATTTACCAGCTTCTTAGGTAAACATGGGAATGAACCTGATGTACCATAATTAAGTGTAGAAGTAGGAATAAATTGTGTTGTTGAAAAAAAATTAGAAAATCAGGTGATGAAGAATTTCCATCATGCTCTAATGGTTTCAATAAATAAAATAAATAGCACAACCCAGGTCTGATTGAAAATTTTTAGGGAAGTGTTTTTACACATGAACCGTTAGGGAATTATACCTCAAGAAAGCCTAGTTTTAAATGATAAATTTTTATAGGCTTAACCTTTCTCATCACATTGGTGAATTTTTAATGATTTAATAACAAAAAAAATGACAGAGCAAAATTTAAAGAACATCTTGTTTTGGAGTATGCTCTTCACTCGCGCTTAAGGTGACCTAGTGAATCAAAAACTAGCATGTGTTTTTAAATACTGCTATGCCATGTTTTCTCCAAGTTGTCAATCGTAGATAGTCATTTCCTAACCTGCACATTTTTCCATTATGTTGAAAAAGTTTGGTTTTGAGGCCATGGGGTAAAATGCTCTTCTCATGCTATGACATATCAAACTAGTTGGTAACAAAATGAATGATTTTTAAAGACTAGTTCAGATGTAGGCATGGGGGGACCCCACCTTCATCATTGCCACCAATAACACAATGAACATTGTTTATAGTGTTCATGAAGAAAATATATCTTCTGCTGAAAAGGCTCCAAGTTAAGAGCATATAAAAAAATAGATTTTTAGTTTACTACTTGTTGGAAGAGAGTATCCTCTTTCCTAAGGACTAGCTTGGTCTAGAAGGAAAATGAGAAATCTCCAACCGGTAGCTAAATAAAGCAGGGAAAAGGAAAAAAATAGAGTTTTTTTTTTGCTACTTGTTGGAAAAAAGTATCCTCTTTCCCTAGGACTAGCTTGGTCTGTAAGGGAAATGAGAAATTTTCAATCGATCGAAAAATAAAGTAGGGTAGGAGTCTGTAATCATAATATGAAAAAAATTAAAAATAAAAAAATAAAAAAAATTAGTTAGAATTTTATTTTAATGTATTTAGTTTAGATTTTTCTTTTATGTTTTGTAGGATAATGTGAAGTGCAAAGTAGACAAATAAGGAGGTGTCTGTGAAGATTTCATGAATTGAGATTTATATTTGTATTTTGTAATAATACTATATGAACTATCACATGTAACTTGATTTTGTAGCATCCAATCTAGCAGGTGAAAGCTAGCGGAGTTTTGCCTTGGCAACATTGGCACTTGAAGGTAGGCTAAGTAACCTTGATCAAGTGAAAGGCTTTCAGCCCAAGATGCTTATGGAACTTTGGGAAAGTTTTACTGCAATAGGTGTGACTGTTACAACTTGAGTAAATGATAAGCAAAGTCAGATATGCTACACCAATAGCAAAGGAAAGTGTCGAGATAATGTTCGAGTAACAATCAACGAGTTCCATTAACAACCACCTCAAATTTGTGAGAGTGGATCAGATGTCGACATGGGGGAGACCCCATACCATACCAGTAGCTTGAACAAATTTTTAAAATTCATTGAAAAAAAGGAAGAAAGAAAAAAAAAAAGGATACGTGAAAAAAAAAGATAAGGCGCATTTATTTCATGTATCAAGGGTGCCTTAAAAAAAAATTATGTTATGAGGCGCCTTGCTACTAGCGCCTTACTCTAGAGTAAGGTGCCTTACTATTAGCGTCTAACTCCTGAGGATGGTGCCTTACTCTAGAGTCAGAGGCCTAAGGTAGATGCCTTACTCTAGATTTTAGCGCCTAAAGAAGGCACCTTACTCTAGATTCAGGCACCTAAGTCCCATAAGTTCACTATTGTGGATCATGATTTTTGCACAACCAATGAATGGGCTTGGGCCCTCTCTTTAAAATCTTGGGTTGGGCTCATGGAGAAAGGTATATCGACATGAATCTATATCGGTTGGAGATGGAGGAAGGTATATCTGTAGGAGTGTTGTTCACTCCTTGATTACTTGAAATAAAAGTTATAAACAAGGAAGAGAAGGGTTAGGTGTCTTGACCCATTTCTAGCACCTGTGTAGTTCGATGGCATAGAGAGAGAAAAAAATTTAAAAAATGATGATGTGAATCCTCCCAATAATATTTAAAAAAAATACAAAAGAGGAGAGAGAAAAAAAATTGCATGGAACATGTCTTGTTTGAGTATAAAATTTCATTTTATTTGCTTTGTAGGAAATCATGAACCGTATGGAAGCTGCAGGCATCCTGAGAGCCAGGGCCTAATAGGTACAAATTCATGACTCATGTTTTCCTTCTTTCATGTATTTTTTTATTCGTAAGTCATCGTGCCCTCTGAATGTAATATGAAGGTATCCTAAGAGCTAAGGCCTTAGGCACACGCATGATTCTTGATTTTGTGTGTTTAGTCTCGCAGGACATGAGTATGAGCACAATCTGTAGGTAGATTCAGCTTAAACTAGGCCCAACATATGTGCCATCTCATGCCCTACAATTAGGAGTGTGACAAAGTAGAAAAGGCACTTACGTCCCACCAGGAAGGAAGTGCCTACAATCAGCCCAGTATAGCCATGCCTTTTCCCACTTGGAGAAAGGTACAAATAAGTGGTGTCATTCTTCCTACCAGGAAGAGTGGTGCCCATATATTTGAAGAATTTTTTGTGGAGAATATGATGGTTGGGTGCTAAATAGAAGTTGTAGCTCTTCTCTGATAAGAGAGAAATAGATCCACTATATACCTAGTAGTGCTCTGCTTCTTCTCCCTAGATTGGGGGATACCTATTTTTTAGTGTGGGACTTGATGTTTAGAGGGCTGCAGGACTTTTGCATAGAGGGACCTATTATTGGTGATGAGGACATCACCAATTAAAGTGGGGAAGAGGATGGGTGAACCCAAATCCCCTACAAATGAAAAAAATAAAAATGAAAAAAGGAAAAGAAAAATAGTGGTCAGTTATGGCTATGATGTTGTAGCCGTACGTGCAACAAAATTCCCTTGTCTATCCTCATCAAAGATATGGCATTTAATCCCATGAAAAATAAGAAAAGTATTCCCCTATTTTTTAAAGTTGCATAGGAAGGATCCATTGGAAAAAATTCAAAAACTGCATCCTTTTCCAGATTTTCCCGATCACGTAAAATGTCTTCATTAATTGTTGAGGGCTATTGAGATGGAAACTAATTCAGTGTATACTCTATTTTGAGTCAGGAAAATTGATTATGGTGGTGGGATCCATGCAGCTATAGTGATAATTTAAATGGACCACAAACACCATTTTACAGCACTACCATCGTAGTTTTCAATCAACACCTCAAAGGAAGAACGATAGATATGGTTAGCAGTGTGGATGATGAATAAATAAATAAATAATAAAGACATTTCACACCAGATGTAGGCCATCACAATACCAGATAGGAGGAAGGGGAAGGCACCTCAAACATCATAGAAAAGGGCCAAAAGAAAGGCAAGAGTCACATTTGTCCAAGTGGGGGTGTTTGTACTAGAGGTAGAGGTAGCAGTGATTGCAGAAGAGAACATTGGCCTCACCCCTAAAGAAATTTCGTTATACAAGGAAATAAATACGGCCTTCCATAGAGGAGAAATTATGGTAGTAGCAGCACCTAGCACATGTGTTAGGCCAAGCATGACAAGAAGACATAGCTAGTGCACCAAGAAGTCGGAGCAGAACGAAGGCCAACCTAGCACAACCGAAATCTAGAGTTTTCTTAGGTCAACACAACCTAGAAATGCCCCACAACAAACTAGTGCCCCACAGTAGTAACGAAAGCCTCAGACTAAAGGGAAAGCAAAGGCTAGAAGAATAAATAAATAAAATAAAATAAAATTCCAGGAGCATCAACGTCACAATAGTATTATTTTTTTAGAACGCCTTGGTTATGGGTATCATGGAAAAATTTTGCATTATTAGCATCATACACATCAAGATCTACGAAACTCACCCAGGTATATACTGATTTTTATTAATTATGTGTACAATTATTTTAAAATTCATTTCCATGCTAATATCAATAGATGCCTCTTTAAATTCTCTTTATTGAAATCTCCCATCAAAATTCTAGCATATGAAATGCCTCTTTAAATTCTCTTTATCAAAATCTCCCATCAAAATTCCAGCGTATGAAATGCCTCGGATGAGAAGAATTTTATTACCCCGAAATAATTGAAAAAAAAAGAAAAAAAAACTATGGCATTCATGTGAATAGATTGGGCATTGCTTCATTGTTGCATTATGAGGGATCTGTAATATGGACTGCAAAAGAAAATAAAAAATAATAGTAGCACTCAATGAAAAAAATATAGCAGTGTTGAATGAAAAAATAGCAGTGCTCAATGAAAAAAAAAACAGTTCTCAATAACAGTGCCCATGAATAAAAAAAGATATGCTAAAATCCATTTGAAAAAAAAAAAAGGAGGAAAAAATTTATATTTTTGAGGGCTATTTTCATGAGGACATGACAATATTTAGGCATGGGGGGAAGAACAACAGTTCAGATAATTCACCCTTTAGTGTAAAGCTGAGAAGATACATGGGAGCGAAAGCAGATTGAAAAAAATAAATGACAACTAGGCACCTTACTCCCATGTAAAAGAGACGCCTTACTCCTATAATAATAGAAAAAAAATGCACCTTACTCCCGTGTAACAAAGGGCGCCTTACTCCCGTGTAAAAGAGGCACCTTAATCCCATGTAAAAGAGGCACCTTAATCCCATGTAAAAGAGGCACTTACCCTTGGTGCCTAACTCCCATAACAAAACAAAAATCTGGGGGTTATTGTCATGAGGACGTGACAATATTTAGGCATGGAGGGATGATGAGCACCAGAAATGCTCATTTTATATACACTATTGAGGGGCATCATTACTAGTTTAATTAGCATGTGAGATGTATTTTTATATAACTTATGCATATAATTGATATAAAATTTGGTATTATGCTTGACTGGTATTTTTAGTTTAAATTATGCATAAGTGCAGGATTTACTACTAATCTGGTATTTTTCAGTCTACACCCCACTTGGACCTGGCAGTGTGCAAGGAGCCTTGCTACGACGCCTTACTCTGGTGGTGCGACGTCTTACTCTAGTGGCGCAACACCTTACTGAAGTAGGTTCCTTACTGAAGTAGGTGCCTTATTGAGTAAGGTGCCTTACTAAAGTAGGCACCTTACTAAAGTAGGCTCCTTACTAAAGTATGCACCTTACTGATTAAGGTGCCTTACTGAAGTAGGAACCTTACTGAGTAAGGCGCCTTACTAAAGTAGGTCCATTACTCTGACTCAGTCAACTTTGACTGGTTGACCAAGGAGCTGCGGAGGATGTTGCACGTGAAGATAAAGGAGATATTCTATTTTATGCATTATTATTAAAATAGAATAAAACATATATTAAGCGACAATCATCCGAAAAATCGATGTACATGAACAAGACAATGCGATTATCCGATGAATTAATGTGCATGAATAGACAACACAATTTTTCCAGCAATCAATGTGGGTAGCCACGCAAGCAGATTTTGCCAGCCTGATTATAATTTTGTTTTGATAAAATAGATAATGCGAGATTTATCCTATTGGGGGTATAATTACTGCGTGATTGTTTTAATTAAATGCATAACTATTGTAATTGATTGGTTATAATATTCATTGCATATATATTGTAACATCAAGTGCAAAATAGGCTTGCCTAAAATTGTAATAGAGGAATACTGTGCATTGTATAAATGCACAGGTCTTCCCTAAAGGAGATAATCGATGATTAATTTTATGAAAAAATTATTCTATTTTATTTTGTCTAAATTATTTAAGAGTGCAATTCCTCTTATTTAATTAAAGGAAGCTCTACGTAGCTAGCTAGGCAGACTATCTATAGGAGCTTGGGCCCACTCCCTACAGTAGTCCTCCCCTATTTAATTCCTGTTATTTATTTTATATAGATTACATTTATTATTTTAATTGTTGCTTTCTTTAATTTAGTTCTATGTGTTTATTTTTCCAGTACATTTATTTTCGTACTTTAATTTCTAGCACTTTAATTTTAGTTGTAATTTATTTATTTAATTATTTACACTTAGTTTATTTAGTTTGGCTGAATTCAAAATGTTTAAACATCCCCCACCAAACTAAATAAGGTACAACCGGATTCATTCCCTAAATCTACAGGCATATACTGTGCTTGACACTCGTATGTTTACGGATTTACCGGATTGATAATTTATGGAAGAGAAATGAATGTTTTTCTTTACATAATTTCTGCTCACCAAACATTCCACTTCTTTTAAACCTTTTGATAAACCTTCCATTTCTTTTATATATTTAACTCTTTTTTATTTAAATATAAACCTTCCACTTCCTTTAAACCTTTTGATAATCCTTCCACTTATTTTATATTTAAATATTTTTTATTTAAATATAACCCTTCATCTTATTTTAAACCTTTTGATAAAAATTCCACTTATTTTATATATTTAAATATTTTGATTTAAATATAAACATTCTTCTTTTTTTAAACCTTTTTATACACCTTCTTACACTTATTTTATATAATATTTCAAGTATTTATCCAAACTTATAAAATTATTACCCTTGAATAATAAATCTGCCATGAATACCATGTTCCTATGACATCAAACTATTTATTTTTAATGTACCCTTTGACATCAATGACAACTCAATATTTCCAACAGCTCTATGGAAGATAAATGATCAATGTATATGAATATACCTTTTATCACCTCAAAATTCCCTAAAGCTTGGGTTTTGATAGGAGGATATTTCAACTTCATCCTATCATTAGAAGAAAAAATTGGTGGAAATAGGAATTTGGATGGGATTTTTGAACTCATGAATGAATACATGGTCAACCTTCACCTAGTTTATGTTAAGCCAAGCAATGGTTTTATGAATTGGTCCAAGAAACGACAAGGCTCAACATGCATCCTTGAAAGGTTGGACAAGATTTTGCTCTCAAATAATTTTTTGATACAAGGACACCCCAAAAGTGAATATCTTAAATAATGCAGGACCTGACAATTGGCCAGTTTTAATTAAAATTTAGAGAACCAAGAGTAATTCGACAACACCTATTTTTCAATTAATATGGCTCAGAAATGAATTCCTCAAGTCAAGGATACAACAATGATTGTAATAAGGAAATATAGGACATGGTACAAAGATATTTCATTTTTTTAAAAGGTTCTATTATATTAAATATAAAATAAAGACTTGTAATTGGAAGGAATTTGAAGATATCAGGGCAAAGAAAGGGGAATATTTAACTCCACTTGAGGATTTGAATGAGCAAATTCATATTAAGGGACTCATATAAAATAGAATCAAGAGAGAAATTAATATTTTAGCTCATGTGAAGGGATGGAAAATAAGAGAAGAACTTATGTGGAAGCAAAAATTCAAGGATCCAGTGGCTGCAAGAAGGAGACAAGAACACAAGTTTCTTTCATAAGTCTCTCCTAGCTCGAAGAACACATAAATTCATCCCTTCATTGAAGAATGAATATAGAGATATAGTCCACACCTCAGAAGGCATGTCTTATTTAGCTATGAACCATTTTTCAAACCTATTTACAAACAATTTGTTGGACCTAAAATCCCAACAAGAAATTATATAGGAGATACCTATTCTTATTTTTGCTAAGGAAAATGTGGCCCTGACTACACCAGTTAATATGAGGGAACTACAAAAGGTAGTTTTCAAAATGCAAAAGGGAACACCCTAGGTATGGATGGATTCCCTATTGAATTTTATCAATAATTCTAGAAAGTTTTGAAGTATGACATTCTAGAGGTGGTAGAAGAGGCTAGAAAGGAAAAATAAATCCTTAAAGAAATCAATAAGACATACATACCACTTATTCCAAAAAATCAAGAGGTATAAAATATTACTGGATATATAACAATTGCTTTATGCAATGTTATACTAAAAATCATCTTAAATATCATGGCAGAAAGGCTCAAACCATTGCTACATAAGATCATCTCCCAGAATAAGGGGTATTTGTAGAAGTGTCTCAAATAGTGGATGTGATAGTGTTAGTCCAGGAAGAAATTCACTCTATGTAAGCTCAAAAATTTCCTTCTATGTTCATTTTATTGGACTCATCTAAAGCATATGATAGACTGGATTGGTATTTTCTTATCCAAGTAATGGAAAACTTTGGATTCTTTCAATAATGGACAAAGTGGATCAAAGATTGTATATCTTCAACATCCTATTCAATTATTCTCAACGGTTGTCCCACTCAGTTGTTCCTAGCTTCTAGAGGCATCAGGCAAGGAGACCCTCTCTCTCCATATCTATTCATCATTTTAGTAGAATTTTTAGGGAGGAAATTTTCTAAGAATCAATATTATCATAGGTTAGAAGGAGTCACAATAGCTAAAGGAGTCATACCTATATCTCATTTATAATTTGTTGATGATTTCACCATTTTGGGAAAGACAACAGTAAAGGAAGCAGCTACAATAAAGCAAATTATTAACTAACTTCATTAAATCTTCAATCTAAATAGTTAATGAAGATAAATCAAAAGTAATCATTTTTTATTGTTTGCCTAGAAAAGAGATTTTGATATTTGATAGATTAGGATTCAAAAAAACCTCTTTTCCAATAAAATATTTAGGTGTTCTAATGAATCTTGGTAGCCAAATGAAATTGTAGTGGAGTTGGTTATTGGAGAAAGTGAAGCATAGAATAGGTATTTGGGCCAATAAATGGCTCTCCTCTAGAGGATGGATAACTCTTATCAAATTAGTTCTTTAGTCTATCCCAATCTATGTCTTAGCAATGTTGAACATACCTAAGTCAATGCTTAAATAATTGGATAAAATTAGTCATAAATTTATTTGGGGAGGATAAAAAGTAGATAAGAGGTGGTCCCTAGTAAGGTGGGATACCCTATACCTTCCTACTCATGAAGGGGATATAGGTCTTCGATCAGCAGTTAGGAATAACAAAGCTTTGGCAACAAAGTTATACTGGAGGTTAATTAGCCACCCTAGTGCCTTGTGGGCCAAAATTATAAGAGCCAAATATGCATAAAAAAAAGATCCCTCTCATATAATTTGACAACAAATACCTTCTAGAGGGTTTCCAATTTTAAAGGTCCTAGAAAATGGAGAGTATTTGATAAAATAAGCTTTTATGGATAGTATAGAATGGTAAAAAATTATATTTTTTGATAGACTCTCGGGATGGACAACTTTCACTATCAATTCAACATCTAGAATTGAGGTCTATAATGGATAAAATGCATAGGATGAATTGGATAAAAGTTACCAAATACTATAAAATTCAAACAAGAAATACAGATGTAGGAATATGTTGGATCCCAGTGGAATACTGTCTAATCCAATAGAATAAAGATCCAAAAAAGGATATACACAGACTCCTCCAAATATGATCCCCTTCATGGTCACAATCGGAAGGGTCACAATTTGAATATTGTATTGGTTGGAATGGCTCAAGGAATACTGTGTGCACTATAGCTCAAGGTTATTTAACCATAAGCCATATTAATCCCCATATGGATCAGGATCTGTTTAAATATCTATGGGCTCAAATTTTATGGCAAAAATTCAAGTTTTTCATCTAGTTGTTTCTTCATATATGGGTAATCACAAGGGATCATATTATAAAAAAGGATTTAATGGATCATTTCAATGTGTAATATGTTGGGATAACATTAAAATATTAAACCATTCATTCAAATAATTCCCCATAGCCTCTAAATTGTGGAATATGTTGGCTTTCCTTATTAATTTAATTGGTCCAATGAACAATCCATAGAACAATGATGGAGAAACTGGACCAATCAAGAAGGAATAGACTAGTATGTGAACCAAGTCATTTGGACAGAAATGACTATTCTTCCTTGGAACATTTGGAAGGAGCAGAACAAGTGAATCTTTCAACAGGAGAGTAAGGACATATACTATGTATGGCTCAAGACCATAGAAAATCTCATAGGGACTATCCAATATTTATTAACTCATACACAAAATTTAAATCAACTATAGTAACAAATGATGGCTTGATTAGGCAATAAGTCTTAATGGGAATAATATTAAGAATTAGAGGGGGTTTGATAAGGAAAAACTACTCTGCTAGGGTTTTATGAAGAAAAACTGCTCTGCGAAGATGGCAGCAGCTTCCAGAGGAGGTCTTAAAAAATGGAGGAATGTCGTGATGGAATCTGGTCCGACACAGAGAGTGCATGATCATGATGTTTTTTCATCTAAAAATGATTGGAAGGAACAGTATTTTCCAGTGCATGTCGAGAACCGCTTGTTAAATAACAATGGATGTTTGGAACGATGTGAAGCTAGGCCAGTTCTAGTGGTTCAACCAGACTTGGTGGTGGAATATGTGGAGTATCTAACCAAACATGCCCTTATTGGCAAATTTTTGGGCATTCGAATTTCTCTCCACTTTGTGGAGACTTGGGTCAGGAAGACTTGGAATCCTAAAGGCAATGTGGAGGTGATGCTGAGTGTGAACATCTATTTTATGGTGATTTTCTCTTGTATTGCAGATCGTAACAAAGCATTTGAAGGGGGTCCTTATTTCTATAAGTAAGTGTGACTCTTTCTTAAACCCTATCATGTGGGTTTCAACCCATCAGAGGAGTGGCCATCTCGGGTTCCAGTATGGGTGCGGCTTCCATGGCTTCCGTTGGAATTATGGAGAACTAATATCTTGCATAAGATTACCCTTCTACTTGGGAAGTCATTTGGATCGTCACAACAGACAATGGATAAAAAGGTAATCTCTGTTGCTCGTATTTGTGTTGAAATTGACTTAAATAATCCTATTCCATATTTTATTGAAATACAATTTGGATCAACTACATGGGTTCAAAACTTGACTATGAAGCTCTTCCATTTCGTTGTCGGATTTGCTGTTAATATGGCCACTTGCAAATAAAATGCCCTAATTTTATCCCACTTGTGGCTTCAAATCCTGGGCCCTCTCGATCTGGAAAAATTTTGGATAAAGGAAAAGCCCCGATAAAGGAAGGGGAATGGGGTAAGGAAGGTTTTATTTCAGTAAAATCCTAAAATAGAGGAAGAAGAGCAAACAAAGACCTTAAGGATAGCCAGCTAGATGCTCTACTTAGCTATTTTGAAATATTAGATGATCTTGATCAGTGCATGGAGATACTTGAAACATCACTACCTGATGCAAATATAACAAGGCCAAATCAGATGTCTCTTCTTGATGGGGAACTTAAGGAATCATATCTAGGGGGTTTAAATGAAGAACAAAGGGCTTTGGATCTGAGTATAGGGGACATGGTTGGATCTAGCCCTATAAGGGAAACTATTTTGGAAAGTGGTACAGATTTAGTTATGCCCTATCCTACTCAGGCATCGATGCAGTCATCCTTGGACTACAAAACTCCTATGGTGTTGGGATTGCAACAGAAAATAATTAAAAAAAAATGGATAAGAATATGAAGGTGGGTCGGAAGAAGGACCAGGATAAAATTAAGTTAATGGGGGAGACTTTGGTGGAGTCAGGTTTGGTGAGAACATTGGAATCCCATTTTTATAACCCCCAAAAATGATTATTCTCTCATGGAATGTAAGGGGGTTGAACAACATCCCCAGACAAAAATTTGCTCATGATTTGGTTCGTGTGCATTCTCTAGATGTGGTGTTTATTCAGGAGACTAAATTGGCTATTTATAGTATGTTAAATATTGCTCCCAAGTTATGGAGAAGGGGGCAATGCCAGTGTATTCATGCATGTGGATATGCTGGTGGCATTGTTTTTTTATGGGATCCGATTAAGATATCCCCTCTTACTTGGATTTCCAGCAGATGGTCTATTTCGATGGTCGAGCATGATAATTAATCTAGTGAAACCATCCTACTTACAAATGTGTATGCTCCTATTGATTACAATCGTAAAGTGAATTTGTGGGAGCACATTTGATTTATGAGAAGTTTGGTTCCCCTGTACCCATGGATTTTGGCTAGAGACTTCAACTCTATCACTTGTCTGAAGGAGAAACATGGTGGGGTGGACCGTCTCGAGCCTTTTTCTTGTGTCTTCAGTTCTTATATCCAGGCCCTAAACTTAGTTGACATCAAGCCAGATAATGGGATCTTTACTTGGCACAATAGAAGGTGTGGGGAAGCTTCCATATCAGAGAGACTGGATAGGTTTTTGATATCCAGTTATTGGATGGGTAATAATAAAAGTGCTAGTTCTATGATTCTAGAGGGTAGGGGATCTGATCATTGGCCTATCAAACTCTCCGCTTTGGAGTTAAGGCTAAAACAAAATCCCTCCTTTAAGTTTCAACTTATGTGGCTTTGTTATCATAAGCTTCATTATTTCATGTGAGGCTAGTGGACCACTGGCAAACCTCCTCATGGCACCACTATGTATTCCTTTATGAAGTGACTACAATTTGTAAAACATAAATTGAAGAGATGGAATAGACTAAATCTTGCAAACCTTTCCTTGGCTAAGATGGTAGCTCTTAGGAGGATGAAAGAAGCTTCAAGTAATATTAGAGATCATGGATTCATGAAGGAGCTTCTTGTTGAGGAATCTGAGGTTGTGAAAGACCTTGCTGAATGGGAATTGAGGGAAGAATTTTTTTGGAAACAAAAAGCTCCAGTATATTAGCTTCAGGAAGGGGATAGGAATACAGCCTTCTTTTATAACTCATTTAAGGCTCACCGTAATGGTAACCTGATTACCTCTCTTGTGAATTCTTAGGGTGCCCTTCTCTCTTCTTTCAGGGATATTTCAGAAGAGACTAAGAGGTATTTTTCATCTCTCTTCAAGGAGGACTCCCTATCAGATGATGAGAATTAAAAGCTTATTCTAAACTGTATTCCAACGATTGTTTCTAGAGAGATGAATGAGCACTTGATGGGTCCAATTTCCCTTTACGAGTTGGAAAATGTTATATTCAAGATGAAAAAGGAAAAGCCCCAGGCCCATATGGATTCCCGATTGAGTTTTATCAAGATTTTTGGGATTTAATCAAATTTATCTTTTGGAGGTGGTCCATGAGTCCCAAAAGAACAAATAGATGTTAAGGGACCTAAATGCTACCTTTGTGGTGCTTATACCCAAAAAATAGGGATAAAATTCCTTAGATATGTTCAGGCCTATTGCTCCCTGCAATGTTGTGTATAAGATCATCACAAAAATTATTGTTGAGAGGTTGAATATATGGTTGAGCAAAATAATCTCTGAGGAGCAAGGAGGGTTTATTGCTGGCCGAAAAATATTGTATGGGGTTTTTATTGCTACAGAATCTATTCACTCGATGGAAACTTATAAGGAGAAAACTATGTTCATTAAGTTGGACATGGCCAAAGCCTATGATCGGGTCAGATGGTCCTTTCTTAAGAAAGTTCTTGCTGCTTTTGGATTTGAGGAGGAATGGATTAGATGGGTGATGAGCTATGTTTCTTCTTCCTCATTCTTTGTTCTTGTTAATAATGAGCCATCAGATCTATTTGAGGCCTCAAGGGGATTGAGGCAAGGAGATCCTTTATCTCCTTATTTTTTTATCATTATGGCAGAAGGGTTGGGAAGATTGCTCAAGTCTCAAGTCATGCAGGGTCTCATTCAGTGGTGGAAGTGGGATAGTAGTTTGCCACCTCTTTCCCACCTTCAATTTGTTGATGTTGGGAGCTGCCACTATCAGGGAATTTGGAAATATTAGACAGTCTCTTGACATTTATCTTGGTGATATGGATAGTTGATTAATGAGGACAAGTATTATATTTTCTTATTCAATACCCATCCTCTTATTCAAGCCAAGATTTCTCACATTCTACGATTATAGGTTGGGACTCCCCCCTTCATTTATCTTGGTATTCCAATTTCATCTCATCCTCTACCTAGATTTTCTTGGCAGTATATTCTTGATAAGTTTCAAAGGAAGGTGAATCACTGGACTTTCATATAGCTATCCACTACAGGTAGAGTGTTGCTTTTATTATATATTGTTCAAGCTTTACCCATTTATATATGTTTTGCACAAATAGCTCCCTCTCACTTCATCAAGGACATGGATGATTTGTCAAGATAGTTTTTATGGTCTAGAAAACTTGATCAATATAAATGGAGTTTGGTTAGGTGGGATTCTATATGTAGTCCAGTGTAAGAGGGAGGCCTTGGGTTGTGACAGACAACTCTTTTTGGGTAGGCTTTGGCTGTAAAACTTTATTGGAGATGGTGTACCTCTCAAGATCATATTTGGGCTAAAATAATATCTTTTAAGTACTTGAGAGGTATTTATGAGGCTGATATCCCTAGAGTCAGCTTGGTTGGGAAAGTTTCAGTTATCTGGGACACTCTAAAAAGTGGAGCTAATTTAATCAAGCAGGGTTTGTTCTGGATTTGCAGTTAGGGATCAAATGCTCTTTTTTGAGAGGATTATTGGGATGGACACCCTCCTATCTTGAATCAATATCCTAGGTTACATTCCCTAAGCATTTTTTTCTTGGAATCAGGTTGGTCTCATGTGGAGGACTTTAAAAAAATCCAATATTTTGGAAATATGGAGATGTACAGGTGGAAAGATCCACAAGAATGGCACCAGGGGGTACTGGCCAAGGATAAAGAGGTGCTTGCTCTTATTCTTATGAGGAGGCCTTGTTCTTCATTGACAGGTAAAAATATTCTGGCTTGGAAACCTGATCCTAAGGGAACCTATTCGGTAGCCTATGGTTATCAGGTTCTTGATAACCAAAAGTATAGGAGTCTTCCTGTCACTTGGTGGAAAAAGGTGTGGAACAAATTTGTCTGGCCAAAATATAACTTCTTTCTCTGGTTGCGTAATAAATGCCTCACTTGGGATAATTTGAGAA
Source organism: Wollemia nobilis (assembly GCA_028583015.1). NCBI lineage: Eukaryota > Viridiplantae > Streptophyta > Pinopsida > Araucariales > Araucariaceae > Wollemia > Wollemia nobilis. The sequence goes on along the minus strand of JAQPPZ010000371.1, from coordinate 562,450 downwards.
AGAGGGGATTTCAGAGTCCCTCTTTTTTTGTCCTTTGCAGTAAGAATGAGGATGACTCTTCTCATTTATTTTTCCAATGCTCCTTTTCTAGAGACATTTGGCACCGTTGGTGGAGTGCCAGGAACCATCCATGTTTTCATGTGCTGTCCCTAGTGGAGTTTTGGAGTAGTCTAGACAGACCTCCGGCCAAGGCCCCCTTCCTTCGGGTGGCTTGGAATTTGATCCCTTCTTGCATCATCTGGAAAATTTGGCTCAAATAGAACCAACACATATTTCAGGGTAGTTATTTGGCTATTCAAAATATCTGGGAAAGGATCTTGTATATGGTTTAGGAAACCATCCATAGCAAATGTGATGTGGAACCTATTTTGTATTTAGGGACGAGAAAGTACAGCAAGCCCTTGGTCTCTTTGGGGATGGTGTGAACTCTTCTAGCCCTAGTAGGGTTCCTTAGATCAGCAAGAATGTTAGGAGAGATGGTAGGTGGAGGCAACCCCCTAGAGGAGTTTTAAAAGTTAATAGTGATGGATCATCCAGGGGTATTCCTGGACATGCTAGCATTGGCGGTGTTGGGAGATATTCTACTGGTGGTGTCAGTTTTTTCTTTTCCATTTATAAAGGTGTTCACTTCAACAATTTTATGGAAGCTCTTGCAATTCTTGAGGCCTTGCAAAAGGGGTTTTCTCTTGGTTGGCATAGGATTATCTGCGATTTTGACTCTCAAATTGTGGTTAATCTTTTAAACAGTAAAAGGGTGGAGGAAGTTAATTGGCAGTTGGCATCTGTAGTTCATATTCTCAAAATGAGTGAAGATTTTGAATTTATATCCTTTGTGCACATTCCAAGGGAATGGAATTTTGTTGTTGATTACCTGGTCAAAAGGGTTTCTGAGCTGCTGGATCCTTGGAGTATCGATAATTGGGAGAGTCTCCCGTCTGGGGACTCTCAACGCTTGTGGGAGTTGATCCACAAGGATGTATAGACTTAATGTAGTTTTTTCTTGTTGTCTTTTTTGGGTGTCATTCTAGTCTTGTGGTTTAAGCCTATTTGGCTATTTATTTGAGTCCTGGTTGGAAGCTCAGGTGTACTTTGTAATCCAGACTTTTTATCAATAAATTTTTACCCCTTTATTTAAAAAATGATGGCCTGATTAAATATCAACCCAATATTAGCCCAATATAGAAGGAAAAAAGTGATAACTCAGATGATGGATAGAACAAAGCAATTTTAGCCTCCCCCAAATAATAAATCCATCAATGTTAGCCTCCCCCAAAGAATGTTAGAACATCTATACAACATGATTCCTATGGTCGACATCAATACCGCAACACCTCTTTCCACAGAAATGATCAACCATCAAGATATTTTTACTATATATATCGCAATCACCATCCAAAATATAAAGCATTCAAAAGTAAATAACTTTCAAGAAAATTTTTGGGAAGGTCCACGTATGAGAAAGAAATGTTGGCTATTATACATGTAGTGGAGAAATGGAGACAATACTTAATCAATAGTTATCTCATTATTAAAATCGATCATAGTAGTCTCAAGCACTGTTAGGACCCTCCTAACATAACTCTTAATCATATTATATATTATATTGTATTATAAATGGACACGTCCCTTCACCATTCACACATTTTAGATAGATGTAAATAGGACAAGGAGGATGCTCCAAAGATCATTGAAGAACATTAATTTATTATATTGTGGGTTTCTGCATTTCAATACATACTGTGATTCTATTCAAACAATGATTCTTTTCTACATTCAATTCATATTTTAAGTTGCAGGTTCATAACAACTGGATCAGAGCTAAAAAGACCTAAAATTTTTTCCCCACCCTACTCTAGTTACTGACAGACCATTACTCGACAACATTTTCTTTTCAGCATACATTCTAATCATTACTGACGGAACTGTTACACAGTAGGCCACAGTCGCCAACAAAGGTAGTATACATAATTTTTTGGATGACATCACACATTACCGGAGTTAGAAAACCCCAACAACGAATATAGGCGAGGAAATTATCATTCGATGTGAACAAAGAGAAGAAAGTACGTAAAATTAAACGCGGCAAAGACAGACAAATTTTTTTGAAAAAACTAATTTTTGCATATTCAAATCACTTATAAACCAACCACACCCTCAATGGCCAAGGTAATATGATCTCAAGACACAACGAAGGAGATCGACGAAAGAACTCTCATAGTTTTCCAAGGAAATGAGAGACATGATGCAAGGAATGGCATTTTGGAAGGACAATTTAGAAGATAAAATTGCTACCAAAATAGTAGACCTGACCATAAACATCACCAAATCGAATACAGATATATCCACTAAATTGGATGCTACAACCCATTCCATAGACTTAGTATAACAAAATTTGTTTCTCAAACAGACAATAGAACACTATGCCACCACAACAAACATTAATAGGGGGACCACATACATCAATCCTTCCCCATACCACAAAACTAGATTTTCCAAAATTTTATGGAGGCAACCCCACAAATTGGATATATAGGGCAGACCAATATTTTGCCTTATATCAAATTTTGGAGATTCATAAAGTTCGTATCGCATCATTTCACTTGGAAAAAATTGCTACCCAGTGGTATCAATGGTATGAGAAAACAAAAGGTCCACCCACATGGACCGAATTCACAAAAAACTTAATATTGTGATTTGGCCCCACTAAATTTGAAGACTTCACAGGAGCCCTCACTAAACTACGACAAACCTCCATCGTAATGGAATACCAAGCACAATTTGAGAAATTTGCAAACCTTACAATAGGACTAGATGCATCATTCTTCCAAAGTTGTTTCATTAGTGGCCTAAAAGAAGACATTAGAATGGAGGTACAAATACAAAATCCTATCGATATGATGCATGTAGTGGCATTAGCACAAATTATAGAAGAGAAGAACAATAACCAAAGGCGAATAGGAAGAGTTTTTCAGGAAAAACACCAAATACCTACACTAGCCAAAAACTGAATAAGGTCATGCCAATTAAATGAATTATCCAAGAAGAGCTAAAGAAAGACAAGAAAAGGGCCTATGTTTCCACTGCGACAAAAATTTTACACCCAACCACAAATGCATCTCACCAAAATTATATATGTTGGACACAGTTGATTGCACTCCCAAAGAGGAGGATGACATAGAAGTGGAAGTAATAACTGAGGTTGTAGAAGAAAACCAAGAAGATAAAATAGAAATATCCTTTAACGCATTAGTAGGATACTCGATTCCACAAAAAATGAAGGTAAAAGGGTATTTTAAGAAACAAAACCCTATTGTGCTCTTAGACTCTGGTAGCACTCATAATTTTATAGACCCTAGTTTGGCCAAACAAGCTAATTGCTTTATATATCCCTGCAATAACTTCGAAGTCATGATTGGCAATGGAGGAAAAATTGCATGTAAAGGCAAATGCAATAATATCAAACTCACAATGGGGTAATATAACATGAAAGCAGATATTATGTACTACCATTAGGAGGATGTGATATTGTTTTAGGAGTACAATGGCTATGAACACTCAGTAAAATTCAATGGGACATTGAAGAGTTATGGATGTAATTTATACAAAACAACCAAACATACACAATTCAAGGTTTAAAAATAGGTCCCACACAAATCGTAAGTTTCCATAGAATGGAAAAGATTCTTCAAAAAGGAGGAAGAGGAATGGTTTCCCAACTATTTTCCTTGTAAAACATCATTGAAGAGCAACCAAAGGCACCCGAATTAATAGAACTTCTAGAGAAACATGATAAAATATTCAAATAACCAGAGGGATTACCTCCACAACGAAGCCATGATCATGCTATTCAATTACTTTCAGGACACCAACCTCCAAATATTAGACCTTACTGATATCCATACTTACAAAAGACAAAAATAGAAAAATTAGTACAAGACCTACTAAGGGCAGGGGTCATTCGACCTAGTAGAAGTCCCTACTCTTCGCCAGTCATACTAGTAAGAAAAAAGGATGGATCATGGCGCCTATAAGTGGATTTTTGTGCACTCAACAAAATAATGATTAAAGACAAATTTCCTATTCAAGTCATTGATGAACTACTCGATGAACTAAATGAAGCCACATATTTTTCTAAACTCGATTTACGATCAGGTTATCACCAAATTCAAGTTAAGGAAAGCGATATACCCAAAACTGCTTTTTGCACCCATGAGGGACATTATGAATTCTTTGTGATGCCTTTTGGCCTTACCAACACTCCATCCACATTTCAAAGTCTTATGAATAAGGTATTTTCTCCCTTCCTTCAAAAATTTATTTTAGTTTTCTTTGACGATGTTTTGATTTACAGCAAAACATGGGAAGAGCACTTAACACATATAGCGCAAGCACTCAAAATCTTGGAAGAAATCAATTATACGCAAAGAAATCAAAGTGTTCCTTTGGGAAGCAAGAAATTGAATATCTTGGACATATTGTGGAAGGAGTTAACGTAGACCCCCAAAAAATTGAAGATGTGGAAAATTGGCAAATTCCAAAAACTCTAAAATGTTTGCATGGGTTCTAAGGATTAACGGGATACTATCACAAATTTGTTAAATATTATGGAAAAAGAGCAGCACCCTTAACGACCCTACTTAAAATAAATGCCTTCATATGGTCTCGAAAAGCGAATGAAGATTTCATGACTTTGAAAAATGCCATGTGTACCACCCCCATCCTAGCTATGCCAGATTTTTCCCAACCATTCATTATTGAAAGTGACACTTTTGGATTGGGAATGGGAGCGGTGCTCATGCAAAATAAGAAGTCCTTAGCCTTTACTAGTAAAGCATTTTCCAAAAATAATTTAGCACATTCCACTTATGAAAAAGAAATGTTAGCTATGGTCCATGCTATCCAACATTGGAGACCATACCTTATTGGAAAACATTTCATTATCCACACCGACCACCATAGCCTAAAATACCTTCTTGAACAATGGATAACCACTCTAGAATAGCAAAAGTGGGTAACAAAACTATTAGGCTATGATTATGAAATCATCTACAAAAAAGGGAAAGATAACATGGTTACGGATGCACTTTCCAGAAAGTTCAAAGAAACTTCACAATTACATGCTTTTTCCTGCCCCATCCCTACATGGATCAAACAAGTCAAGGATGAATGGTATGCGGACCATACTATACACACCATAATTCAACAACTACAATAAAATCCCATGAGTAAACCCCACTACTCTTGGCAAGGTAACGTGCTCTGTTACAAAGAATGTTTTGTCCTCTCACCTACATCGATTTATCGTCTAAAGCTTCTACATGAGCTACACGCTACACCTACTGCAGGCCACTATGGATTCCTAAAAACCTACAAAAGAGTGACTAAATCATTTAATTGGTGAGGGCTGAAAAATGATATCAAGAAGTCATCAATGAATGTGAAACATGCCAAAGAAATAAAGGTGAAACAGTGGCAACATTGGGCCTTCTTCAACCTCTACCCATACCAACCAGGACATGGGAGGATATTTCAATGGATTTCATTGAAGGTATTCCAAAATTTGCAAGAAAAATGATGATCCTAGTGGTGGTAGATCGTTTATCTAAATACACCCATTTTTTTCTAGTAGCTCACCCCTATACTGCTAGTACTATTGCTCAAATATTCCTTGACAATATTTTTAAATTACATGGCATGCCTTCTACTATCGTTAGTGATCGTGATCCTGCTTTCACTAGTAATTTTTGGAAGGAATTATTTAAACTCCAAGGTATGCAACTTCGGATGAGCTTCGCTTACCACCCAAAAATGGATGGTCAAACTAAAATTGTCAATAAGTGCTTAGAAACCTATCTTCTATGCTTTATTTCCACCAAACCCCTTCACTGGGTTAAATGGCTTCCACTAGCTAAATGGTGGTATAATACCACATATCACACAACCATAAAAATGACCCCTTTTGAAGCATTATATGGCCGATCACCCCCATATCTAACCTCTTATCTTCTAGGAAGTACAAAAGTACCAGCTATAGAGATGGAGCTGGTCACTCGAGATAATATCATTCACGCTCTGAAGGACAATCTACATATCGCTCAACACCACATGAAGCAACAAGCGGACCAACATCGGACTAAAAGGGTTTTTCAAGAAGGGGATATGGTATTTCTCTGCCTCCAACCATATCGTCAAACTTCATTGAAAATAAAAGGGTCACAAAAATTAGCACCAAAATTTTATGGCCCTTATAAAATTCTACAGCGTATATTGCATATAAACTTGAATTACTAGAATCTTCCAAAATCCATCCGATATTTCATGTTTCTTGTCTTAAAGTCATAATAGGCACAAACATCATTATGCAAACTCAACTTCCAAAAATTTTATATAATGGAGCTCTCATGGTTGAACCAGAAGCTATCATAGACCGACGTATGCGCCACCTCCATAACCACACCATCACCGAGGTATTGATTCAATGGAAAGGTCTACCTCTAGAGGATGCTACGTGGGAGACGCTCCACCAGATTCAACAACAATTTTTGCAATTCCAGCTTTGAGGAAAAAGCTTTTTCAAAGGAAGGTGGCATGTTAGGACCCTCCTAACGTAACTCTTAATCATATTATATATTATATTGTATTATAAAGGGACACATCCCTTCACCATTCACACCTTTTATATAGATGTAAATAGGACAAGGCGGATGCTCCAAATATCATTGAAGAACATTAATTTATTATATTATGGGTTTATGCCTTTCAATACAAACTACGATTCTATTCAAATAGCGATTCTTTTCTACATTCAATTCATATTTCATGTTGCAAATTCATAACAAGCACTTTTTAGAACAACAATTTTGTTATCCAGAACAAGACAAATGGTTAACAAAATTGTTGGGATATGATTTTGTTATTGAGTATAATAAAGTGAAAGAAAATGTGGTAGCAAATGCATTATCATGAAAATATGAAGATGAAGTGGTTATTAATGCTATTTCAGGTCCTTATTCCCAATGGGTATCTCAACTACAAGAAGAATGGTTGTCCAATACAAAAACTGCTCAAATAATTCAATATTTGTTGTTGGGTTCATCCAAGCATCCTCTTTTTCCTATTATGACAAGGTGTTAAGAAGAAATAATCACATTTACATTCCACATAATTCCATAATCAAATCAAGGATTCTAGATGAATTGTATACTTCTCCATCAGTAGGACATTCAGGTTTTTTGAAATCCTATATGCAGACAAAACAATGCTTTTGTTGAAAAGGATTAAAATTAGAGGTCAAATAATGGATGGTTGAACACAAAGTATGCCAATGCAACAAGGGTAAAATAGTGAAGTCACAAGGATTGCTTCAACCATTACCTATTTTATATTGTTAATGGGAACATATGTTAATCAATTTTATTAAACATCTTCCTAAATCAAACGGCAAAATAGTAATTTTTGTGGTAGTGGATCGCTTATCCAAATATTCTCATTTTTAGGCTTTACAACATCCATTTTTAGTAAGCAAAGTGGCTAAGGTATTTATGGACTCGATTTTAAAATTGCATGGAATGCCAAAAAATATTGTCAGTGATCATGACCCCATTTTTACTAGCAAATTTTAAAAAGAATTATTTCATCATAGTGGTACCAAATTAAATATGTCCTCTACATACCATTCACAAACAAATAACCAAACTGAGGTATTTAATATTAGAATTAATGTGCACTATGCCTTCTTTAGTTTGACACTTGTTATTCTCTTTGACATTTATCATATTATTCATATAGGATTATGCCTATATATTGTACTTATTTTTTTGTATAATATATCTCATATTTTGTTCATTACCAATGTTTGGTATCAGAGCTCCAGGTGTTCTCCTATCATTATGAGCTTGAGAGGAAATTTCCATCATGGAAATCCCCCCTCCTTTTGAATATTCATTTTTTATGTGCACTATACTTTCTTTAGTTTGACATTTGTCATTCTCTTTGATATTTTTCATATTCTTCATATAGGATTAATACTTATATATTGTACTTCTTTGTTGTATAATATTATATTATCTCTTTTTTATCCTAACATTTGGTGTCAGAGCTCTAGACATTTTCCTACCCTTGTGATATTGAGGAGGGATTTCCCTCATGGAAATCCCCCCTCTTTTTTTTTCTTCCTTTTTTTTTCAAGTTGAGTATGCTCTCCATCTACGATATGGATCAAAAACTAGAAATTTGAAAAATTCATAAAAAAAATGGGGGAAAAATGAGGAGGGAGAATTTCCATGAGGAAAATCCCCCTAAAACCCAGTAGGGTAGGGAAATCCTAGAGCTCTAATACCAAATTTTAAGATCAAAAGGAGATGAAATAATATTATATAACAAATAAGTACAATATATAAGCATAAGCCTATATGAAGAATATGACAAATATCAAAGATAATGACAAGTATCAAACTAAAAAATGTATAGTGCATATTAATTCTAATAGTTAATAGATGTTTGGGTACCTATCTAAGATGTTTTATTCAGGATAAAAAATACCAATGGAGTCATTGGCTTTCCTTGGTATAATAGTGGTACAACACTTCATACCATTATTCCATTAAGATATCTCAATTTGAAGCATTGTATAGAATTAAACCACAAAATATAGCAGCTAATATACCAAGATCTTACAAAGTGGTCCAAATAGATGATTGGTTCGAACACTGATAGTCAATTCTCAATATTCTCAAATATAACTTGGTCTAAGCAAAAAATTGTATGAAGCAGTAGCAAGACACACATCGTTCAAAAAGATAATTTAATACAGATGATATGGTGTTGTTGTATTTGCAAACCTAAAAAAAATTGTGATTAAAGATCAAGACTAGTCAAAGGTTGGATCCATGATTTTATGGCCCTTACAAAATAGTGCACTGCATTGGAGAAGTGGTATATCAACTAGATCTTCCTCCCTCATTTTTTATACATCCAATATTTCATGTTTCCTATCTCAAAAATTTGATCGGCTAGAAATTACAATCTCAGTTAGAATTACCAATACTCAATTAAGAAGGATGTATATATCTCCAACCTAAACTAATTTTACAAAGTAGAACACGTATGCTAAAATCTCATCACATCCAAGAATTACTCATCAAATGGTAGGACCTACCTAAATAAGATGCTACATGAGAACCTGGAAGTATTTTTCAAACATTTCCAGCTTTGAGGATGAAGCTTTCCAAGGAGGAGAGCCATGTTACATACCAAACATAGCAGTCGGCTATGTTTGTAAAAAAATGATTTAATTTTTATTAATATGTTAGGATTTGATTTAGTTTAATCATCTTGTATCTAAATTTATTCATTTGTGCAATAATATAGGACTAGGCCCTCCAAGTGGCAAGGACCAACCCTCCTTAAGAGGTAAATTTATTTTATTACATTTCTTTCATTCCACTCGATTACATTTCTTGTTAAATTTTGTTCGCAATTAATTGAAATATTTATTATTCTTTGATATGTGGATAATTGTTGTTGTACTTGTATTCGAAGCTTTATTAACATTGGAAATACAAGGGTAGAGATACCCTTGCATTGTTCTTATTTTGTAACTATAATCTCTAGTGAATTCCAAGGCTCCATATTGAAGAGAAATTGTGATTATGCATCAATGCAAGATAATCCAAATTATTATAGGCAAGATAATTACTAATCGTGTACAACTGTCATTTCTATGTATAAAAATCCTTCGTGAAAAAAGAGAAAGAGAATCAGCAAGAGAAAGAGTGGTATGCAAAAGGAAGAAAAAAAGGAAAAGAAAGAGGAAGAGGAAGAGGAATAGGAACCAATTGGAAAATATGGATGCCAACAAGCATAAAATAAAAGAAGAAGAGAAGAAGATAAGAGAAGAGAAAAGTTGTAAGCTTACTACAGTGGTAAGGTCTTTAATCCTTCTTTGGGAGGTCCAAGTTTTAAACCCCACTTAGTATGAGGGGACCAAGACCCCTTATAAAAAATTGTGTTAACTTAGTGAAGAAGATAAAATAAGGAGAAAGAGAGATTGGTAGGCATTGAAGACCTGTGTAAAAGAGAGAGAAACCTATGTAATATACAACCAAAATACACATTGATAATACCATAACTTTCCACCTTCAATTTTTTTTATGTGTATTTATTATTGGTGAATGTTTTGTGTTATTGAAGTTACACCTTGTAGATTTCATAGTATAGTGTGTGTAGAATTGCAAGTTTATAGGTGAATACATGAGAATTATTGCAATCTAGAAGGATACACCTTTCAAGTGAAAATTGCATTATGTCTTCAATAGAAATTGTATTGTCTCAAGGAACTATAGTCTCATGGTAGAATAATCTTGCACTCTTACAATCATAAGACTTCATCATCTTGAGGAATTGTAGTCTTATAGAAGTGACATATTGTGCCCTTGTTGTTTGGAAGTTTCATCTAGAAAAGTATCATCATGCAATGCCATCATGCATTGTCATCATGAAGGGAGCCATCATGAGTATTGTCAAATTAGCCATAGTTTTCTTTAACTTAATTGTCTTGTGCAAGGGGAAATTTCCATAGAGCTATTGTCGAAGGAGTTTTTATCACACGAAACATCATCATATGTGTATTGTCTTGGAAACACCATATTGGTAAGAACATGCCAAGTTGAAAGTGTGTTGTCTTTTGCCCTTACCCCCATATTGGGGTATTAGTATCTTTTTCAAAGTAATAATATCATTTTGAGTTGGTAGTATGTCATATTTTTCCCTTACCATCTCGGGGTACTATCATCTTGTGCAAAGTTACCATATTTAGATATTGTCATCTCAAAGTGATGTTATCTCGCACATTGTCATCCTATGTATAATATGTTTTCTCATAGGATTATCATCATAAGATATTACCTTCCCATGTTTCTAATTATTTTCTTGTTATCTAGATCATATAAATTATGATGACACTTAATGTCATATTATGGGTGTTAGTGAACCAAGAATCCTTTACTACTAGGGAAGGTTGTTGTTCAATTGACCTCCTTCTTCTAGTATACATCATTTTGGTACAAGAGTAAATTGAATTTTAGAAGCGTGCAAATTGTGTTGAAGAAGATATGGCACAAAAAGGAAGAAGAAGACCTCATGGTTTTGTACCTCTATCAATAAATATAACAAAAATACTAAGGTGAATCACCACCAGGTTAGATGCATTTGAGACAATCCAAAGGAGAGGTGTTTATCTTGAAGAGATTAGTGATAATGAAGAGTTGAAACATGGTCATGCAAAAGCTTGAGATGGAGAGCAAGGAGAAGAACCAAAGAAAAAATTAACTCATACAATCTAAAACATGGGACATAAGCAAAAAATAGACACTCCTAATTTTAATGGAATTTTAAACCTAGAATATTTGAATGATCAGATAACGAAAATGGAGATATTATTCGACTACAAATATATGGAGGATTCAAAGCAAGTCAAATTGCATTTACATGGTTGAAGGGACCTACTTCTATTTGGTGGGATCATATGCAAATAAAAAGGCAAAAAAATTATAAGGATGGAATCCAAATATCAAAAATATAATGAAAGGGAAATGATAAAATTTGAACATGGGATAAGTTTGTACACAAATTAAAGTCTAAATTTTTATCTATCAATAATTAGATTGGATTGTTTAGAAGACTTCAAAACCTCAAGCAAAAGGAGTTGGGAGTAAAAGAGTATATGTAAATGTTTTATAAATTATCCATAATGTTAGGTCACATTAAATATGGTGAGGAGAAAGTTATGAGATACATAAATGGGTTAAGACTGCCCATACAATATGAAATTTATTTTATTCTAATTAGAATAGGCAAGGAGGCATATCAATATGCATTCAAGGTGTAAGAAAGGTTGACTAGTAATAAGAAAAATAATTCTAGAGGATGAGGATGGTTATCCATAGGAAGAGAACAATAAAATAATTGTTGAGAGAAACATCTGCATGAAAGAGAAGTTCCAACTTCTCAAAGTAATTTCAACTAAATTACCTAAGAAAAAGGTGAAGTGTCAAGAGGACAAGCTAAATTTGGTAGAAGTAGAGGATATGGTTTTGTTTGCAAGTGTTATAGAGGCTTGGAAGAAGAACACATATCGTATTAGTGTCCTCAATCATAACATACAAGTGGGTGTGGAAAGGAAGCCTATAATCAAATTGCACTATTTTATCTTACCCAAATAGTATGATGTAAAAGCATCCAAATGGTTATGGGTAAGATAATTGCCAACCATATGGAACTGGCAATCGCACATATAAAAACTCTTTGTGCAAAAATAAGGGAATTAGCAAGAGAAAGAGTGGTATGCAAGAGGAACAAAAAGAGTAAAATAAAGAGGAAGAGGAAGAGGAACTAGCTGAAAAAGACAAAAGCCAACAAGCATAAAAGAAAACAAAAGAAAATAAGAGGAAGAGAGAGTGAGGTTGGAAGGCATAAGAGACTTCTATAAAATAAAGAGAGACCCATGTAATAAACAACCATTAGGCACATTTATAATACCTATTGATTTGTATCTTTTGCCCTTATCATATTAGGGTATTGTCTTGTGCAAAGTGGTAATGTTATCTTGTTCAAAGTTATTGTCTTTAGACACTATTGTTTCAAAGTGATGTCATCTCGCACATTACTGTCTTATGCATAAGACACCATTTCATAAGATTTTCATCATAAGATATTGCCAATTGTCATCTTGCCAATTGTCATCTTGTTATCTAGTGCATGTATATCAAAACAAACTGAATGTTATACTATGGGTGTTAGTGAACCGAGAATCCTATGCTAATAGGGGAGGTTGTTCAATTGTCATCCTTTGTCTAGTCTACATGATTCATTCATTAATGGTTCAAAGTTTTTGTCTAGGGTCTAGAGTAGAATTGATATCAGTGCAAATGCATAGGAACAAAGGATTACTTGTGCTTTAAAATATGGAATACTAGTATTGATATAATTATATATGATTTATTTGAGAGGCATTGATTCCTTCCTAAATATTCCACAACAGATAGAGATGATATCATGTGTATTTTTGCCTTTGATCCCAACCTAGGTTGGGGTGTTAATCTTTATTAGTTTTACCAATGGATTTTTCATTTGGTATTTATATTTCTTGTTTCTCTTTTAGTTGTTCTAGGATTATATAGAATCTTGATAGGTATTTTATATATTAATTCTAATATATACAATTATTATTTGATTTTAATGCAATGAAATAAGGAAATTGAATGATATGGTCTATGTAATTTGATATAGAGAAAAATGGGCAAGAAGATATATAATTGAAAATAAAAAGCGTAGTATTCTCATTCATTACTTTTGACTACATATATTAAATAAATAGGTATAATTTGAATAGACATAACTTTTTACAATATATATTTTGATAAATTTATATTAATTATTAATTAATAATAATTAACTATTAATAATAACTAATGAATTTAATTAATATTTAATTGAATGAGGAATTTTATTCCTTATCATTCCTACCAACAATATGTGCATTGGGCCCCAATGCATTCAAAAGAGGAGGAAGAAAGGATCTAGAGGAGGAGGAGGAGGCCACAGGGGAGGCCGATGAGGTGGCACTAACCATGCAAAGGGGGCACATAGGAAGGTTCTTCACAACGTATTAATGGTACTCTCTTCCCAGTAATCTAGATCCTTCATAATAATGTATTTAATTTCTAGAACAATAGAAGCAGGTGTGCTGACATTTAACTTCGCTTGGAGGGGGCTTCCATCTAGGAATATGTTCTTCAACTTTGTATATCAAGAACAAGATTGTATAGAGTGATCTTATCCCATTCTTGATATAAGTGGTTGAGTGAAGAAATGATTCTCATCCTCAACGAGATCGCCTTCAAATGTATTTTGAAATTGTTGTCAGACTTTTGATCCACTAAGCTAGTAATACAATACACTTCTTGAAGATAAATAAGACTAGAAATACCATCTTCTATGATGTACATCGAAGGAGACAAAGTAGGAATTACCTCTTTATTTGAGGATGCTTTGTTAAATAATACTAGAGTAAAAATTCCACTAATTATGACTACATCATTTTTGAGCCAAGAAATCTCATATAATTCCTTTATCACTCTCTTTTTGTTCATGTGTACATCAACCCTTGTTTGTAGGACCACCATGAATTGAGCAATAGTCTTAAAATTTCTTCCTAAATTAGATTTTACCATGTCAATTCTACTATCCACAATTCTAAGGTTTTTTGTTAATGAAGCAAGGCTAGATTCATTATTTTTTACTCCCAACTTGGAGTTTTCAATGCTAAGGAACTCTTCCCAGTTTGTGTCATCCATATTGGACATGGTATTCATCATTTGGACACATAGCCCTTTGACATTTTGTGCCAACTCCTAGATCTCCTATAGATCTTAAAGAAATTTTGGAATAGGCAACATGGTGCTGGTAGGGTACCCAGGAATAGATATTTAGGGATATATTATTATATTATATAATGGTTAGCATGGGCCACACATAACCCAAGGTTGATTGTAGTAGGCTCCACAAAGTAGAATAAGAATATGGATATATAAAGAATAGATATTTTTCATTGTAATCATCATTGAAGAAGAATATTATGTAATTGTCTATGCCCACGAAGTGGCCTCTCACCTTGGGAGATATTGTGGAGTTATTCCTTCCTTAAGGATTATTATTGGTGTTTTCCTATCTTAAGGGTATTATCTATCTCTCTCTCTCTCATTTGTGGATTGTTATTGTGGATGAATGATTTTATATTTCTACATATTGGTGAATGATTTATGTTAATAATAATAAATTTCTGCAACAAGTGGTATCATAGCAATAATTTTGGCAAAGTGGGCATTTTTGTGTGAAATTACATAATTAGGGCAAATTGTTTTTGGAAAAATATCTCATATTTCAAGATCCATATCTCTACAAAATTTTATTCGATTCAAGTGATTATTGTATCATTTTGTGTAGAATTTGAAGAGCTTTAAAATGATTGGTCATATAAAGGAATCTGAGCAGTATTATGGGAGATACAACTTTTTGAAGTTAGTCATCTGGAACAAGGATTGTGACAAATTTCATAGATTTTTTTAGAAAAATACCTCATCTTTCAGAAGCCATATCTCTATGAAATTTTATCCAATGCACGTGATTCTTGGATCATTTTGTGCGTAATTTGAAGAGCTTTAATATTAGTTGTCATATGAAGGAATCCAAGTAGAATTAAGGGATATATAACCCTTTAAAATTAGCCATCTGAAAAAAAGGGTAGTGACAAATTTTCAACTCATGAATTTTTTGAAAGATGAAATATGTTTAGTTCGAGTAAGCAAATTAGTTGCACTTTATTTTGTTTGGAAGAAAAATTGCAGATCTAGTTTTCTATGTAGATTTTCAGCTTCAAATCAGTGGAAAGATATTTATGTCCATAAAACCCTAGTTTACATTAGGACATAATATATATTATCAAAAAACCAAGTTTCATTAGGGCATCAACTATGGCATGGGAAAGGTTTAATGGAGAAAATGTTATTGATGCTAGAGAATGGTGGAAAAAGTTTAGATCTACTACAGATATGACGATCTGCTGTAGATATGATGATCTGATCCATGCAATGTCAATCGGTTGCAACCATGATGATTGGATGCATGTCGATTGGTTGCATGTGTGTCAATGTGCTGCAATAATCTCAAGTTCCCTTCGATAGCAGTAGTGCATCTATGCCACATGTCATCCATCCATTAAATGAATGGATGTAGAGGATACATGTCATCCATCCGTTAAATGATTACATGTAGAAAATTCTATATAAAGGGAATTAACAGTCATTTTTCCCTTTTCTATCATGATTTTAACCTTTTTCCTCTCGTTTTAAAGCTTTCTTACCTATTTTTCTCTCGTTTTAACACAATATAAACCCTATTCCTCCACTTTTATGTTGTTTTTTACAATTTACCTAATTTTTTAAGCAATTTTTAACCATTTTTCTCTTGTTTGAAACCTTTTCCACTGTATCTTCTTATCCATACCCGTACACCCTATGGCGTCCCCTTCAACCCTTGGAATGTTTAAAGTTAATTATAAGAATTTGGTTTACCCCTTGATTTCAAAACATGTATCAACACCGGGTTATAACATGTCTTGGGTCACGAAATCTGGTCTTTAGGGTCTATTTTCAATGCCCCATTTTGATATGAACGTTAAACTGGTTGAGAGGATCATTGCATCTTATAATATGGATTTGGGCAAGGTAAATCTTGTCATCGACAACAAAAACATCGTTATTTACTTCTCAGCTATTGATTTCGCTATATTGACAACATTACCCCACGTTGGTGTTGAGCCTATCACTTCAAAATACCAGTTAACTGATGACCACAAATTCTACTTGGAGACCAACTTCAAAGTGCATTTGAAATTTTTTCAAGGTATAACTATTTTTTTATTTAATTGAATTTAAATTCTTGTCAGTTATTGAACGTACAATTACTAATTTTATTTTTTTTGTAGTTACATCCACCAATTCTAGAAAGGGTTTGACTGTACCGGTGATTGAAAATAAATTTCTTCGGGCATGTTGTGAATTCTTCCTTGCTAGACTCATTCTGCAAGGACGACCGACAAAAATTCTGATGTGGGCCTTAGTATATTTAGTTCGTTTTATTGGACACCAGAAATTTGACTGGTGCACCTAGTCCCAAATTGGATTAGATTGGAAATAGAGAACGTGAAAACCCACGCTTCACCCTTACCGACAGTTAGCACATGTAAGTATATTATTGCTTTTTTTTATGAATTATTTCATAATTTTCATAGCACTGCAGTACCAACATCTTGGCACTCAATCCTTGTCAATTTAGCCATGACAAAATAGTAGGTTCAGGTAATTTTTTTAATATTTAAGTAATTTTTTTTTTTTTTCCATTGTTTATCCTTTTGTAATTTTGATATTTTATACCAAATGCATAAAATGGCATCCTCTTCCTCTTCAAAGTGGGATGCTATTGTCATAATTTATAATCTAGAGGAATCAGGAGACTCTGAAACACCTACAGAGGAAGCAGCACCATTGATAAGGAAAATATCATCAAGAAAATGTAGAAGATCTATTTCTCCTGTTCGTTGACAATGTCCACTTTCGGATGCATGTCCGTTGCCAACGGGCATAGTTATGCATGAGGTTTCATCTTTTGTGAGTAAGTTTTAATTACTATCAAAAAAAAAATTTACAATATTTTTAATGTTTTTAATTAATTTTGTTTTTTTTCAGATGTACAACATGACCACATTCCATTTGCAACAGCAGCTACGCAAGATATTTTTTTTTTTGTCGGTAAGTGTTATAACAATGTTTGCAACCAATTTTCATAATGTAATATTATAACCTGTTTTTATTTTCTACCTTCACAAAAATTTTAACTAATTTTTATTTTCTACCTTCACAAAAATTTTAACTAATTTTTATTTTCTACCTTCACAAAAATTTTAACTAATTTTTATTTTTTATGTTTTAAGGTCCCTTGGAACAATTTCGTTAACAAAATCAACATATGCCGCCCCCTCCTCCACAATGCCCAACTCAAATGCGAGGTCAATGCTTCCCAGTTGGAAAACACTTTCTTACATCTAGGCCACAAAGAGAAGCAACATAGCAAATTTCAAAGAGAGAAGCATCAAAGACTTTTTACAGTTTTGTCCGTATTTCTGTTAATAATTTTACTTTTAAGGATATACCGGAAGCTTCTGGTATTGGGTTGGTTGATGTTCCACTTGATAAAAATTACTTTTTCCAAGATAACATACACACTCAATTTAAAATATCAGAATTGGTTCAAGATAAAGTAAATGAAGGTGCATAATGTTCAAGCAAATCTCCTCCAAGGGAAAGAAGCACCCGTCAGGCTCCTCCTCGATAAGAGGATGATATAATAATTTTTTCAGAAAAATATTTAGTTTTTAATAACGTTGAATTTACAATTAAGGATTTGCTACTTCCAGATATAACAGAAATGAAAAATGGGAGTATCGGGCTAAGGTGTTGATAAAGGAAATTAATTCCCCATACAATAATTTTTTAAAAAGAGAGAAAACTTTTTGTTGTTGAAAATGAACCAAAAAATATGGAGGATCTGCTACAGCAAGTAAAATCTAGCATTTTGAAGTTGAATACAGTATACACAAATGAAATTTTAAATTTTATGATGAAGAGATTGGAGAATATAAACAGTGAGGTCCAAGCTTATTATAATGAATGGGCAAATGATAAGAAAAAGGTCGTTTTTGTTGTAGCTACAAAGAATGTTGCTAAGGTTTGACTCAATCGCTTTTGCATTCAAAAATTTGTTGTTCTCTTTTTTAGACCAATTGGTTCATCCAAACCCCATAAGGGGCGGAGGTCCAAGGTTCAAATCTCGGGCCTCGTCGGACTGAACGCTTGTCCCTTTCCTGGTGCTTTCAGCAGCGTAAAAGGTTTAAAATGATTGTGGCATGGTGGTTATAGGGGCGGATTGCATGAAGATCTGTGTGGCGGCTTCTGGGGCGGACAACGTAGAATACTGTGGCGGCCATAAAATCTGGACAGCCTGCCCAGATTCATGGTGGCTATCGATTCCACCATGTAAATTAAAAAAATAAATAAATAAATAAATATATAATTATATTTTCATATCGATTAACTTTTTTTCCTTTTGCAAGTAAAGCATGAAAATATCAAGAAGCAGGTTCAAAACCTGCAAGACTATCTCAGGATGGCAAAGGAGTTCTTAAATGCTTCCATGGCAATGAAAAAAAAATCCCAGGAATCAGTTCGACAAAATAACTTTTTGCAGAAAATCATTATCCGTAATGGATTGGATCCTGATGTTCTGCTTAAGGAGAAGGGTAAAGAAGTTCAAGGACCAACATCTAAATATGTTTGCAAAGAAGAAAATACCCTTCTCAATGGAATGCAAAATATTGATATTATCCTTGTAAATTTTGGAGCAATTGATAGTACTATTACCCAACCCAAGAAAAGAGCCATCAAAATGCAGGATGTGGTAATCATGGAAGTAGTGGATGAGGAAAAAATAGCTAAACAAGGGAAATATGAGGGAGGGGCCGTTTCTCTTGAGACTGCAGAAGCCATTGAGAAGGAAAAATTAGTGGAGGAAGGGGGAAAATATTCTGAGGGGAAAAAATGAATTTTAAAAACAATTTTAAGACATTTCATATGTTTTCATTGGAAAACAAGATACTTGCTTTTATTATTTTACTATTACACTATTTAAATTTATAATTGTGTGTTATTTTCATCTCTTAAGTATTATGGTGTTTCAAATATGCTTGAGTTTACGTAGAATATATGCATAGGTATAGATTTACATGTTATGCAATGTTATTCTTGTTGTGATATAAAAATGAGTTTTGTCTTGTGGATTTTGCTATGTTGTTTTTATATTTCAATTTTCAAATGAGTTTGAATTTTTAGTTTATTCAAAGTCATTATTGTTGTTGTATAGAAAAGTGTTTTGTCTTTTTTATTATGCTATATTGTTTCATATTCAATGTTAGTTTACGATGGAGATATTAATGAAAGGGTTAGATTTCAATTTCCATATATTATGCTATGTCGTTTCAATATTTAGTGCATTCATAATAATTATAGTTGTATAAAAATGAATATGGTTATTTGTATTATTCTATTCTGTTTTTGTAACACCCTAAAATTGACGCAATTTAATTTACCCTAAGGTAATAATTCAAAAATCAACCGTAAAACCACCTTTTAACCACCCGCCTCATTTTTCACACCAAATATAGAGGCAGTTATGGTAGTTGGATGATATCATCATCGATTTGATGATATCATCCCTAATTGGATGAGATCATCTGGACCCAAACGTCCAGACGATTTCGTTCAAAAACTAAATTTTCATAATTGGAAATAGTTCCAACTCTCATTCCCAGCTTAGCAGAAGTGTGTCTACGTCATTGGAGGACGTTCCATTGGAGATCTCCCAGATTGGGATGACTCCTAACCTCCTAACTCCCCCCTCAATCCTATTTAAACCTTGATTTCCATTAAACCCACCCTGGATGATCGATTTCCTACAACCCAAGCTCCATACCCTGTTAGAACATCTTGAAATTCGATTATTCGCATAAGTTTTCCAGATCCATTTGCAGGTTTTCATTTTGCATCAGTCAGAGGAAGCTTGGATCATCGCAGGCGATCCTATTCAAATTAGAGACGATCTCGTCTCTATTGGAGATGATCCGGTACCATTTTAGGTGATCTTGATTGTACTCCTCTTGGGGGCAATCAAGATCTGAGGTTTGCATTTCCTAGTGATTCAATTAATCAATTTACATTAGTTTAGATATTTATTCTGTATTGCATCTGGTGTTCACCTCATTCTTAATGACATTTTGCATTTAGGATCAATTCCACTTAAAACATAAGGGCATTTCATTATTTCAGATTTTATCGGATTTTCTAGGATCAATTAAGCATTCAATTAATGTTTTTATCCTTTTAAATAGTATTTTGCACTGTATTTTCCTTTGTTTTGGCATCTATCTATTCTGTTGTAGGTTTTTGATGAAATCGGTCAGGCGACTTCATCTGATTTTAGATGATTTCGTCCGATTTTGGATGAATCTACGCAATTACAGATGAACCTACAAAATTGCAGGTGATTATGTCCAATTGCAGATGAATTTGCAGAATTAGAGACGATCTGGACTGCTTCAAAAAGTTGAACCTTCATCAGACATCCAAAACCAGGTAAGATCTTTCCTTTTCCTTTCAAGCATTGCATTTAGAGTTTATTTCTATTTTTTGTCTGCATATAAATCACAATTTGCATATAGAATAGTTTAGCTTCATTCTGGCCAACCTAGGTATTTGAGTGTTTTTAAACTAAAATGAACACATCCAATTCATTCCTAGCCTAGGCTCGAAATCTACCCCAAAACGCTTCCTGGTGAACCCACCATCCATCGACAAATCACCAAAGAGGGCACGATTCAAAGTGTCTCTCCGTCCGAGGTGTAGACCTATCCTTTTCCCATCCCCCTTTCGGGCATGGATCCATCTGCCTGAAGGTAAGGGTGCAAAAATTTTAGACCTACATTCTTTGGTGAACCCGACGTGAAACACATTAAAAATATTTTGAAAACAAAAAAAAATATAGAGAACTTAAAATTTTAAATCATTTGATTTATCAATCCATTAGATGGTAGATTACAATAGAAGACGTGGTGTTTTGATTAATGTTGGTGTTCAACTAGCAACCATAGAAATTTCTACTCTAGTTAGAGGTCCTAGATTTAGATCTCAAGCACATTGGGACGAATTGGATAGAAGGTTAACCATTATTGAGTCCAGAGCACCCAAACTTAGACAAATTAAGAGGTTTGATTTAGACAGAATCCTGGATTTCGATAACTTATCCTTCTATCATGAACTTCAGAGAGCTTGCCATAGATGGCTAGCAGATAAATGAGCGATCATTTCCTCTGACATATACACTTTTGAAGACTATCTTGAAAATGTTGTGGTAGTACATAAATTTCTATCTCGTATAGAAGACCAAGAGGTTGTCTTGACTGATAGAAGAAGATTCAACGAGTTCCTAGGGCAGTCTTATACCGAGAATATTGTCACGAACTCTATTTTTATGTGTCTAATTCTGAAGTTGATCATATCACTGTAGCACATTTTATCCAATTTTTGAAAGACAACTTTCAATTTGAAGAAGAGCATTACATGACACTCGATGAACTTGAACCCATCAATGATATTTATAAGTTGTTTCTAGAGAGCTAGGTTATAATATTTATAATACTTATATTATAATATTTTGTATTTCTTGTTTTCCTTTAATTTTTGCAAATTAAAGCTATAAAAATCTAAAAAAAATATATATATAAAAAAACATACATATATACATTATATTAATTAGGTATATATATAAAATATATACCTCCTTAAATTCCACCGCATATATATATATATATATATATAAGAACATATATATTTGCAAAAATTCAAATCTACCATAATGCCTAAACTAAGGAGTGGTAAACAAATAGATGATGAGTGGGTGGAACCACCACCTACTCAAAATCCCCCTCTTGAAGAACAAGATCAAGAGGAAGGTGCTCATGACCACCGTGATGGGAGTCTTGTTGAAGACTATGAACAAGAAGAAATCAATAGAGAAGATGAAATTGGATCACCTAAGGTGACTCCAGAAGGAACTGTTAACTTTAAATCTATGGAACACCTTCTAAAATTTGTAAAAACCAACATTGAGGATTTCAACCTAGCAATATTAGCAGATAAAGCTAGAATTAGTGAAACACATGCCACTTTAGAAAATGCATTTCAAATGCATACAAACCCTCTTTCATTCATAGATCAAGAAAGTGACCAAGCAGGACCATCAAATGCAAATATGGCATCCCTGATTCAAAACATGCAACAACATCGAGACAACCCAACATTCTAAAGTGCCTATCAATAAACCAAAGAACAATCCTCCACCTCAGAGACCATCATTTACCACTTTATTCTCTCAAGCTATTAATCAACAAATTTCAAAACAACAGAAACTTAAACCGAAACCAAATACCAACTATCAACATCAAAAGGTTCAATAGAACACTGTCCCACATCCACTTCATAACACCCTTCCTAGTAATGCTTTGCATAATAGTAATTTGGCATCGAATCCTTATGTCACCCCTTCATACACTCAAAGAACCAATACCATAATGCAACCGAATCAGTATGGTGGACAATCCAGTAATCTTGAAACCATAGTGAAACAATTAGTTTCCCGCATGGACCAGATAGACCCCTACCGTCCCTCATATAACTATCGAGAGATGTGTAGTCAACCTTTGGATCCCATAGTGGTTGCCCAACCTTATCCTAAGCATTTTCCTATGCCTGTTCTCCCTATATATAAAGGAACCGAAGATCCCATAGAGCATCTTCGTATGTTTAGAATAGCATGTCATGATATATCTCATGACGATTTGCTATTGCTAAAGATGTTCCCAAAAATCTTGGGAGGCATGGCATTGGAATGGTATTATCAATTGCCTACCAATTCTTTGAGAAATTTTGAAGAAACAGCTGAATCATTTGTCCACCAATTTAGTGCCTACATAGAGAGGCATGTGACAATTAAGGATTTGTACAACTTGAAACAGGGCAAAGATGAATGCTTTGCCGATTTCCTAGCAATATGGAGACAGATGCTAGGGAAATTACACTTTGCATTACCCCATAGAGAGATGTTGGACATTTTTATCAATAACTTGCAAGAACAATTGTCCTATGAGCTTTCAACTACTACATTGACAACCTTCGATCAGGCTATAGACTTAGCATGAAGAGTTGAAGATGCCCTCATTAGAAGAGGCCAATTTAAGAAGAAGGATGATGATAAGGCATCTAAAAATCAATATAAGAATAAGCAGGTTGTGGGTGATGGAGTCACCGATAGTAGAAATACTACGAATGTTAATGCTGTGAAAACTGCAGAGAAGTTTGTATTGAAGGCTCCTGATAGACCTCCGAGAGAATTTACTAGGTTAAATCAACCTTTATCCACTATCTTGCCACAGTTATTAGAAAGAGGTCTAATACAATTACCTAATATTCGGGAACTTGATACAACCATACCTGGATATAGAGCTGACCTACATTGTGATTTCCATAGAGGACCTGGACATTCAACAAATTCTTGCAAGAGATTAAAACATAAAATACAAGACTTGATTGATAACAACGAAATGGAAGTACAAAATTTCCAACCAAAACAAAATGCTCCAAACAATGCTCAGAAAGATACACAACAAAATCAGAATCAGAATGCAAATCAAACATTGGATATTTTTCAACATCCTTTACCCAAACATGGTAAAGAAGTGGCTAATCAAGCCGAGCATCATAATGTTCCCCATCCAACCCGATATGTGGGAACCATTAGTGGACATGTACCTTCTCAAGACTTTGAGATATTTGGGACAACATTATCTGTGGTCACCACTAGACCCATACATAACATTCCAACAACATATCCAAGTGATACGGATTATGAAATAGAAAGTGACCTAGATATTACATCTAGACAATCAAATAGCTCTGAAGATGAGTCAGAACCTATTCTCCCTATCACAGCTCAGATGGTTCCAGAGGAACCATTTCCAAGAAGGGTCACGACACGACCATCCTCACAACAAATCCTCCCTAATGAGCAAGCCATAAATGCTAGACCACGACCCATTCACCATGCACACAATAATATTGTGGGTACCATCGGAGCCGTTACTAGACAACAGGCCCAAAATTCTCAACAAGATCAAAATCATAATGATAAGTCAGCCCCGTTTGTTTTGAAGGTTCCTAGTAGAGGAAATAATGCATCAAATGCTCAACCCAAACCCCCTTATGATATCAATGAACAACTTTCTAATATTACAGCAAGGATTTCTCTCTTAGACCTTCTAAGATCATCTCCCACACATAGGGAAGAGTTAATGCGTACATTAAGTCAAATGATGGTACCACAAGACATACAACTTGAAGCTATGGCAAATACTATTATACCTTGTGAAGTTGATTGTATTGACTTTCGCGATAAAGATATCCCACTTCATAGTTTACATAAAGACAATCCCTTGTACATTACTGCATTAATCGGAGATGTAGCTATCAAAAGAGTTTTAATTGATAATGGTTCATCCCTAAATATTTGTACTTTTGACTTTTACCAGATATTTGGATTTAGAAGTGATGAGATGAAGAGAACAGATATGATCATAAAAGCCTTTAATGATGAAATACAAGAAACATGTGGAGTTATTACAATTCCATTGCAGGTTGGTCCGAGAACTTTGGATACGACCGTGTTTATTGTACATTGCCCTGCATCGTACAATATACTTTTGGGTCACCCTTGGATCAATGCAATGCGAGTTGTACCCTCTACCTTACACCAATGTGTCAAATTTGAATTCAAGAATCAATTGGTCACCATTCATGGTGATCCTAGACCATTTGATATGTGCGCTTTGGCAGAACCTATTGGGATTCAATTTTTCCCCGCATTATCTTCTACTCATCCTAATTCTGCCTTTCCTTCTAAACGTGTGAAACTTACACCTAAGATATCATCTCCTCCATCTACACCTATGACATCTCCATCTCCTCAGCCTTCTCCTAAGGAATCTCCACCAAAATCTACATCTAATACTAGTCCCACGATAACTCCTCTTTGTTCTACCCCTACACCATCTGAATCCATAGTAATTCCACCTATTACAACCTCTATTCCATCCACATCTACCAAATTTGTGTTTTCTGCATCTAAAGCCGTGGAAGAGGCTCCTTCTACCTCATATGCTTTGTCTGATGAACTATTACCTGATTTGTCCAAAATCCTCATAACATCAAAAGAAACATCTTTTTCCATACAAGATTCCCTTGCCTTAAACAAATTACCACCGTCTCCTCGCACTTTGGGCTTGCCACAACCTATGGGAAGTATTTACCAAGTCGGGAGCTGTGCCTTCATTTATAAGGGATATGATTGGGGTAGAATACCTAGAAATATTAAAACCAATTATGATGGATATGCTCAATGTTATTTTACCGATAAATATATCAAAGCTAAACCTATAATGCTTAAATTAGGATATGAAGGGAAAGGTTTGGGACCTTTCCAGAATGGCATGAAAGAACCTTTTGAGGTCGAAGCATGGCCTTCCCGATGCGGTATAGGCCTATTTTCTAGTAAGTGTCAGCCATTTCCATTTGAGGATGATGATCACTTAATACCCTATCAAGATTATTTAGATGAACAAGAGATCCTTAAGTCTATGGGTAAGTTATTTTCTTGTAATATGTTGTCTATAGCTTACCCCAAAATGATTGTTGAGTCGGACGAACAATTAGAGGGTGACATTTTCCATGATATTTCCATTGGAGAATTATTGCATAATGGATTTTATTTTGATGGGTCTATACCACCTATAGCTCATCTTGAGGCCACAACCCCTCAAGAGGAATTACCTAAGTTGACCTTAGAAGAATTACAAGAACTGGGTGTGTCACCCGCCCCTCCTAATTTTGAAAGAGACTTACATATGGAAGTGGAAAGTGTCATAAAAGTTAATATTGGAACAGAAGAGAATTCTCACATAGTCAACATTGGATCAGAATTAAATGAAGAAAAACAAAACAAATACACTACATTTCTTACAGAATATAGTGATGTTTTTGCTTGGACATACGTAGATATGCCTGGTTTAGACTCTTCTGTAGTTATGCATCATCTAGTAGTACGACCGGATGCGAAACCAGTTAAACAAAAACTTAGAAAAATGCATCCTAAGGTTGCCCTACTAGTCAAAGGTGAGTTAGAAAAACTCCTAAATGTTACATTCATTCAAGCCATTGATTATGTTGATTGGATTTCTAATGTTGTCCCTATAACTAAAAAAGAAGCAACCAAGATTAGGGTTTGTACAGACTTTAGAGACATCAATGTTGCATGTCCTAAAGATGATTTCCCTCTTCCTAATATGGATCAGATCATTGATTTTACTGCTGGAAGTGGGATGCTATCCCTTATGGATGGATTCTTAGGTTATAATCAGATCAGGATAGCTCCTGAAGACCAAGCTAAAACAACTTTTATCACCCCTTGGGGAACCTTTTGTTGGAAAGTAATGCCATTCGGATTAAAGAATGCAGGTGCAACCTATCAACGAGCTATGACTTACATTTTTCATGATATGATGTATGATATTTTGCATGATTATGTGGATGATATTATAGCTCGTTCTACTAAAGAAGATGAACATTTAGATGATTTGAGAAAAGTATTTGATCGGTTAAGAGAATACCATATCCGTTTAAACCCAGCAAAATGTATATTTGGAGTTAAGTCAAGTAAATTGTTGGGGGTTATTGTTTCTTTGCGCGGCATAGAAATTGACCCTCTTAAAATTTAGGCTATCATTGATATGCCAGCTCCTAAAAACATATATGAGTTATGAAGTTTACAAGGTAAACTTCAAGCTATCCATCGTTTCATTGATAAGTTGGCGGACAAAACTGGACCTTTTCTCAAATTTCTTAAGAAAAATATCCTCTTTCAATGGGATGATGAATGTAAAGAAGCCTTTGAACAAATAAAACAATATCTTTTAAGTCCTCCTATGCTTGCGCCTCCCAAAACTGATCGTCCTTTCATCTTGTATATTTTTGCTTCAGAATTTGCCTTAGGAGCTATGTTAGCTCAACTTGATAATGAGAAGAAAGAACGAGCAAATTATTATATTAGCAAAACATTAATAAGTTATGAAACTCATTATACATCACTAGAAAAGTTATGTTTGGCAGTTGTATTTTCTACGCAAAAATTGTGCCATTATATGCTTAGTCAAAAGACATATGTCATTGCCAAATATGATCCCCTGAGGTATCTCATGAGCCGACCTTATCTATCCGGTCGCACAGCTAAGTGGGTTCTTGCTCTGAGTGAGTTTGAGCTCACATTCATAGGTCAAAAATCCATTAAGGGTCAAATCATAGCAGACCAATTAGCTGTTGCACCCTTAGAAGCCACTCATCCCCTCATCATTGAGTTTCTTGATGAATGCCTCAACCTAGAGGAGGATCATTCGGAACAATGGTCTTTATATTTTGATGGAGCCCGATGCATGAGTGGGGCTGGTGCAGGTATTATTTTAATATCCCCTCAGAAGCACCTTATACCATTATCTTTTAAATTAACATTTGCTTGCACAAATAATACTGTCGAATATGAGGCTCTAATCCTTGGATTGCGAGCCGCTTTAGCACTAAAAATTAAAGACTTATTAGTTTTTGGTGATTCTCAATTAGTGATAAATCAAATTAATGATGTTTATCAGACCCGAGATGATAAAATTCACCCATATAAAGCCTATGTATTACAGTTGTTGTCCTTGTTTGATAAGGTCACCTTAGAAGCTATTCCTAGAACTAGTAACCGTGTTGTTGATGCTATGGCTGCAGCCGCCTCCTTATTACCCTTGGAGTTGGATGATGATTATGCTACTATCATTATTCACCGACTCCAGGAACCTGCTTCCGCCAAATCCTGTTTAGAGCCATTGGATATATTTCTAATCAACGAAATTACTCCTGAACCATGGTACATCGACATCCTTAATTTTCTCCAGATGGGAACTTTCCCCAAAACCTTCAATAGAAACCAACGTCGGTTATTACGTAAGCGAGCAGTTCACTTCGTAATAGTTGGCAATACTTTGTATAGGAGATCCTTTGAAGGTATCTTATTACGATGTTTAAATCTAGACGAATCTAGAAGAGCTTTAAGTGAAGCCCATGACGGATCTTGTGGAGGACACTTTAGTGGTAGTGCCATAGCTAAGAAACTCCTTAGAATAGGATATTTTTGGCCTACCATGGAAAAGGATGCACATGATTACGTGCACCATTGCGACAAGTGCCAGAAGCATGCTGACCTTGTCCATGCTCCTGCTCAAGAACTCCAAGCTATTTCATCTCCTTGGCCCTTCTCTAAATGGGGTTTAGACATCATTGGAAAAATCAATCCTATATCATCTGATGGTCACAAATTCATCATAACAACAACTGAATACTTCACAAAGTGGGTAGAAGCTATGCCTTTAGCTTCTTGCATGGGAACCCAAGTTTCAAAATTTATTTTCAATCAAATCATTTGTAGGTTTGGGATTCCTTCAAATCTCATCTCAGATAATGGAACTTGTTTCAAAAATAAATATGTTAAAAAATTATGTCAAAAATATAAAATTCAACATCATTGGTCCACTCCCTATTATCCTTAGGGTAATGGCCAAGCTGAAGCATCAAATAAAACCTTAATTAAAATTCTCAAAAGATTAGTTAACAAATCAGGCCGTGACTAGCATATGCAATTATATCCTACCTTGTGGGCTTATCGCACCAGTGTTCGTACTCCCACAAGCGCTTCACCTTTTGTTTTGGTTTACGGTGTTGAAGTTGTCTTTCCTTTCGAGCTAGAAGTTCCTTCTTTGGCTCTGCTACTTCAAGATATTGAAGTAGGAGATGAATATCGTGCTGGCAGATTCAGTCAGCTGGAGCTTCTAGACGAGAAGCGCATCAATGCTCTGGAACATCTTCGTGCCTATCAAAACAAGCTCAAAAGAGCATATTCAAAGAAAGTGCATAACCGATCTTTTGAAGTCGATGATCTAGTCTTAAAAGAAAATCAAAAGAATACTAATGCAACTAAAGATAATAAAGGCAAATTTCAGCCCAATTGGCTTGGACCATACATCATCATTGCTAAATTTGGATCGGGTGCATATCGATTGGCAACCTTGGATGGAAAATATCTCAAGGAACCCATGAACATTATGCATCTTAAATGATATTATGCTTAAAAACAAAATGACTCATCATTGTACATAATTGTATATGTTTTCTCATTTCAGCAATTCATATAAAAACTTCAAAACCATCAAAAACATTTACATTGCATAGCTTTTCTCATTTCAAGAAATTTACATAATAATTCAAAATCAAACAAAAATAAAAAATCATTAAAACTATCAAAAACATGTTCATTTACATTACCAAAGTTGAAATTTTGTAGTTATATTTTCCTTTGTTTCGGATGAATTTAAAAGTTATCTTGGACCATGCACTTTAAATCCACATGAATAAATATTTTTGATCTTAGCATTATGACTATAAATCTCTCTTATATTGAAGCACTATTGCAATAACTAATATTTTGAGTTTTGGGAACTGATCTCGCTATTTATTTGAATCAAATCCACTTTTACATATTAAAATGATTTGTTGCAAATTCAGAAAACAATACTACACAGTAGTTGTGGTCTCTTAAGTGAAAAGTTTCCCCTGCTATCCTATCATGCGCATGGTCTAGAATCTTTGAGAATTGGCAAAAGGACAAGCTCACCCCTACCCGAAATAAAAATCCCTTGCTCCACATCTAAGCTGAGCAAGTATCCCTAGAATAGAAAGAAAAAAAGAAGAAAAAGAAAAGAAAAGAAAAGAGCAATGTTCAAAATACAAAAAGAAATCCAAGCAATATCCAAGAAATATCAAATATCAAAGTCAAAAATCCAGAAAAATCAGAAAAAGCAAGAAAAGAGAAAAATAAAAGCAATAAAATCCCCCCTACCCTTTGAAAATAAAATAAGGGTGAATGAGCTTGAATCCCTGGAATTCTCAATTATTCGAAAACTATGAGGTAAACCCCATAACAGGTGATTTGTGCCCAACTTTCTTGGCCTTGGGTAACTCCTTCTCACGTGGCGACACGTCTGTCACATTAGCGACCTTCTTTTTTATAGACCTATGTCAGCTTGTGGATTAGCTAACTTTTGATGACCTAACTTACATAGTAGTTTGGTACGGTTACATGCACAAAAATCATGGTTAATGAATCTTCAATCGCACACACATTGGTTCATTCAAATTGCTTGCATCAAAATACCTTACTCAAAATCGGTAAATGAACACTACAAAGCACACATAGTTGATCTTTGGGAGATTTTGTGTCATTATGTTAAATCGAAATGGGTAATGAACTCACATTTGCACACACTGGTTCTGGATAAATTTAAATTTCTCTTTGAAATAAATTAAAATATGATTTTGAAATTTCTAAAAAAAAAAAAAAGGTATCCATTATTTTTCGCAAAATAGTTATTGCTTACAAAAACATTGACTTCATTATGATGGCATCATTTTCAAGAAATTATAAATTCAAAATTTTCATACTTGCAAATTTTGCCTAGTGTAAGTCAATTTCGCGATCTCTTAAACTTTAATTTTATTTTTTATCAAAATATTTCAAAATCTTGCAATAAAATCTTACAATCAAAATCTTTACTTTCGCGATGATGGTATAATTCCTAACCAATTTGGAATTTTATGCCTAGCGCAAGTCATATTTACATAATTTTATACCCATCGTAAAAATTATCAAATAAAACATCATATTTTCTTCCATCATGATTTTTTGCGATGATGGTATAATTCCGCACTTTGGAATTCTATGCCTAGCGCAAGTCATCATTTTAATTTTTGTGTGTCCACAAGCGTTTTATAAAATTATAAAAATATGTGACTTAATTATTCTTTGCAAACACATGCTTCATCAAAAAATGAAATTTTCATACCATTTTATCATTTCAATTTTTGATTCCTAAGTACACATTAAATTGCCCATCACACTTAGGAATTCTATACTTACACACAAATAATTCTCTCATGTTTTCCTGCTTAAAGTTATTTGAAATCTTGTTCTAAAACAACATCAAAACATCATTACTTTTTCATCACCAAAAGCCTTAAGAATTACTCTTAAGCAAAACCAACTACTTTTGCAATACTACCCATAACAGGATCAACTTAATGACCTAGCGAGCGATGACTCCATCAAATGGTCATGTCACAACATCTACATCCTTCGCGGTTTATTGTTAAAAGTATTTTTTTTCTATTTTCATTTTCATCCACACATTTGTTGTCACAAACACATTTTTCATTTAATTTTATAGCATGAGAAAACCATAAACATTTCACGACATGCAATCATATGAAAACATAAATTCACAAAGCATCATTATGAACATAAGTCACATGACAAAAACATATATCTACATATATATCATCATCAAAATATATACATCCATCATATCGATTGGTATGCCACAATACATGACTCGACATACTCAATCATCGTACAAAATCTACAAATATATATATATACACCTCATCTATCTATCTCCTAGAGCCTCTCGAGCTCTATGCCTCATCTCCTCCACCTCTAAGAGCTGGAGGAGGTGGTCCCATAAATGCATCTATAGTATATGTCCTCGAAGTCATCCTCGATGAAGTCCTGGATGATGATCCAACCCGAATAGGTCCTGCTATGTCTATAGGAAACTCCTCTCTGAGACCCTCGAGGGCCAGTGTGATAGTACATCCCATGATAAAATGTGGTTTGTGCCATCGACCGTGCCAACTCAGAGGCCCTAGCTCCTCCTCCTCTCTCCTTGAGCCATAGGACCTCTGCCTGTAGACTCTGTATCTGTCCTCGTAGTGCAGTGTCCATCGCCTGGAGACCCTGCACCTGCCTCCGTAGTGTGGCATTCTCTGCCCGGAGAGCTGCCATCTCACTACTCTCTCCTACCTCCACACCCTTGCCCTTATCGGGCAAAGGAGACCTATATGCCTGTGGAGGAGAAGATATCTCCCTTATTTGCTCTAGCCTCTGCCTCTCCCCAGATTGTGTCTGCCAAGCACCCATAGACACCACATGTCCACCCCATGTCCTAACCCTCCTCTATGTAGAAGGTGCTCGTCCTCTCTATCTGCTCTCTCCCTAAGATGTAGCCTATCATTGTTGTACAATCCACCGCACAACCGCTTGTATAGGTCCCCTCACCCTCATTAAATATGGAGGGAAAATAGTGGCATACCATGCATTATAACCCATGACAACCCATGCACCATCCCCATCTACTGGATGAATGGGGTATCATCCTCATTACGGCTCATGAAACGTCGTATGTCTAGAACCTGTTGTAATCACAATGACACTGAGAGGGGGGGTGAATCAGTGTGTTCTTTAAAAACTTCTAAAACAATTAGTTTTAAATCCAGCAACAGTTTAAAGCAGATAAGAGAGATACTAAATGCATTAAGAAAGCATCACACATAACATGGCAATTTAATGAGGTTCACCAATGTGGCTACTCCTCAAAAATGACTGCTTGGACTACCATCCAAATCCATTCAATGCAAAGCTACAACTTTACATAATCCTTTACCAGCACCAACTGGAAGGAGCACCAACCCCTTAACTTTATCTACTTTAACGGAATGGAGCACCAACTCCTATTTTACCGAGCACCCTCTCTGGAAAGAGGCACCAACCCCTTGTGCCAAGCTACAACTTGGAAAACAATAATAAAGATTACAGAATAAAACTTTCACCTTATTTCTCATAGTCTGCTATTTTTTGCATTCTGCTACTTCTGCTCGACATGATTCGCACTATCCGACCGCTTTTGTATTCTTCTTTGCACTCTCTTTGCTGCAATCGGTTGTTTGACACTTTTGCTTATTCACGTGCTAATATTTTGAACTTAGAACTCCATCTCTACACATTGTGCTTTTCATCCATGCAATCACGATATGCAGATTCGAACTACAACTTTGCACTCTACACGGCAAAACTTGCGTAATCACTCTATTCACATTCGCACATTATCTCAACGCAACGCACTCTACTCACTCTCGCACTCTTTATTCCTCATTCTTTCAATCGAAGTAACCATACTTTTATAGATGAAATCTCAGAGACAAACCCTAGGAAACGTCGGCTGTGAACCCTAGAAAATGTCGGCTGTAAACCCTAGAAGATGACGGCTTCAACCTCTAAGAGCATCCACTGTGAAACCCTAAAATATGTCGGCTTCAGATCCGCTGTAAAACCCTAAATGATGTCAGCTTCAACCTCTAAGAACATCGGCTGTGAAACCCTAAAAGATGTCGGCCTCAAAATCTTCTGCCACCTTCGTCACCTTCCTGTAGCTTATTGTCGTGAAATAGCAACACGTCGCGATATCGCGACACTTTTTGTGGCCATACGCCTTCTTGACCTTGTCGTCGCAAAATCATGACCCTTTTGGCCTTTGAACGCTTCACTTCCATTCTTGTCATGAAATCGTGACACTTTGATCAGTTGCTGACGTCATCCTCATTCTTGTCACGAAATCACGATGCTTCCGGCTTCCAGTAGCTTTTCTTGCATCCTGTCGCGAAATCGTGACACTTTCAGCTTTTGCTGATGTCATCCTCATTCTTGTCGTGAAATCGTGACACTTTCGGCTTCTAGCGGCTTTTCTTGCAACCTATCATGAAATCGCGACACTTTCAGCTTTTGCTGACATCATCCTCATCTTTGTCACGAAATCACGACGCTTTCGGCTTTCGTACATTTTGAGCTTCATGTAGTAGCGAAATCGCTACAACTTTGTGCCTTGTGCTTCCAACTTGCTTTTTCCTGTGAAATTTTGACTTGAACATAATCGCTGCATATTTAAGTTCTGCACTTTTTTCTGGTAGCGAAATCGCTACACCTTCGTGTTGTGCAACTTTTGCCCGTAGCAAAATCGCTACACCTTAGTTTTGTGCAACTTTTACCCGTAGCGAAATCGCTACACCTTTGCTTTGTGCAACTTTTACCCGTAGCGAAATCGCTACACCTTTGTTCTGTGCATTTGCAACTCGTAGCGAAATCGCTACGCCTTTGTGTTGTGCCTTTGCAACTTGTAGCGAAATCGCTACAACTTTTTCACTTAACACTTTCTTCCTGCTTCGGCCAGCGAAAATTCAACATGTAGCGAAATCGCTACAGTTACTTCGACTTAGCTTCTTGGCCTCCGACATGTCGCGAAATCGTGACAGTTTGCCTTGTGCCTTCTCTCTCTTTCGACTTGTCGTGAAATCATGACATTTTCAACTATGCCTTCTCTCTCCTCCGACTTGTCACGATATCACGACATTTTTGATTGCGCCTTCTCTCTCCTTCGACTTGTCACAAAATCGTGACATTTTGATTGCGCCTTCTCTCTCCTCTGACTTGTCGCGATATCGTGACATTTTTGGTTGTGCCTTCTCTCTCCTTCGACTTGTCGCGATATCGCGACATTTTTGGTTGCAACTTCTCTCTCCTCATTTTGGTCGCGATATTGCGACATTTTCAGCTGCGTCTTCTCTCTCCTCTGACTTGTCGCGAAATCATGACAGAAAACATGTCGCGATATCATGAAAGTTTTCTAACTTGTCTTTTTCTTCAAATTTTTTCTATCTTCTGCATCTGAATGACTCCTACATTGTCTGTCCACTGCATCATTGGATCTAACTACCTGTGTTGACAACAATGACAAACTTCTTGCACCTCCTTGCTCAATAGAACCCCACTCAATATTATGGCATCCCTCATCATCCTCAAAAACTCGTAATCCCTCATCACCAAGATCCACTACTAGAGCCCAAACTGACTGAGGACTCGATCATACCAGTAGAGCTCTACCTCGCCCCTCTCCAATCTCATCCAAATGACTCGCCAGATATGAGCCAGATCATACCCATCCTCTGGCCACCTTGGAAGCTCTCTCCATGGCCTCTAGGTAATATTATCTAGAGTCAAATCATCTATCAAACTATGAGATGTAGGTAAATCGGCTCTCCTCTGTGAGCCTCTTCATAGCCACCAGTAGAACACCCTGGGCCTCTCTTGGTCAACCCCTATTAATGGTAGCCCCATAGGTCACCTCACTGCGATGTGCTCCCAGCACCATAACTGGAGGAGCAAAGTCAACACCACACATTTGCCTCTCTTGTACACGATCCCATGGAGGATCCTGTACAAGCGACATAGAACATACGACCCCCAAGAAAATTAGTATATGTGCTCTCTCATGTCACGGATGACATCTACAAATAGCCATGGTACTCTGCATTCGCTCTGGTGGTATAGCAACAAGCCACCTACCACCCCAGCCAACACCTTAGTTAAGGTCGATACTCCATCTGTATATCTCAAAGTCTCGATGTTCACTCCGCACTTCTCCAGGATGAAGCTACATCGCCAGTAAATATTAGCATCACTTGGCCACAACTGGTCAAAATAGTAATAAATTTTCCCTAGATGGGGATTCGCAAAATCCACCATACATCCTCCAAAGTGGGAGTCATCTCCCTTGTTGGTAGCCAAAAGTAAGATGACCCTGGATACCATCTCTTTGCTATATCTGCCAATATCTCCATATATGTAGGCACCTATGGCATCTCTACCACATTTTGTAGTTTCACTGACCCTAAAGTATCCCTCTCTATCAGGGTCAGTGCGGCCAAATCATCTCTTAACCCGCCATATTTCCACTCGATTTTTTAGCAATTCCTTTTGCAAAACAAACAACAAAAATCAATAATTAGTACACCATAAAATAATCAATAACATCAAAAAATTAAAAATCACTAACAATTTTCTAATATCGTCCATTATTGGATGATATCGTTCCTAATTTCATGAGATCGTCCTTGTTTCGATGAAATCGTCTCACCCTATACGATTCAGCCCTAACAGCCGAATCGTCCCAAATTGGATGTAACCGTCCCGAATTTGTCAAGATCATTTGGTATGATCTTGCTGAAATTGGGATAATTTTTTCAAAATCAAGATGATCTCATCTCAACTTCGTCAACGTGGTGAAATACAGCCGTGGTGCCCTAAAATCCAACAAAAATTAAATCTAAACATAAAAATTTAAAGCTAATTTTTTTTAGAAAATATTAGAAACCTTACCCGCATCCCTCGTCACACTATCGTCATTTGATGCTTGGTCTCCACCATTTCTTTGGCCTCAGAGCTCTAGAATGGTAACAGTGAAAATAAAAATGAAATTAGGTTTTACCCTATTTTCCAAATATATATATATATATATATATATATATATATATATATATATATATATATATATATATATATATATATATATATATATATATATATATATATATATATATATATATATATATATAAAAATGCACTTTTTTAACTCTTCCGCATTTTTACCAAATGTTCGATTTGGTTAAAAACCCGGAGGGGGCACCATAGTCATCAGTTGCACGATTCGACTTAGAATCGTCACCTAAAAATTGGAATAAATTTTTTCTTTCTTGTAAAGCGTGCCAATATCTTTAATGCATTTTCTGCAAAAAAATTTCTAAAGAGGGGGTAAAATGTAACACCCTAAAATTGATGCAATTTAAATTTACCCTAAGGTAATAATTCAAAAATCAACTGTAAACCCACCTTTTAACCACCTACCATGTTTTTCATGTGAAATATAGAGGCAGTTATGGTAGTTGGACGATATCGTCGTCGATTTGACGATATCGTCCCTAATTGGATGAGATCGTCTGGACCCAAACATCCGGACAATTTTATTCAAAAATCAAATTTTCATAATTGAAACTAGTTCCAACTCTGATTCCCAGCTTAGCAAAAGTGTGTCTGTGTCGTTGGAGGACATTCCACTAGATATCTCCCATATTGGGATGACTCCTAACCTCCTAACTCCCCCCTCAATCCTATTTAAACCTTGATTTCCATTACACCTGATGAGGAAGAAAATTGCCTCATAAAAGACTACTTTGATAAACTTTTAAACCCATTTGGAACTGCTTGTGTTGTGATTTTATGTTAATCTTATAGATACTATGCATTATGTGATGGTATTTACATGTTAAGATGATGAAAGTGCATATACTCTGTTTTGACTAATTTGTCCATGTTTTATATTCTGTTTTGGTTGTTTATTTCACTATATTCTGCATTAATTTAGGTATTACAATATTTAGGTACTTCATTCATAAGGTTTATGTTTCTTCCATATGTGTATTTCACTGTTTTCCCATTTAGGTACTTCATTTATAAGGCACCAAAAACTCTGTCAACAGTTGATTGTGCAGGAAACTAGACTTTTTCCATACAAATTCCAGTCAGTTGTACATATACAACATGGCATGGAATTTGTCCACTCCATCTCAAACCAAAAGTGGAATTAGTCATCTAGGTGCTCAGAGAAACCATATCCGCCACCACAGTTGGTCACATGTGCTTCTGTTTCTAGATATAATAGCAACCTTGTTCTGCTACCTGATATTCCGGAGCTGCTCCAGAATAAGCACATAGGGTTTAAAAATGACTGAATGCATCTTTAATCACCATAAAAAGGAGGTAAATGGTGACTGAAATCATTTTAGGAGTATCCTTATCCATTCTTACACCTGTTCCTCACCGATGGAAGCTAGCAGCTTGAGTGGAGAAGGCCTGAAGGATCAAAACCCTGCATTTATGGAAGAACAAAATTGAAACAATTGTAACAGTCCTATGTAACAGCATTAAACCTTATCTTTAATGTACCTTGTTTGTATAAATAAAGTTATCCCATCTGGTTGAATGGGGGATATAAGGGAGGAAGTAAGTAATAAGAGTTTTAGATATTGTAATTGTGTATTACAGCAGCATAGTAGTCTGCAAGTATTTCCCTGCACTACTGTTATGTTGTTTGGAATGAAATAAAGGTACATCATTTGTCATTTATTTATATTCAATTCTACATTGAGTGTGAGGACTTAATAGTTTAGAGCAAGTTTATTTGCCATATTTTGGTTAAGGAAGCAAGGGCCACTTCCAGGTCTAGAGGAGGGTTTTTACCTGATAGAATTATGCTATTTCTGGCTGCAACAGGTCAGTAGAGATCTGACAGTTTTTGCATGGTTAGTGATTAGGATAATATGGAATTTGAATGCATGGTAGGTAACTCATCTAGAATAGATTTTATAGCATAACATTTTATGTTTCAACTTTAGTATTTCTAGTCTGTATTTCCAGTTTGCATCAGAGAATTTCTGGTTAATTAAGTTTGCTACAGATTTATAATATATGCTTACCAACTGTTGCATTTCATAATTGTCTTAGGTTTCATTTTATGCAGGTGTGAAGTTTCAATTCTAAAAATTTTCATTGTTGTTATAGTTAATTCTGTGATTTCAATTTTGTTATTTTAAATTTTGTCAATTAAATTCTGCTATTTTCAGCTTTGCAATAGTTTAGTTTGATTTTTTCTACAACAGTGTAAATTTCAATTCTACAAGGATAAGTAGGAGTTTGGTTTTAGTTTTTAGGAGTAAGAAAGGAGACCCAAAACACCCCAATATCTAATTGTTCCATGAATAATGCCATGATCTAGATGAACTAAAAATATTTCTTTTAACCCCTGCTTTCGTATATAGCCTTGGACACCGCCCTGGATTGACACATAATGATTAAATGATGAAGATTTTATGACATTCATCATTTTTGGCACCGTTACTGAGGAACTTAGGTGTTATTAAGAGAGGTATAGAAGTCTAGAAACTATCCTGGTTCAGGAAACAGTTTTTGGAAACCTGAGGTTTATTTTATTTAGTAAATAGGCATGAATGCATAGGCCAAGAGATGAAAGATGAAGGTTTATCAGAACTGGGTCTTTTCCACCAAGGAGTTCTTCACAATCAAGTGAAGATCTGCCTATGTATGAACTTCCTAAAATACTTAAAATAGAATCATCTTCTTCATCAACTAAAATTGTAGGATCTTTGCAAGAAGAGCTCTTAGAAGCACTTGCTTCTATACATACCCATAGGGCTGATCCATATGAACCAGTTGAACAAATTAAAGCTGAGGAAGAACCTATGGCAGAAAAAGGAGAACATGATAGGGATATTGTTGGTCATGATGGTGACAATCCTCCTATTAGAACTTTTGATTACCCTATTCATCTGAATCCTACTCAGAAAGATCCTATGAAAATAATTTCACCCTCAGTATTGCCAATATTTAGGGGAGTTGTTTCTAAAGATATTTATCAATTTATATTTGAATTCAAGGTCCTGTGTCAGACTTATGACTATGTCAATGATAACCAAAAACTGAAGTTATTTCCCTCTACACTCAAAGATGCAGCCTTACGGTGGTTTATGATACTTGAACCATATTCAATCCGCACTTGGGATCAAATGGAAACTGCATTTTGGATAAGTATCAGGAGTATTGTAGAGTGAGAAATAGGAAGGATGAGTTATTTTGGATAAGACAAGAAGAGGATGAAAACTTAGAGGATTATCTTGATAGATTTGCCTTTATCCAAAAGAGATGTGGCCCTATGAAACTGACTTATTAAAAACTATATTTCTGAGAGGTTTGCAAGATGATTCTAGAGAAGTATTAGACTTAATGGGAAAAGGAGATATAAACTAGCTTGATATTAATGATATTGTAGAGTTGTGTCGAAATTATTCCCGCACTAGGCAAAGAAGAAGGAAAAGGAATTCTGGTAATACTGATATAAGATATTTGATGGAGGAAATGGCTAACATGAAAATTGATAATCTTTTTCAATTAAATACTGCATTAGGGTAAAGGAATGCAAAATCCAGTTCTTCACCATCCCTAGCCATCTATTGTCCTAGGTGCAAAAATAAGCATGCTCTACAAGATTGTCCTTTGGATAAGACTTAAATTTTAGCAATTTGTGGCATTTGCTCAAAGGAGCATAAAACTGATAAATGTCACCTTTTGCCCCATATTCAGAGTGTTTTAGAAACCCAAGTTGAAGAACTTCATGCTATTGGGCAAAGACCAGGAGGCAACTTTATAAAAAACCAAAATGTCCCTCGCTTTTCTTCAAATTGGGGACATAATACTTGGAATATGCCATGGGCATATACCGAACCTCCTCCCCAAACATGGAATCAATCTTGGGCAACCCCTCAAGATTGGTCACATTTTGGTTGAAATCAGCCATGGCATTCAGTTAATCCATCTTGGGTACCAAATCAGTCAGGGCAAATATGGGGACCACAATACCCATCCTATCAAGTGCAGCAGAGGTATCAATCACCAAATCAATATTTGTTGCCAGCCCCTAATCAAAATTTTTAGGGAAGAGGTCAACCATAGCAACCCCAGCCAGATAAGCAGCCTGTACTTCCAGCTCATCCTATGGCTAACCCCAATAACAATAGTCAAGCAATCCCTGTTTATGGAGCTGAGTCTGAAGAGACTGCTGTAGTCCATGTCCTTGACTGTAGTAACATCCGGTTACGTTCGGGGAAGGTTTTACCTGACCTCTGCACCACCCACTATTGAAGAAATTGATGGAAAGAAAGAATTTTCAAGTTTATAAAAACCACAAATAGAGCAAAAAGAAGAAAAAATAGAAAGTTTACAAGAAAAAATTGAACCTGCCTTGGTAGACCTACCGTATCCTGAAAGGTTTGACCACACTATCACTGCTCCTAAATCAGAATTAATCACAGAATTGAGGAAAATTTCTATCTCACTCCCTTTTTTTGTAGGAAGTAAAGGATGTACCTCTGATTAGGAAAACCATTCAGGATCTATGTATTAGGAAACCTGGTAGGAAGAAGAAAGCCTTTCCTAAGACTATAAAAGTAGAAGGTAAGTTGGCTGACCTGCTTTTTGGAAAACTAGTACCCCTAAATATGGTGATCCAGGGAGTCCAGTAGTTACAATTATTGTTGGGTTAGTTCAAATTCCAAATGTACTTATCGATTTAGGAGCTGCAATCAACGTGATGACTAAGGAAACCATGCAGAAATTGCAGCTCAATAACCTTAGTCCTACTACCATAGTTTTGGAAATAGCAGATAGGTCAGTGGCTAAACCAGAAGGAATTCTGGAGGATATTGCCATTGAAGTGTCTTCTTGAGAATACCCTGTATATTTCTTAGTGTTGCAGCCTTGAAACAAAGCTAATGGTTATCCTATTATTCTAGGACGACTTTGGCTTGCCACTGTAGATGCATTTATAGACTGCAGGTCAGGTGAGATGACCATTTCAAATGGTGTAGACCTAAAAAATATTTCCTTGTATCCACCAGCCCAACCTTTAGCCAAATTTTTTGGATAGATATGGTATCCTGAGTCTGATGAAGAATAGGAAACTATTGTCACCTTGGCAACCGTTGTAGTAAAATAACATATTGAAGAACTTAATTCACCAGAAAGAGAAATATTTGAACATAAAACAATTTTGGTGAAAACATTGCAAGAATAAGGTCGTAGGGATGATCAAATTATTGTCCATCGTTTGTTATGGAAATATGAAGAACAAAATGCTGAACGTTTGTCATCTATTCCACTACAAGAAAGCTCCTTCACATTGCCACATGGATGGCATCATCATCTTCTAAATTATTTCATCTATCCTATGAAAATGATCCCATTAGGTATCACATTTACACCAAAATCAATATTATTTCATACTTTGTAGCCACATCATTGTCCCTTAAGTGCTTTAATCAGTAAATATGAGGTTGTCAACTCTATTTATCCAGGGATTAAGCAGATTGAGATACATCCAGGAAATTTTTTGAACATTAATAGTTGGTTGACTAATGAGCAAGAAGCCAAATTATTTGTTGTTTTATAGAGACATGTTCAAGCTTTTTCTTGGAGTTATAAGGACATGACTGGCATTCACCCTGATGTGTGTACACATAGGATATACACTGAAGATGTCAAAATAGCAAGACAACCACAAAGGCATCTAAATCCCGCTCTGAAGGATATTGTTAAGGAAGAAATCAAAAAACTATTGGATGTAGGATTCATTTATACAATTTCAGACAGTAGGTGGGTTTCACCATTGGTCATTGTTCTAAAGAAAAATGGCAAGATGAGAGTATGTGTGGACTATAGGTAATTGAATAAGGTCACACATAAAGATCACTTTCCATTACCATTTATAGACCAAGTGTTGGACACCCTTGCTGGTAAGAAATTTTTTTGTTTCCTTGATGGTTTTAGTGGTTATAATCAGATCTAGGTTGCACTAGAAGACTAGGAAAAAACAACTTTCACATGTCCTTGGGGAACATTTGCTTATAGAGTATTACCCTTCGGTTTGTGCAATGCACCAGCAACATTTCAGAGAGTTGTTTTGGCTATATTTTCTGATCTAACAAATGAAAGTGTAGAGATTTATATGGATGAATTCATAGTGTTTGGAGATACATTTGAATATACTTTAGAACAACTTGAAATTTTTTTAATACGCTATGAAACATATCATTTGTCTCTGAACCCTGATAAATTTTTCTTGATGATGGAAGAAGGAATTGTTCTTGGACATCATATTTCTGCTTATGGAATTAAAGTTGATCCTAAAAAGGTAGAGGTCATCAAGAACCTTCATCCTCCAAAAACTCAAACTGATGTCCATAGTTTCTTAGGACATATTGGCTTTTATCGCATATTTATTACTAATTTTAGTACCATTGCTAATCCAATGTTCACATTGTTAACAAAGGATTCTAAATTTATTTGGTCTGCTGGGTGTCAACAGTCCTTTGAAGTTTTAAAGGAAAAGATAACAACTCTGCCTGTATT
Organism: Wollemia nobilis; assembly: GCA_028583015.1. Taxonomy (NCBI): domain Eukaryota; kingdom Viridiplantae; phylum Streptophyta; class Pinopsida; order Araucariales; family Araucariaceae; genus Wollemia; species Wollemia nobilis. The sequence goes on along the minus strand of JAQPPZ010000371.1, from coordinate 519,328 downwards.
GAGAGGCTCTAATTGGGAGTTACCCTTCCATATTCAAAACGATGCTTCCAATACTACTATTGGAGTTGCATTAGGGCAGATTGAAGATGGACAACACTATGCCATATACTACATTAGTAAAAATTTTATTGGAGATAAAATGAATTACACCACAACCGAGAAGGAATTTTTAGCTGTGGTGTATGATATTAATAAATTTTGACACTATATCACATGATATCCCGTATTCATCCACACAGACCATGCTGCTATAAAGTATTTGATGAATAAACCCTTGGTTAGTGCACGAATTATTTGTTGGTTAATACTATTGCAGGAATTTGATATTACTATAGTCAATAAACCAAGGAAGTCTAATGTAGTGGTAGATTTCTTGTCAAGATTGTCAAATGCAGATATAGAGGAATTGGTTGAGGATGCGTTTCTTGATGAGAAATTTTTTGTTGTTTCTGTACAATCTCCATGGTTTGCATATATAGCTAATTATTTAGCTACAGGGAATATTCCTCTTTACTTTACTCCTAAAAAAAAGAAACATTTGATCAAGCAAAGTTCTTCTTTTGAATGGATAGGAGGTTTATTGTTTAAATGCAGTCCTGACCATGTTTTGCACAGGTGTGTTTGCAAAGATGAGATATATGACATCCTATGAGCATGTCATGATGCACCATCAGGAGGGCATTATTTAGTGAAAAGTACCATTCAAAATATTTTTGGGTACTGGTTACTACTGGCCATCATTACACAAATATGTCAAAAGGTATGTCAGAAATTGTGATGCATGCCAAAGGATGGGTAAGCCTACTTTTACTAGTGAAAGCCTTTACAACCTCAATTAGGTACAGAACCATTTGAAACGTGGGGGCTATATTTTGTAGGACCCATTGATCCATATTCCTAAGGGAAAGTGCATATCTTGGTAAGTACTGATTATGTAACCAAGTGGGTAGAAGCCAGTGCTTTTAAGCATGCCCGAGAAGAGAAAGTTTATGATTTCCTGTATTCACAAATATTTCTATGATTTGAAGCTCCATATTCTATCACCACTGATCAGGGACCTCAGTTTACCTCAAAATTTGTTGAAGCCTTTACAAAGTTGTATGAAATCAAACACCGAAAATCCTCACCTTACCATCTACAAGCCAATGGCCAAGTTGAAGTGACAAATACAGAATTAGAGAGGATCTTAACCAAAATTGTAGTAGCCCATAGGAGGAATTGGGTGGAGAAGTTACCTGAAGCAATTTGGGCTTACAAATCCACTACTGGATTCACACCATATGAATTGGTTTATGGTAAAAATCCTCTTTTGCCTATTGAATTTGAGTTATTGACTCTTCAAACTGCTTTGGATGTAGGTATTGATTTGTCACAGGCACAAACGAACCGAATTCTATAGCTCAATACATTAGATGAGCTACGGAGGGATGCATTGCACCATACTGATATGATCCAGTCACAATGCAAGTTGTGGCATGATAGTCATATCCAACAATAGAAATTTCAACAAGGTGATTGGGCTTTGTTGTTTGACTCATGATATGAAGACTATCCTGGCAAGTTGCAAACTCGGTGGCTCGGACCTTATCAAGTTGAGGAGGTATTTGCAAATGGAGTTGTACGTCTTTCACCAATAGATGATTCAAGAAGGAAAATGGTGGTTAACGGTCATTGTCTTTGGATATATCACAAACCGTTAACCAAGGAGGAGTTTCTCAAACAAGTGGGAAACTTGGATGTATTAGTATTGGAAGAAAACATTTCTTCCAAGATGAATTCCATCAAGTGACATGAACAATTTGTCATTTAAAAAAAAATGAAAGAAAATAAAAAAAATATAGAAAAATGAAAACAAACATGACAAAAATAAATAAATCAGAATGTGAAAACCTCTTTGAGGCACATCTGAGTTGAGTTTACCTGAAAATAGGGTTGTCCGACATGTTTGCCTAACTCTCCACCATTATTCCATTCAATCTTAATCATTCCATTATTCCATTCACTCTTACTGTTACTCACCTTTGGTCCATTCATTTTCACTTCACTCCTTCATTGTTAATGTTTGTTCCACACATTTTCCCCTTTGTTTCACTATAGTTCAGATTGCACCATGTAAAGAGTTAGTGCAGAATCAGCCAAAAACAACATTTGTACAAAATGTGGATAAACAAGTTTCTTCAAGTATGTGCCTTTTTCTATTTTAATAGTGTGAATACTTCTTGTATGATGTATGATATCCCTAACTGGCATAAAAGCATACATAAGTTAGTTTCGGAAGGTTATCAAAATAAATCCTCTTGAAATGATAAAACTGCTCTAGAATAAACCTACTACATACAAATACTCTCGAATGAAAACTCTGGAATATGTCTTGCTCAGAAATGAAGCTAATAATAAAAGTTGGTAAAATGAATTAACAAATGGTTAATTAATTTTAAACTTTGGAATCACGAGGCTCAGGCTCAAAAGTCAATTAAAATTTCTGTGGGTTTGTAAAAGTTACGCCAATCAAGATTGGAATTTGTACCAAGGTGCAGGTTTCAAATTGGAGGTTCCAAGGCATGAATTCTATGAAAATATTTTATCGCATGTAATTGGTTGGCACACAACTCAATGGGAGGTTATTTTAAACCAAGCAGTTTCCATTAATAACTGTTTTCCATATCACTGCAAACATCATAACAAATTAATTGTATGTGGGAAGAACAAGAGTAATGATGAATTATGTGTTACCATCTGCCAAGATTTTCCTCGTGTCACACGATTTCTCATCTTTCTGGCATTGCTTGCATGTTTTTATCTTCCTCAAGTTTCATTCTTTCCCTGACATAAGTATTCCACAATGAGAGAGAAAAAACTTGTGATATATTTTCAAATTAAAGCAAACAAGGTACGGTAAAATTCACCATGGGTGTACAAAAGAACAAAATTGAACCAAGAAATATAGAGTTTTTGCAGAGGGACAATAAGTGTATGTGAATATTCGTGGAAGGGGGTTTTCTGTCATTCTTGTGCAAATTTTATGGGCATTCAGAAGGTTTAACAACAGAGTTCATGCACACTTTTCACAGCAACAGATTTCAAATTAGCGGCATGACTATTCAAGTAAGTCCTAAAATTCTTAGCCAAATCATTGAATTGCCTCTACAAGGGATTCACATAGGCAAATATGGAAAAAATACATTAATATAATTAGTTAATCAATTTAGAAGGAAAAATGAGATACCTACTGAGTTCATAATAAGCAACAATATTTGTAAAGGAGTTAAGAGAACCAGTCTGCAACCACTGTGGGATGAAGTTGCAGTTTGGGTCATCAGGTTTCTAACCTAATATGGTCAATTCCTTATTCTTTCTGGTCATCATTTATGAATTTTAACTCACCTCCGCTATGGTCATTTAAACATTGAATTAAGAGTCAATTTTCCTCTGTATTTGTACCAAGAACTTGCAAATATGGCTAAAAAGTATTAGGTAGGTAGGGGGTCACCTAAGCATCATGGATTAGTCAAAATTATTTGCAAACATCACTTTAGGGGGAATCCTAGGAGTTTTGACCACTTTTTCCATACTTGGGATGATTTTACTGAAGAAAACATTATTGAGAGTCCCACTTATGGAGAAGAGATAGAGGAGGCTAACCCTAACCTTGAGCATAAACTTGGATATTATGTCATCATAGTCCCTTCATCTCTAGAATGACCTCCCTCATCATGAATGAGAACATAGAGGAATGTTGGCTCTTACTGGAAGAGAAAGGTCACATTTTCAGAGGATGTACACAAATTCCACACTTCTGAAGAAGAGGAACCCTCTAATCAGCAAGAAATTAGAATTTTTGAGTCTAGGTCTCCTAGTTCTAAAATAAATAGGAAGCAATTTGTTTTAGGGTTGACGAGATCCTCAAGGCTTCAGAAAGTTGCTGATACAAATGATATGCAAATAGAGGAGAGGATGGAATAGAATGATGTTTCTGAAACCAATACTCAGCTTATGGAGGAAACTATGCAAGAATCTGAGGCTATTAGAAACCAAGATGTAGATATCTCTAGATAGAATTTGGACACTACAGTAGAAGAGGAAATGCCTTCCATTTCTCTCAATTATTCATCAAATTTTGAGGAACAAACTGAAACAAAGTAAGCACATGAAGACACAACTGTTACTGTTCTATCAAGATCCCTTGTATATTACCTTGACTTTGAAGAAGATCTTGAGGTAGCAGTAGATGAGAAAGATGATTCAAGTGCAAAGGAAGAGGAGGAAGTTGATATTCAATCTCAGTTACATACAGCCAAAAGTGTGATCAAGACCCAAAGAGGCTGGATTGAGCAAAATGAAGCCTCCTTAAAGAAGAAGGACAATATCATTGCCAAGTTATGGTAAGAGATAGAAGTTGCAAAGACTAGGCTCACACTTTTGGAACATCAGCCTTCTCAAGCAGACTCAGGGGATGAATTGGCTAGTTAATGAATTTAGTAGGAAATACAGAAAGAAGTTCACCTCGAAGAGTTACACCTGATGAAGCACAAGAGGCACAACAGAATTCAGGGGATGAGCAACTAGGGGCACTTGTGCAAGTTTCCAAGGAGCCACATCAAATGACCACGGCAACAACACCCCTAGAAGCAACCATAATAGTCCAAGAATAGGTAAATCCATAAATTCCCCAAAATATTGTTAATGTGAACATTCCTGAAATTAATCTAGTTGAAGTTGGGATACAAACATAATCCCCTACAGTAGAAAAAGTAAATGTTGGCATTCAAGTTAATACTGTACCTCAGATGCAACCTATGAATAGGTCACCTAAAATAATTTCATTAGTAAAATATAATGAGGATATATCATATTGGATGACCAAATGCCATCAATTGCAGGGAAAGGTATCCTCATTGTAGACCTTAATAGAAGAAATAAAGTAGAAAGACTCTGAAATTAAGAGATTAAAGGGGCAAGTACAAAATATATGTCATATTGTTGAATGCATGGTTCAATTTCGGAGTCCTAGTAGATTTTATAGTTTAATTTTGAAGGAGAGGTACCTACGATGGTAGACAATGAGAATTACCTCTGGTCTCTCCCACACATTTGAGACACCAGGTGAATTCTTGGAAGCTTTCTGGAAGAACTCTAGAGAACACCAAAATTTACTATGTGAGTTATTTCTTCATAATTTGTTTCTGCCAACTGATGTTATTTTCCTCCCCCACATATTTACTTGGAGATATTCAGTTGAGGGCTTTTCAATCAATGCTTAAGAATCATATTTACTAGGAGTAGGAGAAAAGGGCTAGTAAATCCATAGAATCCCAAGTTGTTTTTCTCATTAGACCTGTCCACTTAAATCACATAACTTCCACCAATCAACATTATACACTAATGAGAAATGACAGGGTAAGGAAAATGTACCTAGGAAATTTGCAAGCATGCATAGATGATTTTCAAACATTTTGTGCAACATCATTTGTTGACGCTTTGTTAGTCTACAAAATTAGATGGGGTGAGTTACCCATATCTTTGTAGAAGATAGAACCTGTCACACCTAACAATTTAATATGGTCAAGAAGAAGGGCTACAAGCATAATATAAAGCATATTTAAGGTCAAGAAGCAGTGGATTGGACTTAGGTACAGAATGCCAACTATAATCACTCCTGTTCCATACTACTTTGATAATGATTCTTAGCCGAAAGAACAGTTTTAGGAATGGCTCGAGGAGATTCAGATGCACAAAGGATACTATCAGGTTGGAAGTAGATTGTGGAAGTATGATGAGCGATACCTAGATGTGGATATTTATGCTATTGTGGCAGAAAAAAATGCATGAGGACATGCATTAGAACAGACTGGGGGGAAATGATGAGGCAAAAAATTAACTCATAAAAGACTACTTTGATAAACTTTTAAACCCATTTGGAACTACTTATGTTGTGATTTTATGTTAATATTAGAGATATTGTGCATTACGTGATGGTATTCACATGTTAATATGATGAAAGTGCATATACTCTATTTTGACTAATTTGTCCATGTTTAATATTCTGTTTTGGTTGTTTATTTCACTATATTCTGCATTAATTTAGGTATTATAATATTTAGGTACTTCATTCATAAGGTTTATGTTTCTTCCATAAGTGTATTTCACCATTTGCACATTTTTTTTTAAATTACTTTAAGGTGCCAAAAATTCTGTCAATAGTTGACTGTGTAGGAAACTAGACTTTTTCCATACAAATTCCAGCCAGTTGTACATATACAACATGGCATGGAATTTGTCCACTCCAGCTCAAACCAAAAGTGGAATTAGTCATCTATGTGCTCAGATAAACCATATCTACCACCACAGTTAGTCGCATGTGCTTTTGTTACCAAATATAACAACAACCTTGTTCTGCTACCTGTTATTCCAGAGCAACTCAAAAATAAGCGTAGAGGGTTTAAAATTGAATGAATGAATCTTTAATAGCCATAAACAAGAGGTAAACAGTGAATGCAATAATTTTAGGAGTATCCTTATCTATTCTTACACATGTCCCTCATCGGTGGAAGCCAGCAGCTTGAGTGGAGAAGGCCTGAAGTGTCAAAACCCTACATTTATGGAAGAATAGAATTGAAATAGTTGTAACAGTCCTATGTAATAGCATTAAACTTTATCTTTAATTTACCTTATTTTTATAAATAAAGTGCTCCCATATGGTTGAAGGGGTATAGAAGGGAGGAAGTAAGTAATAGGAGTTTTAGATATTGTAATTGTGTATTACAGTAGCATAGTAGTCTGTAGGTCTTTCCCTACACTACTGTTATGTTGCTGGGAATGAAATAAAGGTGCATAATTTGTCATTTATTTATGTTTAATTCTGCATTGAGTGTGAGGACTTAATAGTTTAGAGCAAGTTTATTTTCTGTCTTTTGGTTTAGGAAGCAAGGGCCACTTCCAGGTCTAGAGGAGGGTTTTTACCTGATAGAATTCTGCTATTTCTGGCTGTAGTAGGTCAGCAGAGATATGACATTTTTTGTATGGTTAGTGATTAGGATAATGTGGTATTTGAATGCATGGTAGGTAACTCATCTAGAATAGATTTTATAGCATAAAATTTTTTGTTTTAGCTTCAGTATTTCCAGTTTGCATCAGAGAATTTCTGGTTAATTAAGTTTGCTACATATTTGTAATATTTGCTTACCAACCTTTGAATTTCATCATTGTCTTAGGTTTCATTTTTTGCAGGTGTGAAGTTTCAATTCTGAAAAGTTTCATTGTTGTTATAGTTATTTCAATTTTTTTATTTTAATTTTTGTCAATTAAATTCTACTATTTTCAGCTTTGCAATTGTTTAGTTTTATTTTTTCTACAACAGTGTGAATTTCAATTCTGCAAGGATAAGTAGGAGTTTGGTTTTAGTTTTTAGTAGTAATAAAAGATACCCCAAACACCCCAATATCTAACTATTACATGAATAAAGCCATGATCTAGATGAACTAAAAATTAGTCTGTTAACCCCTACTTTTGTATATAGCCTTGGACATCGCCCTAGATTGACACATAATGATTAAATAATGAATATTTGATAATACTCATCAACACACACCTTGGATGATCAATTTCATGCAACCAAGGATCCATATCCTATTAGAACATATTGAAATTTGATTATTCCCATAAGTTTTCCAGATCCATTTGCATGTTTTCATTTTGCATCAGTCAGAGGAAGCTTGGATCGTCGCAGGCGATCCTATTCAAATTAGAGACGATCTTGTCTCTATTGGAGATGACCTGGTACTATTTTAGGTGATCTTGACTGTACTCCTCTTGGGAGCAATAAATATTTGAGGTTTGCATTTCCTAGTGATTCAATTAATCAATTTACATTAGTTTAGATATTTATTCTATATTGCATCTAGTGTTCACCTCATTCTTAATGAAATTTTGCATTTAGGATCAATTCCACTTAAAACATAAGGGCATTTCGTTATTTCAGATTTTATCGGATTTTATAGGATCAATTAAGCATTCAGTTAATGTTTTATCCTTTTAAATAGCATTTTGCAGTGTATTTTCCCTTCTTTTGGCATCTATTTTTTCTGTTGCAGGTTTTTGACCAAATCGGTTAGGCGACTTTGTCTGATTTTAGATGATTTCATCTGATTTTGGATGAAGCTGCACAATTACAGATGAACCTACAAAATTATAGGTGATTTTGTCCAATTTTAGATGAATTTGCATAATTAGAGACGATCTGGACTGCTTCAAAAAGTTGAACCTTCATCAGACATCTAGAACCGGGTAAGATATTTCCTTTTCCTTTCAAGCATTGCATTTAGAGTTTATTTTTGTTTTCTGTCTGCATATAAATCACAATTTACATATAGAATAGTTCAGCTTCATTCTGGCCAACCTAGGTATTTGAGTATTTTAAAATTAAAATGAACATATCCAATTCATTCCTAGCCCAGGATCGGAAGCTACCCCAAAATGCTTCCTGGTGAACCCACCATCCATCGAAAAATCACCAAAGAGGACACGATTCAAAGTGTCTCCCCGTATGAGGTGTAGACCTATCCTTTTCCCATCCCCCTTCCAGGTGTGGATCCATCTACTTGAAGGTAAGGGTGAAAAATTTTTAGACCTATAGTTTTTATATTTCAAAGTGAGTTTACAATGGATATATCTATGAATGAGTTTCAATTTTCAGTGTATTCATAGTCATTATAGTTGATATAATTGAATATGGTAATTTATATTATGCTATATTGTTTTTATATTTTAGAGTGAGATTACAATGGATATATCTATGCATGGGTTTAAATTTTCATTTTCCATATCTAGAGTACTATTCTATATGTTGTTTTCATACATATGTGAAAAATCTCTATATTTTGTCACATCATCAATGATGATCGATTGCAGAAAAGTTGATCGGTTGTAGGAGAGCCAATCGGCTATAGACATGCCGATCGACTGCAGGCATACCAATTGGCTACAGATATGCCAATCGAATGTAGGTATGTCGATCAGCTACAGGCATACCGATCGGTTGCACACATGTTGATTTATTGCAGGCATGCTGATCAATTGCAGGTATGTCAATGGGCTACAAACATGTCGATTGGTTACAGGCATGTCGATCGGTTGCAGCCATGTCGATCAACTACAAACATGTTAATCGATTGTAGGTATGCCAATAGGTTGCAAGCATACTGATTAGCTACAAACATGTTGATCGGTTGCGTGCATACCAATTGGTTGCAGCCATGACGATCGACTACAAACATACCGATCGGTTGCAGGTATGCCAATCGGTTGCAGGCATGTTGATCGGTTGCAAACATACCGATGGGTTGCAGGTATGTTGATCGATTGTAGGCATAACGTTGCATTTGTACCATGTGTCAACCATCTATGAAATGATTGCATGTAGATGCCATGTGTCAACCATATGTGAAATGATTGTATGTAGAGACCATGTGTCACCCATCCAGAAGCTGAGTGTATGTAGAGAAGTCTATATAAAGGGATTAACAGTCATTTTTTTGCCTATTCTATCATAGTCTTGATCGTTTTCTTCCATTTTTAACGCATTCTTAACCTTTTTCCTCTCATTTTAACGCATTCTTAACCCTCTTCCTCCATTTTTATCTTAGTTTAACCTTTTACCATAATTTTTTAGCTAGTTTTAATCCTTTTCCTCCATTTTGAATCCTTTTCTATCAAGTTTTGCGTACCATCCTCTATGTCTTCTGATCCATACTTGTACACCCTATCGCATCCCCTGCCACCCCTAAAATGTGTAAAATTAATTTTAAAAATCTGGTTTGCCCCTTGATTTTAGAAATTTTAACAACACCAGGTTACGACATGTCTTGGGTCATGGACTCTGGTCTTCAGGGACTAGTTTCAATGCCCCATTTTGATATGGATGTTAAAATGGTGGAGAGGATCATTGTATCTTATAATATGGATTCGAGCAAGGTAAATCTTGTCATTGACAACAAAAACATTGTTCTTTCTTTCACAACTGCATATGTCGCCATATTGACAGCATTGCCCCATGCAAGTGTTGAGCCCATCACTTCCAAATATCAATTAACTAATGAAGACAAACTCTACCTGGAGACCAACTTCAATGTGCAGTTGGAATATTTTCAAGGTATAACTATTTTTTAATTAATTGAATTTAAATTCTAGTCATTGGTGTATTACTGATTTTGTTTTTTTGTAGTTACGTCCACCAAGTCTAGAAGGGGTTTGATCATACTGGCGATTGAAAATAAATTTCTTCGGGCATGTTGTGAATTCTTCATTGCCAAACTCATTCTGCAAGGAATACCGATAAAAATTTTGATGTGGGATTCGACTAGTCCACCTATGTCTCACATCAGATTAGATTAGAAATAGAGAATGTGATAACCCACACTTTACCCTTGCCGACTATTATCACATGCAATTATATTACTATTTTCTTTTACGAATATTTTTAAAATTTACAGAACACTCCAGTACCAATATCTTGGAACTTAATCCTAGACAATGCAGCCATGAGAGAACAACAGGTTCAAGTAATTTTTTGTCAATATTTAAATAATTTTTTTTATTTTTCCATTATTTTTCTTTTGTAATTTTAACATTTTATATATACATAGAAAAGGGCATCATTTTCCTCTTCAAAGCAGGATGTTTTGGCTATATTTTCTGATCTAACAAATGAAAGTGTAGAGATTTATATGGATGAATTCATAGTGTTTGGAGATACATTTGAATATACTTTAGAACAACTTGAAAAAGTTTTAATATGCTATGAAACATATCATTTGTCTCTAAACCCTGATAAATTTTTCTTGATGATGGAAGAAGGAATTGTTCTTGGACATCATATTTCTGCTTATGGAATTAAAGTTGATCCTAAAAAGGTAGAGGTCATCAAGAACCTTCATCCTCCAAAAACTCAAACTGATGTCCATAGTTTCTTAGGACATATTGGCTTTTATCGCATATTTATTACTAATTTTAGTACCATTGCTAATACAATGTTCACATTGTTAACAAAGGATTCTAAATTTATTTGGTATCTTGAGTGTCAACGAATCCTTTGAAGTTTTAAAGGAAAAGTTAACAACTCTGCCTGTATTGAGAGGCTCTAATTGGGAGTTACCCTTCCATATTCAAAACGATGCTTCCAATACTACTATTGGAGTTGCATTAGGGCAGATTGAAGATGGACAACACTATGCCATATACTACATTAGTAAAAATTTTATTGGAGCTAAAATGAATTACACCACAACCGAGAATAAATTTTGACACTATATCACATGATATCCCGTATTCATCCACACAGACCATGCTGCTATAAAGTATTTGATGAATAAACCCTTGGTTAGTGCACGAATTATTTGTTGGTTAATACTATTGCAGGAATTTGATATTACTATAGTCAATAAACCAAGGAATTCTAATGTAGTGGTAGATTTCTTGTCAAGATTGTCAAATGTAGATATAGAGGAATTGGTTGAGGATGCGTTTCTTGATGAGAAATTGTTTGTTGTTTCTGTACAATCTCCATGGTTTGCAGATATAGCTAATTATTTAGCTACAGGGAATATTCCTCTTTACTTTATTCCTAAAAAAAAGAAACATTTGATCAAGCAAAGTTCTTCTTTTGAATGGATAGGAGGTTTATTGTTTAAATGCAGTCCTGACCATGTTTTGCGCAGGTGTGTTTGCACAGATGAGATATATGACATCCTATGAGCATGTCATGATGCACCATCAGGAGGGCATTATTCAGTGAAAAGTACCATTCAAAATATTTTTGGGTACTGGTTACTACTGGCCATCATTACACAAAGATGTCAAAAGGTATGTCAGAAATTGTGATGCATGCCAAAGGATGGGTAAGCCTACTTTTACTAGTGAAAGCCTTTACAACCTCAATTAGGTACAGAACCATTTGAAACGTGGGGGCTAGATTTTGTAGGACCCATTGATCCATATTCCTAAGGGAAAGTGCATATCTTGGTAAGTACTGATTATGTAACCAAGTGGGTAGAAGCCAGTGCTTTTAAGCATGCCCGAGAAGAGAAAGTTTATGATTTCCTGTATTCACAAATATTTCTATGATTTGAAACTCCATATTCTATCACCACTGATCAGGGACCTCAGTTTACCTCAAAATTTGTTGAAGCCTTTACAAAGTTGTATGAAATCGAACACTGAAAATCCTCACCTTACCATCCGCAAGCCAATGGCCAAGTTGAAGTGACAAATACGGAATTAGAGAGGATCTTAACCAAAATTGTAGTAGCCCATAGGAGGAATTGGGTGGAGAAGTTACTCGAAGCAATTTGGGCTTACAAATCCACCACTGGATTCACACCATATGAATTGGTTTATGGTAAAAATCCTCTTTTGCCTATTGAATTTGAGTTATTGACTCTTAAAACTGCTTTGGATGTAGGTATTGATTTGTCACAGGCACAAACGAACCGAATTCTATAGCTCAATACATTAGATGAGCTACGGAGGGATGCATTGCACCAGACCGATATGATCCAATCACAATGCAAGTTGTGGCATGATAGTCATATCCAACAATAGAAATTTCAACAAGGTGATTGGGCTTTGTTGTTTGACTCATGATATGAAGACTATCCTGGCAAGTTGCAGACTCGGTGGCTCGGACCTTATCAGGTTGAGGAGGTATTTGCAAATGGAGTTGTACGTCTTTCACCAATAGATGATTCAAGAAGAAAAATGGTGGTTAACGGTCATTGTCTTTGGATATATCACAAACCGTTAACCAAGGAGGAGTTTCTCAATCAAGTAAGAAACTTGGATGTATTAGTATTGAAAGAAAAAATTTCTTCCAAGATGAATTCCATCAAGTGACATGAAAAATTTGTCATTTAAAAAAAAAATGAAAGAAAATAAAAAATATATAGAAAAATGAAAACAAACATGACAAAAACAAATAAATCAGAATGTGAAAACCTCTTTGAGGCACATCTGAGTTGAGTTTACCTGAAAATAGGGTTGTCCGACATGTTTGCCTCACTCTCCACCATTATTCCATTCACTCTTCATCATTCCATTATTCCATTCACTCTTCATGTTACTCACCTTTGGTCCATTCATTTTCACTTCACTCCTTCATTGTTAATGTTTGTTCCACACATTTTCCCCTTTGTTTCACTATAGTTCAGATTGCACCATGTAAAGAGTTAGTGCAGAATCAGCCAAAAACAACATTTGTACAAAATGTGGATAAACAAGTTTCTTCAAGTATGTGCCTTTTTCTATTTTAATAGTGTGAATACTTCTTGTATGATGTATGATATCCCTAACTGGCATAAAAGCATACATAAGTTAGTTCTGGAAGGTTATCAAAATAAATCCTCTTGAAATGATAAAACTGCTCTAGAATAAACCTGCTACATACAAATACTCTCGAATGAAAACTCTGGAAGATGTCTTGCTCAGAAATGAAGCTAATAATAAAAGTTGGTAAAATGAATTAACAAATGGTTAATTAATTTTAAACTTTGGAACCACGAGGCTCAGGCTCAAAAGTCAATTAAAATTTCTGTGGGTTTGTAAAAGTTACGCCAATCAAGATTGGAATTTGTACCAAGGTGCAGGTTTCAAATTGGAGGTTCCAAGGCATGAATTCTATGAAAATATTTTATCGCATGTAATTGGTTTGCACACAACTCAATGGGAGGTTATTTTAAACCAAGCAGTTTCCATTAATAACTGTTTTCCATATCACTGCAAACATCATAACAAATTAATTGTATGTGGGAAGAACAAGAGTAATGATGAATTATGTGTTACCATCTGCCAAGCTTTTCCTCGTGTCACATGATTTCTCATCATTCTGGCGTTGCTTGCATGTTTTTATCTTCCTCAAGTTTCATTCTTTCCCTGACATAAGTATTCCACAATGAGAGAGAAAAAACTTGTGATATATTTTCAAATTAAAGCAAACAAGGTACGGTAAAATTCACCATGGGTGTACAAAAGAACAAAATTGAACCAAGAAATATAGAGTTTTTGCAGAGGGACAATAAGTGTATGTGAATATTCGTGGAAGGGGGTTTTCTGTCATTCTTGTGCAAATTTTATGGGCATTCAGAAGGTTTAACAACAGAGTTCATGCACACTTTTCACAGCAACCGAGTTCAAATTAGCGGCATGACTATTCAAGTAAGTCCTAAAATTCTTAGCCAAATCATTGAATTGCCTCTACAAGGGATTCAGATAGGCAAATATGGAAAAAATACATTAATATAATTAGTTAATCAATTTAGAGGGAAAAATGAGATACCTACTGAGTTCATAATAAGCAACAATATTTGTAAAGGAGTTAAGAGAACCAGTCTGCAACCACTGTGGGATGAAGTTGCAGTTTGGGTCATCAGGTTTCTAACCTAATATGGTCAATTCCTTATTCTTTCTGGTCATCATTTATGAATTTTAACTCACCTCCGCTATGGTCATTTAAACATTGAATTAAGAGTCAATTTTCCTCTGTATTTGTACCAAGAACTTGCAAATATGGCTAAAAAGTATTAGGTAGGTAGGGGGTCACCTAATCATCATGGATTAGTCAAAATTATTTGCAAACATCACTTTAGGGGGAATCCTAGGAGTTTTGACCACTTTTTCCATACTTGGGATGATTTTACTGAAGAAAACATTATTGAGAGTCCCACTTATGGAGAAGAGATAGAGGAGGCTAACCCTAACCTTGAGCATAAACTTGGATATTATGTCATCATAGTCCCTTCATCTCTAGAATGACCTCCCTCATCATGAATGAGAACATAGAGGAATGTTGGCTCTTACTGGAAGAGAAAGGTCACATTTTCAGAGGATGTACACAAATTCCACACTTCTGAAGAAGAGGAACCCTCTAATCAGCAAGAAATTAGAATTTTTGAGTCTAGGTCTCCTAGTTCTAAAATAAATAGGAAGCAATTTGTTTCAGGGTTGACGAGATCCTCAAGGCTTCAGAAAGTTGCTGATACAAATGATATGCAAATAGAGGAGAGGATGGAATAGAATGATGTTTCTGAAACCAATACTCAGCTTATGGAGGAAACTATGCAAGAATCTGAGGCTATTAGAAACCAAGATGTAGATATCTCTAGATAGAATTTGGACACTACAGTAGAAGAGGAAATGCCTTCCATTTCTCTCAATTATTCATCAAATTTTGAGGAACAAACTGAAACAAAGTAAGCACATGAAGACACAACTGTTACTGTTCTATCAAGATCCCTTGTATATTACCTTGACTTTGAAGAAGATCTTGAGGTAGCAGCAGATGAGAAAGATGATTCAAGTGCAAAGGAAGAGGAGGAAGTTGATATTCAATCTCAGTTACATACAGCCAAAAGTGTGATCAAGACCCAAAGAGGCTGGATTGAGCAAAATGAAGCCTCCTTAAAGAAGAAGGACAATATCATTGCCAAGTTATGGTAAGAGATAGAAGTTGTAAAGACTAGGCTCACACTTTTGGAACATCAGCCTTCTCAAGCAGACTTAGGGGATGAATTGGCTAGTTAATGAATTTAGTAGGAAATACAGAAAGAAGTTCACCTTGAAGAGTTACACCTGATGAAGCACAAGAGGCACAACAAAATTCAGGGGATGAGCAACTAGGGGCACTTGTGCAGGTTTCCAAGGAGCCACATCAAATGACCATGGCAACAACACCCCTAGAAGCAACCATAATAGTCCAAGAATAGGTAAATCCATAAATTCCCCAAAATATTGTTAATGTGAACATTCCTTAAATTAATCTAGTTGAAGTTGGGATACAAACATAATCCCCTACAGTAGAAAAAGTAAATTTTGGCATTCAAGTTAATACTGTACCTCAGATGCAACCTATGAATAGGTCACCTAAAATAATTTCATTAGTAAAATATAATGAGGATATATCATATTGGATGACCAAATGCCATCAATTGGAGGGAAAGGTATCCTCATTTTAGACCTTAATAGAAGAAATAAAGTAGAAAGACTCTGAAATTAAGAGATTAAAGGGGCAAGTACAAAATATATGTCAGATTGTTGAATGCATGGTTCAATTTCGGAGTCCTAGTAGATTTTATAGTTTAATTTTGAAGGAGAGGTACCTCCGATGGTAGACAATGAGAATTACCTCTGGTCTCTCCCACACATTTGAGACACCAGGTGAATTCTTGGAAGCTTTCTGGCAGAACTCTAGAGAACACCAAAATTTACTATGTGAGTTATTTCTTCATAATTTGTTTCTGCCAACTGATGTTATTTTCCTCCCCCACATATTTACTGGAGATATTCAGCTGAGGGCTTTTCAATCAATGCTTAAGAATCATATTTACTAGGAGTAGGAGAAAAGGGCTACTAAATCCATAGAATCCCAAGTTGTTTTTCTCATTAGACCTGTCCACTTAAATCACAGAACTTCCACCAATCAACATTATACACTAATGAGAAATGACAGGGTAAGGAAAATGTACCTAGGAAATTTGCAAGCATGCATAGATGATTTTCAAACATTTTGTTCAACATCATTTGTTGACGCTTTGTCAGTCTACAAAATTAGATGGGGTGAGTTACCCATATCTTTGTAGAAGAGAGAACCTGTCACACCTAACAATTTAATATGGTCAAGAAGAAGGGCTACAAGCATAATATAAAGCATATTTAAGGTCAAGAAGCAGTGGATTGGACTTAGGTACAGAATGCCAACTATAATCGCTCATGTTCCATACTACTTTGATAATGATTCTTAGCTGAAAGAATATTTTTAGGAATGGCTCGAGGAGATTCAGATGCACAAAGGATACTATCAGGTTGGAAGTAGATTGTGGAAGTATGATGAGCGATACCTAGATGTGGATATTTATGCTATTGTGGAAGAAAAAAATGCATGAGGACATGCATTAGAACAGACTGGGGGGAAATGATGAGGCAAAAAATTAACTCATAAAAGACTACTTTGATAAACTTTTAAACCCATTTGGAACTAATTATGTTGTGATTTTATGTTAATATTAGAGATACTATGCATTACGTGATGGTATTCACATGTTAATATGATGAAAGTGCATATACTCTATTTTGACTAATTTGTCCATGTTTAATATTTTGTTTTGGTTGTTTATTTCACTATATTCTGCATTAATTTAGGTATTATAATATTTAGGTACTTCATTCATAAGGTTTATGTTTCTTCCATAAGTGTATTTCACCATTTGCACATTTTTTTTTAAATTGCTTTAAGGTGCCAAAAATTCTGTCAATAGTTGACTGTGTAGGAAACTAGACTTTTTCCATACAAATTCCAGCCAGTTGTACATATACAACATGGCATGGAATTTGTCCACTCCAGCTCAAACCAAAAGTGGAATTAGTCATCTAGGTGCTCAGAGAAACCATATCTACCACCACAGTTGGTCGCATGTGCTTTTGTTACCAAATATAACAACAACCTTGTTCTGCTGCATGTTATTCCGGAGCAGCTCAAAAATAAGCGTAGAGGGTTTAAAATTGAATGAATGAATCTTTAATAGCCATAAACAAGAGGTAAAAAATGAATGCAATAATTTTAGGAGTATCCTTATCTATTCTTACACATGTCCCTCATCGGTGGAAGCCAGCAGCTTGAGTGGAGAAGGCCTGAAGGGTCAAAACCCTACATTTATGGAAGAATATAATTGAAATAGTTGTAACAGTCCTATGTAATAGCATTAAACTTTATCTTTAATGTACCTTATTTGTATAAATAAAGTTCTCCCATATGGTTGAAGGGGTATAGAAGGGAGGAAGTAAGTAATAGGAGTTTTAGATATTGTAATTGTGTATTACAGTAGCATAGTAGTCTATAGGTCTTTCCCTACACTACTGTTATGTTGCTGGGAATGAAATAAAGGTGCATAATTTGTCATTTATTTATGTTCAATTCTGCATTGAGTGTGAGGACTTAATAGTTTAGAGCAAGTTTATTTTCTGTCTTTTGGTTTAGGAAGCAAGGGCCACTTCCAGGTCTAGAGGAGGGTTTTTACCTGATAGAATTCTGCTATTTCTGGCTGTAGTAGGTCAGCAGAGATATGACATTTTTTGTATGGTTAGTGATTAGGATAATGTGGTATTTGAATGCATGGTAGGTAACTCATCTAGAATAGATTTTATAGCATAATTTTTTTTGTTTTAGCTTCAGTATTTCCAGTTTGCATCAGAGAATTTCTGGTTAATTAAGTTTGCTACATATTTGTAATATTTGCTTACCAACCTTTGAATTTCATCATTGTCTTAGGTTTCATTTTTTGCAGGTGTGAAGTTTCAATTCTGAAAAGTTTCATTGTTGTTATAGTTATTTCAATTTTTTTATTTTAATTTTTGTCAATTAAATTCTACTATTTTCAGCTTTGCAATTGTTTAGTTTGATTTTTTCTACAACAGTGTGAATTTCAATTCTGCAAGGATAAGTAGGAGTTTGGTTTTAGTTTTTAGTAGTAAGAAAAGATACCCCAAACACCCCAATATCTAACTATTACATGAATAAAGCCATTATCTAGATGAACTAAAAATCAGTCTGTTAACCCCTACTTTCGTATATAGCCTTGGACATCGCCCTAGATTGACACATAATGATTAAATAATGAATATTTGATGATACTCATCAACACACACCTTGGATGATCAATTTCATGCAACCAAGGATCCATATCCTATTAGAACATATTGAAATTTGATTATTCGCATAAGTTTTCCAGATCCATTTGCATGTTTTCATTTTGCATCAGTCAGAGGAAGCTTGGATCGTCGCAGGCGATCCTATTCAAATTAGAGACGATCTTGTCTCTATTGGAGATGACCTGGTACTATTTTAGGTGATCTTGACTGTACTCCTCTTGGGAGCAATAAATATCTGAGGTTTGCATTTCCTAGTGATTCAATTAATCAATTTACATTAGTTTAGATATTTATTATGTATTGCATCTAGTGTTCACCTCATTCTGAATGAAATTTTGCATTTAGGATCAATTCCACTTAAAACATAAGGGCATTTCATTATTTCAGATTTTATCAGATTTTCTAGGATCAATTAAGCATTCAGTTAATGTTTTATCCTTTTAAATAGCATTTTGCAGTGTATTTTCCCTTCTTTTGGCATCTATTTTTTCTGTTGCAGGTTTTTGACCAAATTGGTTAGGCGACTTTGTCTGATTTTAGATGATTTCATCTGATTTTGGATGAATCTGCACAATTACAGATGAACCTACAAAATTATAGGTGATTTTGTCCAATTTTAGATGAATTTGCATAATTAGAGACGATCTGGACTGCTTCAAAAAGTTGAACCTTCATTAGACATCTAGAACCGGGTAAGATATTTCCTTTTCCTTTCAAGCATTGCATTTAGAGTCTATTTTTGTTTTCTGTCTGCATATAAATCACAATTTACATATAGAATAGTTCAGCTTCATTCTGGCCAACCTAGGTATTTGAGTATTTTAAAACTAAAATGAACATATCCAATTCATTCCTAGCCTAGGCTCGGAAGCTACCCCAAAATGCTTCCTGGTGAACCCACCATCCATCGAAAAATCACCAAAGAGGACACGATTCAAAGTGTCTCTCCATATGAGGTGTAGACCTATCCTTTTCCCATCCCCTTCCGGTGTGGATCCATCTACTTGAAGGTAAGGGTGAAAATTTTTTAGACCTATAGTTTTTATATTTCAAAGTGAGTTTACAATGGATATATCTATGAATGGGTTTCAATTTTCAGTGTATTCATAGTCATTATAGTTGATATAATTGAATATGGTAATTTATATTATGCTATATTGTTTTTATATTTTAGAGTGAGATTACAATGGATATATCTATGCATGGGTTTAAATTTTCATTTTCCATATCTAGAGTACTATTCTATATGTTGTTTTCATACATATGTGAAAAATCTCTATATTTTGTCACATCATCAATGATGATCGATTGCAGACAAGTCGATCGGTTGTAGGAGAGCCAATCGGCTATAGACATGCCGATCGACTGCAGGCATACCAATTGGCTACAGATATGCCAATCGAATGTAGGTATGTCGATCAGCTACAGGCATACCGATCGGTTGCACACATGTTGATTTATTGCAGGCATGCTGATCAATTACAGGTATGTCAATGGGCTACAAACATGTCGATTGGTTACAGGCATGTCGATTGGTTGCAGCCATGTCGATCAACTGCAAACATGTTAATCGATTGTAGGTATGCCAATAGGTTGCAAGCATACTGATTAGCTGCAAACATGTTGATCGGTTGCATGCATACCAATTGGTTGCAGCCATGACGATCGACTACAAACATACCGATCGGTTGTAGGTATGCCAATCGGTTGCAGGCATGTTGATCGGTTGCAAACATACCGATGGGTTGCAGGTATGTTGATCGATTATAGGCATAACGTTGCATTTGTACCATGTGTCAACCATCTATGAAATGATTGCATGTAGATGCCATGTGTCAACCATATGTGAAATGATTGTATGTAGAGACCATGTGTCACCCATCCAGAAGCTAAGTGTATGTAGAGAAGTCTATATAAAGGGATTAACAGTCATTTTTTTGCCTATTCTATCATAGTCTTGATCGTTTTCTTCCATTTTTAATGCATTCTTAACCTTTTTCCTCTCATTTTAACGCATTCTTAACCCTCTTCCTCCATTTTTATCTTAGTTTAACCTTTTACCATAATTTTTTAGCTAGTTTTAATCCTTTTCCTCCATTTTGAATCCTTTTCTATCAAGTTTTGCGTACCATCCTCTATGTCTTCTGATCCATACTTGTACACCCTATCGCATCCCCTGCCACCCCTAAAATGTGTAAAATTAATTTTAAAAATCTGGTTTGCCCCTTGATTTTAGAAATTTTAACAACACCAGGTTACGACATGTCTTGGGTCATGGACTCTGGTCTTCAGGGACTAGTTTCAATGCCCCATTTTGATATGGATGTTAAAATGGTGGAGAGGATCATTGTATCTTATAATATGGATTCGATCAAGGTAAATCTTGTCATTGACAACAAAAACATTGTTATTTCTTTCACAGCTGCATATGTCGCCATATTGACAGCATTGCCCCATGCAGGTGTTGAGCCCATCACTTCCAAATATCAATTAACTAATGAATATAAAATCTACCTGGAGACCAACTTCAATGTGCGGTTGGAATATTTTCAAGGTATAACTATTTTTTAATTAATTGAATT
The DNA here is from genome assembly GCA_028583015.1 of Wollemia nobilis. Lineage (NCBI taxonomy): Eukaryota > Viridiplantae > Streptophyta > Pinopsida > Araucariales > Araucariaceae > Wollemia > Wollemia nobilis. The sequence continues at coordinate 498,059 of JAQPPZ010000371.1, read as the reverse complement.
TAAATTCTAGTCATTGGTGTATTACTGATTTTGTTTTTTTTGTAGTTACGTCCACCAAGTCTAGAAGGGGTTTGACCATACTTGGAGATTGAAAATAAATTTCTTCGGGCATGTTGTGAATTCTTCATTGCCAAACTCATTCTGCAAGGAATACCGATAAAAATTTTGATGTGGGATTCGACTAGTCCATCTATGTCTCACATCGGATTAGATTAGAAATAGAGAATGTGATAACCCACACTTTACCCTTGCCGACTATTATCACATGCAATTATATTACTATTTTATTTTACGAATATTTTTAAAATTTACAGAACACTCCAGTACCAATATCTTGGAACTCAATCCTAGACAATGCAGCCATGAGAGAACAACAGGTTCAAGTAATTTTTTGTCAATATTTAAATAAATTTTTTTATTTTTCCATTATTTTTCTTTTGTAATTTTAACATTTTATATATACATAGAAAAGGGCATCATTTTCCTCTTCAAAGCAGGATGTTGGTGTTAGAGGTTATAATCCAGAGGAATCAGAAGACTCTAAAACACCTATGAAGGAAACAACACTACCTATATGGAGAAGATCAACAAGGAAACCTAGAACATATAGTTCTCATGATCTTTGAAAACCCCCACCTACGGTTGCATTGCATCCACTACCAATGGGAAAATATTTTGGAGCAAGAAATTGAATTTTAAAATTTGATGCTTTGAAAGACAATTTTATGACATTTCATATGTTTTCGTATGAAAACAAGATACTTGCTTTTATTATTTTACTTTTAAGAAATACACTTTTATAATTATGTATTTTTTTCATCTTTTAAGTATTATGGTGTTTCAGATATGTTATGTTGTTTTTATATTTCAAATTTTAAATGAGTTTACGAATGATATATCTATGCATGTGTTTAAATTTGAGTTTATTTATATTCATTCTTGTTCTTGTATAGAAAAGTATTTTTTCTTTTTTATTATGCTATATTGTTTTCATATTCAATGTTAGTTTACGATGGAGATATTTATGTAAGAGTTAAATTTCAATTTTCATATATTATGCTATGTTGTTTTTATATTTCAAATTTCAAATGAGTTTACGAATGATATATATGCATGTGTTTAAATTTTAGTTTATTCATATTTATTCTTGTTGTAGTATAAAAGTGATTATTTTCATTTCTATTAAGCTATATTATTTTTATTTTTCAAGTGAGTTTACGGAGGATATATCTATGCATGGGTTTCAATTTTCAGTGCATTCATAGTTAGTCATTATAGTTGTATAAAAATGAATATGGTAATTTGTATTATGCTATATTGTTTTTATATTTCAAAGTGAATTTACGATCGATATATCTATGAATGGGTTTAAATTTTCATTTTCCATATCTAGAGTAATACACTACATGCATTTTTTCATACATATGTACAAAATTTTTTACTATGCATACACAGTTTACTCAATGACAAAGCATAAATCATAAAAAAACACTATATTTTGTCATATCATACAACTAATGATACTAATGATACATACATACATTTAAATTCAAAGTAAAAATAACTATTCTTATCAACATATTCATTTAGTTCAATAACATAGCACCATTACGTATACATGGTTTTCAAATTTTCAACTTACACAAAGCTATAACATACATCATAAATTTTGAAAACATAGACAATTCATAACATTAAAAAGCAAACATGCATAATCATTGAAAATTGAATTATTATATGATTTTACAACAAATAAAATACAAAAAATCTTAAATTATATGAATTTGTCATATAATCATTGCAATTTTTACATTTTTGGAAGGTAAAACAAAGCTTTATCAACTTCTCCATAAGAACTGAGAATCTGTGAATTCTGCATTTCCATAATCTCATCATCACTCCTTGCTGAATAATTTTCGTCATTATCAACCATATTAGAGATACCTCTTCTTTCTGCTAGGGACTTCCAATATGTCAATGCTCTGTCATAGGGAAAGTTACCCACCTCGTACGATGACAAATACATTCTCAAACAATTTTCTGAATTTCTATCCAACCTGTTACGAACTTTGATTTAACAAAAGTTAATGCACTGAAAACCCTTTTGTCTTCAACAGATCCCAAAATCATTGTCTGACATAATTCATATAAAATAAAGTTTTCACTCATAGTATCTTGCAAGACACTACTTCGATACAATTTTTTCTAGAAACGCGTGATTGAACCAGTCTCATGTGTATTTTTGAATTGTGTGATTTGATTATCCATTGTTATTCCAAAATTGGTTGACTGATGTCTCAAAATATCATTGTTTAGAATACCATTGATTTCAACGCCATTGTTTTCCACACTTTTATAGAAATGTGTCATAATATTACCTATATATTTTACAAACAACTCACTTCTACTACTTTGGTCACCACAAGGATTCCAAAAATTAGGATTAACAACAACCATGGCCTCAAGTGTCTCATCTCTCTTAAAACAATCTCTTATTTCACTTGTTAAAGCATTTGCAATTTATTCTTAGTGTTATCCAAAATCTCATCGAATCCAGAATGTGTAACGGGCACTTGTTCAACATCATCTGTCACAGTATTTAATTGCTTTTCAAAACAATATACAGGAATCAACTTTCCATGGATAACAATACAAATATTATTGTTGATGTTGAACTTTAAAAATCTATTCAATTCATTGACATTAATTAACGTATTCCAACTATCAAACTTGGGATCCTCAAAATATTTTTCGCATAAATAAATCCTGTGAATAACCATACATATTTTTTTCATCCTTATAAAATTGACAATATAAATTGCCCTTTCATGTTCAAGTTTAACCATAGTATTCCTTTCTTGTAACATTGGTAGAATACCACATAATGTGATAAGAGTTTCCAAGTTATTCATACGAAAAAGCAAATCTTTTGCCTTGTCAACATCTCTATGATGTGCATACATTAACCCAACCAAGGATTGATATTATAAAAATACCCTTTTTGCAAGAAGAAATAGTGAAATCCACCTGGTTTCCACATCTTTTAACATTTTTCTACCTTCAGTTACACCTAGAGAAAATTGTTTAAACTCTGCAAACCTTTTTGGACTGCATGAAAAGTATTAGTGTATATCATGAACGAGTTCTTCCACTCTGGCTACATTATCAAAATTGCTCACAATTTTGTATGCAAGATTCATTCAATGAACCATGCAATGAATATGAATCACATATGGGGCAATGGAAGTCTGAAGCCTAACACATAGACCATTCATTTGTTCTTGCATTGTAGCCACACCATCAGCTCCAACACAAATTAACTTTGTGGCAATTTCATTTTCATCCATTCCGACAATATCCTTTAAATTGGTTATAACAACATTATAAATGTTTTTCGCATTACAATTTTCAACCATCTTATGTAGTGCTAGTAAATAAGGTTATCTCAAATGATTTTTGAATGTGTAAACATGTATGCAAATTCAATATGTGTTGTCAATAGTTGTTACCTCATCAATGGAAAGTGAAATAAATATGGCTTGTTTCACATTCTCTCTCAGGTCTTCCTTATCAACCAGTGATAGACATTTTGCCATTTCCCAACCACTTCGATCTAACCAATGTGAACTGGTAAGGTTTTGTACATTGGCTAGTTGAAGTATTTCCTTAAAATCGACAAAATCAGACATGGGTTGACCTTTTTTTAGCATATTGTATACAATAGAAAACTGCAATTTTTTTGAGGCTAATACAATATTATTAACTTTTTGAAATTATGCCTTGATTGTTCCACACTTTTCAATGAGAGTTTGTTTTTTTTTCATTAATTTTTCATATTCAAGAGCATATCTCACATGCACACATTCTGTTGCATCCTTCCACCTATAAATTCTATTAATTGTTCCATCACTTCGTATTTCTTTGATGTAAAATTTCCCACAGTGTTTTTCTATTGTGTCTTTCTTATTTTGTAATAAATGATCATTTCCCAGCTTCCATGTACAAATAATACATTTACACACATTAAGTTTCTCATCTCACTCAATAAAGGGATATAATCGTGCCCATTCATTTTTAAAATCCCTTCCAATAGTTCATTCACTTATCTTTTGATGTTTAAATTTTTGACTAGAAGATTCCCCAGAGATTTGAATTTTAATTTTATTGTCTTTTTCTTTTTCGGTTGATGTGTCTAAATTTAAAATCTCCTGAAGTGGTTGTTGAATGTTGTTATTAGGAAAATTATCATGTGGTCCCATATCATCTTCTAAAATATCTTTGAGTGAACTTACATCAGGGTCAACAATGTTTACTGCATTCAATTTTCGTGTTCTCTATCATTTTTTCTTGTAAAAAAGGCATCATTTTAAAGAATTAATAGAATAAAGTTTTACAAAGCATTTAAAAAGAGGTATATAAGAAGAAAACCATTTATCTATTAATAGAGAAAGTTTTTACATTTAAGAAGAATAATTTTTTTTAAAAACTAATGGTAAAAAGTGTTTGTACCTACAAGTTTTGTAGAATTTGTAGAGATTAATGTCTCATTGCATTTTGATACTTGTGTAAAATATTTTAGAATTGTCTTTTTATAAGAATATTGGCCTCCCTTATTTCCATATTTAGTAGGTGACATTGTATCTATAAAGAAAAACCTTCAGATGTTAGGAAATGTATATGAATTTGAAGAAAAATAGCAAACATCCCTCAAGACAAACATATGATCCTAACACACAACATGATAGGGAATACTTATCAGCCACAGTTGTAGATAGTGCTTATACACTACGTATGAAACATACTCTAAGAGACAAGAAGTAGTCTCTAACAAAAGAAATTCTCCTGACAGACAACCATATGATATTGATAGTTGTCTACCACAATTGCATATAGTTCGCCTATAGTTCCTATGAAACTGTAGAAAAAGAGATTTGTACAAAAGAAAAATGGAAGAAGAATACCAATTTTTAGTCGTGAATCCTCTATAACTGATACATTTTTACCGATAAACACTTCCCTACAATCGATTTGCTTTTATCGATCTATAGTCCCTACAACTGACAGAATACCGACCACACGTCCCTACAATTGATAGAGTTATGTAGATAACATTGCAACCAATAACCTAATGTTGATCGACACGGTCTTGAAATCGATAGACTAATACATATCTACACATCTAAAATTGATCGATCAATATCGATCGACACCTCTGCAACTGATAGATTAATGTCGATCGACACCACTGCAATCGATCGACTAATGAAGATCGACACAATTTTGCACCCGATTGACCAATATCGATTGGCACCTCTACAACAGATAGCTAAATGTCAATCGATAATCCCTACAACTCAAAGTCTTATATCGATAGACACGACTCTACAATCGATCGACTTATACCAACAGACACGACTCTACAATCGATTGGCTTATGCTGACAGATACGACTCTACAACAGATCAACTTATGCCAATAGACATGGATTTACAATTGATCAGCTTATGCCGATAAACACGGCTCTACAACCGATCGGCTTATATTGATAGACACGGATCTGTAATCGATCGAATTATACCGATCGACACTTCTATGACATCGATCGACTTATGTCGACAAACACAACTCTGCAATCGATCGGCTTATGCCGACAGACATGGATCTACAACTGATTGTATTGCACCAATCAAAACTCCTCTGCAATCTATTAATTTATTTCAACAGTCATGGCTCTACAACCTATCGTATTGCATCGATCGACACTCCTCTACAACTGATCGGTTTATTTCAACAATCACTCCTTTGCAACTTTCTCAAGTTTTTCTTTGTTTCAGAGCTATTTTCGAGTTAGAGTATTTTTTATGTATGTTTATCGGTACCCAGTATATTATATATATGCATAGTATATGAGGCGATTTGGATGATAAAAACAAAACCATTTATAATTTTAAGGCGAATTTGGCAGGAAAATCAAAATCATATATAATTTGAGGTTGGAAAATTAAAATAAAGTTAGGTTCATGATTATCAATGGTGGACAAATTTACCCCAAAAAAACTTCCACACCGTAAATTTTGGGCAAATGGGCCCCAGTGAAATGATCCGAAATTAACCAATTTAAAATCTTGAAAATCCTAAATAGAGCCAATTTACGATATTTTGTGCTTGTGCATAACCCTGTGTTTATCTTTGGAAACCAAAACAAGACAATGATGCAATAACATGAAATAGTGTAAAAATAGAATGTTAACAAACTAATTATAGTCTAAATTTAGTAGACATAGATGAGCTAGGGTTTTTTGTATTCAATATTGTCCTTAGACCCTAGCAAAGTGAATTTGCACCCCAAATGGGATGATCATGAATACGTTGCAGAGTGAATTCACATCCTATAATAATGGAGCATAAATTTATAATATAAAGCTTAAAATATCAAAATCATGTAGAAGTGAGATGCAAAATAGGGATTTTAATGATCTAGTGAATTAAAACAACACACCCAAACTTGGTAAAAGAAATGAAGTAGAAAAAAGGATGGAAGAATTTATCAAAATGGCAATCCCCTCCTCAAGGCTCCAAAATTCATCCACGAAGAGAAGCAAATAGAAAAGTAGAAACAAAATACTTCATATTAATAGCACACTTGAAATCACTTGAAACAACTTGTCAAAATCACTTAGCCTCAAGAACACTTTCACTTAAAGAGCACGCATCGGAAGAACCTCTTAAGAGTCACTCTAAAAGGACCTCTTTCAAAAGGGAAATCCAATCCTCTATTTATTGTTGGAAATTTGAGTTAATTTGAGGTATTTTATGTTGTCATTGATGTCACATGGATCATATCTGGTTTTGGTGGCCAAAATATTTTATAAATAAGCATTTATGATATTTTGGAAAGCATGGCTATTTATAAGGTTTTTGTAAAAACCAAGGAAGGTAAAACAAAAGGTTTTATTTAAAACCATGGATGGCAAATTTGAAATGGATTTTTCTTAAAACCCGGTTTAGGCTTTTGTCGAAAAAGGTGCCCCGGAGATGGAGATATTCAATTTTGAATATTTGGTTTAAATTTTAATATTTAAAATTTAATTTTAAACTTTAAAATTAAAAATACCTCAGCGTCGACGTCATCATAAAAAAGAAACTAATTTAAAAGCGTTGTCGACCTTTGTAAATTTAACTGCTTTTATTTCAAAAGCCTTGGAATCGAATGCAGAGGAGATAAGACGAAAATCGTCGAAATATTCATGTGGCAGCATGGTCCAAATGCGAGCAAGGGGAGTGCAAAGGTTTTTGCTTGTGAAAGAGACGAGGTTTGATTCCTACGGGTTAGAGTTTCCAGCAAGAGAATTGGCCCATGTTTTTTTGACATGAGCAAGGGGAGAAGGACAAAGGCGCATTCTGTGCTCTTCATCCTATGTAAGCGCATAGCTCGCATGGTATTTGGCACCGCGGTTGAGGATTGTTTGGGCAGAGATGAGGGTTCAATTACCTCTAAGAGGTAAGTAACATTTTTATTAATAAATTTTTTATTATTGCCTAATGTTGGAGGAATGAGGTGATGAAAGTTGATTTGATTTTTTTGGAAGGCAAGTTTAAAAGCACTTTTAGAAAAGAAGATATTTCTAGTATTTTATTTTTATAAAAGTATATCATATTATATATCGTTGGAAATATTATTTCGAGGGCTATTTAACTAACTCATTTAGAAGGAGAAATAAAGTGTATGTAGAGAGATATATCCATTTTTGTAAAGGGTTTCAAAGTGAATATTGTTGTGCTCTTTTTCAAAGTGTGTTGAGTGTGGCAGATTTCCAAAGGGGTTTCTTCACTTCATAAAAGGTATGGGCACATTATCCTATTGATTGTTTATGGTGGTTTATTTCTAAAATATCATTGGAGGGAAAAGGATTGCTTGTGGTTTCCTTTTCAAAAGAGGTTGATTGAATGCTTCAAGGTTTTCTGAATTGAGAGTTGTGGTTAAACCTTGTTTTATAAGCATAGCTGTTAAAGCCCATTGGTTGTGAAAGAACTTGAGTTAGAAAAGAACATGAGTATCATTGTTATGTGATATTTGTGGTTGAGCATTGTTGGAAACATTTGAGTTGGCTGATGCATACTTGTACTAGGGTTTTGTGATAAATAATTGTCCCTTGTGGTGATTAGTTGAGATTTATTTTATAACATATTGAGTCTCTAAAAATTCTCTTTATGGTTCTATAAGACTTGGGTTGAGTTGATTTGATTGAGCCTATTCAAGTGATTGTGTGAAGTGATTGGTCACGTTCCATGAAATAAAGTATTCCAGTATTCTAATTTGAGTTGAGAGTGATATTAGAACATATTGAGTCTCTTTATGCTTCTATGAGTTGATTTGAGATCATTGTTGTCATCCTTTGAAGAGTACATTGCCATTAATTGTTGAGTTCATTTTGAGCTTTGTCTTGATAGATTTGTGAATGAGATTTGAGTACTACTTGAGCATGATTTTTTGAGCCTTGAGAAGGCATTTGTGGACAATTTTAGGACAACTTTGTGGATAGTTTTGGGGTAGATTTGTGGGCAGATTTATGGACAGTTTTATGGATATATTTGAGGACAGATTTGGGCAAGTTCTTGGTGAGCTTGCTAGAGAAGATTTGGAAAAGTTATTAGTGATCTTGTTGGAGCATATTTGGGCAAATTCTTGGTGAGCTTGCTATATTTGATTTGGACAAGTTCTTAGTGAGCTTGTTGGAGCAGATTTGGGCAAGTTCTTGGTGAGATTGCTGGAGCAGTTTTGGACAAGTTCTGTGTGAGCTTGTTATTTAGTTTTGGACAAGTTTTGTGTGAGCTTGTTATTTATATTTGGGTAAGTTCTTGGTGAGCTTGCTAGAGCAGCTTTGGATAGGTTTTGTGTGAATTTGTTATTCAAATTTGAACAGGTTCTGTATGAACTTGTTATTTCTTAGATTTGATTAGATCAAAGAAATTATTGTATTGGATATTTTTGTGTGAAATATTATAAGGATATCAGCTTGTGGAGTACCCCACATTGGGGGAACCATGTTAAATTTTGTGTCTTAATTTTGTGTGGTGACTTATGCTCTTGCTTACTACTGCTATCTGAGTTATTAATGCACACTGCTATATTTGGTTGTTGCAATTAAGGACATTAATTGATATTGAATTGGAAAGAAAGTAAAAAGTGGTCTTATAATGTTCACCCCCCATATCAGTATAAGATTGTGTTCTTTAATTGGTATCAGAGAAAGTTCCTTTGAAAATGCTAATAGCTTGAGGGCAGATTCTATTAGGTTACAAGATGGACAAATGGTATATTTATAGTGGGTGCTCTAGTCATATTACTGGATATAAGAATAAGTTCATTTCCTTAAATGGGAACAACAGTGGATCTGTGAGATTTAGTGATAATGCTTCAACTAAAATCAAAGGGAGAGGAAATTTAAGTTTGGATGATGGAAAGACAACTACACAAGGTGTACTCTATGTTGAGGATCTGAAACACAACCTACTAAGTTTAATTCAACTTTGCGATCGAGGGTACATAGTTACTTTTTCCTCTACAGGATGCAAAATCAGGGAAATAAAAACAGGGTTACTTTTTGCAACTGCAGAAAGAACCAATAACAATCTCTACATGTTCAGTGAAATAAAAAAGGAAAAATGTCTTCTATCTCAAGAAGAAGAGAGTTGGTTATGGCATAAAAGGTTATGTCACTTTAACTTTGATAACATAATAAGGATAAGCAACAATTTTTTTTTTAGATATATACCAAAGATAAAAAGACCTTCAAATACAATTTGTGCACAGTGTCAATATGGAAAGCAAACAAGATCAAGTTTCAAGGCAAAATAATATTCTTCTTCCAAGGTATTATAATTGATTCATATTGATTTATGTGGACCTATGAGAACTAAAAGTCTACAAGGTGAAATTTACTTCATGTTGTTCATAGATGATTTTTTTTAAATAAAGGGGTAAAAATTTATTGATAAAAATTCTGGATTACAGAGTACAACTGAGCTTCCAACCATGACTCAAATAAACAACCAAACAGGCTAAAACCACTAGACTAGAATGACACCCAAAAAATACAACAAGAGAAAACCACATTAAGTCTGTACATCCTTGTGGATCAACTCCCACAGGCATTGAGAATCCCCAGACGAGAGACACTCCTAATTATCAATACTCCAAGGATCCAGTAGCTCAGAAGCCCTTTTGGCCAGGTAATCAACAACCACATTCCATTCCCTTGGAATGTGCACAAAGGATATAAATTTGAACTCTTCACTCATTCTGAGAATCTAAACGGCTATAGAGGCCAACTACCAATTAACTTCCTCCACCCTTTTACTGTTTAAAATATTAACCATAATTTGAGAGTCAGACTCATAGATAATCCTATGCTAGCCAAGATAAAACCTCCTCCACAAGGCCTCAAGAATTGTAAGAGCTTCCATAAAATTGTTGGAGTGAACACCTTTATAAATGGAAAAGAAAAAACTGACACCACCAGTAGAATATCTCCCAACACCGCCAATGCCAGCATGTCCAGGATTACCCCCATATGATCCATAAGTATTAATTTTTAAAACTCCTCTAGGGGGTGGCCTCCACCTACTATCTCTCCTAACCTTCTTGCTGATCTGAGGAGCCCTACTAGGGCTAGAAGAGTTCACACCATACCTAAAGAGAACAAGGGCTTGTTGTACCTTCTCCTCACTAGAATCCAAAAGAGAGTCCACATCACATTTGCTATGGATGGTTTCCTGAACCATATACAGGATCCTTTGCCAGATCTGTTAAACAACCAAATAACTGCACTGAAATATGCATCGGTTCTGTTCGAGCCAAATTTTCCAGATGATGCAAGAAGGGAAAAAATTCCATGCCACCCAAAGGAAGGGGGCCTTGGCTGGAGGTCTGCCCAAACTACTCCAAAACTCCACCAGGGGTAACACATGAAAACATGGATGGTTCCAGGAACTCCACCAACGGTGCCAAATGTCTCTAGCAAAGGAGCATTGGAAAAATAAATGAGAAGATTCATCCTCATTATTACTATAAAGGACACAAAAAGAGGGACCCTGAAATCCCCTCTTTCTCACATTATCCCAAGTGAGGCATTTATTACGAGCTACCAACTAGAGAAATAAGTTACGTTTTGGCTAGAAAAATTGTTCCATACCTTTTTCCACCAAGTGACAGGAAGACTCCCATACTTTTGCTTATCAAGAACCTGATAATCATAGGCTATGGAGTAGTTTCCCTTAGGATCAAGGTTCCAAGACAAAATATATTTACCCCTCAATGAAGAACAAGGCCTCCTCGTAATAATAAGAGCAAGCACCTCTCTGTCCTTGTCCAGTATCCCTTGGGGCCATTCTTGTGGATATTTCCACCTGTACATATCCATATTTCCAAAATACTAGATTTTTTTAAAGTCCTCCACACGAGACCAACCTGTTTCCAAGAAAAAAATGCTTAGGGAACCTAACCTAGGATATTTATTCAAGATAGGAGAGTGGCCATCCCAAGAATCCTCCCAAAAAAGAGTATTTGATCCCTGATTGCAAATCCAGAATAAACCCTACTTGATTAGATTAGATCCTCTTTTCAGAGTGTCCCAGATAACTGAACCTTTCCCAACCAAATTGACTCTAGGGATCTCAGCCTCATAAATACCTCTCAAGTATTTACAAGATAATATTTTAGCCCAAATATGGTCTTGAGAAGTACACCATCTCCAATAAAGTTTTGCAGACAAAGCCTACCCAAAAAGAGCTATTTGTCGCAACCCAAGGCCTCCCTCTTGCACCGACCTACATATAGAATCCCACCTAACCAAACTTTATTTATATTGATCAAGTTTTCTAGACCATAAAAACTATCTTGACAAAGCATCCATGTTCTTGATGAAGTGAGAGGGAGCTATTTGTACAAAACATATATAAATGGGTAAAGCTTGAACAACAGATTTTAAAAGCAACACTCTACCTGCAGTGGATAGCCATATGAAAGTCCAGTGATTCACCTTCCTTCTAAACTTATCAAGCATAGACTGCCAAGAATATCTAGGTAGAGGATGAGATGAAATTGGAATACCAAGATAAATGAAGGGGGAGTCCCAACCTGGAATCTTAGAATGCGAGCAATCTTGGCTTGAATAAGAGGAGGGGTATTGAAGAAGAAAATAAAATACTTGTCCTCATTAATCAACTGTCCAAAAGCACCAAGATAAATGTCAAGAGACTGTCTAATATTTCCAGCTTCCCTAATAGTGGCAACTCCCAACAAAGCAATATCATCAACAAATTGAAGGTGGGAAAGAGGTGGCAAACTACTATCCCACTTCCACCCCTGAATGAGACCCTGCATGACTTGAGACTTGAGAAATCTTCCCAACCCTTCTACCATAATGATAAACAAATAAGGAGATAAAAGATCTCCTTGCCTCAATCCCCTTGAGGCCTCAAATAGATCTGATGGCTCATTATTAACAAGAATAGAGAATGAGGAAGAAGAAACATAGCTCATCACCCATATAATCCATTCCTCCTCAAATCCAAAAGTAGCAAGAACTTTCTGAAGAAAGGACCATCTAACCCGATCATAGGCTTTGGCCATGTCCAAGTTAATGAACATAGTTTTCTCCTTAGAAGTTTCCATTGAGTGAATAGCTTCTGTAGCAATAACAACCCCATCCAAGATTTTTCGGCCAGCAACAAACCCTCCTTGCTCCTTAGAGATGATTTTGATCAACCATATCTTCAGCCTTTCAGCAATAATTTTTGTGATGATCTTATACACAACATTGTAGAGAGAAATAGGCCTGAATATATACAAGGAATTTTCTCCCTCTTTTTTGCGTATAAGCACCACAAAGGTAGCATTTAGGACCCTTATCATATGTTTGTTCTTTTGGGACTCATGGACCACCTCCAAAAGATCAAATTTGATTAAATCCCAAAACGCCTGATAAAAATCAATCGGGAATCCATATGGGCCTGGGGCTTTTCATTTTTTCGTCTTGAACATAACATTTTCCAACTTCTCAAGGGAAATTAGACCCATAAAGTGCTCATTCATATCTCTAGAAAAAATTGTTGGAATACAGTTTAGAATAAGCTTTTCATTCTCATCATCTAATAGGGAGTCCTCCTTGAAGAGAGAGGAAAAATACCTCGTAGTATCTTCTGAAATATCCTTGAAAGAAGAGAACAGGGCACCCTGAGAATTAACAAGAGAGGTAATCAGGTTACCATTATGATGAGCCTTAACTGAGTTATAAAAGAAGGTTGTGTTCCTATCCCCTTCCTGAAGCCAATCTACTCGAGCTTTTTGTTTCCAAAAAATTTCTTCCCTCAGTTCCCACTTAGCAAGGTCTTTCGTAGCCTCAGATTCCTCAAAAAGAAGCTCCTTTGTGAATCCTTGATCTCTAATCTTCCTTGAAGATTCTTCCATCCTCCTAAGAGCTGCCAACGTAGCCAAGGAAAGGTTCCCAAAATTCAGTCTATTCTATCTCTTCAATTTATGTTTTACAAATTAAGGAATGCATAGCGGTTCCATGAGGAGGTTTGTCAGTGGTCCACCAGCCTCGCATGAAATCATGAAGCTGAGGATCATAAACTAAGAAGTTTTTGACCCAAAAATTAGGGTTTTCTAATAAAATCCCTAATTTTTAAGGATTCACACCCCCTAATGAGTGACCGCAAATTCACAAAGACCAAGAAAACAATAAAAAGAGGGGGAAAATGGATCCAAAATTGCATTTGATGATTTTGGAGACCTTTAAGCGAACTAAGGAAAAATGACACATTTGGATGGGTCAATTTTCCATATCTACACAAAAAAAGAAACGCTAACATAAAAAAATACAAATATTATGCTACTTAGAATGAAAATTTAGCTTCACCATTGTCACAATAGACTAAAAACTAAAGATAAAACATTAACAAAATGGGGCTTTTAGATAAAGTACTATTATCCATTGTAGTGATATGACAGAGAATGTTGAGACTTATGAGAAATACTCAAGGATATCCTTAGCTTCTAGATGAATCGAGGATATATCATTAGATGGTGACGATTGTCTCTTCTCACACGAACCCTCCATACTTTGCTTTGATACCAGATATTGAAAATGGTTGTAAAAAAGCAATAATAAACAATAATAATGTATATCATATTCATAAATATTACATCTATTTCTCCATTATCCATCATAATTTTCCATCCTGAGCTTACATACATCATACATACCTAATAAATTATGGTGTCTCTTTGATTCAAGAGACCCTTGGTATTTCATGCTTTGGTGTTTCACCTTCTACTCTTGTATTTTCATCTCCTCATATTCTCATGACTATTCAAATTTTATAGGGGAGAAATAATTATCAATCCCACAATAATTATAAACATAAAATAATGTAATTAATACATTTATATAACAAGTAATGTAATAAAGTCTAACACTATATATTAGCTTAATAGGGGAGCATAGATGTAATATGAAGTTTTGTAATATTGAGGGTTTAACTATTGGCCCATAAAAATTTGTATTGAGGTTGATGATAAACCTAAAATAATCCCATTCTACTTTTATAGAATGTGGATTAGGCATGGAAAATTCAATGAACTAGTGGAGGGATGGTGAAAAGAGGAATCTTATATTTATAGTACAATGATGTTCAAGTTTACAAACAAGCTTCAAAGGTTAAAACAAAAAGTAAAAATTTGGAATATAGAATATTTTGGCAACATAATTGAGGAAAAATCTTAGCTAGAAAGTTACCTTCAATAACTTGAGGAGGATCTACAACACATTTAAGACAAACATCTTATAGAAAATAAAATACTTGTTGGGCACCTTAAATGAAGTTTATCTCAAAGAAAAAAAAATTTGGCAACAAAAAACAAGAGTGCAATAGTTGAAATAAGGAAATAAGAAATAAATTTCTCTAATCATATCACCTTGGCTCAAAGTACATATAACATGATATTAACACTGGAATCTATTAAGGGTTGGGTAGCCTCTACTCTAAGAGAGATGGAAGATCACATCATCTCCTTCTTCGAGTCCTTGCTATCCAAAGAGGACATCAATAGGGTTGATGCTCAAAATTACATGCTTTAGTTCATCCCAAAACTAATCAATCCAGCTCAAAATGCTTGCTTAAAAAAGGAAGTGGAAGAAGAGTATGCTAGAATTTTTTAGATAGAGTGATGGAAAAGTTTGGTTTCAATGAAGATTGGAGATAATGGCTAGTATCATTAAATAAATATCCCTCTTTCTTGGTTTCAATCAATAGAAACTCAAGAGGATTATTTAAAATTTTAATAGGTCTTTGAAGAACACAAGCTTATACTGAGAGGGGGTGTGAACAGTATAAGACCTCTTTTTAATTTTTCCTTTATGCTTCAAAACAGTAAAGCAATATACCCATAGCAATATCAAAGCAATGCACAAAATCATCCACAAAGTGACACCAATTTTGATGTGGTTCACCCAGAATGGCTGGGCTACATCCACAAAACTTTTCTCTAAAAATTATCTCAAAGTTCTTTGGGAATCCTTCCCAATTACAATGTTTATGAGCCTCGGCCCAAAGGAGATACCTTCCCCCAATCTGAATTTATGAGCCTCTGCCCAAAGGATATACCTTCCCCCAATCTAAATTTATGAGCCTCTGCTCAAAGGAGATACCTTCCCCCAATCTAAATTTATGAGCCTCTGCTCAAAGGAGATACCTTCCCCCAATCTAAATTTATGAGCCTCTACTCAAAGGAGATACCTTCCCCTCTGCTCTGGATATGATCCCTTAGAAGATCAACTGTCTCTACCTCTTGCTAGCACATGGAACTCCTTTCCATTGAATACCTCTTGTCCTCAATGCTTAGCCTAAGAGACATCTACCTTCTATGATCGCGTCCATAGCAGCTCAGCAAACTATACCAAACACAGCCAGTCGATCTAGTACAAGTCTTCCTCTATCTGTCAGATCTGTCCAACTCTTGAACAAATCAATCCTCTATTCACAAGCCTTCTCAAAGACTTGCCAAATCTGTCCTCAGGTTCTTCTCAAATAACCAATGCTCTTTTGTCCTCAAGTTCTCTGATAGAACTATCAATCTCAGCTCACAAGTCCTTTGCTAGGACTTGTCTAAATCTGCTCACAAGTACCCATCGAAACCTGTCCAAAACTGCTCACAAGTCCCCATCGAAACCTATCCAAAACCTGCTCACAAGTCCCCAATGGAACCTGTCCAAAACTTGCTCACAAGTCCCCAATAGAACCTGTCCAAAACCTTCTCACAAGTCCCCAATGGAACCTGTCCAAATCAGCTCACAAGTTCACCAAGAAAAACTTGCTTGGCATGAACCCACAAAGAGAATTGTTAGAGACCCAATGTGATTCGTCAACCTCATAGAAGCATAAAGAGAATTGTTAGAGACTCAATATGATTCATCAATCTCATAGAAGCATAAAGAGAATTGTTAGAGACTCAATACGATTCATCAATCTCATAGAAGCATAAATATAATTGTTAGAGACTCAATATGATTCATCAAACTCATAGAAGCATAAAGAGAATTGTTAGAGACTCATTATGTTCTATGCTTAACTCCCAATCTCAATATCAAATCTCATAGCAACATAAAGATAATTGTTAGAGACTCAATATGTTCTATACTGAACTCCCAATATCAATCTCAAATCTCATAGCAACATAAGAGAATTGTTAGAGACTCAATATGTTCTATACTTAACTCCCAATCTCAATCTCAAATCTCAAAAGAATAAGATAGATGTAGTATGCTTTTCTCAAGAACATGAAACACAACCCAAAAATTGCCAAACATGCAATATCTCATATAACAATGCTACTCATGTTCTTTCCATAACCAATATCTTTTCTCAACCAATTAGGGCTTTAACAACAATGCTTATAGAAAAGGTTTAACCAACATCATTCAACTCAAAATTAACCTTGAAGAATTCAACCAATCATCACAAGAAAAGGAAACAAGTAGAAATCATTTTCCCTCCAAAGATATTTGAACAAAACAGCCACCAACACAATATCACCAAATGCAAAGAATAACTTGCTCAAATCAACTCAATGGAGTAAGCCCAATGTCATGAATCAAGTAAAGCAATACTTTGATCAAACAACCTCTATGGAAGCAAATTAACCATCAAACTCAAAATAGCCAACCAAGGGTTTCACCAACTCAATGCAAGTAGTTAAACTCACAAATATAAACCCTAGTGCACAAAGCTTCCACTATCTCAAACCAAAAATTATGCATTCACCAAAAACTCTCCTTAAGGATAACAATGCATAAGTAGTCTTCAACAAACCAGAAAATAGGATTTACACCCAATCAAAGAAAACCTAGTTGAAAACCTTTTCACTCCAACATTATTTCAGAAAACATACACCAATCATACTCATAAGAAGAATGTGCCCATACCTTATTGGAGTAGAAGAAAATTGATCCTTAAAGTTGTCACTACACACAACCCTCAAACTTCCAACCAAGTTAGGGTTAGAACAAAGATAAATGAGCATATATAAAAACTTTCCTTAATACACCTTTTAGCTCCTCTTCTTTAAAAACAACCACCAAAGAAGCCAAAAACACAACAACCAAAACTTACACCTTATATCTCCATTAGCATAGCAAAAGACTAATCTCAAAAATACAACCAAAGAAATAACCCCTTATTTCTCCTATGTCTTTTAAACAATGCTAAACAATGCCCAAAAATTATATCAAGAAATTAATCACACCTTAGAATTGCTGCCTTTGATGAATCCAAAAATCACGGAATGGAAACCTTTGAAGAATCCAAAAATCGTGGAATGGCTGCCTTTGAGGAGTCCGAAAAACACGGAATGACAATACGTTTTAACAAAAACGTGACGAATCCATGCACAACTTCCTTCGCCTACGCAAAGCCCAAACGTATCCTACGCTGCCACTAGCCCACACGGAGCTCACGAAGTCCAAGATAGACTTCCTCACACATAAACGAACGAGCTTATCGAAGGATTTTCAAAACACGTGCTCTCTTCTTCCGCGGCGTCAACAGAGCATCGATCGTTGCCACCCGAATTGCATTAGATATTTCAATCAATTTTCGAGGAGGCTTTTAACCTTAGGAACTTCTCATATATATAGTCCATTCGTGGACTTAGAACACGTCGGCTGCAAGGAAAGGAAATTTTGAATTTAATCGAAATTGCTTTCTAAAGGGTTTAAAAACCCTTAATTAATTTTTAATAAATTAAGAATAAAAAGGTTTAGAAACCTTTAAATATTTTTAATAAATTAAAAATAATTTCTCCCTTAATTAATTAAATAATTAATCAATTAAAACCTTGAAGGGTTTTAAATAATAATTAAATAAATAATAAGGAGAACCTCCATTGGTTTTAATAAAAACCATTTAACTTGGTTTTAATAAAAACCCTATCCAAAAACCTTATCCAATGGAATCTCTCCGGATTCTCTTGGAATATTTCACCTTTGAAGCCAACACATCCTCTTAACATTAATGCCATTTCCTTTTGACATCAATGACAACTCATAGACAAGGAGCTAGGATCTCAAACCCAAAATTGCCAACAGTCTTAGGCAAGGAGATACCATATCTCTCTACTTATTCGCCATTGTTGTAGAAGTCATGGGTAGGGGATTGAAGCATATTTATTCAAAAGGGTGGATATTAGGACCCAATATAAACAATAGGTGTCACCTAATTACACACTTATAATTTATAGATGATACCCTTCTAGTTGTAAACCCAACCCAAAAGGAGATCAGTAGAGTCAAAGGTTTACTTATTTCATATGAGATTCCCTCTAGATAATATATCAATAAGATGAAATCTAAATTGTATGGAATTAATCTAGAAGAGAGACACATTATATTATATACTCACCAAACTAGGATGGGGATAGATGCCATCCCTAGTACTTACTTGGGTATGTCCCTATTTAACCATGGCAACATTGGAGAGTTCCAAGAGTAAATCATCTCTAAATTTCATAAGAAAATGACCTCATGAAAAGCAAAATGGCTTTCTACGATAGGCAAATTGGTTAATATGAAAGTAATATTTGGAGCTCTATCCAAATTTTGGATGGGTTCTTTCTATATTTTCAATAAGATCTTCAAAAGAATGAAAAATATAATAAGAAAATTCCTATGGAGATAAATTTCTAAAGACAAGAAAATTCATCTGGTAGCATGAGATGCATTTTTTAATAATCAAGAGTTAGGAGGCTTCAAAATAAAAAAATCTTCAGATAGTTAACAAGGCAATACTAGGAAAATTAATTTGGAGAAACTATGTAGATCATGAATCCCTCTAGAGCAAGATCATTACAACAATATATTTAGATGGGGATGAACCTAAAATAATCTTCACTAATAAATACATCCTTAGGGGATCACTCATCTAAAATAGCATTAGGAGGGTTAGGAAATTAATGTCAAGATTTCTCAAATGGAATGCTAAACTAATTCAAAATTTAACTTTTGGAAAGATGCTTGGCTAGAAACCCAACCTCTTAATTTTAAGTAAGACTTGAAAACATTTAAATCTTTATCTACATGACCTAGGGAGAATATATAGATAACTATTAGAATTTTTCAAAATAAAATAGAAGAGCTCTTAAAGGTGGATGAGCCTTGCACCTATCCAAATTGATTTTAGTCAAGAAAGGATAGCTCTTGAATCCCTCTTACTCAATCATAGAGTAATGGAAAGGAAAAAATAAGATGGAGTCTTGTACTTTTGAGGGACTACAATATCAAATGACTTACTCTACATTCATAACAACAAAAGTTAACAATAATGATTCAATAGTGTGAAAAAGAGTTTTTTTAAAGCTAGGATAAAAGTTGTTTTTTTTATCTAGCTTGTTGTATATGTGCACAAAGGTCTATACAAAAGGTCATTAATATGATAGACATGTTTCCACTTGAAAGGTATACTCCATTTCTAGAAAGGCATCTATAGCCCTGATGGAGGTTAACCCCATAATCCTTCAATGTAGCTCCACTGTCATCTAGATATCTATAGCCCTAGTGGAGGTGCCTGAAATACCCAAGGAAACCAATCTTTGGATATCTTGTTTTCTATTTTCTTTATTTTGCTATTTTTGTTTTGAAATTGTATTTTGGATACTCAAGTTTTAATTATGTGAATGATAGGATGAGAAAGAAACTTTCACTTTATGACAAGACTACTTATGGTGTTGTCTTTCCTAACTCAAAATTTTCTTAATGTGTGATATGTGATTGGTCCAAGAAGAACTCAAGTTAGTCAGGGGAAGACTAAAATTACATTAGAACACAATGACATTCGACTAAGGTTGATTGGATCAACTAGGAAGGGTTGAATATTAAAAAACTAAAAAGACTTATATTTCCAAGCAACCTAAGAATATGCTTGAACAAGACATAATAACAGTTGGAATAACTGGTGCATGATTATTGATTACTTCAGAAGGACAAAAGGTGTTTGTGTGCAAGAGGGTTGACAAGATAACATAAAAATGACAAAACACTATAGAAAAATGCAACATATATAGATGAGGAAAATATGTTCAACATGTATATGTCATTGATTAATTATACCAAGAAATATTTGGGAACACATATCCATGCATCCAAAAAGGTGATCAAATTAGCATGTTTTAAGTCTTAGTTTACTTATGTACGAATGTATTTGATGAATGCAATGCAAAAGAATGACAAGAGAGAATCCAAAATTAGTGTAGGTGAGAAGCGATAAAATTGAATTCAGAGGGATTTTGGATTTCTCTAGATATAAATTTGGTTGGAAGGAATGTCAAAATCCCCTAGATAGAAAAATGGTTTAAAATAGGGTCAACTCCCCCAAAAATAGAAGGAGGAGAAAAAGGAGGAGGAAAAGAAGGTTGAGGAAGGGGGTGTGGGATGAAGAGGAAAAGAAGGTTGAAGAGGGGAGGAAGGAGCAGTTAGAGCTGAGTCGATGAGAAATCAAATGATGAAAAATGTGTAGTAGGAGGGTCACATTGTTGAGGTGGTCGTCCTAAATATCATTGATTTTTGGTCATAATGTTGATCAAACCAAAAAACTTAGTGTGAAGGGATGTGATTTACATGGTTAATTTTTTAGGACATAGGTGAAGATGTCGAGGTGTCAACCTATTGTTGTTGCATCCCATGTTGCAATAATGGATTTCTAAATATACCAATGTGTTGATTGAAGGGGGCAAGGGCATTGTTAACTTTTACGTCATATCGATCATGTAGATCTTGTATTTGGTGTTTGAAATATTGATAATAATTAACATTATGATCTCTCTATCGATGTTAGACACAAAATCAATGCTTGTGATAACACTTTGGTTTCACCCAATTTGGATCTTCTAGTTGAACATTAGGCAAGGTGATTGCTTTTGTGTCGTACAAAATTTGAAATATATTGGACAATGACTCATAAAGGGGATTCCAGGTGCAAGGTGTATGAGGAGGTAACTAAGGTCGAGGGAAAGGTTTATTAGGGGGAGGTAGAATGAATGCCTACCCTAGAGCAATGTAGGATCGAAAATGCTTCCATTGAAGTTGAGTACTCTATTGTGATGGAACTATTATGGTACTATTTTCAACCTAATTATAGGTGGATTCATTGCAAATCTTATTATATGTGGGTTTTTGATACCCATAACCACTCAATTATAGCTTAATAATTTTAAGTCAATTCAAAATTTGTTGTGTTTCATTTGAATGAGTTTGAGTTTCCTAGACAAGGTTGACAAGGATGGCAATGTGGGAAAGCTCAAGTTAATAGAGATATGAATATAAATATGGGTAAGGTGGAGGAGGTGGATAAGAGGGGTGGGGAGACTATGGGATGTAAGTCATTTAAACCACATGGGAGAGAGAAGGGGGTGTCTAAAATTGGTTCTTGATGAGTCAAGATGGTTCTAGTTGTAAATCGTCCTTATCTAGATGGTTTTTGTTGGTTCGACCTGGTGAAATTTCCTTCAGAGGAAATCTTCTTTTGTTTCCCAGGTAACTCTGCTTCGAGTCTGCTAGATTCTAGAATTTGAACCTACAAGTAGTTTAGAAAATAAGGGGAGAAAAGGAGAGCAATACAATGGTATCAATGGGGTTAGCACAAGATAGGGATTGCATGCAAATGAGGTTTAGAGTGATTTTTGTAGAGTTTCACTAAGCACTTATCACATTATTTCAAATGAAATAAATTAGGGTCTATTTATAGAATTTGGAAAGGATTGAGGGGTGAGGTGACCCATGAGGTGGCATGGGTGCACCATGCCTCATCAATGAGTTTGGGTGGAGAAAGTCCTCACCCCACCCATATGCATTAAATATGCTTGGGTGCACCATGCCTCATAAATGCATATGGATGAGGAAAGTATTCATCCTATTTATATCATATAGATGAAATTATTCATGTTATTAATGCACATGGGTGGAGAATACCATCATCCCATTTAAGACATTGAATGAGAATGGATATGTAGAGTAGGGAGTAAGGTAGGCTAGGGTGAGGTGGACCTAGGCTAGAGTCAAAGGGTAGACTAGGGTGAGGTGGACCTAGGCTAGGTAAGAGGGATGATCACATGGTGACCATGGACTAGGTGTAGGATAGGGCTTAGTGGGGAAAAGGGTCTAAGATGGCTAATTAGTGTTTTAATGAAAATTAATCATATTTTTTGTGTTTTTTGTAAAACATTTAAACATTATAATTGCACAAGGAATAATGTGACATTTTTTAGGTGTCTACAATGACTAATTTCTATCTAGTAAACAAATGAAAAAATGGGATTGGCCAAAATTACTTAAATTTGTTGTGTGATAATGTATATGAAATAGGTCCTCATATTCTCCTCCACTACCATTTTCCTATAATCTATGGGGGAAATTAATGGAGAAATTCAAATTATTTTGGCGTATACTTACATATTTTGATTCATAGTACAAACAACTTCAAGAAGAACAAATTATTCTTGGAGATGAGATCAAGCAAGAAATGAATTGAAAAAATTACTAGAGCTAATTATGTCGCTTAATTTAACATGTAACACATGTAATAATGGCAAGTGTAGCAGATGTAACATATATAATCTACTTGATTTGGTACTTATAATATGTAACACAGTATTATAAATGAAAAAAATTTATATTACCAATATATATATATATATATATATATATATATATATATATATATATATATATATAATTTGCAAAAGTTGTTAAGGTTAAATGTTATTAATGAAGGATGATAATTCTCTCTTTAAATTCAATAATAACTACAGGCTTTGTAGTTGGTTTTATTTATTTTTAATCGATTATATGGAATTATGAATATATATGTATTACATTATTTATGATATATTTTTAATCAATAATATGATATTAAAATAACTGTGCCTATATTACATCATGATCATAATTATTATAATATTTCAACAAACTACATAACAGTATGTAACAATTATATTTCTATCAAATAGCAAGATATGAACTTGGATCTCCACCTTAAAACTTTATATTTTTAACCATTTAAGCTCCTATTATTCAACACAATGTGTTCTATCCTATAGTAACTTGTTTTAAATTGTACTATAATATTGAAACATGTTCCACTCATATAAAATCATAACCATATTGTCATGGTATTTTCAGTTGCTATAGTGATATTTGACAATTACGCATTTGTCATCTCATAAGATTGGAACTTGGATTTTTAACTCGAAGGTCTATGTTTTAGACCACTTAAGCTCATATCATTTAATTTAAGAAAATTCAAGTTTACGTATGAAACTAGAACTTTGGTTTATGGTGTGAAACTCATGGCTCCCTATCCCAAACCCATGAACCTATATATTTTATTTTTATTGTTTATATGGAATTTAAATAGTCTCCATCCATATTACATCACCACCATGTGGGTATTTCAACAACTTGGCTACTATGTATGAATAATCGAGTTGCAATGTTAAAACTAGAATCTCCTTTTTAAAAGTTTATAAATTTAATCAATTGAACTAATATCCTTTAATACCATGAACCTTAACCAACACAAGATGACCTTTATTTATTTGTAAAATTGTACAAATGACTTGCTTGGATGTGGAGGCTTACAATAACAGGGACAAGGTGCCCACAAAACACTACCAATGCATACCAAGACTAAATAACATAAGCTTATACTAATATGGGGGGTGAACAATATAAGAGCACTTTTTACTTTTTCTTTCAAACCAATATATGCAATGTATAAATAGCAGTATTAATATCAATAATCAAAGCAATGCACAAAAAACCATACACAATAGAGACATAGATTTAACGTGGTTCACCCAAAGATGGCTACTTCCATGGAGAAAACATTTCTTCTAAATATTTCTCAAATGATCTCTTGGGAATAACTACCAATTACAATATTTATGGACCTCTATCCAAAGGAAATGTTGATACCCTAAATCTGATTTGTGGATCTCTATCCACAGGAGAACTCCTTCTCCTTTGCTCTGGCTGGTGATCCTCTAGAAGACTTTGCCTCCACTGCACTAACTATGGATCTCTCTCCACTTGAAGACTCATTGTCCTCACTTAGAAGACATATCCTTAATGTCCTGGCTAATGGATCTCTATCCACTGGAGACTCTATCCTCTTTTCTCGGTTACCTCCAAATATCGATCTCAATAGGCTCACTTAGAACCATCTCAAATCTACTCAATAGGTCCAATCAGAACTTACTCAAATATTCTCAATAGGTCCACTCAAAACCTTCTCAGATATACTTAATAAGTTCAATCATAACCTGCTCAGTAGGTTCACACAAAACCTACTCAAATTTGCTCAATAGGTTCACTCAGAACCTACTCAAATATGCTCAATAGGTTCACATAGAACTTGCTCAAATCTGCTCAATAGGTTCACACATAAATTGCTCAAATTTTCTCAACAGGTCCACTCAAAACCTGCTCAAAATTGCTCAATAGGTCCACTCAGAACCTGCTCAAATATTCTCTACAGGTCCACTCATAACCTTCTCAAATCAGTTCAACAGGTCCACTCGAAACTTGTCCAAATTTGCTCAACAGGTCCACTCAGAACCTATCCAAATATGTTCAATAGGTTCACTTAGAACGTGTCCAAATTTGCTTACCAGGTCCACATAGAACTTTTTCAAATCTGCTCACCAGGTCCACAGAAAACCTATCCAAATATGCTCACCAAGTCCACACAGAACCTGTCGAAATATACTCAACAAGCTCACATAGAACTTGTCCAAACATGCTCAACAAGCTCACACATAACTTGTCTAAATCTTCTCAACAAGCTCACAAAGAACTTGTCCAAATATGTTCAACAAGCTCACACAAAACTTGTCCAAGTGTGCTCAACAAGCTCACACATAACTTGTCCAGTTTTTTCTCAAAAAGTTCACACATAACTTATACAAATCTACTCAATGAGTCCTCTCTAGGACTTGCTCAAATATGTATTGTAAGCTTCCACAAAAGATCACACAAAATCAATCCACAAGTCTTCTCAAAGACTTACCTCAAATCGGCTTAACAAGTCCACACAAAACTTGTCCAATATTATAGAAACATAAAAAGATTTTTTAGAGACTCAATATGTTCTATACTCAATACTCAATCACTTTCTCAACTCAATCTCATAGAAGCATAAAGAGAATTGTTAGAGACTCAATATGTTCTATTCTCAAAGCTCAATCTCAACTAAAATCAGGATATAGAATAGTTTGTTTTATTGAAATTGAACAACCACTTCATTCATCCACTTTACTAGGCTCAATAAACTCTACTAAACCAATCACTTCAATGAACAATCCTTTCTCACAAACCCTAGTCCAAACATGTATCAACCAACTCAAAATATTTCCAACAATGCTCAACAAAAAATCTCACATAACAATGATACTCATGTTATTTCACAATTCTAGTTCAAGTTCTTTGCACAACAACTCACTTCAACAACAATGCTTATAACACAATCTTCACATAACAATGATACTCATGTTATTTTCTACAACTCTTCACTCAATCCAATGGCTTCAACAACAATGCTTATAAAACAAGGTTTTAATCACAACTTCTCAAATTCAAAAAACCTTGAAGCAACAACTCAAACACTTTTGAAAATGAAACCCTAATCAAATCATTTTCACTCCAAACTTAATTTTCAATCAAGCAAATCACCTAACTCAACAAAGAAGAATTTTACCCATACATTTTCTTGAAGAGTAGTTGTCCTTACAAATCTGCCACACTCACAATTACCTCTTTGCAAAGCTCAACAAGGGTTAGAGGATAATTTTTATATCACAAAAATAATATCACAATTACACCTTATCACTCCAACTTAAACAATAATCAATATCCTCACAATAATCACAAAAACCCTTTATTCAAAATAACATACAACCCATAAAGTCTTAACTTTTCAATATTCCACAATGGCAAGTTTTAAGACTTTAAAAATAAACAAAACAAAATTCTCCTTATAACTCCTAAATGTATTTCTCAACTACCAACCTTTATCACAAAGCAAATTTTTCAAACTTCAACCACTAAATACCTTATAACTCCAACTTAGGCTTTGAATAAATAAAATACAAAAATGTTACCTTTGCCTTTGGAGAGTTTCAAACTCTCAACGCAGCACACACAAACGTCTTTGCCCATAGCACAAACCAACACACGATCTAGAAGCTAGTTGGGAAGGAAGAAGCACCATGTGCTTCAATACCATTGTCCTTTCTTACCTTGCAAAATGGATGTGCCTAATATTTTGCGCCTTCAACACATCCACAAAACACTTCCGTCGGGATTCGAACACTATCCACCTTGCACACAAAAATGTAAGCTAGCAGCCCACTTGCCACTAGGCCAAAGCACCTTGGTGACTTCCAACTAATCAATGCTTTGTCTTTTGTTTCCCTTTCACCGTCAAATCAAACATGATTTTCACAACTTTATCTCACGAGCTCTGCATTTAATTCGTATGCCATACACTTATCAATTCGAGCAAGGATTATGGTTTTAAAACCTTAGTGGCATATTTATATGCCTTTCCCTTCACTTGGAAACGTCGGTGCTCACATGCATTAATATACGTCGGTGCTACTTAAGGCTTCGAAAGCCTTTAATAAACCCATACCTTGGGTTTTTCACATTATTAAAATTGCTCTTGATTTTTCTAAAACCCAACCTTAGGGTTTTAAATAATTTAAATTTTTCTTCTCAAATCTAATTATATTATAATTAAAAATTATAATATTTAATTATATTTTTACCACTTTGATAAATATTATAATAACCATTATAATATTTTTAACCTTCGATAAAGTACCTTTTAATATTTATTTATAAAATTTAAATTCTACTGAATTTAAATAATTTATAAAATAAATATTATAACTCCTTTTTAACTTTTGTCTTTTGCACTATTTCACTTGAAATTTGGTTTTCTTCCTGGATATAAAATAACCATATTTGTCTCCTTTATTTCCTACTAAAAACCTTTTGCATTAATGATGACTTCATCTGGTGGCATCAATGGTGACATCAATGACAAATTTGACTTAGGGACTCAAAATGTCCAACAAAGACTTATCATAATGCAACACTAGACTTGTTGCATTCACATTAGCAAACTTGTAGCATGGTCCCAAACCCAACTCAACACATATAAAATTAGACCCAAGTGCCCAAACAACACACGAGTGTGGCACAAAATAACAGACAACCCACTGTCTAAGCAACTAGCTCCAGGCAGAGGCTAAGGTACCTGCGGGTCTCGCTAGTGTCCACTCTTACACTAGCAAACTCAGGCTATCAACTCTCCCTTGTCATAAACAATCCAATAACACAAAGGCAACCCACACACTTTGCTTTGTCATGTTCGACAAAAGAACAATGACAACTCCGAAAAATAACAACTTGGCAACAACTTGACAATAGTGACAAGGTGTTGGCATTTTTGCCAAATTGAAATTTTGTTGAAAATATGCCAGTTAAACTTACAAATGCTTTTTGAGTGTTTTCACACATTGAACATTGTTT
Source organism: Wollemia nobilis (assembly GCA_028583015.1). NCBI lineage: Eukaryota > Viridiplantae > Streptophyta > Pinopsida > Araucariales > Araucariaceae > Wollemia > Wollemia nobilis. The sequence continues at coordinate 469,914 of JAQPPZ010000371.1, read as the reverse complement.
TTTGAAAATTTTTGATGGGTGTAATTTCGGGTGTAATTAAAGTAAAATAAATTTCCTCCTAAATGCTTTTTGTCCGAAATGGCATTTTTGCTCTCCGAAATGATTTTTTTCTGAAATGGCCTTTTGCTTTCCGAAATGCCTTTTTTGCTCCAAAATATAATAAACATTTTTCCTTTTAGGCATTTCATTGGTGCAACTATTCTACCGGCGGTTTTGTTTTTCATTAATTTTCAAAGAAATGAAGTTTCCAATATTGGCCCCACTTATGGTAGTAGAAGATAATCTGAAGAAAAAGACAAATATTGGGGTAAAATTTCATTTCACACAAGATAAAAGTATTAAGTGCACATTCCAAGCAAAATATCGTTTCAGGCGAATTGAAGATGAGGGTTTATTTTTGGTGAAGTTTCATGTTTCCAATGAAAATATTTTTTGAAAAAGGATGAAGATCAATAAAATTAATTCGTGTGGAAATATTATCACCAAAAATGCTAGGTGCTTTTGATTCCAGTACAATATTTTTCATTTTCGAGGCACCGACCACTTCGTGGGTATGCATTTCCAAGGAGCCACCATAGAGAATGAAATTAGATCATTGATTCCAGCTGAAGCCTGATATGCCATGTGATAAAATCAGTAGATATTTTGCTTGGCATTTGTTCATTGGTTCATATTTGTTACCGACGAGAGAGTTGTTGTTATTGGTGTCTGAGTGGCCGACACCTTGCCTCCAAATGTATTTAATGAAAGAGGCGAAAACCTCTATAAATACTAATTAGATTTCCATTTTAAAGGGGGAGAGATATTTTGCAGAAAAACTTATCAAGTTATCTACGTAAATAAGAGATATCTGGCTTCTAATTTTGCAAGCTACTTATGTGTGATTTCCTTCTATTTTATGCACTTCTATTTCATGCTCGTATTTCTTATCTACTAGTTAAATTTAAATTTTGCATCTGAGTTTGAATATTGCTGGTGAGGAAGTGAGTTTTGGAATGCAATCCTGGAGGTTATATGTGCAAGGTTGTAAGTAAATTCTGTTTCTCTATTTTATTATAAGCTATTTATATGCTTGAGTGAAATTCCTATTGTTAATATTTCCCCAATATTACATTTTTGTCCTGTGGCCAAATTTCCCATCTCTTTTTGTTATTTCCAATTTCTTTCTCGTAACTCTAGTATTCAACAGTGTAGGATTTAGTAAGGGAACTAGCCCTCTCTAGATATTGGTCTGAAGGACATCTCTTTCCTTAGGAATTTCAATGTTGACCGATTCTAGGGCGCACAAGTGATAATATCTTGTACTTAGGCAAATTTGTGACCAACAGTTTTTAGCACTCCTGGTGGGACTTAAAAGAGTCCATTCCTAGTAGAATTTAGGGTTGATGTTCACCTTTTTTTTTGCCAAATTATTAGAACATCTGGCGACTCGATCATATCCAAAAATATTCGAATGTGGGGACAGTGAAAGCTATACTTCATGATCACAAGATCGAAGGCTGAAAATTTTGAAAACCCTGTTGAGTTTTTTGAACTTGAAATCCAAAAATTAGGTGAAAGCCCTAGGTTGGTCACCTTGTCACTTACGTCATTTGCAACATACTCAAAAATAGCTGGTGTGTTTTCTATTTCTCCAAGTCCAGTTAGTACTTCCACCAGTGTTCCTCCATCCCCACCTCATATTTTGGTTCACATGGCATAGCTGCATCAACAACAACAACCACCAAGGCAGTTCCCTGCATGGAACAACTTGAGAGCCTTGAAATTTCAAGCACATAAATCGATTCCTCAAGCTGCATTAAAAGATTTGTCGGCCTATGATGGTACTAAAAAAATTGCATATGAGCATATCCAAGATGTAGCTGCTTTGGCGATGATTCATGACATTCTAGATGAGGATGTGATGGTTAAGTTGTTGGTCTTGTCGCTGAGAGGAAAATTGCTCTATTGGTACTGATCGTTGGAGCTTGGCACCATTACTTTATGGGATCAGTTGGCTGAGTTGTTGATCATGAATTTCCATGAGCAAGTTGATCCATATTCTTTGTTGCACCAATTTACCACCATTCAGAGGCATACTCAAGAAGATATTATAGATTTTAATGTCTGATTTCAGTGAAGTTGGCAAAGAGTTCCAGACGGTTTGAGGCCTATGCATAAACAGGTGGTATTCTATTATCTCCGAGCGCTCAACAGTGATATTGGTATGGCAGTGCACCAGGCCAATGTGAACACTTTTTTAGATTTGTATACATAAGCTCAAAAAGTTGAAGCTGATTTGATTGTTGTAGGTAGGCTTCCTCCGAAGGTAACCATACCCATTATTCCTGATCTCCTACAATATCTTCATTCTAGCACGTTTTCATAGCCAATGCCAACAATGTATTTGATCCCCTCATGGAATTCGGAACCCCCTCCAATCGCTCCTATCCCAGTATCACAACAGTCTACTTCTAGTTTTCCATAATTACCTACCCCATTAGCTCGTCAACGACCTCCATCTATTCTGTTTCCTGCATTACCTGCACCACCAGCACCACTACATTTACCAGCACCTCCTGCCCCCTCAAATATGGATCCTTACACGACACTTTTGCAAGAAGTGAAGTCCGCTAATTCAGCTATAAGAGCAATGGGCAATAAAATCATAGTCATTGAAAGAAAGCAAGCCGAGAGATATTTCCAACATGGGAGATTTCAACCTCTGCCAATCACCAGGGAAGAAGCAACTTCAACAAGCAAGGCACCTAAGAGAAACCCAACTGTATCAATGAATGAGGAAGCTAGCCCTACAGATAGAACATACTGGTGCTCTACATGTAATGATCCACATGGTGAGGAGACTTGTATGGTTAATTTAAACTACGTGCAAACACTAGTTGTAATCTCTTTTGGAGGTCAGGTTAATATTATTACCGAAATGGATCACAATTTCATGGTTTCGTACTAAGAACAAGTTTTAGTTCTCACAAGAGCTAGAAAGAAGCCAGTTACAATAGATCTTTATGAAATGGAACCGTTAAGGGTACCTACTGACCCAAAGGTACAAGATGAGAAGAAACAAGTGAAAGCTCCTACTTCAATACCAAAGCCAGATTCACTTGTTCTGTTGAAAGATCTTTTATCACCACAATTGAAGAAAAGATTGCAAGAAAAAGCATCAACTTCATAGGTAAGAGCTGAAACAGATAAACAAGCCATAGAAAAGCTCAAGTATCCATCTTTGACTAAAAGACAGAGGGTAGAAGCCACACAACAATATCAAATCAAATATGAGGCCACTAACTAAAAGGAGTCTGGTACATCCGCATACAATATTTTCGAGGATTTGAAGAAGATTCCTGTTAAGGTTAGTATTTATGATGCATTACAATTACCTAGGAAAGTTGATATGTTACAAGAATCATTGAAGTCTGTAAAAGATAATAGGAAAAGTCCTACCCAGACAATTTTTTCTCAATAATTAACTACTTTAGCCATTGGAAAGAAAGACCACCCCATTTCTATTTGTCACTCAGGATGGAGGGTTGGGTAGTGCACAACTGCATGATTGATTCTGGTGCTGTGACAACTATCATGCCAATGGCAGTTTGTGAAGTCATGGGTATGGAGTATACAAGGAGTAGCCCTAGAGTCTTGAAATTGGATGAGATACCCATGAAAACAGTAGGTGTGATCAAGGACATTCCCATTGTCCTCCATAGTATGCCATAATTCATGGTCATCCAAGAAGTGGTGGTAGTTGACCTAGAATCATACTTTAGCATGTGTCTCTCAAGGGACATCACAGCTAAGCTAGGAGGATATATTTATTTAGACTACTCGCATTTGGAGATACCATTCAAGGGAAAGAAGATTTGCATTCATAATGAGAAGCCCCCACCTTTTCACATTGAGAAGTTGGAAGAGGAAAGTTCCCTAGGAGCGGTTAACATGGTGACCGAGGAATTAGGAGAGGTTGATTTGATGGAAGAAGCATTGGGTGAGCTTCACCTCGAGGATGAGTTTTCACTCATGGACTTCAATGCGATGATTGTAACAGACATTGTCTGCTATACTATCACAAAGCCAGAACATATTGAAGAGAAGGTTCATGATTCTCCTGATCTTGTTACTTATCAATTATGGAGGATGTATTTTGATGGCGCTAGATGCAAGAATGGTGTAGGATTTGGTGTTGTGTTGATATCCCCTGAAGGATTGCAAAAGACCTATTGTGGCTGATCCACAACACACCCCAGAATTGGAGACCCACATTTTTTGCATGCTTTCCAAGAAGATTGCAGTGACCCAAATGCTAAAAAAATCAAAGGAAGAGCAAAGAAAAGCAAAAATGAAAAGTTGTCGCGATATCGCGACATGTTGCTCCATCGCGGCCAGAAATAAAAAATTGTCGCGATATCGCGACATGTTGCTCCGTCATGGCCAGAATTGAAAAGTTGTCGCAATATCACGACATGTTGCTCCGTCGCGACCAGAAATGAAAAACTGTCACGATATCGCGACATGTCACGTTTTTGCGGCTCAAAATAGAAAAGTACAGTAGAATGAAAAAGTGTCATGATTTCGCGACATGTCACGTTTTTGTGGCTGAGAGCAACATAATGCAGCCTGAGGAGAAAATGTCATGAAATCGCGACATGTTGCAGTATCGCGGTTCATAGAGGAGAGAGAAGGTAAACTGGGAAAATGTCGCGATATCGTGACATGTCACAAAATCACGATCAAAGCAGTCAAGCAGGGCAATGCGCTAAAGTCATCGCGATATCGTGACATGTCATGTTTTCATGGCAGGAAAGCGAGGAAGGAGCAAATGATAGAAATTGTCATGAAATCGTGACATGTCTTGTTTTCGCGATCTGTCGACGGCAACGGAGGTGAAGATAGAAAGATGTCGCAAAATCATGACATGTCTCATTTTTGCGATCTATCGACGACAATAGAGGTGAAGATAGAAAGATGTCGTGAAATCATGACATGTCTCATTTTCATGATTCACGACCACTGACCAGCTAAGCAAGAGAAATATGTTGCGAAATCGTGACATGTCACATTTTCGCGACCGAGAGCAGCCAAAGTGAACGTAGAGGAAAAACGTCACGATATCATGACGTGTCTGATTTTTGCGGTCCGGAGCAGTGAGATGGTATGGAAGGAATAGGTGTCGCAATTTCACGATAGAAAGCAGCGAGATGGTACAGAAGGAAAAGGTGTCACATTTCATGACAGAAAGCAGCGAGATGGTACGGAAAGAAAAAGGGTCGCGATATCGCGACATGTCACGTTTTTGTGACCAAGTGCAATGAGATAGAGAAAAATGAAAAGCGTCACGATTTCATGACAGAAAGCAGCGAGATGGTACGAAAATAAAAAGGATCGCGATATCGCGACATGTCGCGTTTTCATGGCCAAGTGCAATGAGATAGAGCAAAATGAAAAGCGTCGCGATTTCACGACAGGTTGCATCTACGCGACCTGAAATAGAAAAATGTCACGATATCGCGACATGTCTCATTTTCACGGTGCTTGAAGATGATAAAGGCTACAGATATAAAAACGTCACTATATCGCGACATGTCTTGTTTTTGCGATACAGGTGGAAGAACAAAGCTACAGATAAAAAATATCGTGATATCGCGACAGGCTATTTTTTGTCGCAATTCACAGCGGACCATTACAAAACATGCAGGGAAGTTTTGAACACATGGCACAAAGGCATAAGGGTTATGATAACGCTTCAGATCGACAATTATAGTTAGTAGAGAAGACCAAACGTTTCAGGCTCGAGCAAAAGGCCAAAACACCAAAGAAGCGAGAAAATGAAACGAAGCGATCTGGAAGATGAAACGAAGTGATCTAGGAAATGAAACGAAATGTCACAGAGTGAAACAGAGAATCGCAACAAAAAGTTTAAAAGCAGAAGTGAAGACAGATACAAGGGCTGGAAATTGTAACAAGAAAAGCATTATTTTTTTGGAATAAAGGAGTTTATTTGGCAAGAGTAACTTTTGTGTGTGAAATCAAAAGGAGATTGAAAGCTAAGACTACTGTTATCTCTGTAAATATTTCCTTTGCATTATTTTTCTCTTGTATCTATTCATTTACACCATAAAGTGGGTTACGATAGGTGAATGATAGAATGATGCAATTATTTATTTCCTTAGAGTCTTGCATCTGATCTGATTCGACTGTGTTTTATTGCAGGTTTGTTAGGTCAGGTTGTTTTAGAATTTCATCTCATAACTTGGGGTTTTGCAGGGAGGAGATTGCTAACCAAATTAACGTCCTGTTTTAGTTTTTCCAGATGACTCTCATAAACAACGTTTCTGTTTTAGTTTCTGATATTACTTTTACATTCTTACTTGAAAATCTACGTTTCGGATTCTGGTACATTCCAGAATATTTTGCTAATTTTACTAACACCAAAAGCTAACATAGAAATAGCATAACAGTGTTAAATAAAAGATAAAACGAACCCGTTAACTATAAAATGAACCTCATGTTAAAGGCACGGAGCTTAAAATGAAGTGGCTTATACCACGCACTTTCTCATTTGAAATCCTTTTAAGCCGAAAGATAAAAGAGGTCACTAACTTATTTTTAGGTAGACTTCATTATTCTCAAGAGCATTAAGAAAAGATATTTACACAGTTGGTTAATTTAATAGATTACGGTTGCAAAGTTTTCTTTGAATCATTAAAGGCCCCTTGTTAACAGTTACTTGCAGGGTTTAAGTTATTCTAGTATACATTCATTTATTTGCTTTAAGTCTTAATTGGTTATACGCATATGAATGTTTGTTCACAAGAACCTTGGAGAAATAAAAAATAACAAATTTCTTTGCAAGAAAGAGTTTCCTGTCTGAGACTCTAGTTGCGTGATCATTTTGTTATAGGGCAAAATATTCACTCAACATTTTGGCGCTAGAAGGAGGGCCTTCTTTATTGCTTTTTTTTTTTTTTTTTTTTTTACGGTTACTGGGTGTTTTGTTTCCACCTATTGTGCTTCCAGGTATAACATTTAGATATTTTATTTTGCAAGTAAGTTGAGAGAAGTCTTTTAGAGTTCTAGAGTTTTCAAGCTGGCCCAACCTGAGTACATAGCTACTAGGTCCAAGACCACAAGGGAAACTATTTTCCAAAGCCTTTCTCCCACTGCTAGGAAGCCAAAAAAAAAAACATTAGAGATCGAAATACCACCCAGTATACTTGAGTTAGGGATTTCTTTAGACTCAAGTACATCTAGCGGGCCTGAGCCCTCAGTTTCAAGTGCGACAACAACACCAGGTGTATCTGTCCCCATCGTTCCAAGCATTTCCATTGTTCCCACAGGATTAACACCTTTGAATAACATGGCCCAACAAAAAAAACAACAACAACAACAACAACAGTCACCTGCCCTCTGGTATGGTGTGCAAAGTTCCCCCTTGGATATTCCTGGGGAAGTCCATGACTTGCCTAGAAACATTGAAAGGGGATTGCCCAAATTCATGCACGATGGTCCCACAACAGCCGAAGAACATGTCCAAATTTACAAGGATTACATGTTTAGACAAGGGGTTACTCATGAAGATATTGCTTGCCAAGTTTTCCCTGCTAGTCTAGACAACACGGCCAATGAGTGGTACAAGAATCTTCCAGCAGGGTCCATCACTTCATGGGCCCAATTAGAAACCGCCTTCATTAGCCAATTTAGAATGTTGTTGGATCCCTCCATAATTTATAATTTGTTCGTATCATGCAAAAGATTACCCAATGAGCCCATACGAACATTCAATCAGAGGTTCCAAAAACTATACACGAATTTGACTCGTCACTTTGCGGTAGATCCTGCGGTCGCCCTGCAATTATATTTCGGAGCTTTAGATCCTTTAACATATTTATTGACTAGAAGGAATCCTCAGGTTATGACGCTTCCTTTAGCCTATGCAGAGACAATGACTCTTGAACAACAAATGAACTTACCAGGAGCAGGATTGTCTCAATTGATTAGGATGGGACAATACGGTCCATACAGTCAATTCGCCATGATGAACCAGTTAATGGCACCGCAGGTTCCTACGATGAACAATTTCCAACCACCCGCTCAAGTGGCATCATTTCCAACTTATCCTAATGCCTCTATTCAAACACAGGGATTAATTCAAAATAGCTCGATGGGTTTGCCTGGGTTCGGCATGGGCAATAATTTGTTGACCATACCGAGGTTTGCTCCGATTAGCATGCCAAGCCCAATGACTTATCCAAAAATCACTCCGATTCAAAGTGTGAATCCAGGATGGAATCCAACTGCCCAGACCCAAGCCATTGTACCTATTCCAGAGGTGGCTAATGCAGCAAACACAACTGGACCCGAAATTACCGTGCCCCAACCACAAGGGCCCGAATCCGTGATAGAAAACATGAAGGAAACTTTGGCCAAAGTTTTGGTTACCATGGGAAATGTCAATAAAAAGGTTGACCAAGCCATGGGTCATAACCGACCTCACAACCATAGAGGAAAAGGAACATACAACACGTAGCCTAATAATGGGTGAGTACCCAATCCCGTAGCCAATCAGGCAGATGTCTCGAAAGATTTTGGAGAATTAGGACCTTGTGACAACGATTGCCCGCACTGTGGCCATGGGAAGCAGGAGTCTATACTGACTGAGGTTATACATTCCCAAGAAAGTGAAGAAGAGGAGGATGTGGAATTTTTTGGAAATGAAGATGAAGAAACATTGGAAGTTCATGCCAACAAACGTTTTGGGAAAGGAAATCACAAATATTACACTAGGAGTTCTAAGGAGCCCAAAACTTCCTCTACTCCTCCAAACAACCAATTACTCCCTCCCGATTTCAAAGGAGATGTCAACCCTCCTCCTCCATCCATGGTGGAAAAGTCTAAGATGGTGCAAAACATGTCAAATTCAGAAAAACCCACTTATGACTTGGTAGAAGACATGAAGAAAACTAAGGCCAATGTCTCAATGTATGATATGTCCCGACTATTAGGCCAAGAAGTAAGTCCACCAAAAGGTTTGGATCCACCTGCCCAAGTTCATGAAGCTAAAAGTGTTGAGTCCCGATTGGTTTTGAAAAGGGAAAAGCGAGATATACCCCCTTTTTTGATAACCATTAGAATTTTTGGTAGAAATCTTCACAATTGCCTAATAGATTCAGGGGCCTCGGCTACCATTATGCCCCTAGAAATCTGTCAAAAATTGGGACTTACACCAAAACCTTCTAGAAGTAGGGTGGTGCAGCTGGATAGATCGACCATGGAAGCAGTGGGAGAATTGGGTGATGTTCTTATTCAAGTCAACTCAGAACCTAGGGTTCAACATCACATAGATATATTGGTGCTCGACATTCCTATCAAATATGGCATGGTGTTGGGAAGAGATTGGAGTAAAAACTTAAATGGTTACATTGTAACAGACTCTTCACATATGTGGTTGCCTTGGAGGGGAGTGGCCAACCAAATTCGGATTGATAGTGAACCTAGGCTCAAGGAAATGATCACAGAATACAACAAACCTAATGAGATCCAATACATTGAAGCTGAATTAGGAGCATATTGTTTGGACGTAGAAACACCTGAGAATTCCCAAAATGAAAGGATTGGATGCAATGTTTCTGAAGAACACCAAGACATTTGGACTTTAAGATTTGATGGATCCAAGTCCAGACAAGGGGCAGGAGCCGGTATTGAACTGTCATGTTCAGACAGAGAGCCTATGTTCGCTGCATATAGACTACAGTTCCATGCCACCAACAATATGGTAGAATATGAGGCCTTGATTCTCGGACTTCAATTGGCCCTTCGAAAGAAAGTTAAATGTATCAAGGTCTTAGGTGATTCGGAATTAGTGGTAAAACAAGTGAAGGGACAATACGTATGTAAGAACAAGTGGCTCAGCCTTTACCGAACCAGGGTTAGAGATTTAATAGATGAGTTTGATGCTTTTAACATATCTCTGATCTCTAGAAAAGGCAATCGTCTGGCAGACTCTTTAGCCGTAGCTACGAGTATGTTGAAACCAATGGATCACAAGAAATGCAAGAAATTTTCCATAGAATTGGTCCCTTGCCCCTCGATACCGGATAATGTCATGAATTTCCAAGTGTTTGATAGTGACAGACACATATTCCATTTTGTCACTAATTTTGGTATCTTTGAAAAGCAGGTTATAGATGAAGACGAGAGGGACCTAGAAGAGGCATATTTGGAAGAAAAGATTACTGGAAAATGTAATAAGATGCCAAATGAGATGGCTTCATTAGAAAAAATGTTTGATATCGGATACCAACCAAAAGGAGGTAGAAAGGTTCCACCTCCCAAAGAAGCCTGTGACTTAGTTAATATTGGAAGTGCAGAAAACCCTCGAGAAGTATTCATAGCGAAAGCATGTACCAAACATGAGAAGGATTCCATTGCCAATGCATTAAAGGAATACATAGATTGCATAGCTTGGAGCTATAAGGAATTGAAAACTTATGATCATAATGTTATAATGCATACGATTCCTTTGAAGCCAGACTCCAAACCCTTTAGGCAAAGACAGAGGCTAGTCAATCCATTATTAGAACCCTTGATAGAGAAAGAGGTAAAGCGATTGTTAGAAGCTAAAATCATCTTTCCTGTTAGGCATTCCACATGGGTTGCTAACTTGGTCCCCGTGAGGAAAAAGAGTGGAGAAATAAGGCTATGTATTGATTTTAGAAATCTTAATAAAGCCTCACAAAAGGACAATTACCCTTTACCCACCATTGATGAAATACTTCAAAAGGTAAATGGGTCAGAAATGATGTCATTCCTGGATGGTTATTCGGGATATAATCAGGTCCTTATCCATCCTAATGATAGGATGAAAACCGCCTTCACCACAAAATGGGGCACCTTTGCATACAGGAGAATGCCTTTCGGACTATTGAACGCAGGTGCCACATTCCAACGAGCTATGGACTTTGATTTTAAGGGGCTCATAGGTAAGTGCATTATTGTCTATGTAGATGACATTCCTGTATTTTCTAAGAGCAGGGAAAACCATGTCAAGGATCTAAAGAAAGTCCTTCAAAGATGTAGGGAACATGGCATTTCACTCAACCCAAGGAAGTGCATTTTCGGGGTAACGAAAGGAAAATTATTGGGACATGTAATATCCAAAGATGGAATTTCCATTGATCCTGAAAGAATAGAGGCCATACAACAGATTCCTTGTCCCAACAACAAAAAAGAGTTGAGATCATTTTTTGGGAAGATTAATTTTGTTAGAAAATTTATTGCAGATTTTGCAGAAATAGCAAAACCTTTGAACGACATGTTAAAGAAAGAGGTCCAAATCAAATGGACAAATGAAAATAGAGATGCTTTCAAAAGTATCAAGGATGCGATTTCTAAAGCCCCAGTTTTAGTGAGTCCTGATTATACGAAGCCTTTCTATATTTACACATTTGCTTCAGACCATTCCTTTGCGAGTGTTTTAACTCAAAAGAGTGAAGGCAACATTGAAAATCCTATTGCCTTCCTGAGTAGTCCTCTCAAAGATGCAAAACTGAGATATTCCATCTTGGACAAGCAAATGTATGCTCTATTTAAGACAGTTAAAAAATTTAGGCATTATATAGTCCACAGTAGGGTGTTTGCTATAGTCCCGGATCCTGCAGTCAAAGCCATGTTTATACAGAATGAATTAGGTGAAATACGAGGTAAGTGGATTTCAACTCTACAAGAATTTGATCTTGAGATTCAATCCATGAAGATAGTGCGGGGACAAGGGTTGGTTAAGGCTATAGCAGAAAAGGATCCCTTAATTTCATGTCAACATTATGAAATCGTAGATATAACCAAAGATGAGTGGTACGTAGATGTTGTGTATTTTTTACTAAATGGTAAATGTCCACCACATTTGAATTCTACTCAACGAAGAGCCTTGCGCTTGAAATCTGCTAATTTTCTAATTAGATCCGACACGTTATACAAGAAAAACCATGAAGGAATTTACCTTCATTGCATTGATCGAAGAGAGGCAGCACAAATACTCGAGGAATTTCATGGTAAATATGGGACAGGACATGGGTCCACTAATGCCACAGCCCATCAAATCCTTAGAGCCGGTTATTATTGGCCTCGATTGTTCAAAGATGCCCATACTCATGTGAGGTCATGTCATACATGTCAAACTACAACCAATAGAGAAAGGGGTGCTTCCATGCCATTACAATCTGTAATTGAGTCTAGACCTTTTGCGCAATGGGGCCTAGATTTTGTTGGGATTATCAGTCCCAATTCATTCGATTCCCACAAATACATTCTAAAAGCTACAAATTATTGCACAAGGTGGACGGAAGCTATCCCCACAAAGAATGCCACTTCGGAGGTTGTTATTAAATTCCTAGAGGATAATATTGTCACTCGATTTGGAATGCCTAACTCCATTGTAAGTGACAATGGTTCAGCTTTCTCCTCTCTAGAATTTGCCAATTGGGCATTTGACAATAGGGTGAGTTTAAAATTCTCTTCCAATTATTATCCACAAGGTAATGGATTGGCTGAATCTTCTAACAAGAATTTGTTATGCGTCATTAAAAAATTGCTGGAAAGAAATCCTAGAGATTGGCATAACAAACTTAAGTTGGCTCTTTGGGCTGACAGAATCAGAGTCAAAGAATCAATAGGAACATCTCCTTACCATCCGGTTTATGGACAAGATCCCATTTTTCCTACAAATCTCAAGTTACAAACACTGCATTTCATGAAAGATTACTTTGGAACTGATGATAAACTTGAGTCTAGACTAACACAATTAATGCATCTGGATGAAAAAAGGGATGAGGCTATGCTTCATTTTAGTAAACACCAAGATGTAGTAAAAATATGGTTCGATAAAAAGTCTAGAGCCAAGGCTTTTAAAATATCAGATCTAGTGTTGTTATGGGATAAAAGACATGAGAAGAAAGGAGATCATGATAAGTTCGACTACTTATGGTTGGGTCCTTACCAGATTTTAGAAGTCCTAGGGGAAAACAATTTTAGACTAAAAACCTTGGATGGAAAGGATTTGGCATTACCTATCAATGGGTTGCACTTGAAACACTATTTCCAGGCCTGAAGCGGCTGGGTTTTGTATTATATGTAATTATGTCATGCTTTGTTTCTTTTGTGTGTGCAGATTTGATGTTTAAGTGGTGTGTTTATTTGACATGTTTGGTTTGTCTATAAAAAAAAAAAAAAATGATGAAAAAGTTGTTTTGTTTTGAGATGCTAACTTATGCTTTAGATCAGGGAAATATGGAACATTGGAATTGTGTTGTAGAAAGCTCCGCAAGAAACACAAACAGTTTAAATGATATCGTTTGGAACTTGTGATGCATGAAGTGGTCAGTTTTACATTATGGCAATACTCCATCTGCAATTCAAAAGGCAATGCATTCATATTACATCTCACTTTGCATATACATGCCATCGTAGTTGCATATGCATTTCAGATACAAATCATTAAAGTGTGTCAAATCCTCTTAGGGTTATTCTATAACATAAATAAAAAAAATCCTAAGGTTGGGAACTGATGCCCGAACTATCTTGAACCAAGCACATTTCATGCACATTAAAAAAAAGATCTTGAGCAAAATGATTAAAACCATGATTGGAAGAAAAGGTGAGGCGAAAGAAGTATTTCATGTCTGTCCTATCATGCAACTTAATCCTTAAAACAGTGGTTTTTACCACTTCCATAAAGCTTAAAGTCTAAAAACAGAGTAGTAAGGATAGGATTAAATCCTCATCGAACTTAGGTTGAGGATCCAATTCCCCAAAGCTTTGGTTTGACCTACATGGAGTAGTAAGGATAGGGCATAATTCTCATCTCCCTTAAGTTGAGAATCTGATTCCCCAAAGCTTCATTTTTTCCCATTTCATCTTAAGTATTGGATTGGAAGGATCGTACTACATGTCCTCTGCAAAGGATGGGTAGTCATCCCAAAGGTCCAAAAATAAAATCAATTTTACCCATTTTTCATCTTAATGTTGGATTGGAAGGATCGTACTACGTGTCCTCTGCAAAGGATGGGTAGTCATCCCCAAGGTCCAAGAAATAAAAGTAAAATCAATTTTGCCCATTTTCATCTTAATGTTGGATTGGAAGGATCGTACTACGTGTCCTCTGCAAAGGATGGGTAGTCATCCCCAAGGTCCAAGAAATAAAAATAAAATCAATATCTTCCATTTCATCTTAATATTGGATTGGAAGGATCGTACTACATGTCCTCTGCAAAGGATGGGTAGTCATCCCAAAGGTCCAAGAAAAGAAACAAATAATAAAAAAAAAAATGAAGCTAAAATCATGGATTATGGGGTTAACCTCGGGTGTGGGAGTATACTCATGCATGGCAGCATGTCTTGTCTAAAAGCAAGACCACTGACTGCTCAAACGGATAGACTAGCTTGACAATTTCATCCATAACTGGTTAAATTATTTTTCTCAAAGTGAGGTAATGAATTCCAGATCAGAGTAGTAAGGATAGGATTAAATTCCCATCTCGCTTAGGTTGGGAATCCGATTCCCCAAAGCTCTGATTTCACTTTCACTTGCACATGGGTTCAAGATAGTAGTGACTCATAACCAACTTTGGGATCTAATAAAGCAATTCATTATACATATAGTTGATCCTAAGAGGGTTTGATAATTTTAAATGTTTGTGTATGATACTAGAAGGTCTAAACCTTTATAAAAGCAAATTGCTATATCTCTAAGCATATTTATCAGGTTACACAAATCATTCACAATCTCACATATGCATTCATGTAAAGCTGACAATGGAATGTTGATCAGTTTCAAACGATAGAAAATGGAACACATTGCACACATCGAGCTGATATTTTATGATTCTAATGTTTCATGTATTTCTGATCTATCGGCATTTGTTTATATTTTTCATGTGCTGACGCCTGTATTCAAGTTTGTATATTTCTAGGTTAGGTTCTCACCGAAATGCTCAGGAGCATTTCCCAGCAGAGTCGCCATTTGTTGTGGCTGATCCACAACACACCCCAAAATTGGGGACCCACCTTTTTTGCATGCTTTCCAAGAAGATTGCAGTGGCCCAGATGCTAAAAAAATCAAAGGAAGATCAAAGAAAAATAGCAAAAATGAAAAGTTGTCGCGATATCGCGACATGTTGCTCTATCGCGGCCAGAAATGAAAAGTTGTCGCGATATCGCGACATGTTGCTCCGTCGCGGCCAAAAATGAAAAGTTGTCGCGATATCGCGACATGTTGCTCCGTCGCGACCATAAATGAAAAACTGTCGCGATATCGCGACATGTCACGTTTTCACGGCTCAAAATAGAAAAGTACAGCGAAATGAAAAAGTGTCACGATTTCGTGACATGTCGCATTTTCGTGGCTGAGAGCAACAGAATGCAGCTTGAGGAGAAAATGTAGTGAAATCGTGACATGTTGCAGTATCGCGGTTCATAGAGGAGAGAGAAGGTAAAATGGGAAAATGTCACGATATCGCGACATGTCACAAAATCGCGGGCAAAGCAGTCAAGCAGGCCAATGCGCTAAAGTCGTCGCGATATCGTGACATGTCATGTTTTCATGGCAGGAAAGCGAGGAAGGAGCAAATGATAGAAATTGTCGCGAAATCGTGACATGTCTCATTTTCACGATCTATCGACGGCAACGGAGGTGAAGATAGAAAGATGTCGCGAAATCGCGACATGTCTCGTTTTCGCGATCTATCGACGGCAACGGAGGTGAAGATAGAAAGATGTCACAAAATCGTGACATGTCTCATTTTCGTGATTCATGACGACTAACCAGCTAAGCAAGAGAAATATGTCATGAAATCGTGACATGTCGCGTTTTCATGACCAAGAGAAGCCAGAGTGAACGTAAAGGAAAAACGTCGCGATATCGTGACGTGTTGGATTTTCACGGTCCAGAGCAGCGAGATGGTACAGAAGGAAAAGGTGTCACGATTTCGCGATAGAAAGTAGCGAGATGGTATGGAAGGAAAAGGTGTCGCGATTTCGCGACAGAAAGCAGCGAGATGGTACCGAAAGAAAAAGGGTCGCGATATCGTGACATGTCGCGTTTTCGTGTCCAAGTGCAACGAGATAGAGTAAAATGAAAAGCATCGCGATTTCATGATAGAAATCAGCGAGATGGTACGGAAAGAAAAAGGGTCGCGATATCGCGACATGTCGCATTTTCACGGCCAAGTGCAACGAGATAGAGCAAAATGAAAAGCGTCACGATTTCGTGACAGGTTGCATCTGCGCGGCCCGAAATAGAAAAATGTCATGATATCGCGACATGTCTCATTTTTGCGGCGCTTGAAGACGAGCAAGGATGCGGGTATAAAAATGTCATGATATCGCGACATGTCTTGTTTTCGCGATGCAGGTGGAAGAACAAGGTTGTCGACATAGAAAACGTCATGATATCACGACATGCTATTTTTGTCGCGATTCATAGCGGGCCGTTACAAAACATGCAGGGAAGCACTAAACACGTGGCACAAAGGCATAAGGGCTATGATAACGCTTCAGAATGACAGTTACAGTTAGTAGAGAAGACCAAACGTTTCAAGCTCGAGCAAAAGGCCAAAACGTTGAAGAAGCGGGAAAATGAAGCAAGGCGACCTGGAAGATGAAACGAAGCGATCTAGGAAATGAAACGAAACGTCACAGAGCGAAACAGAGAACCGCAACAGAAAGTTTAAAAGCAGAAGTGAAGATAGATACAAGGGCTAGAAATTGTAACAAGAAAAGCATTATTTTTTGGAATAAAGGAGTTTATTTGGCAAGAGTAACTTTTGTGTGTGAAATCAAAAGGAGATTGAAAGCTAAGACTACTGTTATCTCTGTAAATCTTTCCTTTGCATTATTTTTCTCTTGTATCTATTCATTTACACCATAAAGTGGGTTACAATAGGTGAGTGATAGAATGATGCAATTATTTATTTCCTTAGAGTCTTGCATCTGATCTGATTCGACTGTGTTTTATTGCAGGTCTGTTAGGTCAGGTTGTTTTAGAATTTCATCTCATAACTTGGGGTTTTGCAGGGAGGAGATTGCTAACCAAATTAACGTCCTGTTTCAGTTTTTCCAGCTGACTCTCATAAACAACGTTTATGTTTTAGTTTCTGATGTTATTTTTACATCCTTACTTGAAAATCTGCGTTTCGTATTCTGGAAGCATTCCAGAATATTTTGCTAATTTTACTAACACCAAAAGCTAACATAGAAATAGCAGAACAGTGTTAAATAAAAGATAAAACGAACCCGTTAACTATAAAATGAACCTCATGTTAAAGGCACAGAGCTTAAAATGAAGTGGCTTATACCACGCACTTTCTCATTTGAAATCCTTTTAAGCCAAAAGATAAAAGAGGTCACTAACTTATTTTTGGGTAGACTTCATTAGTCTCAAGAGCATTAAGAAAAGATATTTACACAGTTGGTTAATTTAATAGATTACGGTTGCAAAGTTTTCTTTGAATCATTAAAGGCCCCTTGTTAATAGTTACTTGCAGGGTTTAAGTTATTCTAGTATACATTCATTTATTTGCTTTAAGTCTTAATTGGTTATATGCATATGAATGTTTGTTCACAAGAACCTTGGAGAAATTAAAAATAATAATAAATTTCTTTGCAAGAAAGAGTTTCCTGTCTGAGACTCTAGTTGCGTGATTATTTTTTTATATGCTAAAACATTCACTCAACAAGACCTTTTCTTATAGGCTATCTTGGGGTTGCACAAATAATGCAAATGAATATGAGGCTTTATGCCTTGTATTGAAGAAAGCTGAGAAGTTGGATATTACACAGCTGCAGATTTTTGGTGACTCAGAACTTGTTATTAATCAGATCACTAACAAGTGTGTTTCAAAGCAACACTACTTGAAGGCCTACCACAATAGAGTCTGGAACTTGTTTGAATATTTCACTGCTTTAAATATTTAGGCAATTTTGAGAGAGCTAAATAAAAATGCAGATATTCTTACCTCCCTCAGTGCTAACTACTCTCCTGTAGAATAAGTAGTTATAAATCCTAATATAGTTAGGGTAATTTACTGACCCTGAGTTCCTGACAAAAATCTCTATTGGCAAGTATTTTACAATGATGAGCAGATAGTTAACTTATTGCTTAAATAAACTACAAGCGCTGATGATAGAGTCCTTACTGAAGAAGAGAAATAAGGGATGATTCAGCTAAAAAATAATCGCATCCCTAGGGGACTGATTACACTTGAATTTATGTTCGACCAGAGTGATCGGGTTGAGAAGCACAAGATTAGAATAGATGAGAAGGATTATAAAGATTTGAATTTGGAGCCTGAAAAAATAATCAAGGTTGGAATAGATGGTACTCCTAAAGAACTGGAAGATATCAAGAAATTATGTTTTGAGTATCCAGATATTGTTGCCTGGAGTTACCACGATTTGAGGGGTTATGATAAGAATGTGATCCAACATACTATAGAACTACAGGAAGGGGTAAAATATTATCGTCAGAAACAACCACCAATCAATCCCAAGATTTAATTCCTCATGAAAGTGGAGCTTTTGAAGATTCTAGAGTCCAAGATAATTTATCTGATCAAGCACTCAACATGGGTGGCTAACCTGGTCCTGATACGAAAAAATAATGGAGACATTCGGTTGTGTGTTGACTTTCACAATCTAAACCAAGCATCTTTAAAGGACCATTATCCTCTACCTTAGATCGACCAAATCCTTCATGTAGTAGATGGTGCCCAAAGATTCTCATTGCTTGATGGTTTCTCTAGGTATAATCATATTTGGGTGAAAGACGAGGATCAATATAAAAAAAAATTCACCACCAAGTGGGGTACTTTCGCCTACCAGTGGATGCCATTTGGACTTTCAAATGCTGGTGCCACTTTTCAGAGGGCTATGAACATTGCTTTCGGTGAGTTATTTAATAGGATTATTGTAATCTATCTTGACAATATGATTGTGTTTTCATGTCACAAAGAAGACCACATTGCTCATTTGAGGTAGGTGTTTGAGAAGTACCATGAGTTTAGGATCTCGATTAATCCTAAGAAGTCCATATTTGTTGTCAAAGAAGGGAAGTTGTTGGGCCATGTAATCTCGCAAGAAGGATTGGCAATTGATCCTGCAAGATTTGAAGCCCTCCTGAGGCTACCATTGTCAGCCATTAAAAAATATTTGCAATATTTCTTTGGCCAAATAAATTTCATTCGTAAGTTTATTGTTGATTTTGCTCAAGTGGTGAAACCCATGACTGACCTTTTGAAGAAAGGTGTTGATTTTAAATGGATAGAAACAATAAAATAAGCTTTCAATAAAATCAAGGAGAGGATTACTCAGGCCCCAGTATTGATTAATCCTGATTATTCTAAAGATTTTATTCTCTATGCAGTCGACGAACAAGAGAGTTTTGCTGTAGTTTTGACACAACCGCAAGAGGATGGAGGTGAGAAGTCAATTGATTTTTTGAGTCAATTTTTTCTCCTCATCAAGAGAAATATAATTTTATTGAGAAACAAGTATATGCAGTAATGAAGGCATTGAAGAAATTTCGACACTTCGTTTCTCAGAGCAAAACAGTTGTGCATGTCATACACCCTGATGTAAGAAATTTTATTTTCCAAGGAGAATTAGGAGATAAGAGAGCAGGCTGGGTATCAAAAATTCAAGAATATGATGTGGATATCTGACCAACCAAGTTAGTTTGTGGGAGAGCTCTATGTAAGGAACTAGCCAAAAGTGCAGCTTATGAGTCATTAAATATGTTGCATGAGGATAATATGGACAAAAAAAATTATGTAAACCATACCGCCAGTGATCTTGATTGGACCGAAGAGCTATTCAATTATTTTACCTCAGGCATATGTCCATCTCGCCTTGATGCTTCACAATGTTGAAGATTCAGGTTGCAAGCTCTCAAATATACTTTGTTTCCTGAAGGGCTATTTTACAAAAACATTGATGGAATTCTTCTTAGGTGTGTGAGGGACTCCAAAAAAGAAAATATTTTAGAAGAATTTCATCCTAGACTATCAGGTGGTCATTATGCAAGAAGGCCCATGGCCTTAAAAATCATCCGAGCAGGATATTTTTGGCCTACCTTATTTGTTGATGCTCACAAAGTAAGTACTCATTACGACAGTTACCAGCGATATGTTGGTAGGGTTATAAAAGGGGCATTACCTCTTCGCCCGATTCAAGTAGAAGCACCTTTTCAGCAGTGGAGCCTTGACTTCGTGGGAGTTATTGAACCTAACTCATCTTTCGGCCACAAGTATATCTTGACTGGGACTGATTACTTCACTAGATGGACTGAAGCAATTCCAACCAAGAAAGTAGATCAATCCATGGTCATCACTTTCCTTGAGGGTTTGATCACTCACTTTGGTGTCCCAGATGCCATTATAATAGATAATGGAACTCCTTTCATAGGTGCTAGAATCAGTGAATTTATGGGTACGTATAGAATTTATTTGAAAACTTCATCTATTACTATCCGTAGGGGAATGGCCTGGCTGAGTCAACAAACAAGAACCTGCTCAAAATTTTAAAGAGGACCCTTGGTGACAATAAGCGGAGCTGGCACTTGCTTTTGAACCAAACATTATGGGTTGATCGCATCCCGATAAAAAATCCATCAAGATGTCCCCTTATTCCTTGGTATACGGTAAAGAAGTCGTTTACCTATTCATATTAAATTATCGGTCCTCCAAACTTGGCATTTGGTTGATGATGAAAATGATGAGTCTGATCCCATGAGCATGAGTTTGGCTCAACTTTTACAGTTGGAGGAAGAAAGGGAGAAATCATACCAAGCCTTCATAGAGCATGCTGAGATGACAAAGAGATGGTTAGATAAAAATGCTTCTGAAAGGACCTTTAAGGTTGGCAACCTTGTATTGAAGTGGAATGAAAAGAAGTTAAAGCCCGAAAAACATCACAACTTTGAGGCAATATAGGAAGGTCCATTTCAAATTACAGGTGTCAATCAAATCAATTATTTTTATTTGCAAGATATTGACGGTAATGCACTGTCAATTCTAGTTAATGGTCTTCATTTGAAGGCCTATTATCAATGAAAATAGAGATTATGGATGTAAATATGTACATATTTTTCTTTATACGTTGTTTCTTTCTTCTTCTTTAAAAAAAAAAATTGAAAAAGTGGTCAAAGCCCGAGACTTCCCAAGAGGTCACCCATCTGAGTGCTACTATAGGAAAGTTATTCTTAACTAGGTAGTTCTTAGAAAAATTGAAACCAGAAAATCAAATGGGATGATGTGTTTAGAGGATCCAAAATTTTGGAGGTGTAAAATATAAAAATAATAAAAGAAAAAACGGTAAAGAAAAAATTCAAAATTTTGAATTTTCGAATTTTCGTAAGGCTCCATTTTTTTGGGCCCTTTCCGATTCATGCCATGGCATTGCCTTGGAACCCTCTTTTTTTTGTTTTTCCTTACTGTTTTTTTCCCTCCCTTCCCTTTCGCAAAAAAGAGAAAAGAAAAGAAAAAAACAGTAAATAAAAGGCAATAAATGAAGAATTAGACCAGATCGAGAAAAACAGGACTTGGGAGTTAGTACCAAGACCCGTAAATACAAATGTAATCAATACTAAATGTGTCTTTCAGAACCAATTGAATGAATATGGACAATTAGTCAGGAACAAAGCAAGATTGGTATGCAAAGGCTATGCACAAGTTGAAGGCATTGAATTTGAGGAAACCTTTGCACATGTGGCCAGACTAGAGGCAAATAGAATGTTTCTGGCTTTAGCAGTTTACAAGAATTTCAAAGTTTATCAAATGGATGTGAAATCAACATTTTTGAATGGGAAACTTGAAGAAGAGTTTTATATTGAGCAGCCAGATGGTTTCCAGCTTGGTGATGATCCCAAATTGGTTTGCAAGTTGAAGAAAGTGTTATATTGCTTAAAACAGGTACCTCGAGCATGGTATGCAAGGCTAGACAATTATATTACTTAGCAAGGGTTCAAGAAAGGTATGGTGGATAGTAATTTGTATGTCAAAATAGAAAATGGTCATCATATTTTTCTTGTTGTATACATATATGATATCATATTTGGCAGCAGCAAAGATGAGTTGTGTAAAGATTTAGCAAATAAGATGTAGAAAGAATTTGAAATGTCAATGAGTAGTGAAATTTCGTATTTCCTCGAATTGCAAGTTAATCAAGGGCATATTTATTTATCAAATTAAATATGTGAAAGAGATGCTAAAAAAGTTCACAATGAAGGATTGTAAGCCAGTTAGCACTCCCATGACGATAGGTTGCAAGTTGAGAAAGGATGACAAATCTCCATATGTTGATAAAACTATGTATATATCTATGATTGGGAGCTTACTGTACTTGACATCTACTAGACTAGATATTTTGCAGGCAGTATGCATGGTAGCACGATTTCAAACTAGTCCTAAGGAGACTCATGTGACAGCAGTGAAGAGGATTCTTCGATACCTCAAGGGTACTATGGAGTATGGGTTATGGTATCCGAAAGGTAAGGACTTCACCCTTATTGCATATTTAGATGCAGATTGGGCAGGATGTGTAGATGACAGGAAGAGTTCTAGTGGGGTGCATTCTATCTTAGAGACAGGTTGGTCATGTGGCATAGTAAGAAACATGAGTCAGTCTCTTTATCCACAACAGAGGTAGAATACATTGCAGTGACAACGTGTTGTACACAGGTGTTATGGATGAAATAAACTCTGAAGAATATTGGAATTAATTTCAATGAGCCAATTTCAATTAAGTGTGATAACACCAGTGCCATTAACATCTCAAATAATTCGGTTATACATTCTCGCACAAAACATATTGCTATCCTGTATCATTTTTTGAAGGGGAAAGTTGCGAAAGGTGACGTTAAGTTGGATTTTTTTAAACAACAGAGCAAGTAGCGGATATATTCACCAAACCATTGCCCAAGAAAGTCTTGGAGTACCTTCACAAGAAATTGGGAGTGGTCCCACTTCCCAAGAATTGACTAGCTATTGGGGCACTTTATTATGGGGAGCATTTGTGTATTTGTTTATCTTTTTGCTCATGTTTGTGATTTTTGCTAAGTGTAATAATTGTTTCTTGAGAATGTTGTGAATGGACTCAGGTAGAGTTTGTATTAACCCTTTGGTCTTGTTTTCAAAGGGGGAGAAGAGTTACAAGAAATTGTGCGTGTGTTGCCAACAATTCCAAAGGGGGAGATTGTTGACCAAGGTGTAGCGACAATATTGTCATTGTTGTCAACATACTCAGATGGACAAGTTGATGTAGTGGAAAGTTGTTCAGAGTTTTTTTGGAGTATGTATAGTGAAGTTCAATGCTTATGAGGATGTTTTTGAAGTTTGGGTGAAGTTGTTACAGGTTGTTCATGCAAATTTACAAAAGTTGAAAATTTTTTCAAGAAGTCAAAAAATAGCAAAAGTCATCACGGGAGCAGTTGGACAGGATGGATAAGTTTGGAACATGTCAGCATGTCAAGAAATAGTCCAAAATAGTGTTGGAGGTGTCAGCATAGTGTTTGGATTGATCGGTGATATTTTCGGTATCTTGGCGGATGATTTGGCAAGTGGTTGTATAGGCCGAAAAAGGACAGTTTTGTCAGAAGCACTGCGAGCAAACCGTGAAGAATTTGATAGCAAAATTCGAAATAGAGGTGGTCACTATATTCAAGAACAAATTTTCAAAATTTCCACCAAAATGGATAAACGAGGTGTTACAAGCATTACAAGACTATCACAAAAATGCTCTTTTTGGAAAAAGTGTGTCAGCAGCAGTTTTTGTGGAGGTGGTACAAGCGAACCGTAAGGATTTATGCAACGATATTCAGAATGGATGTAGTCAGCATTGTAGAGATTCTACGTTTCAAATTTAAGAGAAAATAGAGTTACGAGGTGAGAGTTATGATTGTTGCAAAAATGGTATAGGTCACTTTTATGTCAATTTGTTCCACTTGTGCAAAATATTTCAGTTGGCCGTTTCGACCTTGCAGAGTCGCCAAAGTTTCGGTTTCAGTGTTGTTACACCTTAAAGGCATCAAATAGAGCATATTTCATTTTTTTTTGAGGTTTCATGTGGCATGTGACGTGTTTGACGAAATGCCTTCTCAAAATAAAAAAAGGAAGTTATATTGTTTTAAGAAGCTTCATTAAAGAAAATATTTTTAAAAATTGAAAAGGGAAAAAGAATGCAAGTATGTGATTTTTAAGTGACAAGGGATTTTATTGAAAAGTGGGGACTTTATTTTGTGAAGAGAGAAGTGTGTGTAGAGAAAAATAAAGAGTGAAAATATGTGATTTTTGGAGAGGTGAAAAATGTCACTTCATTATTTTGGGCATAACTTTCTCATATGATATCCATTTTGGATGAAATTTTGAGAGGAGTTCACAGAAAAAGTACTGCACAATACCCAAAAAGCATTTAGCAATTGGCATAATGAACTAAGAGAAAAATCAATTTTATTTTATGAGAAGAGAAGATTCAAATTCTGAGTAATGCAGAGAGAGGGATGTTATACAAGGTGAAATAGAAAGTTTTATATTTTGAGATTACAGACCATAGAGGGTTTTGGTTTCAGTGAAGACATTTATATCTTTCATTTTATTATCAATATCAAAATCAAGTGGGTGTTTGGTAGAGGGGTTTGTGCTCCTTTTTGTTGGTGCAGATAAATTAGGGTTTGGTCATGCTTTCTGTTGGTTCAGATAAATCAGGGGTTGGTGCTCCTTCCAGTGGGTGCTAGTAAATTGATTATAAAGTTGGTGCTTTGCAAAGCTGTATTTGGATGGGAGTCCAAACAGTCATTTTTGGGGATTTAGCCAAATCGGTGAACCTTGTTACATCTTGTGTTGTGTGATGTTCTCTTGCTATACTTGCTTTATTTGGTTTTATGTTTTCATTGTTTTGGATTTTAGTGTTGAATATTTAAATTTTAAAGAGCTACATTGATTCACCCCCCCTCTCAGTGTCATTGTGAGACTAACAGTTTTGATCCCTACTTAAATAGGTAAAACTACAGTACCAACTATAGAACACAAAGCATCATTAAATGCTTTTAAGGTGAATGATAAATTGGTGATATGATATGGGGAAAGTTTCAAATGATGAATGGTGGATGTGGTGATGATGTTGATAGAGGAGCCAGTATCAATGAGGAATATTTTTAAAGACTTCTTGTCAATTAGAGCCATGATATGCAATGGAGTATCTATTGATTCTGATGAGATTGACTTAATCTCAAATTCATAAAATGTTATGGAAGGCTCCATGTATGTTTGGATGCTTCCTACAAAGTTGTTAAAGGTATTAGGATCTTGAGATTTTAGTTC
Organism: Wollemia nobilis; assembly: GCA_028583015.1. Classification (NCBI taxonomy): domain Eukaryota; kingdom Viridiplantae; phylum Streptophyta; class Pinopsida; order Araucariales; family Araucariaceae; genus Wollemia; species Wollemia nobilis. Next base: position 444,559 of record JAQPPZ010000371.1, on the reverse strand, counting down.
AATGGATTTGAGAATTTCCATTAATGCCTCATGATGTGGGAGATATTTTTGAATTAACTCATAAATTGACAACTTGGATGAAGCCATATTTAGGCTCATAGTTAATCGACTACTCAATGAGATGATTGGTCTTGGTGGATGACTGATGGGTGGATTTGGAGGATTTTATTGGCTAGGGATATGCATAGGTAATGAAGGATTGGGGAAAACTTGAATGGGTGGTTATGTAGAAGGTTGTGACATACTTTCTTGAGGTGATTGCCTTTGTTTGTTGTTCCTTTGACCTCTAGTGACCACATGAATGGCCCCTACAAACCCTTGGTATTTTTGGATATGATTGACTTGATTAGGAGGAGTTTTTGTGTTAGCCCCCTATATTTGGTTGCACTTCTTCATGATGAGGAAGTGGTGTTTGAAATATAATAAGGTTTTGGTTTTGTTGAGCTAGGGGATTGTCAAGCTTGATTGCCCCCAAGTTAATATGGTCTTGTACTATATCTTTAAATACATGGCAATTGTTAATGTCATACCCATTTTGCCTATGATAAGGATAAAATAGATGTTCCTTATAGTGTTTACTACGTTTGGTGGAATCATCAGGTTTAATTTAAGATAAAGAAAGTTTGTTTGTGTCTTATAACCTTCAAAAAAGAGAAGCATATAACTCATCTAAAGGGGTGTATTTATGATTTTGTCAGATAGACTATCGCTGGGGATGGTTTTCCACAACTGGAATTGTGTTATGCATGGCTTGTGCTATTGAGGGTACTACATGATAAGCAATTTGTTGTAGTGTTTGTTGCAAGGGTTGTTGTTGAGCCATTATCTACTGGCTCATGATCACTTGATTAACTTGATTGGGCTAATTGGATGGCATAGCCTATGTTGAATTTGATTGACTAGAATAGTTGCTCTTATATTGTCCCTTGTTTTACCATTCTTTATTTTTAGGATTAATTATGACTTCTTGGATTTTTATTTACTCAATGACACTAGCCTGAGCTAAAGCTTCTTCAAATGATTGATAAGTTCATAGTTGAAGCATCCAAGATATAGTTTTAAGAAACTCTTGGTGAATAGCTTAATTAAATAATCCATTGGTATGAGGAATGGCAATATAGTGATGACAACTCTCTAACAGTTTCTAAAACCGTAGATATATTCATCATCATTTTGTCTTAAAGAATGAGATATTATTTTTAACATTTAGGATAAAACACTCAAATAATTGGCCAATCAATTACTCAAAACTATAAATATTATGACTGGGTAATTGATTATACCACTCTATGGCATCTCCTCATAATGCTTGACAAAAATTTCAGAGCATGAGAGCATTGTCATTTTATATTTTCAAATAGGCATGTACGAATGTGCTCACATGTTCTTTAGGATCCTTAGTTCCCTTAAATTTGTCAAACTTAGGTACTATGAAGTATGCCAATGGCGGTGATGGTATCGTGGTATGAATTTGTTGATTGATCAATCGACGTAAGGTTGGTTTCTGGTTAAAAAACCAAGAGTATATTGAATCAATTGATCTATTTGTTTTTGCATGGCCTTAATTTGAGGGTCTTCCTCAGGAATGTGAAAGCCTTGAATTACCTGATGATTTTGAGGTGGGGTGGAAAGATGTTGTGGAGTGACTAAATGATGTTGATATTGGTAATGATGGCTAGATGAATTTGATGGAAATTTATGCATGGGAGATTGATGGTGAAATATGGAGAATTATGGAAGGAAAAGAACTAATTTTATTTCATGAGCAAGTTACATTCAACAAATTATCATTAGAGGCACTCATCCAACTCATAAGAAATACATAACAAAACACGAGTAGTCATTCACTTGTTTCAACTACACACAATAGAATGGATAGTTTAATAATATCATAAGAACATATTCATATTATCAGTTTCAATGCTATGAAGGGACATTTTAGGAGGACATGAAAAATAGCTAGGTTGTTGGTTTGTAGAGAAGGATATAATTATGCAAAACAAAACACTGAACAAAAAAATAGGGACACAACAATAGTTCTATAAAGTGACACTTCAAGAGGACTAGAAAAATAGTTAGGTTGTTGGTTTGTAGAGAAGGATATAACTATGCAAAATGAAACACATAACAAAAAATGACACAAATTGTTGCTCCAAAAAAATGTTTAATTATGCAATTGCACTATTGAATATGCTTTTCAAAAAAATTGAATGGGATTCCCAAAAACCATTCAAATATGAAATTTGGACATTGTAGATAGGAAAAAAACTTACAACATATAATAACAAGCTAAAAACATTGCACTCCCTTGCATAACATTTTATTAAGAAAAGAAATAAAACAAAAATTATATATTTTGGACATTGTGCTCATTATGTTTGCATGTATGTCCTATTCTGTTGCAAAAGGCAAATGTCACTATATTTATTGAGGCACTATTCACTTGATTCAACTACACATAGTATAATGGATAGTATAATAATATCATAACATATTCTTATTCCTGGTTTCAGTGCTACCAAGGGACACTTTAGGAGGACTAGAAAAATAGCTAGTTTGTTGGATTGCAGAGAAGGATATAATTATGCAAAACAAAACATCGAAAAAAAAAATAGGGACACAACAATAGTGCTACAAAAGGACACTTCAGGAGGGCTAGAAAAACAACTATGTTGTTGGTTTGCAGAGAAGGATATAATGATGCAAAAAAAAACATCGAACAAAAAATATATGGACACATAAGAACACAAGTTGCTGCCATAACAAAAATTTTATTTATGCAATTGCACTATTGAATATTGTTCTTCAAAATAATTGAATGGGATTCCAAAACACGATTTTATATTATACGAAAAACATTTACAACAAATATAGGAAGAAGATAAAAAAATTGCACTCCCCTAAATAACATTCCATTAAAAAAAAAAATATTATATATTTAATAAATAATCATGTTGTGCTTATTATTGAGTAGCAAACAAATATTTAGGATAGTATAATAAAAAAGTAATACAAAATATACAAATGCACTGTAAAATTTGTCTCGCATTCATTATCATACGGACATTAAGCATTAACTTCTTCATAGGTATGCCATGGATTTGACCTTAAATCATTCAACAACTACATTGTTCAAATTTAATTCGTATGTAGGGACATGAAACAAAACATCAAACAAAACAAATATGGATAGAAATTGCTACTCCAACAAAAAATAAATAAAAAAATTATTTATACAATTACACTATAAAATACTACTGGGTGGGATTCTCAACAACCTTTCAAATATAGAATTTTTTTTTCCCCTTTTTTAATAAAAAACAAAAAAAAAAACTTAAATAAGAAGCTAAAAAAATTGCACTCCTCTTTGAAACATTCCATTTAAAAAAAAAAAAACATTATATATTCAAGAGCATAAATAATTAAGTTGTGTTCATAATGTCTGCATGTGTGTCCTATTATACTAGCAAGACTAAAATAAAAAGTAATTATATTCAACAGTAAGCATAAAGAATTAAGCTATGTTCATAATGTCTGCATGTGTGTCCTATTATAGTAGTGAGACTAAAAACATTTTATCTGAATTCTAGGGGTTTCATGATGGAGCAGTGCGTTCATGGGGAGGGTGTGGGCCGACCACCTGACGGGCGTAGAGATTCCAATGATGTTGATAGCAGACAAAAGAAATCATTTAAGGATATCCTTTCTTCTGGGTCTAAGACTGAGGTCCCACGTGAAGCCATTTTCACTGTTAAAGGTAAGAATATTTTTGATTCTTCCTGCAAAGTCGTCCTTACACCTAGCAATGAAATGTTTACTGCGTTGAACAAGGAACAGGAAAGGCTTAAAACTGTAGCGGTTTTCTTTGTCGCTTTAGATATCAATGTTTTACCTTCTAGAAGATTTCTTGATGAATGGTTGTTGAATGTCTGGGGAAAACGGTTGGGCATTCAGTTGTCTTTCTGTCGAATGATACAAAAAGGGCTTTTTCTATTTCTATTTAAAACAAATCAAATGCAGACTAGGGTTTTGGAAAAACAATTTTGGAATGTTGGTAAATCTATTTTCAGAGCTATTGCTTGGTCGTCGGATGTGTTGCATGAAGAAATTTTTGTTGTTTCTTATCCCAGATGGGTCACGGTTAAAAATGTTCCTCCGGTTTTGTGGGTGTTTTTGCCACAACTCTTAGCTCCATTTGGTAAAACCTTAAGAATGGAGGAATCTAAGGCGTTGCTTTCTCATATGGATGCCAGGTTGTTGGTTTCTCTTTTTCCTGGGATTGATTTTCCAGATGAAATAGAAATTGACTGTGGTAATTTTTGTATTTCATGCAAACTGGAGCTTTTGGGGGGTATGAATGCTTGTTTTCTTTGTAAAAAAGAAGGTCATGTTAGAAGAAATTATCCTCTGCTTAATAAATCTCGGGGAAAAGTCTCGTTCTCTCCACCTTCTATGAATGCTAGTAACCCTAGTATCCCGGTTTCTCTCCGTGGGTCTGGTGCTTCGAGCTCATTGGTGGTTGATGGTTCTTCCCCTTTGCCTGAGTGTACCATGGTGGATTCTGTTAATGGGGATTCTCCTACAGATAGTTCTATTGTAAATAATTGCTCTGTTAACATGAACAATGTTGATTCTCATGTGGGTAATGACTCTTCTATTTCTGGTATGGTTAACCCGATGAATATTGTTATGTCGCAGTCTAGCTCTATTTCTGCACCCGATATGCTTCAAGGTGCTCATCCCCATGTTGGTGTAGATATTCATAGTGACCCAGGAAACTATGTGGTTACTTTCATTGATACTAAAATCTCAAAATATGGAAATACTAAAATTGATAATGTTGAATCTGTTCAGCAAGATGTTGATCCTGTTCATGTTGGTAATGGTTGTCTGGTTGATAATCTTAAATCCTTTTATGAGATTATTTCTCATAAGAATGATAATCATGTTACTATTGAATCTCATAATTCTTTTCATACTAAAGGCTGGAATAATTACTCAAACCATGATAACAATACTGTGATTGGTCATAGATTAAATGCCCAGGAATTGGCCCTTGCTACAATTAATCAAAGGGCATCAGACTATAGGAAAACTATTGAGGCAGCTGCAACAACCGGAGATTCTCCAAATGAGGATACCTCTGATGTGAACACCTTTCCCTCTGTTGAGCTGAATTCTCATACTGCAGAATGTATTGTTAGTAATATTGTTGAAAATCAGGAAAATAATTGGTCTTTAGTGGCAAAGAAGAAACGTAGAAGAGTTGTTGTACCATTTTACAAGGGTAAATCTATCAAAGCTGCCAAAGAGCTTGCCAGAAGCAGACATAACTCTTCTAATTCTGACAATGATGCTTAAGTGTTTCAGTTGGAATGTTAGGGGTTTAGAATCCCCTGACAGGAAGTATTCTATTAGATCTTATATTCAATCGATTAGAAAGCTTGACTGTCTATTTTTGCAAGAAGTGAAAGCGACCAATATGCTTTTGAATATTGCTCTTAAAGTCATCTGGAAGGAAGCTACTCCTTTTTGCACTAATCATAGTCTTGGAAGGGGGGGTGCTATGATTTTGTTATCCCCCTTTTGGTCTTCTAAGGTTATTGAGTATGGTTGTTCTCCTTGCAATAGAGTTGTCTGGGTGATAATTGATATGAATAACACTAAATTTGGTGTTTGTTCTGTTTATGCACCCAATGATCATAGAGAAAGGAGTCTTTTGTGGCAATGGTTTTTAAGTCTTCCAAATATACCATGGATTATCTGTGGTGATTTTAATATGGTTGAATCACAGGATGACAAAAGTGGGGGTTTGAATGTAGAATGGAGAGGTGATGAATTTCATCATTGGATGAGAATGAAATCCTTTTTTTAGCTGATAGATCCTTTGGAAGGCCATAAATTTCATCATAATGGCCCTTGGTATACTTGGTGTAATATGCAAAAGGATGAAAACCGAATTTACTGTCATCTGGATAGATTTTATGCTTCAAATTATTTATTTCAGTTTGCTCCTATCTCAGATGGTAATAGAGTTCTGGTCACACCTAATGTTTTCTCTGACCATTATCCTATTCAAGCTCATATAAGACTTCAGGGTGAACCTATGCATCATCACTGTCCCTCTTGGAAATTTCATTTAAATACTTCCTTATTAGAGGCTACAGATTGCATTGATGTTGTTTTTACTTTAAGAGAAGTTAATCGTTGGATGTTCAAATCATGGAATGCTATTGATAGATGGAACCTCAATGTTCAAAGTTGGAAGAAAATTTTCCAAACAATAGGCAAACAACGAGCTTTAGATTCTAGAAATCTGGAACATTCCTTGCAGTCAAGGTTGTGTTTTCTTGAATTTAACCTGCAAAACAATCCAAGTAACATTACTTTGCAGGAAGAGCTCATTTCCATCAAGAATAATTTGAGACAATTGTAGATGAAAAGAATTCAGGGTCAGAGAGTTCAGTCCAGACTTAATTGGCTCCATTTAGGAGATAAAGGTTCCAAATTTTTCTTCAAATTCCTTAAAGAGAGGGGTATGATAGAGAAAATTGATGTAATATGGAATGGAAGGGATTTGATCTGTGATCCTGACACTATAAAAAGCATTTTCTATCAGTTTTATAAATATTTGTTCACTTCTGAGGATAACGAAGCTAGAATTGATGATAGAAAATTTTGTTGCTCTCTTATTCCTCATAAAATTTTTGATCAGGAAGCTCTTGTTTTAGATGCTCCGATTACTAAAGAAGAAATCATCAAGGCTATTCAGTCTATTAACAATGACAAGGCCCCTAGGCCTGATGGGCTTCCTATAGAATTTTATAAGAAAAATGTTCATTGGATCAGTGATGATTTGTATCAGGTTTACTCTGAGGCCATTCTTCATGGTTCCTTGGGCAGGAATATTAATACTGGTATCATAAGGCTTTTGCCTAAGGGTGGTGATAAAACTTTAGTCAAAAACTGGAGACCAATAACATTGTTAAATGTTTCATATAAAATCCTTGCAAAATTTTTGGCTTTGAGGGTTGCAAATTGTCTACCTAAGTTTATTAATTCAACTCAAACAGGTTTTATAAAAGGAAGATATATCTTGGAAAATTTGATCACTAGTTGGGAAGCCATGTATTGGGCTAAATGCTCTGGACAAAATGCAGGCATGCTTTTATTGGATTTTGAAAAGGCATACGACAGAATTGAATGGAACTATATTCTCATGGTTCTTGAGGCCTTTGGCTTCCCTCCTCTGTTTTGCAAAATGGTTAAGGTGCTTCTTACTGATGCAACTACTTTTGTTGAGGTTAATGGGTCTCTTTCTGATCCTATCTTGCTTCAGAGATCTATACGTCAAGGTTGTCCCTTAGCTCCTGCTTTGTTTGTTATTGCTATTGATGCCTTGTATTATCTGTTAAGAGAGAGCTCAATCAGTCCTGCTATTCAAGGAATTACTCTGCCTAATGATCAAGAACTTATTAATATTCATTTTGTTGATGATACCTCGGTTTTTGTTAAGCTGGTTGAGGAAAATTTTGATTCCCTTTTTTCAAAGCTCGCTTGCTTTTGCAATGCTTCAGGAGCTAAAATTGCTATGTCAAAATCTATATTACTTACTTGGGATTTTGTTGCTCCTCCTTGGTTATCCAAGTTTGATATTCAGTGGGGAGGTCCCTCCAAACAGATCCGTTATCTTGGCATTCCTTTCTCCATTGACCCTTGCCTTAAGGATATGTGGTTATGGGTTAAAGAAAGGATTATTAATAAATTTAATAAATGGAATAATAAGCAATTATCTGTTGCTGGTAGATTTCAAGTCTATCAAAAAATCCTTTCTTCTTACTCTATCTATTTTGCTTTAGCTTGGTCATTCTGTTCATATCAAATTAATGATATTCATAAACATATACGAAATTTTTTATGGGCCGGTGGTAATACAGAGATAAAAAAGCATAAGGTAAGGTGGAATTGGTGCACTGTTAATAAATATATTGGCGGCCTTGGGTTGAAAAATCTGGTTGTTCAAGGTATGTCCTTAGCCATCAAGTGGATAGTGAATTGTATTAACGACAATGAGCCATGGAAAGTTCTTCTCAGGCATAATATTACTAAGGTTGTTCCTAAAAAAGCTCATGCTTGGAAATATTTTCATATGATTGATATCCTTTTTGGTAAGTTTTCGGTTGTTCCAGCTGGGTCAGCAGTTTTCAAGAGCCTTTGGAAGGCTTGGGAGAATGTTAGAGGTTTACTATCTATTGTTGATTCTCAAAATACTTTCTTCTTGCACAGTTCTATCTGGTGGAATCTTTCTCATAATAATAAGTTGCTTGTTGTTACTCAAGATTGTTCTGCAAAAAAATGGGCGCATAAAGGCATTGTATCATTTGCTGATATTATTGAAAATGGATGTCTTAAATCTTGGGAGTCTCTTAGTATTCAGTATGATATTCCTCGCTCTCAATGGAGGACATACTCTTTACTTCGAGCCTCATTTTTGCAATTAAGTAGTCCTATATTTATTGATGATGATCAAACTTTTTATGGCAAGATTCAGTGGCATGATGGCACACAATTGTTCAAAATCAAGCCAAAAATTCTTTATAATTTGCTCACTGATACTAATGAGATTTTACTCCATATTGATAACAGTTGGTCTATGGAAGTCTTCACTAATCATGGGCATAGCATTTTGCAGCATATCTGGTCCAGATTTCTTGAGCCTAAAAAGGCATGTTTTCGTTGGTTATTACTTCTTCAGAGGCTTCCTGTATGTAAAGATCCTCAATCACCAATGAGCTGCACTTTATGCAGAGTTCCTGATACTGTCAAGCATATCTTTTTTTATTGTTTTTTTGCTAAAGAAATTTGGTCATTATTTTGCTCTAATATTTCAGGTTGGAATATTAATGATAATGTTTTCAGGCAGCATATATTGTTTGGCTATATTCCTACTATGCAGAGGTGTTATAATAATTTTTGGTTGTTGCTTTCGACTGAAGTTTTATGGTATATTTGGTTGGCTAGAAATCTGGACATTTTTTAGGATAATCAGAGGATTCTTACTGGGTCTCTTAGGAGACTCACAGTTTTCAAAATCTCTTTACAGGTTGCCAGGTCCGTGCTTTGCTTTAAGGATATTTTCAAACACTTTCTTCAGACTTTCCAGGAGCATAATCATAGTGTGAACAACAACGTTGTGGACGGATACAGACACTTTGGTGATTTTTATTTTAACTTATTCCAACATTGTATAAATATGTTTCAAAAGAAATATGATACTTTGTATAATACTAGTGATATATGTACTTAGCGTCCTTTTAAGGACTTTTGTGTAGTTTGGTAGGCTCTTAGTCTTGATCTTATTTCAAGTACTCTGCCTTCGGGCTATTTTGTATTACTCTTTTATTTTAATATTATAGTTGCTGATTTTCAATTAAAAAAGAAAAAGTAAATACGGTTTGAAACAGAATAGTAAATACAGCCTAAAATAACACAGTAATACCCTCGGTCTGTCCTTATTGCGCAAAACGCCTTTTGCTCATCTTTTCTTGGGTCCGAGATTCTGCGTCTACAATCCTATTACACAGATGTCTTTTGAACTTTCTGCAATGGAGCCCACACTCTTCAACAAACACGTGGCTATATACATTGTAGAGGGAAACCACAAAGAGTCTTACAAAGTAGTAGTGATTGTGCGCAACAGAAAGTAGTAGTGATTGTGCGCAACAGAGAGAATGGATACGATGTTGAAATGTTCGATTCTATATACATTGTAGAGGGAAACCGCAAAGAGTCTTACAAAGTAGTAGTGATTGTGCGCAACAGAAAGTAGTAGTGATTCTGCGCACCAGAGAGAATGGATACGATGTTGAAATGTACGATTCTTTTGAGAAGTCCTGGAAATTAGCAGGGAATCTACCTTTGCCTAGATATTCAACCCTGACTGAGAGGCATATAGTTTTCTCGAATAATTTTCTTTGGGTGTTAGAATTGGACCCGTTGGTGGACTATGGCTTGGGCGTTAGGATCTACGATATGAACGATTTCAGCACAATGACGTTTGTGCCATATCCTTTGCCTGGTCGGCATCCTATGGCTAGGCTTGTTGGATGTGGATCGCTGGTCCTCCTGGTTGTACCCATTGGGAATCCATTGAACTTAAGTGATGTTCTTATTTATCAGCTGGAGTCTCCAGACAATCCCAGGGCTCGAGACTGGAGACAAATTACGAAGATGCCTTCTGAAATGCTTCAAAATTTGGGTCCATACTGGAATTGGGATCGCTGTGAACGCATAGGGGCTAAGGACTATTTGTGCTTCAAAATATGGTCTCATAGCCTTGATGTAATTGTGTATGATTTATGTGCGGAGTCTTGGTATTCCCTTCCCACAAGTCCGACAACAACAGATGGAGATGTGTTCTTCTGTGGTTTCGCCTTCGACCCCAATCCATGTTTCAAGTTGGGGAATTAACCCATATTTTGTTTTAGCAACAAATTTTCTATCGGATATCTGTTTCTCGAGTTCGTGTGGAAATTGTGTTTTCTTAATTAAATTTAAATTTGATTAGTGTTTTATTTATTAAATTTGATATGTTTGCATCAATCCAGAGCATTCCAAGGAAAAAAAAAAAGAAAAGAAAGCAAAATTACTTTTAATGCAACGAGACAACAAAAATTGAATGCTAGTATGATTGGATTGCGCGTTAAATACATAATGTAAAACACTTATAACATTAACAACTTTTTATTAAATTTTAAATCCTGTTAACATGATTTTTTTATTATAATTATAAAATATTATTAAAAAAATTATATTAATTTTTAGATATAAAATTATAGGTTTTGTTCTAGTTAATATATGTTTTTTTTTTGGTTGAATTGATATAAAATTTTAAGATACAATATTTGATATAATATAACTATTAGCCCAAATTCTAAAAAACAAAAACCAAAGATTCATATTAAGTTTTAAATACAAAATTATATGCTTTGTTGTTTTGTTTCTAACTAGAAGAAATGGTCGGTTGAAATTGATACAAAATTCTAAGACCCTATAAAAGATAAATTAATACAATTCTTGACATACTATAACTGTTATATGCTAATCCAAAATTTTAACAAATTTAAATAGAATTTAAATCAACTTATATAAAAAATAAATATATTGTCTCAAGGATTTAACTGAATTAAAAACTCTATTGAAAAAAGAATAAGTGGGATGCATTATATTTCTTTTCAAGTGGGATACATTATATTTCAGTTTGTTTTTATTTTGCAAAAACCCTTCTACCCATTCTTCCTTGAAGTGGAGATTTTGCCTCTACAATTCTATTACACAAACATCCTTTGAATTTTTTATAATAGATATCACATCCTTAAACAAACACGTGGCTACATACATTGTAGAAGGTGTTGGAGTATATTACATTATTTAGTACATGCCAATGTACCACCTTGGGTACATTCATAGATTAGAAAAGAGTTTCTTAGATTATGTTGAAAGTATTTACTTAATGCAATGTAATAAATGCACAAGTGTGCATTGATATTTTGGCAATGTAAATGTGCATAGTTATCCCTATGTACATGTATCAATAGAGTAGGAATATGAAAAGTCATAGGAAGAGTGAATGCCAAGAATCATCCATATAAAGAGTCACATTGTATTCTATATATTTATGTATTGATGTAAAAGAGAGAGTATCAAGCAAGAGAGAATCATCTATTGTAGCAATGGAAGGTGATGTAGTATGATGTATTTTGAGGTCTTTATTCAAGAAGATTTCATAGTATTTTTCAGCATTTTTCATTAGCATTCTTTGAGTTCATTTAAATAATAGTTTGAGTTTATATGCTTAATTAATTAGTATTATCATATCTTTCATATTTGCAACTATATTATTGATCTTGGGGGCATATTAGTTTGAGCTTTCATTCATCAAAAGCTAATGATGGTATTAGAGCTACAACAAGGTTTATCTTACCAAGGTTTTTAGTTGTAGAGAAGATCTCTACTAGTTAAGGAGAGACTACTAATGTTAAAGGAATTACCTCTCAAAAGGAAAACCAAGGAAGATAGTTTTTCTCACTATGTTGAAGAAAAACTAGTGATATTCAAGGATTTTTCTATTCCAAGAGCAAAGTCATAATAGAAGGAGATTCATAGGTTTTAAAGATAGACCTAGATATTGAACAGATCAAGAGACCCCTAGAGGAGGTCCTATTGATGATCTTGATAGAAAGAGATAAAATATTCCATATTATTATTTGTCTAGAATATTTCCACATGATTGAAGGAAAACCTATGAAGACTAGGATTCAACATAGATTTTATTCGACTAGTTTTTAAGATAGCTAGTGAAGATTATTATTTTTGGAATATTGAATATATTTAATTATTTTAGTCTAAGTTTTGCTGCAATATATTAGTTCTTAGAAGTTGAGAAGCTTCCTACAACAAATAAAGAACAATTTTATATTTGATTGCCTTAAATTTTGTGCTTTTGTAGTACAGAGATTAACTCTTTGTTGCAAAAAAATAGACATTGAAGGAGTTCCAAGAAGAATACTTCATTGAATATTGAGAAGAACAAAGAAGAAGGTTCTCATTGCAAGAATGCAAATTGAATACACCTAAGAAGAGGTCATATTAAAAAAGTTCTAGATTTGGAAGCTTGAATATTGAAGATAGAGGGGCTACGTAAGGTCCTATTGTAGACATAAGCAGGAGAGTTTAGAGTGTTAGGATCCTCAATCCTAACGTTATTAGTTAGTATTAGTTAGTATTATTAATCATTTAATTATTATATTATTAACTTATAAAGTGAACCATCACAACCCTTCATAATGTGAACCATCACGTCTCTTCATACGTGAACCATCATGTCTCTTCACCAACGTAGCTTTAGGGTAGATATATATATTAGGTTGGCCATCCATATCAAATCATCCATGAATAATAAGAATAAGAATCATAGATTCCAAGGAGGGAGCCCCCTATAGTGGCAAAGCGATTACAAGGGAGCCCCCTTTGAGTGGCCTGCGATTACATTTATAGTAAGACCTTGAGGTCTTACCATTTGGTATCAGAGCCATGTGGAACCCAACCATGTGGGATTTGCTCAAGGAACTTCGTCAAATCACTTCCGTGTATGAGTATCAAAATCGATTTGAGGATATAACCAAACACAACACAAGGTTGGATGAATCAATTCTCATCAATAACTTCATTAGTGGATTGAAAGAAGAAATTAGAATGGAGGTGACAAGGTTCAATCCCTATACCATGATGCAAACCTATGGACTAGCCAAATTAGCCGAAGACAAAATCAACGAACAACATCGATTATGGAAACCACCTCTGGAGAATTCATCAACCACTTACATCACTCCCAAGCCGATGCATAATGCTAACCTCGATAAGGCAATAGAAGAAGAAAATGATATAGAGGTAGACATAGTGATGGATACACCTGAAGATAGCACTAAATATGGTAACGATGAGGAAGGTAAGGAAGATGAGGAAGCCACAAAAGATAAAAAAGAAAAGGAATATGTGGAAAACAAGGACAATGAGCAAGAAATATCTCAAGACATTCCCAAAGTGACTCATTATGGCCAAACATGCACTTTACAAGAACTACACTCAAATTCCTCTCCAATAGTGAGTTATCACCATAGGGTCAAACCTATTAAAAAACAAGGCAAAAAAGTGACTACACACTCCTCCGTTGCCTCTCCCAGGGAACAACAAGAGAATGTAGAAGTTTTATCACCTCTTTTTATGCATCATTCTAAGGTGTATGAAGAACCCCAAGGATTGCCCTTCCCTCATCATCACATAGTTACTAATATTTTTGGCAGTCCCTCGCTAATGCTTCATCCTTCTTGATATCCTTGCCTACGAAAGGATGCTATTAAAAGAGTCCAAGAACTTACACAAATCCTTCTTGGAAAACAAAGGACAAAGTTTCTCACTTTGAGCTTTGAGGACAAAGATCTTTTTAAGGAGGGTGGCATGTTAAGATCCTCAATCCTAACGTTATTAGTTAGTATTAGTTAGTATTATTAATCATTTAATTATTATATTATTAACTTATAAAGTGAACCATCACAACCCTTCATAACGTGAACCATCACGTCTCTTCATACGTGAACCATCATGTCTTTTCACCAACGTAGCTTTAGGGTAGATATATATATTAGGTTGGCCATCCATATCAAATCATCCATGAATAATAAGAATAAGAATCATAGATTCCAAGGAGGGAGCCCCCTATAGTGGAAAAGCGATTACAAGGGAGCCCCCTTTGAGTGGCCTGCGATTACATTTATAGTAAGACCTTGAGGTCTTACCATAGAGATACAAGAAAGAGATATTATTGTAGAATTTCCTATAGTTATAAATTGAAGAAACCAAGGTAAGGTTTAATTAAAGTCTTTACTAAGAGAGTTGAAGGTTGCAGGATTAGAAGACCCAAGTGTAGAGATATCAAGAAGATTTTGAAGAAAAAAAGAAGGCTAGAGAAAGCCTCATTGTGAAACCTGAAGTAGAGATTATGATAGAATATTGTAAGAAAAAAGAGCACTGACCAGAAGATATTGGGAAAATTATCATGATACAAAAATCCCAAAATGAAATAAAATATGGTAAGAATATTATCAAATTTTGAGAATATTTTGGATATTTAAAGAGATCCATATTCTTGAGAAATAATATAGAGAATGAGATCATATTTGAAGTCAAAATTTTGCAAGGATTTAGAAGAAAACAAGAATATTGCATAGGTCATAGTTTGGGAGATTTGGAGACAACCACAAAAGTTTTGTAGGCCAATTTTTAAAAGCACAAGTTGTTGATTTTTGAAGGAGAAATCGAAAGGTTAGAAGACAACAAGTTGAAGAAAGCAAAAACCTAAAATTTGGAAAATATTTGGAGAAGCTTTTGGAGCATATTTGGACAAAAAACTAGGAGAATACTTTATAGTAAAGAAATTTGCAAATTTTAAGACTCATGGACATCACCAAATCAGTTTTTTTAAGCAACAATTAGAGAGAATCAAGCTGTAAATTTGGGTAGCATTAAAAGAGAAAAGCAAGCTCATTTTAAAGGATTTTTGGGATATATTTGGAGCATCTTTGAACAATGAAGGACATGTAGATTTAGCAGCATCCTAGAAGGATATTGACTACATATTTCGATAGCGAAAGGGTAGATTTATGGCTACAAAATTTAGATATCAATAACACACATTTGAAGATGAGAAAGTGATAAGATTAAAGGAGTGTTGCTAAAAATTCAAAACAACAAGCTATAAATAAAGGAGGTACGAAGGAATATACAAAATGTATTATTTGAAAGTGCATATTAGAATGTTTTAAGAGCATAAATTATAGAGCTATTAAGAGCTAACAAAAAGAATTTATTTTGGAGTGTCATTAAGCCAAGGAAAAGACACCATTGTACACCATAATTCCTATATAAATTTGTATATTATAACAGCTAACGTTAGAATGTAAAACGAGTAATAAGAAGATAGGTTTATGGTATTTATAATAGTAAGCAAAGTGTAAATATATTCTACATTTTAGTGAGGTTGAATAACCCTCAAACCAATGTAAATTTATATGCTGAAGAGTCCTCAAATCAAATGTAAAACTAAGGTGTTTAAAAAAACTAAGCTTGCAGAAGGAAATCATAAAAAGAGTGGTAAGATCCACTATTGAAATCACCACCATATTATAATATTGAGCATTATTGAGTAACAACAGAACACATGGGGGTAAAAATTCCTAATGACATCTATAAATACAGCCATTGAAGGAGTGCCCAAGCAAGGAAATTTGTTGAGGTATAAGACACAAAAATAAGCACTTGAGAGCTACGATTGGAGGATGAAGAGCACTTGAAAGTATAAGAACAAAACTAGTAAAATAAAAATTTATGTTTTTCAAAAATATATCAAGTATATTGAATATACAATGTTGAGCATTTACCCAGTAAAATAAGAGTCTACATTATTTAGAAATGTGTCAAAGAGATCAAAAAATTGAATTCGAGCATTTACCAAGGAAGGAGATATGCATAACATGCATAACCAAGTGTATAGTAATGACCAGTAAAAGTTACAATTTTGACCACCAAGAGAAGTATTAGAAATTATCCATAGAGTTTGGGGAGCATTGAAGGTTTGCATAATACACTTGTCACAAGGAAGTGGAAATAATTAATCATTCAAGAGCCATAGGAGCATTGCAAAACCATTTATTATAGAGAAAAGGAAGCATTCCATAGCCATGTTAATAAAGATAAAGAATATCGGTAACACTTACTATCCATCCTATGTAGACTACGAACATTACTAAGGAAGGTAAAATATCCATTGAACGCTAAATTATTGCATGAGATGGATTATTCTCACATACCAAAAGCACAAGCATGTAGAAGAAAAGTATTTTGACTAAGTTAGAAAGCACGAACACATAGAGGAAGAGCATCTTGATTGATTTGGAAGGTATGAGCATGTAGAGGCAAGCATCTTGACTGAGTTGGAAGTTGACTAGAGAATTGAAAGTACCAGTTTATCGAACAAAATCAAGGAGGAAGCATCCAAATTGATAAGGGTATTATTTAATAATTTTAAAGTTTAAAGTTTAAGCTTAGTAGGAGTTATAAGGTGGAAAAGTGAATTATTATCTAGATTTAAAATTTTGAGGTATTTTTGGAGGGATAAGCTTTAATTAAACCTTAAAAAAACATGAATATTATATTTATAAGCTATTGAAGGTTAGTTTTGGAAGTAAAGTATTATTTTTTAGGGTTTTGTAAATTTGCATATTTAAGTTTACAAAACAAATTAAATATTTACTGGAGAAATAAGGCATTCTACATCAAACTAGATATATAAATTTGCAAATATTGGTTTTATAAAATTTCTAAATTTCTAGAGTTGGAGGTATAAGGAATTCTACATCAAACATAGTTTATGAAATTTAGAATTAAATATTTTATTCATAGACTTGGGAGATAAAAGGAATTCTAAATAGAAGTGTTTGATAAGACTAAATTTGATAGTTTAATCTCTAAATTCAAAAAATTTAGAGGTTTAAATATTTGTAAGGGATTAGAATTAAATTAAAATCACTCATTGATTGATAGAAATTTTATTGTCTTTCAAACATTATGGAGATACAAGGTATTCTATAAAACATAGAATTGAAAGCACAATACTGAAACTAGAGAATCATAAGGAAGTCTACCTCAAAGGTTTAAATATAATGGAAGAACTTATCAAGTACAACAGATTTAATAGATCAACATGGGCTAATATAAGAAAATAACCAATATGGCTTGAAAAAAAAAAAACCAGCAAAAGAAGTTATTTTGGAGTGTCATTAAGCCAAGGAAAAGACAGTATTGCACACCATAATTCCTATAGAAACTTGTATTTTATAATAGCTAGAGTTAGAACGTAAAAGGAGTAATAATAATATACGTTTATGCTATTTATAATAGTAAGAAAAGTGTAAATATATTCTATATTTTAGGGAGGTCAAATAACCCTCAAAGCAAAGCAAATTTTGAGGCTAAAGAGTCCTCAAATCAAAGGTATAACTAAGGTGTTTAAAAAAAACAATCTTGTAGAAGTAAATCATCAAAAGAGTGGTAATATCCACTCCTATAATCACCATCATATTACAAGGTTGAGCACTATTTATTAACAATAGAAAACATGGGGATAAAAATCTTTAACAACATATAGATGTATAACTATTGGAGGAGCACCCAAGCAAGGAAATTTGTTGAGGTAGAAGACACCAGAAGAGGCATGTTGGACATTATGAGTCCCTAAACTAAAAATTTTCATTGATTTCAAAAGGACCTATGTAAGTAACCACTATGATTTTTCTCCACAAAGAACTTCATGAGAAGCAAAGGTTTTGATCAAAGGTTCAAGAAGGGATGTATGTCATTTGGTTCCAAAAGGAGCTTCAAGGGAATCTTAGAAAAATGTTTTTATGAAAACCAAGGAAGGAAAGTAAATGTTTTATTTAAAACCGTGGATAGAAAATTTGAAATGGTTTTTTCTTAAAACCCAAGTTGGCTTTTTGTTTCATCAAAAAAGGTGCCCCGATGATGGAGAAATTTAATTTTAAAGATTTTATTTAAAACTATTGATGGCATATTTCAAATGGGTTTTTATTAAAACCCAAGTTGGATTTTTGTTTCATCGAAAAATGTGTCCCGGTGATGGAGAAATTTAATTTTAAAGGTTTAGTTTCAATTTTAATTTATTTAAAATTTAAATTTAAATTTTAAAATTAAATAAAATACTTTTTCCACCATTTTCACTGACGTAATATATTTGTTCATGCAAAGGTTTGAATATTTAAAGAAGTTGATTTTATCAACTAAGGTGTAAGAAAAAATATTTTTGGATTCGATTATCTCCTCCTTCACAATCGTTGATTCCCCCCTTCTGATTTCATTTGCGCACTGCACGTGGAACAAGGGAGCAAGTTTCAAGGCATAAGTGGAGAGGATGGAAATATAAGTCTCAAAGTCTTAAATACTCTACGTGGGAGGCCTAGCCCACACGGTGGGTGGAGAGTGCGCTAAGGCACACGACGAAGAGAAACGTGGGGTCGAAACCATCCGAAGCCATTTTTGCAAGGTATGCCATAATTCGATTGTCAAAATTTTTGGGTGCATGAAATATTTAAAATTTGATAAGGTTGTGTTAAGCATTGATTTTCATGGAGATTATAGTGGATTTAATTTTTGCATATGGCTAAGGTTTGATATTTGATTAATCTGGGATATTGAATAAGAAGGTTTTGTGATTTTTGAAGTGCAAAAGTGTTGACAGGAAGGATATAAAATATTTTATTTATTTTATGGTATAAGTGGTCTTTGGAGTGAAAAGGTTATGCAATATTTGATTTATTTTATTTTATGGTACAAGTGGTTTTAGGAGTGATAAGGAATTTGTGCATTAATTCTTAAGAAGGTTTTCTAAATCCTTGGTGAATATTATTGTGAAGTGGAGTAATGTTGATTATTTTATGATATTCTAACCCTTATGAGGATTGTCAAAAGAATATTGTGATTGTGGCATATTTCCAAATAGGATTCTTCATCTTCATAAAAGGTATGGGCAATATTCTCCATTGACTTGATTGGGTGGTTGATTTCTGAAAATATCATTGGAGTGAAAATGATTGATTGTGGTTTCCTTTTCAAAAGTGATTGGTTTAATGCTTCAATGTTTTCTAGGTTGAGAGTTGTGATTAAACCTTATTTTATAAGCATTGTTGTTGAAGTGAATTTTTGTGAAAAGAACTTGAATCATGAGTTAAAGAAGAACATGAGTATCGTTGTTATGTGATATTTGTGGTTAAGAATTGTTGGAAACATTTTGAGTTGGTTGATACATGATTGGACTAGGGTTTGTGAGAAATATTTGTTCCTTGAGGTGATTGATTGAGTAGAGTTGATTGAGCCTAGTCAAGTGATTGTGTGAAGTGGTTGTTAAGTTCCATGAAACAAACTATTATATATTCTGATTTGAGTTGATATTGAGATTTGAGAATAGAACATATAAAGTCTAACAATTCTCTTTATGCTTCTATGAGATTTATTTGAGTTCATATTGGGATTTGAGTATAGAAGATATTGAGTCTCTAACAATTCTCTTTATTATTCTTTGTGATTGGACAAGTTCTGTGTGGACTTGTTAAGTTGAATTGAGGTAAGTCTTTGAGAAGGCTTGTGGAATGATTTTGTGTAAGATTTTATGAAATCTTGCTATGCATATTTGAGAAAGTCCTAGAGAGGACTTATTGAGCATATTTGGACAAGTTCTAAGTGAGCTTGTTGAGTAGATTTGGACAAGTTCTGAGTGAGCTTGTTGAGAATATTTGGACAAGTTCTAAGTGACCTTGTTGAGCATATTTTGATAGGTTGTAAGTGAACTTATTGAGAAGATTTAAGAAGGTTCTGAGTGAACCTATTGAGCATATTTGAGCAGGTTGTGAGTGAACCTATTGAGCATATTTGAGCAGGTTATGAGTGAACCTATTGAGCAGATTTGAGCAGGTTCTGAGTGAACCTATTGAGAATATTTGAGCAGATTTTGAGTGAACCTATTGACAAGATTTGAGCAGGTTTTGAGTGGACCTATTGAGCATATTTGAGAAGGTTCTAAGTGAACCTATTGATAGAGCTTTGGAGGTGACATAATATAGAGGATAGACTCTCAGTGGATAGATATCCAGCAGCCAAGAAAATTGAAGATAGATATGAGTGAGGAGTCTTCAAGTGGAGAGAGATCCACCAGTCAGTGCAAAAGAGAGACAAATTTTTCTAGAAGATCACTAGCCAGAGCAAAAGGGGAAAAATTTCTCCTGTGGAAGAGATCCACGAACTTGAGATTTAGGGGATCAACATCTCCTTTGGACAGAGATCCATAAACATTGTAATTGGGAAGGATTCCCAAGAGGTTATTTGAGAAATATTTAGAAGAAATATTTTTCTGTGGAGGTAGCCCACAATGGATGAACCATGTTAAAAATGATGTCTCTCATGTGTGTGATGCTTTGTGTGATGTTTACTGTTTTATTAATGCTGATGCTACTATTTGGGGAAAAGTTTTATATTATACTATTCACCCCCCCTCTCAGTATAGGCATATGTTCTTCAAGGCACTTGAGAGCTACCATTTGAATATTAAGAAGTACTTGTAAGTTTGAGAATGAAATCAACAAAATAAAGAAGTGTTTTTTAAAAAAATTATCAAGGAGGCCAAAGATATAATATTGACTATTTAACCAGCAAAAGAAGAGGTTAATTTCTTTAGAAAGATGTTAAATAGACCAAACAATTGAATTTAAGTTTTTACTAAGGAAGGAGACATTCATCACATCCACAACCAAGTGTGTAGTAATGACCAGTGAACATTTCAATTTTGAGTGCCAAGAGAAGCATTAAAAATTCTCCATAGAGTGTGGAAAACATTGAAGGTTTGCATAAGATACTTGTCACAAGGAAGAGGAAACAATTAACACCATTCAAGAGCCATAGGAGCATTGCAAAGACATTTATTATATGAAAAATGAAGCATTGTATAGCCTTGTTAACAAAGATGAAGAATAATGGTGACACTTAACACTCATACTATGTAGACTATGAGCACTACTAACGAAGGCAAAAGGTCAGTTGAGCGCTCATTTATTGCATGATATGGATTAGTCTCACATACCACAAGTTAAAACACATAGATGAAAAGCATCTTGACTAAGTTGGAAAGCATAAGCACATAGAGGAAGAGCATATTGATTGAGTTGGAAGGTGTGATAAAGTAGAGGGTAAGCATCTTGACTGAGTTGGAAGTTGACCAGAAAAATGAAAGCACTTGTTTATCTTTGAAATATCTACATGTAACTCACTACATGAAAGGGTGTTATTTGAAATATTGAAGGATAAAGTCATTTTGCTTTACAAATTAATGAAAAAATATAATACACTCCATATTTAGTCTTAAGTGGTCTCTAACCTAGAGGACATGCCAATTTTGAAAAGTAATTAAATGCTTAGTAAAAAAATAATGTAAAATCCATCTCATGTTTGGGTGATTCATACAATCTCTACAGAGGCTATAGATGTCTGACTAGTACTAGAGCAAGGTCTACAAGAATTCAAGGTCATATCCACCAGGGCTATAGATTCCTGGCTGGTAGTAGAGCAATGCTAAGGAAAATTCTAATGAGTGACATTCTATAGCCTAAATGTGAAACAAATTATGGAATCCAAATTGTTTCAGGATTGTCAAAATGAATCATATTCCACACACTGAGCAAAGGTAATTGGTTTATTTATTTTCATTTTTAAGTTGTCCACCCCTATCTCTAGATATTTTTGAATAATTCTTATCTCATTGATCTTTGGTTTTATTGTTTTATATTGGATTCTTCATTCGAAATTCTTAGGAGCATTTCCCAATACAATCACCATTTGTTGTCGCCCTTACACAACACACCCCAAATTTGGGGACCCACCTTTAATTTTGAGATTTTTGGGAAATTTTGGTTTGCATTGAGTGATTTATTGATAGGTCCCTACCAATGAGGTTGCAATATAGGTTTGTTTGTTGGTTAGTGTCTCCTTTTAATTTATTTTAAAATGTCTAGTGTGTTGGTTAGGTTTATAATATTTTGGTTAATTTTAATGTTTTGAATTAAATAAATTCAAACATTTAAAATTAATTAAATCAAATTTAAATAAAGAAAGAAAATAAAATTAATAAAAAGCAAAAAAACAAAATTAAAATAAAAATAAAAAAGATAAATAAGTAAATAAATAATAATAATCATGAAAATAAAATAAAAAATAAAAGAAACAAAAAAAAAGAATAAAATAATATGATATATATATATATATATATATATATATATATATATATATATATCAAAATAAAGCCATCAATATATTTTTTTTGGAAAATTTAATTTAATTTTATCTATAGTTTTGTTTTAATTTAATTTTATTACTGTTTTTATTTTGGAAAGTTTAATCTATGTGTTTTTTATTGTAGGCTAATTCTAAAAATGAAAAACCGTTACCAATGGAAATGATTATGCGGCAGTTACAAGTTTGAGGAATATAAAGGAGCAAGTGTAACTTTAAAATCCTACTACAAAAAGAAAAAGAAAAAAGTGGCAACACTCTAAAAGAAAAATGTTACCAATAGAAATGATGATTCAAAGTGTAACATTAAAATGTAAGTGCCACTTGGTAATAGCGTTATGAGAATATGAAGATATTGTTTACCACATGCCACATCGTAGAAGGAATTCCAACAAAACAAGAGAAAGAGGGAAACTAAGAATTTATTTTATTGTTGGAAATTTTAAAATCCATGAAATCAAAGGAGAATGGACTGGATTTTTTGAAACAGGAGGTGTGAAGGAGGATTCAAAGTTTACAAGTTTCTCCCAATATTTGGTCTCACTTTGTATTGAAAAAAAAGAGGTTTTGAACATAATAGAAGCTTTATTGCATATCTTTTCTACATGTGTTGGATACATTTCAATGGTGTTTTATGCATAGATATGGTAGCATCATTTGAGTATTTTAATGCATTTTTTATCCCTTAGAATCTTGCACTTAACCAAATTTATATTTTTTAGATGTAGGTCTAACCTTTTTTTGTTTAGTGTTCATGATTTAACATTTTCTACAAAATAGATGGGAATATTTTTCAGTAGTTTTCTTTGATCATTTTCAATATTCTGTTTGATATTCCAGATTTTTTATTTTTCTTTTCCTAACCCTAGCTTTTATTATTTTTTATTTCATTTTATTTTCTTTAAAATTCCATCAAGCACTCAAAATCCTAACAAGTTCATGATTTTTTGCATTAAAATTAGGGATTTTGAAGTAATTAGACATCCAAGTAATTGTGTTGTTTAAAACTAACACATTCAATTATTTAGAATTTCTATTATTAAGACATTCATTTTAAGGTTTTGAAACATTTTCTTATTCACACTTCACAGGTTATACCATTTTTATTTTTATTTATTTATTTTTTTTAAGCGAAAAACCCCTTGCGGAGCCGCCTTGGTCTGAGAGACCACGAACAGGGGGGTACTACATCATCAAAGTCACTCGGGGGTCGCACCCGACCCCTGCCCGCACCAACATTATCAATTGGATTTTAGATACCCAATTCAGCTTTTTTGTAGGGTGGAGATTTGAACCTGGGACCTCCCTTGGAGGATTGCCCTCTCCTCTCCAACTCACCTACAACACCTGGGTGTTATACCATTTTCAAATAAGCTTAACAGAGTTCATTTTTTTTAAGAAAAAATTACAATCTAAGTTCTGCACAAATTTAATTTTAAAAGGAATACCAATTCAAACCTTACACTTTTTCAAGACAAGAAAAGTAATTTCATTTAAAGTGAAAGAAGGAAATTTTAATAACTTTCAAAATTTCATTAAAATGAATCATTAAGGTGCTATTCTAAAGCTACTACATTGCAAAGTTAGATTTTAGCTATTTTTCTTTTATGCTCAAATAAAGCTTAAAAAAGAAATATACAATAAATCCAATCATCATTCAAGATATTTCAGAGATAGATTTTAGTCTTTTATTTTATGTAAAGCAAAATTTAATAAAGAAATATAAAATTTGTTAAAATCTGCTTAACAAAAGAACATAAAATATACCTAAAGCACTTCAAGATAAAATGAATTAAATCACCATTCCAGGATGTTCATATGAGGGCCAATCACATCACATTTTCTTTTCTTTTAAGTTTTATGAACAATAAAGAGCATGACAAAATCAAGGTAATACCAACACAGGCACCTTTTTAATAGTTACTTACACCTCTATGATATTTCAACACTTATTTGACACATTTTCATAAGCATACAAATACACATTAAGTAAATAAGAACCTTGGAAAATTTTGAATTTATTTGCAAGAGAGGGTTTTCTAACAAATTCTTGACTATGAGTATGATTTTGTAATAGGGTAAAATTATCACTCAACACTACTTATGTATACCCATCAGTCTAGGGGTGATATGCACTACTGTACTGTAGCTTTATCTCCATATTCCCTCATAGAGTCCTCCAAAAGTGACTGAAATACTTTGTGTCTCGATCTAAGGTGATTGTTTTTGGAACAACATGTAGTCTAACAACTTCTTTGAAAAATAAATCTGCAACTCTAGTAGCATCATTGGGTCTCTAACAAGCAATTAAATGTGAAAATCTATCTACCCCAATAAAAATCAAATCCTTACTCCATTGTGTGGGCAACCCCAACACAAAAAATTATCCTCAAATATATCCATGGTCCTATAGGAACTGGTAAAGGTATATAAAGCCCTATATTTTGTACATGGCCTTTATCATTTTGGTACACTCTACATCTTAACATAAACTTGGTTATATCCCTCTTTACCTTTAGCCAATGATACTTCTCCTCTACAAGAGCAATCATCTTACTCACTCTAAAGTGTCTAGCTAAACCTTCTTTGTATAGTTCTCTAGTAATGTTCTACCTCATTGAACCATCAGGAATGCACAACTACTTTCCTTTAAACAAATAGTTATTTTGCATCAAATAATCACAGACATCACTACCAACTTCTGCCATCACTATATTTTTACATTTTTTCACAATTTTACCAAAATCATTATCATATTCATACATTTTCTTAATTACATCAAATACGACTACTTCATGCTCCATAGTAGTCAAAAATAATATATACCTACTCAAAGCATCAACAACTTGATTTTGCTTACCTGAATTATGGTTTAAAATAAATGTATACTCTTGCAATAATGATAACCACTGTAATATCATCCCTAAAGTTGCTATATTTTTTTGGACTTCCATTCTTAATAAGATCCTTGAAAACATTATCGACCAAGAAAATATTGCAATTATCCTCTCTAGAGAAAAATATATCTTAAATATGGAAACAATCAGAAAGGTGAGACTAGATACCATATGGGAACGTATCGATAAAGACTAGCTAAAAATTAACTTCAATGGAGATGCAAAAGGTAACCCGAGTCATGTTGGTGGTGGGGGCCTAATTAGTAATGATAGAGGTCTGGTAGTGGCTACAAAATTGAGGATCTTGGAATTACCAAAAATCACCAAGTTGAAGCAAGGGCGATGCTTATAGGACTTTGAATTGTAGTGAATTTGGGTTTTAGGAGAATTTTTCTTGAGGGGGATTCCAATAATATTATAACTTCCATTCAAAAGGGAAGTTAAATAATTCTAGTATTTTTAAAATAATTACATATGTGAGGAGTATTTTGGGAAACCTAGAATAAAGTCAAGTTAAAAATATTTATAGACAGGGAAACAAAGTTGTCGATAAAATGGTGAATATGGCAATTAAGTCTAAGAATTTTAAGGTCTGTTCATATGCCCCCATGGAGTTGAAAGATATTATAAGAATTGATAATGAATATAGGAGATAAAGAGGGCAGAGCAATGCAGAATACTTATTGGGATCATGCAAAGAAGGATTTGAGCACACTAATTTACATTATTGTTAGCGGTTTCTTTATCCATTATGTAAATTATTGAACATTGCATCAAATACGTTAAATAGAAGGATAGCGAGAGGAATATTATTTTAGCTTCTCCGTCAATAGGTTTAGACCATGTTTGTTTTTTTTACTAAGATAGGGCTATCTTGCATTTGTATGATCTTCTCTTATTTTTATTGTATATCTTTTGAGCTCTATGTAAAGTGTCAAGGCCCTTCAACCCCTTTTTTATCAATACCAAAAAACAAATAACCACTTTGTATGCATATTGTTTAATTTATTCTAGGTATTAAATACCTCAAGGCTTCATGATCAGTAAATAACATAAACTCTTTAGACACTAAATAATATCTCCAGTGTCTCAATGCCTTATTCTTCAATAATTTGAAACTCTCTGTTGTTGCCTTTGTCCATATAAATTCTCTTTCCTTCGTACCCTATGTTATAGGTGCAACAATGCTAATAAAATTCCTAATGGACATCCTATAGAAAGTCTCCACGCCATGGAAACTCCTCACCTCTATGACATTCCATGGAATGGATTATTCCAAAATTACTTTCACCTTCTCTTTATCCATCCTCACTCTATTCTTTGAGATTACAAATCCCAAGAACACTAGACTCTTCTGAAGGAATCTACACTTCTTCAGATTAACATACAACTCTAACACTAATTTAAAATGCAATAAGTGTTCTTCCTCATTCCTACTAAATATCACTATATCATCAAAATGCACAACTACAAACTTACCAATATATTTATGTAATACTTTGTTCATCATCTTCATAAACGTACTAGATGCATTGGATAATTTGAATGATATTAGCATCCATTTGTACAACCCATATTTTATCTTGAAATCAGCCTTCCATTCATCTCCTTATTGGATTCGAATTTGATAGTATCCACTATGTAGGTCAATTTTACTAAAGCACCATGATCTGACTCGTACATCCATCATGTCATCTAGTCTTGAGATTGGAAATCGATATTTGATTATAATTTTATTGATTGCCCTACTATAAATACACATACACCATGTATCATATTTATTTGGCATCAACATTGTAGGAGTTGCATATGGAATCATACTTTCTCTAACAACTCCCTTTCATATCAGTTTTATCACTTGTATGTTCAACTTCTCATTATGCATGGGTCTCATCCTATAGGTTACTTTATTTGGAAGAGACAATCTTGGAATCAGATCAATATGATTTTGAATATCATTTTTTGGCATAAACCATCTAGTAACTCCTATGGTATGACATCCACATACTCTTTTATAAAATTTGCTACTACAGGTGGGATAACAACATCCTTACTATCAAATTTATTTACTATCAACACATAACAAACCCTAGCTTCTTTCATCCCTATGATAAATTCCATAGTTTCCAATACACTTTCACTCTACCCTTCTTCCTTATGTGGTAATAAGATCACTTTTACTCCATCCTTCCATAATTTGTATGTATTACTTCTCCCATCATGGATAGGCTTCCTATCATATGGATAAGCCCTCCCCAATAATAAATGATATGCATCCATTAGATTTACATCACACCACACTTCATCCTTGTAGGTATACCAAATTTAAAACTTAACTACATACCTCTTATCTATAGTTACCTCGTTCTATTTTTTGAACCATGATATGTGGTAGGGATATGAGTTCTTCTCACATTTTAAGTTAAGCTTCTAAACCATTTCATTTGAAATCATATTTTCACAAATACCACTATTAATAATCATCTTACATACCTTTCCTCCTAATGTACATATTGTTCGAAAGATACTTGTACACAACCATGAATCACCACCATCATTATCTTGTGCTTTATCCTTTCTTTGGATGATCACTTTCCTTCTTACCATGAGGTTTTCCTCCACATCTGTCCTAATTTCTACCTTATATTTCTCTTCAATCTCAACTAGATTGATTCTAGCTTGTTCTTCATGTCTTCTTTATTTTACAGGATAGTGTAGACAATCAAAATCTCTATGTCCTTTATCACTACATCTATAATACGTATATTGCCTTCATGGGGCATCCCAAATATCCTCTTCCTATTTGAGATCATCCAGCTCTCTAGTGGTTATCTTGACCCTGCCCATAGTCTTCTTGTTTCTTTGTACTAGAAGATTCTTCATTTGAGGAATACCCTCTAACTAAAGGTGACAATGGTCCTTTATTCACTCCTTTTCTAAAACTACTCCTCTTATTTCTCTCTTCTACTTTTAATGCTAACTCATATGCATCCTCTACACTATGGGTTCAAATCATACTCAATTCATCTTGTATGACATTGCTTAATCCATTCACATACCTTGCATCATTTTGTTCTTCTAAATCTTCATGACCCACCCAAATTGATAACTTATAGAATTCATTGATGTAGTCATCGATGATTTAATCCTTTTTCCTGAGGTTATAAAGTCTACGAAACAATGTTTGGGTATAATATTTGGGCAATAATTTTTCCTTTAATTTTGTTTTTCCATTTTACACCACACCCTAATATTTTCCTTTCATTTTATTTGCCTCTCCTTCTGTAGATGATCCCATCAAATCAACACATGTCATTTCAACTTCGTGCATGTAAGCTTCACTTTCTTTTCCTCTTTAAGGTTTTTCCACTCAAATAACTTCTTCATGCTATTAAATTGATCTATCAACTCCACTGGTTTCAACCCTCCAGTATACTCAGGGACATCAATGCTTATCCCATATTGATTTCCTTCCAAGGCCCTAATTAGCCTATTCTCAAATTGATACTCCTATGGCTTCTCCTTTGGTTCTTCCTCATCATGAACCTCTAGATCATTGTCTCCTTCCACAATCTGACTATAAAAATTTAGAGCTACAAATTTTTAGGGATATATTTCCTTTATATGAGCCATAGTTCTAGTTAATTGAGCAATTTGTACCTACAGATCTTGCATATTCTTGTTAATTTTGGTGTAACATCCTCTTCCTCTCTTCATGCTAAATTGATCTATGTTATTCCCAACTAGAAAAATAAGAATAGCAGAATAATTGTAATCAACAAGATTACCTTCTCTCCCCTAGTAAGATATAACTTTTATATGA
The DNA here is from genome assembly GCA_028583015.1 of Wollemia nobilis. Classification (NCBI taxonomy): domain Eukaryota; kingdom Viridiplantae; phylum Streptophyta; class Pinopsida; order Araucariales; family Araucariaceae; genus Wollemia; species Wollemia nobilis. The sequence continues at coordinate 415,375 of JAQPPZ010000371.1, read as the reverse complement.
TACCAAATGGTATACATCCAGCTACAATATATCAAAACAAAATCCTCCAATCACATAAAATTGTGATGAAAAATAATAAAGCAAAAAAAATTATAATCACACAAAAATTATAATAGATGGAACTAAACCAATAAATATTTTATTTTCTCATTCTTGGATTTCACCCCTTTTACAATGTGATACCAAGGACATATATAGATCCCAAAATAAACCGTAAAACAAACCCTAAATCTTATAGCCCTAAGGATAATAACTTACAATATTTTTATTTTTATTTTTTAGTTTTTATTTTTTTTCTAGCTATTTCATATTTTAGTGCCAGTAAAAAAAGGCTCGGATAGCCTACTAAATTAATACATATTATTTTTTTTCCCATATTAAGCCTCCTAGAAAATATCAACACATATCCATGCCTAAATAAGAAGTTATCCCAAATATGCTCTCTTCTAGATTTAAAAAAAAACACTAAATCCCATCTTCTTGGTACTAGATGAAATAATTAGGGTCCTATATCACATTGAAAAATCTTCAAACCTTCTATAGGAACCTTACCATGATATTTTACACCTTGTTATCTAGCTCCTTGTAAAATTTCAAATTGATCCAATGGTTGGATAAAAAATTATGACCTCTAGAAGATAGACTCCTACATTAGTTATGTCCAAATATGGGTGTTATAGAGGTATCTGATATTACCCTATATAAATTTCTCAAGGGTATATAGATATCAATGATGTACTAATAGAGGATATAGGGTGTGTCTCCCAATATCTATTGATATGGTAAAACAAAAGAAGCTCATATGGTTTCATGACCTTATCAAAAGAATGCTTTTATAATTACCACATGCTTCTCCAATAAATGGTCCATATGGTTTATAGATTGGAATAATAATCCCCACTCTTCCTCATTGGTAGGTACTAGGGAACCTTGAGGTGATAGGACCTCTTATTCTTGATAAAATATAGGGTTATTAAGAATATGATGTTCATCATAGTCCTTGATAGGAGGGTTAGTATTAGTAGGAAAATAGTAAGTGATACTATGGGTCATGTAATATTTCATGTCCATAGGTTTGGGATTAGAAGAGAAAATAATGTTTTTTAAGATATTAATTAATTATATCATTAACTAAAGAAGATATATAAGATATTTTATAGTCCTTATATCTCCCTTCCTCAATCTATCTTATTCAACCTATATACCTCAAGGGCCTCTATATATACCAAATGTTCAAAAACACCTAATCCTTCTCCATATAGTTGTTGGTACATAAGAAGAGGTTGATAGGTGGAAATTCAATAATATGTGGAAGTGACATCCTGGATACATGACCAAGATGATATGTGAGGGGTAGTAATATACCTCCATATTCTCCCACTAGTCCATTATAATATAATCCTTACTAGGTGTAAGTATGCATGAGACCCTATATGGGCAACTATTTGCCTAGGCTCACTATATACCCAATATAGCCTCATAGCTTATATGACAATTACTATAAGGATTCTAAAGATCTCAAATAGGAGTGTCACTTTGTTATTTTATTATTGTATTAATGTGATCTAACTAAACAACTAATATTCTGGTCTTGATTAAAGTTTTTGATAAGTCTTAGGTTAATTAAGGAGAAACTTGGTCAAGAAAATTTTTGGGACTCGTTGTGGTGTTCATGCCAGGTTCACCAATATGTGATATGGGGAAATTACAAGGGTCCTTTGATTTAGCATACAACACTAGGCATGTTAGAATCCTTGTTCTTGTAGGGTAGCAGAACTACAATGTCTCACCTCGAGCATAGGGGTAGTTGTGATCCTAATCTATGGTTAAATGGATTTGGTTTGAAAGCACCTATGTTTTCCTTAAGAATTATATTTATTGTCTAACCTCAATCCACCACCATTCTAGCTATAAATTCAAAAACATAATGTAAAAAATATGCCTCATTAATAAAGTGCTTTTATATTTTGATGATGAATAAAAAACACAAGTTTCAATTAAATAAGAGTGCAATAGAGAAATGTAGGAAAATAGGCCTATGTTTTTATGTGTGATTTTATTTAATGATAATACAATGTTATAATTGGTCTTTTAATGATATTCATAATATTTTTTTATTTTCATGTCTTTCCATTTAAGGAACTAAAGAATGGAAACAAAATAGTATAGATATACATCCATAGAACAAACAATGATAACCCAAATTTGTAATGATAAAGAAAATAAATAGAATCTCTAACTTGGTTTTTCATTTGTAACAATAATTTTGGTTGATGCATAAGAATTATAAGTGCTTTCAATAGCTGGTAGCACATTTGTTTGTTGATCCTACTTTCATAGAAACCCTACAAAATTGATAAAAAAAACATGAAGTCAAAGGTAACAGGGTCTACCTAAATTAGTGGATATTTGTAGTTCCCTTTAATGAAATTAGATATCTATTAAGAAATATAAAAAACAAGTATAATTATAGACAAAAAATTATGGCTATCTACTAAAGGGTAAAAGTTTCATAGTTGAGTGGTAACGTCGATAGTGCTTTCTCTAAAGGGTGGTACTTTTGGCAATTATGATAGATTATTAACTAGGAAATCATAGTCTCTATTGCGGATAAAATATGACACAATAATTCCATTGAGACTGTATTTCTATCATGCCTCTATTTGCAAACATAATAATATGGGTCTTTGGATACAAAAGACCTTTATGGTTAGATTATTCGATGGAGAACCCTAACCAAAATAGGATAAGAGTCATAATAGAATGAGTTACTAGTTATTTAATTGTTACAAATTAAGATTGCTATGCAGATAAAATCTAAAATGCATGGAATAATTGTAAATGAAAAATGTAAAAGATATTAAAAATACTACAAATAAAGAAGTACAACTAAATCAATAACATGTACTAAACTTGTTTTCAACCCTAAAATCTTTGCTAGATGCAGCCTTGAGGAATTTTTTGGTGTGATAAGATCTTCCTATTTTTGACAAAATACCACGAATTAAAGGAGACCTCTAGTTTATTATAAAGAACTATTTCTATACTGATTTTAGTAGGGCTTCATTATTTCAAGAGCTCCTTCATTGGGCTCCCCCAATGGTTGAATTTATAGGAAGCCATAAGTCCCTTAGGGGATCCTTTGGAGAATCTACCAAAATTTACCAGCTAGAGAAGTGGTATAGTTGCATGAATCATATGGAATTAATTGGTGGAAATATTTGAAAAATCTTGACATGCAATTAAAGATAAATTAAAACATGGGTAAGTTCCAAGATTTTGATTGTCATTCAAGGCATAGTTGAGGTGGTAGATGCAATTAATATAATAAAATTTGAATTTGATAGGTAGTTGACACCTACTAGCTACCTACCTTTCTTTTCTTGTTTTTGATATTCAATAGCATTGGGATCATGAGCATTGGAAACATTATAAATTCTAGCACTAGTACGAAAAATACCATTGCCAGGGTGCGTGGTCAAAAAAGATGAAAATATTTGATAGAAGCATTGTCAGGAAAGTAGTGGCACCATTGACTCTTCCACTTTAGGAGTAACAAATATCCCTAGATTTGGTCTTAAGATGCTCGATCATATGATTGATTGGCTAGGAAATATAGATGTTAGCAAGATTTGAAGATTTTATGATATGTTAAAAATTGAGTGTTTACAAGTAAAATAAAAGCAAAATAGATTTAAGATTTCTTGAGTGTTCACCATTAGACCCACTAAAGTTAACCCATTTCTAACTATACCTTGAGGTATTGTCCATATTACTATTTCACATCTAAGATTGTGTGAATTGTATCTTAGATAAGCTATAATCATTGTTTCCTTTCATTTGATATATATATACACTTATTTTGGTTGTGTTCACAATTTAGATTGAATTCATTATATATAACTATTTTTTCTTCCTAAATTTTTATGCTACATGACAAGTTTAAATTTTTTCTTTACTATTTGTTAGCATATTTCATTATTAGGTTAATTAAAATTAGCACCTCCAATGTGCTCTCCAAGTTTTGGGTAGTTAGCCAACGAATTCGAGTGGTTCAACTGAATTCGAACCACTTCTCATTTGTATTTATTCATCTCATATTATCAATACAATTGCTGAGAATTTCATATACTTTGCATACTCTAAACTCTTTATGGTATCAGAGCCACGAATTGGACTGGATAGACAGAATAGGTGAGCCAAATGAGGCCCGAGGTGACAGAGGATGCAGATAATACTGAAGCCATATGCGTGGCTTGAGCATGAGGCTCGAGGTGATAGAAGATGCATAGAATGCTGAAGCTACACGTGGTCCAAGGAGATTCTATCTGGCCTACTGACAGAGATGACATGGCAGACATAGGACTGACGATATGGCGGGCAGAGGGTGGATAACTGGACAGACAAAGGGTGGACAATCGGGTAGAGTTCGAGGCAACAAAAAGATGAACTGAGTGATCGCCCAAAGGCAGTCAACTCATTACGTGCATGGTTCATGCAGGAACCCAAAGTAAGTCATTGGAAAGCAGCAAAAAGAGTTCTACATTATGTCCATGGTACAACAGGTTTTGGCTTGGAATACAAAAAGAATAACAAGTTCTATCTACAAGGATACACGAACTCCAACTATGCTGGATCCATTGATGATCTAAAACCAACTTCTAGATACATATTTCATCTTGGGTCTGGTCTTGTCTCATGGCATAGCAAGAAGCAGCAGGTGGTTGCTATCTCATCTACAGAGGCAGAATATCGAGCAACTAGTGGAGCAATCTACGAGATAATATGGTTACATCACATTCTTACAAACATGGGTCTTCTAATGAATCTTCCACTATATTTGTTTTGCGACAATCAAGGTGTTTTGAATCTTGTCAAGAATCTAATTTTTCATGATCGCACCAAACACATCGACACTCTGTGTCATTTTATTCGTGATGAAGTTCCAAAGCACAAAATACAACTCCAATACATTCCCACTGATGCTCAAGTTGTACATATCTTCACCAAAGCACTTGGACGCATAAAATTTGAATTATTTCGTAATATCCTTGGGATTTTCCAATAATGTAATAAGCGAAAATGTTAGCATATTTCATTATTAGGTTAATTAAAATTAGCGCCTCAAATGCGCTCTCTAAGTTTTGGGTAGTTAGCCAACGAATTCGGGCGGTTCAACTAAATTCGAACCACTTCTCATTTGTATTTATTCATCTCATATTATCAATACAATTGCTGAGCATTTCATATACTTTGCATACTCTAAAATCTTTACTATTTAATTTTTTTGTTGGGGTTTGGAACCTCATGAAAATTAATTCTCTAATTTTCCATTGATTTTTTTTATTTCATCCCTATTTTTTTTATTTAGTGATTATTTAATTACTTATTTTGACAGCTTAGTATATTCCATTATATAGTTATGAAATTATTTATAATTAGTATCTTTTAAATTATTTCTATTTATCTTCATTTAAAATTTGATGTATTATTTTTTTTTTTTGAATTTACATGGTGGAATCGGTAGCCGCCACGAATCCGGGCAGGCTGTCTAGCTTTTATGGCCACCATAGTATTCTGTGCTGTCCGCCCTAGAAGCCGCCACACAGATCTTCGTGCGATCCGCCCCTATAACCACCATGCCACAATCATTTTAAAACCTTTTACGCCGCTGAAAGCACCAGGAAAGGGACAAGCGTTCAGTCCGGCGAGACCCAAGATTTGAACCTTGGACCTCCGCCCCCTTATGGGGTTTGGATGAACCAATTGGTCTACACCTCGGACCTAAAATTTGATGTATTGTTAACATACACCTCACACCCATATAGCACCACTAGAATAATATTGTTGCAAGGATAGTAATCTAATATGAATCCTCTAAGTACATGCAAGACTAACGATGATGATATGAATCCTAAGAGTTCAATGGTCTATTTTACATCGATCTATAAAACAACGAGGTGGAATAGATTTTGTGGATACAACCTTATAGTTTGAACCTTGCTTGCAAGCTACTAAAAATAGTGTGGTTGTAACCAACTCTCCTATCAAACAAAATAATAATAATAATAACTCAAATATAATACATCATTATCTCATTTAAAAGTAAAGTAAAATTTATCATTATTATTTAGTCCCACTCACATTTAACCACTAAAAAATAAAATAAAATTATAGTAGATTTTAAAATTCCTATGTCTACGTATTTAGGTCTCCTTAAGTGAACCTAAACAAAATATATTTTTCAAATTCAAAGACTTAAAAGTTAAATAAATTATATTATTATTATAATATATCTTTCAAATTCCAAGTATTTACCAGTAAAATAAAAATAAAGGAGTAATCAAGCTGATCCACTTGAATTCACTTAAAAATAAAATAACAATAAAAATAGTAGGCTATATAGAGATGTGTTTTACCTTATATAGGTTTATTGTCATTTTTTAAAATTTTGTTCATGTTTATTCAATGTCTTTATTCAATGTTCAAGTGAAGCTTTTGAGATAAAATAGATGTGAATATTGAGGTCACATGTCATATATATTTGTCCAAGATGATAGTGAAATATGTGTTTTATAATATATGTATTTGTTCAACCACGTCCAACACACGTATATAATTTTGTTAATCAAAGATTCGTTTAAATTTTTTATTTAAAATTTATATTATTAAATATAATAAAATTATATTAATTAAAACTATACTTGAAATAATTTATTATAATACATTTTTTTTTTATGGTAATTAATATGTATAAAAGGTATTAAGATATTTAAAAGATAATGTTTTGGTTCAATGGTTAAGATATATGAGTGATATAACCTGCACTAAGGTTTAAATCTCAGAAACAGTAAAAGAATTATCTAAATCATGTGATTAATTAATTCAGGTTTAATTAATACGTATAAAAGAATATTGAGATATTTAAAAATTGAAATTTTGGTTCAATAATTGAAATATATGAGTGATGTAACTTATAATAAGATTCACACTTTTTAAACAGTAAAAAAAAATATATAAATTAATATGATTTTAGATTTAAATCTAAATAAATGTGATTAGTTGAATTATTATTCTAAAAAATAACCATTTTAAAATCTTATTTTAAAAAATAATAATTTAAAAAGCCTTAGGAAATAACTATCTTCTCAATAACATTTTTCAATATTCTGACCAGTTGATGTGGTCGATACATTGCTTTTTAAGTAGATGTACAACATGTTTAAGGGTACATGCTGTTGAGTTAAAATTTGATTCTTTTTACTGAACAGGTAACCATAAAAGTATTTTAATATAATATACAATTTAAAATATTAAAAATTATTTTAATATTTAATTAAAAATTATTTAAAGAATTTTTTTAAACGAATCTCGACCGTCTGGAATTGGAACGTACTCCTATCAACAACAACTTATGATTTTAAATACCCTGAAAGTAATTTTACAACCTACGATCTCATAAACATTCATAAACATTCAAAACCAGACCGTCTGCGTCTCAAAGCAATTTCACAAGGGAACGGTATTAATTCGAAACAAGCGTCCTCTCTCGTTGATTTAGTCTAGTCAAGCTTGCTTTCTTATCCGACGAAAATGGCCTCTGAATGTCTTTCCGCTTTGCCCGACCACATACTCGAGACCGTATTTGCATTTCTTCCATTGAATTATGTGGCGCGTTCTCGTTTGGTCTCCAAAAAGTGGAATGCTAGGTTGTCCTCTGATATATTCTTAACTCTTTGGACTCAACAGCCACAACGTAAATCCGAACAGTGGCTGGTTTTCCATGGGTATAGGCATTGTGTGGCGTACGTCTTCTGCACAAGAACATGGTTGAACATTCCGCTTCCCTCTTTCTCCTGCCATTCATTCCCTCTTTCCACTTACAAAGGATCAGCCCCAGCCCTCGGTCTGTCCTTATTGTGCAAAACGCCTTTTGCTCGTCGTTTCTTGGGGCCGAGATTCTGCGTCTACAATCCTATTACACAGACGTCTTTTGAACTTCCTGCAATGGAGCCCACGCTTTTCAACAAACACGTGGCTATATACATTGTAGAGGGAAACCACACAGAGTCTTACAAAGTAGTAGTGATTGTGGGCAACAGAGAGAATGGATTGAAATGTACGATTCTTTTGAGAAGTCCTGGAAATTAGCAGGGAATCTACCCTTGCCTAGATATTCAACCCTGACTGACAGGCATATAGTTTTCTGGAATAATTTTCTTTGGGTGTTGGTATTGGAACCCCTTGTTGGCTCTGGCATGGGCGTTAGGATCTACGATATGAACGATTTCAGCACAATGACGTTTGTGCCATATCCTTTGTCTGGTCGGCATCCTATGGCTAGGCTTGTTGGATGTGGATCGCTGGTCCTCCTGGTTGTACCCATTGGGAATCCATTGAACTTAAGCGATGTTCTTATTTATCAGCTGGAGTCTCCAGACAATCCCAGGGCTCGAGACTGGAGACAAATTACGAAGATGCCTTCTGAAATGCTTCAAAATTTGGGTCCAGGCTGGAATTGGGATCGCTGTGAATGCATAGGGGTAAAGGACTATTTGTGCTTCAAAATATGGTTTCATAGCCTTGATGTAATTGTGTATGATTTATGTGCGGAGTCTTGGTATTCCCTTCCCACAAGTCCCACAACAACAGATGAAGATGTGTTCATCTGTGGTTTCGCCTTCGACCCCAATCCATGTCTCAAGTTGGGAAATTAACCCATATTTTGTTTTACCAATGGATTTTCTATCGGATATCTGTTTCTTGAGTTCGTGTGGAATCATATAGAAATTGTGTTTTCTTAATTAAATTAAAATTTGATTAGTGTTTTATTTATTAAATTTGATATGTTTGCATCAATAGAGAGCATTGCAATGGAAAAAAAGAAAAGGAAACTAAAATTACTTTTAATGCAACGAGACAACAAAAATTGTGAGTATGATTGTATTGCGCGTTGATGGGTTAAATACATAATGTAAAACAGTTATAACATTAACAATTTTTTATTAAATTTTAAATCATGTTAACATGATTTTTTTTATTATGATTATAAAATATTATTAAAAATTATATTAATTTTATATTTAAAATTATAGGTTTTGTTCTAATATATGTGTTTTGGTTGAATTGATATAAAATTTAAAGATACAATTTTTGATATACCAAATTTTAAAAATCAAAAACAAAATATTCATACTAAGTTTTAAATACAAAATTATATGCTTTGTTGTTTTGTTTCTAACTGGAAGAAATGTTCGGTTGAAACTGATACAAAATTCTAAGACCCTCTAAAAGATAAATTAAATTAATACAATTGTTGACATAGTATAACTGTTATATGCTAATCCAAAATTTTAACAAATTTAAATAAAATTTAAATCAATTTATATAAAAACAAAATATATTATCTCAAGGATTCAACTGAATATAAAATTTTATTAAAAAAAGAAGAAGTGGAATGCAATAGGATTTAACTGAATATAAAATTCTATTGAAAAAAGAAGAAGTGGAATGCAATATATTTCTTTTCAAATCAGGTTCTAACTTTTACAATAAATATGTTGTCATCAGTTTCCAAAAATATTAAAAAAACTAACATTTTTTAATATATTGATAATTATTTATTGATCAACCTAATAATATTATTAATATATTACTATTAATTAGTACGGTAAAATACAAAGTTACTTATTAAAATAAATAAATTATCATCGGTTGAAATTAAATTAACTTTTATTCCTATGAACAAGTGGTAATGTGAACTGAATTTTTTGCACTAATTACTAGTTTTATTAGGAAAAGAGAAAGAGTAAAGGGAAAGAGTTCCTGTTTTGCTTCTACCTTTCTTGGTTGTTTGATGAATTACATGTGAGTTGTGATAATTAGTCCAAGGATACTGTAAAGGATCCTACCTCTGAGGGAAGGTACTCAAAGGGGAGTACGTGTGATGTAAAAAATTTCTGAAATTTAATTTTTCTTTTCACTTACAAAGATGAGTTTTAGGTTCGGTTTGTTTTTATTGTTGAAAAACTCTTCTTCTCATTCTTCTTTGAAGTGGAGATTTTGCATCTACAATTCTATTATATAGTTATCCTTTGAATTTTCTGCAATGGATTTCACATCCTTCAACAAACACGTGGCTACTTACATTGTAGAAGGTATTGAGTATATTATATTATTTGGTACATGTATGTTGTGATTGTCACACAACTTGCCCCAAAATTTGGGGACCCACATTTAAATTTTGGTTTATTTTAAATTGTTGCTTTCATCTGTGTGATAATGGCTACAAATTCTTATCCATAATCTTGTAATGTAAGAACCAAGGTTCATTTTTGGGCTTTAAGTATTTAATGTTTTAGTTGTTAGTGTGTGGTTTGTGTTTGATTTAATTTGATTGTGTTGTGTTTTGAAATTGAGTTTATCATATATATCTATATATATAATATATGAAAATAAGATAAATATATATATAAAATAATAAATAAATAAATTTAAAAAATTATATATATATATCATTTTGGTCTTACTCCTTAAGATGTTAGATAGTGCGTTTTATTTTGTGTTCCATGGTAGCTATTTATTTAATATGGGTTATATATATATATATATATTATATTATATTTTATTATATTATAGTTTCATTATAAGGTTAAGTTCATATTTTGTTGGAATGTTGAGTTTGACTATAATTTTGGTTTGATTGGCAGCGACTTTTCCCAGCTTAACGGACGTTTAATGACGGACGAGAGACCCAGGTGGCAATGACACCTCGTCCAACTGAACCGACGAGTGACGCAGTCTAATCAGAAAATATGGTACAGGCAATTTGACGCGGTCGAATAGGATTCAAGCTATAAGAGCGTCACAAAAATGTTTTAGCAAGAGCAAGGTGGACCCGTGGACGATCCAGCGTGGGGTCAGGGAGCGTGACATGGCAAAATTCCAAACATAGGATCTGGCCGGTGGACTGGCTGTGTTGGCATTGTGAAAATAACGTAGAGACGCCGGTGGCAAGGAATAACGAATACCCGATTATGACCGAACGACGATGTACAGTAAGGGTCACCTACCACAATGACGCATGCTCAAGGAGGACCCGATGTGAATCTTGGAGACCCGGGATCGAAGAAGAAATTAACGGCGCAAAGGTAACGATAGTGGATTAAAACAACGACGTGGCGAAGGCTCGATAGTAGCGTCGTAATGCAGGGGTTTAATCACGTCGCAAAGCTCTTTCACATGATTGTCGGGGCCCCCTCCAACGAAAAAGAAAGCAAAAATTTTAATATCTTCAGCCGGTGCGAAGATGATCGCTTGAAGATGGGGAGCCAAAGCACGCGTGAAGAACATCATAATTTACTCAAATTAATGATAGACCGAACAAAAGGATCCAGGTGGATGAAGGCATACGGGTAGCTACATCAGGCGGCGGATGTAAGAGCTTCAGGTGGAACAAAAATCTAACACGGCCATAATTTGACGGTAACAGGAGCGCCAGCAAAGAACACGTACAGAAATGAGGCAATGTCTCCTTGGTTGCAGTGATAATGATGGTGATTATCATTATGAAGGCAGTGCAATCTTTTAAAGATACGACGGAGAGGAGTATCGGTTCGCATGAGATGGCCTTGATCACATTAACATTGCTGGCCCTAAATGGTTAAAGGACTATGTTGAAACATTTGCTAATGCATTGAAATGACAAGTAGTCGGTGTGAGTGATTAATAATTATTTATATTGACCTAAGAATTCCTTCAGTGATGAAAGGGGAATACGTTCCTTTCAAATGACTCACTGGGACTTTTTGTGGTGGAGAGAAAGTGGCATGCTCGTGGCCGATGCATTTAAGCAAAATTAAAATTGGTAGAACGTATAACACCTTTCCACATATAGCCCAAGTGGCCTGGGCTGAAAGATAAATATATGAGCGTTATCAATACGCTTCGTGGGGATGATTGGACCGTTATATTTCACCAACGAATGTGTAGAATAATGATTTTCGAAGGCCACGTACAGGGAAACAAAATGGAGGAAAGAGCGTTATGCAGGGGGAGAATAGATTCTAAGAGGAACAATAAAATAGAAGGAAACGAAGGACCTGGGATGGGGGTTTTTATAGAAGGTTACAATGAGAAATAGGGGTTGGAAAATTTCGGATTCAGAACTGTGAAGAAGATTGGAAGACTTTGTTACTATTAATTGCAAGTTTAGTTTGTATTTGTCCATAAAGGTTTCAAATCCTGAACACAATAAAGATTTTATTTTGCATTTCTTTCTGTTTTATGCATTTCATGCATTTGAATTTATTTTAATAATGTTTATGTGTTAGGTCAGTAGTATTATTAGGTGATTTATGTGTATGTAATTTCCTCATAAGTTTGTCATAACTAGATATTAGATTATGTGTATGCAGGTCTAATTTGATTGTGTTTATCTATTTTGCAGAGTTGTTAATAAAAATTGTTTTTTCATTATTTTTTTATCTTACTCTTGTCCATTTTTCCAGAGCTTTAATTAAGAATTTTATTTCAGTCATTTTCTTTCATTCTGGTCCTTCCATCCAAAATTCTTTGCTTAAGCTTTTGGTTTTCAATTTAATGAATTTCTTATTCTGGTCCTTGCTCCAGAATCTATTTTAACACCTCATATTTATTTCATTCCAGTCCTTGCTCCAAAATTTTAGTTTAAGCCATTTATTTTCGATTTTGTTCATATTCTGGTCATTTCTAGAATTTTATTTCTTTTATTCTTAGTTTTTCTGGTTCATTTTCTAACTTTTATTCAGGATTAATTTTAGTTTTCATTAAAATTTAGATAAAATGAACTTCCTAACGCCAAATATTCATTAAGGATTTCAGATAAAATGGATCTACTAACATTAAATCTTCATCAAGTATTTCAGATAAAATGGATCTACTAACGCCAAATCTTCATTAAATATTTCAAATAAGAAAACGATTACTAACGCCAAATCTGCACTAAATCTTTCAGATAAAAGGAACCCACTAACACCAAAGTGCTAACTCCAAAGTCACATTAAGATCCAAGATAATAATTCGATTACTTGGGTGAGTGGGTTTGATTTTAATAAATAAAAGGGAAGTGAAATACATTGTTGTTTCTTCATTTTATTTTTGCACAAAAGGGAACTCTAGCCCTTCAATCAAAATATAGTTACGACATAAAAAAAAAATTAAAGTAAAAATGGTTCAGGCCCCCTTGTTAACAATTGCTTGCTAATCCCTGATTTATTCTAGCATTCTTATTTATCTATCACACAGGTGTACAAGCAATATCAAAGAACCTTGAAGAAACTCAAGTTTCTTTACAAGTGAGGATTTCTTACCAAATCCTAAATGTGGGTGTAATTTTATAACTGGGTAAAATTATCACTCAACATTTTTGGCATTAGAAGGAGGTCTTGATTAAGATATTTCTTTGAAATTTTGAATGTAACGTTGTCATTGTATTATTGAGAAATATTTTGGTTCAGACTGACTTGGTTTTTGCTCACAGGGTGTTCAATCAATCATTTTTACGGTTATATTATTGATGATGCATTGTTAATGAATACTTGTGCTTGGTTTCATTAAGCTAGATCCTTAGTTCATTATCACTAGATCCAAAGTGAAAAGAGATACTATATTTCAGAGTTTTTCACCAATCCATAGAAATCGAAGGGTTGAGATTCAAACTATTGTTATCCCACCTAGTGTGCTAGAAGTTGGGTTAGCTTATTTTTTTGGTACATCTAGTGCGACCTCGTCTATTGTCTCTATTTCCCCTAGTACTTTTGTTGGGAAATCACATCAAATCACAATGGCTCAAAACACCACTTGGTATGGAACACATAGTTCTTCGTTAAACATAGTTGGGATTGTTCATGAACCACCTAAGAACATTGAGAGAATATTGCCCAAATATAAGCATAATGGTCCTAGATCAGTGGAAGAACACATATAGGTCTACAAGGATACCTTGATAGGAAAATAGGTCGAACATGATGATGTGACCTACAGACTATTCCCTTTGACTCTGGATGAAACAACTTATGATTGATACCTTAGCTTACCTACGGGTTTGATTACCTCTTGGGTCCGATTAGAGACTACTTTCATTAATAAATTCAGGCCACCTTTAGACCCTACCATTATATATAATCAATTCATGACCTGTAAGAGAGGACCTAATGAGACTATCAAGGTGTTTAATTCTATATTTCAGAAGTTATACATGTGGTTAACATGTTATTTTGTTATTGACCCCGTTATGGCTCTTAAATTATACTTCGGGGTGTTTGACCCCATGATGAATATTTTTACTAGATGAAACCCCAAGATACTACTCTTGCTCTATATTATGCAAAGGCCATGACCATTGAGGAACAAATGACACCACAAGGAATTGGAGTCACCCAATTCCCCATGGTAAGTCAGTATGGTCTTTACAATTAGATCCCCATGATGAATTAGGTCATGGCACCACAGATTCTAATGTCAAGTACCTTACCTTACGGTCATATTTACCCATCCATGCCCACTTATCCTCCACTACTCACCTATCCAAATGCAACCATACCTACAACCACACCATTTCTTATTGAAAATCAATTGGTCCACTCCCTGCATTGGTCCACTCTCAAAAGCAAGTACCCCAAAGACTACAACAAAATAGAAAATTCAATAAACTATGGAATACACGACCGAATAATGGGGCATACCCAATATGACTACCAATCAGGGTAATGCTAGTCCTAACCAATCCCACACCATAGTGAATTTGTTTGACTTTACTATAAATTATTGGTGTAGGTTTCATTCTACTACTGAGCATCATGAAAATGAATGTTCCATGTTTGAAACATGCAAAGATATTCTCCAACAAAATATTGATGAGCATGGGCCTCTAGATGAGCACTCTCATGAAGCCGGTTCAAGTAAAAGTAAAGGCCATGTGATGTGCATTGAAACTTATTGTTCAGATGATAATCAAGAGGAGGAATATGAACTTGTAGAAGTTCAGGCTGTTAGACATTTTTAAAAATGTAATCACAACTATAATTTGAGGAACAAGAATAAGCCTCCTAATACCTCTTCCACTCCTCCCAATAAATTGAATATCCCACCTGATACCAAAGCAAACAATAATCCCCCACCTCCACCTCAAGTAGATCAATCTAAACATTAGAAAAAAGAACGAAGTGTGGAGAAAGGTGTGTATAACATTGTGGAGGATTTGAAGACAACAAAAGCAAATATCAGTTGTTGGGAAGTGGCTACGATGCCTGGCCAAAGAGAGATATTGATTGAAGAGTTGGAAAAAACAGGTGGTAATGATACTAAGGTAATTACAACATCTCAATACGCCTTGTATAAGGATAAAGAGGATGTTCCTCCTTTCCTCTTAATGATTAGGATAGCCAAAAAGAGTCTTCACAATTGTATGATAGATTTCAATGCACAGGGAAATATAATTCCTTATGACATTTGTAAAATATTATCCTCACCATACGAACAGAACTGTGATTCAACTTGATATATCTCAAATCAATGTGGTAGACATGTTGTATAATATCCTTGTGAAAGTAGCATTAAAACCTAGAGTACAACAACATTTTGATATTCATATTGTCAATATTCTTGCCAATTATGGAATTCTACTAGCTAGGGATTGGGCTAAGAATTTGAATGGCTATTTTTCAATAGATTGTTCTCATATGTGGTTGCCTTGGAAAGGGGTAGCCAATCAAATTCGAGTAGAGAGAGAACCCAGGCTTAAGGAGATGATCACAGAGTATAATAAGCCAAATGAGACTCTCTTTTGTGAAACAAAAATAGGTATGTACACATTGGACATACAGGGTAATTTTGATGAATCAGATGCCAAAGTTTTATTATGTAGACATTGTGAAGATGATCATTTGGTTTGGACATTGAAATTTTATGGCTCTAGATCTAAAAAAGGAAGTGGAGTTGGAGTAGAGCTTATTAGTCCCACAGGTAAGCTTTCCTTACCACATTTAGGTTGCAATTTCCATGTACTTGCAATGTGGTGGAGTACGAAGCCCTCATTTTGGGACTATTATTAGCATTGAATAACAATATTAGATTATTGAAAGTCTTGGGATATTCTCTGTTAGTTGTTAAGTAGGTAAAGGGGTAATTCACTTGCAAAGACGAAATATTAAGCTATTATAAAACTAGTTTTAGATATCTGATTGATGAATTTGAAGCCTTTAATATCTCTCTAATCTCTAGAAAAAGTGATCGGGTAGCTAATTCTCTAGAAGTTGATGCAAGTACATTAAATCGTATTGATAAAAGGAAATTGAAGAGATTTTCAATAGAGTTAGTCCCTTGTCCATCCATACCTGACAATGTGAAGAATTTATAGGTATTCAAAAGTGATAGACATATTTTTGACTTTGTGACTAACTCAGGTGTGTTTGAGAATCATGTAATAGACGAAGATCAAAGGTTACAAGATGATGAAGATGAAGGTAATTTTCCAAAGAGGAAGGTCAATGCTATTCCAAAAGGTATTGTTGCACTAGATAAAATTTTTGATATTGAGTACTGAGGCAAAAGACCTGATAAAATCTTATTGGAATATGAGACATATGACTCGATCAACATTGGAAGTGAAGAATCACATAATGTGCTTATTGGAAAGGCTTGTACACCCCAAGAAAGGGAAGGAATAATGCATGTGCTTAGATATTACATCGATTGTATAGCATGGACATATGAGGATTTGAAAACCTATTACCAAAGTGTCATCATGCATACCATACCTCTAAAGCCATATGCCAAACCTTTTAGGCAGAAGCAACGTGTAGTCAACCCATTGTTGGAACTGCTTATAGAAAAGGAAGTAAAGAAGTTACGAGGTGCTAAGATCATATTTTCTATGCATCATTCAACTTAGGTTGCTAACTTAGTTCATGTTAGGAAGAAAAATGGTGAGATCAAACTGTGTATCGACTTTAAGAACCTCAACAAAGCTTCACAAAAGGAAAACTACCTCCTTCCATCTATTGATAGCATTCTTCAAATGGTCAATGGATCCGAGATGACGTCTTTCCTGGATGGGTATTCTAGTTATAATTATATTCTCATAGATCTTAGAGATAGAATGAATACTACCTTTATAACTAAGTGAGGGACTTTTGCTTACAAAAAAATACCCTTTGGTTTGCTCAATGCAGGTGCCACCTTTTAGCAATCCATGGATTATACATTTAGAGAGCTCATAGGTAAGTGCATTATTGTGTACATAGATGATATCCCAATGTTCTCAAAGGAATGTAAAAATCATATCAATGATCTAAGAAAGGTCTTGTAAATATGTACAGAGGAAGAAATCTCACTCAATCCAAAAAAGTGCATAATATCGAAAGAAGGTATATCACTGAAGGGAAATTGTTAGGGCACATAATATCGAAAGAAGGTATATCCATAGACCCTATGAGGGTAGAAGTGATTAAAAAAATCCCCTTTCTAGGAAGTAAAAATGATCTTAGGTCATTCTTTGGTAAAATCAATTTCGTTAGGAAATTTATTTTTGGTCACACTTAAATAGTTAAACCATTGAATGACATGTTAAGAAAGGATGCTAAGGTTAAATGGACATCAGATGCTAAAATTTATTTCCAGGAAATAAAGGATGCTATTTCCAATGTACCTGTGTTGGTGAGTTTTGATTATACTAAGCCATTATTTATTTACACCTTTGAATCTGAAAATTCATATATGAGTGTTTTGACTCAAAAGAGCGAAGGTAATATTGAAAATCCCATTGATTTTATGATTTCACCATTGAAGGATGCATAGTTGAGGTATACTACTTTAGATAAGACAAATTATGCATTTTTCAAAACTATTATATTTTGCATAGTCGAGTACTTGCTATCGTGCCTAACCAGGTAGTTAAAAATATGTTAATGCAGAATGAGCGTGGAGAAAGATGTGGAAAGTGGATGGCTACACTACAATAATTTTATCTTGAGATTCAACCTATGAAGCTAGTTTGAGGCCAAGGTTTGACAAAGATGCTAGCTAAGATAGATCCTCAATTTTCATGCCAACAATATAGTGTCGAGGATATAACACAAGATGAATGGTATAGCGATGTTGTTTATTTTATACATAATGGTAAGTGTCGTTCTCACTTGAATGCCACACAAAGGAGAGCCCTTCATCTAAAGTCTTCTAATTTCATGATCAACGTAGGAGTTTTGTATAGAAAAAACCGTGAATATATATTCCTTTGTTGTTTAAACAAAGAGAAAGCCATCCAAATCTTACAAGAATTCCATGGTAAATATGGGACAGGTCATGGATCTGTGAGTGCTATAGTATACCAAATTCTAATATCTTATTACTATTGACCTCATATTTTCAAATATGCCCATTCCCATGTGCATTCCTACCATATTTGTTAAAAAACATCCAATAGGGAAAGAAATGCAGCTATGCCTTTACAACCAGTAGTGGAAAGGAGACCATTCGCCCTATGGGGATTATATTTTATAGAGGTTATCAATTATAATTCATCTACCTCTCATAAGTACATCCTCACCAAAACCGATTATTGCACTAGATGGACTGAAGCAATCCCTACCAAAAATTCCACTAGTGAAGTTGTTATTCAATTTCTAGAGGATAATATTGTGACTAGATTTGGCATGCCTAACTCTATTGTGTGCGATAATGGTCTTGCATTTTCATCAATTCATTTTGCATATTGGGCTTATGACAATAAGGTGAGCATTAAATTCTCGTCCAATTATTATCCGCAAGGTAATGGTTTGGCCGAATCCTCCAATAAAAACTTGTCTATTATTAAAAAGTTGCTAGAACGAAATCCATGTGATTGGCATAACAAATTAAAATTCACTTTGTGGGCTGATAGAATTAGAATCAAAGAGTCCATTGGGACATCTCCTTATCATTTGGTATATGGGCAAGATCTAATTTTTCCCATGAATTTGAAGTTACAAACATTGCAATTCATGAAAGAATATCTTGAAACTGATAATCAAATTGAAGCTCGATTGACTCATTTAATGCACCTATATGAAAAAAAGAGAAGAAGCTTTGATCCATTTTAGAAAACATCAATATATTGTAAAACGATGGTTTGATAGGAGAGCCAAATTTAAAACTTCCAAGATCTCTAATTTAGTGTTGTTATGGGATAAAGCACATGAAAAGAAAGTGGACCATAATAATGTTTATTGTTTGTGGCTAGGTCTGTACCAAATATCTAAAATCATCATTGAAAATACATTTAGATTTAAGATCTTCAATGGAGAGGATGTTCACTTGTTTGTGAATGATAAATACTTAAAGCACTATTTTCACCATTAGGGCATGTGAATGTTTGAGTGTAGAATACACTAGGATTGTAGTATGTGGATTGATGTTTTGTTTTGTTTCTTTTGGTGTCGATTGAAGTTTCATTTTATTTTTCTTTGGTTTTGTGGTCGTCTGGTTCCTTCGATTTTACATAGGATGTTGTTTTTTTGCTTGTGGATTTCTTTTTTGTTTGTTAGTCTTGCATGGCTTATCATTTTTTAGTTTGGGTGCTTTCCCTTGTTTGGAGGTAGAGCTTCCTAAAGGAAAAATGTGTGTTGGATGTAAATGGGTCTTCAAGACCAAATTCAATGCTGATGGAAGCATTGAAAGGCACAAAGCAAGGCACACTTTTTTGCTTTGTGCCTTTCAATGCTTCCATCAACATTGAATTTGGTCTTGAAGACCCATTTACATCCATCACACTTTTTTCCTTTAGGAAGCTCTCCTCTTTCATGGCATCTTGCCATATCTTTTGAGTACAAGCCTTCTCATAACTAGAAGGTTCAAGTTGTTCACTAGTTAACAAGGCATAGTTAACTACATCTCCCCGAGGTTCTTGGCAGTCATCATCTCCATAAAAATGCATATTTTCAAGTCTTTTCAAAATTGAACCCATTTTACTTACTTGACTTCTAGTCTATCGTCTTTGAAAATTTGTATCCAACATCTGATAATATGGATGATGTTGGAGAGTTCTCTTACCTCTAGATGGAGAATCAATATCCATTGGTGAGGAACTAATTGACCTTTATGGAGGACTTGGTGATGATGATGATGAACTGGAATTCGAATGTCGACTTGAGCTTGGATAAGACTTCTTGATTTTCTAAGATGCCTGTTGAATTTGTGAAGGACCTGCATCATGAGATTCAACATCACTATAAATTTTAGGATTTTACCATTCTCTCAGTTCATCAAAAATCACATCCTTGGAAAGGATTATTTTTTGAGTCCTAGGATTGTAGAGTCTATAAGCTTTTGTGTTCTCACAGTACCCTACAAAAATGCATGCTTAATTCTTAGGATCGAGCTTCTTCCTCTGTTCATCAAGAATGTGTGAGTAAGCCAGTGAACCAAACACTATGAAATGCTTGAAATTCAATTTCTTACCATACCATGCTTGATAAGGAGTTTTCCATTTCAAAATTGATGTAGGACTCCTATTCAAAATATACACACTGGTCATGGCTGCATCTACCCAATACATATTGCTCAAATGCTTTGTCTGAAGCATATATCTTGCCATCTCTACAATGGTGCGCTTCTTTGTTTTAGCCACACCATTCTGTTGTGGAGTATAGGCAGTAGTTAACTGCCTCTTTATTCCATGTTTTTTACAAAAATTCAAAAATTCATTAGAGGAGTATTCTCCTCCTTTATCTGATCTTGAGACACTTAACAAAATATCCACTCTCATTTTCAACTCTTCCCTTAAAATCTATGAAGCAATCAAATGCCTCATCTTTATGCTTCAAAAAATATATCCAGCACATTCTTGAAAAATCATCAATGAAAAGAAGAAATTAAGAGTTGTTACCAATGCTCTTGTTCTGCATCAGACCACAGATGTCCAAATGCACTAGCTGGAGTGGATAACTGGTCCACCATGCTTGTCCACGAGGAAATTTGGTTCTAGCATGCTTTCCCAAGGCACACCCTTCACAAACTTCCTTATTATCCTAAACTTTAGGAAGTCCGGTCACCATCGATTGAGAAGTTAACAACTTCAAACTGGTTGAATTCAAATGACCGTATCTCAAGTGCCACAAGACACTTGGGTTTGCAATAACAACATTTACTAACTGATATCCTACTGAATGGCCAAACTTTAGAGGAAATAACCTGTTTCTTGTCATTGGCACTTGAGTAATGACTCTATCACTATTATTATTATCAAAAATGGTACATTTACCCTCATAAAATAGCAACTTATAGTTCTTTTCTAACATTTGACCAACACTTAAAATATTGTGTTGGAGATGAGGTGTGTAATAGATATATCTTACTTGTTTCATGCCTTCTTTTGTTAGAACCTCCATGGCTCCAATGCCTTCAACCGCCAATGACTTGTCATCTCCCAATTTGATTCTAGATTTGTAAGAAGAATCCAAAGGAACAAAGAGTTCTTCTTTGCCACTCATATGATTTGAACACCTAGTGTCCAATATCTAGGTGACATTCAGGTTCTGATCTAACTTTCCATATGAGAGAAAGATATTTGAGATCCCTTCCTCTTCTCCAAAATTGCCATACTGACTGCTTTTGCTGCTACTCCCTTGTGAACATTTTGACCAACAGTCATGAGCAAAATGGCCAAGTTTTCCATAATTTTAGCAAGCTTGTTTTGACTTGTCACTCCCTTTTCCTCATCCTATATTCTTGCCTCTGTTCTACTGTCCACTTCTATTATGACCTCCAACTTTGTTTGAAGATCCTCCTCTATTAGGAATTCCACCTCATGGACTATTCTTACCTCTACCTCTGTGCTGACCTTTGCCATGACCCCTTCCTTGTCCTTTTCCTTCTTGTGAAATGAAGGCTTTGTCATCACCTTCGTGGCTAGTGGAAGGAGATTCCTGCAATCTCTCTTCATGTGAAAGAAGAGAACCAATTAGTGCATCAAAGGAAAGTGCAGTCAAATATTTTGACTCTTAAATAATGATTTCTACATGATTACACTTAAGAAGAAGTGTTCGCAACACTTTCTTCACCACAACCGCTGGTTTAACTTCTTCACCTAGAATGACCATTTTATCTACTATGGATTTGACTCACACGCAGTAGTCTCCTACTTTCTCATTCTCTTGCATTTTGAGATTTTCAAAATCTCTTTTTAGAGTTTGAATCCTGACTTGCTTCACCTGATCACTCCCTTTAACACTTTCCTTTAAAGCCTTCCAAGCATCTTGAGCGGTTATACAGGATGCTATTCTAGGAAATATGCTTTTATCTAGGGCTGCTTGTAAATGATATAGGGAAAAGGAATTATTTTTTGGGCTTCTTTCTTGGTTTTTCTATCAGCAGAACTTAAGGTAGACCAATTAGTAGGAGAGGGTTCTATGTAACCCTCTTCAACTATTTCCCATAAACCTTTACCAATCAACATAGTTTTCATATTTATTGACCAGTATTCATAATCACTACCATTAAATTCAGGAATTGGGAGATTTGAATTTGAAGCCATTTCTACTACTTGAAAGCAAAATTTGATTTGACTAAAAATAGGAGTACAAAGCAATTACAAGTTCAAATCAAATCTAGATTTCTTAACTCTCAATGATTTCTTCTTCTTCTTCTTGTGGATTGCCTAGTATTGAAGGCCCAAAATTATTTGTAATGGAATCTTCGTCGTCACTAATGACAATAATTTTAGGAGCTGTCACTGGCTCAGGCTCTACTAGCTTAGGCTCTGGATAGCATGGGGTATAACTTTCACTGGATTGTTGCTCCGGCTCAGCTAGAGAGTAGCTATCACTGGCTTGATCTACAGGTGTGGCTTCAATTGTATCAGACTCCTACACTCATTATCCAAAAATATTGTCTTCTGAGTCAGCCTCGTATCTAGAATCAGGCTTCCTCAGGTGGGCTATAACAAAATTCTACAACTGACTGAATACGACATGCAGTTCATCTCGTCGAACTTGTTGATAAAAAAAATTAACAGTTTCTCTCTACAGTAGAGATCATAAAGCATGGTAACATCGAGTAGATCTAATCATCTACTCATCAAGGTAAAAAGAAAACTTTGTTAGAGCTTTTGAAGTTACAATTTTTTCTCTTTTACGACTGCTGAGGCTATTACATAAAATTTTTAGCCTTGAATGGGGTTCCAAGGGGCAGCGATAAACGGGTGCTCCGGAAGGCTTCCTGTCACCTTTTTTTACAATGTTTGCCTCTCAGGCTATTACACAATTTTGCAAGGTTTTCTATATATTTTTTATAAAGTCTTTTTATAAAAAAAAATTAATAATTTTTATATCTTTAATTATTTTTTAAATAAATATATATTTAAAAATAATTAAAAATATAAATAAATAACTATTAAAATTATTTTTTAAAACATTTCATAATTTTTTTTTTTAAAACCAACCTTTTTCTTTTAAACCAAAATATTGTTTTATAGTGGATGGGAATCGATCCCCCAACCTTCTGCTTGTAAGAGGGGTGCACATCCGCTACACCAAGTGACATCTTTGATACATGAAGGCATCTCGTGCCTCTTGTACCTGTTGGTGCTGAAGCAAACAAACAAAAAAAATAAAAATACCTTTATACTATCGTTGTCGGGTATTGAACCCCGAACCTCTCACAGCGTGTCGAAAGGTCTTGCCACCACACCACATTGCCTAACATGTTCACTACGGAGAAGCACGCATTAATAAAAATGTTTAAAAATTACAACGTTTTAAAAAAAAATTAATCCCACACGCAGCGAGAAAAAGGTATTTACACATTTAAATATGTGTACGGGCACATATTAAACGATTGCCTTTGGGCAATCTCATTGGCAAGTGTTTTGCCCTGTCAACCAGTCGTAGGTCACCACCTTAGCAGGAGCTCGCCACCACACGTCACGATACTCAACTGCCATGTGTATGCTTCAGAACTCTCGCTTTACCACATCACAGCCTCGAGACTTGTGCCACATCACTTTCTCATGATACCACATCACCACCTTAGGATTCATGCCTAGCTATCAGCTCAGCCAATGCCTACCTCGAACTATGTATCACCTTAGGATTCATGCCCAGCTATCAGCTCAGCCAATGCCTACCTCGAACTATGTATCACCTTAGGATTTGTGCCCATTTGCCACCTCAACTAGCATTTACCTTGAGATTCATACCCTCGACCTTGGCTCTTCTGCCTCTGTGCCTATGCCTCGAAAAGCATGCTCGGCTCTAATACCAGTGAGCCAATTTAGGCTATAATATAAAATAATATTTAATCAATAACTTCAAAAATTGCATTACAACTTTTAGTAGCTCATGGTATTTATAGGGAATAAAGGATTAGGGAGGAGAAAGGATGACAAGGAGGGATAAGGGAGGATAAAGGAGATAAGGAGGAGGTGGAGGTAGGAGGTGTCGAGGAGGTATAAGGGTAGTTAGGAAGCTAGGTGAGGGTATATAGGGGTTAGACGAGGGAGAATAGGGAATTGAGGGGAAAGATATTTATAGGGGCTAGGGAAGAATAGAGGAAAAAATATAAACCAAAATTTTTTTGACCATTTGAGTGGGTGTTCACACTTATGCTAGAATAGCTAGTTTTTTATAGGCCTTTTGATAGAAATCCCATTCACACTTGCAACAATAACACCTTTCCACCTATAGCCCAAGTGGCCTATATTGAAATATAAATATAGTAGCATTATCAGTACACTTCATGGGGATTATTAGACCATTATATTTCACCAAAAGAATGTGTAGAATACTGATTTTCGAAGGCCACATACAAGGAAACAAAATGGAGGAAAGAGTGTTATGCATGGGGAGAATAGATTCCAAGAGGAAAAATGAAATAGAAGAAAATGAATGATCTAGGATTGGGGGTTTTTATAGAAGGTTGCAATAAGAAATAGGGTCTAGAAAATTTTAGATTCAGAACTATGAAGAAGATTAGAAGACTTTGTTGCTTTTAACTATGCAAGTTATGTGATGAGTGTCGTCAACTCTTCATCATTTAATAATTATGTTTGTCAATCAAGGGCGATGTCCAAGGTTATATATGATAGAGGGGGTTAACATACTGGTTTTTATTTTATCTATATAATGGCCTTATTAATGGAACATTTAGTGTTTGGGGGTGTCAAGTGTCCCTTTTAATCTCCTAGAAACTAAAACTGAGTGCCTACTTATCCTTGCATAATTGAAATTCACATAGTTGCAAAAAAAACAAATTTGAACTATTGAAAATGATAGAATTCAGTTGAAAAAATTTAAAATAGCAATATTGAAATCATAGAATTAACTATAACAATAATGAAACATTTTCAGAATTGAAACTTCACACCTATAGAAAATGAAACCTAAGACAATGCTAAAATTCAAAGGTTGGTAAGAAAATATTGCAAATCTGTAGCAAACCGAATTAATAAGAAATTATCTGATGCAAACTAGAAATACAGACTAGAAATGCTAAAGCTAAAACAAAAAAAATTATGCTATAAAATCTATTCTAGATGACTTAACTATAATGCATTCATGTGCCACATGCTAGATGAAGTTTAATTCAATATTAACCATGTCAAAAGCTGTCAGATTCTTGCTGACCTATTGTAGCAAGAAATTAGTAGAACTCTGACAGGAATAATCCCTCTTCTGGGCCTAGAAGTGGCCCTTGCTTCCTGAACCAAAATAGGGAAATATTACGTGCTCTACACTATCAAATCCTCACACTGAACTCAAAATCAAACATGAATAACAAATATTGCACCTTTATTTCCTTATTAGCATATTAGCAATGCAGGGGAAGTTCTGCAGACTACTGATCTATTATAGTACACAATTACAACACTTGGACTACTCTATCTCCTAACACCTATATCCTCTATCCCATATGCTCAACCAAACAAAAGCACTTTATTTATACTAGCAAGGTACAACAGTGATAAGGTTTGGTGCTTCAATACATGACTGTTACAACTGTTGTAGGACTGTGTTTCCCAAAATGCAAGGATCTGATCCATTAAACCTTATCCATTGCAGCTACTTCCTTTATATGGTGAAGTATAGGTGTTAGAAATTATAGGTAGGTCCCTAGAATAGTTGCAACCACCGTTTGCCTCCATTTTTTTGTAATTAAATACGCAGTTGACCAAATTTATGTCTTCTGCGCTCATTTCGTAGCTGCTCTAGAATATCAGACAGTAGAACAACGTTGGCATTAATTCATGCAACATAAGCATGTATTACCAGTTATGATGGCAAAAATAATCTCCATAGGTACCTAGATGATTGATTCCACATTTTTTATGAGCTGGAGTGGACAAATTCCAAGCCATGTTGTATATGTACAACTAGCTAGAATTTGTATGGGAAAAAAATTATTTTCTGCGTAGTCTACTGTTGACAAAGTTCTTGGTGCCTTTTTGGTTATTCAAAGTGAGTATACGATGGGAAAATCTTGTGAGAGAATCATAAAACCAATTAGATAGTAGCACCTTAATATTACAACATTAATTTAATGTAAAATATACTAAATAATATAGCTGAAACAAATTATAAGACATAGATAAACAGTCAAAACAGATCATATGCACTTTATCATTTCAGTATGCAAACATCATCATATAATGCATAGTATCACTAAAATTAGTACAAAATTATATCATAAGTAGTTCCAAATAGTTTAATAAGTTATCAAATGTAGTCTTTGTATGAGGTAATGTTCTGCCTCATCATTTCCCCCCAACCTATTTCAATGCATGTCCTCATGCATTCTGTTGTGCTACAACACCACAAAGATATATGTCAAGATAGTGCTGAACATATTTCCATAGTCTGCTTCCAACCTTGTAATATTATTTGTGCTCTTTAATCTTCTTGAGCCACTCCTAGAATTGATCATCTAATTTAGGGTCATTATCAAAGAAATATGGAACAAGGGTGATGATTTTTGGATTCCTGTACCTGAGACCTATCCATTGCTCCTTTACCTCAAATATGGTCTGGATTATACATTCTGCCCTTCTTCTAGACCACATCAGGTTATTTGGAGATATGGGTTCTCTTTTCTATAGTGATATAGGTAGCTCTCCCCATCTGCTTTTGTAGGCTGACAAAGCATCAGCAAATGATGTTGCACAAAAAGTTTGAAAACCATCTATGAATTTTTGCAAGTTCCTAGATACATTTTTCTTACTCTGTCATCCCTTATTAGAGTAGAATGCTCACTAGTGGAGGTCCTATGGTTCAGGTGAACAGGCCTAATGAGCAAAACTGCCTTTAATTCCATGGCTTTGCTAGTTTTATTTTCTTGCTCTCAATATATTTGATTATGGAGTGTAGACTGAAAAGACCTTAGCTTAAGATCACTAGTGAAGACATGGGGAAGGAAGATAACTTCTATTGACAAAAATAAATTGTGTAGGAATAACTCACATAGAAAATTCTGGTGTTCTATAGAACTTTCCCAAAAAGCTTCCAGAAACTCACCAGGTGTTTCCAATTTGTAAGAGAGACCAGAAGTGACCGTCATCATTTGTCAACGGAGTTCTCTCCTTTAAAATTAAGCTATAGAATCTGGATGGCCTCTGAAACTGAATGATATATTCTGCAATCTGGCATACGTCCTACACTTGTTCCTTCAATTTTTCAATTTCTAAATTTTGTTATTCTAACTCTTTTGTTAAGGTCTATAATGATGAGACCTTTCCTTCTAATTGATGATATTTTGCCATCCAATATGCCACATATTCATTATATTTTGCAAGTGTGATTGTGTTTTGTGATCTAAAAATTGGTTGCATTTGTGGAATAATATTAACTTGGATTCCTACATCCACCTTTTCAATTATAGGGGGCTCTATCTGTGTTCCAATTTCTACTAGTTCAATCTCAGGTGCATTCAAATTAACAAGATTTTGAGGAGACTATGGAATTACCTCTTCTTGTACTATTATTTCTCCCTCTGTAGGTGTTATTGATTCGGTTATCTGTTGTGTCCCTAGATGCTCATCCCCTAGACTCTATTGTACTTCTTGTGCAACTTCTTCTTCTTCTATTGCAATTCTTCCAGGTGAGTTTCTTTCTATATTTCCTACTAATTTCAGCAACAGACTAGCTAATTTGTCCCCTAAATCATTCTGAGGAGGTTGCTACTCCAGAAGTGTGAGTATAGCCTTTACAATATCTATCTCTTGCCATAACTTAGCGATAGTATCATCTTTCTCTTTAGAGAAGCTTCACTCTTTTCAATTCATCCTGTATGAGTTTTTATAACACTCTTAGTTGCATGCAACTGAGTCTTTATGTCTATTTCTTCTTTCTCTTCAGTGCTCAAATCATCTTTCCCTTACTTAGTTGCCTTAGATTCTTTACCAAAATCTGAATAATCCACAAGTGGTGCAGACATTTTTGCAGTAGTGGTGTGTCCCTTTGCTTCTTCTGTTATGGTTCTATCTTTTGAATCTATTGAGTAATTGAGGGACATTGTAGGCATAGCCATATCTTTTGCACTATCCATACCCTTGGTACTTATATCTTCAACTTTCCCCATAGTTTCTTTCATCTGCAGGGTATCAACATGTGTAGTTCCTTCTTCCTTTTCCACATTACCTATGTTGGTCGATTTTTGAAGTCTTGAATACCTTCTCAATCCTGAAGCTGATTGCTTTTGTTTCTTTTTATATTGTGAAATAGGGCTTGTAAATACTATGGCAGGGTCTACTTCAGGTGTTCCCTTCTCCATATACCCTTCCCTTCTTGAACTTCCAAATTGCTCAGTGGATTGAGTGGGAAAAAACAGTTACATTTTCAGAAAATGTAATCTTCCTCCTCTTTCCTACAGAATCAATCTTAGACTATTTCTCTCTTTTATTCCTTGTCCTAGAGGATCGAGGTCCTTGTGGTGAGGAGTAAATTTCTTTTTTAGAGGATTCAATTTCAATTTCATGTTCAGAACTTTCAATTTCTATTTTTGCTTCAGATTTAGGTCCTTCTCTACCTCTTCTTCAGATCTAGGGATTTCAACTGCCTCTTCCTCAATCAAATCATTCCATGCATAAAAAAACCTATCAAAGCTTCTAGGGTTTCCCCTGAAGTGATGTCTGCATATAATATTGATTAGGCCATGGTGTTTGGGAGACCCTTTTCCTACTTGGTACTTTTTTGCCATATTTACTAGCTCCTGATACAAATACATAGGAAGGTTTACCCTAAGCTCAGGGTTTGATTTACCATGGTGAATATGGGTTAGAATTCTCATGTGATGTCCAGACAGGACAGGGAATTGCCCATTGCAAGTCAAAAACCTAATGACCCATACTGCAACTTCATCCCAAGGAGGCTATAAACTTGTTCTTTGGACCCCCTTGTAGATATTATTACTCAATATAAAATCAATGGGATTATCCTCATTTCCCCTAAACTAATTTACAAGTTCAACTAAAGCATTTTTCCATAATTTTCCAATTTGAACCCCATGCAACAGAAATTCAATAACCTGGCTAAGAATTTCAGGGCTTACCTGGATTGTCATGCAGCTAATGTGGATTTTATTGTTGTGAAAGGTGAATGCAAACTCAGTGGCCAATCCTTCTAAATGCCCATAGAATTTGTGCAATAAGGGTAGAAATCCTCCTTATGTAAAAATTCGCATGGACTCCTCATCTTTCTACAAAAATTCTATGTTATCCGGTTCAATTTTGTTCTTTTGTCCACCCATTGTTAATTTCTTGTGTGCAGAGTATCTCAGGCTTACAAATTTCAAACATCAGGGTTTTTTTTTCAGTTTTTTAAATGCTTAATTTTGTCAATGGTAATTATCGAGGGTGAGGATTAAATAGATGCAACGTCATAACGACTTCAAAACGTGCCACGAATGTGAAATTCGAACATGACGACAAGTTATTGCACATAGAAGCCATCATTAATTTTTACTGCATGTTATAGCTATCGGGAGTGGCATGGTATATTTTACGAAAGTTATTTTAAACATATTTTGAATTGTGTGCCAAGTGGTCACGTGTTGTAGTATTCGAAAATCCATGCCCTCCTCAAAATTTTGCTTTGGAACTCGTACTTGAAACCTATGTCCCAAGTGCTATTTCCAACCCAACTGACACAAACCTTAGGAACTCATATAAAATTTAATTTATTTGAATTTTTAGCCACATGGTTTCGGAGTAAAATGAATTAACCTTTTGTTAATTCATTTAATTGGTTTTATTGCAAATTTCATTCCTAGGCAAAGACCCTTTAAAACCATTTGGAGAGTCTTTTTTACCTTACACTATCTTGATAACTTTCTAGAACCAGACCTTATGTATGTTTTATACTAACTAGGGATATCATACACTACATAATAAATATTTACAATATTAAAATAGAAAAGGCACATACCTAAAGAAACCATTCCATATACATTTTGTACAAATGTTGTTTTCTGTTGATTTTAAGTTGACTCCTCACAAAGTGTAACAGGTGCAATCTGAAAAACAGTGAAACAAAGGTGAGAATGAGTGGAATGGTAAATAGTGAAACAATGATGAGAATTAATAGAATGGTGGCAGGTCCGTGAGGCAAACATGCCAAAAAAATTGGTTTTCATGTAAGCCCAATTTAGATGCGCCTCAAAGAGGTTTTCACATTCTGAATTATTACTTTTTATATATATTTTTTTATGTTTTTTTTTATATATATTTTGGTTCATGTCACTTGATTGAGTCCATCTTGAAATAAGTGGTTTCTTCCAATACTAATACATCCAAGTTTCCTACTTGCTTGAGAAACTCCTCATTGGTTAATGGTTTGTGATATATCCGAAGACGATGACCGTTAACCACCATATTCCTTCTTGAATCATCTATTGGTGAAATACGTACAACTCCATTTGCAAATACCTCCTCAACTTGATAATGTCCAAGTCACCAAGTCTACAACTTGCCAGGATAGTCTTCATATCATGAGTCAAACAATAAAGCCCAATCGCCTTGTTGAAATTTTTGTTGTTGGATATGACTATCATGCCACAACTTGCATTGTGACTAGATCATTTTGGTCTGGTACAATGCATCCCTCCTTAGCTCATCAAATGCATTGAGCTACAGAATCGGGTCCATTTATGCCTGTGACAAGTCAATACCAACTTCCAAAGCAGTTCAAAGAGTTAGTAATTCAAACTCAATAGGCAAAAGAGGCTTTTTACCATAAACCAATTCATAGGGAGTAAATCCAGTAGTGGATTTCCAAGTGGTGTTATAAGACCAAATTGCTTCAGGTAACTTCACCCAATTCCTCCTATGGGCTACTATAGTTTTGGTTAAGATCCTCTCTAATTCCTTATATGTCACTTCAACTTGGCCATTGGCTTGCGAATGGTAAGGTGAGGATTTTCAGTGTTTGATTTCATACAACTTTGTAAAGGCTTCAACAAATTTTGAGGTAAACTGAGGTCCCTGATCAGTGGTGATAGATTATGGAGCCCCAAAATGCAAAAAAATATGCGAATATAGGAAATCAACAACTTTTTCTTCTCGAGCATGCTTAAAAGCACGAGCTTCTACCCATTTGGTTACATAGTCAGTACATACCAAGATATGCACTTTTCCTTAGGAAGAAGGGTCAATGGATCCTATAAAATCTAACCCCCACCTATCAAATGGTTCTATTTCTACTTGAGGTTGTAATGGAATTTCACTAGTGAATGTAGGTTTCCCCATCCTTTGGCATGCATCACAATGTCTAACATAACTTTTCACATCTTTATGCAAATATGACCAGTAATAACCAGTACCCAAGATATTCTAAATTTTACTCTTGACTAAATAGTGTCCTCTTGTAGGTTCATCATGACATGCCTGTAGGATATCATATACCTCATCCTTGTGGATGCACCTGCGCAAAACATGGTCAGGACTGCATTTGAAAAGTAAACCTCCTATCTATTTAAAAGAACTTTGCTTGATTAACTGTTTTCTTTGTTTAGTAGTAAAGTGAAGAGGAATTTTTCCTGTAGCAAAATAATTAGCTATATCCGCAAACCATGGAGACTGCACAAAAATAGAAAATAGTTTCTCATCAGGAAATGCATCTTCAATCAACTCTCATGTATCTTCATTTGGAAATATTGACAGAAAATTTGCAACTACATTAGCTTTCCCTGGTTTATTGACTATAGTGATATCAAATTCTTGCAATAGTATTAACCAACGAATAATTCTTACACTAACCAGAGGTTTATTCATTAGGTATTTAATGACAACATGATCTGTATGAATGAATACCTAAGATCCTGTGATATAGTGTTGAAACTTATTAATAGCATATACTACAACTAAGAATTCCTTCGTAGTAGTAGCGTAGTTATTTTCAGCTCTTGTCAAGTTTTTATTGATGTAATAAATGGCATAATGCTCTCCATTGTCAATTCCCTAATGCAGCTCCAATAGCAGTATTGGAAGCATCAGTTTGAATATAGAAGGTCAATTCCCAATTAGGTCTTCTCAATACAGGGGAGTTGTTAACTTTTCTTTTAATTCCTCAAAATACTTTTGACACTCGGTAGACCAAGAAAATTCAAAAATTTTCATTAGTAATGCAAACATTAGATTGGCTATGGTACTGAAATTGGCAATAAATTTACGGTAGAAACCAATGTGTCCCAAGAAACTCCTCACATCAGTTTGAGTTTTTGAGGAGGAAGGTTTTTGATGACTTCCACCTTTTTATGATCAACCTTGATCCCATAAGAGGAGATATGATGACCAAGGACAATTCCTTCCTCCATCATTATGAAGCATTTCTCAATATTAAGAGACAAATGGTATGTT
Organism: Wollemia nobilis; assembly: GCA_028583015.1. Lineage (NCBI taxonomy): Eukaryota > Viridiplantae > Streptophyta > Pinopsida > Araucariales > Araucariaceae > Wollemia > Wollemia nobilis. Next base: position 382,521 of record JAQPPZ010000371.1, on the reverse strand, counting down.
TCACAACGTATTAAAACATTTTCAAGCTATTCCAAAGTATATTCAAAACTATTCCCAAATACTATGAAATCATCCATGTAAATCTCTACACTCTCATTTATCAAATCAGAGAATATGGCCAAAAAAACTTTGAAATGTTGTTGGAGCATTACATAAACCAAAAGGTAGAACCTTATAAGCAAATTTTCCCCAATGACATGTGAAAGTAGTTTTCTCTTGTTCTTCAGGTGCAACTTGTATCTGATTATAACCACTAAATCCATCAAGAAAACAAAAAATATTCTTGCCAGCAAGGGTGTCTAATACTTGGTCTATGAAAGGTAATGGGAAATGGTCCTTATGTGTTACCTTATTTAACTCTTTGTAATCCACACACACTCTCATTTTCCCATTTTTATTTGGAACAATGACTAATGGAGAAACCCATCTACTATATGATATTGGATAGATGAATCCTACATCTAAAAGCTTTTCAATTTCTTCCTTGATAATATCTTTCAAAGCAGGGCTAAAATGTCTTTGAGGTTGTCTCACAGGTTTAACATATTTAGTGTATATTCTATGTGTATACACATCAGGGTGAATTCCAGTCATGTCTGTATAACTCCAAGCAAAATCCTGAACATGTCTCTACAAAACAGTAAATAAGTTTGCTTCTTGCTTATTAGTCAATGAACTATTAATGTTAAAAAACTTTCCTAGTTGTATCTAAATATTCCTAATCCTTGGATAAACATAGTTTTCAGCCTTATATTTACTAATTAAATTATTTAAGGGACAATCATGTGGCTGCAAAGTATTAAATACTCTTGATTCGGGTGTAAATGTGATACCTGTGAAGAACACAAGCTTATACTGAGAGGGGGGGGGGTGAACAGTATAAGACCTCTTTTTACTTTTTCCTTTATACTTCAAAACAGTAAAGCAATATACCCAAACCAATATCAAAGCAATGAACAATATCATCCACAAAGTGACACCAATTTTAACGTGGTTCACCCAAAATGGTTGGGCTACGTCCACAAAACTTTTCTCTAAAATTTATCTCAAAGTTCTTTGGGAATCCTTCCCAATTACAATGTTTATGAGCCTCGACCCAAAGGAGATACCTTCCCCCAATCAGAATTTATGAGCCTCTTATCAAAGGAGATACCTTCCCCTCTGGTCTAGAAATGATCCCTCAGAAGATCAACTGCTTCTACCTCTTGCCAAGACATGGAACTCCTTTCCACCGAAGACCTCTTGTCCTCAATGCTTAGCCTAAGAGACCTCTGCCTTCTATGATCATGTCCACAGTAGCTCAGCAACCTGTACCAAACACATTTAGTTGGTCTAGTACAAGTCTTCCTCTATCTGTCAGATTTTTCCAACGGTTAAGCTTGAATAATTCAATCCTCTACACACAAGCCTTCTCAAAGACTTGCCAAATCTGTCCTCAGGTTCTTCTCAAAGAACCAGTGCACCTCTATCCTCAAGTTCTCTGATAGAACTATCAAACTCAACTCAAAAGTCCTCTGCTAGGACCTGTCCAAATATGCTCACAAGTCCCCACCGGAACCTGTCCAAATTAACTCACAAGTCCTCACTAGAACCTGTCCAAATTAGCTCACAAGTCTTCACTAGAACCTGTCCAAATCAGCTCACAAGTTCATCAAGAAAAACTTGCTTAGCATGAACCCACAAAGAGAATTGTTAGAGACCCAATGTGATTCATCAACCTCATAGAAGCATAAAGATAATTGTTAGAGACTCAATATGTTCTATACTTAACTCCCAATATCAATCTCAAATCTCATAGAAACATAAAGAGAATTGTTAGAGACTCAATATGTTCTACACTTAACTCCCAATCTCAATCTCAAAAGAATAAGATAGATGTAGTACACTTTTCTCAAGAACATGAAACACAACCCAACAATTGCCAACCATGCAATATCTCATATAACAATGATACTCATGTTCTTTCCACAACCAATATCTTTTCTCAACCAATTAAGGCTTTACAACAATGCTTATAGACAAGGTTTAACCAACATAATTCAACTCAACTTTAACCTTGAAGCATTCAACCAATCACTACATGAAAAGGAAACTAGTAGACATCCTTTTCCCTCCAAAGATATTTGAACAAAACAACCACCAACATAAATCACCAATGCAAAGAATAACTTGCTCAAATCAATCTCAATGGAGTAAGCCCAAATATTTAACCAAGTAAAGAATAGCTTGATTATTACCAATTTAATGAAAGCAAATGTCAATCTCAAAGCTGCCCACTTAAGGTTTCACAACTTCACACAAGAAGCAATTTTAACCTTAAAACATCATGCTTTCATTTCCATAATCAACCAAAAGCACTCTCAACATTACAAGAAAAATTTATCCCTTATACACCTTATTTCTCCCTTATAGTCTTATCAAAAATAAAATTTATCTCTCATAAGAATGCAATAAGATATTTCAAACAACACCTTCAAAAGAATCTTTTATCAAAATAAAACAAGCTTTAAACTCCTTATAACTCCTAAGTTGTTTTTCCCTCTAACAAACTTCCTCCATCCGCAAAATACACTTAGCAAAAATTAATTTTGAAAATACCTTCGCCAACATCAAAAATCATGCTATGGAGAAATTGCGCATGAATTCTAACACCACCCACTACATCCACTTCACAAGGAAAAACCCTTTCATGTTATTCAAACGCGAAACCTCCCGTTCGGGTAGTGCGCCAATAGCCTAGCCGCTACCGGTGCGCCAAAGGCACCCGATGAGGTTTAAACCTCACGTTGTTAGCCTTATTCCTTCTGTGCTAGGGATTAAATAAAACCATAGTGCCTCCCTTTCTTCTGATGTGAACACAAATACGAAAACCTTATGGCGGATTTACGACAAACGACGAAGACACAGTCGAACAGCAGATTTACGAAAACGGTGAAGACACAATCGAACAATAGATCACGAATTCACAACGAGCAACTCTTTTCCAAATGTGGATGGTATTATTCTTGATTTTCATCGAGGGAGATTTATATGCATTTTTACCATAAGCTCTTGACGTCGGCGAGGAGTTTAACACGTCGGCGGAGGTCTTGTCTAGCACCCACAATATTAAAACATAGCGCCATGGGTTAGGATAACCCATTGCAAACAATAATTTAATATTTATTTAAAAATAATTAAAGGGAACCTTAACAAGGTTTTTAATTATTTAAATAAATACTTCCTCCTGGACCCAAATGTATTAAACTAATGCATCCACCTGTAATCTTTAAACCTGCCAACTTGGGGTTTACAAAAAATCCTTTGAAACTATCATGCCGTAACCTTCATAAAAACAAATTATTTGACATCAAATAAAATTCCTTCAAGAGCTTCTTGACATCAATGACAACTTATACACTTGAGCAAAGGCAATGTACCCAAAGTACCCAAAATTTCCAACAATCTCCCCCTTTGTCATTGATGGCAAACCTTTACTGAAAACACTTCTCAAGAGCCAAAACTGAAACCAACTATGCTAACAATTGACCAACTATGCCCACAACTGAGAATATTCCTTTGAAGTTTTGCTCCCCCTAACTTGAAGCTCTCCTCTTTACTTTGAATCTCTCCCCCTTACTCATATCTCTCCCCCTTTTTCATCAATGGCAAAGGGTCACCTTTGGGGCTCGGGACTAAGAATGAGCCTCTTAGCTTAGTCCCTCCCCCACCTCCTAATGAGGTGATTAATTCTAGGGTGGGAGTAAAACTCCCATTAGGCATTGATCATCATCAACGTCTATAACTTCCTTGTCGGGCCTTCTCTTGAACTCTTTGTCCATATTCTTGTTCTTGTCACTGTTCTTGTTCTTGTTCTCATCCTTGTTCTTGTCCATGCCTTGATCCTTGGACCTGATCATGCCACTGTTCCCGTTCTCGTATTCTAGAATTTTAGCTCTACACTATCCGATTATGTGACCTTCATTGTTGCACTTGAAACACTTGACGATGTTGTTTCTCTGAGGTAAACCTGATATTTGAATCCACTAGTTCTGACCAAACCTATTCTGACCAAACCTGTTCTGATCAAACCTGTTCCTATTATTTTCCTTGCAATAAACTGCCTTGTGCCCAAATTGTTGACAAGAGTAGCAATACCCTTGAAAGAAACTAGCACTTCTGAAATTGTCATTTACCTTCTTCACTTGAGCCATGCAATGTGAATCCATGTGACCAAACCTTGTAGAACACAAGCTTATACTGAGAGGGGGGGTGAACAGTATAAGACCTATTTTTAATTATATCTATCAATACAGATTTCAAACCATTAACATGCAGAATAAAATAGCAGTAACAACAGCAGTAAAACAGTGCACAAAAAGCAATCCACAAAGAGACACAACACTTTACGTGGTTCAACCAAGGTGGGCTACTCCACGGATAAAACTTTCCTCTAAAATTTATATCAAAACCTCTGGGAAACCTTCCCGATTACAATTTTTATGAGCCTCGGCTCAAAGGAGACACCTTCCCCTAATTCTGCTTTGCTAATGACCCTCTAGAAGACCTCTATCTCTTTTGCCCTTAGCAAGTGGAAATCTTTCCACAGAAGACACCTGTCTTCCCTGCTCTGGCTGGAGATCTCTGTCCTCAACTCTGTCACAGCAAGTTGGTCCTCTTTACTGCACCAAAACATAGTCCTTCGGTCTGGCACAATTTTGTCCTCTTCCTCTGTCTTTGATCTGTACTTGGTAGGAAAACAACTTTTCACTGTCTGCACAACTACAGCAGCACAGTCTCTTTAAATTACAGCTGCACTATCTTCTCAACTTTTGTGCAAACATAATAGTGTAATCTTTGCAAAAATTATAGCAGCACTATCACCGTTCGTCCTTCACAACTGTTTGCAATTACAACAGCATCTGCTTCACGCCCTTTGCTTTTCTTTTACACAGACTGCGTGAACACAGTCACAATCACAGTTGTCCTTACATCAAATTCCACTCTTCACAAACACTGCAACATTCGAATGCATAGTAACTTATGCACCTATTTGTAATCACAATAGCACACTCTCTTCGCACAATCTTCTTATGAACAGCAGCACATTCTTCGCGCATACAGCAGCATAGTCTTTGACACTTAGAAGATTCAAGGAAATGCACTCTAATGCTGCTGTTGAACTTCGCTCTCTGCTTTTCGATAATTGAACCTCACTTTTCGCTCTAACTCTATGAACGCCACACTTCGAATGCACACTCCGATCACACACTAAATTTCTCAAACAGTCCTTCTTTAATACTCACAATCTCAAGATGAAATCTTGTTCTTTAGTCAGCTGTTCAACCTTCTAACACGTCGGCTATAAAACCTTACACTTCGTCGGCAAAGGTTAACTTTGTCGGCTTCAACTGCCTCCGCTATGCTATAGCTTTTCTCGTGCGAAACTCAAACATGTCATGATATCGCTATGCCTTTGTCTGCCGTACACCTTCTTTGGTTTGTTGTTGCAAAATTGTGACACTACAGCCTTTGCTGACGTCACCATGAATCTTGTCGTGAAATCGCGATGCTCTAGACTTCAATGCCTTCTTCTCTGCTGCTGTCGTGAAATCATGACACCTTTGCCTCTTGCTGACGTCATCATGATTCTTGTCATGAAATCATGATGCTCTAGACTTCAAAGCCTTCTTCTTTGCTACTATCGTGAAATCGTGACACCTTTGCCTCTTGCTGATGTCATCATGATTCTTGTCACGAAATCGTGACGCTCTGGACTTCAAAGCCTTCTTCTCTGCTACTATCACAAAATCGTGACACCTTTGCCTCTTGCTGATGTCATCATGATTCTTGTCATGAAATCATGATGCTTTGGACTTCAAAGCCTTCTTCTCTGCTACTATCGTGAAATCGCGACATCTTTGCCTTTAGCTGACGTCATCAGCAACTCTATCGCGAAATCGTGACACCTCTTGCTCCTTCATACTTTTCTTGGTTTGCACTAGTGAAAATGAAACATGTCACGAAATCGCGACGCTTTCGTTGCCTTAAGCTCTTTCTTGTCAACTACTCGTGAAACTGGAACATGTCACGAAATCATGACGCTTTTGCCAACTGCAAGCTGCCAACTCAACCTGTCGTGAAATCGCGACACTTTCTGCATCCGTACAACTTCTTCAAAACTTGTCATGAAATCGCGACACTTTCTGCATCCGTACAACTTCTTCGAAACTTGTCACGAAATCATGACACTTCCTGCAACTCAACACTGCCAACTCAACATGTCGCGAAATCACGACAGTTTTGCCCGTTCTACCTCTGCCTTCCTGCATGTCGCGAAATCGTGACACTTTCTACATCCGTACAACTTCTTCGAAACTTGTCATGAAATCGTGAGACTTTCTGCATCCGTACAACTTCTTCGAAACTTGTCATGAAATCGCGACACTTCCTGCAACTCAACACTGCCAACTCAACATGTCGTGAAATCGTGACAGTTTTTCCCGTTCTGCCTCTGCCTTCCTGCATGTCGTGAAATCGTGACACTTTTGGCCAAACTTTATCTCTCCTCAAACATGTCACAAAATTGTGACACTTTTGGCCAAACTTTCTCTCTCCTAAAATATGTCGCGAAATCGCGATAGTTTTGGCCAAACTTTCTCTCTCCTCAAACATGTCGCGAAATCGCGACAGTTTTTCCAGCAGCCTGCAAAATTTTTCTAACTTATCTTTTTTTGGATTTTTGGCAACTGGGCTACTCTGATTTTCTTGGAGACTTACTGACCAGCTGAAACCTTTATCAAAAACACATCCTTAGACATAAAAACAAATTGCTCCGAGAACTCCTTGACATCAAAAACAACATCTACCAATAACTTCTTGACATTAATGACAACAACTAAACTTAGGCAAAGGAAATGTACTCAACGTACCCAAAATTGCCAACAATCTCCCCCTTTTTCATTGATGGCAACCCTTAACTAAAACACATCTTTTAAGAGCCAAAACTGAAATCAATCTCTTCAAGTTTTGCCCCCCCTGACTTGAAGCTTTCCTCTTCTCTTGAAAACACTCCCCCTTACTTAAATATCTCCCCCTTTGTCATCAATGGCAAAGGGTCACCTTTGGGGCTTGGGACTAAGAATGAGCCTCTTAGCTTAGTCCCTCCCCCACCTCCTGATGAGGTGATTTAAAACAGGGTTGGGAGTGATACTCCCATTAGACACTCATCATCATTAGTGTCTACGATTTCTTTGTCGAGCCTTCTCTTGAATTTTTTTTTCGTATTTCGTTCTCATCCTTCGTTTTGATCCTCGGACCTATTAATACTACTGTTCCTGTTTCTTTTATTTCTTCTGTTCTTATCCATACCTTGATCCTTGGACCTGTTCATATCACTTTTCCTATTTTTGTTATCATTCCTATTCTTATCCTTGCCTTGATCCTTGGATTTGTTCATGTTGTTGTTTCTGTTCCTGTATCTCAGAAGATCAGCTCTACACTATCTAGCTAGGTGACCTTCATTGTTGCATTTATAGCAAGTAAAAATATTAGGTATGACTGTTCTTTGAATCCTCCTGTTCTGACTAACCCAGTTCCTATTATTTGCCTTGCAGAAAATTGCCTTGTGCCCGAATTGTTGACAAGAGTAACAATACCCTTGAAATAAATTATGTATCCTAAAAGTGTCATTTACTCTCTTCATTTGAGTCATGCAATGTATAGCCATGTGACCAAATCTGTGACACGCAAAACATCTATCGTGAAATTCCCTTTTATTCGACTTCATGGGTCCTGAAAACTTCTTCTTCTTAGTCTAATTATCGTTTTCTATTTTTGCGTATTCATCACTTACTGACTCATGATCTGAAGTGCTTTCTTCAACAGGACTCTCTTCCTTTTGAAGTCTCTTGCTAGATTCCCCAACCTGTTCCTTGTGCGGCTCAACGAAACCGAGACCTATTTTATCTGTTGGTTTTCTTTGTCCTTTGATGAGAAATTCAACCTTCTTGGAGCTATCCTGAAATCTGTAGAGCTTATCCTTGTACTCTTTATTTTCTTCTTTCAAAGAAGCCATTCCCTGTTCTAACTCTCTATACTCCAGAATTTTAGAATCTAACTCATTCTTGAGTTCTTGTGACTTAACCATAGATGCTTCAATATTTTCTACAAGTTCATCTATCTCCATATAACATTCATTTAACTTAATCTTGAGTCTATCATTCTTCTTTCTTTCCTTTTTCAAAACACTAAGAGCATTATTGAGTTCACATTCAAGATCCTCTATTTGATGGTGCTTTGAATCATCACATAATTTCTCAGATTTCTTATCACTAGAGGTGCTACCTTTTTCAAAAACCATACATGCATCTTCATTGTAGTTTTTTGAAGCATCCTCATACATACTAGCAACCAAATCATTATTTCTGCAATCATCCTCAAGGTGCCCAAAATTTCCACATCTAAAACATTTCATGATAATGAATTTATGTTTCGGTTCTTCCTCTTTTTTTGAAATGAACATCATCTCATTTTCATCATCACTAGAAGAACTGTCACTATCACTACTAGAACACTTACTTGCTTTGTCTAAGTAGAAGCTCTTCTTATTCTTGTGAGAATGCCTCTTTCCATGATTGTTGTACTCATCTTTGCTTTTCTGGTGATTGTTGTACTCATTTTTGCTCTTTCTATAATACCTATGCTTTTCAGAGTCCTTGCTTTTAACATCCTGTATATCTTCATCACTTTCATTTTTAGAAACAGTACAGTCAGTAGCATAATGACCAAATTTCCCACAGTTAAAACATCTTATATTTTTCTTGTCTTTGTGTTTTCTGGAAAACTTGCCTTTCCTGTTGTAATATGCCTCTTCCTCACTAGAAGACTCATCACTTTCTTGAATCTGTTTGCCCTTCGATTTCTTGATGGCTTTGAAAGCTGCCTCTTTCTTAACATCAACTTTTACTTGAGTTCTCAGCTCAAATGTTGCGATAATACTATGGAGCTCATCCTTTTTCAATTTATCTAAATCTTTGGCTTCCTCAATAGCAGAAATATTTTCACTAAATCTATTAGGAAGAGATCTTAAAATCTTATCACACACATCATTTTCAGCAAGTTCAAGACCTAAGTCTTTCATGGAGTTCACAATCTCATCCATCCGAAGCATGTAGTCACTAATCTTTTCATCATCATTCATCTTGAGTTGTTCAAACATACCTTTAAAATGTCTCAATTTGGCCTTTCGGACATTTGCATCACCTGTATGAACAACCTACAATTGTTTCCACATCTCACTAGCTGTATTGCAGTGAATAACTTTGGTAAGATCAGCCTTATGTAAACCTTTTAAGATTGCATTCATGGCTTTTGATTTGCTGTGATGTAGAAGCCTGTCCTCTTTAGTGTAAGGACCATTTGTAGGAATGGTGTACCCATCTTCAATAACTTTCCATACCTCATTACCAAGAGCCATAAGATAGACCTTCATTCTTACACTCCACAGACCAAAATCTAATCCATCCAGAATAGGTGCTGCATTCCCACTTGAGTAGTCCATTGTGTTCTTTGCAACCTTTTCCTTCAAGCTGTTAAACTTTCCGAAGGCACTGGCTCTAATACCAATTATAGAACACAAGCTTATACTGAGAGGGGGGGTGAACAATATAAGACCTCTTTTTAATTATATCTATCAATACAACTTTCAAACCATTAACATGTAGAATAAAATAGCAGTAACAACAGTAGTAAAACAGTGCACAAAAAGCAATCCACAAAGAGACACAACACTTTACGTGGTTCACCCAAGGTGGGCTACTCCACGGATAAAAATTTCCTCTAAAAGTTATATCAAAACCTCTGGGAAACCTTCTCGATTACAATGTTTATGAGCCTCGGCTCAAAGGAGACACCTTCCCCTAATTCTGCTTTGCTAATGACCCTCTAGAAGACCTCTATCTCTTTTGCCCTTAGCAAGTGGAAATATTTCCATAGAAGACACCTGTCTTCCCTGCTCTGGCTGGAGATATCTGTCCTCAACTCTGTCACAGCAAGTTGGTCCTCTTTCTTTGCACCAAAACACAGTCCTTCGGTCTGGCACAATTCTGTCCTCTTCCTCTGTCTTTGATCTGTACTTCGTAGGAAAACAACTTTTCACTGTCTGCACAACTATAGCAGCACAGTCTCTTTAAATTATAGCCACACTATCTTCTCAACTTCTACGCAAACGTAATAGTGTAATCTTCACAAAAATTGTAGCAGCACTATCACCGTTCGTCCTTCACAACTATTCGCAATTACAACAGCATCTGCTTCATGCCCTTTGCTTTTCTTTTACACAGACTGCATGAACATAGTCGCAATAACAGTTGTCCTTAGATCAAATTCCACTCTTCGCAAACACTACAACATTCGAATGCACAACAATTTATGCGCCTATTTGTAATCACAATAGCACACTCTCTTCGCACAATCTTCTTATGAACAGCAGCACATTCTTTGCGCATACAACAACATAGTCTTTGACACTTAGAAGATTCAAGGAAATGCACTCTAATGCTGCTGTTGAACTTCGCTCTTTGCTTTTCGATAATCGAACCTCACTTTTCACTCTAACTCTATGAATGCCACACTTCGAATGCACACTTCGATCACACACTAAATTGCTCAAACAGTCCTTTAATACTCACAATATCAAGATGAAATCTTGTTCTTTAGTCGGCTGTTCAACCTTCTAACACGTCGGCTGTAAAACCTTACACTTCGTCGACAAAGGTTAACTTTGTCGGCTTCAACTTCCTCCGCTATGCTATAGCTTTTCTCGTGCGAAACTCAAACATGTCACGATATCGCTATGCCTTTGTCTGCCATACACCTTCTTTGGTTTGTTGTTGCAAAATCGTGACACTACAGCCTTTGCTGACGTCACCATGAATCTTGTTGTGAAATCGTGATGCTCTAGACTTCAATGCCTTCTTCTCTTCTTCTGTCATGAAATCATGACACCTTAGCCTCTTGCTGACGTCATCATGATTCTTGTCATGAAATCACGATGTTCTAGACTTCAAAGCCTTCTTCTTTGCTACTATCATGAAATCGTGACACCTTTGCCTCTTGCTGATGTCATCATGATTCTTGTCATGAAATCGTAACACTCTGGACTTCAAAGCCTTCTTCTCTGCTACTATCACAAAATCGTGACACCTTTGCCTCTTGCTGACATCATCATGATTCTTGTCATGAAATCATGATGCTTTGGACTTCAAAGCCTTCTTCTCCGCTACTGTCGTGAAATCGTGACATCTTTGCCTTTAGCTAACGTCATCAGCAACTCTATCGTGAAATCATGACACCTCTTGCTCCTTCATCCTTTTCTTGGTTTGCACTAGCGAAAATGAAACATGTCACGAAATCACGACACTTTCGTTGCCTTAAGCTCTTTCTTGTCAATTGCTCGTGAAACTGGAACATGTCGCGAAATCGTGACGCTTTTGCCAACTGCAAGCTGCCAACTCAGCCTGTTGTGAAATCGTGACACTTTCTGCATCCGTACAACTTCTTCAAAACTTGTCGTGAAATCGTGACACTTTTTGCATCCATACAACTTCTTCGAAACTTGTCGTGAAATCACGACACTTCCTGCAACTCAACACTGCCAACTCAACATGTCACGAAATCATGACAGTTTTGCCCGTTATGCCTCTGCCTTCCTACATGTCGCGAAATCGTGACACTTTCTGCATCTGTACAACTTCTTCAAAACTTGTCGTGAAATCCCGACACTTTCTGCATCCGTACAACTTCTTCGAAACTTGTCATGAAATCGTGACACTTCCTGCAACTCAACACTGCCAACTCAACATGTCACGAAATCATGACAGTTTTTCCCGTTCTGCCTCTGCCTTCCTGCATGTCGTGAAATCGTGACACTTTTGGCCAAACTTTCTCTCTCCTCAAACATGTCACGAAATCGTGACACTTTTGGCCAAACTTTCTCTCTCCTCAAACATGTCGCGAAATCGTGAAAGTTTTGGCCAAAATTTCTCTCCTCAAACATGTCGTGAAATTGCAACAGTTTTTCCAGCAACCTGCAAACTTTTTCTAACTTATCTTTTTCTGGATTTTTGGCAACTGGGCTACTCTGATTTTCTTGGAGACTTACTGACCAGCTGAAACCTTTATCAAAAACACATCCTTAGACATAAAAACAAATTGCTCCAAGAACTCAAAAACAACATCTACAAATAGCTTCTTTACATCAATGACAACAACTAAACTTAGGCAAAGGCAATGTACTCAAGGTACCCAAAATTGCCAACAAACCTATGACAAGCAAAACATTTGCCTTGAAACTTTCCTTTATTTGACCTCTTAGGTTCTGAAAACTTCTTCTTCTCATTCTAAATTCTATTTTTTGTTTCTATGCATCTATCATTCAAGGACTCCTTTTCTGAAGTACTTTCCTCATCAGAACTCTCTTCCTTTTGGAGTCTCTTACTAGACTCTCCAACTTGTTCCTTGTGTGGCTTAACAAAACCAAGGCCTGTTTTATCTGTTGTCTTTCTTTGACCTTTGATGAGTGACTTAACCTTTTTGGATCTATCTTGAAACTTCGTAAAGCTTATCCTTGTACTCTTTAGTTTCCTCTTTCAAAGAAGCCATTTTTTGTTCTAACTCACTATACTCAAGAACCTTAGACTCTAACTCATCCTTGAGTTCTTGTGTCTTAGCTATAGAGAAGTCAAGACTTTCTATAAGATCATATCTCTCCATACAACATTCATCTAACTTATCCTTGAGTCTAGCATTCTTCTTTCTTTCCTTTTTTAAAGCACTAAGAGAACTAATAAGTTCACCTTCAAGATCTACTTCACCTTCCTCTATATCTTCCTTTATTTGTTTGCTTTTTGAATCATCAAAGCCTTTTTTAGATTTCTTATCACTAGAGGTGCTACCCTTTTCAAAAACCATACATGCATCTTCCTTATAGTTTTCTGAAGCATCCTCATACATACTAGAAACCAAATCATTATTTGTGCAATCATCCTCAAGGTGACCAAAGTTTCCACATCTAAGACATTTCATGATAATGAATCTATGTTTCGGTTCTTCCTCCTTTTTTGATATGAACATCTCATTTTCATCATCACTTGAAGAACTTTCACTATCACTACTAGAACACTTACTTGCTTTGTCTAGGTAGAAACTCTTCTTGTGCTTGTGAGAATACCTCTTTCCTTGATTGTTGTGCTCATCTTTGTTCTTCTTGTGATGCTTGTGCTTTTCAGAATCCTTGCTCTTAGAATCTTGTTTATCTTCATCACTTTCATTCTTGGGAACAGTATAGTCAGTAGCATAATGACCAAACTTTCCACAATTGAAACATCTTATATTTTTCATACTTTTGTGTTTTCTAGAGAACTTGCCTTTCTTGTTGTAATATGCCTCTTCATCACTAGAAGACTCATCACTATCTTGAAGTTGTTTACCCTTGGATTTCTTGGTAGCCTTGAAAGTCTGCCTCTTTCTTGACATCAACCTTCACTTGAGTTCTCAACTCAAATGCTGCAAGTATACTATGGAGCTCATCCTTTTTCAACTTATCCAAATCTTTAGCTTCCTCAATAGTAGAAATCTTTTGACTAAATCTATTAGGAAGAGATCTTAAAATCTTATCACAAACATCATTTTTAGCAAGCTCAAGACCTAAGTCTTTCATAGAGTTAACAACCTCATCCATACGAAGCATGTAGTCACTAATCTTTTCATCATCATTCATCTTGAGTTTTTCAAACATACCTTTGAAGTGTCTCAACTTGGCCTTTTCGACATTTGTATCACCTGTATGAACCACCTTCAACTGTTTCCACATTTCACTAGTTGTCTTGCAGTGAATCACTTTGGTGAGATCTGCTTTCTATAAGCCTTTCAAGATTGCATTCATTGCTTTTGAATTGCTGTGATGTAGGAGCCTTTATTCTTTAGTATTAGGACCATGTTTAGGAATAGTGTACTCATCTTCAATCACTTCCCAAACCTCATTCCCAAGTGCCATTATATGAACCTTCATCCTTGCACTCCAAAGACCAAAATCTAACCCATCAAGAATAGGTGTTGCATTGCCACTTGAATGATCCATTGTGTTCTTTACTAGCTTTTCCTTCAAGTTGTTAAACTTTTCGAAGGCACCCGCTTTGATACCAATTGAAGAACACAAGCTTATACTGAGAGGGGGGGTGAACAGTATAAGACCTCTTTTTACTTTTTCCTTTATACTTCAAAATAGTAAAGTAATATACCCAAAGTAATATCAAATAAATGCACAATATCATCCACAAAGTGACACCAATTTTAACGTGGTTCACCCAAAATGGTTGGGCTACGTCCACAAAACTTTTCTCTAAAAGTTATCTCAAATTTCTTTGGGAATCCTTCCCAATTACAATGTTTATGAGCCTCGGCCCAAAGGATATACCTTCCCCCAATCAAAATTTATGAGCCTCTGCTCAAATGAGATACCTTCCCCTCTGCTCTAGAAATGATCCCTTAGAAGATCAACTGCCTCTACCTCTTGCCGACCACGTGGAACTCCTTTCCACCGAAGACCTCCTATCCTCAATGCTTAGCCTAAGAGACATCTGTCTTCTATGATCACATCCACAGCAGCTCAGCAACCTGTATCAAACACAGTTAGTCAGTCTAGTACATGTCTTCCTCTATCTGTCAGATCTATCCAATGCTTAAGCTTGAACAAATAAATCCTCTGTACATAAGCCTTCTCAAAGACTTACCAAATATATCCTTAGGTTCTTCTCAAAGAACCAGTGCACCTCTGTCCTCAAGTTCTCTGATATAACTATCAAACTCAACTCAAAAGTCCTCTGCTAGGACCTGTACAAATCTGCTCACAAGTCCCCATCAGAACTTGTCCAAATCAGCTCACAAGTCCTCACTAGAACCTGTCCAAATCAGCTCACAAGTCTTCACTAGAACCTGTCCAAATCATCTCACAAGTTCATCAAGAAAAACTTGCTTAGCATGAACCCACAAAGAGAATTTTTAGAGACCCAATGTGATTCATCAACCTCATAGAATCATAAAGAGAATTGTTAGAGACTCAATATGTTCTATACTTAACTCCCAATCTCAATCTCAAATCTCATAGAAACATAAAGAGAATTTTTAGAGACTCAATATGTTCTATACTTAACTCCCAATCTCAATCTCAACTCAATATCAATCTCAAAATAATAATATAGATGTAGTATGCTTTTCTCAAGAACATGAAACACAACCCAACAATTGCCAACCATGCAATATCTCATATAACAATGATACTCATGTTCTTTCCACAACCAATATCTTTTCTCAACCAATTAAGGCTTTAACAACAATGCTTATAGACAAGGTTTAACCAACATCATTCAACTCAAAATTAACATTGAAGCATTCAACCAATCACTACATGAAAAGGAAACTAGTAGACATCCTTTTCCCTCCAAAGATATTTGAACAAAACAACCACCAACATAAATCACCAATGCAAAGAATAACTTGCTCAAATCAATCTCAATGGAGTAAGCCCAAATATTTAACCAAGTAAAGAATAGCTTGATTATTACCAATTTAATGAAAGAAAATGTCAATCTCAAATCTGCCCACTTAAGGTTTCACAACTTCACACAAGAAGCAATTTTAACCTTAAAACATCATGCTTTCATTTCCATAATCAACCAAAAGCACTCTCAACATTACAAGAAAATTTTATCCCTTATACACCTTATTTCTCCCTTATAGTCTTATCAAAAATAAAATTTATCTCTCATAAGAATGCAATAAGATATTTCAAACAATACCTTCAAAAGAATATTTTATCAAAATAAAACAAGCTTTAAACTCCTTATAACTCCTAAGCTGTTTTTCCCTCTAACAAACTTCCTCCATCCGCAAAATACACTTAGCAAAAATTAATTTCAAAAATACCTTGGCCAACATCAAAAATCGCGCTATGGAGAAATTGCGCATGAATTCTAACACCACCCGTTGCGTCCACTTCACAATGAAAAACCCTTTCGCATTATTCGAATGTGGAACCTCCCATTCGGGTAGCGCGCCAATAGCCTAGCCGCTACCGGTGCACCAAAGGAACACGGTGAGGTTTAAACCTCACATTGTTAGCCTTGTTCCTTCTGTGCCAGGGATTAAATAAAACAACAGTGCCTCCCTTTCTTCTGACACGAACATGAAGATGAAAACCTTACAGCGGATTTACGACAAACGGCAAAGACACAGTTGAACAACAGATTTACAAAAATGAAAAAGACACAATCGAATAGTAGATCATGAATTCACAGTGAGCAACTCTTTTCCAAATGTGGATGGGATTATTCTTGATTTTCATCAAGGGATATTTATGCATTTTTACCATAAGCTCTTGACGTCGGCGAGGAGTTTAACACGTCGACGGAGGTCTTGGCTAGCACCCACAATCTTAAAACATAGCGCCATGGGTTAGGATAACCCATTGCAAACAATAATTTAATATTTATTTAAAAATAATTAAAGGGAACCTTAACAAGGTTTTTAATTATTTAAATAAATACTTCCTCCTGGACCCAAATGCATTAAACTAATGCATCCACCTGTAATCTTTAAACCTGCCAACTTGGGGTTTACAAAAAAACCTTTGAAACTGTCATGCCGTAACCTTCATCAAAACAAATTATTTGACATCAAATCAAATTCCTTCAAGAGCTTCTTGACATCAATGACAACTTATACACTTGAGGAAAGGCAATGTACCCAAAGTACCCAAAATTGCCAACAACCTGATGGGATCATTTGCATAGGACAGGTGAAATAAGTCAAAAGATAATGATGCCATCCATGTGGCAATGTGAAGGAACTTTCTTGTAGTGGAATAGATGATATATTTTCAACAGTTTGTTCTTCATATTTCCATAACAAACAATGGACACGAATTTTATCATCCTTAAGGCCTTCTTGCAATGTTTTCACCAAAACTATTTCATGTTCAAAGATTTCTCTTTCTAGTGAATTAAGTTCTCCAATATGTTCCTTTACTACAATGATGGCCAAGGTGATAATAGTTTCATGTTCTTCATCAGACTTAGGATACCATATCTATCCAAAACATTTGGCTGAAGGTTGGGTTGGTGGATACAAGGAAATCCTTTTTAGTTCTACACCATTTAAAATAGTCATCTCACTTGACCTGCAGTCTATAAATGGAGTTGTAGTGACAAGCCAAGGTCGTCCTAGAATAATAGGATAGCCATTAGCTGAGTTTCTAGTCTGCAATACTAATAAATCTATAGGATATTCCTAAGAAGACACTTCAGTGGCAACATCCTCCAGAATTTCTTCCAGTTTGGCCACTGACCTATCTACCATTTCAAAAATTATGGTAGTAGGACTAAGATTATTGAGATAGAATTTTTGCATGGTTTCCTTAGTCATCACATTGATTGCAGCTCCTAAATAAATAAGTACATTTGGAATTTGAAATAACCCAACAATAACTATAACTACTGGACTCCTTGGATCACCATATTTGGGGGTACTAGTTTTCTAGAGAGCAGGTCAGCCAACTTACCTTCTACTTGCACAGTCTTAGGAAATGCTTTCTCCTTCCTGCCAGGTTTCCTAATGCACGACTCTTGAATGGTTTTCTTAATCAGAGGTACATCCTTTATTGCCTACAAAAAAGGGAGTGAGATAGACATTTTCCTCAATCTGTGATTAATTTTGATTCAGGAGGAGTGATAGTGTGGTCAAACCTTTTAGGATACAGAAGGTCTACTGAGGTAGGTTCAATTTTTCCTTGTAAACTTTCTATTTTCCTTCTTTTCGCTCTATTTGTGGTTTTTCTAGACTTGAAAATTCTTGCTTTCCATAAATTTCTTCAATAGTGGGTGGTGCAGGGTTAGTTAAAACCTTCCCTGAACGTAACTGGATCTTACTGTAGTCAAGGACATGGACTGCAACAATCTCTTCAGACTCAGCTCCATAAATAGGGGCTACTTGTCTATTGTTATCAGGGTTAGCCATAGGATGAGCTGGAAGTTGAGGTTGCTTAACTAGTTGTGATTGTTGTGGTGGCATTCTTCCTTGAAAGTTTTGATTAGGAGCTGGCAGCAGGTTTTGAGTCTGTCCTTGATACCTCTACTGCCCTTGATATTATGGGTATTATGGCCCCCATCTCTGCCCATATTGTTTATTCTGTGTCCAACGTGGATTAACAGGATTCCATAGTTGATTCCAACCAGAATGTGACCAATATTAAGGGGATGACCAAGATTGATTCCATGGTTGTGAATGTGGTTCTGAATATCCTCAACGCATATTCCAAGGATTTTGTCCCCAACTTGTAAGAAAATGAGAGGCATTATGGTATTGTGAAAATTTGCCTCTTGGCCTCTGCCCAATAACATTAAGTTCTTCAATTTGGGTTTGAAAAACATTTCTAAGGTGACGCAGGAGATGACACTTATCAGTGTTATGCTCTTTTGAAAAAATGCCATAAATAGTTGAGATAGAGGTTCTATCCAAAGGATAATCATGTAGGGTATGCTTATTCCTGCATCTAGGACAATAGATAGCTAGGGGTGGTGAAGAATTGAATTTTGTATTCCTTTCCCCTAATGCAGTGTTTAATTGAACAAGAATATCAGTTTTCATGTTAGCCATTTCCTCCATAAAATATTTTATATCAGTATTACCAAGATTCCTTTTCCTTCTTATTTGCCTAGTGCGGGAATAATTTATGCACAACTCTACAATATCATTAATATTAAGTTGGTTTATATCTCCTTTTCCCATTAAGTCCAATACTTCTTTGGAATCATCCTGCAAACCTCTCAAAAATATAGTTTTTAATAAGTTAGTTTCCATAGGACCACATCTCTTTTGGATAAAGGTAAATCTATAAATATAATCCTCTAAATTTTCATCCTCTTCTTGTCTAATCCGAAATAACTCATCCTTCCTATTTCTCACTCTACAATATTCCTGATACTTATCCAAAAATTCAGTTTCCATTTGATCCCAAGTACAGATTGAATCTAGTTCAAGGCTCATAAACCATCGTAAGGCTGCATTTTTAAGTGTAGATGGAAATAACTTCAATTTCTGGTTGTCATTGACATAGTCATAAGTCTGACACAGGACCTTGAATTCAAACAGAAATTTATCAAGATCTTCAGAAACAACTCTCCTAAATATTGGTAATATTCAGGGTGAAATTATTTTCATAGGAACATTCTAAGTAGGATTCAGATGAATAGGATATTCAAAAGTTCTAACATGAGTATTGTTAGCATCATGTCCAACAATTTCTCTATCACGTTCTCCTTGTTCTGCCATAGGTGCTTCTTCAGTTTTAATTTGTTCAAATGGTTCAGATGTATCAACACTATGGGTATGTCTAGAAGCAAGTGCCTCTAAGAGCTCTTCTTGCAAAGATCCTATAATTTTAGTTGATGAAGAAGATGATTCTAATTTAAGTCTTTCAAAAAGTTCATACACAGGAAGATCTTCACCTGATCGTGAAGAACACCTTGGTGGAAAAGATCCAATTCTGATAAACCTTTCTCTTTCATCTCTTGGCCTATGCATTCATGTCTATTTACTAAATTAACTAAACCTTAGGTTTCCAAAACCTATTTCCTAAAATGGGACAGTTTGTGGACTGCTAGACCTCTCCTAACAACACCTAAGTATCCCCAAAAATGGTGCCAAAAATGATGAGTGTCGTCAACTCTTCATAATTTAATCATTATGTTTGTCAATCCGGGGTGGTGTCCAAGGCTATATACGATAGTAGGGGTTAATAGACTGGTTTTTAGTTCATCTATATCATGGCCTTATTCATGGAACAATTAGTGTTTGGGGGTGTCAGGTGTCCCTTTTAAACTCCTAGAAACTAAAACTGAGTGCCTACTTATCCTTGCATAATTGAAATTCACACAATTGTAGAAAAAGCAAATCTGAACTATTGAAAATGACAGAATTTAGTTGACAAAATTTAAAATAACAAAATTAAAATCATAGAATTAACTATAAAAACAATGAAACTTTTTCAGAATTGAAACTTCACACCTGCAGAAAATAAAACCTAATACAATGCTGAAATTCAAAGGTTGGTAAGCAAATATTGCAAATATGTAGCAAACTGAATTAACAAGAAATTCTCTGATGCAAACTGGAAATACAGACTGGAAATTCTAAAGTTGGAACAAAAAAATTTATGCTATAAAATATATTCTATATGAATTAACTATAATGCATTCATGTGCCACATATTAGATGAATTTTAATTCAATATTAACCATGCAAAAAGTTGTCAGATTCCTGCTGACTTGCTGCAACAAGAAATTAACAGAACTCTGGTAGGAATAATCCATTTTTTGGGCTTGGAAGTGGCCCTTGCTTGCTAAACCAAAAGAGGGAAATATTACTTGCTCTACACTATCAAATCCTCACACTGAACTCAAAATCAAACATGAATGACAAATATTGCACCTTTATTTCATTCTTAGCATATCAGTAGTGCAGGGGAAGTTCTACAGACTACTAATCTATTGTAGTACACAATTACAACACTTGGACTGCTCTATCTCCTAGCACCTATATCCTCTATCCTATATGTTCATCCAAATGATAGCACTTTATTTATACTAGCAAGGTACAACAGTGATAAGGTTTGGTGCTTCAATACAAGACTGTTACAACTGTTGCAGGATCGTGTTTCCCAAAAATGTAGGGATCTGATCCATTAAACCTTATCCATTCCATATGTTGGTTTTATCTGGTGAGGGACAAGTGTTGGAAAGGATAGAGAGGTCCCTAGAATAGTTACAACCACCATTTACCTCCATTTTACTACAATTAAAGATGCATTTAACCAAATTTATGTCTTCTACGCTCATTTCGGAGCTGCTTTGAAATATCAGACAACAGAGCAATGTTGGCGTTAATTCATGCAATAGAAGCATGTGTGACCAGTTGTGACAATGGAAATAATATCCATAGGTACCCATATGACTGATTCCACCTTTTGCATGAGTTGGAGTGGACAAATTCCAAGCCATGTTGTATATGTACAACTGGTTGGAATTTGTATGGAAAAATTCTTGTTTTCTGCACAATCAACTATTGAAAAAGTTCTTGGTGCATTTTTGGTTATTCAAATTGAGTAGACGGTGGGAAAATCTTGTGAAATAAGCATAAAACCAAATAGATAGTAGCACCTTAATATTACAACATTAATTTAATGCAAAATATACTAAATAATACAACTGAAACATATTATAAAACATAGATAAATAGTCAAAATAGGTCATATGCACTTTATCATTCCAATATGCAAACATCATCATAGACATCAAATGAAAGTAGGCCTACAAGCATTTAAGAATTTTTTGGTGCCGCCCCAACCGCTACCATTATTTGGCTCAGAATGGCCTCAACCATCATCAACAACACCATTTCCCTCTTGAATCTTCGTTTGCCCATGAGGTGCGGTAGCCTGTGGGGGAGGAGAAGAATAACCATCTCCCCAACTCACCGTCGGAGTCAAAGACAAAGAATGAGCATCTAAATCCCATGCATTAGTATGAATAGAAATTTGGGGGCAAACATCCCACCTAGAATTAGGACAGGAAGAAGCACCACCTATAGAGTTGCATTTAGCAGTAAGAGGAGGTTATGACCAGTGTCGAGAATTGCCACCTAAACATGAATGGCCACTGTCTCAGGACCTAGCACCAACAGACCAAGTACGCCTTCAGGTGGAAGGAGCATCAGGAGGCATGCGACTCACCATGCATGGTGGATTTTTCTAGTGGTCCATCAAAGTGCGTAAATACTACAACTCCACATTTACCTTCTCCACTTGGATATGAATCTGGAACCAACAATCATAAAAAACCATATATCTGTCAGCAAGAGAAAAATGCAAATAAGGTTCTTGCTGATGGAAAACAACTTTATTCCGAGTTTTCCATAGATGAAACAAAATGCCCACTCTAAAAATTTTCCAAACTGCACCAAGTTTATCGTTAAATATCATAGGGTCACCAAGTAAAACATGCACCCAAGAACAAGTATCAAGATTGTAGGGAATAAAGAAAGAAAGAATCCAATCCCAAGCTTCTTTGGATCGAGGACAGGACCAAAAAAAATGAATAATGTCCTCCTCAACACCACAATTCATACAAGTAATATTGAAAACACCCATATAACGAAGCCTTTACCCCACAGGAAGACCCTTAAGCAACAGGCTCCGAGTAAAAAGGCTTGTTTGGGTTCAAGAAATTTGGCCCAAACAACCTTGAATATTAAGCTCCATCGAGATTGCAAGGAGACTAAGTCCCATCGGGCATTCAATTTATCTAACATGGGAACCATTGGAGATAGCCAAGAATACCCCAAGGAGGGTTTGTATTTTATAAAATAAAGCTTATTAGGCCAAGACCAGTCAGACCACCATGGTTTTTGATAATGTCTAAAAACCTTAGACCAAATCATCAGAGAAGTGGAATCCACAATAACATCATAAGTACTCTTATCTATAGGAGATAAAATAAAAATATTGCATAAAATGATTCCAAGGGATCCAATCTCTAGTATGAAAATTCATGAAATCGAATAGGTAAGCAATACCATTTCTATAAAATCGTTGAGCTCGAATCCAATGTACCTAAGAAAGAGGTGCTCCTTGATAAACAATAGCAGAGGACCACCAAACATTAAGTATGGGAACATAAGCACCAACCTTAGTCTTACCTCCATTCCACGAAATCTAGGGTTTAAGAGCCTCCCAAGCTTTCCAAATACTGCGAATAACAAAAGAGCCTAAAATTTTAATAGGTACAGATGCAGTAAGAATGGTTTGAAGGTTTAAACCTTTCCATACACGTCTACCATAAGGTAGACTAGTAGAAAGACAATGTCTGACTAAAATCTTCCAAATTTCATCCCCTTGAAGTGCCCTACAAATCCATTTAGCACAGAGAGCAAAACCTTATTTTTAACAGTCAAAAAGATCCAAGCCACCAGCTTTCTTCGGGAGGCAACAAATTTCCCATGCCACCCTATGAAACCCTTTCTTTCCAACAACATTAGACCATAGGAAATCTTGAAGCAATTTTTCCAACTTGGCATAACAAGCAGCAGAAGAACCCAACATGAATAATAGTAAACATGAGTAGAAGCCAAAACCTTAGAACAAATTTGAAGCTTTCTAGCTAAAGAAATCTTCTTAGAAGACCAATACAGAAGCTTATTTTCAAATTTATCAACCACATAATCCCAAAGTCTGGTAGGAGTTCCTTGAAAAGAAAAGGGAATACCATGAAATTGAAAAACTTCCCCAGGTTGAATCCATCTCCAGGGTTTACCAACTAACTAAGAAGGCATAACCCTTTGAGATTGCCTATAGCAGAAGGTTTTTCTCCATTGAATACTAGAGCCAGAAGCTTGAAAAAAAGTATCAAGGCAATCAAGAACTTGATTCTTTTTGTAAACAAAATATTTGTGAATGATTGTGTCATCAACAAATTTTACAATTATGAAGATCCCAATATTTTCCTAACTAATGCCCATATCTACCACATTTATTATAAACATGATTCCTGGTCCTTTCTTGCTTGTTTTTTCTATATATACAAGATCATCACATTTAAATCTTATTTTTGATACACTAGCCTTTGTCATTTCATATTTTCCCAAACCTGTATTTATGTATCCCATATTATTTAACAACTTTGAACCAATTCCTTTAGTATGCTTTTCAAAATAACCAAAAACATCACATCCCTAAACATTGTTATCTCTATCAACATTTGAATCTATATCATCATCAATTCTAACAATATAAGCTTTTTCTAACCAATCATGAACTATATTCAAATCACTTGTATCACATGTAGCATCATTTTTTGTAATAGGTTCTTCTATCTTTGTCATGAAATATTTGTCACTAGTATCATTGCTTACATCTATGATCAATGATTTTAATTCTATAGTATCACAACATGATAATATCATCACGGGTCTTAAATAATTTGTATCAAAATAAGCATCATTCATCATTGATTTGATTCCTAATTATTTAACCTTCTCTTGTTTTCTTAAATTGTCTTTGAGAAATTTATTAGAAATTAAATCTATACATATCATCATTTCTATGTCATTAGGTAATGTTAAAACACCTTTAGATTATTCAACTGCTTCTTCAACCTTTGAACTTATATAACTTCTAAGTACTAAAATTTTTTCATCTTGAGCTTCTTTCAAGATTGATTGTAGGGTTTTATTTTCCTCTACTAATGTTTCTCTTTGTTTTTCAATTTTTGGTATCATGTATTTAATACAAAATTTTAGGTTTTGCAACACCTCATTAGTTTCTTCTAATAAGTCATATTTATTCATTCTTCTTGAAAACACAAATTTTCTTTCTCAATTTTTTTGACAATTCACATGTTTCTGAGTTTCGTTTCACTTGTTTCTTCTTTGCCATATTTATTTGAAGTTGAAAACCTTATATATTTCTAAGAATAAAACAATAGTTTTTGATAAAGGTTTCAATTCTCAAAGTTCTAAGTTGAATACATTTTAACTCCCAAATTTCAAAAATATGATTTTTAAATTCTAAATTTCATAATCCTATGTTGATGTTGAATTCCTTATGGCTCCCCAATTAGAAATTTAGAAGTTTTGTAAAATATATTTGCAAATTTTGTATTCCTAATTTGATGTTGAAATCCTTATTTATGCAAAGTAGAATTATTTGCAAATATTTCAAATTACTTTACAAAATTAAATAAATTAATTACAAAACTTGTAATTTAATTCCCAAAAATCTTCAAAAATATTTCAAACCTTTTCAAAACCTTCCAAAAATATCTAATAAAGTTTCTAAGGTATTAAATTTTTAGTTTGAAGCCTTATCTCTCCAATGATTAAATTAATCTATAGGCAATTAGATTAATTTTGCTATAACCTTAGAAAAATAATAATTCTCAACCTTATAACTCCTATCCTTAGCAAATAATCAAATTTAAATTGAATTACTTTTACCTCCCAAAAATGATGCACAAATTTCTAGTCAAATGCATTTGACCTTCTCCTAATAAGGTTCTCCTTAGATAATCTCACCATTTCTACTGTGCTTAGACTTATTGCTCAATGCTTGGTGAATGTATCCTCCTTTTTGTTGTGCTTAGACTTCTTACTCAATGCTTGGAAAATGTATTTTCGAATGCTTGACCATTTGATTTGGTCCATGCATTTAATGACTATCTTGAGACATTTTATCTCCCTCCAATATGTATTGGCACTCTTTGTTCTAGGTACCAATTGGCATTCAAATTATTTTGGTTTTTCAACTAATGTACCACATGGATATTAAACTCTTTTAATGCTCCAATTTTTTTTTTGTGGTGGTTGTCTCTTTGACACATGGATTTCCATTTTGATGCTCCAACTTACCCTAACTCAACTCCTCCACACTTTGACTCCAAGTTCTATAATTTCCTTTTAGCTGCTTACTATCCAACATTCATAGACAATGCTTATGCTCCTTGGAATGGATCTAATGGTGGATGTTAAGCTTTGATTCTCCTCATAAACTTTGTGGCTCCTCCTTCCAACATGGTGGCTATTCCTTCCACATTCAATAGTTACTCCTCTCATGGTGGTTTATATTTAACTCAGGTACCTCTCTTCCTTTCAACATGGTGTATCTTCCTTCCATGTTCAATGGCTTATCCATTTTAATTCTTTGGTTGCCATTCCTATTGCTTTATTTCCACCATGATAATGTTATGCTTATGTGTAGCTTAGCAAACTTTAACTTAGCTTTGATGTCTTCTTCATGATGTGTGAGATAGCTTGTTATCTTGAGAGATACTTTCCCAAGGATTGTTTTTATGATTTTGTTAACTCTCTTTATTACTTATTTTCCAATACTTATACTCCTTTTGAACTCACTTTTATGAATTTTCTTTATGAAATTTGTCCAAGTTTGAATATGTTATTATCACTTTAAAAATATCAAGCTTAACATTTTTAGACACCTAAAACACATTATGTCAAGACGACTACTCATATGGTATATGCTATAAGACCATATGGAAGACCTTGAACAAATCCCAAGGTATAGCAGTGGTTTTAAACACTCATTTAGGCATTTTGGTCCAATAAATATTGGCCACATATGAGACCTATGATTAATATAGCTGATCATGTCTCAGAGCCGTGACTAGCTATCAAAATTAGTTGGACCTTGGCCAGCCCAAAATCGGTTATAACAACCAATTGGTTGTATATTAGAGCAGTTTGGGGATAAAAATATCTAGAAGCTTCCCTTAAAATGCTCCAACTTCCCCTTTCTTGATCTTGGATTCCTAATGAAGCTAATACATAGACTTCCTAGGTGATATAAGAAACCCCTCCTAATTAGGGATAATAGAGATAAATATTGAATTGAAAAGTAGCAAAGCCCTATTGAATTGCATACTCACTTGCATGCATTGATAGGAATGCCTTCTACTTCCTAATTGGAGATAACATGGCACTTAGAATCAAGGAGTCTATGGAGGACTAGGAAGAATCAAGAAACACAATAGAGCCCATTCCATCACCAATCTAAATAATTCAATCACCAAATATTTCAAAGGACATCACGGTGACCCTTGATCATCAATTCATCGGACTGAATTGAGGAATCAAGCCTTGATTAGAGAGCAAGAAAATTCATGCCTCAAACATGGCTATCAACCATGAGTAATAGTGACAACCTCTTGATAGAACCATGGTCAAGGTTTAATCCTCAATTTAGCCGGTTTAGTAATAGGTTTTCATTTCCATTTGCTTAGTTAAATAAATTTATGGTAGATTAACTTTTCTTATGTTAATTAGATTGATTAGAATCATTGATTTAGGTTAGTTTCCCTTCATTTTATAGTATTAATCAATTCTAGATTAGGTGTTATTCTTTCCATGCATATATGCTCTTAATGCTTAATTAGGAGGTTTTCTGACTAGATATATGTTTCTCTCACATTCTTAATGGTAAATTTATCATGTTTTAGCATATATTCATATCTTTATATGCTTTCTTGATTTCATGTTTCTTATAGTATTTTCATGCAATATTTGGATCAAAATCCTCATAAAGAGAGGTATCATTTGTCTCTAATTGTTTCTTGTTGTTTATTGAATGTAGGATTAATAGGTTTATGCCATTAAACACAACAAATACATCTAATAATGGAGAAGAAGGCTACCTTTGCCTTAGAGTAGTTCATGACAGTCTAGGAAGTCTTTGGATTACACCTACCCTTGCATGGGGATTTTATTTTTGTTGTAATAATTGTATCACATTGGGTATCCCTAAGAGGTATGTATTTGTAATTGAATTTCATGGAAAATTAATAAAGAAACCCTTCTTTGTGTTATTTGAATTTTTTTTCTATATTTTATGCTTTTTGTGTGATTTCAGTGATTATTAGAATTAGGTGTATGCTTCATTGGTTGCAACAGAAGGTGATCATAGTGAAACTCCACAATTTATGCGGTTTGGATTCTAATTTCCTTTATTTTATGATGACAGGGCTCAACCGTGACTGAGAACCATGGTTAACATTTGTAACCATAGTTGAAACCCATGGGAAATAGTTGTAGTCGTACTTGATAGATGCGGTTAATAGAAAAAATAACAAATAGCATCCAAAAAAATTTCATCAGACTTAGATTTGAGGTACGCTTCATTTTTCTTTACTTTTTCTATGTATCTATGTTTTTATTTTCTATAATGCATAAAAATGCTAGGTTAAGTAGAAAACATAGCTAAAGGTAAAATGGGAAAATCCTAGATGTTTTTTTAGTTTTCTACTAGTTGCTACTAGGAATAGCGGATCTCTAATTGTAGTTCACCCTCGTCTCCAGTGGTCTAGGTCATTCTATATTTTAGAGTTTGCATGCATGAGGCCCAATTAGTGGCTATTCCTTCATAGGTAGAATTAAATTCTCTAAAAATCATCTACCATAGTCATGCATTTTTGTAAAGTGAAACATTATTTTGAAAGCATGTATAAAAATCATTTAAGTGTCATTTTATGCATTTTCATTTTATGCAAACTAAAAAGAACCACACACACCATGACACATTGTAAATGCTAGTGAGTTAGAAGTCATATCCAAACACTAGTAGGGTTCAATGATGGTGGCAGTGATTTCCATTTGTTGGTCCAATATTTTTTATCCTTTTGTTATTAGAAAAATATCGTATCCAAGAACCATCATAACCCATGAAAAATTTTCACGCATTTCTCTTTGAAGAGGCATATCACTGAATACGGGTGAACTGGGTGAGGATCGAGATGACTTGTGCTTGCTGACCGCATGTGGGCTTCATTACCACACATTATATGTGGGATAACATGGCTTGGAGTTCATAGCTAGGTTGTTGAGCTATGAGTATATAGGTGAAAATCCTTAAACAATTGAGTATATCATCAATATTTTGAAAACACGATGAGAGTTCCTTTTTGATACAACAAACTTGAAAAACATATCAAACAGTTTAGGGTTCACAAGAAAAATATAAAAGAAGATAATCATCATTGTTTTATTTTATTAGTATTAAAAATTGACATAAAATATAATATAATGGTGTGAAAATGAAAAGGCCGATCAGGACATAGACCCGAGATCAAAGTCAAAGCTCCACCCATTGCACAACATAACGTAGAAATCCATCAACCATAAAATCCTCTTGAATGTTGTTTTATGAGTATTAGATGAGATAATTCTATGTGTAGGGATACTATTAAGAATACCCCATCTAGAGGAA
The DNA here is from genome assembly GCA_028583015.1 of Wollemia nobilis. Classification (NCBI taxonomy): domain Eukaryota; kingdom Viridiplantae; phylum Streptophyta; class Pinopsida; order Araucariales; family Araucariaceae; genus Wollemia; species Wollemia nobilis. The sequence continues at coordinate 353,660 of JAQPPZ010000371.1, read as the reverse complement.
GTGCTAGACACTCCTCAAGATATATATTAGAGAATGGGGCTTCCCAGCATGGGGATCCTGAACATGGCAGCATTTACCATGATCACACTCCACATGCATCCATGGTATTAGTTAAGGAGTATATCATAGAGGGATCCATATTGGTACCCCTTAAACCTACACCTAAGGGAGGCTCAAGGCCCCCACCATTTGAGTATAGACAAGCTCAAGATCCACCCATTCAGGGGTAAGTAGATAGGGAAACTTTCAAGCATAGGCCCATGTAGAATCCCTATAGAGGTGAACCTTGTAAGTTCACCATATACATGTCTAAATTTGGAGCTAAAGGCATGCCACCTCATGAGCCATGACATAGCAGTCAGCTAGATGGTTTGGATAGAGTCCTAGGATAGCTAGGTTATAAGCCTTCACCTACACCCTCTTGATATATGAGTGAGTGTAGTGGAAGCACCATTAGGAAAATAAAAGAACATGGAGATTTCTCCAAACATTCTCATGATATGCATTCCCCTGTATTCCATGCAAGCATAGAGTATAGGTGATAATCGGTCACAAATATTGTCTTCACAGACAAGGGCAAGAGCATGGTAAATTAGTCTATTTGTGGACATACCCACAAAGATGCTCGAACAGAGGACACACACCAAAGGTCTCATATGGCTGATCACATAGATAGATCTCATAGAATGGTGTCATATCAGAGACATCAGATTCTCCAATACCAATTGGAGGATGTTCGTGTAGAGTGATAATACCTCGAATATGAGAATTCTCAAAGGAAAAGGTTCATAAGACAATGCTTATATGAATAGTGCATGTATGAGCAACACATCCTTGATCAGAATGAGCATGTTGAGAAGGAGTACCGATTGGCCAGTACTAATTTACCTCCCTATAGTGAGCCCAGGGAGCGCATTGATAAATGAGTGGCTTCATAGATCGAGTTGCACCCTAAGTATATAGACACACATACTCGCCATATGGCCCAACATAGAGATCAACATCCAACATCCGAACATCGTTGGAATAGGTAGTATGAAGAAGATGTGGGAGACAAAATAGATCAAGAATATCCTAAAATATCACAATTCAAGAAGGATGAACAGTCTAGTCCTCCAACTCGATCGATGATGAATTTACCTCTAAAGGTGCCTCAAAGGCAATCCAGAGAAGGGGGTATATTAGCTTCATAGGACTTTAAGGCCTTGGCATAAAAGGTTAAAGCTATCGAGAAGAAAGGAATGACTTATCAAAATACCACCTTGAATAATATTCATAATGAACCTTTATGCCCATCAATACCTATTCTGGCCTATCTTGAGCATTTTGAGATGCCTAGGTTAGAAGAGTTTCAAGGAGAGGAGGACACTCAGGAGCATGTGACAAGTTTTCTAGATATTTTATTTTAGATCAAAAGCAATGATGCCTTGATCTTGTGCACCTTAATTACAACCCTGTCAAGCCCATATTAAGAGTGGTTTAATCAAATCAAAAGGCACAACAACACTAGTTTTGAGCAACTAGCTGATGCATTTCTTTAACACTTCTCCTTCGATATCAATAAAAAGGTGAACTTATCTGACCTGGCTACTTTAATGCAATATGATGACAATCCAGTTATGGATTTCTAGAAATTATGGATAAAGATGATGGTAAAGCTACCTTTCTCCATACCGTCATCTGAATTAACTCGAATATTTATGAAAATTCATGCCAAGCACATTTTTCTATTATTGTAGTTGTAGCAATATAAAACATTCGAATAGGCTTTAGCACAATCCAAAGTGATAGAGGATATCAAGTTACAGGAAGGTAACTTGAAACTCAAAAATAAAAAGGAATGGAACAAGAAGAGCATTGAGGAACAACAGGCCAAGATGGCCCACGTTAATTAGGTGGTTTTAAACCTTCAAAATTGGTATAATGGGTAACAATAATGGAATTATCAAGCCCAACCTCCTCCTATGCAATATGAGTAGTGCAATAACAATCAAAGGGGTAAGGACAAAGAAAGACACCCTCCTCGCATATTCACTCAATTATCAAAATCATTGACATTGATTTTCCATCAGTTATGTGAGGCAAAGGCAATAAACTTACTTGAGGATAAATTATTGTCCCCTAATAAACCCAAGCCTAAGAGATATAAGTATCATCAATATTTCATATTTCATAGAATGAAAGGCCATGACATAGAGGTATGTTGGTATTTCAAACATTTAGTGCAAAATATGATCGAAATAGGTATGCTTCTTGTAGAAAATCCACAAGAACCAAAAAATAAAAATATGGGAATTTACAAAAATCCTCTACCCAAACATGAGGTACTAAGGAATAATGTTTGATAGGTCAATCAAGTACACATCGAACCACCAACCCATGAGTTAATTGTAATGGCCAACATCATCACAAGACATGTGAGGTATGAAAGACCAAATCAAACTCCAAATCTTATTAGAGTCCAAGCTGCACCTCCTCGAAGGCCAGCCCAAAATGCATCAGGCCCACCAACTAGACCAATGGTGATAATCAAGAGTAGGTTAGTTCAAAACCTACAAATGACTCCAGCAAAGTTGTCAATTTATGAGCTGATTCAGTAGTCCCCCAAACATAGGGAGACACTTATGGATATTTTAAGGTCCATAGAAGTCCAGTCCCAGGATCCCAAAGTGTTCACATATTTTGTGGGACATGTGCAATAGTGTTAGGAACTGGTCATACAGTTTTATGATCATAAAATAAGGATGGTTTTCACTGTCACAGAGGACCCACTGCTCCACATCATTGCATGTGTAAATCACATATCATTCAAGTAGATTTTTATTGATACATGATCATCAATCAATATTATCACAACCAAGGCATTAAATTACCTTAATTTGCCAAATATGCATATCATACCTTTCGTCTTCATGTTGAGAGCTTTTAACAATACATTATGATCAACTGTCGACACTATAGTCTTACCTATTTAGGTGGGACTGAAGACCATCCTGATGATGTATCATGTGATTAAAGGTGCTATGCAGTACAATATACTTCTAGGGATGCCTTGGATAAGAGAAATGCATTGTGTCCCTTACATTATCTATCAATGTATCAAATACATTCATGAGGGATAGGTTCATGTGGTGCCTTTAGATGAAGAACCATTCGAATCCATGAATATAGTAGATTTTTTGGGTAACTTCATACTCCCCTCAATGCACTTGGACATACGACCAACGTCATTGATCAAATATCAGGAGGAAAAGTGAAATTAGTGTATACCAAACTCACAACACCCACATATCAATGATCAGAGCACATGACAACTGCTTCTACCAAACTGTCTGCATTCATAATGTGTCAATATGATAGGAAGCTAAAAGAAAAGAAGCTCAAGGAGAAGTAGAAGAGGCACCTCAACCTACTTTTCCTACATATTTAGTAGGGTCATCTGCATCATAGGTGACCATTCATTTGGTTAATCCTATATTAGGGGAATACATCATGCATAATGTGATGTTTATGCTGATCATCATGACTGCACAAGATATGGGCCAACCACGAGCTCATCGCCTTCCCATAGGGACGGTGGTACCACTAGGGGTGCTACCTAACCAAACCAATTTCATCTATGGAGGGATATACTAGCTTGCACCTCACTCTCCCATAGATGAGGATGATGAATGATTCGTTGTAAATTTTAATTATCTCTCTAACCCGGAATATGCCATACGATATTTTGAGCATTACCATTGGCATGGTTATAGTCTTGGATTATTTTAGTAAGGGCATAGAAGGCCATACAAACCATAGTATCGATTACTAACTGACATGTTCAGGTTAGGGTATTATATTAGAGGATAGGATGAACTCCTTGCATTATCTTTACACCATATGTACCTCAGTCTAGGGGGTGAAGTCGACTTCAATTCTTATCACCCTAATCGTTTTGTATTTCGAGGGGATAATCTGTTAGTGTCTTATGTCACTATAGAACCACCTGAGATATATTATGAGAACATATTGGTGGAGACTGGTCCAAAGCACATTCCAAGAGTCGACTTGGATGATCAAATTCATGAAGTTGTTTATGATACAGGTATGAAGGTCCAAAATCTATATATAATAATAGATACTGAATCAGAAGTTGCTTTTGAGGACGTGCATGCAGTATCCATTACCGAAAGTGATGGACCAAACTATAATTATTAAAAATATGACATTGAGCTATCATCAAAAAGTGAACAATATGAGGATGACACTGAGTTGGACTACTTGGGCCCCTTAAACTTGCATCATATGTTACCAATGGAACAAGTGGGTGAGACTGAAGAGCACTTCATAGTTGAGAGTGACTATGAGGATGAAACAAAGTAGGCCTACCTCAGGCCTCATATTGTTGATCTCCTGATTCCATTAGGTAATAGAAACACAAATTTTTATTATGATAGTGATGACAAAAATGAAATAGAGAGAGCCTATTTGGGGCCTCCCTACTTACGTCATTATAATGCACCATAAATTATAGAGGAGATGTACAAAGACATAAATATCCACTCTCGCATCAGAGTAAGACCACCAAATATCGATGTGATTTATCATATGGTCTTTTATGATCCACCAACATACATGGAGCTCCTCAAGCCCAACAATCCCACTTTCCAGTCTATCCATATATCGGATCTAGATATCCCCATATCCCTAGAACCACATCTTGGGGATGGAATTTTCTATAAATGTAGTGTCATATGCATGTGGTCTTGGAGATATGATCTATTCCATCAATATGATATCCATTGATTTGACCACTCTAATTTTTAATCCAGCCAATCCATCCAAGCCATCGTGTCTTAATGTAGATGCTATTGATTGATACCGCATTGATTCACCCCTAGAGCCTGAAGATTTATTCTCTAATGAAGAAATATTGTAACCTTTCCATTTTGTGCCAGGCTATGCACATGATGTTTATCATGCTGATGATGTTTCCAATGAGGAACCCATAAACCCAACAGATGACATCCATTTGATCCCTATGCCTCACCATCTTGAGGAGGGATCCTATATGTCAGTAGAGGAAACCTTTGAAGTGGACATCAACAATGATCCCACCAATCCTAAGAAGGTTAAATTTGGATAAATTTTGATTGCTGATGAGCATGCAAACCTCATCCCATTACTCAAAGAGGGACTTGATCTCTTTTCTTGGACTTATAAGGACATGCCAGGTCTATATTCAAAATTGGTTACTCATAACCTATCTCTAGATATATAAAAAAAAAATAGTCAAGCAGAAACTCAGGAAGATGCATCCAAAAATAGTCTTAATGGTTAAATATGAATTATAAAATTTTTTGGATGTAGAGTTTGTAATTTTCATTGACTATCCAAAATGGGTTTCCAATATGGTGCCTATAGGAAAACTTAATAGAAGGATCTATATCTGTACAGATTTTAGAGACCTCAATAGAGAAACACCAAAGGATTCATTTTCATTTCCAAACATAGGTGCTCTCATAGATGCAACTGTGGGTCATGAGATTCTCTCATTAATGGATGGTTTTTTTGGTTACAACTAAATTTGGATTAAGCCTGAAGACCAGCATAAAATCATGTTAATAATTCCATGGGTGCAATTTTGTTACAAGGTTATGCCATTCAGCCTTAAGAATGCTGGTGCTACATATCAACATGCTATGGCATGCATCTTTCATGACTACATGCATAAGATCTTAGAATATTATATCGATGACTTGTTGGAAAAGTCATTACTACATTTAAAGCATGCATAGGTCCTAAGAAAGGTCTTTGACCATATGATAGAGCATAATGTCAGGTTGAATACTAAGAAGGGTGTGTTTGGTGTAACTTTAGGAAAGCTCTTGGGATTCATCATTTCAAAACAAGGCATCAAATTTGATCGAGCAAAGGTCAAGGCTATTTTAGAAATGTGTCCTCCAATGAATATCAAGAAATTAAGAAGCCTTCAAGGAAAATTAGCATCCATAAAGTTATTTATCACACAATTATTAGATAAATGTCAACCCATGAATCTAATGCTACACAAGGGGGTCCCATTCAATTGGGATGATGACTGTAAAGTAGCCTTTTCTAAGATTAAGCAATACCTTGTGATGTTGCTAGTGCTAGCTCCACCAAGACCAGATGTACCATTTTTGCTATATATCAACAACTGAATTTGCATTGTGGACCATGTTAACCCGAAAGAATGTTCAATACAAAGATCTATCCATATATTACATCAACCAAACCTTGATGAGTTACGAGCTAGGATATACCTAGGTGGAAAAGTTGTGTTTAGAAGTAGTGTTCGCTACAAAGAAATTACAAAACTACATGTTAATTCATATGAAATATGTCATATCAAAACAAAATCCTTTGCAATATATGATGAGCAAGACGTATCATAACACATGTATTGCAAAGTGGATCATGCTACTGAAAGAATTTGATTTGGAATTCATTAGCAAAAATTCCATCATGGGGCAAGTCATAGTTGATCAATTGGCTGAGGCACCTCTTGAGAATAGAAGACCCATCACCATAGATATTCTTTATGATGTAGTATTCACATTATCAGAAGCACCCAAACTAGAAGAACCAGATAACAAAGCCGATATGATCTTGTTCTTCGATGGTTCGAAGTGTGAGCAAGGGGGTGGTGCAATAATAGTGTTGTTTACGCCAAAAGGTGCTCCAATGTCCTTGTCATTCAAGTTGGACTTTCTTTGCACCAACAATAATGTTGAATAGGAAGCCCTAATTTTAGGCCTCCAAATATATATCACCATGAATATTAAGAGGTTAAATATATTTGGTGATTCCCTTCTCATTGTTAACCAAGTGAAGGATTGTTTCAATGTAGTTGTCCAATACTAAAGGTCTACAAAGATCTTATTGACATTTATATAGATCAGTTGGAATAGTATGACATCAAGGAAATCCTTTATTTGTCTAATATATTTACAAACACTATGGCATCTTTGGGATCCTTAATACCTCAAAATTTATCTACTGATTTCACTACTATCCAAATAAAAATGCTATTATACTCTGTTGTGTAGCGTGAGGATTTGGATAACAAAGAGTTAATCAACATAATTCATGTAAAACCAAACCATGAGTGGTTCTATAAAGCTAGATACTTCCTCAAGAGGGCATCCTAGGGGTCTTTGATCTTGCAGGATCCTATAGGGAGTGGTACTATAATTCACCATAAGGTTGTTTTCTAGTCTACATTTACAAATGTTGAACTAAAGGGGGAACATGTTGTCTTGTTCTTTGAGGATGAGGCTTATTAGAAATGTATGTCACAAATTCATGAATTCCTAAAACTTGGTATAATATCTCAGGGATTGTCATGTGCCACAAAATACACATTTAAATAGAAAGCAACAAAATATGTCTTGGTAGGATACATATTGTATCATCAAAGCTACGATGAAGTTCTCCTTCATTTTTTTGAGCCCCAAGAATCACAATGGTACATGCAATGGCCATTTAAATGGCATGGCTATCATCAAGTGCATCCTTCACATGGGCTATTATTGGCCTACTATGGAGAAGGATTGCAATGTGTATGTCATGAAATGTATTAAATATTAGCATCATGCTAATATTACACACTTGCCATCACAAGACTTACAAATCATCCAAGTGGCTTGGCCATTTTCTCAGTGGGATTTGGATCTCATCGAAATGATATCTCGTTCATCATCGGGATAGCATACATTCATTATTATGGCTACTAAGTACTTTACTAAATGGGTGGAAGCAATCCCTTTAACAATGATAACTAGAGCGTGTATTACATATTTTATACTCACCAATATAATAAGTTGTTTTGGGATACCATCCAAAATAGTTTTGGATAATGGAACGTCTTTAAAAAACAAAACTGTGAGGGCTCTAACATCCAAGTATAGGATCAAGCACAATTTTGTTACTCCATATTATCCACAGGCAAATGGGTAATATGAGGCTTCAAATAAGATAGTGGTATCCATATTGAAAAAGATGGTACAAGAGCACCACAAATATTGGCACATCTAGCTGCCCCTTGCATTATGGGCTTACAGGACTAGCATTCGAAAACCCACTGGGGCAACTTTGTTTTCACTAGTATACGGTGATAAGGCCATTATACCCTTAGAGTTGGAGACTCCAACTCTACAACATTGAAAGAGTTCATTTATGATGACACCACATAGTAAGCTCACCTAGATCAATTGATGCTACTCGATGAACATCACATGAATGCCCTTGAGCATATTTATGTTTATCAATAACACTTAAAATGAGCTTACAATAACAAAGTCCATCTAAGGTATTTTGAAGTTGGTGATCTTGTGCTAAAAGAGAACAAAAAAAAATCAAATCTACTGCCATAACTGTGAGATAAATTTATAGTTAATTGGTTAGGTCCTTATATAATCTCTAAGAAGATTGGACCTGGGACATAACACTTAATATCACTGGAAGGTGTTGAAGAGCTTGAACCTCTCAACATCCTTCATCTTAAAGCGTTTTATGCCGAAAACCATCAAAATACTCGAAAGGCATCTGTAAGCCCTTTGGTCATTTACAAAATGATCCAAAGGCATATATAATCCCTTTGGTCAAAGCATAAAGGATCCAATGGTATGTAAAATCCCTTGGTCAAAATTTAAAAATTTAAAATCCAAAAAAAAAATAAAAAGCAATAAAATTAAAAAATATTGCTAAACACAAAATTTCAAAAAAAAAAAACACATTGCATTTCATTTCATTTGCATCATGCATTTCATTTTGAACATGCATTCATTTAATTTCATTGCATTAGGCATTTCCATCTGACACACTTGCATTAGGATAGGTTGCATCTTACAAACGACACCACATTTGTGTTTCAATCATGCATTTTTGCATTATCATCCTCATCCATCACCCTTGTGAGTAATTGTGTTTTCCAACACAATCCTTTTTGTTGTTATGAAGAATATACTAGGTTTTTCGGTCATTCATCCATATCTAGTGGTCTCCTCAAGAGTTTTATAGAAATATTGCTTTGATTTTTTAGATGAGGTCTAATTTTGATAGCACTTAGCATATCAGAATCCTATCACTAACCAAACACATTTAAAAATCTTACTCAGGACAAGGAAATATGAACACTACGAAGTGTTCCTGGTCACCTTAGGTGAAAGGTTTTGTTACTTGCTCATTTTGTGAGGTGCAATGGTCTAGGGTAGTGTTCATTGGAAAAAGGACAAGAATTCTCCCCTACCCAAATAAATCCTTTGCTTGAAAATGAAGGAGCAACAATCCCAAAAATTCAAATCAAATCCCAAAATTCAAAATCAAAATTCAAATCCTTTTCTCAAAAATAAATAAATAAATAAATAAAAGAGAAAGAAAAAGAAAAATATACATAGAAAATAAACAGTTATTTTTATCACTATACATGAGCAAGTATCCCAATAAATTGAATAAAATAAGGGGGGAGCTTGAATCCTTGGAATGACCATTAATTGAAAGCCATAGGGTGATCCCCAATACAACAATAGGCTGAATGAATCCTACCTAGCATTGGGGTAGGTCTAAATAATTTACAAATGAGCTAGCTTTAGGTGGCCTGGATCACCTAGTGGTTTAGTTTTACTGAGTTCAAACCTAGGATCAGATAGAAATTTGAGGATCCCTAATACAACAATGGGCTGAATGAATCATTCCTGGAATTGCAGTATGCTTATACCTTATCTAACATATTTATTTGCACACACAGGGGTAATGAATAGCTTGGTATTTCAAAATAAAAAAAATATTTTTCAAAAGTCTAGTATGGTCATTATACAACTTTTGATAAGTCAACTAGGGTGTTTGAGTCTCATGGAAAACCTCAAAAATTCCCAAATAACAACAACCAATTTTCAAATGCAATCATAAAATATAAATTTGTTTTATGAGAGTTTTTTTATTAGAATTATTTTTAATATAGGTTAGATATCGTATGGATGTCAGAAATGATATTTAAATGGCCATTGACTATGTTATCCATATTTTTTTAATTTACAAAATCTTATGAATAGAAATAATACAGTTGCATATCACATATGGGTGTTCAATTAATTCTTATAAAAACATATAGCAATTATAGTGCATGATTTTTATACATTATGCGGTGTAATCCATTAAATTGTTAAACTCATATTACGTTCATACATTATGTTTAAGTGATTAAAGCATACATGTTCATTTACATTAAATCATCATAAAAATTATACAAACATACATGGCATTGATAATGTCATAACATCATAGGTTAAATGCACACGAGTACAAAAAATTATACATGCATTTAACATCAAATATTGCATTCATATACATTCGTTATAAGTATTCCATCTAAACATGTATATCATTGCATCTAATCATACATCCATACATCACATAATATAGCATAACATCATCATAACACATCAACATTGTATCCATATGCATCTCATAAAACATAAAAACAATAAAAATAAATAAAATGTACACATATAATGAGTCTCAAATCAGATCATATATATATGTGTGTATGAAAAATATACAATAAACAGTACATCGACATATATAAAAAATACTTGTAGGCTACAACTGTGTAGGTCCTCGACCTTACACTTAAAAATACTACAATAGAATTTGTCTAGATCTATACTAAGTAGGGTCTGCATCCCTAGTTTGATAGGCTCTACCATCACCTTCACCCTCCTTGTGAGTCCATATAGAGTTGGCACCTAAGATCCTCTTTGACCTGTGCAACCTATAACTTGAGCTAGCTGAGGACTAACCTATATCCTGAGTGTGAGTCCTTTAATATCCTAGAGCTATGGACCTCTTAGGAACCTCACTCCTGAGTAGCCCTATCTCTACCCTCAAGGTAGAGATGTAGGAATCATCTTATGATCACTCGTTGATGTGTTGTTGCACCAGAGACTGCAGTCTCCTAATATCTACCATCGGGTCTAGCATTGTTAATTCCTATACTGCCATAGCTACTAGAGTAGCTGGAGGTGCTAGAGAAACTTGTGAAGGTGAGGTATCTCCTCTCATAGACCTTAATGAATCATGATATACCACCATAGCATCCATTTGGGACTGTAGAAGGATGCACTACCCTGTGATCCTTTGGATCTCTATTCCTATTGTGTTGATCTTAGCCTGGAGAGCAATTTTTTCCTCCTCGTAGTCGCACCATTGAGTCTACCCTACTGTGAGTGCAATTGTAGATCCCCAACCCATGCCTATAGGGTAGCAATGGTGGTATCTCGATGTAGGAGCTACATATATAGAGTGCCTACCTGAGTTTGTAGGCTAGCAACATGGGCCCTAAGCTACCCAATATCACTTGCAGGTGCTACCTTACCCTCCTTGAGAGTGTCACCCTCCTCCTCAGCCATAGGTGCCTCCTCTATAGCTCCTCCCTCACCCAATATTCCCTAAGTCCTATAATATAATTGAAACCCATGAAGATCGACCTATAATCCCTCAACACCTTCTATTGTTGTGTCATATAGGGTCTTAACGAAGGGGTCCTCCAAGCCCGACCATACCTTGGTCCTCCACCAGGTGTCATAGTCAGGTGTAGTCCCTGTATCTATTAGCCTTGAATCCTAAAATTCATCATCCTCATTGCCCAATGGAGTCACCCTAGGCCATGTAAAGTCCCTCTCTAGAGTGAAATGATGGTATATGGTAGGTAACTCTAGAATATCCTACTTGATGCTGAATTTTTTAGTGACACGAGAGAAGTAAAATAACTCTTGTACCTCAAAATTGCATTCGAGGAGCCATATATCTTTGTGTGCCTGACACATTTAGTAATAAACCTCCATCCATGGAGGGTAGTCTAAGTATGGGAACCGGTCAACTTGGCCCACCTACAACTATGCAAACTATCGAATGTGATAGTCCAGGTCCCCTATGCGAGACCTACTCCAGAAGCCCTCTTGATCACAAGGCCAACATGTTGCATAGCATTGATGCCATACCTCAATGGTGCCAAGAATGAGTGGTAGGCTAGTGGGGTGCTCAATCTTGATATGTTGCCACCCCTAGATCTGAAGTAGTAGGCTACAATCGATGCCCAATCTGCTCCTCTACGTAATCTAGTACAACTCATTATAGAGCTACACTAGTATGGCACTATCCCAGGATAGGATTAGGGGCTAATCAATAGGACTCACCAAGACCTCCATAGGCCTAGCCAAGAGGTTGTAATGGAACCTCACTCTAGAAGTGTTAGGTAGGACAATCTACACAATTAGGTGTATGTATACAACTTCTCACCAAGAGAAGACCTATTGTGTATACCAATGCTCAATGTGGACCCCTCCATGGTTTGAGTGATGTTGTGTTGCATCACTATGACAACAAAATATCTGATCAAATAATACATTATTCACCTTGGTTAGCAAATATGTGATGGCCTCACCATCTAGAGGGATTCAAAATACATGGTATACATCCTCTATAGTCATCTCACCTGTCGATAGGTGAATTATATTGGTTTGTACATTCTAGCATTGGGCTAATGCAGTCGTGTAGGCCTTATCGACCTAGATAGTGGGGAGGCATAAAACATAGCCAAAGCCCATAGCTTTGAACCAATCTTGTCTACCTGTTTCAGGGCACTATGTAGGTTATAAAGGATCTTAGATTTCCTTACCCTTGTAGTCAGAGTCTGATCGAAAAGTAGCATAATAAGGCAAAAATAATTAAAAATCAACCAAAAATATTAAAAAACAACTTAAAAACAACAAAAAATTCATAAAATCTCAAAAACACCAAAAAAAATAAAAAATCACTTCAAAAAATCAAAAAAATAAATTAAAATCATTTAAAACTATTCAAAATTAAAAAAAAAATTAAAGTTTCGGGAATCTGGTCACTGCCTTCGCAGTCCCGTTGGGCAGGCAAACTAACAACTTTGCCGAAGCTGCCGACCTGCTCAGTGGCCTGTCGGCTCTCAGGGGCTCCTCCCAAAAAATTATTATTGAAGGCGACTCCCAAGTCATTATCAGAGGCGCCAGCAAGCCCGAGTCCTGTTCCTGGCGATTCCAGAACTCCATCCGGGAGGCCCTCTTCCTGCTCCAGGGCTTCCCCGATCACACTTTCCAGCATGTTCTCAGAGAAGGCAACAGGGCTGCTGACTTCATGGCTAATCTAGGCATCACTGTTGGAGAATTCACCACCTGGACCTCGCACTTCCCTGTAGGCCTAATCCAAATTGCGATGCAGGACCACCCCGATCATGATGTTCTCTCAAGTGTCTAGTCTTCCCCATGGCTGGGCGGCAAAGTCCCCCCGATGTGTGCATCCACTGTCCAGTGCTTCTCGGCCCCGTGTCGACCCGTCGGCTCACCACCCTATCTGCGTGAGGACCGCCCAGGTCCTCCCCGCAGTGGCCCACGCCCCCTGCCTTGTCAGCTGCCCGCGCTGGCCAGCTGGCAGCCCTGGCAGCCCCATTTTTTTATGCATGGTGGACCTCCCCGTCATTCCTGCTTTGATCTCTGCACCACCTGATTCCCATGCCATGCCAACCCGTTCGAGGTCAACTCCAGTGTGGCTCACTCTCGGTGCTCCTCCACTCAGCGTTCGACAACTGGCGCTTTGGTAGTGGGCCTTTCCCATCCTTGCATGTCAGCAGCCTGGTGCGCCCCCTCAGCCCCCTCCCCATTGTGTCGATCCCAGCCGCGTGTTCTACTTTCCAAATCTGGTGGCACTCCCCCTTCTCAAGCCATCGCACAGCCTTTTTATTCCCCTCCCTATCCCATCCCGTTGTCGCATTCCCCCTCCCCTACTCTTTCTTCCTTGGTCTGGCATTTTCTGCCCCCTCTGTCCCCACCTTGCCAGCTCATCCCCCATGGTGTCCAAAGCTATTTTTTTGGAGCCCCCTGTCCTCGAGTTGAGCGGCCCTGCATGGTTATTCTTCGATGCCAAGAAATTTATGCCATTTTTTAGCAAATTCGTCGGCCATGACGATGAGATCACCTAGGGGTTCTTGTATTCGTGGAATGATGGGGAAGTTACAATCAAGGGTTTTCACTTCAAAATCTCCAAGGACTTCCTCACAGAAGTCACCGGCCTCCACCATGAGGAGAAAGGTCGTGTCGTCAGACGGGATAAACACAACTGGGAAGAGGAGCTCTCCCGCTTCCCAGACCACCAGTGGGACAAAGCCAACTTACTCTGCTCTCACCTCCCGACGTCGTTCGACGAAACCATTATCTCGGTAATGCAATATATTACCTGTGACAATCCTGAGCAGCGGCTATTTAGCTTCCATCTCAGTTATTTTAACCACCTCCATGGAGATACCCTCATCAGCACCCCTTGCTTCCTCCTCTACTCTTTGGGTCTGACCATTGAGCGTGCCCGCAAGAACCATTCCCGACCCTTACACCAGGGGCTCATGGCTATTCTCTACAGACATGCCCTGGCCAACCAGCCCCAGCTGCATAGCATTCCCCCCCTCTCTTCTGTCCCGCCCCCCGAAACTAGCATTTCTCCCCTTGGTTCCCCTGTCGCCAAAGGCTCCCCCGCTCCTGCCGATTCTGCTTCCCTGAAGCATCGTAGGCCTACACGCAAGTGCAGGGCATTGAGCACAGGCCCTGACAGGGCCCTTCATCCCAGTTTAGGGCGCAAAAGGGCCTCCCCCGGACCCAGCTGGACTGCAGAAAGCCCCAAGAATGCCAAACTAGAGAACTCGAAGCCCACTGTGATCAGCTCTGAGTCAGATGATGCATTGCAGAAGCTGGCACTCCATGGCCTCCTGGATACTGCGATCAGTGCTCTCAACACAGCTGCCCAAGCTGCGTCTTATGCCGCCAAGGCGTTGTCAGAGCTCCGTCGCAAGCTGGAGGAAAGCGCTGTCAAGGGCTAGTGACAGACTGAGTGGGCCGAGGACGGATCAGGGCCCAGTTAGCTTGGCCCCTGGCATTCACCGTTTTCAATGTGTCTTTTTTTTGGGTTTGTTTTTTTGGAGATTCTCGGCTGTGAAGTTTATTCGGGCACTTTTGTTTTCTGTAGTTTCTAGGGACCCAAGACGGGGACGTTATTTCTGTTTTATGTTTCCAGGGCCCCGGGATGGGGACGTTATTTTTGGTTTTAAAGTTTCACTACTTCGGCCACTACTGTAATTAAGGTTTTGGGATCCTATTTAAAAAACCCGCTATAAATATACTGTTACCTATCAAAAAAAAAAAAAATTTAAAAGTTGAAAAAAACATTAATTTTTTTTATAATGTTGTTAAACCATAGTTTAGACCCGCGGTCAATATGGCAATCAATTTTATGACCATTAGGATTTGAATACTGTTGTGGTTGATAGTTGGGACCCCAAATTTGGCAATTGGGAACCGTGCCTGCCCCGTCATAGTTAAGAGAAATGACTTTTTTAGGGTCATTTCCCATCCTGAGACACCCAAAAATTTAAAATTCTAATCTTCTAATCTAACCTAAGATAAAACTAACTAGGATGAGGTTCATTACTGATAGTTTAGTGATGTTCATTTGACGCATTACTTAATGAGATTCAATTTTATTTGGTAATTGAAAAATGAGGGTTGCGTGCTTCTACCTTAGTAGCACCAACTCCTCCAGGTTGGTCTGCCATCGGTATGGGTGGTAGTGAGGTCGAGTTGCGATAGCGTTTCATGTCAAATTTGCTTTTTCACCTCTCAGAGATCTCAAATTATCTATTGCAACAGGAAATAATGATATTTTAAAATTGCACAAAATCCTTAAATATTTCCTATTTTGACCTTGATTGCGCATGACAACCATAGTCCCCAAATTAGGGTTTTTTCAATCATAGGTCTAACTCATGGCTAAGCAATTTGAAATTTTTAGATACTTCTGCCAAGCGTGGCTATAAATCTACAATAAATACTCAAAAATCCCACCATGTGGAGTTCCAAAATGCTAAATTAAAAATACCAACCTAACTAAAATTTTCAAAAATATTAAAAATAACAAAAAAATCATATAAATAAAAATCCAAATGCGAGTTGCAACAAATTACACTCCATGAAATCAAACAATATGAGTAAATTACCATAAGTACATTTAGGGTAAATTAATCATCAAGGAATTGATATGCTTCACTTCAATCCCTAAGAAGGCCCAGACGATTGGACTGCTCCATGGGAATGAGGTATTCATCTGAATTCTTCTATGATATTTTTTAGTAAGATCATCAAACAATATGATTCAACACATGCCTAATTGTAATTGCTACATCTTTATTCTCTAAGAATACGTTTGAGGTTAGACCCCTCCAAGGGATAGATATGTACAATTAATATTAACAGTTGTAATAATATTGGATTAGGCCTTACCAAGTATCAAATTCTAGAATTTAAATCAGTTCAAGTCATTCATAGTGGTCAAGTGACTAGTCACTTTACTAATTGTCATTACCCTCATCAAATCATTTCTTGAGGAGGTAATCATAATATCATAATCATAATCAAAGTCAATAGAAGATCCCTTGATTGTAGATCCCTTGATCATAGATCCCTTGATTTTGTCAAAATTTTGTTAATCTTATGATTCATTGCCAATGACTATTATAAGCTTACCCTTTTCTAGGGAAAAAATCACATATGATAATTAAGTTAGTAGCTCTCCTCCTTTCATATTTACATGGCACGAAATCCTATTGTAGCACTGAAGCTACTCGATCACCACTAGATATTGCAAAAGCTTTTTCAATTTAAGTTTGCCATCCAATTGGAAGCAATAATTCTAGGATGTATGTCCTTTTGCAGGACTTGGGCATCTAATATTGATTAGAATAATGATCATAATCAAAACTACGACATCATTTTAGGTCTATTATTGCTCAATTTTGTTCAATCTCATAACACATATCAAAAATGGCATCTGTAGATACCTAAAACATGTCATTTCAAGGTGACTACTCATATGGAACATGTTATAAGACCATATGGAAGACCTTGGATAGATCCCAAGGTATAGCAGTGGTTTTAACCACTCATTTAGGCATTTTTGCATTATTAGTGTTGGTCATGGCTGAGACCCACAGTTAACATAGATGACCACGCCTCAGAGTCATGACTAGCCATGAAAATTAGTTGGATCTTAGCTGATCCAAAATAAGTTATAATGACCAATTGGTTACAAATCAGAGCAATTTGGGGGTAGAAATATCCAGACCCCTTAAACTTCTAGAAATACCCCTTTCTTGATCTTGGCTTCCTCATGAAGCTAAGACATAGCCTTCCTAGGTGCTATAAGAACCCCATACTAATTGGGGATAAGAGGGATGAATCCCAAATTGAAAAGCGGTGAAGCCCCATTGAATTGCATACTCACTTACATGCATTGATAGGAATACCTTATGCTACCCATTTGGAGATCACATGGTGCTTGGAATCAAGGAGGCTATGGAGATCTAGGAAGAATAAAGAAACATAATCAAGCCCATTCCATCACCAATATAAATAATTCAATAGCAAAATCTGTCAGAGGACATCATGACGACCCTTGATCATCAATTCATCAGACTGAATTAAGGAATCAAGCCTTGATTGAAGATCAAGGATATTCATACCTCAACTAATGTTATCAGTCATGGCTAATAGTGACAACTGCTTAACAAACCCACGGTCAAGGTTTAGTCCTCAATTTATCTGGTTTGATAATAGGTTTACATTTCCATTTGCTCAGTTAGATAGATTTATAGTAGATTAATTTTCTTTCTTTTATTATATTTATTAGAATCACTGATTTAGGTTAGTTTCCATTCATTTTCTAGTATTAATCAATTCTAGATTAGGTGTTATTATTTCCATGCATATATGCTCTTAATGCTTAATTAGGAGGTTTGCTGACTAGATCTATGTTTCTCTCACATTCTTAATGGTAAATTTATCATGTTTTAGCATAGATTCATATCTTTATATGCTTTCTTGATTTCATGTTTCTTATAGTATTTTCATGCAAGATTTGGATCAAAAGCCTCATCAAGAGAGGCCTCCTTTGTATCTAATTGTTTCTTGTTTTTTCTTGAATGCAGGATTAAAAAGGTCATGCCATTCAACGTAGCAAATACCTCTAATCATGGAGAAGAAGGCTATCGTTGCCTTAGAGAAATTTGTGACAGTCTAGGAAGTCTTTGGATTACACCAACCCTTGTGTGGGAATTTTATATTTATTGTAATAACTGTATCATATTGGGTATCCCTAAGAAGGATGTATTTGTAATTGAATTTCATGTAAAATTAATAAAGAAACCCTTATTTGTGTTATTTTCAAATTCGTTCTATCTTTTATGCTTTTTGTGTGATTTTAGTCATTATTAGCATTAGGTGTATGCTTCCTTGATTGCCACAATATTATTTTAAAGAACCTTAAAATTTGCACAAAATTTTGAGTACTTCTTGTTATGCTTGTAGCCTCTATACTTGTTATGTTAAACTTGAAGTAATGCTTATAAAAGTTTGATATTAATCTTACAATACCTTAACAAAATACCTCATTTAATATCAATTTGTAAACTTCTTTTCTACCTCCTTTCTAGCTTGTTTCTTTGTTTGTTTTTCTCACCTTTTTGTTGTCCAATACCTTAAACTTTTTATATTCTTCCTCGTTTCACTTTTTGCTCAATAACTTGCAAAAAATACAACACTTTCTCTTTAAATAATGTAGTCCAAAAATATACTTTATCTCTTTCACTTTTTTACCCATTTTTTTGAAACTCGTAGCACTTCTTCTCCAAATGTTGTGCTTAAACTCTTCAAATTATGCCCAAAAAAATATGTAATTTTCTCCTTCAAAAATATGCTTTCAAAAAATATCATTTTGGTGGCCTCCTCAATCCTCTTTCTCCGTAGCTCTTGTTGAATTCTATCTTCAAATTTGGCATCTTTTTTTGGCCTAATATTTAAGAACATCAATGTCTTAAAGTCTTCAAAATATATCTTTTAAAAAATCTGACAAATTCCTTGTCAAATCCTTCCTCCTTGAATCATTTTCACAAATTATTTTGTGCTTATTGTTGGATGGCAACAATTATCACAATTGTATCCATATGCATCTCAATTAATTCTTATAAAAATATATAGCAATTATAGTGCATGATTTTTATACATTATGTGGTGTAATCCATTAAATTGTTAAACTCATATTAGGTTCATACATTACCCTCCTTGAGAGTGCAACCTGGGCCCTAAGTTACCCAATCTCACTCACAGGTGCTACCTTACCCTCCTTGAGAGTGTCACCCTCCTCCTCAGCCATAGGTGCCTCCTATATAGCTCCTCCCTCACCCCATATTCCCTCAGTCCTTTGATATACTTGACACCCATGACGATCGACCTATACTCCCTTAACACCCTCTGTTGCTGTGTCATATAGGGTCCTAACCAAGGGGTCCTCAAAGCCCCACCATACATTGGTCCTCCACCAGGTGTCATAGTCAGGTGTAGTCCCTATATATGTTAGCCTTGAATCCTGAAACTCATCATCCTCATTGCCCAATGGAGTCATCCTAGGCCATGTCAAGTCCCTCTCTAAAGTGAGGTGATGGTAGATGGTAGGTAACTCTAGAATATCCTACCTGATGCTAATTTTTTTGGTGACATGAGAGAAGTAAAAGAACTCTTGTACCTAAAAATTGCATTCAAGGAGCCATCTATCTTTGTGTGCCTGATGCATGTAGTAATAAACCTCCATCCATGAAGGGTAGTCTAAGTATGGGCACCAATCAACTTGGCCCACCTAAAACTATGCAAACTATCTAATGTGATAGTCCAGGTCCCCTATGCGATACCTACTCCAGAAGCCCTCTTGATCACAAGACCAACATGTTGCATAGCATTGACGCAATACCTCAATGGTGCCAAGCATGAGGGGTAGGCTAGTGGGTGCTCAATATTGATATGTTTCCACTCCTATATCTGAAGTAGTAGGCTACAATCGATGCCCAATCTGCTCCTCTACGTAATCTAGTACAACTCATTATAGAGCTACACTAGTATGGCACTATCCCAGGATAGGATTAAGGGCTAATCAATGGGACTCACCAAGACCTCCATAGTCCTAGCCAGGAGGTTCCAAGGGAACCTCACTCTAGAAGTGTTAGGTAGGAAAATATACACAATTAGGTGTATGTATACAACTGCTCACCGAGAGAATTCCTATTGTGTATACCAATGCTCAATGTGGGCCCCTCCATGGTCTAAGTGATGTTGTGTTACATCACTACGACAACCAAATATTTGATCAAAGAATACCTTATTCACCTCGGTTAGCAAATATGTGATGGCCTCACCATCTAGAGGGAGTCAAAATATGTGGTATACATCCTCTAGAGTCATAGTCATCTCACCTGTCGATAGGTGAATTATATTGGTTTGTATGTTCTAGCATTGGGCTAATGCAGTCGTGTAGGCCTGATCGAACCAGATAGTGGGGAGGCATAAGACATAGCCAAATACCATAGATCTGAACCAATATTTCTCTACCTATGTTAGGGCACTATGTAGGTTACGAAGGATCTTAGATTTCCTTACCCTTGCAGTCAGAGTCTGGTCGAAAAGTAGCATAATAAGGCAAAAATAATTAAAAATCAACCAAAAATATTAAAAAACAACTTAAAAACGACAAAAAAATCATAAAATCTCAAAAACACCAAAAAAAATAAAAATCACTTCAAAAAATAAAAAAAATAAATTAAATCAAATAAAAGAAAATCAATTAAAACTATTCAAAATTAAAAAAAAAATTGAAAAAAAGTTGAATTTTTTTTTTTTTTTTTATAATGTTGTTAAACCACAGTTCAAACCCGCGGTCAATATGGTGGTCAATTTTATGACCATTGGGATTTGAATACTGCTATGGTTGATAGCCGCAACCCCAAATTTGGCAATTGGGAACTGTGCCTGCCCATCACAGTTAAGAGAAATGACTTTTTTAGGGTCATTTCCCATCCTGAGACACCCAAAAATTTAAAATCCTGATATTCTAAGCTAACCTAAGATAAAACTAACTAGGATGAGGTTCATTACTGATAGTTTAGTGATGTTCATTTGACCCATTACTTAATGAGGTTCAATTTTATCCGGCAATTGAAAAACGAGGGTTGCATGATTCTACCTTAGTAGCACCAACTCCTCCAGGTTGGTCTGCCATGGGTATGGGTGGTAGTGAGGCCGAGTTGCGATAGCGTTTCATGTCAAATTTGCTTTTTCACCTCTCAGAGATCTCAAATTATCTATTGCAATGGGAAATAATTAAATTTTAAAATTGCACAAAATCCTTAAATATTTCCTATTTTGACCTTGATCGCGCATGACAACCATAGTCCCTAAATTAGGGTTTTTTCACTTGTAGGTATGACTCATGGCTAAGCAATTTGAAAATTTTAGCTACTTCTCACAAGCGTGGCTAGCAATCTACAATAAATACTCAAAAATCCCACCGTGTGGAGTTCCAAAATGCTAAATTAAAAATACCAACCTAACTAAAATTTTCAAAAATATTAAAACTAACAAAAAAATCATATAAATAAAAATCCAAATGAGATTTGCAACAAATTACTCTCCATGCAATCCAACAAGATGACTAAATTACCATAAGGACATTTAGGGTAAATTAATCATCGAGGAATTAATATGCTTCACTTCAATCCCTAAGAAGGCCCAGACGGTTGGACTTCTCCCTAGGAATGAGGTATTCATCTCAATTATTCTATGATATTTTTTAGTAAGATCATCGAACAATATGATTCAACACATGCCTAATTGTAATTACTATCATCTTGATTCTCTAAGAAGACATTTGAGGCTAGACCCCTCCAAGGGATAGATATGTACAATTAATATTAATAGTTGTAATCATATCATATTAGGCCTTGCCAAGTATCAAATGCTAGAATTTAAATCAGTTCAATTCATTCATAGTGGTCAAGCGACTCGTCACTTTACTAATTGTCATTACCCTCATCAAATCGTTTCTTGAGGGGGTAATCATAATATCATAATCATAATCAAAGTCAACAGAAAATCCCTTGATTATAGATCCCTTGATCTTGTCAAAATTTTGTTCATCTTATGAGTCATTGCCAATGACAATTATAAGCTTACCCTTTGCTAGGGAAAAAATCACATATGATAATTAAGTTAGTAGCTCTCCTCTTTTTGTATCTACATGGCACAAAAGCCTATTGTAGCACTGAAGCTATTCGATCACCACTGGAGCTTGCCAAAGCTTTTTCAATTTAAGTTTTTCATCCAATTGGAAGCAATAATTCTAGGATGTATGTCCTTTTGTAGGACTTGGGCATCTAATATTGATTAGAATAATGATCATCATCAAAACTATGACATAGGTCTATTATTGCTCAATTTTGTTCGATCTCTCAACACATCTCAAAAATGGCATCTGTAGACACCTAAAACATGTCATGTCAAGGTGACTACTCATATGGAACATGCTATAAGACCATATGGAAGACCTTGGACAGATCCCAAGGTATAGTAGTGGTTTTAACCACTCATTTAGGCATTTTTACGTAATCAGTGTTGGCCATGGCTAAAACCCATAGTTAAAATAGATGACCACACCTCAGAGTCGTGAGTAGCCATCAAAATCAATTGGATCTTGGCTGATCCAAAATAGGTTATACTAACCAATAGGTTACAAATCAGAGCAGTTTGGGGGTAGAAATATCTAGACCCCTTAAACTTCTCGAAATACCCCTTTCTTGATCTTGGCTTCCTCATGAAGCTAAGACATAGCCTTCCTAGGTGCTATAAGAACCCCATCCTAATTGGGGATAAGAGGGATGAATCCCAAATTGAAAAGCGGTGAAGCCTCGTTGAATTGCATACTCACTCACATGCATTGATAGGAATACCTTCTGCTGCCCATTTGGAGATCACATGGTGCTTGGAATCAAGGAGGCTATGGAGATCTAGGAAGAATCAAGAAACATAATCAAGCCTATTCCATCACCAATATAAATAATTCAATAGCAAAATCTGTCAGAGGACATCATGACAACCCTTGATCATCAATTCATCAGACTAAATTAAGGAATCAAGCCTTTATTGAAGATCAAGGATACTCATACCTCAACTAATGTTATCAGTCATGGCTAATAGTGCCAACTGCTTAACAAACCCATGGTCAAGGTTTAGTCCTCAATTTATTTGGTTTGATAATAGGTTTACATTTCCATTTGCTCAGTTAGATAGATTTATTGTAGATTAATTTTATTTATCTTAATTAGATTGATTAGAATCACTGATTTAGGTTAGTTTCCCTTCATTTTCTAGTATTAATAAATTCTAGATTAGGTGTTATTATTTCCATGCATATATGCTCTTAATGCTTAATTAGGAGGTTTGCTGACTAGATCTATGTTTCTCTCACATTCTTAATAGTAAAATTATCATGTTTAAGCATTGATTCATATCTTTATATGCTTTATTGATTTCATGTTTCTTATAGTATTTTCATGCAAGATTTGGATCAAAAGCCTCATCAAGAGAGGCCTCCTTTGTCTCTAATTGTTTCTTGTTATTTCTTGAATGCAGGATTAACAAGGTCATGCCATTCAACGTAGCAAATACCTCTAATCATGGAGAAGAAGGCTATCGTTGCCTTAGAGAAATTTGTGACAGTCTAGGAAGTATTTGGATTACACCAACCCTTGTGTGGGAATTTTATATTTATTGTAATAACTGTATCATATTGAGTATCCCTAAGAGGGATGTATTTGTAATTGAATTTCATGTAAAATTAATAAAGAAACCCTTATTTGTGTTATTTGCAAATTCGTTCTATATTTTATGCTTTTTGTGTGATTTTAGTCATTATTAGCATTAGGTGTATGCTTCCTTGATTGCCACAATATTATTTTAAAGAAACTTAAACTTTGCACAAAATTTTGAGTACTTCTTGTTATGCTTGTAGCCTCTATACTTGTTATGTTAAACTTGAAGTAATGCTTATAAAATTTTGATATTAATCTTACAATACCTTAACAAAATACCTCATTTAATATTAATTTTTAAACTTCTTTTCTGCCTCCTTTCTAGCTTGTTTCCTTGCTTTTTTTGCTCATATTTTTGTTGTCCAATAACTTAAAATTTTTATATTATTCCTCCTTTAACTTTTTGCTGAATAACATGCAAAAAATAAAACACTTTCTCTTTAAATAATGTAGTCCAAAACTATACTTTATCTCTTTCACTTTTTTACCCATTTTTTTGAAACTCGTAGCACTTCTCCAAATGTTGTCTGTAAACTCTTCAAATTATGCCCAAAAAAATTTGTAATATTCTCCTTTAAAAATAAGCTTTCAAAAAATATCAATTTGGTGGCCTCCTCAATCCTTTCCTTAGCTCTTGTTGAATTCTATCTTCAAATTTGGCATATTTTGTTGTCCTAATATTTAAGAACCTCAATGTCTTAAAATCTTCAAAATAGATCTTTTAAAAAATCTGACAAATTCCTTGTCAAATCCTTCCTCCTTGAATCATTTTCACAAATTATGTTGTGCTTATTGTTGGATGGCAAAAATTATCAAAATTTTTATGTGAATGTCTCTTTTTAGGAGTTTCTTCTTCTTGCTATATTCTACCTTGAACTTTCTTCAAATCTTCTCCAATGGCCACTTCTTCAATTCTTAATAGTGATTTTTAATTCTCCTTCTTTCTCATTTTGAATTTCAATGGACCTTTTCCTAGGCCTTCTCAATCTTCTCTCTCAAATATCTTATCTCATTTCTCAAATCTACAATGGGACTTTTTTTCTTGGGTTTCCTTTTTCTCAAAATTTAATAGGCCTTCTCTAGCCTCTTTCTCTCTTCTCCCCTCAATTTTCTGTGGAACGTATTCTCTCGAGTCTCGTCTATCTTCACTATATATTATTTTTTTGCAACTCCAAAAATAATACAAAAGCAATAAAATACACCCAAATATCCAAAATTCTAAAATCAATAATCTTCACTAGTTTTTCCCCAATATAGTGGTAAAAATCTATGTTGAGTCCTATTGTTCATGAGTTTTTCTACAGCCCTTTGGAAAGAATATTTCAAAAAATAATAACTTTCAATCCTATAATAAAATTCTCCCTACATCCTATCAATCTCTCTCTTGTGGCTCTAATACCACCGTTAGCTTTTGATACTTAATAAAAAACTACCACATGTTTAATTACAAGAATAAATAACAAGAATAAATAAAATGCAATAGCAAATCAATATGTTGAATATAAATGAATTCACACACTAATTGCTCAAATGTATGCAACTTGTATTACACTATCTTCTATTACAAAATCTCTCAAGAAGTATACAATAGAACTCAATAGTCACAATAGTAACCTACTAATCTAATATCACATCTATAATAGTGTCACATATATCTTGGCTATAACATGTATATATATACTTTCTATAAGGACTTTTGGATGACCATGACTCTTCTTTTCCTTATAACTCTTTGCTATCACTTACACTGATAAGAATCTATCTTTGATGTACACTTATAACTAGAATCTTCACTTGAATCTACCTAATTTATGGAGATATGTGCACTCTTACATAATGGACACTTGTGCACATTTACACTCATCAAACTTGAAAAATTAACTACATGACACTTATGCATTTCCTATACATTATTACATTACATAAAATATTTACTCAGACTCTAATCTAGGACACACTCCTAATCTAATATTTACAATGATGTACCCAAGGTGGTACATTAGCATGTACCAAATAATATATTTTATTGCAACAAACAAAAAAAACAAAGAGCACATGAAAACCAACCACAACATAGCATAAGCTAATGGTAAGCTATTTGATTAAATTAAATATTAATCAACGTAACCAAAGGATAAACTATATCCAAATTCAAAAATCACATGTGTCGCATACAAAACCCTAATATACATCCTTGAAACTTACTTTCCTAAGATCACACATAGGTAGGAGGGAACATCATCTATATAACCTACATTTCAATCAGTTCAAGGGAGAAAGGATGCACACTAGCTACTCGATGCTTGAAGGTCTCTCCAAAAAGGCACCTTCCACAAGCAAGACATGATAGACTAATCAAGGAACAAAGAAGACTAAACATCAAGACATATGCTAGGATAACTCAATAGATAGTGCGAGTCTACACATGCCTTACAACCATCAAAGAAGGGGTAAATAAAGCATGTAAAATAATGCAAGAAAAACATTAACCAAATCATAATAAAACTAACATAAGGTGCAAGCAAAGCCACCTGGTAAGATCTCTCTCTCTAGTATTACATAATGCTTGATCTTATCCATACCTTGTTGTTCTAACAATCCTTCCACTCTTTTATTTGATCCACAAACCAATAAAAACCTTGTCCCCCGATCCACCATATTAAGGATCAAAGGAGAAAAAACATTCCTTGGTGCATGGGCATTACATAGAACACTAAATAACATGTTAGTCCAAGTGTCACTTGATTCTCATCAAGAGACACTCTCTTACATAGCAATGTGGATATTAACTAAGTTTATTAAGGTAAGACCTTAGTGTTTATTTTAAAAAATTTCAACATTATAATTTAATCCTTAATTTTAATATTTTAGGTCCACCTTTAGATTTATTTACATAAATTCAAGATTAATAACAATTACTTATTGAATCTAAAGTGATTCAGCCCAATAATTCATATGACACAAAAAAGCATTAGTACACTCTCACCATGTTCTAGACCAATGTTTTATGCTTAAGTAAGCAACCTATATTAAGATAGACAAATCTATCACCATCCTACTTTAAGGAGACTCATTGCAAGAAACTTCCTAGTCCAATGGTGCAAAATATGGAATTAAGCAAACATGATATGCATCTACATGAAGGGTAATTATCCATCTTACCCCAAGCTGCTAAAGAACTGGTCATCATCATCAATTCCCTAAGTATATCTCTCTTGAAATTGGTTTACCCATATGGTCCCAAAAAGGAGAGCACGTGGTCCTACATCCAAAAATACATCAGTAGTACCATATTCCAGTAAGAATGTATAATTATAACATGTATATAAAGGAGACTATGCTATTAAACCTTCACATTAATACATAGTTCAAATCACATAAAGAGTTTTGTCCAAATAGGGATGTTACAGAGGTAGCTGAAATTACCCTACAATTATTCCTCAAGGTTAGATAGATATCAATGATGTGCCAATGGATGAATGAGGGTGTATCTACTAATTTCCATTGATTTAGTGGTAGAAGATAGAGTTGAATCAATTAAATGAAATTTTGACACATTAAGGATTATGTTGATGGACCCAAAGGATGGGTCTAATTGATTTATTGGAAATAATTTTGAATTAGGTTCTTAGAGATAATACAAAATAAAATGTTCTCTTCTAGATGATCCTAGGGTTACATGATCTTATATACATAAGGATTATATGATTACCATATAATTATCCAAGAAATAGGCCATATGGATTGTATATTGAAAGACTAATATCCCATATTCCTCATGGGTAGGTCTTAGAGAATCTTGAGGTGATAAGACCTCTTATTCCTGATTAAATATGGGGTTCTCAAGAATAAGATGTTCATCATAGTCCTTGATAGGTCAGTATTAGTGGCCAACTAGTGAGGAGTACTATGGGTCATGTACTATTTCTTGGCCATAGGTTTGAGATTAGGATAGAATAGATGTTTGTTTAAGATATTAATTATTTATATCATTAACTAAAAAAATAGAATATATTTTATAGTACTTATATCTCCCTTCCCCGATCTATATTTTTCAACCTATTTACATCAAGGGCCTCTCTATATACCAAATCTTCCAAAATACTTAATCCTTCTCTATATAGTTTTTGGTACATGAGAGGAGGATGATACGTGGAACTCCAACAATATGTGGAAGTGACCTCTTGGATACATGACCAATATGGTATATGAGGGGTAGTAATATACCTCCTTATGACTCACTCTAGTCCACTATAAGATACTCCTTACTAGGGATAAGTACGCATGAGAACCTATTTGGGTAACTTGTGGCCTAGACTTGCTATATATTCAATATAACATCATAAATTATACGAAGATTACTTCAAGGTTACTACAGATCTCTAGTAGGAATAACACTTTGTTATGTTCTTGTTATTTACAATTAACGTGATCTAACTAAATAACTAATATTAATGGTATTGATTAATATTTTTGATAACTTTTATGTTTAATTGAGTTTTGGCTTGGTTAAGAAAAATCTTGGGACTCATTGTGGTGTTCATGTTGGGTTCACCAAAATATAATATGGGAAAATTGTAAAGGGCCTTTGATTTAGTTTACAACACTAGGCATGTTGGATCCCTTATTCTTGTAGGGTAGCAAATCCACAATTTCTCACCTCAAGCATAAGGGTAGTTGTGATCCTAATCTATGGCTTAATGGATTTAGTTTGAAATTACTTATGTTTTTCCTAAAAATTATCTTTATCGCCTAACCTTGATATACCACTATTATAGTTATAAATGTGAAAAAACAATGTAGAAAACATGCCCTATTGACTATGTTCTTCCTTTGGATGTGTCACTAATATTTTATTTTTTTGTAAGTCAACTATTCAAATATGGGTTATGTTCAACATTTATGCCCTCAATTATAGCATTGAGAGGTGTTCATTCTAGCTTGAGCTATTAGAAATGAGGAAAATATTTATAGATGAAGCTTGGGTTTTAGTGGGTGATTTCAAATCACCTTTGTTTCCCTCAAAAAATGAGGAAATTGTGCTAATCCTAGGAGCATGAAGGATTTGTTTGGTTTTATCAATTCGACTAAGCTCCTAGATCTTGATCTTAAAGGTGTCATATTCACCTGGAGTAATCGATGAACCAAAAATAATCTCATTCTATATATATTAGATAGAATATTAGTCTCCAAACTAGGTCTTCATATCTTTTTGAGAGCTATTTTTTCTCTTTGCCCAGGGTCAGCTTGGACCATAATCCATTATGGATAGAATTTTCAATGAATTCTTCTTTTTATCCAAGTCCTTTTATATTTGAAGCAATGTGGTGTAATCATCTAAAGTTTGAAGATCGTATCAAAGAATTGTGGAATGAAGACCTACAAGGTGAAGGTAAGGATCTCTTAGTAAATAAACTCAGGAAGATCATAATTAAGCTCAAATGTTGGAACAAGAATACCTTTGGTGACATCTTCAAAGCTAAGGAGATTCTGAGAGCCCAACTTGAATATTTGGAAATTGGAAGATTTAGTAAACTAAGGCCTTTACATAGAGACTGCTAAAAAGGAGAAATACATCCTTATTGCCCTGAACAACAAGTTGGTTGATGAGGAGCTATTTTTAAAGTAGAATTTACGAGCTTTATGGCTAAAAGAAGGTGATAAAAACTCAGGTTTTTCATGCCTTAACCCTCCACCACATAAGCCATAACAGGATCAAGGAAATTACTAAATCAGACGGATCAATTTCCAATGGTATCATTGAAATCAAATGGAGTTCACTACTCACTTTGACTCTATGCTAGGTTTGACCACTCAGAGAGATATTCAGGCATAAGATTCTCTTCTCACCTCAATTTCTAGCCTAGTCACTCAAGAAATGAACTCCTCCTTAGAAGCAGTGTTTTCATATGAATAAATAAAAATTATGTACGCTATGGGTCCATTAAAAGATATGGCACCAGATGGTTTCCATCGATTTTTTCTAGAAATATTGGCACATCTATGGGAAGGACATTTGCAATGCCTCAATGTCAGTGTAGTTGGTGATGATAGTTTTGAAGGGCCTCAATTCCACCTTTTTTTATATTGATCCATAAATCTTATAATGTCATGTCATTTAATAATTTTAGGTTAATTAGTCTATGCAATATAGTTTATAATATTCAAACAAAAGTTTTGACTAACAGAATAAATTCCCTCTTATGGACTCTCATTGATAGCACCCAAAGCAGATTTGTGGTCGAGAGGCAGATTATTGATGGGTCCATTGTTGTTCATGAATTAATTCATTTGGTTCATAAAAGTGGCAGGTTGAGATTCTTGCTTAAGCTCGATATGAACAAGGTCCATGATTGTGTGTCTTGGCCCTTCTTGTTCAATTTTTTTTGAAATTTTTGATTTAGTTCCATGTATATTGAGTTGATTGAAGCCTATGTTTCCACTACTTGATTTTTTATGCTTGTCAATGGCTCTCTTGCTGATTTTTTTCAATCCCATCATGGTATTCACTAAGGGGATACTCTTTCTCCATTAATTTTCATAATCATGGTAGAATCTATGGTAATATACCTAGATTTAAACCTAGAAATAGAAGGTCTGACTCTTGATTTATCTTCCAGATCAATTTATCATTAATAGTTCATAAATGATAATCTACTTTCTTGTTTGGCCTTTGTGCTCCAGGTAAGAGAAATTAAAGATATTTTGGTGTGCTATAAGAGAGTTGTGGGCTAGAAAATTAATTTTATTAAGAGTAGATTATATTTCTTGAATACTTAGATTGAGTGCTAATGGAAAATAGCTAATATATTGCGCTACCATATTTTCTCCTTTTCTGTAGTCTATCTTGGCCTTCTGCTATTTATTGGTAGGGTCTAGGATTATATTTGGTCTTTGGTAATAAAAAGACTGCAAAAAAAATTAGCAACTTGAAAGGGATCATTGTTGAGTCAGGCTGGGAAAGTTGTTCTTGTCCAAAGCACTCTCCAAAGCATCCTGATTTATTTCATGTCACACTTCAACTTTCCTAGAAATATCATTGCCAAATTTGAAATTATATTCAAATCCTTCTTATGGTCCAGTCCAATTATGAAAGGTAAGTTTCATTTAGCTTCATGGGAGTAGGTCTATTACTAGAAGAAGTATGATGGTATGTGTTTAAAAAGAGTCAAGCAGATGAATAAGGCCTTAGTTACTAAGTTAGGATGGAAAGTCACATCCAATGAAGTGGAGTGGGTGAATATCCTTAAGGAACAATGCAATTTTATCAATGTTCTCTCGGATCCACTTATTGAATGAGGTTCTCTATTCTGGCAAAGCCTTTTAAAATCTAGAGTTTTCCTATGTAGCAGTAGTAGGTGGATTATTGGTAACAAAAAATTTGTGGATTTTTGTAATGATTCATGGTTGGGAGAAAAGCCTCTTTCTTCTAACAAAATATTTCGTATTCTTGATCCAACCACCTATGCCTTGGGCCATTTTAAAGTTTTTGATTTCATTATTTATGAGAATTGTCAGAACTCTTGGTTTCAACTCCTACAATTATTGGAGATTTGAATATACAATAAGATTGGTCTCTTGTTGCTAAGGAATTATAGTTTCAGGTTCTCTCATCTAATTTTTTTGAAGATAGTATCATTTGGGTTGGTGATAATTAGGGAGGCTACACTATAAAAGAGACATAATTTTCTTGATACCAATACTATGTGCTTATTTTTGGTCATGGGAATGTGGCTAAAAGGACTAACTCCTAAAGTCAACCTTTTTTTATAGTTAGCTGGATTTAATAATATTCTTTCCATTGAGAATCTACTTAAGAGAGGTATGCAAATTGTAAATAGATGCTACTTGTGTGAAGCTGATTGGGAGTCATCTACTCATTTGTTGCTCTTATGTCCCTTATTTCATGATGTTTTTGTCTGCATTTTGGATAAGTTGGGGGTGCAGTGGGTGTTGCCTAATTCCTTGGAAAACTTTATTCTACAATGGACCTCCCTCTTTAATGCCCCTCATCTCAAGTGCCTATGGAGCTTTCTCTTACCACATATTTTTTAGGGTATTTGGAAAGAATGCAATGCTAGAGCTTTTAAAAATTATAAAAGAGATGCTATTAGAATAGATCTCAGAATATTATGGAGTTCAATTTATAATGTTACCAATGCATTCCTAATATGGGGAGAAATTTCCTGAAGAGTTCTCCTATTGAAGTTCTATTAGAAGCTAAGTTGGGCTTCTCAAGGTTTGACCCTAGGCCTCATGTGTTGAATCCAAGAAATAATGTGATATGGTCACCCCCCATTGGTTGGCTCAAATTGAAATTTTATGAGGCATTAAAAGGAAATTCTAGGATCACTGGTGTGGGTGGCATCATTATAAATAACATGGGGAAAGCTATTGCAGCATATTGTGAGCATTTATCTTCCCAAAATTTCCACTTAGTGGAGGCCCAAGTCAATTTCCAGGGCATTAAACTCCTGGATTATTTGGGACATAAAAATATTGATATTGAAGGGAACTCAAAGAATGTGATTAATATTCTTAATTCCACTACTTATCTAAGCTAGAATATTACAAATATGATGTGGTAATTGAGAGGGTGTCTCCAAGGTTTAAATCAATTCAGGGTGGCACATATTCTAAGGGAGGGTAATTCACTTGCTAATTGTTTGGCCAATATTGGAACCAACCTTATTGGATTTATAATATGGAGAAATAACTTCCTAGTGGATATCCTAAATCTTCTTAATGTAGAACTCTCTTAAAGTCTGTCAAGAATCCTATCAATGGCATTTTAGTATGTTACATCACCTTTATTTTGAAAGTGCTAGCACTTATGGTAATTTGAATTGTTGGAATATTGCACCCTATGATTGTGATGTTCATCATGTCTGGTAGTGGCCTAGATTTTTATTGAGGATAATAATTCTCCATCACATCTATTATGCGTAGTTGGTGTCACTCACATCCTTCAATAATTGCTCTGTCTCAAATTCAAACTGGAAGAATAGTGCCCATTTTTTACTCTATCCTTCATGGTAGTTGGGTTTCAAATACTCCTTGT
This sequence comes from Wollemia nobilis, assembly GCA_028583015.1. Lineage (NCBI taxonomy): Eukaryota > Viridiplantae > Streptophyta > Pinopsida > Araucariales > Araucariaceae > Wollemia > Wollemia nobilis. The sequence continues at coordinate 320,820 of JAQPPZ010000371.1, read as the reverse complement.
TAGAAATTTAGAGTTATATCATCACTGATATTACCTCTACTTTTCTAGTTTGGTTTTTGGATCCACCTTCTTGTTTTTGGTGCTAAAAATGTTTCCATGTGGTGTTTATGTTTATCTTTTGTGTCTTTTTTTCTAAGTTAGGGTGGCTATTTTACACAACTATGTTTTATGGTATTTCTCCCATTTGGTATTTTATGTAAAAGGTTGAGGTATTACTTTTAAAACCATTCGTTTATAATAATACCTAAAAAAATAAACAAATATACCCTAAAATATATATTTCAATATTATCTTAGACAAATAGATACGGAAATCTACTTTACCTCAAAAATTTCACAATCTACTTTGTTTTTAACTGGACCAGTTTAATTGATCCTATTATTTACCTTTATTTTTACTTTTTGAAGACTTTTTTTTTGTAGGTAAAGGTAATTATATTAATACAAGTTTTGAAAGGGCCCCAAATCCTTATACAATATGGATACAAAGTGGGTCAAGGAGGCAATATCCACAATAGAGGATAATCCCGAGAGGACCATCTGAAAGACCATAAAAAATAACATGGGGATAGCCCATGTGATGGAAAACAAGCGAAATACAAGTAAAAAAAACAAGTCCTACTCAAAAAGGGTCATGAGAAACATGGATTTTGAGCGAAACAATCTTGTTCAGGTAGGGATGGGATCAACACATGCAAAATAATTTAAAATTTAAAACCTGACCCCTCTCACCCAAGTAGGGCTAGGACCAACATGAGTAGATAAGATTTAAAATTAAAAACTAGAATCCCACTCAAGAAATCCAGAAATCATAGTAGGAAAAGAGCGAACAAATTGAAAATTGACAATCAAAAATCAAAAACAAGTTCCCACCCAAGGAGGGCTCGATAATTTAGTCCTAGGAGCAGTGACACACATCCTAGAGAATGTATCAATAAATTATGGGATCTCCACAAGTCACAAAATCCCTTTGCACATGAGGTTAAACTACAAGAATGTTGAAAGGAACTAGTGGAAGCAACGAAACCTGCAAATCTCAAGTGTTAAGATGGATCCAAGAAATCAAATCAAGAGTTAGCTTAAGATTATCATATCTAAAAACAATAAGCACATGTCCCCTCATGACCATGGAAGGTGCAACAAAAAATAATGGAAAATAGCACAGATAAGGCCAATGAACCACTAGCCACGGGCAACAGGGTAATGAAGATCCTAAAATTCTAGATCTAAAGGAGCCATAGGATGATCACAACTACAGTAAATAGGTACAATTACCTTCCAAGACCATGAAATATGCAGCAAATGAACCCAAGAAACCAATAAAATAGTGAAAATGAGATCCACCAACTCTACATACAAACAACTTTAAGGACCTAATTCTAGAAAAATTGTGGGATCAACTCAACATAGGGCAATAAGCATAAAGCCTCCCCAAGACTATGAAAGATGCATTGATAATCCCCCAATTAGAATAGATCCAGTAAATAGAAGCCCCCAAATAGAAGAGTCTGATTAGTAGACCCACCCATGAACAGAACAAGACCACCAACAACTGAAGAGTAACCATAGAAGAATTTTCACTATAGATGAGGCACATGGTCTCCATCAAGACCAAAACGATGTAGAGAAACCTCTTGAGAAGCACAAGGTCAAATTTGAACACCCATACCAAATCCACAACACTCTGAATGAAACCAAGAACATTGGTATATAGCAACAAGTAGAAAACTAGAAAAAAACTTGAGAAGGACCTGAGATCAACCATGAAGTGTATTTCAAAAGCTCAACATGAAACCTAAGGAAGAGCCAATAAATGCACCAGGTCAAAAGCATAGGTAGAAAATAATAAAGACTTTGAACTTGAACAATATTTTAAAATAATAACAATAAACTTATATAAGATAAAATACATCCACTAATTACAAATAATTACATAATAGAAGATAGTAAGTTGTCAAAATAGGCAATCAAAGAAACACTAAATAGAAGAAAAGACATGGATGAAATAAATAAAAAAATTTATGGAAAATTATAGAATTAAATTTTATGAGGTTCCAAACTCCAACAAATAAATTAAACAATAAAGAAAAAAATCAACTTGTCATGTAGACTGAAAATTTAGGAAGAAAAAATAATTATACACAATGAGTTCAATGTAAATTGTAAACATAACCAAAATAAGTATATAGATACAAAGATAAAATAGAAATAAAATATGCCTATAGTCCAACTAAGATACAATTCACACCATCCTAGATATGAAATTGGAAGATGGACAATACCTCAATAGTCATGGTTAGAATGGATGTGTCTTTTGTACAAAAGAAGTAGTGAGGACCAAAACATATTGTCACGGAATGTGAAGCCTACAAGGACATTAATATTGTATATGATGGCACTCTAAAAGTAAACTCATTAATGAAACTTTTGAAGAATTGATAATAGGAAAAATAGAGAAAAATTATCATCAAAATCAACAATAGGAGAAGCACACTCCAAAAGATGATAAGAGGATTTTGAGCTTTTTGACATTGTTGAACAATATTTTTTCTTGGATGTTTTAAAATTTGGAACTATAAATAGGAGGTCTATGTTGGAAATTTGAGTTAATTTGAGGCATTTTATGTTGTCATTTATGTCACATGGATGATTGATATCACATGGGTCATATTTGCTTTTGGTGGCCAAAATATTTCATAAATAAGCATTTATGATATTTTGGAAAGCATGAAAATTTATAAGGTTTTTGTGAAAACCAAGGCAGGTAAAATAAAAGGTTTTATTTAAAACCATGGATGGCATATTTGATATGTATTTTTCTTAAAACCTAGGTTGGATTTTCGTTTCATCGAAAAATGTGCCCTGGAGATGAATATATTCAACCTTGAATAATCGATGCAAATTTTAAAATTTAATAACATCACCACCGACATCATCATAAAAATTGAACTATTCAAAATTCACTGACGTTGGAAAAATAATGAAGGGTGCATATATATACACCAAGGCTTTTGTTTAAAAACCTTGGAATTGAAGTGGAGAGAAGACGGTGAGCACATAAGATGATTTGTGTGGCAAGTGTGGCCTAACGGTGAGTGAGGGGAGACAAAGGAATTTTTATAGGCAGAATACTAAGGTTCAATTCCCACCGGTTCAGATTTTTGGGGTTAACAAAAGGCCCACGTTTGGTTGTGTTTTCGGAGCAAGAAAGGCCCACATTTTGTTTTGCAAAGAGAGAGGAGAAGAAAAAAGTGCCTTTCGTGCTTATTGTCTCATGTGAGCTATGTGCTCATGTGGTCATTGGTGCCACAGTTAAGGAAGTGCATGGGAAGATGACGAGGATTCGTTTCCCTCTAGAGGCAAGTAATTTTTTATTATTAAAATTAATTTTTGCCTAATGTGGGAGATATAAGGATTTATTTAAAAGGTGTTTTTTGTACATGAAATTTATTCATGAAATACATGTGTTGAGAACTTATAGGTGCCTGCTATTCTTGTTTAAAAATTAGGGAGTCATAAGGTTGAATTTAGTTAACCTAAATATGTGTTGAAGCATTATTTATTTGATTTCTTTTGGAAGGCAAGTTTAAAAGCACTTTTATAAAAGAAGATATTTTTGGTATGTTTCTTTTATAAAAGTATATCATATTATATATCATTGGAAATATTATTTCGAGGGCTATTTGACTAACTCATTTAGAAGAAGAAATATGGTGTATATAGAGAGATATTTATATTTTTTTAAAGGGGTTGAAAGGTGAAGATTGTTGTGCTCTTTTTCAAAGTGTGTTGAGTGTGGCAGATTTCCAAAGGGGTTATTCTTTTCATAAAAAATTATGGGTACATTTTCCTATTGATTTATTGTGGTGGTTGATTTTTGAAATATCATTGGAGAGAAAAGGATTGTATTGTGGTTTCCTTTTCAAAAATGGTTGGTTGAATGCTTCAAGGTTTTCTGGTTTGAGAGTTGTGTTTAAACCTTGTTTATAAGCATTGTTGTTGAAGCCCATTTATTGTGAGATGAACTTGAACTTAAGCTATAGAATAACATGAGTATCATTGTTATGTGATATTTGTGGTTGAGCATTGTTGGAAACATTTGAGTTGGTTGATGCATACTTGGACTAGGGTTTGTGAAGAAGAGTTATCCCTTGTGGTGATTAGTTGAGATTGAGTTTAGAACATATTGAGTCTCTAACAATTCTCTTTATGGTTCTACAAGACTTGAGTTGAGTTGAGTTGATATTGAGAATAGAACATATTGAGTCTCTAACAATTCTCTTTATGATTCTATGATATTTGGGCAAGTTCTTGGTGAGCTTGCTAGAGCAGATTTGGGCAAGTTCTTGGTGAGCATGCTAGAGCATATTTTGGGCAAGTTATTGGTGAGATTTATAGAATAGATTTGGGCAAGTTCTGTGTGAGCTTGCTAGAGCATAATTGGGCAAGTTATTGGTGAGCTTTCTTGAGCATATTTGAAAATTTTTGTGTGAGCTTGTTAAGCAGGTTTTGTGTGAGCCTATTTAACAGGTTCTTAGTGAGTCTATTGATAGAGATTTGGAGGTGACAAAGTACAAAGGATAGAGTCTCAGTGGATAGAGATCCAACAACCATCACAGTTGAAGACAGATATGAGTGAGGAGTCTTCAAGTGGAGAGAGGTCCACCAGTTAGTGTAATAGAGAGACAAAGTCTTCTAGAAGATCACATAGCTAGAGTAGAAAGGGAAAGAGTTCTCCTGTGGAAGAGATCCATGAACTTGAGATTAGGGGATCAGCATCTCCTTTGGACAAAGATACATAAAAATTGTAATTGGTAGTGATTTCCAAAGAGAATGATTGAGAAATTTTTAGTAAAATATTTTCTCCGTGGAGTAGCCCATATTGGGTGAACCACATAAATTATGGTGTCTCTATTATGTATGATTTCTGTCTATTGCTTTGATTACTGCTATTGATACTACTATCTTTACACAACATAATATTGAATTGGAAAAAAAAGTAAAAAGTGGTCTTATACTATTCACCCCCCATCTCAATATAATCTTGTGTTCTTCAATTGGTATCAGAGTAGGTTCCTTCGAAAAGGCTAATAGCTTGAGGGCAGATTCTACAAGAACACAAATGACAAATAAAGGCAAGAGTAGAAGCATGAGACACAAGAAGAAAAGAACACCTATGGTTATGAAATAAAAGGAATAACATCTATTCCTAGGAATAGAAGGTGAAAGAGAACAATCCTCTGTGTGTGGTCAAAGAGATCACAAATCAGGATATTGCAGTGGTTTCAGTGATAGTGAATATGAAATGATACATCAAGGAAACAAGCATGGTCAATGAAATCTTGAGAGTTTGTTTGCTATATAAGATTATAATTACAGTTATGTTAAATAAGAGGAAGATTCAGATAAAGAAAAGGAGGAAGCCACTCTTAAGGAACTTGCTGAATTGAAAAGAGAAAATTCAGAATTGAAGGATCAAATACAAGAAGATGAGAAATGTAAGACAAAGCTTCTACAGGATATATCTGACTTGAGAAATAAGGTTTAAAAGGCAAGAAGAGTTGAAAAAGGTATGGTTGAACATTCAAAGGTAAAAGAGATAGAATGTGAAAGGCTTATGGTTACTCTTAAAGAATTAAAAATGGAGAACTCAGGATTAAGGGTTCAAGCTCAAGAAGATGAAAAAGCAAAAGCAAGGTTTTTATAGGAACTCACCAAATTCAAAATCAAAGTTGAAGAGACAAGGAAAATTGAAGAAAGTATGGCCAAAAAATTAAAAACAAAAGATCTAGAGTGTGAAATATTAGAGCATGAGATAGTTTCACTAAGTATGGAAGTAAAAGGTTCTAAGGACAAGCTACACAAGTTTGAGGAAAATTCAAGGACCTTGGAAAGGACTATCAATGCACAAAGGTCATCAGTCATCATAATAGGACTTAGTTATAAATAATAACAAGGGAAACAGGAAGCACCTAAGTGTTATTAAGAAAGTTCCAAAGTTTCTATGGCTCCAAATATTCATTTTGGATCTTGTTTTGAGACAGGTGAATCAAGTTCAAAATAAAGAGAAATACCTTAAGAGGAAATCAAGGAAGAAATTAAGGAAAAGGGATTTAGATACTACAGAGAAGATTCAAGAATACAATGCACAAGTTGAACATGATCATAGGGATAATGGTCAAGAAAGGTATGAGGAACAAAGGCAAGAACAAAGGGCTTTTCAAGGACATTGTTTTTCTTATAATGGATTTGGACACAGGGCTATACATTGCAGGGTCTATGGATCAAAGAACTTTGATTTTGCAAGAAGAAACTTCAAAGGAAGAATGTATGATTTTCAGATACATTGTTTCTTATGTAACAGGATTGGACATAAATATTTTTAGTGCAAAGGAAATGAGCAACATGGTTTTGGTTTTATAGCTACATAATTCAGAAGTCACGGTCATAATGGGCATGAAAACATAGCTTCACAATACAGGATTCAATAAAGGAATGGATATGGAAATTACTTAAAGAAATAATTCATGATATAGGTACCATCGAAAGGATACAATATCAAGTGTTTTAATTGAAATAAATTTGGGCATATTGTAAAATGGTGTAGGATCAATTCCAAACAGGTTCAACGCAATAAGGTCAAACAAGTTCAAGGCAAGAAAGTCAAACAGGTTCAAGACAAGAAGATCAAGTAATTCATCAAGAGAAGGATATCAGAAAAACATGGAAGGAAATTGATAGAGGAAAGAAATAAAGTGAGATGGGAGTAAAAGTACTCCCACCACAAAATTAATCACCTCAAAAGAGAAGGGGGTGAGGGGGATAAACTTAAGAGTCACATATTTTAGCCCCATAGGTGTCCCTTTTGCCATTGATGTCAAAGGGGGAGATATTTGAGTTAGGGGGAGCAACCTCCAAAGAGAGCATTGAGTTAGGGGGAGCAGCCTCCAAAGAGAGCATTGAGTTAGGGGGAGCAGCCTCCAAAGAGAGTATTGAGTCAGGGGGAGTAGCTTTGATTATCAAAGATAGTTTTTGCAATGATTGTGGTGTTTGCATTAGAGGTGTTGCCATCAATGAAAAATAGGGATATTCTTAGAAATTTGAGCTAATCTGAGATATTTTATGTTGTCATTGATGTCACATGGATCATTGATATCACATGGATCATATTTGGTTTTGGTGGCCAAAATATTTCATAAATAAGCATTTATGATATTTTGGAAAGCATGGAAATTTATAAGGTTTTTGTGAAAACCAAGGCAAGTAAAATAAAAGGTTTTATTTAAAACTACAGATGGCAGATTTGATATGGGTTTTTCTTAAAACCCAGGTTGGCTTTTCGTTTCATCGAAAAAGGTGCCCTGGAGATGAAGATATTCAACCTTGAATAATCGGTGCAAATTTTAATATTTAAATTTTAAAATTAAAATTTAATGACATCACCACCGACGTCATCATAAAAATTGAATTATTCAAAATCCATCGATGTTGGAAAAATAATGAAGGGTGCATATATATACACCAAGGATTTTGTTTAAAAACCTTGGAATCAAAGTGGAAAGAAGACGGCGAGCGCATAAGATAATTCGTGTCGCAAGCATGGCCTAACGGTGAGCGAGGGGAGACAAAAGTGTTTTTCTAGGAAAAATACTAAGGTTCGATTCCCGTCGATTGAGATTTTTGGGGCAAACAAAAGGCTCATGTTTGGTTGTGTTTTCGGGGCAAGAAAGGTCCACATTTTGTTTTGCAAAGAGAGAGAAGAAGACAAAAGTGCCTTTCGCATTTATTGTCTCATGTGAGCGTTGTGCTCACATGGTCATTGGTGCCACGGTTAAGGAAGTGCATGGTCAAACTACGAGAGTTTGTTTCCCTCTAGAGGAAAGTAATTTTTTATTATTAAAAATAATTTTTACCTAATGTGGTAGATATAAGGATTTATTTAAAATGTGTTTGTTGTACATGAAATTTATTAATGAAATACATGTGTTGAGAACTTAGAGGTACCTGTTGTTCTTGGTTAACAATTAGGGAGTCATAAGGTTGAATTTAGTTAACCTAGATATGTGTTGAAGCATTATTGATTTGATTTCTTTTGGAAGGCAAGTTTAAAAACACTTTTAGAAAAGAAGATATTTTTGGTATGTTTCTTTTATAAAAGTATATCATATTATATATCGTTGGAAAGCTTATTTCGAGGGCTATTTTATTTATAAGGAGAAATAAGGTGTATATAGAGAGATATTTCAGTTTTTATAAAGGGGTTGAAAGGTGAAGATTGTTGTGCTATTTTTCAAAGTGTGTTGAGTGTGGCAGATTTCCAAAGGGGTTCTTCTTTTCATAAAAAGGTATGGGAATATTCTCCTATTGATTTATTATGGTGGTTGATTTCTAAAATATTATTGGAGAGAAAATGATTGTATTGTGGTTTCCTTTTTAAAAATGGTTGGTTGAATGCTTTAAGGTTTTCTGGTTTTAGAGTTTTGTTTAAACCTTATTTATAAGCATTGTTGTTGAAGCCCATTGATTGTGATATGAACTTGAACTTAAGATATAAAAGAACATGAGTATCATTATTATGTGAGATTTGTGGTTGAGCATTGTTGGAAACATTTGAGTTGGTTGATGCATACTTGGACTAGGGTTTGTGAAGAAGAGTTATCCCTTGTGGTGATTAGTTGAGATTGATTTTAGAACATATTGAGTCTCTAACAATTCTCTTTATGGTTCTACAATACTTGAGTTGAGTTGAGTTGATTTGAGATTGAGAATAGAACATATTGAGTCTCTAACAATTATCTTTATGATTCTATGAGATTTGGGTAAGTTCTTGGTGAGCTTGCTAGAGTAGATTTGGGCAAGTTCTTGGTGAAATTTCTAGAGCATATTTTGGGCAAGTTCTTGGTGAGCTTGCTAGAACAAATTTGGGCAAGTTATGTGTGAGCTTGACGGAGCATAATTGGGCAATTTCTTGGTGAGCTTTATTGAGCAGATTTGACAAGTTCTATGTGAGCTTGTTAAGTAGGTTCTGTGTGAGCCTATTGATCAGGTTCTTAGTGAGCCTATTGATAGAGCTTTTTAGGTGATAGAGTATAGAGGATATAGTCTCAGTGGATAGAGATCCAATAGCTAGCACAGGTGAATACAAATCTGAGTGAGGAGTTTTCAAGTGGAGAGAGGTCCACTAGTCAGTGCAGCAGAGAGATAGAGTCTTCTAGAAGATCACATAGCCAGAGTAGAAAGGGAAAGAGTTCTCTTGTGGAAGAGATCCATGAACTTGAAATTAGGGGATCAACATATCCTTTGGACAGAGATCCATAAACATTGTAATTGGAAGTTATTCCCAAAGATATTTATTGATAAAGTTTTAGTAAAATATTTTCTCTGTGGAGTAGCCCACATTGGGTGAACCATGTAAATTGTGGTGTCTCTATTGTGTATGGTTTTTGTGCATTGGTTTAATTACTGCTATTGATACTACTATATTTACACAACATAATATTGAATTGGAAGAAAAAGTAAAAAGTGGTCTTATATTGTTCACCCCCCCTCTCAGTATAAACTTTTCTTCTTCAGTCGAAGGTTTGAATCTGAAAGGGATTAAGGATGTACACCATACCCCATATTGTATTAAAGCTCTTGGTCCCATAATATTTTTTTCTTGTGTATATAATTAAAATCATTTCATTTTATTTTATTTTTAAGAATTTGAACATGTACACTATCCTTTACTTGGGCCAACTTGAATGAGCTTAATGGTGAAAACATTGGAACTTAAAAATCTACTTTAATTTTACTTTATTTTTAAGTGAACCAACTTGAGAGGGTCTAATAGTGAAGACTTGGGAAGTCCTAAATCTATTTTAATTATAGACACTCAATTTTTAGAACATCATCAAGTGTTCAAAACTTGTTAACATCTATATCCTAGAAAATTATGCATCCCAATGAGATCAAGCATATTAATACCAAATATAGGGGGATTCATTTCTCCCAAAGTAGAATATTCAATGGTTCTATTTCTTGGTTGACAATTATTCTATGAAATAATTTCATATTTTTTGACAAAGCACCCTAGGAATGGTCTCTCTACTACTACTATTAAAATTTTTAGTGTTGCAAATGCTCATCATCCTAGTGCTATTGATTATCAAAAATAAGAAAAGAAAGGTAGGTTGCTGGTAGGTGTTAAATACTTATCAAATTAAAATTTGATTATGCTAAATGTATTTGCCACCTCAACTATACCTTTATTGGAAATAAAAATCTTGGAACTTGTCCATCTTATATTTTATCTTTAATTACATGTCAAGTTTTCAAATATTTTCTTCAATTAAACCCATCTGTCATATGACTATGCTAATTTCTAGCTTGCCAATTTTGGAATATTATTCAAAGGATCCTTGTAGGGAGTAATGGATTCCTATAAAGGCAATCCTTGGGGAGCAAGGAGGTCTTGCAATAATTAAGCCCTACCATAATCAATATATTTATCATTATTTTAAATAAATTAGAGGTATCCTTTAATTGGTGATATTTTCTCAACAATAGGAATCTCTTATCACACCAAAACATTCCTCAAGGCTACAAGTAGAAAAGGTTTTAGAATTGAAAGCAAGTTTCTTGCCCTTTATTGATTCAGTTGTGATTTTTTATTTGTATCCCTTTTATTATATTTTTGTATTTTAAATTTGTAAATTTTCATCCATTTTAGCTTTTTTTGCATATAAATCTTAGTTTTTAACAATCAAACAACTAGTAACTTCTTATATAAGGATCCTTGTACTATTTTCGTTAGTGTTATCCGTTGAATTATTTTATAATCAAGCTTTTTCATGTCTAAATACCCATTCTATTACGTTTGCAAATAGAAGCATGATTTAAATATAGTCTCAATGGTATTATTGTGTCATATTTTATCCATAGTAGAGACTATGAATTCCCAGTTAATAATCTATAATAATTACTAAAAGCACCACCCTTTACAGAAAGCACTATCGATGCTATCACTCAACTATGATACTTTTTTTCTTGAGTAGATAGTCATAATTTTGGCCTATAATTTTACTTTTCTCTATCTTTCTTAAAAGACCTCTATATCATTAAATAGAGCTATAAATCTCCACGAATTTAGGTAGATCCTTTTGCATTTGAATTCATATTTTTTTGTCTATTTTGTAGGTTTTCTATGAACATAGGAGAAACAATCAAAAGTTACACCAATTATTTAAAGCACCAACAACAAATGAACAACCAAGTCAAAGGTTACATTTATTGTCTTTATCATTATAAATTTGGGTTATTATTATTTGTTCTATGTATGTATATCTATAATATTTTGTTATTTATTCTTTAATTGATTGAATGGAAAGATAAGGAAAGGAAAAAATATTTTTAATATCATAAATGGAGCAAAATTTTGATTTATTCCAAAAACATAAAAGATCCCTAAAATAACTGGAAGCCTCACTAGCTGTAAATCTCACTTCCTTCCAAATTGTACAAAGAATTGAATTCCAACTACATTCCTTCAACTTGGATTCTTGAATAAAGATAATATCTGAAGACTTATCTCTTCTTATTGATGCTAGGGTGTGCTTTTTAGAGGAACTGTTAAGTCCTCTAATATTCCACAAGCACATCTTCATTTATTGGGTTTGACAGACAATTTTTTCATAGCCTCCCTATGTAGAGGAGACTTGTACCCATCCAATATCAATTGCCTACTATTATAATCACTTCCATTTTCCATATTTAGGTGAGACTGACCACCATTTGCAATATTATTCTCAATTTTTCTTTTCCTGACATTTTTTCTTGATGGTTTTCCAACTTTTTTATCCATGCCAAAGTCTATATGATCCCTTCTATGGCTTTTGGTCTTAGGACTAGGAGAGACTTTCTATAGCACCAGTTTTGAGGAGGCCATAAAGCTTTCTAGCCCTTGTTTTGGGGAGGTCAAATATACCTTCAAAGAAGCCAAAGGGCTAATTTTTCTTAGGGAATCCGTCAAACAATTTCTTAATGCCTCCACAAGTTGTTGTAGAAATGGCTCTTCCATAGACAAACATTCAAAGGAATTTTGAAGGGGAAGATCTCCATTTGATTTCATTGATACCATTGGAAATTGATCCGTATGATTTGGTAGTTTCCTTGATCTTGTTATGGCTTCTGTGGTGGAGGGTCAAGGCATGAAAAACCTTATAGTTTTTATCACCTTATTTTAGCCATAAATCCCATACCATCTACTTTAAAAATAGCTCCTCATCAACCAAATTGTTGTTTAGGGCAATAAGGATGTATTTATCCTTTTTAGAAGTCTCTATGGAAAGGCCTTCTTCTACTAAATCTTCTAATTTCCAAATATTTAAGCTGGGCTTTCAAACTCTCCTTAGCTTTGAAGATGTCACCAAAGGTATTCTTATTCCAGTATTTGAGCTTAATTCTGATCTTCCTGAGTTTATTTACTAAGATATCCTTACCTTCACCTTGTAGGTATTCATTCCACCTGAAGAACACAAGATTATACTAAGAGGGGGGGGTGAACAGTATAAGACCGCTTTCTGCTTTTTCTTTCGATTCAACTTACAGTTCAAAATAATGCAGTGAATATATAACAGTATCAAAACAAAAATAAAAATAATGCACAGAATATCATCCACAATAGAGACACAGCAATTTACGTGGTTCACCCAACGCGGGCTACTCCATGGATAAAATTTTTACTAAATTTTATCACCTCAAGTTCTAGGAAACACGTCCCGATTACAAAGTTTATGGGCACCAACCCAAAGGAGATACCTTCCCCTAGCTCTGATTAATCTGGTGATCCTCTAGAAAACCTCTGCCTCTATAGCCCTTAGCGAGTGGAAATCTATCCATAGAAGACACCTGTCTTCCCTACTCTGGTTGGAGACCTCTGTCATAGACTCTATCACCACACAGTTAGTCCTCTTATCTGCACCAAAACATAGTCCTTCGGTCTGGAACTATTGTCCTCAAACTTGCACCTCTTGCGCAGTTACAGCACTTGTTAAAATATCCACTTATGCACCTCTGTGCAAACACAGCAACAATGTCTTTGCACACTATACTCTTCGACGATCGAATCTTATTCCTGCACTCTGCTTCTATGAAAGTCACACTTCAAACGCACACTTCGATCGAAAATAAAACTCTTCAAGCAGCCCTCCTTTTATACTCACAATATCAAGATAAGAACCTTGATCTTAGTCGGCTGCACAACCCTAAAACAACATCGATGCAAAACCCTATGCTGCGTCGGCCCAGATTTAACTCTGTCGGCTTCACTGCCTTCTTGTAGCTTCTGGCGCGAAACTTCACCATGTCGCGATATCGTGACACTTTTGCGGCCATACACTGTCTTATAGTTTTTGTCACGATATCGCGACACCTTGGCATTTGTCGACTTCTTTTGTGCTTCTGTCGTGAAATCGTGACACCTTTGCCTCTTGCTGACGTCATCTCACTTCTATCGTGAAATCATGACACTTTAGTCTTCATGGCCTTCCTCTCAGCATTTGTCGTGATATCACAACACATCTATTTCTGCTGACGTCATCTGCAAGTCCATCACGAAATCGTGACACTTTCTCCAACTGCAAGCTGCCAACTCAACCTATCGCAAAATCGTGACACTTTCTGCATCCGTACAACTTCTTTGTAGCCTATCTTGAAATCACAACGCTTTCAGCTTTCGAAAGCTTTCCTTGCAACCTGTCATGAAATCGTGACACTTCTGGCTTCCATACGTTTTCTTTGCAGCTTGTCACGAAAATGCGACGCTTCTCCTTACAGATTCTTCCCTTTGCTGCATGTCGCGAAATCGCGACAGTTCTCTTTTCAAGATTTTTAGCATGTCACAAAAATGTGACAGTTCTCACTTGGAACTTTGCATCATGTCGTGAAATCATGACAGATCCTGAATAACTTTCTCTCTCTTCAATCTTGTCACGAAATCACGATAGCTCACACTGTGGACTCTCTCTTCTGCAACATGTCACGAAATCGTGACACTTTTTCGTCCGTATAGCCTCCTTTGCAGAATGTCATGAAATCGTGACACTTTTCTTTCTCTGCCTTCCTACACTGTCCGAGTCACGAAAATGCGACATGTCGCAAAATCGTGACACTTTCCATCTTGCTCTGCTTCTCTGGCAACATGTCACAAAATCCTGATAGTTTTGCCTACTTCGTCTCTGCCTTCCAGCGTGTCACGAAATTGTGACATTTTTGCCCAAACTTTCTCTCTCCTCAAACATGTCACGAAATCACGACAGTTTTGCTAGCGCTTTCTCTCTCCTGAACCATGTCACGAAATCGCGACAGTTTTTCCAGTCGCCTACATACTTTTTATTACTTGTATTTTTCTTGAACTTTTGCAACTGGGTTACCCTGATCTTCTTGGAAACTCACTGACCAGTTGAAACCTTCATCAAAACACATTACTTGACAAAAAATCAAATTGCATCAAGAACTTCTTTGACATCAATGACAACTACTATTCTTGAGCAAAGGCAATGTACCCAAGGTACCCAAAATTGCCAACAATCTCCCCCTTTGTCATTGATGGCAACCCTTTACTAAAAACACATCTTCAAGAGCCAAAACTAAAAGCAATCTGAGCTGACAACTGAGAATCTTTCTTTGAAGTTTTGCTTCCCCTGAATTGAAGCTTTCCTCTTCACATAGAAGCTCTCCCCCTTACTCATATCTCTCCCCCTTACTCAAATCTCTCCCCCTTTGTCATCAATGGCAAAGGGTCACCTTTGGGGCTCGGGACTAAGAATGATCTTCTTAGCTTAGTCCTTCCCCCACCTCCTGATGAGGTGATTAATTCTGGGGTGGGAGTACAACTCCCAATTTCTCCCTTAGATACTCAAACGTATCTCTTGGAAGAGGTTTTGTGAAGATATCTACAATCTGCTCTTTAGTAGACACATATTCTACCTTGACCTACTTATCTTGCACTTTATCCCTTAGAAAGTGATACTTGATGGAAATATGCTTTGTCCTTGAGTGCATTACCGGATTTTTGGAAATACTTATGGCACTAGTATTATCACAAAATATGGAGATGGGTTGTTCATGCTTGACTTTGAAATCCTCCAAGGTGGTTTTCATCCATAGAACTTGAGTACACCCAGCCACTGCTGCTATATATTCAGCTTCTGTCGTAGATAAGGAAACTGAAGGTTGTTTCTTACTTAGCCAAGAAACTAAACTCTTTCCTAGAAAGAATGCTCCACCACTGGTGCTTTTCTTGTCGTCATTACTACCTGCCCAATCTGCATCTATATAGGCTGTGAGAGTGAAATCATTACCTTTGGGATACCAAAGCCCAAAGTCCATAGTGCCCTTCAGACATCTGAATATTCTTTTAACTGCTATAACATGAGAATATTTCGGAGCTACCTGAAATCTGGCTACTAATCCAACAGCTCGCATGATATATGGTCCGGTAGTCGTAACATATAATAAACTGCCAATCATCGATCTGTAAAACCTCTGATCTACCACTGGAGATTCATCATCTTTACTCATATTGCACCCTGTAGTCATTGGAGTACATACAGGTTTGCTGTCCATCATCCCAATTTTTTTTAACATTTCTTTGATATATTTTCCTTGAGAGAGAAATATACCGTCTTTTGATTGAGCAATCTGAAGACCCAAAAAGAATGAAAACTCTCCAATAATAGACATCTCAAATTCCTTTTGCATGGTGTTAGCAAAATCTTTGCACATCTGGGTATTATTTCCCCCAAAAATGATATCATCAAAATAGACAACTACGATCAGCATATCATTACCTTTATCCTTAATATACAAATTGCTATCTGCCATACCTTTCCTGAAACCTTGCTCATGAAGGTACCTGTCAAGTCTTGAGTACCAAGCCCTAGGTGCTTGCTTTAACCCATACAGGGCTTTCTTTAGTTTACATACATAGTCCGATTGATCTGAGAGAGACATGCCTTCTGGTTGTTCTACGTAGACTTCTTCATCCAAAACTCCATTTAAAAAGGCTGATTTCACATCCATTTGATACACCTTAAAATATTTGAAGCTTGAGAGGGCCAAAAACATTCTGATAGCTTCGAGACGAGCAACAGGAGTGAACGTCTCTTCGAAATCAACACCTTCTACTTGAGCATAACCTTTGCAAACCAACCTGGCTTTGTTTATGACAATATTTCCATCCTCATTGAGTTTATTTTTGAATATCCATTTTGTGCCAATGACATTCTTGTTCTTAGGTCTTGGAACTAAATCCCAAGTTTCACTTTTCTCTATTTGATTTAGCTCTTCATCCATAGCTTTTACCCAAAATTTATCTGCACATGCTTCACTGAGATCTTTTGGCTCAATCTAAGATAATAAAGAAATATCTATAGAATCGTGTGACAGAATGACTCTTCTTCTAGTTTTCCTGCTGTTTGGATCACCAATGATCAAATCTTTGGGATGATGTTTCTAAACATATCGTGACAGAGTTTTGGGAAGTAGCTGCTGTTTTTCTTCTTCATCTGAAACCTCTCTGAATTCTTCTTGACAGATTTCATCACTGATTTCCTTGACAGGTTCTCTTATCCTTGTCTTTTCATAAACTGTTACATTTATGCTCTCTACGACTATATGTGTTCTTTTGTTGAAGCATCTGTAAGCTTTGCTTCTGCTGGAATAACCAAGAAAAATTCCCTCATCACACCTAGGATCAAACTTACCCAAATTTTGATCTTCCCTTCTAATGAAGCACTTACTCCCAAATACTTTGAAATGTTTTACTGTAGCTGGTCTTCCTTTCCACAACTCATAAGGAGTTTTATGATGATTTACTCTAAGTTGGGCCCTGGTGATAATGTAAACTGCTGTACTGACTGCCTCTTTCCAGAAACCATCTAAAAGTTTTGACTCATTTAACATAGCTCTAGCCATATTTTCAATAGTTCTATTTTTTCTTTCAACTACTCCATTTTGTTGAGGAATTCTTGCTGCTGAATATTCTCTTTTAATTCCTTGTTGCTCATAGTATTCCACAAATTCATTAGAGGTGAACTCTCCTCCTCTGTCCGATCTTAAACATTTGATTCTCTTTTGAGTCTCATTTTCAATCATTTCTTTGAAAGCTTTAAATTTTTCAAAAGCTTCGATTTTTCTTTGAGAAAGGTAACCCAAGTCATTCTAGAATAATCATCTATAAACAGCATGAAGTAACTTTCTCCCTGAATGCTCTGAGTTCTGGTGGGGCCACATAAATCAGTATGAATGAGATCTAATGGTTTTGAATAAGTATACACTTTTGATTTAAAACTGGTTTTGGTTTGTTTTCCATGTTGACAAGGACCGCAAATGGTGTTATGGGGCCTTTTTATATTGGGCAAGTCTCTAACTGCTTCCTTGTTACTAATGTTGACAAGATTATCAAAGCTCAAATGCCCCAATATTTTATGCCATAACCAACTCTCATCTTCTTGAGTTAGAAAACACTTTTCCTTTTTTATCTCACTTAGCATGTAAAGATTGTTTGGAGTCCTTATAGCACTAGCAATGAGTTTTCCATTTTTTTCTTTACGAATCTCACATCTATCTGAAAAGAAAGATACTATGTGTCCTTGATCACAAAGTTGACTCACACTTAGAAGATTATGTCTTAGACCTTCTACATAAAGCACATTTTTAGTTTTAGATTTCCCATCCAAGCTAAGAGTCCCTTTACCACAGATTTTAGCAAACCTGTTATCTCCAAAACTAACTGTTCCTTTGTTTGTGTTTTTTAAGACCAAAAAATTTTCCTTTTCACCAGTCATATTTTTTGAACAACCACTATCAAGATACCATTTCTCTAATTTGTCTTGAGCATGAAAAGTAGTTTGAACTATCATTGACTTAGACTTGATTTCATTTCTCCTTTTAGTGAACTTAAGGCTAGGTCTATCAAAATTGCACATCTTTGCTATATGCCCACCATTCTTGCATTTTTAACACATGACATTTTTATCCATAAGAGGTGCAAAAGAGTTAACATTTTCCTTACTATGGCTATTCACGGATTTAATGCAATGTATAGCTTTGTGACAAAATTCCTTGCAAGAAAAACAGTAGCCATGGAAAGTATTATGTAACCTATTTTGATGCCTTTGATGATTGTTATTTTTGTGACCAACTGGAATCCATCGTTCTTCAGACTGAAGATTGATCTTGCTGTCTCTTCTTCCTGTCATGATGCTTGAGAGTAGAACTCTCTTCCCTAAAATTCTTAAAGCCCAGAAGAATTCTCTTTAGAGATCGAACTTAACCTCTTCATTCTTTTCTGAAATTGTATGTTCTTCTGATAGATCCTTCTCCAAGCTGTTAGGCTTTTTTTGGAGAGACTCGCTTTGATACCAATTGAAGAACACAAGCTTATACTAAGAGGGGGGGGTGAACAGTATAAGACCGCTTTCTGCTTTTTCTTTCGATTCAACTTACAGTTCAAAATAATGCAGTGAATATATAACAGTATCAAAACAAAAATTAAAACAATGCACATAATATCATCCACAATAGAGACACAACAATTTACATGGTTCACCCAACGCGGGCTACTCCACGGATAAAATTTTTACTAAATTTTATCACCTCAAATTCTGGGAAACATGTCCCGATTACAAATTTTATGGGCACCAACCCAAAGGAGATACCTTCCCCTAGCTCTGCTTAATATGGTGATCCTCTAGAAAACCTTTGCCTCTATAGCCCTTAGCAAGTGGAACTCTATCCATAGAAGACACCTGTCTTCCCTGCTCTAGCTAGAGACCTCTGTCCTCAACTCTATCACCACACAGTCGGTCCTCTTATCTGCACCAAAACATAGTCCTTTGGTTTGGCACTATTGTCCTCGAACTTGCACCTCTTGCGTAGTTACAACACTTGTTCAAATATCCACTTATGCACCTCTGTGCAAACACAACAACAATGTCTTCGCACACTCTACTCTTCGATGATCGAATCTTCTTCCTGCACTCTACTTCTACGAAAGTCACACTTCGAACGCACACTTCGATCGATAATAAAACTCTTCAAGCAGCCCTCATTTTATACTCACAATCTCAAGATAAGAACCTTGATCTTAGTCGGTTGCACAACCCTAAAACAATGTTGGCACAAAACTCTACGCTGCATCGGCCCAGATTTAACTCTGTTGGCTTCACTGCCTTCCTATAGCTTCTGGCATGAAACTTCACCATGTCGCGATATCGTGACACTTTTACGGCCGTACACTGTCTTATAGTTTTTGTCGTGATATCGCGACACCTTGGCCTTTGTCGACTTCCTTTGTGCTTCTATCACGAAATCGTGACACCTTTGCCTCTTGTTGATGTCATCTCACTTCTGTCATGAAATCATGACACTTTAGTCTTCATGGCCTTCCTCTCAGCATTTGTCGTGATATCATGACACATCTATTTTTGCTGATGTCATCTGCAACTTCGTCACGAAATCATGACACTTTCTCCAACTACAAGCTGCCAACTCAACCTGTCATGAAATCGTGACACTTTCTGCATCCGTACAACTTCTTTGTAGCCTGTCACAAAATCGTGACGCTTTCAGATTACGAAAGCTTTCCTTGCAACCTGTCGTGAAATCATGACACTTTTGGCTTCCGTACGTTTTCTTTGCAGCTTGTCACGAAAACGCGACGCTTCTCCTTACAGATTCTTCCCTTTGCTACATGTCACGAAATCGTGACAGTTCTCTTTTCAAGCTTTTCAGCATGTCGCAAAAATGCGACAGTTCTCACTTGGAACTTTGCATCATGTCACAAAATCATGACAGTTCCTGAATAACTTTCTCTCTCTTCGATCTTGTCACGAAATCATGATAGCTCACACTGCGGACTCTCTCTTCTACAACATGTCGTGAAATCACAACACTTTTTCATCCGTACAGCCTCCTTTGCAGAATGTCATGAAATCGTGACACTTTTCTTTCTCTGCCTTCCTGCACTGTCCGAGTCACGAAAATGCGACATGTCACGAAATCGTGACACTTTCCATCTTGCTCTGCTTCTCTGCCAACATGTCGCGAAATCACGACAGTTTTGCCTACTTCGTCTTTGCCTTCCAGCATGTCACGAAATCATGACATTTTTGCCCGAACTTTCTCTCTCCTCAAACATGTCACGAAATCATGACAATTTTGCCAGCGCTTTCTCTCTCCTGAAACATGTCGCAAAATTGCGACAGTTTTTCCAACCGCCTGCATACTTTTTCTTACTTGTATTTTTCTTGATCTTTTGCAACTGGGTTACCCTGATCTTCTTGGAAACTCACTGACCAGTTGAAACCTTCATCAAAACACATTCCTTGACAACAAATCAAATTGCATCAAGAACTTCTTTGACATCAATGACAACTACTATACTTGAGCAAAGGCAATGTACCCAAGGTACCCAAAATTGCCAACACCACCATTCTTTAATAGGTCTTCAAACTTTGGATGATTACACCACATTGCTTCAAATCTAAAAGGCCTTGGATAAAAAGAAGAATTCATTAAAAATTCCATCCATAATGGGTTATGGTCCAAGCTGATCCTATGCAAAGAGGAAAAATAGCTCCCAAAAAGAGATGAATACCTAGTTT
Source organism: Wollemia nobilis (assembly GCA_028583015.1). Classification (NCBI taxonomy): domain Eukaryota; kingdom Viridiplantae; phylum Streptophyta; class Pinopsida; order Araucariales; family Araucariaceae; genus Wollemia; species Wollemia nobilis. The sequence continues at coordinate 300,173 of JAQPPZ010000371.1, read as the reverse complement.
GGAGACTAATATTCTATCTAATATATATAGAATGAGATTATTTTTGGTTCATCGATTATTCCAGGTGAATCTGAAACCTTTAAGATCAAGATATAGGATCTCATTCGAACTTCTAAAACCAACCAAATCCTTCATGCTCCTAGGATTAGTACAATTTACCCTTTTTTTAGGGAAACAAAGGTGAGTTGAAATCACCCACTAAAACCCAAGCTTCATCTATAAATATTTTCCTCATTTCTAATAGCTCAAGCTAGAATGAACACCTCTCAATACTAGAATTGGGAGCATAAATGTTGAACATAACCCATCTTTGACTAGTTGACTAAATATATATATATATATATATATATATATATATATATATATATATATATATATATATATATATATATATATTAGTGACACATCCAGAGGAAGAAATAACATTACCATCAAATTTTGATTTATTCCAAAAACATAAAAGACCCCCAAAAGAACTGGAAGCCTCACTAGTTGTAAATCTCACTTCCTTCCAAATTGTACAAAGAATTGAACTCCAACTACATTACTTCAACTTGGATTATTGAATAAATATAATATCTAAAGACTTATCTCTTCTTAATGATGCTAGGGTGTGTTTTTTACAGGAACTGTTAAGTCCTCTAATATTCCACAAGCACATCTTCATTTATGGGGTTTGACAAACAATTTTTTCATAGCCTCCCCATGTAGAGGAGACTTATATCCATCCAATATCAATTGCCTACTATTATCATCACTTCCATTTTCCATATTTATGTGAGCTTGACCACCATTTACAATATTATTTTCAATTTCACTTTTCCTAATAGTTTTTCTTAATGGTTTTCCAAATTTTTTCTCCATCCTAAAGTCTATATGATCCCTTATATAGATTTTTGTCTTAGGACTAGGAGAGCCTTTCTCTAGCACCAGTTTTGAGAAGGCCATCAAGATTTCTAGCCCTTGTTTTGGGGAGGTCAAATCTACCTTCAAAAAAAGCCAAAGGGCTAGTTGTTCTTAGGGAAGCCGTCAAACAATTTCTTAATGCCTCCACAAGTTGTTGTATAAATAGCTCCTCCATATATAAACATTCAAAGGAATTTTTAAGGGGAAGAGCATCCCCTTTCTAAGGATTAATTGATTCTATAACCACCTCCTAACTTTTGAGAGGTTCCTCCTTATATTCAGTTAAGATATTGAAATACAAAAGGTCCTTTTCCTACACTTCTTCATTATCTACTATCTATGTTGCTATACCCCTAGGAAAGAAATCAATATATTTATCTTTTGAAGTCATCGAAGATTTTACATGGGTCTATATGAAGAACACAAGCTTATACTAATAGGAGGGGTGAACGATATAAGAACAAATTTTACTTTTCTTTCCTAAATAATATTATCTAATATTGTCAATGGTAATATCAATAGTAGTAATCAAGCAATACAAAAGTCATCACACATAATAGAGACACCAATTTAATGTGGTTCACCCAATGTGGGCTAATCCATGGAGAAAATATTTCTACTAAATTTTCTCAACAAATCTTCTTGGAAATCAATTTCCTATTACAATGTTTATGGACCTTTGTCCAAAGGAGACACCAATACCCTATAATTTGATTTTTGGATCTCTTTCCATTGGAGAACTATTTCCCATTTTCTTTGGTTCGTGGAACTTGATCCAGGAGACCTCTATATCATAAACTAGTTTATGGATATCTCTCCATAAAATAACTCTATATTCCCATCTAGTTCACATATCACACTCTATAGGAGAAATATTTCCCCTTGCTCTGGTTTATGGATCTTTATCCACAAGAGAACTCTTTTCCCTCTATTTTGGCTGATGATCTTCTAGAAGAATTTTTCCCGCACTACTCTAGCTTGTGGATCTCTCTCCACATAAGACCTATGTCCTAACTACCTTGGCTAATGGATCTCTATCCACTAGAGACACATGTCCTCTACTCTATCATCTCCAAAGCTTATTCTTAACTCTGTCTCAGATCTACACCAAATTCTATCTCAAGTGTAGTACAAATATTATCTAACTCTTTCTCAGGTATAGCATAAATTTGTACCAAAATCTATCCTCAAATCTATCCTAAAGCCTTAACACAAAGCTTGATCCAATCACAAATCAAATATTCTTAGATTTACCCAAGCCTTAACACAAATATTGAACAAAAATAAATCAACTCTGCTCTCAAGTCTTCACAAAGACTTGCTCAAATCTGCCTACAAGTCTTCACCAAGACTTACCTCAAATCTACCTAAAAGTCTTCACCAAGAATTACCTCAAATATACCTTCAATTTCTCTCAAGAACTTGCTCAATCTACTCTCAAATATTCACCAAGATTTATATCAAATATTCTCTTCAATTCCTATCAAGAACTTGCTCAATATGATCTCAAGTCTTCACAAATACTTACCTCAAATCTACCTTCAATTCCTCTCAAGAACTTGCTCAATCTGCTCTCAAGTCTTCACCAAGACTTACCTCAAATTTTATCTTCAAGTCCTCTCAAGAACTTGCTCAATTTTCTCTCAAATATTCATCAAGACTTACCTCAAATATGCTCTCAAGTCCTCTCAAGAACTTGCTCAATATGTTCTCAATAGATGCTCAAAAAAAATCACAAAATATTTTCAATCAATATCAAATCTTGCACACAATGTTATCAAATACTTTATCTAGTCTTCAAGGTAATTCCTTTAACTTGAAGTAGTCTAGACATATTCTATTCATAATATATTTAACCTCTAGAACATATAGAGAATGATGTACTCTATCAAAAACTCAATATGTTCTACTCATTCATTAAGTCTTTACCTTTCACAAATATAATTTCTAATGTTTGCACATTCACTTTCAATATCACTCAAATCCAATGCTCAAGAATTTCACTCAATCATTCAATCAATGAAACACAACTTGCTCACTAAACCTAAACAAGTATTTTCAAACTTCTTGAAACAAAGAGCACAATGTGGGTCTGAAACCCTAACTCAAATATTTCTCTATATCAAATCAAATCATCCATCAACAAGATGCACTTAAACTTGCTCATTCATTTCCAACAATATCTATCAATCCTTTTCACTCCACCTTATATTTCACAACATTCATTCCAACATTTCAAACAAAATATGATGTGCCCATACCTCTTTGCTTTGATGGAGATATGTCTTCAAAACTTGTTTTACTCACAACCAAATCCTTTTACCAATTCTAGGTTAGATAGCAACAATCTATCTCAAAATATCCACAAGAATATTTATCTCAGCAAATATTTCACATACAATAAATACAATAAAATATCAAGTCACAAATACACCTTATCACTCCACTTTCAAAATAATATTCAACATATATCAAAAATAAAGTTCCTTGTTTTCACCTTATAATCTTCAATACTCTCAAAATAATATTCAACACAAAAATAAAGTTCCTTGTTTACACCTTATAATTTACAATACTCTCAAAATAATATTCAACACACATCAAAATAAAGTTCCTTGCTTACACCTTATAATCTCCAAGAATTTATTTATTTTTAAGCACCCAAAATAAAATATTTAATCAACAATCCTTATAACTCTCTAAACAATTTTACACATGCCCTTTTTAATATCACGTGGATTTAAAACAACTTGTACTTTCCAAAAACCTTTGGCAAAATTTAATTTAAAATGCATACCTTAATAATTGCCCACAAAAATATTGCGCATGTCTTCAATGACTAACGCCAAAACTCAAACCCACGAGCTATGCCGTCGTAATGCCCTAGCCCAGGGATAGGCTGCCACTTGGGCTACACACTCGTACATGAACCAAAGGTCCACATTTTCATATTAAAATTTACCTCTAACAAATTTTTTCAAAAATGAAAACTCCTTCCTCCACCAAAACAAACTGCATGGGATTCAAAACCACGACCTTACCTTCACGAATGCCTTAGCTATTTTCCAACTATCGTCTACACTAGCCGACATGGATTAAACTTAGTATTTCATTGTCTCATTTTATACCACAAATTCTACCTTAAACTCAACACAAAATTTTTGTTTTCTTCCTTTTGAATTGGAGCGCACAAATTATATTATCACATGGGCATTCGAATTGCTTAGCCTCTGGAAATGAAAATCATTTCCTTTAAATAACTTTGCCTTTGGATTGAAACATATCAGCCCTCCTTCGAATTCAAATTTAAATTTGAATTGAAACTTTGAACCTTTGGTGCCATTAATTATTTAAATTAAAATTTTAACCATAGGTTAAAATATTTTAATTTAAATAAATTAAAATCTTTTCCAACCTTTATAACTTGCTCAATGGGCCTTGTCAGGGATATCTTTTAATGATTTCTTGGATCTTGTTATTTCTTACCTCTTTCTTTTGCCCAAATATTATAATATTATATATTATAATATTATTATTTATTTTTAAGCTTGCTTCTTTTTTCTTGGGTCTTCAACCTTTTAAGTCTCTTTAGACATATAGTATTTAAAATAAATACTATACCCTTTTCCTTTTAACAACTTCCTTGCCTTTCGAAGAAATCAATCTTTTAAACTGAGAGCCACTGGATCTCCGCATACCTTGGCCATTCCATGGGACTCCAACGTAGACGTGCAGCCACAAACTTTCTGATTGCATGCAAGTTTCACTACCTGTTTGATTGATGTTGCCTAGTTTGTAGTGAGCTCTGGTTTGTGGTTTCCCAACCCGTGGTTAGGGTTGGCTTGTTTCTTCCAGGGGTGTGATCATTGCCACCCGCCACTTTTTTCATGTTAAACTTTATTATTAATATAATTTAGCTTTTCATCAAAAAAAATAAAAAATAAAAAAAAGTTAAAAATTATATAACCGAGTATTAATTATCCTATTATACTAAAGAAAATAACCGTTTTAAAATCTTATTTAAAAAATAAATAGTTTGAGGAACCTTAGAAATTAACTGTCTTTTCAATCTTCTCATCGGGTGATCACCTTTTTTCAATCTTCTTCCCAGTTGATGTGGTCGGTACATTGCTTTTCAAGTAAATTTACAACATGTTTAAGTGTGCATGCTGTTGGGTTAAAATCTGGTTGTTTAATTACTAAAGTATAATTTTTGGGTTAAAATCTGGTTGTTTAATTACTAAAGTATAATTTGAAAGGTTTTAATGTAATATATGATTTTAAATTTTAAAATTTATTTTATTTATTTATATTTTAAAATAATTTTTAAATTTTAATAAATATATATATTTTTAAATTTATATAGTAGAATTGGTAGTGATAAGTTGTTCAGCTTTTAAGGCCATAGAAGTGGAAGCCGCTACACAGATCTTCATGCAACCAATAGAAGGAACGTTCAAGCCCGCAAGACCCAAAATTTAAACTTTAACCTCAACATTTTAATAAATATTAAAAATTATTTTAATTATAAAATAATTAATTTAAAAATATATATATAAACCCTAGTTAAAACCTTCTTCTATTTTGTTCACGGAGTCCCATCAACCGACTTGTCTCTTTTCGATAACCTCAATGTAATTTTACGACCCACGATCTCTTAAAGTGGAACGGTATTAATTCGAAACAAGCATCCTCTCCCTTGTTAATTTAGTCTAGTCAAGCTTGCTTCCTTATCCGACGAAAATGGGCTCTGAATGTATCTCAGACGAAGCGAATACAATTTCCGCTTTGCCCGAGCACATACTCGAGACCGTACTTGCATGTCTTCCATTCAATTCTGTGGCGCCTTCTCGTCGTGTCTGCAAAGAGTGGAATGTTATGTTATCCTCTGACGAATTCTTAACTCTTTGGACTCAACAGCCACAACATAAATCCGAACAGTGGCTGGTTTTCCATGCGAATAGTCATTGTGTGGCGTACGTCTTCTGTACCAGAACATGGTTGAACATTCCGCTTTCCTCCTCCAACAATTCATTCCCTCTTTACACTTTCAAAGGATCAGCCCCACGCCTCGGTCTCTTCTTATTGCGCAAATACGCTGCTGCTCGTTCTTCTTTGGAGTGGAGATTCTGCGTCTACAATCCTATTATTCAGACGTCTTTTGAATTTCCTGCAATGAATCCCACATCCTTCAACAATCACGTGGCTACATACATTGTAGAGGGAAACCACAAAGAGTCTTACAAAGTAGTAGTGATTGTGCGCAACATAGAGAACGGATACAATGTAGAAATGTACGATTCTTTAGAGAAGTCCTGGAAATTGGCAGGGAATCTATCCTTGCCTAGATATTCAACCCTGATTCACAGTCAGATAGTTTTATGGAATAATTTTCTTTTGTTGTTGGTAGTGGAACCTGTGGATGGCTTGGGCGTTAGGATCTGCGATATGAACGATTTCAGCACCATGATCTTTTTGCCATATCGTTTGCCTGGTGGGAATCCTATGCCTAGGCTTGTTGGATGTGGATCGCTGGTCCTCCTGGTTGCACCCATTGTGAATCCATTGAAGTTGAGTGATGTTGCTATTTATCAGTTGAGTGATGTTGTTATTTATCAGCTGAAGTCTCCAGAGAATCCCAGGCCTTCAGACTGGATAGAAATTGCGAGGATACCTTCTGAAATGCTTCAAACATTGGGTCCAGACTGGAATTGGGATCACTGTGAATGCATAGGGGCAGAGGATTATTTGTGCTTCAAAATAAGGTGTACTAGTCTTGATGTAATTGTGTATGATTTATGTAAGAGGTCTTGGTATTTCCTTCCCAGATGCCCCACAACGGATAGAGATGTGATCATGTGTAGTTTCGCGTTCGACCCCAATCCATGTTTCAAGTTGGGGCGTTAACCCATATTTTGTTTTCCAATGGATTTTCTATCGGATATCTGTTTCAATAGAAATTTGATGTGTTCTCTTTATTAAATTTGAATTTGATGAGTGTTTTATTTCTTAAATTTGATATCTTTGCATCAATCTAGGAAAAAAAATAAAAGTAAAATTATGAGAAAAAAATTGAATGCTATAGTGAGTATGATTGTATTGGGCGGTGATGGGTTATTTACATTTTGGTGTAACTCTGATTTAATAATACATACTTTAAAATTATGAGAAAAAAATTGAATGCTATTGTGAGGATGATTGTATTGGGTGGTGATGGGTTATTTACTTTTTGGTGTAACTCACTGTAAGCCTTATTTTTTATTATGTTTATAAAGTATTAATAAAAAAAATTATATTAATTTTTAGATATAAAATTATATGATTTGTTCCAAGTGTTTTGGTTCAACTGATACAAAATTTTAAGAGCTAAAATGCTTAGGCTCATATAATTATTATGATAACCCAAATTCTAAAAAATAAAAATAAAAGAATCATATTAATTTTCAAATACAATCGTTGGAACGTTTGTCCCTTTCCTTTCCTGGTGCTTTCAGGGGCGTAAAAGGTTTAAAATGATTGTGGCATGGTGGTTATAGGGGCAGACAGCGTGAAGACCTGTGTGGCGGAGACCTGTATGGGGGCTTCCGAGGCGGACAACGCAGAATACTATGGCGGCCATAAAAAACCGGACAGCCTGCTTGGATTCATGGCGGCTACCGATTCCACCATGTTTATAATAAATAATAAAAAAAATTCAAATACAAAATAATATGTTTATGCTTTGTTGATCTCCTCCCAACTAAAAAATGTGTTTTCTTGAAACACATACAAAATTTTAAGACCTTGTAACAGATAAATTAAGACAATTCTTGATATATTATAATTGTTATGTTAACTCAAATTTTTAACAAACTTAAATAGAATTTAACTCAACTTATATAAAAACTAAATATGTTGTTTCAAGGACTGAAGTGACTTAAAAACTCTATTAAAAAATATAGAATACATCATGTTTCTTTACAAAATATTTTGGATATCTAATTTTTACAATAAATATGTTGTTCCATTTTTTTTTTTAATATTTTTATTTCTTTATCAATCAACCTAATGGTTTTTTTTTCTTGATAAAAAGGGGTTGTATTGGGGTTCTCCACACTTAATAAATTACATCTCTCTTATTTAGAGCTTAAGAGCTTACAAATAGATACACTTCTCATCTCAATTGAGATGCTATAGTTAGAAACCTACATCATTTAACATAAAATATCTGAATTTTTTATTTTTCATTTTCTGGATCTTTTCAAATATTTATATGAATACAATTACTCCAAAATTTAGCACCTTAAAAAATTACATTTCTCTTATTTAGAGCTTAAGAGCTTACAAATAGATACACTTCTCATCTCAATGGAGATGCTATAGTTAGAAACCTACATCATTAACATAAAATATTTGAATTCTTGATTTTCATTTTCTGGATCTTTTCAAATCTTTGTATGAATACAATTACTCCAAAATTTAGCATCTTTCTTGACATTTTCATATAAAAGCCTTCACAATGCCAAAACTTCACCTCTACTATCTATGCCTTGCATATTAGCATAGTAATATTTCCATAACATCACACTAACATAGTCTGCTTTAACAAATCTGGATTGCTAGTTTCCTTCCTAAAACACAAGTGCAACAACAAAAATTATAATAAATAGTCTAAATGAACACACATTATTTTTACAAAATAAAATAGATATTACCAATGGAAAATATTAAAGTAAATCTTAATCATTAATTGATTTAGGTAATTAACAATTTTTGTCGTCTTCAACTAAACTTTCTACTTCCTCTAACCATGGAAATGATATTATAACTTCACGATCCTCAACCAAAACCTCTGTATTGGCTAGATTATCTGCACATTTGTTTCCTTCCCTTAATATATGTGTAAACCTGATTTCTTCAAACTCTTTAGAAAGATATTGAATTTCAATAATTATCTCTTGTATGTTCCATGGAGCCTTTGCTTTTTTCAAAATTGTATTTATTACTATTAGAGAATCACCTTCCATACAAACTCTATTTCATTTCATTTGTTTACATATTTTAAACCCTTCTAAATCTACCCAAGATTCAGCTTCACTATTTATTTTAAATCCACAATTGAAAGCATAGTGAGAAAACATCTCTCCTCTATTATTTCTAATTATTCCTCTTCCTCCTATTGGTCCAGGGTTTCCTTTAGATGCTCCATAAAAATTCAAATTAACCCACTCCACATCTTGTGGTTTTCACTTTATATTATTTACCTTCTTTTTAATTCTCTTGTACCCAATATCATAATTCCATTTAATGACTTGATTCCATCTATCAAGACTCTCTACTTCCAAATTAGGTATAGAGTGAGTTGATAGGGTTGTTTTAGACTCCTCTATGACTAAACATATCTTCTTTTTCATTACCTCTAAACTGCTTTTCTTTCCTTTAAAAATTCTTCCATTCCTTTCTAGCCATATAGTCCAAAGTATTGTATATTTTGAAATATCCCATATTTTCTATAAAGCCTCTCTTTAATAAGTGCTCTACCATTGCTTTAACCAATCTTCAATTTTTCTATTCATCACCATGCATTTACCAAATATATTAATAATCCATTGCCATAGATTCCAGACAATTGAGCAATGTCCTTAAAGATGGTCAATACTCTCCTCCTCATTATTACAGAAAACACATTTAGAGGGGCCATGAAAAACCTTTTTCATAAGGTTATCCTAGGATAAAATTCTTCTATGACTTACTATCCAAACAAATATTTTAACTTTAGGAATTCTTGGGATATCCCGAATATCTATCCAAATTCTAGTATTATTATTATTATGTTGGTGTTGAACATTATATCCACTTCTTGTTGTGTATTCTCCTGAGCTATTCAACTCCCAAATCAATTTATCCTTGACACTCCTCGAAATAATTATAGTTGTTATCTTTCTACTCAATTACCTCCTAGCATCAATGTCTTGTATACTTGTAAAAATATATTCTTTCCATTTGTATCTTCCTTCTTAATCCTTGTACAAAATATTTGAAACCCTATCATCATATTTGTCTTGAAGCAATCTCATCCATGGTTTCAAAAATAGATCTAAATTGAGTGGTTTTTTTTTCACACCAAGTATCTATCTAAATGGAAATTATTTCTCCAGTTCCCAGCACCCATATTAAACCTTTAATCATACGATCAATGGATTTTTTTAAACTATTCTAAAGAGCATAACTATTTGGTAGAGAGAAATCAGTAAATATTAAACTTGGTTAATTGGGATCAACATACTTACTTAGAAGAATTCTTGCTCATTGTATTTGAATCTCTTTGTACAATCTCCAAATAAATTTTCCCTAAGAGCTAAGTTTGCATCTGTAAGAGCTCTTAAACCAAGACCTCCCCTAGTTTTGTCACCACACAACTTGCTCCATTTCACCAAAGAAAATTTCCTTTTATCATGTAAAACTGACCATAAAAATGATCGCATAATAAATATTACTTTTTTCAATTGATTTTGGCATAGAATACAAAGACATATAATAAGTTGGAATGGATTTTAAGATTGAATTAATTAACTGCACTCTTCCTACTAAATATAACCATCTACCTTTCCAAGCTGGAAGTTTATTTTGAACTTTACAAATAATTGGATTCCATAAATCTATCCTCATTATCCCCTAAAATAAAGGCATCCCTAGATAAGTTGTTGGTAAATTTACCTCCTCCATTTAAAGCAACCTAAAAATTCTTGCTTTGATATTAGAAGAAGTGTTAAGAAAGTAAATTTTGGATTTAGTCCTATTAATTTTTTGCCCTGAAGCTCTTTCGTACTCTTTTAAAAAGTTATTCAAATATCTGGCCTCATTTATCCTTGCCCTCCCAAACAAGATTGTATCATCAACAAAATGTTGATGGGTGATGTTATCGATGTTATTACTAACCTTAAGTCCACTTATAAACCCATCTTTGTAAGCCTTCTTTAAGTTCCTACTCAAAACTTCTACCATAATAATGAAATAAATAAGGAGATAAAGGATCTTCTTGTCTAAGGCCTCTCTTAGGTTTAAAATATTCTATCACTAACCCATTGACCAAAACTAAATAATAAATTGTAGAGACACAAGATTTAATACATCTAACCCATTTCTTCCCAAAATCAAACTTATCTAAAATTGCAAAAATAAAATTCCATTTAACCCTATCATAAGCTTTACTCATATCAAGTTTAAATATCATAGCTTTCTCTTTTCTTGAAGCTTCTTAATGTATAACTTCATGAGATACTATAATCCCAACCAAAATTTGTCTCCCTTTCACAAAACTTCCTTGCTCTTCTGAAATAATTTTGTCTAACAATGACCTTAATCTATTCACCATCACTTTGGAAATAATATTATAAGCCATATTACATAGGCTTATGGGTCTAAAATAATTAAACAATTTAGCATCCTTATTTTTTGGAATTAGGGTAAGATAAGTTGGATTTATTTTATAAGGAAGCATTATTTTACCCTAGACTATTCCACTACCACCAATAAAGAATCCTTCACTATATCCCAATTATGTTGGTAAAAAGCTGTACATAGCCCATATAGATCAGGAGATTTATCTTTATTAAAAGATAAAATAGGTAAATGGACTTCTTCTAGAGGAATAGGCTCCATAAGTTTCCTATTTTCTTCATTTGTTATAACTGAAGGAACATCTTGAAGAAGTTTATCATTAAGAACTTTGGTCTCCTTTGAACCTAGAATATTTTGAAAAAAAGCTTAGCCTATTTTCTAATTTCACTCTGATATTCAATCCAAACTCCTATTGATTTAATTCTACCAATTCTATAAGAATATCTCTGTACTTTAGCCATCCTATGAAAAAACTTTGTATTTTTATCTCCTTCTTTTAACCAAGTCTGTCTTGATTTTAATACCTATAATTTCTCTTCCTTACTCAAAATATTATGATATTCAGTAAGCAAATCCCCTTCCTATGAGCCTATATTATTTTCATCACTTTTTTTATCTTTTACTTCTTCTTTCTTCTCAAAAATAATTCCAAATGTGTTCTTATTCCATTCTTTTAATCTAGATTTCATAGCTTTAATTTTGTTTGGAAGAGCATACAAACCACCATTACCTAAAGAATTCCATGTTTGAGCTATCATATCAACAAATTGAGGATGTTATCCCCACATCTACTCATATTTAAAATATAATATTTTTTTAAATTCACTAGCCACCATTTTAACTCTTATTGGCCAATGATATGAACCAATCCTAGTTAAGGTATTAATTTTAGCACAAGTTCCTTCATCTAGCCAATGATATGAGAGAATGCATTTACCTAATTTTTCTACTATTAGGTTCTAGCCTCTCCTGTTGTTGGTCCAAGTATAGTTGTATTCTTCAAACTCAACTTTCCAAAGATTGTTGTTTTGAATAAAATTTGAGAAATCTCTCATACTTTGGGTCAATTTCCTAATTCCTCCAAATTTTTCATTCAGCTTGGTAATGGCATTAATCTCCAATGATCATGAAATAGGTTTCTTGGTATTTACTTCTCGTAAAGACCTCAATTCCACTCCAAAATTCTAATCTACCTGACAAAGTTGTAGGACCATACACATTGATAAATATGAAGTGAATATCAGCAAAGTAGCAAGTGACTAAAGAGGCTATCCAGTACCTAGTTTTAAGAATGGTTACACAAGAGGTTCTAGAAGTATTTCAAAAAGTTAGAATTACCCCTGCTGCTCCTTAAGAATCCATAGCATCCCATTCACATCTTGCCCAAACTACTTTTATAGTTTTTAAAACTTTTTCGTTTATCATTTTAGTTTCCTGAATATAGATAATATCAGGTTTATTACTTAAACATAGGTCCCTAATACACCTATGAGTTTAGGGGGAATTATAACTCCTTATATTCCATGAGATGATAATCATATCTTATTAGGAGATTTTGACCTCTCTTGCATATTACCAATATCATTTTATTGTTTGGTAAAGAGAAGTTCAACCAACTTAGTTTGTGTTCCTTTATCTATGATAGCTCTTGCTTCCCTAGATCTTGCTTGATAATTTAAGGGTTTTCCTCTTTTTGCCTTATCTTTATCAGGAGGTCTTATTATTTTATTCCTCAATATTCTTTCACCATTTTATTTTTCAATATATTTATCCTTTCTTGGCTCTATTATAGAAGCTTTTGACTTATCCTACTCATTTTTTAGCATTTTCTTATTAATGGCAGAGGTAATACCTTCTAAAACTGCATTCTCTTTACTAATTATTTCGTCCTGAATTATGCATGGTACTTCAAGAGAGTCCTCAAAATATGATGAAACACATTCAATGGGTTCATCAGGAATTTTCTTCCTTAAATTAGGATCATATTGAATAGATGGTTCCTTGCTAATATGTTGAAATTGTTGTCCTATGTCCTCTAAGTTTTGATCTACTTTTTCTTCATAGGCTAAAGCCTCAAAAGAATTGGAATTTCTTCCAGTATCCTTTCTTATTGGTCTCCACTGTTCATTTTCTTTTATTTTCCTAGATCTATTTTTTGGAAGTTGAAAACCATCTTTGTCCAGATAGAATATCTTGCCTCGCTGAAGCCCTAGCCCTTCATTTATATTCCCATCATTCAAAACCTAGTTGACAAATAATTGCAATTTTGTTTTTTGCAAATTAAAAAATAATCACTGCCCTTGTTCCAAATGGTTGACTTTATAGGGTTGTATCTACCTCAATATTGCTTGGATGTTTTCATATGACCACTAATTTTAAAGCTATTCAAATGTTGCACAAGTTGGTCTAAGAATCAGCTAAATTAGATAAATCTTCACAAAGATATGGCTCCTAAAAGATGAGATATTTTTTAAGAAAAAACCCTAATCCTTCGCACTTTGCAATTTTATTTTTCATGATTTAAAAAATTGTCACTGCTCTTGTTCCAAATGGTTGACTTCATAGGGTCATATCTCCCTCAATATTGCTCAGATTTTTGCATATGACCACTCATTTTAAAGTTATTCAAATTCTACACAAGTTGGTCCAATAAGCAGTTGAATCATCAACCTAATGGTATTATTAATATGTTAATATATGTTAATAGGGTAAAGTCCACACTGGTTATTGATTAAAAAATAATTTATTTACATTTTGTTAAACCATTATTTGAAATTAAATTATCTTTGATACTCATGGGCAAGTGGTAATGATACCAGAATTATTTGCATGAGATACTTCAATTTTTTTAGAATGACCTTATGATGTTAAGGTTTATCATATTGATATGTCCACCATTGAAAATGCTGACCCTTGAGAATGGTTGGATGAAATGGAAGGCCTTATATATTTATATAATATTTTTGAAATAGGTCATGTTGGATTAGCAACTTCTAAGTTGGGTATCCAAGCTTATTAATGGTTGTTATGCCAAATTTGCAAACATAGTGGTTCTCTTTTATGACCAATATTTAAGGAATGATTTATTCAAATATTTAACAAGGGATATTCCATATCATATGTGGTACATATTATACAAACTAAGAAAATAGGAACAATGGAAGAATACTACTTTGTGTTCACAAGTTTCCACATGTATACCCATCAATTGAGTCTAGTGGTAGTGGTTTATGTATTTCACTATGAATTAAAGGATAAAGTTTAAAAATAAATCAACATGTACCATACTTATGATGGGATTAGATATTAAACATCATTTTTATCCTTTTTATCTCAACTTAAACCTAAATTAAAAATCTTTCATAACCTACTATAGATTTATAAGTATATTTTATCTATGTGTCAATACATAAAGTTTGTATGAATAAGAATAGAAATACAATGTGACTTTTTTTATGTGAGTAATGATATTGTTTATAAATAAATGGAATGATAAATGAATGTTTGTTCCTTTTTAAACATATCTATATTTTTTGGTTAATTTGGTGCTTGGTTACTATACAAAGATATTTGTAGAAATACTATAGAAGGGTGACATAATTACTAAAGAAGAATATAATTATGTCCAACCAAAAATTCCTACAGGACAACTGACAGATAAAAAAGTGATAGATGAAAGATGAAAAACTATTAGTTGGTAAAGAAGACTTGGAAACTCCAATTACGATGCCTCAAATCCAAGATGTCAATCACACCTAATCTGTTTCAAATAGGAGTTGAAAGTTGAGAATAAAACTATCTATCCTAAATAAGGAAAAAATATTTGTTAGATTCCCTCTTACACCCTAGAAATTGATTGTTAGATTTATTTTAGAGTGTAATCTATTTCAGTTTAGGTTGTTAGAAGCTATAAGGAGCAGAAATAAGGGGTTACCTATAAATTAGGTATCCCAAATTGTAATAGAATTTCAAGTTTTCTAAAGCATAAAATAGGGAATTAGTCTATTCATTTTTAGATGTTGTCTATTTTAAGGTATTTTTACCTAATGAATTCTAACAAGAATAAAGTATCATTTTGATTAAAATTGTTCTTATTTACATGCTGAAATTATTATTTTCTATAATTGTGTTAAATTAATTTTTAGTTAATTAGTAATTAATTGTTAGGACAAATTCAAATCTAGGTTGTATAGGTAGGGCAAGCCTTGTTTTAGCAAAGTGTATTGAATTTTTTTCCCTACATAGTAGGAATTAGGCTATAGTTAGGTTCTATTTCTTTCTGCGATAGCTATAAATTTTCTTCAGTAATTTCCAATTTCTAGATTTTAGATGTTAAGAAAAGAACCACTTAACTGCATAAAATCCTTTCATTGGCTTATACAGAGCAATACCTATTTTAAACTTGCAATCTTGGTTTGAAAATTAAAGTGGAAAGCTTAGGACCATCACTTTTTTACATCATTTTTGGGGAAAGAGGTGCCACAATGTTAGGAATTATTTTCATAAAGGATTTTCAATGTTAAAATGCGTTGAGGGACTAAGGGGTTATGATAATCAACAACTTAAGAGCTCATGCTACATAAGAAGGATTATTAGGTTCTTAGGATGAGAAGCAATGTTGAAAATCATGTTTTATAGGTAGTTTGTTTTTAGCAATTATTTTTTTCATGAATATTATTTATTTCATTTATGTTGTACATAATAATTTATTTTTGTAATTTTGATTAATTTTTAATTTTTTGTATCTAATGTATTTTATTTATGAAGAGTAATTTGTTTGAGAAAAAATTATGATTGAATGAATTTCCAACATGATAATCATGGTAGATTCATTGCTATAACTTCCTATTAGGTGGTGAACAACTTAGATTATTATTCAATAATAAATTGATTAAATACAATGTGTAGAGGCTAAGAATAGCCTTAGAGATGTGTGAGAGAAATTAAAGGAAACCAGTAACCTATTACACTAACAAACACTTTCTGAATAACATAATATCCAAACAACTAATAAAGTTGTTGACATAACACATGTTAGTAAACTAATCTAGGATAGAAAAGTAAGGTAAAAACATATTCTACCCAAGTAATAGGATAACTACTCTAACATCCCCCCTTATTCTATTATTTGGGTAATACATATAATTGTCCCAATACAGTGAAGAAGAAGAAGAAAATAAATGAAATAATTTTGGCTCTTGCTTTGTCTTTGTCTTTGGCTCTAGGTCATGGCTCTCGCCCTGTGAATCTGCCTTTGGATCTGCCTGTAGATCTGCCTTTGGAACTTTGTCATTGGGTCTTTCTTTAGGTCTATCTTTGGGTCATTTTCTTTAGGACTTCCACTCGACCTGTCTCTTGATTTGCCTCTAGGTATACCATAGGTTTTACCTTGTCGATAGAAGCCATACAATATTTCTTTCATCATGGTACATTGTGTGTGATCTGTCCATCCACAATCGATATGAACCTTGTTGGATATTTTCAATTTGTACCAACAACTAGAAGAAGAATGATTTGTACATCCACATGAATCACAAGGATGTAATTTTTAAAATCTAGCTGCAACATGTCCTATCTTTCCATAATGACTACACAAATGCTTTTTAGGATTTGGAGGAGATTTAGGTTTTACAAACATGGTATTACTGGTACTTGCATGTCCAGTAAAGCCAAGGCCTTAATTCTTTTCCTTGATATTTAACATAATAGGAGTTTTAATGCCTTGTTCCTATATACCTAATCTCTCACCATTGAATCCCATTTTCTTCATCAGTTTGAAACCAAATTCTTTTGTGTGGTGTTCAAAACACCCAATTTTATCATCTTCATCAATACTTTTAATAATATGGCATTTGTCATTATTGATGATATTATGGAGCTCTTTTTGAGGAGTTTCAATTTTTAAGTCACTAGTGTCACAAGCAAAGTTTGCTTTTGAAATGAGATCACCTGTGCTACAACTAATATCTACCATTGAAGGTAGGAGGTCACCTGTATCACAACAAGCATTGCCCATCATGGGCTGAAGGTCACTCGTGTCACAACAAGCATTCGCCACAATGGGTTGAAGGTCACTTGTGTCACAACAAGCATCGACCATTAGGACCTATTTTTCCTCATTTATTTCCATTTTCACTTTACGTTGGGCACGGTCAAGTGCAAAAAATAATAGGTATATACCCCTTATAACGCCAATAGGAAATCGAGCACCATTTGTTTGAAGGTCTTTACAAGACTCATAATCATCAAGGAGGGCTACTAAACCATTGTTTAGTGTGAGAAATGTGCCCTCCTCATAAAAATATAGCCCATCCATCTCTGGTGGAAAGTATGGGTCTTTAACTGATTTAGAAACATCAATTTGTTTTGGGGCTTGCTTTTTCTTTGATCTACCCATTTTTTTAAGGTGTCATTCGCTACCAAAAATTCACCTTTTACACTGAAATTTTGCAAAAAATATTGTGACTAAGGTGTCGGTCACTACCGAAAATGCACCCTTATAATTTTTTCTTCCCCCCTTTGCAAAATTATAATGTATCCCCCTTTAGTGCAAAATAGGAGATGGAGGAGAAAACATTATCCCTCAAGGTAGAAATATGGTGGAGAGAAAAAAAGTGTATCCTCCCTTAGTGCCAAAATCCCCCCTTTTGGTTGATTTGGAAAGGTATTTTAAAGTCAAGTTTGTAAATGAATTTAATGTCTAATGAATCAAAACTATAGTGAAATTAATTAAAAAAAATTATTAAAATTATTATTATTTTTAAATAATTTAAGAAAACAAAATATTTAATTAGACTATATTTGAAAACATTAAAAAATAAAAAATTTAAGCAAACATAAAATAAAAAATAATAATTTACCTTGCAGGGGGAATCGGTGGGGTTTGAACCCCCTACCTGACGGTCAAAAACATCATAGCTGCTGACATCCAACCACTCCGACTAACACGATCAATGGCTCTTTATCGCTTTAGCTTCCACGATGGCTCAGATTCCACCACCGATCGATGATTTCGTCAGCGAAAGTGGTCTCTACTAGCTCTCCTGCACTTAAAATGCCACTTTTCACCAAATAAAATAGTTGCCTCCTTCTGCACTGGTGGCAACCCTTTGTGTTGTTCTCCCTTATTTAAATTTTCCATCGAATGGAACTACAAATTTGGATCCACAGACACCGGGTAGCGACAATGGATAATTGTTCATCTGTAACTTTATGCTGGATAGTATTGTGACCAATTTATATCATAGACCTTATCGTAGAACTGCAATTTCCTAGGGAAACACACACCAATAAAATGACACGAGACTTTTACCTATATGGCTCTTCTGCCTACGCGACATAGTTTTTCCATGGTTCGATGGCTCCTTGAGCGTCTGCTCACTACAATATCTCCTACAAACATGGTGGGAGGCGATCGTTCGATGGAGATCATCATTGGATGGCATCACCCTGTAGGCTGACTGTATCAAACATCATGGAAACCCTTCAAAAAATACACCAAAAGGTTACTGATACCATCTGTGTGCCTTCTCAATTAAAAAATAAATTGTTATCTTCTATCGAGCATAAAAAAGAAAAGGATTTAGAATCATCGCTATTGTGTTTACCATGAGATCTATATCTTCATGGCAATTTGTGCATCATCAGATCTAGCTATATGATCTAGCTTCTATAACTCTCTCCAGATAGAGCTTCTATGGCATATTTGCAATAGGAGATCAACAAAAGGATGTCAGTGTAGACCACTGTGAGACCACGCCACATGTTCCAAATCGTCTTGCCCAAGTCTAGGTAGAGTCTCCTCTTAGGGTTGTCACCACGTAACTATTTCATTCCTATTGGGTCGACCGTTAGGTGTCATCAGATCCACCTTGCATCTAGTCCCTTTGTCTACATTAGACCTACCGTTAGGTTAGGTGTCAGCCCTTCGTTCACATCAGATCCATGTTAGTCAATAAGACCAATCAGCGTTAGAGTCCAGTCCAACGTGTCGTCTAGTCTTAGTGCCTTAGCATGCCATGTCAGAGTCGCATCCGATAAGGTCCCTAAAAATTCATGTTACCAGATCTTTAAGTTTTAGTCTGTCAATATCATCAGCCTTCATTCGGATGCCACCTAGGTTGCTTAGGGCCACCGTGTCACCATTAGAGAACATAGGGTTCATGATATGGTATGCAAACCATGATTCTGGAAGAGTTCCAAAGGAATTATCCCATCATCTATCAATGATCAAAATGACCGTCAAAGTCACCGTCTAGATCTGCAAGGTCCTGTCAACCAATAGGTTATTCACAGGTATCCTCCTAGGAGTCAGTTCTACGCACCAATAGCGACAAAACCAAAATTTCCGAGAACCTCTCCAGATTGCCCACCACTATTGGAGTGATCATGGTTTCCACTTTGATACCATATTAGGTGGAGAACAACTTAGATTATTATTCAATAATCAATTGATTAAATACAATGTGTATAGGCTAAGAATAGCCTTAGAGATGCGTGAGAGAAATTAAAGGAAACCACTAACCTATTACACTAACAAACACTTGCCGACTAACATAATATCCTAACAACTAATAAAGTTGTCGATATAAAAAATGTCGGTAAACTAACATAGGATAGAAAATTATGGTAAAAACATATTCTACCCAAGTAATAGGATAACTACTCTAACACTTCCAACCCAAACCTAAATTTTTGGGTACTAGCCAGTCTAAATAGGAGATACCTAGTGAAAAGGAGATTGGTGCTTCTACAATAGACCAACATCCCACATTTTCAGAAACTAAAAACCAACCACTTGTTACTACTATTCTTTTAGAAAAATAACATAATACAACTATATACACTCAAAAGTTCTATATTGCCACTTCTCCTATCATCACAACTGATCAATTTGCAAAACCCATGAAATTTACATATATTAACCTCAAAACACTTTTGTTTATCAAAATTACTATTTATACACTATTTATAAGCCCCCTATGGACCACTTAAGCCCTTTCCTATGGTTAAATCTAGGTCCTCATGTCACCATCATATTTTCCTAGCCTTAGTTAAACTCTAACCTTGATTAAAGTCACTTCATAGTCAAAATTCACCTTGTGGTCAACCTAACTCGTGGCCAGCTCATCTAGTCTACTCTTTGACTAGCTTAGGTGCCACCTCATCCATTTGACCTTGGTCTAACCTAGGGTCAACCTAAGCAAGGTTAACCTTAACCCTTGCTCCATACATCTTCCCATGAGCGTTTAAGGCCTTAAATAAATTTTGGAAACTTTTGTACCCCAAAGCATGAATCAAGGGTGAGTCACCCTTCACCTCACTCAAAAGTCAACAACTAACCTAGGTTCAACCTATATCTAGTCATAACTAACCCTTGCTCCATTTGAAATCTCATGTGCATTGAAATCCTTTATGACTTCTAATGACTTTTGGTTTTCAAGGCATGGATCTCAGGTGAGTCATCTTCCACCTCATCCAAGTTAACTCTTAACTAAGGGTTAACCCTACCAAAGTTAGTATTTGAGCCTTAATCCACTCCAAATCCCCATGCTCATTCATGATAGTTAAATGGATAAGGGATTCTCTCATCCAAATGCACTTATGAGACATGCCACATCAAGGGACACCTCACAGAGAATAATTTAGGGGATGTAATGACCCTCCTTGAACACCCATTTGATAGCAAAAATAATTGATTATTTAAAACTTATCTTTTTTATCAAAATATGGTGTTGCAAATGATTTGTGTACGCATGACCAACGATACTTCTTCAACTAAAAGAATAAATTTCATGGAAAAAAGGTAAGAAGGGGAAATGATGATTCGGATTGCAAGTACATGAAAGCTCGTGCTTCGAAAAATGTCATTTAGGTGCATTGTATAAGATTTACATTATTGTGTAAATCATATTATGAGTGCTTCTTGCTTGTTGAAAGAGATTAATGCATACAAAAATTAAGGTGGAAATGAAGATGTTGCAAACATGGGAGCTGACTTCCTTCATTTAATTCATTTAATTTATATGATGAATTGCAATGTTTGTGTGCAAAATATTTAGTTAGATAAAATAGCATATATATATATATGTTAAATATGCTTTAATCTATGTGAGAATGGAATTATAATTTTAAGTGAAGTGCATATGACTATTTCTTTAAAGCAGGGACTTACGAATAATGATGGTTTGGTTATGGTGGTTGTTTTGGGGCACATCATGATGACCTCAACTATGTTTGCTTGGTACTTTACATGAAAGTTGTTTCAAAGTAATTTATTATTTTTTCGAGAAAATATAGCTTCGGGTGTGAACATGAAGGAGATAATGAGTAGTTTTTATTTAAAAAAATGGGGATCTATTCTATTGCTTTTGGGGGAGGATAGCATAAGAAAAAGAGATTGGATTGCTTGTGTGGTGACTAATCTGATAGCTGAATTATAGAAAAGAAAACTTGGATAGCGAATCAAGATTTTGCATTTAGAAGTGCACATTGACAGGTTGGATTTTCTTTTATCCTTCCATACTCTAGCTGGTTGATTTTTTTATGGAAGAATATTTTAAGTTTTTAGCTAGAAATGGTACAGAATATTTCTAGACCATACTGTAAATTATTAGAGAAAAAAATTTATTGTTTGGTTGCACTAGAATGATAAATTTATGTGAGTCTTCCACTTAGGAAAATTCTTTAATAGCCAGCAAGTGAAATTTTGGTTGCTAGAACATATTTCATTTGATTATTGTATGTTTCTCTTTAAAAGTTGTATGTTTACATTCGTTGAATGTGTGGCTAAAACAACTTTACTGGAATATTTTTTCTAATAAAATTAAAGGTATGGAGGTAGTGAATACTACACTACTGATCTTAGTGTAATGCACACTAAGGGGAATTGATTATCGATTGCTTAGTTTCTTGTGACTTGAAAATATGACGCAAGTATGATAATTTCTTTGTATAGCAATATAGAATACATTACATGGAACATAAAGTCGTAATCTGATCTCCGCCAATTACTTATTGTTACCGAGAATATCACTAAGTTTATAGATGACTTCAACAATGATGTGGTAACTAAATGTATAATAAAATAAGGTATCTTGCGGGTCCAAGTCGCAAGCATGGAATTTTGAGATAAAACTGAATTGTAAACTAGCTAGAGTGAATGTAAATCTTGAAATCTTTGTATCATTTATTTTTAATGAAATTGGTAATACGCTTCCGTCGTAGCTGTGAATGGGAAAAGGATACACTGAAAAGAATAGATGTAATATTTAACTCATATTATAAAATAGGTGCATAATTTATTTTGTAAGTCATGCATGGCTGTTACCATAATGGGCAAAAGAATTACTGAAAGTCTATTGTAAACATAATTTGGTTGCAACGGAATTTTTGGTATGTGTTTTGAGCAAACGTTTATGTTGTAAACTTTTATGAAAACTTTTGGGGTTTTAACTAGTTAAAGCAGTGCACTAAGCTATCCATAATAAAATTCTCTATGTTTTAAATTGTTGTTTGGAAGAGTTTCCTGCAAGTGGGTTAAATCTTCATTGTGGGATTTGAAAAAATTAAATAAACCTTGTATCCCTTTATGTTTAAACTCGGAGTAATGGAAATCCGTAAAGTCAAGTTATTATGTACCCATTTTCTAAAAGAAAGGAATGATAGCGGCTAATAATTTTTCCAAGGAAGGGTATGAACATCTGTAAGACACCATGACTAGAGAATGAACACCACTATCAGTTGAATGAATTAGTTAAGCCTATATTTATGTTTTGTAAACAACAACAAATAGAAAAACTAAGTGGAGAGTAAACTTAGTTTAATGATAGTAATAAAATGTATTTATAATTACTTCTTTATGTTGCGTTGGGTTATAGTTTCCATCGAATGATGAGGTTTTGGATTAGCTCATCTAAAGCTACAGTGAAGGAATCTTAACACTGAGCATATTGGTGAACCATATCTCTAAAATGCTACACTTGATGACTGTAAGTAGTTAAACCTATAGTAGTCAACCCGATCTTATTGCTAAAGATATAGGTTACCTCTAGGAAAACAGTGAAGCCGCAAAGTGTAAGAGACTTATGTTAACCAAATGAACTATTTATAAAAAAATAAGAACCTTAGAGAAATTCGAACAACTTATTTAGTATAAGTGCTGACCTAATTCTTAGTCAATAATTTAATTAAAAATTTAGTAATCAGCTAGGCGTGGGAGCTTAATAATAATGATTAGAATTCTATCCAAAGAGAGCTAGAAAATATAGTGTATAGTGAAGACTTTACTTTAAGGATTTCTATTGCAATGTTTACTTAATGTTTAGGTTCAAGTCTATGGTGTGTTTATCTTTGAATTAGATGATTTAGTTATAAAATTAAATTTATGAGATTTAAAACCCTTTATTTCCTTAAAGATGTTGAAAAAAAATAGACTGATTTCGAAGACTTGGAACATCGAGGTACACTAGGGAAATAAACTTGGTAAACCTTTGAATAACCACAACTAGTTGAACATTATCATCGAGTAAGGATGAGTAAAAAACACCTAAGGATGTTAATGTGCGGGTATGCACACAACAACACCCAATATTTTTGAGGTACGGGCATGCACACAACAAATTATGAGAGCAACTAGAGTGTAATATAATTGGTCAGAACCAGTGACTAGATTAGAACTTACAATGGGGAAGCGATATGGGATACCATCCCTAGGTCTCTTCTTGAATAGTACTGTGATAAGTCCCATGTTTATTTGACTTAGTTGGATAAGCCACATCATTTGGTATGGGACAAGCAATCATGAGTCACAATGAGCATGAGTGATCAAGTCCAAGGTCAAGGTATTGACATGGCTCTAGTCGACTCGAGGGAGGGAAATCTCAACTAACACTGGTCATAAATTACACTGATTCATTTCATACAATTTAAAAAAGCAAAATGTAAGTCAAAGGTTTAGTATGATAAGGAACGGGGAAATGAGCATCCACCCTTTAGGTGTTATGGACCCTAAGGATAACCCGTATTATGGATTGACCCTCATACCAGAAATAGAGGACGTAAATGAAAAAAATTGATTTCACATAAAGGCACCTTCATAGGTGTAGACACCTAAAACACATCATGTTTAGGAGACTACTCATATGGGTACCTTTGCAGACCATATGAATGATCTTAGACCTTTCCAAGACCAAGTAATGGTTATTACCACTCATTTTACGTAGTCTAGGCCTATATAGGCTTATCCACTGATGGTATCAGTAGCTAGAATCCTAGTCGTTGATTATTAGAGCGATTAAGGGAAGCCTACCCCTAGCTACGTTGAGCAAGAGTGACTAACCCTATAACAAACTCGGTATTCTTGAGCCGAATAAAATGAGTTGGAAAAACCCAAATTGTAATGGTTTTAGAGTAGTTTTAGGCGAGGAAGATTCCAGAGGATTCCTCCCAACTACTCAGGCCAACTAATTCTTTATCTTGGCTTCCTTGAGAAGCCAATATTGGGATTTGAAGAGTCTATTTATAGACCCTCCAAAGAGATAAATAGAGAGACAAGTTGAATGCAACAAAGGCCTACCAAACTAGAGAGCCAATTGCAACCCTTAAGGAGTTTCAAGATGCTATCCAATTGGAGAATGGCACTTGCATTTGAATTAATGGAGTTTCCAATAGCTTGACGAGCAAGCTTGCCATTTCACACCATTCCACTATGAATTCACAATAATTCACCCATAAATTAATGTTTAGACACATTGGGAATCCTTGATCATCAATTCCACGAAGAAATTAAGCATCCACATACCTAATTTCATGAGAAAGATACTTTTTCCATGTCCTCTATTATCAACAACAGCCCGTAGGCTTAGCTATTGGATATAACAACGGCTAGCAAAGCCATATGCTATGAGCTTCAATAACTAGGGTCTAACATGCTTAGATCTCTAATTTAGTCATAGATTTACATTTATTAATATATATTTAGATTAACTAAGCATAGATTAATCACATTTCATGTATTTCCATGGTTGATTAGTAGATTAATAGGCATATTTGCTTACATTTGTGCACTTCATGCATTACTTTACATGCTTTCATATATTAGGTTCCTTTATGCTTAATTTGCAAGATTATATGCATCCTTAGGTTCTTTTATATGATTCAAGCCATGCTTCATGCTTATTTTTCAATATTTTAGGCAATTGTATGCATATTTATGTATGTTCATGATTTCTTTACATGTTTGCTATATTTCATACATTTTCTTGAAAATCAAAATCATCTTGAGAAGCTTCATGTGCTTCTAATGTTTCTTGTTGTTTCCTTACACACATGTGATAGATATTTCAAAGGATAAATCACCATTCAAGATCCTACCTATTAAAATTGGAGAAGGAGGTATCCTAGTAAGCCCTCAAGCAAATTTTGAAGACCTTAAGATTCTATTGAAGGCATCTACCACATGAGTTGTGTATTGTAATATGTATCATAATGGTCAAATCCCTAAGAGGGATGTTCTTGTAACCTTACTGTAAAAGAGACTCAAAATTATTAATAAATATGGTCACATTCCTTTACTTTACCTCTTTGCATTTTTTATTTGATCAATCTTGTCTTTGATATCATATTGCACTAGTTGTTAGACTTTTAAAGCCTCTTTCAATGGCGATCATAGTGGAAACCCTACATTTTTTGCTACATTTACTAATTTTCTTTATTTTTTTGTGTCCAAGTACCAACTATTCTAATTAATAGTGGATAACAGTCCCAAACGTGTTTGAATACAATGACTAGTATCCTAGCTGCCTTGAGCAACAACGGCTAGCAGAGAACATTGCAAAACAGTAAGCAATATATTTCTACATCAGATGAGGATCTCTAGGCAGGTAGTCTCCTCTGTATTTTTTATGTTCCCTATATTTTCTCTTTGTTTTAGGATATAATAATATCACATAGTGAAATTATAAGAGGAATTTATGAAAATATCTTTTCTACTACTAGTCACCTTTAGGAACAATGACCTGTGCTATTAGCTACCCTAAGGAGCATCGACTAGCATTTCTAACTGCTAATCTATACAATGGTCGAGTATATTTCCTGCTATACACAATAGCAGCCCTTTTTTATACTATGTGTTAGGATTTTCTTGTTTGGGGCTTGTTCAAAGACCAATATCATCTTAGTTTTGTATTTGCATTCTTTAACAATAAAGAGTATTTAGCCTATATTTTTTAAAAGTAAAACGCTTTTTTTTAGGCATGTAGGAGAAGAATCATGAATTCTTCTTGATGCATATTTCATTAATGAAAAATTAAAAAGAACACACACACCATAATTCAAAGTAAACATCAGTGTCATTGGGCTTTCACATCCAACCCGTTGATCAAGACCAACAATGGAAGTTATTACCACTTAGTTGCCTCATTTTACATTGTATCATCGGGATCCGTCTATGGCCAAGGTCAACCCAAAAACCATCCTGCCCACATAAAATCACATGCACACCTCTTCAAAGGGTGTATAGCTGAATGTGGTGTATTGGATGAGGGTTGGCAGTACCTATGCTACCTCATCGAGTATGGATTTCATTCCCATGTTCTGGCGTGTGCGAGTATATAGGTGAAAACCTTTGAATATATTGAGTATAACATCAAATTTTTTAAAAATATGATAAGAGTTCAAAGTATATTGATAACAAATAAAAATGCACAAAATAGTTTTAGGACATACACCTAATCCTTAAAAGAGAATCATATTGTCTACTTTGTGTGTTTCTTTATCGTTTGGGTAATCAACATAAGATCCTTGATCTGGGACCAAACCCTAGTTTCCTAAAAAATTAAATTATTAATTTTTCATTCTTCATATAGCAAATAAAAAATCATGCAAATTAGAGCTATAATAAAAAATTTATGTTGGTTTTATGATTACTCTATTTTTGAGTGATTTTAAGCCAAAAATAGGGAAAAACTACACTAAAATAGTCATAAAAATCCCTAGACAACCCCAAAAATTGCCAAATTTATTTTTTTGTCCTATTTAGTCTCTTTTGCACCCCTCATACCATTTTCAAGGCCTAGCTCCACATTTTTCTAAAATTACTCAAATTGGTCATTTTCCCATAAGCCTCGGTTGGTCAAATATTCCAAAAATACAAATTTTGACCCAAAAGTCACCTTTTCAAGTCCTAGCCCATTGTGATCATATCATTGTGTTGATTTTTTTGGTATATAAAACCCAAGACCTTTTTTGGAAGTCAAATTTCACAAGGTTATGGTTAATACACGGGTCATACTCGATCCAAGACTAAGGTGGCACCCAAAGCACCAGAGGGCTCAGACCACCCTAGAGGAAACACACTTACCCTTAACATACCTAAATGAATTTTAGGTAGTCTTAGAGGAGACAACACCACTCATGGCAGATCTCACCAATAAACCCTGCCCTTAAGAACCAATACTAGATTTTCTCATAATTTGAATGAGAATATTTCTAGGCCTACCTCATCTCATCACACTAAGAGGCCAGATCAACCGAATGAGGTGCAATATAGAGGGGATGTGATGCCAAATCCTTTTGAATAAGGAGGATGTCATTTTTCCTACCATAGTATTGGCAAAAGAGGTACACCTCTTGTCGAACCTTGGATGACCCATCACTTTGACTTCTTAGATCAAGGTGCTATAAAATCCCAACATGGGATATTTGAGCATGGAAGCATATATCATGATCATACTCCTCATGGATCTACTGGGTCCATTGAAGAGTACATAATGGATGAAGGAATTGTAACTCAATTTCATCCTATCCCTACCTATGGTGAGTGTTTCGAGCGAACATGCGGTAGCCCTACAACATCCTTGCATGAGGATTACACCCCTAGGTAAGAGCTTAATTTTAATGCAATCTTGAATCATCGAGAAAAGTGAGTTTCTAACCTAGTTGCACAATTCAAG
Organism: Wollemia nobilis; assembly: GCA_028583015.1. Lineage (NCBI taxonomy): Eukaryota > Viridiplantae > Streptophyta > Pinopsida > Araucariales > Araucariaceae > Wollemia > Wollemia nobilis. The sequence goes on along the minus strand of JAQPPZ010000371.1, from coordinate 271,935 downwards.
GTAAACAAGAACCCTCATATGGAGTTGCAAAGTCATAGACCTCATACAAAAAACTGGTTAGATCAGTCACATAGATCATATGCAATTTAGAGAGAAAAAATTCTCCAAGATAAAATAGAGTATTTTTGTATTGAGCATGAGCATTTAGAACACTTAGAATAAGAAAGCACAAAACAATAGTGGTTGCACCAACAATTATTATCTAAACATCACATATAAGAGCAACATCTCCTTGATCTAAAGGAGCGTGAAGAGCGATCAAACAGATTGGATCGATTGGAATTACCTCCCTATAGTGAGTATAGGTAGAAATGCAATGAGATACATGCTACATCACACCCTAAGCTACTTATCGGGTGAGTAGATGATTATATTCACCATACCTCTCAATATGCTTCTCGATCACATAAGCGGTTAATGCCAAACTAACCTGAGTATAGTGAGTATGAAGAATCAAAATGGGATGACTAGGATTAACAATATCCTAAACCATCCTCGGTAGACGTGGTTTATGAATATAAGAAACCACCTTGATCTCAGAGTAACCTACCTCCACTTGCACCTGAAAGACTCATTCGGGAGGAAGAGATCATCTATTCTCAAGCCTACAAAGTGCTAACCGAGAGAGTTAAATCTCTCAAGAAACAAGATGTGGTTGGTCAAAATCCCACTTTAAGAAAGATACATAATAATCCATTGTATTTGATAGTGCCAAGCCCTACATATCCTAAGCATTTTGAAATGCCTATATGGGATAATTTTAAAGGTGATGAAGATGCGTAGGAACATATAACAAGTTTTATGAATGCATGTTTTCAACTACAGTACAATGATGTCTTGTTATTTATAACTTTTGCTATCACTCTTGAGCATAGTCATCGAATGGTATAATCATTTAGACACAACATCATCAACTTTGAATAGCTGGTGAATGCTTTCCTTGATTATTTCTCATTTGGTGATAAAACTAATCTATCCAAATTGGTCAATCTATAACAATATGATGATGAGCTAGTCATGGATTACGAGAATAGATGACAAAAATTAATGGAAAAATTACCATTCTCTATTTCCACTACTGAACTTACCTGAATGTTTACAAAATTTATGCCAAGCACATTCCATTGTTTCTCCAATTGCAACAATTTTTGATATTAGAAGAGGCTTTGGTGCAAGCCAAGGTAACTGAAGATATCAAGCTGCAAGGAGACCTAAAGCTTTGGACCAAAAAAATGGAACAACAAGAGTACACAACATCAACCAAAGTAGGCTAAGCCTACGTGCGTTAACTAGATCAAGTTAAACGTTTCAAAATTAGTACAAAGCCAGAAACCACAAAACTATCAGGTTCAACCTTCTCCTGCACATTACAACCAACGCAAAAGGAATCAAAGCAAGGACAAATAAAATATCCACCTCAAAACTATATGTCATTGCCTGAATATTGAGCATGAATTTTCAACTACCTTAGCGAGACTAAGGCCTTAATATTACTGTTGAGTGGTATTTTCACCCGATTGTGAAAACACACTCTTCGTTAGGATTTGAAGCTCAAATCCCCTCTTGCAAAGAAATTAAATAAATAATTTCTCCAAGGTCTCCGCTATGTTAGCATTTTGCATGAGTAAAACATTCAAATTTAACTGCTTGGAATACCTTAGTGATTGCAAGTAACTGTAAACAAGGGGCACTGTTAGTTTATTTTATTTTAAAACTCTAATGATTGTTTATTGAACCAAAATGAATTCAATGCGAATTGACCTTAACGATGAAATATTTATTTTCAGACTTTGGAAATTTTTCAAGTATTTATTCTAGTGACTAAATATTAAAACTTTATGGAAAATAAAAGTGCAGAAAAAAAATGAAAATAAAATGCAAAGAAAATGAAATTAAAATACATTCAGAGTGTTGCCATCCTGTTTCGACAAAACCGAAGATATGAGGTTTTCTACATACAACCTAACCTATTGAACTTGTAGAACATGCACAATCCAGATAAGTTAAGTGCTGGTTTCTAGGGTTTCAAATGTGATTTTCAGATTTAGACCTTCGCATGAAGCAACCAAAATAACTTGCATAAACTTCATCTATAAGCCTAAAATCTGAAAAGGGGAAAAATAAACATTTAATCTCGCATGCAAAAAATAACTCCTTCTTTCTTGTCAATGAGATGCAACTCTCTGAAATTTTTGTATTAAATATGTATCAGTTTACAATAACAGAAACTTCTAGTTTATCAAAACCAAAATAAATGGAAGAAAACGCTCCAAAGCAGGCCCAGAATGGCCTATCGCCTTTAGCTCTACAACCCTGCTCGCAACGGTTTTTGACCTCCATACCTGTCTGTTCTTCTGATTTTAAGCTTTTTGGTATGGCTCTCTGTTTCACCCTGTGATGTTTTGTTTCGTTTCCCAGGTCCCTTCGTTTCGTCTTCCCTAACTCTTTGTTATTTTAGCTTTTGTTCGAGCATCAAAATGTTTGATATTCTTTGCTGACTATGACCATTGGTCATGGAGCATTACATAAGAGCCCTTACACCTTTGTGCCACGTGTTCAGCGCTTCCCCTGTATACTCTGTAACGGCTCATCATGAATCGCAAAAAAAATAGCATGTCTTGATATCGTGACATTTTTATGTCCGCAGCTTAGCTCTTCTTCATGCATCGCGAAAATGAGACATGTTGCGATATCGTGACGTTTTTATGTCAGTAGCCTTGTTCATCTTCATGCATCACAAAAATGAGACATGTCACGATATCGCGACATTTTTATATCAGCAGCCTTGTTCATCTTCATGCATCGCAAAAATGAGACATGTCGCGATATCGCGATGTTTTTATGTCAGTAGCCTTGTTCGTCTTCATGCATCACAAAAATGAGACATGTCGCGATATCGTGACATTTTTATGTCAGCAGCCTTGTTCGTCTTCATGCATCGCGAAAATGAGACATGTCGCGAAATCGCGACGCTTTTCTCTTTCGGGCTGCGAGGATGCAACTTGTCACGAAATCATGACGCTTTTCTATTTCGGGTCGCGCGGATGCAACCTATCGTGAAATCGTGACGCTTTTCTCTTTCGGGCCGCGAGGATGCAACCTGTCACAAAATTGCGACGCTTTTCTCTTTCGGGCCGCGCGGATGCAACCTGTCGCAAAATCGCGACGCCTTTTCATTTTGCTCTATCTTGCTGCAGTTGGCCGCAAAAATGCGACATGTCACGAAATCGTGACACTTTTTCATTCTGCTCTATCTTCTTGCTTTCTGCCACAAAAACGTGACATGTCACGAAATCGTGACACCTTTTCATTTTGTTGTGTTTTGCTGCACTTAGCCGCGAAAACGCGACATGTCATGATATCGCGACACTTTTTCATTCTGCACCATCTTGTTGCACTTAGCCATGAAAACACGACATGTCACGATATCGCGACACTTTTTCTTCCCGCTGTACTTTGTTGTTCTGAGCCGCGAAAACGCGACATGTCACGATATCGCGACACTTTTTCTTTCTGCTGTACTTTGCTGCTCTGAGCCGCGAAAATGTGACATGTCGCGATATCGCGACACTTTTTCTTTATGTTGTATTTTGCTCTTCCTTTGCTTTTTTAGCATATGGGCCGCTTTGGTCTTCTTGGAAAACCTGCAAAAAAGGTGGGTCCCCAATTTTGGGGTGCGTTGTGGAGCAGCCACAACAAATGGCGACTCTGCTGGGAAATGCTCCTGAGCATTTCGATGAGAACCTAACTTGGAAATATACAAACTTAAATATAGGCGTTAGCACATAAAAATAAACAAAATGTCGATAGATCAGAAATACATGAAACATCATAATCACTAAGCATCAGCTCGGTGTGTGCAGTGTGCTACATTCTCTATCGTTTGAAATTGATCAACATTCCATTGTCAGTTTTACATGAATGCATATGTGAGGCTGTGAATGATTTGTGCAATTATGCTAAAGATATCACAACCATGCTTTGCAAAAGCTCAAATTTTCTAATATCATGAACAATCATTGAAACCTTATCAAACCCTCTTAGGACCAAATATGTGCATATGAAATTAATTTACTGGATCCCAAAGCTGGTTATGTGTCACTACCATCTTGAACCCATGTGCAAGTGTAAGTGTAATCAGAGCTTTGGGGAATCGGATTCCCAACCTAAGCGAGATGGGAATTTAACCCTATCCTTACTACTCTGATCTTGAGTTCATTACTTTATCTTTGAACAAAATGATTAAACTTGTTATGGATGAAACTGTCAGGCTAGTCTGTCTGTTTGAGCAGTCAGTGGTCTTGTTTTTTAGGCAAGACATGTTGCCATGCATGAGTATGCTCCACTGCCAGCCAGGCGTCTATAGCCCCGATGGAGATTAACCCCCATAATCCATGATTTGGCTTCATTTTTGTTTTACTTCTTGGACCTTGGGGATGACTACCCATCCTTGCGAGGGACATGTAGTACGATCCTTCCAATCCAATATTAATGATGAAATGAAAAATTTTACTTTTAATTTCTTGAACCTTGGGGATGACTACCTATCCTTACAAGGGACATGTAGTACGATCCTTCCAATCCAAGATTTTGTTTTATTTTTAATTTCTTGAACCTTAGGGATGACTACCCATCCTTACAAGGGACATGTAGTACGATCCTTCCAATCCATGATTATGATGAAATGGGAAATATTAGTTTTATTTTAATTTCTTGGACCTTGGGGATGACTACCCATCCTTGCAAGGGACATGTAGTACGATCCTTCCAATCCAAGATTAATGATGAAATATTTGCTTTATTTAAATTTCTTGAATCTTAGGGATGACTACCCATCCTTACAAGGGACATGTAGTACGATCCTTCCAATCCAAGATTTATGATGAAATGAAAAATCAAAGCTTTGGTGAATCGGATCCTCAACCTAAGTTCGATGAGGATTTAACCCTATCCTTACTACTCTGATTTTAGGCTTTAATTTCAGTGGGAGTGGTAAAAACCACTGTTTTTAGGATTATGTTGCATAATAGGACAGACATGAAATATTCCTTTCGCCTCACCTTTTCTTCCAAGTCTGGTTTTGACCATTTTTCTCAAGATCCTCTTTAATGTGTATAGAACGTGCTTGGTTCAAGATAGTTCGGGCATCAATTCCAACCTTAGGATCCTTTTAATATGTGTTATGTAATAACCCTAAGAGGATTTGATACCTTTTTAATGATTGTACTTGAAAATTTAATGCAACTGAGCTGAGATGTATATGCAATGTGGAACGTAACATGAGATACGAATGAATGCATTGTTCCTTTTGAAATGCAGATGGAGCATATCACCTATTTTGCCATGATTGGTAAAACTGACAATTTCATGCATCACAAGTTCCAAACGATATTCTTTACTGTGTTTGCATTACTTGTGGAGCTTTCTGCAATGCAATTTCAATGTTTCATATTTTCCTAGTCTTAATCAGCATTCATAAAGACATCTCATTCATTTTTTTTTTTTAAATAAACCAAACATGTCTAGAAAATCAACGTACAAAACCAAACCCAAATAGCAATCCTAAAAATGAAACTTGAAAACCCACACCAAAACCAAAAACATAATACCAATCTCGTATGACTCAAGGGCTAAAATAGTGCTTTAGAGCTTGCCCATTAACCGGTAACATCAGATCCTTCCCGTCCAAAGCTCTTAATCTGAAGGTATTCTTCCCTAGGATTTCAAAAATCTGATAAGGGCCTAACCACAGACAATCAAACTTTTTATGATCCCCCTTTTCTTCATGTCTTTTATCCCATAGTAAAACCAAATCCGAGATTCTGAAGGACTTAATTTTAGCTCTTTTATCAAACCATCTTTTAACCACCTCTTGATGTTTGCTCATGTGGAGCATTGCTTCTTCTCTCTTTTCATCAAGGTGCAGTAAATGACTTAATCTGGCCTCAATATGATTATCTGTTCCCAAGTACTCTTGTGTGAAATGCAAGGTTTGAAGCTTCAAGTTTGCTGGAAAAATTGGATCTTGCCCATAGACCAGATGATAGGGTGTATTCCCTATTGAATCTTTTTATCTGGTTCTATCTGCCCAAAGAGCAAACTTTAACTGGTTGTGCCAATATTCTTTTCCAGTAATTTCTTAATGATGTTCAACAAGTTTTTATTTGAGGATTCTACCAAACCATTACCTTGAGGGTAATAGTTAGATGCAAACTTTAAACTCACCTTATTGTCGTATGCCCAATTTGCAAATTGGGTGGAAACAAAAGCCTTACCATTATCACTAACAATAGAATCAGGCATTCCAAACCTTGTTATGATATGATCCTCAAGGAATTTTATTACCACATCTGTAGTGGCATGTTTTGTAGGAATGGCTTTTGCCCACCTTGTGCAATAATCTATAGCCGTGAGTATGAACTTATGGGAATATGAAGAATTTGGGTTAATAACCCCAATGAAGTCTAATCCCCATTGTGCAAATGGTCTCATCTCAACTACAAGTTGTAATGGCATAGCTGCATTTCTTTCTCTGTTGGTAGCTACTTGACAGATATGGCAAGATCGTACATGAGCATGTGCATCTTTAAAAATGTGGGGCCAATAGTATCCTGCTCTTAGGATTTGATGTGCTGTTGCATTTGCCGCACCATGGCCAGTTTCGTATTTACCATGAAATTCTTGCAAAACCTTGGCAGCTTCTTCTTTATTTAGGCATTGTAAGTAAATCCCCTCGTGATTTTTCTTGTAAAGAACACCAGATCTAATCAGATAATTGGCAGATTTAAGTCTTAAGGCCCTTCTTTGAGTGGAATTCAGATATGATGGACACTTATCGTTTAATAGAAAATACATAATATCAACATACCAGTCATCTTTAGAAATGTGCTCTGCATTAGAATATTGGCATGTGGCTTGAGGATTATTCTCAGCAATTGTCTTCACAAGTCCTTGTTCGCAAACTAGTTTTATGGGTTGGATTTCAAGATCAAATTCTTGAATGGTAGAAATCCATTTACCTCTTCTCTCACCTAGTTCATTTTGTACAAACATGGTTTTAACAGCAGGGTCAGGCACAATGGCGAAGACCCTACTATGCACAATGTAATGTCAAATTTTTTTTACCATTTTGAAAAGTGCGTACATCTGCTTATCGAGGATGGAATACCTCAATTGAGCATCCTTCAACGGAGCACTTAGAAATGCTATGGTATTTTCTGTGTTGTCTTCACCTTTCTGAGTCAAAACACTCACAAAAGAGTGTTTCGATGCGAAAGCATAAATAAATAAAGGTTTAGAATAGTCTGGACTTATGAGGACAAGGGCTCTAGAAATAGCATCCTTAATGCTTTGAAAAGCAACCCTATTTTCTTTGTTCCATTTGACATCTACATCCTTTTTGAGCATCTTGTTCAGCGGTTTCGCTATCTCAATGAATCCTGAAATAAACTTCCTCACAAAATTGATTTTCTCGAAGAAAGATCTCAACTCCTTTTTGCTACCTGGGAGAGGCAAGTTTTGGATAGCTTCTATCCTTTTCGGGTCAATGGATATACCTTCTTTTGAAATGATGTGACCAAGCAATCTTCCTTCTGTTACTCCAAAGATGCATTTTTTTGGATTCAAAGAAATTCCATGATCTCTACACCTTTGGAGAACCTTCCTCAGATCTTTCACATGGTCTTCTCTTTTCTTTGAAAATACTGGAATATCATCCACATACACAATGATGCATTTACCTATGAGCCCTTTGAACGCATAATCCATGGCACGTTGAAATGTTGCACCTGCATTTAACAATCCAAAAGGCATTCTTCTGTAGGCAAATGTTCCCCATTTGGTTGTGAAGGTTGTTTTCATCCTATCATTGGGATGAATAAGAATCTGATTATATCCAGAATATCCATCAAGAAAAGACATCATTTCAGACCCATTCACTATTTGCAAGATTTCATCAATGGATGGCAGTGGATAGTTATCCTTTTGTGAGGCTTTGTTAAGATTTCTAAAATCTATGCATAGCCTTATCTCTCCGCTCTTCTTTCTCACCGAAACGAGGTTGGCGACCCAAGTTGAGTGCCTGACGGGAAAAATTATCTTTGCTTCCAATAATCTCTTGACCTCCTTTTCTATTAAGGGCTCCAGTAGTGGATTAACAGTTCTTTGTCTTTGTCTAAAAGGCTTGGAGTCCGGCTTTAGAGGGATGGTATGTGTAATGACGTTTTGATCGTATGTTTTCAACTCATTGTAATTCCAAGCAATGCAATCCACATAGTATTTTAGTGTACGTATTATATTCTCTCTTTCATCAGCTGTACATGCCTTTGCGATGTATACTTCACGTGGATTGTCTGCACTCCCTATATTAATTAGATCACAAGCATCCTTAGGAAGTGGAACCCTTTTTCCTTTTCTCACTTTATATCCCATATCGAACATTTTCTCCAACGAAACAATGTCCTTAGGTATTTTGTTGGATTGACATGTAGCTTCACTTTTCTTATTCTATTTCTTCTTGCCATCTTTGATCCTCATCAATCACTTGGTTCTCAAAAATACCTGAATTCATGACAAATTTAAATATGTGTCTATCATTTTCAAAAACTTGGAAGTTTTTGACGTTATCAGGTATCGATGGACAAGGGACTAACTCGATGGAGAACTTCTTGCACCTTTTTATGTCAACTGGATTTAACATGCCTGCAGTGACTGCAATAGAATCAGCTATGCGATTTCCTTTCCTAGAAATAAGGGATATATTAAAAGTGTCAAATTCCTCAATGAGGTCCATCACCCTAGTTCTATAAAGGCTCAGTCTCTTATCGTGACATGTATATTGTCCTTTAATTTGTTTGACCACCAATTCTAAATCTCCCAATACTTTCAAGCATTTGACCTTCTTGCTCAATGCCAGTTGTAATCCCAAGATCAGAGCTTCATATTCTGCCATGTTGTTAGTGCAAGGAAATTGCAATCTATAGGCAGCAAATAATGGCTTACTTCCTGGACATGTGAGTTCTACTCCAGCTCCTACTCCTTGCTTTGACTTAGATCCATCAAATCTAAGTAACCACACGAGATGATCTTCTTCAAGAGAGCTGCCATACAAGGTTTCCTTTTGAGGTTCTTCAGGGTTTTCAACATCAAAAGCATAGACCCCTAACTCTGGTTCAAATAATTGAACTTCATTTGGCTTGTTGAATTCTGTGATGATTTCCTTAAGCCTTGGTTCATTTTCTACTCTGATTTGATTAGCAATTCCCTTCCAGGGTAGCCACATATGCGAGCAATCGGTGGAGAAATAACCATTCAAAATTTTCATCCAATCCCTTGCAAGTAGCATTCCATATCTACTTGGGATATTGACAAACAAAATATCGACCACTTGTTGGACCCTGGGTTCAAAATTAAGTTGGATCTTGACATCATAGAGGGTCCCTACCACATTTACCTCAGATCGATCCAATTGTAAAACCTTGCATTTAGACGAAATAGGCTCTAGGCCTAACATTTGACAGATCTCTAAAGGCATGAGGTTACTTGTGGAACCCATGTCTACCAAACAATTGTGCAAATTTTTACCAGCAATTCTCAGAGTCAATAAAAAATACGGGACATCCCGTCTTTCCTTTCATAAAATCAAGTGAGACTCAACTTCCTTTCCTTTCCATACTTGAATAGGTGAGTCCAGAGCCTTTATTAATGCTTATTTTTGGCCAGGCAACCTAGCCGCCTCTAAAAATGAAAGGCTGGATTTGGACTTCCTTAAATCCTCCACTATGTCATAAGTTGACTTCTCAAGTTTGACTGTCTTTTACGTGCCCTTAGAGGTTTCTCTTCCAAGTGGAGGAGGAGGATTATTATCCGCTTTAGTATCAGGAGGAAGAATAGAGTTGTTTGGTGGGGTTGATGAAGTTTTTGGGTTTTTGAATTTACTCCTCAAATGATATCCATGGTTCCCCTTTCTAAAATCTCTAAAATCTTGCACTTCCTGTTCCAAGATTTCATCTTCTTCTTCCTCACTCTCACCTTCTTGACGATATAAAGTCTCCACCACCAAAATTTTGTCATCTTGATGTTGGGGTGGACCCTCATTTGGCACAAGTTCCAAATCATCCACTTGAGCTTGGAGACAATGAGTATATCTGGCGATTTCGGGACAATTCCTTTCATTGTGCTCCTTTGTATTATGCAATCTGCACACCTTTTCCCACGCAAAATCAGAAATATTAAGAATGGAACTAGAGTGACTTGGTCCTGCAGAAGTATCTATTTGATTAGCAATAGGGGCAGACACACCCTCATTGTTTGGCTTCGTGTTCCAATTTCTCCCTCTATTGTTGAAATTTTGATTTGGGTGAGGGGCATGGGATTCATACTTCTATTTTTGAACCATATCATTACTCAATTTGTGAACTATCCTTTTGAGCTCTTCAACCTCTGAATGAATCTCTTTTGGTGGAGCTATGTTATTGTTAGTTCCCGTAGGGTTTGCATAATTGGTGAAATCTTGATTTAACATTTGAGTTGGATTTTGAGGAACTTGATTTGTGTATGGATTTACACTTTGGATCGAAATTGGATTGGGGAAAGGAACTATAGCATGAGAATTAACCGGACTTGATCCTTCCATAGTATGTTGACTATTTTGTAAAAATGCAGGAACGGGGGGAATGGATGTGATTAGTTGAATCGGAATGGATACGTAAGCAGGTGCTGGTGGATATGGTTGTTAATAAGGTAAAGCATTCTTGCTTGGCATTTGTGGTGCCATGATCTGATTCGTCAGAGTAGCTTGGCCATATGGACCATATTGTCCTACCATAGGTGTTTGGGGAAACCCATAACCCTGTGGTGTCATTTGTTGCTCGATGGTCATGGCTTCATTGTAGGCTAAAGTGAGCATGGTGAGTTGAGGATTTCGCCTTGCAAACATTGTTGTCATATAATATAATGCCCCAAAATATATTTGCAAAGCTACTACGGGATCTATGGCAAAATTTCGAACTGCTCTATTATAGCACTTTTGAAATCTCTGATTAAACATTCAAATTGGCTCACTCAGGCCTCTTTTGCATGTAATGAATTAATTGTAGATGATTGTAGGATCTAAGGGTGACCTGAATTGATTGAAAAAAACATTTTCCATTTGTGTCTATGAAGTGATGGAATCGGTAGGTAAGCAAATATACCATTCATAGGCCACTGGGTCTAGGCTCATGGGGAAGAGTCTGCAAGCCACGTCCTCATGTTGAACTTGCAATCTTATCAAAAAATCCCTATAGGCCTGAATATGCTCTTCTGTGGTCCTTGGGCCATCCAGCTTGTACTTGGGCAAAAATATTTCTATATTCTTAGGGATCTCATGGATATCCCTTGCAATATTCAAGGGATTATTATTGGCTCCGTAACAAGGAACTGGTGGAGGTTGGGCCTTTTGATTCAAAATTGATGAGGATAACCCTACAAGAGCGATGGAAATGGTACTGACAATAGGTACACTAGTGGAAATTGACACCACCGATGCAGGTCCGCTAGATGCTCCTAAAACAGAAGGATCTTCAGTAATAAGGGTATCTGGTGGGTTCACAACTTCATTGGTTTTATTTCTTGGAGTCCTACAAGTGAGTGAAAGGTTGTGGAATATGGTTTCCTCAGTTGTTTTGGACCTAGTTGCAATACGATGCGGTGGGTCCAGCTTGCTAATGAAACTTATCCTGACAAAACTCTCAAACACCTGCAAGAAACCTACAACACAACAAAAATGCTGCAATTATAGCCGTTAACGAGATTGAAAGAATAATTTCAAAATCAAATCAAAACACATTATTTTTGTATGAACAATCAAACAACGTTAGAACAATGTATATGAATTTCTTAAAAAAAATTGAATAAAGTAAACCAATTCTGCCCTCCTTCTAGCACCAATCTGTTGAGTGGTATTTTCACCCGATTGTGAAAACACACTCTTCGTTAGGATTTGAAGCTCAAATCCCCTCTTGCAAAGAAATTAAATAAATAATTTCTCCAAGGTCTCCACTATGTTAGCATTTTGCATGAGTAAAATATTCAATTTAAATGCTTGGAATACCTTAGTGATTGCAAGTAACTATAAACAAGGGGCACTGTTAGTTTATTTTATTTTAAAACTCTAATGATTGTTTATTGAACCAAAATGAATTCAATGCGAATTGACCTTAACGATGAAATATTTATTTTCAGACTTTGGAAAGTTTTCAAGTATTTATTCTAGTGACTATATATTCAAACTTTCTAGAAAATAAAAGTGCAAAAAAAAAAATGAAAATAAAATGCAAATAAAATGAAATTAAAATACATTCAGAGTGCTGCCATCCAGTTTCGACAAAACCGAAGATATGAGGTTTTATGCATACAACCTAACCTATTGAACCTGCAGAACATGCACAATCCAAATAAGTTAAGTGCTGGTGTCTAGGGTTTCAAATGTTATTTTCAGATTTAGACCTTCGCATGAAGCAACCAAAATAACTTGCATAAACTTCATATATAAGCCTAAAATCTGAAAAGGGAAAAAATAAACATTTAATATTGCATGCAGAAAATAACTCCTTCTTTCTTGTCAATGAGATGCAACTCTTTGAAATTTATGTATTAAATATGTATCAGTTTACAATAACAGAAACTTCCAGTTTTATCAAAACCAGAACAAATGGAAGAAAATGCTCCAAAGCAGGCCCAGAATGGCCTATCGCCTTCAGCTCTGCAACTCTGCTCGCAGTGGTTTTCGACCCCTGTACCTATCTATTCTTCTACTTTTAATATTTTTGGTATGGCTCTTTGTTTCACCCTATGACGTTTCGTTTTGTTTCCCAGGTCCCTTCGTTTCGTCTTCCCTGACTCTTCATTATTTTGGCTTTTGTTCGAGCATCGAAACATTTGATCTTCTTTGCTAACTATGACCATTGGTCATGGAGCATTACATCAAATCCCTTACACCTTTGTGCCATGTGTTCAGCGCTTCCCCTGTATACTCTGTAATGGACCGCCGTGAATCACAAAAAATATAGCATGTCGTGATATCGTGACATTTTTATGTCCGCAACCTAGCTCTTCTTCATGCATCACGAAAATGAGACATGTCGTGATATCGTGACGTTTTTATGTCAGCAGCCTTGTTCATCTTCATGCATCACAAAAATGATACATGTCGTGATATCGCGATGTTTTTATGTCAGCAGCCTTGTTCTTCTTCATGCATCGCAAAAAAACGACGATAATGCGACGATTTTCTCTTTCGGGCCATGCGGATGAAACATGTCACAAAATCGCGATGCCTTTTCATTTTGCTCTATCTTCTTGCTTTCTATTGCTAAAACGTGACATGTCACAAAATTGTGACACCTTTTCATTTTGCTATGTTTTGCTGCACTTAGCCGCAAAAATGCGACATGTCGCGATATCGTGACACTTTTTCATTCTGCACCATCTTGTTGCACTTAGCCGTGAAAATGTGACATGTCATGATATCGCAACACTTTTTCTTCCTACTGTACTTTGTTGTTATGAGCCGTGAAAATGCGACATGTCGCGATATCGCGACACTTTTTCTTTTCGTTGTACTTTGCTGCTTTGAGCCGTGAAAATGCAACATGTCGTGATATCGCGACACTTTTTCATTATGTTGTATTTTGCTCTTCCTTTGCTTTTTTTAGCATACGGGCCGCTTTGGTCTTCATGGAAAACCTGCAAAAAATGTGGGTCCCCAATTTTGGGGTGCTTTTTGGAGCAGCCACAACAATTACCTAAAGTATGCACCCTAGATCCTAATCACCCCAAATCTAAGGGGTATATGGAAGACTTGTATTGCAAATATCATCAAAAAAATGTCCATGATATCTAATATTGCATTGCATTAAAAAATATGGTGCAAAATATGTTGGATAAGAACAAATTACATTTAGATAGCCTCTTAGCTATCGATAATCAAAACATCAACATATTAAAAAATCCTCTTCCTAATCATGGGGCCAACAACAATCAAGTTGAGCATGTCAATGAGACACACATAGCCCTGCCTAATGGGGCCAACAACAATCAAGTTGAGAACTTCAATGAGGTGCACCTAGAACACATCATGTTTAGGAGACTACTCATATGGTCAACTTTGTAGACCATATGAATGACCTTGGACCTTTCCAAGACCAAGTAGTTATTCCAACCACTCATTTTAGGCAGTCTAGGCCTATAAAACCTTAGTTATTAATGGATTTAGTGGCAAGGATCCTAGCCACTAATGATCAAAGTGGCTAAGGGAAGCCTACCCCTAGCCATATTGTGAAAGAGCTACTAGCCCTATAACAAACTCGACCTTCTTGAGCCGAGAAAATAAGTTGCAACAACCAAAATTGCAATGGTTTTGGAGTGATTTTCGGTGAGGAAGCTTCTAGAGATTTCCTCCCAAATGCTCAGGTCAACTAATTCTTGATCTTGGATTCCTTGAGAATCCAATATTAGTATTTTATCATGTGTAGTTTCACCTTTGACCCTAATCCATGTTTCAAGTTGGGGCATTAACCCATATTTTTTTTACCAATGGATTTTATATCGGATATTTGTTTCTTGAGTTGTTCTGGGATTATATAGAAATTTGATGTGTTTTATTTATTAAATTTGGTATGTTTGCATCAATATAGGAAATAAAAGAAAAGTAGGAAAGAAAATAAAAGTAAAATTATGTAATGAGACAAGAAAAAAATTGATTTCTATAGTGAGTATGATCGTATTGGGAGGTGATGGGTTATTTACTTTTTGGTGTAACTCTGATTCTCATCTAATAATACATACTATAAGACATACTGTAAATCAGTTATAACATTAAAAACAACATTTTTATTTGTTTATTATGATTATAAAGTATAATTAAAACAAAAATATATTAATTTTTAGATATAAAATTATATGATTTTTTCTAGTTAATATATGTGTTTTGGTTAAACTGATACAAAATTTTAAGAGTTGTAATACATAGAATGATACAATTATTGATATATTATAACTATTATGATAACCCAAATTCTAAAAAATAAAAATAAAAGAATCATAATAATTTTCAAATACAAAATGATATGCTTTGTTGTTCTGCGCTCAACTAACAAATGTAATCTATTGAAACTGATACAAAATTGTAAGACCTTGTAACACATAAATTAATACAATTATTGATATATTATAACTTTAATGCTAACCCAATTTTTTAACAAACTTAAATAAAACTAAATATGTTGTCTCAAGGACTAAACTAACTTAAAAACTCTATTAAAAAAAAGTAGAATACATTATATTTCTTGACAAGTTAGGTTACAAGGGATTTTGGAGATCTAACTTTTACAATAAATATGTTGTTATTAGTTATCCAAAGATACTAAAGATCCCAATTTTTTTTTTAATATTTGTAATTCTTTATCAATCAACCTAACGGTATTATTTATATATTAATATCTATTAACAGGGTAAAGTCCACGGTGGTTAATGATTAAAAAATAAATTATCTTTGTGTTTTGTTAAACCATTATTTGAAATTAAATTATATTTTATACCCATGGGCAAGTGGTGGTGATACCATAATTATTTGCACGATGTGTTTCCAATTTCTTATAATGGCCTATTGATGTTAAAGTTCCTCATATTGACATACCCACCTTTGAAAATGTTGACCCTTGAGTATGGTTGGGCAAAGTGGAAGTGTAGACACCTAAAATGTGTCATGTTGAGGAGGCTACTCATGTGGACACCTTTTCAAGCCATGTGACTCACCTTGGACCTTTCCAAGACCTGGCAGTGGTTCTAACCATTCAGTTAGGGCAATCTAGTCATATTCAACCTTAGTCATTGATGTCATTAGTGGTGGCTACCACCATCGCTAATGTCTAGAGCAACCACGGGTTGGTTGCTGACATTGATAACAACTATGGTCAGATTCATGCCTATCAATAGTGATCGAGCCTATAGCAAACTCGGGATACCCGAGTCGAGAAAAATCCATTACTAGAAATGATTTCTTTAGTGGTTGCACCTGCAAACCTTCCAAAAGTATCACTCCAACTTTCCCATTCCAATCGGTTCTTGATCTTGGATTTCTACAGAAGCTAGGATGAGAATTTTGGAAGTCTACTTAAGGTCCCAAAAATAAGAGAGAATTCTAGATAATTCATGAGCCTTTTGCCATAATGAAGTGTTGTCAAACTGTAACCAGAGAGAAATCTCTCATAAGCGTCCAAGTGTTATCAAATTTGCATCAGAAGCTACATTCATGGCCATGGATCACATTGGAGTTTGAAGAGTCACTTCTACCATTGTCCAATTATTAGTTTATCACCAATTTGAGCCAATTTTCAGCCTAAGTTATTCCTCAAGAACACATCAAGAATGTCATTAGATTCAACATTAGAATTGATCGTCATCATGATAGGAATATAGAGAATAGATCCTCTTTTTTGTGACCACTATTTTTAACAGTGGCCCATAGGCCCAACTGTCGATATTGATAGCAACTAACAAAGTCCATCTCCTTGAGCGGCAACGACTACTAGATGATGTATCATTTCTTGTGTTTTAGCCATTAGATTAGTAATTAGCTACATTTATTTGATTTCTACCATATATTAACAACTTTACATTTAGTATTTATGTTTTCCTTTTAGTATTTTCATGTATTTTATCATTGCTTTACGTATTTTTTTTATACTTTTCAATATCATGAAATGACCTCCTCTTGAGAGGCTTTACTCTTGCTATCGATGCTTTGTATATTTCCTTATGTGTAGGTTACATGTCTTATCAAGAGTATATCATATTTAGGATCATATTCATTATCATCATAAAGTGAAGGTCACTAAAGAAACCCTTCAGAATTAGTTTATGGGGATTCTAAGGATCTATTGAAGACACCTATCATTTGAATTATTGATTGTAATATGTATCAAATTGGTTAATCCCTTAGAGGTATATCTTGTAACCATGATGTAAAGAATGATTTATAAATCTAAATAAATAAGGGGACAATTTATTTTATCTTTTTCTCTTTGCATTTTTTATATGATGTTATCTTGTCAATTTGATTTCATACTTCTTTAGGTATTAGATTTTTAGTTATATTTCAGTGGTGATCACTGTGGGACTCACATTATTCTGCTATTGATTGATTTTTCTACTTTTTTTTCATGTACCATCACTCTGAGTGATAGTGGCTAACATTCATCATTGCCATTAGCTCCTGTAGCTAGCATCACCACTCTGATCATTAGTGGTTATAAGAAAAATACAAACAATTAGAATAGTAGCAACTTCTTCAGACTAAGGCTACCCCTGTAAGTGGTTCTAACAAATTTTCTACTGTAATTTGTTGAAATTGTCCAAAATAGAATATAATTACAAAATATAGAAAAAATTAGAAGGTAAATGATGCAGGATTATCCAGGGCAGCACAACAATCTTGCATCAACAAAGAAAAAGAAAAAGAAATTAAAATTTTCTAAGTGTTGAAAAGTGTCGCGATATCGTGACATAAAGGGTGTCGCTATATCGCGACCGAAATAAGACAAAGAACGTGGGCAAAAAATATGTCGCGATATCGCGACATAAAAGGTGTCACGATATCGCGACCAAAACAATACAAATAACATGGGAAAAAAAGATGTCGTGATATCACGACATAAACGGTGTCGTGATATCGCGACCGAAACAAGACATAGAACGTGGGCGAAAAAGATGTCGCGATATCATAACATAAAAGGTGTCACGATATTGCGACCGAAACAAGACATTGGACGTGGGCGGAAAATATGTCACGATATCGCGACATAGAAAGTGTCACGATACTGCGACCGAAACAAGACATAGGACGTGGGCGGAAAATATGTCACGATATCGCGACATAAAAAGTGTCACGATACCGCGACCGAAACAAGACATAGAACGTGGGTGGAAAATATGTCATGATATCATGACATAAAAGGTGTCGCGATATCATGATCGAAACAGGAAGGAGAAGACAGGCAAGAAAATTGCCGTGATATCGCGACATGTTTTGCCAAGGCGGAAAACTGTTGCGATATCGCGACGTGTCATATTTTTGCGCCGAAGAGACAAAGAAGGAGTCAGAGATAGAAAGGTGTCGTGATATCATGGCATGTCATATTTTTGTGGCACAAGGACAGAGAAGGGGCCAGAGATCGAAAGGTGTTGCGATATCGTGACCTGTCATATTTTTGCACCCGAAAGGGAAGTCGAAGACGAAGAGTCAGAAAGGCAGACGTTTAAAATATTAGGACAATAAAGCGGCATGGGAAGACGAAATGAAAGGTTATGGAAGAGAAAACGAAGGGCCACCAGATAGAAATGAAGCGTCACATGAGAACCTTTAAAAAGGAGAGCAAAGGCATGCATAGGGGCTAGAAAATTTTTGGAACGATAACATATTTTTGTATTTTTAGATTTGAGAAATTTTGTAAAGCGCAACTCTTCTACGACTTCTGTAATATTCTGCTATGACTGTAATATTCTGTTGTAACTGTAAATCTCTGTTGTATTTTGAATAAAATAAAACTATTTTTCTTCTCTGTAATTTTGGCTCTCGATCAAGTGGTATCAGAGCGAGAGTTCCTGAGTGTGTGAGCAGAACGCCGAAAGTGAGGCAGCTTGCACCAGGATCTGTGGAAGGGTTTTGATAAGAGAAAGAGGGAGTTCCTGAGCGTGTAAAAATATCATCGAACGTGAGGCAGTTTGCACCAGGACCATTTGAGATTTGCGAGATAAGTGAGCAGAATGCCTCCAAAAAGGAACCATGGTCATGGGAGAAATGTGGTACCTGAAGAAGATTTCAGAGCATTGCAGATGCAATTGCAAGCCCTGTGAGAAGAGTTGCGAAAAAGGGTCGAGCCAAAAGGAGAAGACCATAGTGATGATGAATCTTGTGTAACTGATGATCCATCAGATGATGAAGAAGCATTGGATCCTTCGAAAGCTAGATTGCTTAAAGCCCTATATCAGGTCGGGAAGAGGCTAAAGTTTGATGTCTCTACATATTCTAGGAATCTCAACCCATAAGAGTTGATTGATTGGATCAACGATATGGAGGAATACTTTGAGTATGAGGAGGTTGTCGATCTAGACCGAATCAAATATGCGAAAACAAAATTGAAAGGCCATGCTAGTTTGTGGTGGAAAGGAGTACAACTCGAAAGGAATAAAAATGGAAAGGAAAAGATAAGCATATGGGACCGAATGGTGGAGAAACTGAAGAGAAAATTTATTCTCATAGATTATGAGTTGGATCTATTGAGAAGGATGCAGAGTTTGAGACAGTCAGGCAAGTCTGTCCAAGAATACACTGAAGAATTCTATAAGATCTCCATCAGGAATGGCCATTCAGGGGCTAATAAGGAGAAAGTAGCCAGATACATAAATGGATTGAGGATGAACATCCAAGAAGAACTCAGTTTGATCAGAATAACCACCATAGAAGATGCATATCAATTGGCCTTGAAGGTTGAGGAAAAGTTGAACAGAAGATTTGAAGGCAAACAGAGAGGAAGAGATCGTGGTGGAAGAATCGATGGAGGAAATTATAGAGACCAGAAGAAGACTGGTGAAACCAGTAATCCCCAGGATTAGAAAAGGGAGAATACATACCGCCCGCGTGATCAGAACAATGGCTACCAAAGAGGAAGAGGTAGACCTGGATGTGGGTATGGACGAGGACCATTTCATGGAACCTGTTTCCAGTGTGGAGAAGAGGGACATCGGTCATACGAGTGTACCCAACACCAAGAAAGGGCGGATAAGAGACCTGAGGGTCACGCCAGAGCTGTTGTGGCAGATGAAGGTGCAGATTCAGAACACTCTGAAAAAGTATAAGGAGGAGAAGTGATGATTATGAGGAGAGCATTGCTGAATGAGGACAAAGAACCAAAACATAGGAAGAGTCTGTTTCGTAGGAGGAGTAAATGCGTAGGGAAGGTCTGCAATGTTATCATTGATAATGGTAGCATAGACACCTTAGTTTCAGAAGAGATGGTTACTAAGTTGAAATTGGGGAAGAGGAAGCACACGCATCCATATCGGATTGCGTGGTTGCAGAAAGATTACAAAGTACTTGTCAGTGAATAATTTTTGGTCAAATTTCACATTGGTAATTACCAATATGAGGTCCTATGTGATGTTTTGCCGATGGATGCTTGTCATTTGTTGTTGGGAAGACCATGGCAATTTGATAGACGTGCAGTGCATGATGGGTATGCAAATACATACTCTCTTACTAAGGATGGAGTATGTCACAAATTGAAGCCACTGAAAGAAGTGGATGAGAAAGTTTGTAGTAGTGCCAGAATCTACCTGGTGGATGGCAGATAGTTTTTGGATGGTCTGAAGAGGGATTCAATGTGTTATGCATTAATCCCTACTGTTAAGAAATAACAGTACACAGATGTTCCAGTAGAGGTCGAACACCTGTTAGAATAATTTCCAGACATTATATCAGACAATGTGCCTAAGGGTTTACCATCGATGAGGAAGATCAGTCACCATATTGATTTGGTACCTGGATCTAGTTTACCCAACAAGGAAGCCCACAGAATGACTCCTATGGAAAGTGAGGAGCTGAGTAGGCAATTCCATGAGTTGTTGAACAAGGGATTGATTCGAGAAAGCTTGAGTCCATGTGCAGTACCTGCAGTACTAGCACCAGATAAGGACGGAGAGTGGAGGATGTGTACAGACTCCCGAGCTATCAATTAGATCACCATCAAATACATATTTCCATTACCAAGGATGGATGATATTATGGACTGTTTGAGTGGAGCCAAGTACTTCACCAAGATTGACCTGAAGAGTGGTTACCATCAGATTCAAATCATAGAAAGAGATGAGTGGAAAACTGCTTTCAAAACCAGATAAGGTTTGTATGAGTGGTTGGTCATGCCATTTGGGCTAACCAATGCACCAAGAACATTCATGCGGTTTATGAATGAAGTGCTAAAGGATTTTTTAGGCAAGTTTGTTATTGTCTATTTGGATGACATTTTGATATTCAACAGAACCCTGGAAGAGCACCTGATGCATATCAGGAGGGTTTTTGAGAAGCTGAGGGAAGAACAGTTGTTGATCAACTTGAAGAAGTGCAATTTTGTGAAGAAGGAGTTGGTATACCTAGGATTTGGCATCTTAGTTGAAGGTTTGAAAATGGATCCAGAAAAGGTGAGGGCTATCATTGAATGGCCTACTCCAAGAAGCACTTTTGAAGTGAGATCATTTCATGGTCTAGCCAATTTTTATAGGAAATTCATTAGAAATTTTAGCAGTATTTGTGCACCCCTTACGAAAACAATGAGAGGGGATAAGAAAGACTTTAAGTGGACCTTAGAAGCAGACAAGAGCTTTGATATGTTGAAGAAGAAGGTCACTGAGCAACCTATTTTAGCACTTCCAAATTTTAACGAGGTATTTCAGGTGGACTGTGATGCCAATGGCAGTGCCATAGGAGCTGTGCTGAGTCAAGAAGGTAAGCCTATTGCTTACTTCAATGAGAAACTCAATGATGCCAGGAAGAAGTATTCAGTGTATGACCAAGAGTTCTATGCTATAGTTCAGGCCCTAAAGAAGTGGAGACATTATTTGCTGCCAAAAGAGTTTGTGTTATATACTGATCATCAGGCCTTACAGTATATAAATAGCCAGGGAAAACTAAACCAGAGGCACTTGAAGTGGGTTGAGTTTCTGCAGAGTTATTCCTTTGTGTTGAAGCACAAGAGTGGAAAGTTCAACAGATTTGTATATGCCTTGAGTATAATGTAGAGTTTTCTGATAGAAATGAAGGTGGAAGTGTTCGGATTTGATGAATTGAAGGGTTTGTACCCTGAAGATCCCAATTTTGCAGAAGCCTGGAAGGCTTGCTTGGCACCAGTTACCTTGGACAGAACCAAGTGGTTGGATTTTCTGATCCAAGATGGAATTTTGTTCAGAGGAAACCAATTATGCATTCCAAGAAGTTCCATGAGGTAAAACCTATTCAAAGAAAAACACAATGGAGGATTGGCTGGACACTTTGGTCGGGATAAGACCATTGCCCTTGTGAGCAAGAATTATTATTAGCCGCAACTACAGCAAGATGTGCAGAAATTTGTATAGAGTTGTAGAGTCTGCCAGATGGCAAAAGGTGTGAGACAGAACACCGGATTATACCAGCCATTACCTGTACCAGAAAGACCATGGGAGGACGTCAGCATGGATTTCGTTCTTGGTCTACCAAGGACACAAAGGGGAAATGACTCCATATTTGTGGTGGTTGATAGGTTTTCAAAGATGGCACTTTTTATTCCTTGTCAGAAAACTAATGATGCGGTTCATATTGCAGGTTTGTTTTTCAAAGAGGTGGTACAACTGCATGGTCTACCAAAGAGTATCATTTCTAACAGAGATACCAAGTTTGTTGGGTATTTTTGGAGAACCTTGTGGAAGAAACTGAAGACAAATTTGAAATTCAGTTCAGCATACCACCCACAGACAGATGGGCAAATAAATGTGGTGAACAGAAGTTTGGGTAACCTACTGAGGTGCTTGATAGGAAATAAGCCCAAAGGATGGGATCTGATTTTGCCACAGGCAGAGTTTGCATATAACAATTCTGTCAACAGGAGTACCAACAAATCTCCATTTTAGATAATATATGGAAGCAGTCCAAGAAATGCTTCTAAGTTGAGGAAGCTGGATATAGGGGAAAAGTGTAGTGCCGAGGCTGAGGACTTTGTAGAGCATCTAAAGAGCTTGCATGAAGAAGTGAAGAAGCATATTGCGAAGATGAAGACGCAATATAAGACGAAAGGAGACCAGAAGTGATGGTTTTAGGAATTCAAAGTGGGAGATGAAGTCATGGTCTATCTGATAAAAGAAAGATTTCCTGCTAAAACCTATAACAAGTTAAATATGAAGAAGTTTGGACCGTGCAAAATCCTAGCAAAATGGGATTCAGGAAATGCCTATGAAGTAGAATTGCCAAATGGGCTTAACATTTCACCTGTCTTTAACATTTTAGATTTGGTGAAATACCATGAGGGAGATAGTAGTGAGACACCAAGCACAGAGTTGTGGAGTATTTCAGCATCTACTCCAACAACAGATGAGATAGAAGAAATACTGGACACTAGAGAAGGCAGAAGTACCAGAAATAGATAGTATTTTGAATACTTGGTCAAGTGGAAGGGCAGACCGATAGAAGATGCAACATGGGTGTCAAAAATAGAGGTTGATCGCCTGGGTCTTCCTCTAGCAGCACAGAAGTGAGGATCACTTCTCAATATACCCTGGGTGTCTGATGCAGGAGCATCCAGGGTAGCACAACAATCTTGCATCAACAAAGAAAAAGAAAAAGAAACAAAAATTTTCTAAGTGTTGAAAAGTGTCGCGATATCGCGACATAAAAGGTGTCGCGATATCGCGACCAAAATAAGACAAAGAATGTGGGCGGAAAAGATGTCACGATATCGCGACATAAAATGTGTCGCGATATCACGATCGAAATAAGACAAAAAACGTGGGCGGAAAATATGTTGCGATATCGCGACATAAACGGTGTCGCGATATCGCGACCGAAACAAGACATAGAATGAGGGCGGAAAATATGTCGTGATATCGTGACATAAAAGGTGTCACGATACTGCGACCGAAACAAGACATAGGACATGGGTGGAAAAGATGTCGTGATATCGTGACATAAAAAGTGTTGCGATACCGCGATCGAAACAAGACATAGGACGTGGGCGGAAAAGATGTCGTGATATCGTGACATAAAAAGTGTCGCGATACCACGACTGAAAGAAGACATAGAACGTGGGTGGAAAATATGTCTCGATATTGCGACATAAAATGTGTCACGATATCGCAACTAAAATAGGAAGGAGAAGACAAGTAATAAAACTGTCACGATATCGCAACAGTTTTGCCAAGGGGGAAAACTGTCGTGATATCGAGACATGTCATATTTTTGCGCCGAAGAGACAGGGAAGGAGCTGGAGATAGAAAGGTGTCGTGATATCGTGACATGTCATATTTTCATGGCGCAAGTACAAAGAAGAGGCCAGATACCGAAATGTGTCACGATATCGTGACCTGTCATATTTTTGTGCCCGAAAGGGAAGCTGAAGAATATCAGGACAACAAAGCGGCACGGGAAGACGAAATGAAAGGTTATGGAAGAGGAAACGAAGGGCCACCAGCTGTAAATGAAGCGTCACCTGAGAACCTTTAAAAAGGAGAGCAAAGGCATGCACAGGGGCTGGAAAATTTTTGGAACAATAACATTTTTCTGTATTTTCAGATTTGAGAAATTTTGTAAAGTGCAACTCTTCTATGACTTCTGTAATATTCTGCTGTGACTGTAATATTCTGTTGTAACTGTAAATCTCTGCTGTATTTTGAATAAAATAAAATTGTTTTTCTTCTCTGTAATTTTTGCTCTCGATCAGTAAATATGTAGGATTAGCTTTTTTTTATCATACGCTACTAGAAATAGCGGCATCTACTATCTAATGCCCTAAAATCTAGTGATTATGGTTCTTGCCACTCTGAGTTATAATGGCCATGATTGTGTAATCACTTTGCATAGAGGTAGCCATTATTAAATTTGAGTTTAGGGTTTTCCTATTTATAGCCTACTCAAATGTTTTTACATTTTAGCTCTGCATTGCATTTTCTAAAAGTAAAATGTCTTTTACATACATCATTTTTAATTTAAAATGTTATTTACACACATGTAGAGAAAAATTATGGCTTTTTTTATTATGCATTTTTTATTTTGTAAAATGAACAATGCACACCTCATGCTTCAAGTTTAAACATCAATTGATTTGGGCTCTCACATCCAACCAATTGATAAAGACCAATGATGGACTTCATCACGACCTGTTGGCTTTGATATTGAGATTTTACAAACCCGACCATGGCCAAGGCTGATCTAAGAACCATTGAATCTTGTGGAAAGTAGCATGCATATATCTTTTGAGAGTGTATAGTTGACCATAGTGGATTGGGTGAGGATTGGTAGTACCTATTCTCCCTCATCGGATATGGGTTTCATCTCCATACCATGGTGGGTTTCATCACCTATACTTCATCACCAGGTGTCGTGTGAGAGCCTATAGGTGAAATCCTTTTAAAAAATTGAGAGTTACATCAACCATATCAAACACAATAAGAGAAAAATCAAAATTCCAACACATCATAACACACAAGACAAGTTTTTAGGAAACACAAATCAATCCTTAAAAGAGATAATCATTTTATCTAATTTATTTGTTTTGTTGATATTCATTTAATCAACATAATATCCTACGATATGATCTGGGACCAAACCCTAAAAAATAATTGCTACTTTTTTATTCTATATCTAGCAAATAAAAAATTGTGCAAATCAAAGCTATAACAAAGAAGTTATGTTGGTTTTATGATTACTCTATTTCTGAGTAATTTTTTAGGCCAAAAATAGGGAAAAATTGCACTAAAATAGTCATAAAAATCCCAAGACAACCCCAAAAATAACCAATGTATTATTTAGCCCCTTGGGCACCTCTCATTGCATTTTGAGTCCTAGCTCTGTATCAAAATTTCTCAGATTGGTCATTTTTTCCATGAGCTCCGGTTGGCTAAATATTATGAAAATTCAAATTTTGATCGAAAATTTACTTTTTGGAGTCCTATCCCATTGAAATAATATCATAACACTGATCATTTTGATATAAACACCTAGAACCATTTTTTTAGAAGTCAAAATTTTCTTCGGTGTGGGTTTCCTTCAGTATTTTCTTAGTCAACACATCATGACAACTACATATAGATGAGCTCAATCACAAGATAAAAAAGAAAAAAATATAAGAAGAGGCCTTGAACACATCTATCGTAGGCTTAAATATATCACCATTCCTGCACGATGCCTTCATAGTCACTGTAAAGCTAATCCTCTTGAGGATCTCATCATTCCTACATGATGCCCTAATAGTCGTCACATCCATTATATTCTTGAGGATATCACTATTCCTGCATGGTGCCTTGATAGTCATAATGAAGCCAAATTCTCATATAGAGTATCTACTCATTGAGGTGATAGGTGTACTACACCTTCAACAAGAATTGACATAGCTAAAACCCCTCGTAGCGAGATAGAAAGCCATCGGATTTACATAGTGGATCACATGGATCAGCTACCTAGGCCTACTACTAGCCATAATTAGCAAATACTCCAAGATCAATTAGGAATTGCATCATGAGCAAGAGTGTTTAAACCTCGAGCACACTAAAGAACAAATATTACATCGCCATAGATTCTATGAGCACACACGATGTAAAGAAAGGATTTTTCAATGAAAGTTATATGAAGAAAAATCATGTAAGTTAGCTCCTAAAAAGGTACCCTTACCTAGTACACATAGGCAACAAATCAAAACTAAATTCATTGCACATCATCAAGAGTTGCCTCCTAAGAAGACAGATAATTGTTCTCCTAAAAAAACAAACAAACCCCTTGTTGTCGATAATGAACAAATAGACATGTTCAAAGATCCCTTACCCAATCATGAGGTCAAGGAAGATCAAATGGAGCATGTGAACAAGGTACATATAGCCTCATCTAATGAGTGTGTTATTAGCATGATAAATATCATGACGAGGAGCAGGAAACTCCCTAACCAATTTGCATCACTACCAAATCCAATCAACACTTAACATTCATCACGGTCCTCATAGAAATTGAGTCTCAGTCCACCATACGAGGATCTTGTAATTACTTTTCACAAATATGAAATTAAGCAAACCCATATTAATGAATCTAATTCACTATTGGACACTATAGCTAGCATCAATGAGACTTCGTACAAGCAAGTTTTGATTGATATCAGTTCATCCATTAATATTATCACTACCACTGCATTGAAGCATCTTAACATTCCACCTTCCCACATCAGAGCATCGACTTTTAGGTTGTAAGCCTTTAATAATGTTGTATCTCCCATATTTGGTACAATAGTCCTTCCCATTCAAGTTGGATAAAATACTATACCTACATTGTGCTACATATTAAATGGTTCAAGACAATACAACGTATTGTTTGGAAGGCCATGGATGAGAGCCATGGAGTGTGTACCATCCATAGTGTATCAATGCATTAAATACATTCATGAAGGTAAGGTCCATGAGGTTCATGCCGACCCAGATCCCTTCAAGTATTACAAATATGTGGATCATTTGTAGGAGCCTACTGTGTCACCCATGCATCTAAAAAATAAACCTAATGATGTTATCCAGAGTCCAAATACAACCCCATAATTTGTAGTGAAGTTACCTTCACCACCGCCATCACCATTGGTTATACCCATTATGCCTCCATCTTTGGTTTATCTAAGAAATGAGAAATCAACTAAGACAACCACATATATGCTTATATCTATCTCAAACATATAATTAGATGACTATTACTTCTATCATAGGGGAATAACCTATCATGGTTATGAATAAATCATATCATATCATATCATCATCCACCATAGAGTAGGTCATAGTTCACTCGAACGAAATAAAATATGAAGATTACATGGAGGTAAACATTATATTTATACCTATTATTGAATCAATGGAGGATTTAGGTCGGCCTCTTATCAAGTTGCCACCCATCCTTGATTATTCACCTAAACATGGAGGACAAACATACCACCCTAGATAAATTGATGAGCCATCCATAACTTTTCCAAGTGCCAAAACACCTTCCCATGATGTTGTGGGAGTGTTCAATATCAAGATAGAGAACCAATATTCTCTAGGTCAACCGATACAACTGGTAGCCTCCTCCAATATTATTGCTACATCACGAGTGCTACCACCTTTGAAACTAGTCACACCTAGTTTGTTTCACACAACACCTTCATATTAATTATGGAGCCTAATTAATTTAGAGGTCTTTATTTCATATGCACTTGGACCCACGACACGAAATAGGAGGGGTGTAGGGAGGGCATTATCCCCCCCTACTACTGTCCACTAGGGGGTCTATGGGGGTGGTCGAATGTAATGTTCGGTGCACGATTGTGTATAGAGGGGTTTTCTAGATGGAATATAAGGCCTGGTTATTTTATCCATGGATGTAGCCCACATTGGGTGAACCACATAAATCTATGTCTATTGTGTATTGCATTATTTTCTTCTATGTTTTATTTCCACATTTTATTGCTCGTATTTTATGCTTTAATTCTAACAATTGGTATCAAAGCTTGGGGTTTGAAAAATGTACTTGAAAGGAGTATTTTCCAATTTGAGTGGGAGCAATTACAAAAGAAGGCAAATTTAGGGTTGAGAAGTTTAATGGCCAAAACTACTAGCTATGGAAGATTTAAATGGAGGATTATCTTTATCAGAAATATCTTTACCTACCATTATGTAGAATAGCAAAGAAATTGTCATTGACAACAAACGAAGAATGGGAACTTCTGGATAGAAAATTACTAGGAACAATATGGTTGTGCTTGGCATCATCGATGGCCTTCAATATTTTTAAGGAAAAGACAAGGGAGGGTTTAATGAATGTGTTGGCTAAACTGTATGAAAAAACCTTGGCTTCAAACAAGGTATTTATTATGAAACATTTATTTAATATGCAGATGTTAGAAGGTGGGTCTGTTACTGGTCATTTAAATTAATTTAACATGATTACAAATCAATTAAGTTATGTAGGAGTAAAATTTTATTATGAGGTTAGGGCTCTCCTTATTTTGTGCTCATTACCAGAAAGTTGGAATGTCTTGGTAATGGCTATGAGTAATTCTATCTTTGGTTCAAATACTTTAAAGTTTGATGTTGTTATTGGTGTTATCCTTAGCAAGGAAATGAGATGGAAAAGCATAGGTGAAACATCAGGTAATACTTTGACTGTAGAGAACAGGGGGAGACAAAGGGAGAGAGGAAAAATCCCAGGGAATCATGGAAAATCAAAGAAAGGTAGATCCAAATCCAAATGGAAGTAGTTGGAATGCTGGCATTACGGGAATAAAGGACACCTAAAAATACACTATTGGAATCAAAAAGAAAAACAGGGAGAAGAAAAATAGGGTAATCAAGAAGAAAATATAGTAGGTGATGTATTGCAAGGTGCTTTAATTATTTCACTAGATAATATTAATTATTGTTGGGTGCTAGACTCTGGTGCATCATATCATGCCACACCCCATAGGAAATATTTTCTAGATTATGTTCAGGGTGATTTTGAACAGTTCTATTTGGGTGATGATAGACCATATAAAATCACTGGAAAGGGTAACATATAAATAAAGTTACCAAATGGAAACCAATGATTGTTGAAAGAGGTAAGGCATATTCCTGATTTAAAAAAAAATCTAATTTTCATAGGGTAGTTGGATAGTGAAGGATGTACAGTTACATTCTTAGTAAATTCATTGAAGGTTCCTAAAGGATAATTGTTATTAGAAAAATAAAATAAGGAAGGTACATTGTATGTATGTACCAATAATACTGATCTTTCTATTGCTTTAGCTTCTACAGGAGTGGATACAACTTCATGGCATCATAGGCTTGGGTACATGAGTTTGAAGGGGATGCAGATTATCCACCCAAGAAATTTGTTGCCAGGTTTGAAGCGGATTGATTTAGACTTCTGTGAGAACTATGTTTATGGAAAATAGAAAAGAGTCAAATTTATCAGAGTTTGAAAAGAAAATAAGAGTGAAAAGCTAGAGCTTGTACATTCAGATGTATGGGGACTAGCTCAAGTATCATCTCTTGGTGGCTCTCATTATTATGTTATGTTTATTGATGATGCAACTAGAAAAACTTGGGTTTACTGTATTCAAAATAAATCAAATATTTTTTATACCTTTAAGAAATGGAAAGCTTTGGTTGAGAATGAGACAAGAAATAAGCTAAAGTGTCTCAGATCTAATAATGGAGGTGAGTATTGTAGCAAAGAGTTTGATAGTTACTATTCATACCATGGGATTCGTAGAGTGAATACGGTTCTAGGAACTCCATAAGAAAATGGTGTGTCAGAAACAACAAACAGGACTATCATGTAACGTGCTAGGTGCATGATATTACATGCAATATTGCCCTTACAATTTTGGGTAGATGTTGTGGATACTATAGTTTATTTAATAAATAGAGGACCTTCAAGTTCCCAATATGGTGGGATTCTAGAAGAGGCATGGACAGGTAAACCTATTAACTACTCATTTCTAAATACTTTCGGTTGTGAAGCTTTCATGCATATTAGTAAAGAAAATCAAACTAAACTTGAGGTAAAATCCAAGAAGTTTTTTTCATTGGATATGGAGTTAATGATTTTGGGATTATGAAAATCATAAAATTATTAGGATTAGAGATGTAATATTTAATGAGAAGGTAATGTATAAGTATTAGTTGCAGGAAAATAAATAGGAAAAGGTAAACACAGAATACATAGTGTTTTATAAAATTGAAACTCCAAAGGTGCTAGAAAATCAACAGCAACATCAGTAGCTAGCACCTCAAACTCCTATAACTATTGTTAGAAAATATACCAGGATAAGTAGACCTCCTGTACATTACTCTCCTTCATTATATTATGTATTATTATTTGAATATGGTGAACCAAAAACATATGAAGAAGCAATGCAGGTAGAAACCAAGAAGAAGTGGGATTAAGGCATGAAAGAGGAGATGAACTCCTTGATAAATAATTAGAATTGGGATTTGGTTCAGTTGCCTACAGTAAAAAGAGCATTACATAATAAATGGTTTTATAGGGTGAAAGAAGAAGATGAATATAAAAATAGGTATAAGGCTAGACTGGTTGTAAAGGGGTTTGCACTGAAGAAAGGTATTGATTATGATGAAATTTTTTCTTCTGTTGTTAAAATGACTTCAAATATAATTGTTTTAAGCATAGTGGCTTTAGAGGATTTATATCTTGAGTACTTATATGTAAAAATACATTTTCTCCATGGGGATTTAGAGGAAGATATTTATATGCAACAACCATAATGGTATGAGGTCAAAGGAAAGGAGGAACTAGTGTGCAAGTTGAAAAAGAGCCTGTATGGCCTGAAGCAAGCTCCAAGGCAATGGTATCTAAAATTTGACAGGTTTATGTCAGATCAAGGTTATAGTAGATGTTATTATAACCATTGTATTTATTTTAAGATATTGGATAATGGTAACTATATTATCCTATTATTGTATGTATATGACATGCTTGTTGTAGGGTCTAACATGCAAGATATAATTATACTCAAAATAAAACTGGCATAGTCATTTGCAATGAAGGATTTGGATGCTACAAAGCAAATCATTGGTATTAGAATAATAAGAGATAGAAAAAATTACAAATTAACATTATCTCAGAGTGATTCCATTAATAAGGCGTTGGAAAGATTCAGTATGCAAGATGCAAAAGCTGTTAGCACACCTTTGGGAAATCATTTCAAACTATCCAAAGATATGTGTCCTAAGACTCCAGAGGATATGAATTACATGTCCAAGGTTCCTTATTCATTAGTAGTTGATAGTTTGATGTATGTTATTGTGTGTACAAGGCTAGATATTACACATGTAGTGGGAGTTATGAGCAGGTTTATGAGCAATCCAGGAAGAAAGCATTGGGAGGCAGTGATGTGGATTCTTAGGTATATGAGAGGTACTGTCACTCGAGAATTATGATTTGAAGGATCTAATATTGCTTTACATGGATATGTAAATTTAGATATGGCAGTGATATAGACAGTAGGATGAGTACCACAAGATATGTTTTTACTATAGTTGAAACTATAGTAAGCTGGATTTCAAAATTACATAAGGTTGTTGCACTGTCAACAACAAAAGCAGAGCATGTTGTCGTTATAGAGGCTAGTAAGGAGATGATTTGGTTACAAAGGTTTATGGAGGATTTGGGAAAGAATAAATAGAATAGCACATTATATAGTGATATTTAGAGTGCCATTCATATTATAAATAATTCAGCTTTCTATTCCAAGACTAAACACATGCATACCAAGTACCATTTCATATGCTCAGTATTGGAATATGGATAGTTAAAATTGGAGAAGATACACACTAGCCAAAATCCTATAGATATATTCACAAAGGTAGTAACCAAGGAGAAACTGAGTTCCTACTCAGTTTTAGTTGGTCTTAAAGTATGACGGTAAAATGTAAGAAACTTTCCAGGCCTAAAGTTAAAGCATAGTCCAACAAGTGCAGTAGCGGCGGAGTTATTGTGATCAGTCTCCAAGTGGGAGATTGTTGATTTTGGAGCCTGATTAATTTAGAGGCCTTTGTTTTAGCTGCACTTGGACCCACTACATAAAAGAGAGGGGGTGTATGGGGGGCATTAGCCCCCCATACTACTATCCATTAGGGGGATCCAGAGGGTTGGCGAAAATTCTTTGGAGCCACCCCTAATAGGGGTTTTGAGGGTAGCACCTCCAAAGCCAAAAATAGATGATTTTTCCTTTGTAAATCTGGACCGTTTTTTATTAGGTATTATATTGGACGATAGATTTTAGGTGGGTTTTTGCCCTAAAATTGTAATACACTTTTATAAGAGGATGTTATATGGAGGTTGAATGTAATGTTCGATGCACGACTATGTACAGAGGGGTTTTCTGGATGGAATGTAAGACCAATTTATTTTCTTCATGGACATAGCCCACATTGGGTGAACCACATAAATCTATGCCTATTGTGTATTGCATTATTTTCTTCTGTATTTCATTTCTACATTTTATTTCTTGTATTTTCTTCTTTAATCCTAACACTTCACAAGAGCAAGAACAGGTGAGTCCCCTACTTCAAAGTGGGGGTACTCCAGCCATCATAGCAAACAACTCCAAAGTGAAACAAGAGCATGTGGATATACCTACTAGACAGGAGCATTATGACACATCCACATCACCTCAGATGATGGAGATATCTATTTCCTATCTACCCAAGGGTCCTTTGGCACCCACATTTAGCTCACCTCCATCAACTAGTAGTTGCCATCTAGATAAATAAAAAATGATGTAATTTGCATCCCCATTAGTCTTGCAGTGCATCCTAGATCACCTACATAGGATAAAGATGTAAATGGATTATAAAATGAGGCTTTACAATAAATCATGCACTAGCTCATGAGCTACAAAATAAAACCACCTCCAAAACCAATCCACCTCATACATAATCATAGGAAGTGCCTCAAAAATATCAAGCACAAAGTTGACCATCCCAATTACCTCACAATTATACATCTCTACCCAAAATTATGGTATCAATTTTAAATAAATTATATAAAGCAAATACCATTACTTTTCTTGAGGTTCACCCTTTAGATCCAAACCATCACAAATCTAATGGATATAGAGAGGATTTGCATTACCTCTACCATCGACAAGATGACCATGATATTCAATCATGTTATGGCTTCAACAAATTATTACAAATCATGCTCGAGAGGAATTGATAATCCTCTCACTAAAAAAACCAACAAGTGATCATATTGAAAGGTATTTCACCTACAACAAAAAACCTAGGAGAGTCATCCAAGAAAATTACTGAGATACCTATATCCAACCCATCATATAAAGTATCGTCTTAGCATCCTCTGCCTTGCCAAAAATATCCTCAGTGTACTTGGAATTTGTTATCAAAGCCCATGTCAACCATTTTTCAGAAATTACAAGAATCTAAGGCTATCATTTTACCTAATATATGCCCTTTAGACCCAAATAAAACTAAACCTAAGGGTTATAGGGAGTATCACTTCTACCTTTATCATCGAATAGAGGACCATGACATTAAAAATTATTATGGGTTTAAAAGCACCATCCAAGACCTTATTGAAAAGGAGGCCTCAATCATATATGGTTCATCCACCTCAACTCAGGTCATATTAGGTCATGCTTCATCATACCATTTGCAACCCCTAGGTCGGCTACATCATCGTAATACAAGTAAGCCATCTCGTCGAGTAGTCACATTTTTGATGACTACTTCAACCCTATTTCAAAAACTATATGAGGCACATGTAATCATGTTATCATAATTCAAACCAAGAACACCTAAGCTCAGGTTATAAAATGAAATCCTCTATTGTATCTATCATCATATCACTGGGCATGACATCCATGACTGTTATTCATTCAAGAATGTTGTCGAAGAAATGGTAGAGCAGAATGAGCTCTACTCAGATGGTTAACTCATTTTACCCTAGTAAAACAATTGCATTTCACAAAATTCCATGAAATAATAGGAACATTTGGTTTCCATCACACCTCTTAGACAGGCCAACCACATTGCAACATGCAAACTACACACTAGTGGTCTTCAAGGTATCACACCTTCCCACCATATACATAACACATGATGAAGTAAATTGGGAATTCTAAAGGTATTTCACCTTCCTCGCTTTCATCAATTATCACACCCACTTGAGGTACTTAAGGTATCATACCTCCCCCCTAAAAATCATCAAAAATATTAAAATAAATAAATAAAATTTAAAATCCAAAAACAATTCAAAATGTTTGAAAACACAAAAACATTTAGATTTTGCATATGCATTCATTAATTACATTGCATTAGGCATCTTCATCCATTGCACTTGCATTAGGATAGGTTTTATTTACAATCTTACAAATGATACCATGTTTGTATGCCAATCATACATCCTTAAATAATCATAATTTATCATTTCTTGTGAGTAATCATTTTGTCAACACAACCTTTGAGTTGCTATTAGATGTATACTAGGTTTTTCTAGTTATTTAGCTATACCTAGTTATCTTATCATATTTTATAGAAATCTCACTTGGCTTTCAGAAGATAAGGTCTAGTTTTGATAGTACCTTGCATATATCAAAATCCCATCACATCTTAAACATTAAAAATCCTAGTTTGAACAAGGAAGGATGACACTACAAAGTTTTCCTAATCACCTTAAGTAAAATATTATTCTTGCTCATCTTATTATGCACATGGTTTAGAATTTTGATTATTGGCAAAAGGAAAAATTTCCCCTATCCAAGAAATCCCTTACTTTCATACAAAAAGAGAAAATTCCCAAAGCAAAGCAAAGCAAAATAAACAATAATTTTCATCACTAAGTAAATTCCTTACTCCAAAAGAAAAAAATGTAAAATAAACTATGATTTTCGTCACTATGCATGAGCAAGCATCCCAAGAAATGAAATGAAAATAAAGGGATAGCGAGCTTGTATCCCTAGAATATTTAGTATTCGACCACCATGGGGTGATCTTCATTACAACAATAGGTTGAATGAAACCCACCTAGCAATGGAGTAACCTTATGCATGGTGATATGTCTATCATATTAGAAACATTATTTTGTACATACCTGTAAAGGTCAAAAAAGCATACATCTAAGCTAATTGAAACATGATAAAAATTTTAAAACAATGAAACATGTATAACCAAATGAATTGACAAAAAGAAATGCATCTTTTGTATTAATCAATTTCAAAGCTTGGTTGCACATTTATCCCTCTTAGGGATACCAAATTTGATACATGATTACAATCGTTGAGCCCCAAAATGGGGGCGATGTATTCTACAAGCTCTTTAGATATCCACCAATTTGCTTATGAAAAGTTTATAAAGCCACCTCCACTTCTTGATATCAATATCTTGGATCTTGATGGTCTTGGATCCTTGATTGTCCCTATCACTTGCATACAAAGAAACTAAAACATATCAATAGTATTGGAAGCCTCTCGAAATGAAACTAGTTTCATGAAATAAGAAAATAAGAGAAGGATGCATGAAAATATGTAAAGGAGTGCAAAGATGCTTACAAAACTAGAAATTAACCATGAAAATATAGTAAAGATAGCTAATCTATGTTAGATAAAGAAAAATAAATGCAAAGAATAGTAAATCTATGGCTAAAACAAAGAAAATAACATCTCAAACCCTAGTCGCTATCACTCATAGTAGCTAGCTCTACTAGCCGCTATCAATGTTGGTGATTGCACCTACGGGCCACTATTGAAAATAGAGGTCATGGGGAAAATATTTTTCTCTTTAAATATTGGCTTGATGATGCTCAATTTCTTTGCTAAATTGATGTTAAATGTTCGTTTGTGTCTCAAAACATGAATTTGTGGTGGATTATCTCATATTTACAGTGAATTGATGAAGAATAGCAAACTTTATCCTCAAGCCTTTGGAAGCTCCATTGATGCATGGATATTTGTCATACTACAATAGAATAGAACTTCACTACATCTCAAGGGATGCAAAGTCACTCTCCAATCTGATAGGGCAACATTGTAATGAATTTGGGATCAACATACCTATTTTGCTCAATTTTAGGGAGGCCTTAAATAAGCTTCCCCAAGTCCTCACCTTGGCTTCTCAAGAAAGATAAGATCAAAAACCAGCTGATATGGAGTAGTTAGAGCAAGGATTCTAGAAGCTTCATAGACAAAAACCACCCAAGAACTATTGCAAATTGATTAAATGTAACTAGTTTTACTTAGCTCAGGGATATTGAGTTGGTTATAGGGCTAGCCACTCTCACTCGGTGTGGCTAGGAGTAAGTTGCCCTTATCCGCTATGGATAGGTGCAACTAGCTCTTAGACACTCTGGTCATTAACGGATAGGATCACAAATACTAATGAAATTAGTAGATAGAGCTTCATAGAACTAGGATGACCTAAATAAGTTATTAGAACCACTGTTGGGACTTGGAAAGGTCCAATATCATTCATGTGGTTTTAAAAGGTGCACGTATGAGTAGTCTCCTAAGCATGATGTATTTTAGGTGTTTAGAGATAATCCTTTTGGGATGCATTATGGGAAAACACGATGTTGAGCAAAACTAGATAGCCTAAAGCCATATTATAGGTTGATTGGTGTTCATTGATCTAATCAATGTTAGATGCCTCAATTGTGCGGACACACATATCGAAATCATTACCTTCGATAAGTTACAAAACTTGATTCAAGTACAGTATTTCACTTTAGGCTTAATTTATCTTGGACATTTTTCATTTCATGAAGAGGTCAGGCTTATGATCCTTCATGCTTCAAGAATGCCAAGCATTTGTTTAATTAATTTGCTTGTTTTCTACCCCAAGTAGGGGTATGATTGTCTTTAGCAATGATTCATAAGACAAATGCAACTTACATGATTGAGTTTTTATTTCTTTATTTTTATTATGAGTGTTATTATTATGACTACCCCCTCAAGCGTCGAGTCGATGAGGAAAAGGACAAGTGATGAAAGTGACAAGTTGCTTGACCAAGATGATTGATTTAGATGATTCAAGATGATTAATTTTGTTATATGGCAAGTCCTATTACAACTATGATTTAGACCATTAATAGAATTGTACATATCTATCCCATGGAGCAGTATTATTGCAATGGACTTCTTAGAAAATTAATATGATAATGATTCAATGTTAGCATGTGATGAATCACTATGTTCGATGACTACATAAAATTTTCATAGAAGGAAATGAATACCTCATTCCCGTGGAGCAGTCTGACTGTAATGGACTTCTTGGAGATTGAATTTAAGACATTTTGATTCATCAATTAATATTTTGGTTCAAATAGCCTTTTGGTAATTTACTCATCTTGCCAGATTGCATGGAGTGCAAGTCGTTGCAATCACAAGATGTTTAAGGTAAATAATTGGATACAAAGTGCACTTGAAATTTTACTTTATGTGACATTTTTTGTTAATTTTATGTTTCATGATGATTATGGACCATTTTATATGCTTAATTGTACATTTTGATGCTCCTCATGGTGATAAATTAGGGGTATTTATTTATGTTTGCTAGCCGCTATCAAATTTGATGGCTAAAAACTACAAATCCCATAGCCATTGTCAACATCAGTGACTCATGTTACCCGAATCTATGCCTACTACCAAAGTGATTAGCTATTGAAAATGCAATATATATATATATGAAAATTAGGATTTTTTTAATTCATTATTTCCATCTAGCTTGAGAGAATAGTGATCTATAAGGAGAGGGAGAGAGAATTTGATACAGAACACTACAGATACTTCCTTAGACCATGATGATGGATCAGTTAGAGGCTTCCATGAGTGGTAGAGCTGGGGATCCTAAGGTATATTCATCATCTCTCACTCTAGTCATTTATACACTTTAAAAATCCTCATTAAGTAATGAGTTTAAATAAACTTCACTGCACCATTGGTAATTAACCTCACCCTATAGTTAGTTTTAGCATTAGGTTAGCTTAGGTGGGTTAGGGTAGGTTTTAATTTTTTTTAGACCTTTTGGGGTGGGTAATATCCTTGCAAGGGGTATTTCAACCACTTCACTATGGGCAACTATGTTCAAACCCCAAAGGTTAAAAAAATGATCATTGGTGCTAGTTGTTGATAACGTCGATGGTGGTCGTGGTGGCTATTTTTGAAGTGGTTGAATAGGGAACCTTAGCATAATTTTTAATTTTTTTTTGGAATTTGAGGTTGATTATTCTCTTTGAGGGCTACGACTATAGTTAGATGATGCATACTGGGATTGATTTGGGGTGATTGCCCTCAGTTATGTTGTTTGATTAACAATTATTATGTCATACCAAGCTTACTTGATAGCCCTAGCCCATCAATGGGATTATAGGACTAATACTTTCCATATTCCCATAGGATAGATGATGATTTTTTTAGAGGATGTATACCGTATATTCAGGATCATGATCGATGGTTGGATCATCACTTCTTCTTTGATGACAAATAGGGAGGTAGTATTCCAAAAGATATTATGGGATAACACTATTGTAGCATTGGGGGATATTAAGCATCATAGGGTACTTGTTGAGCGTTGGTACAGGACCAACATATTCTCTCAGTGCCAATCAATACTCATGCACATTATCTATAATGTGCTACTGCAAGATACTTTAGGCACATGGTTCCCTTATAACCTCCAGAAAGAGCTTCTTCATCCTGTCCCATGTGGTGATATGCTTGTTCCCCAACCCAATGAACCATCGTAGGGCTGAGTCATATAATGTAAATGGGACGAGTTTCAACTTCTAAGTGTTTGATTTATAATCGATAGACCTACAAAATACATCAAATTTGAATAAAAATAGGTCAGGGTATTCAATTGGGTATCCCTTGAAGGTAGGGATATGGGCAGGGGAAATGTTTTTCATTTTGGTGTCTCATATCCCTTCCTCTATCGAGAAACTCAACCGAGATGAGACTTCTTATTCTGCCATTTTTTAGGAAATATGGTCTCTAATACAACGTCTATAGTCTCTCAGTCGTTCAAAAATCTCTAGGTTAGGGCCTTGAAGTCAACTGGAATTATAGTATGATCCTCTACGGATTTCCACAGTAGGGCTTCCTCTGAGGGTGTCCTCTTAAAAAATGGGTTTACAATAGTCTATTCTTTCCCATGTCAGTGAGATGAGGAGGTACTTTGCATGAAGTGAGCACTCTGACTCCAATGGACTGCTAGCGATGAGTCGGGAGAATCTAATTCAAACTCTAGATATTTTTCTAACTCTGACTGATCTGGTGGACTCTATTTTATGAAATGACCGCCTAGTCCTCTTTTTCTTGGTGGACTCATACAAGGTCAGGTCGAAGGTCTTAAGGGGTAATGTAATTAGTATACTAGTTATGCTTCTCTGACAATGGCACCGAAATGTTGGGTTCCAAACACTGGTGAATTTATCCTATATTTGTCATAGCAATTCTAATTTAAATTGCCAATCCAGGGAACTCATAAGCTTGTGAAGGGCCACTATTGAGACTAGTCACATAACCACTTTAGAGATGATCCATTCAACTACCATTATGGGGGTGTTTGTATAACATCAATAAGATTGTCCACCTCAATAAAAATCACTCACAAATAACAATGCTGATAAAATAAATACACCAACTGATACGAAATAAAAATGCTTCTTATAAATAAAAAAATCTCTAAGATAACTAAGCTTAATCCTAAGGCATAAACATATGACCATTCATAATGAAATTATGTAAATAACTAAGAGGGGAGGAATACTGGATTGGAGTGGGCCCGAGCTCCAAGCAGATCCCACTCGATAAATCTCACAAACAAAACGTTGCTTTCACAAACTCTCACACTTTATTAATGATGTAATGAAATATTACATACAAAAATGTTCTATCCAATATGTCTCACCTACTACAGGGAAGTCTGTGTATTTATATACTACACACATAGAACTTCATGTGATAGTTCTGTTATAACTGGCATTTTGGTTCAGCCTAAATTGAGATAGTTTAGTTACTGCAACCGGTGCACGATAAGCAGCTCTGCGTCATTTCTTGGTATTCAGATAAATTCCACTTCATTATGGTTCGGCTTCATGAGTAGTTGTATGTCCATCCACTCTAGCTGGTACAACCTGTCCATCCATAGTTTCCCATAAATGACGTGGAACAGTGGTCAACAGGATCCTTCTCCAACCGTTTGATCAACACGTATAATTTGGGCATCGACCTTGGTAAGGCACCTAACTCAGTAAGGTGCCTACTCGAGTAGGATGCCTACTTTAGTAAGGCACCTAACTTAGTAAGACACCTAATTTAGTAAGGTTCCTAACTCATTAAGGCACCACTTAGGTAAGGTGCCTACATCAGTAAGACACCTACTTCAGTAAGGTGTCTAACTCAGTAAGGCACATACTTCAATTTACCTTTATTTGATTGAGCAGAACCGTGCTAGGTCCACGTAGGACCTCGACTGAGTAAAAGATGAAAAAATCAAGGAAATAGCTACACACAACATAATTCATGCAAGGATTAGATAATACACGTGATTTTATTAAATATATACATAATACTTCATAAAAATATACAACTCATGATATAATATCATGCAAAAACCATTAGTACATATACAAAAATATGAGCATTTTTTATGCTCATAAGAGAGCATCATGCAGCAGCCATTGATTATGACATGGGGGAGTATCCTTATAGTATAGCTTTATGATGAGCTATATCTAATCATGTGACGAGGGTGAGTAGGAGTGGGATGCAACTTGCTACTTCAGATTTTGGGGTGAGAGCACATCTGGATAGACAGACCTAATGGATTGCCCCTAGGGATCACAATAGTAGCAGTAGTTACCCAGTGTTATGTTGTATGATATCTATAGAAAGCAGAGATATGGTGGATTTGATATCATGTTGGGGATCTAGAACATTATATTAGGTTAGTTATAAGCTTACAAGTAGGGTAGTTTATATGGAGACCTTACCTAGATTGCCCTGCATGGGAGGAGGTAGATAGGTATTTGGCCTAGGTAAGGTATGATAGATGGATCATTGGGTGTCATAGGGGTGAGGTAGTTCTACTTCTCTTAGGTTCTTAGGTAGTTTGGTCTTAGGAA
Organism: Wollemia nobilis; assembly: GCA_028583015.1. Lineage (NCBI taxonomy): Eukaryota > Viridiplantae > Streptophyta > Pinopsida > Araucariales > Araucariaceae > Wollemia > Wollemia nobilis. The sequence goes on along the minus strand of JAQPPZ010000371.1, from coordinate 230,510 downwards.
AGATATTCCAAAGGATCCAATTCTATATCACCATATAAAGGCAAAGACATAGCTACCAATACCACAAGTGACAGAGTTGATCGATGAGGTTGATGGTCCTATAGCTTACGCTAGTGTAGAAAATCTTGGGAGCACCACATAGTATGACACCTTATGGGTCACACAACTATGGAAGGGTGTGGTATCTTGGGAAGATCTAGATATGAGGTCATTGTTGAGGGTGTATTTGATGATCTGTATGAGTGATGAATGCATCGCAGGATAGAGAGTGAGTGAGGATAGGTTGTAGGGTAGGTGGAGGGGATACATGATGAGGATGAGGATGAGGAGTCCTCACTATGGGCTCAAGTACATAACCTATAATCAAATCTATAAATAGCATAGATGTAGATCATGGAGAGAGATACATATCTTGCTATTGTACATAGTCAATTGAGTGCAATGTAGGAGCGATGGTGGAGGTTTTAGGAGGACATGACTCTTCTCCAAGCTTAGGTGGACTTGGCATAGACCATGATAGATCAGGTCACTGCATAGAGGTATATTATGTAGGTATATTTAGATTCCAAGACTAGTGAGAGAGATCCTCTTAGGATATAGCTAGGGGTTACTCCTATTGGGTCAGGGTAAGCGATAGTAAAATAGCTCATAGAAAGTACACCTATTATAGGAGATGTAGTAGAGTTGCAAGATCGGGTGAGTATACTACAGTGTTTGGTTAGTTAGTATGATGCTAAACACCAGTCTAATGGTGCATATATTAGACAGTTGGAGGTGCAGATGGCCATGCTTTGTGGTAATCTACCTACATGGTCTACTACAAGAGGATCTCAGAGGAATCGATAGAGTGAGTCTATACAATCCTTAGTGCACCCTAGTCATTGGTTAGGTGTATGATCAGAGAGATCAGTGAGCACTAGCTACATGCTACCTTGTAGAGATAGAGCTAATGGTGGAGGTGACTCAGGTGGTGCAAGCCCCATTTGATATATCTTTATGAATGTATCATTTTTGAGTGTAAGGTCTGAGGACCTATAAAGTTGTAGCCTACAAGTATTTTTGTTTGTACCTCTATGTACTTTGTGGCACTCACACACACATACATACATATATATATATGATATTTTATTTATTGTCTCATTATGTGTATTATATCTTTGCTTTATATTTACGTGATGCAGTTATGGATGCAATATTTATGATGCTTTGATTGTGCTATATGATGCAATGTATTGATGGCATGCACTAGCTATATGATGGATGTATGATTAGATCCTATGATCTAGATGTGTAGATGTACTACTTTGTATGCATATGTGAATGCAATGGTAGATGTTAAATGCATGTTTTAATTTATTTCAATTATTTATGCATTTAATCTATATTGATATGATATGGTAAATGCAATATTTTAGGACTACATTAATTACATGACAATGTTCTAAGGAAAAGATAATGAATGAATGTAATATGTGTTTATAAAACGAATGCAAACACCATAAAATATATGAAAATCATGGATGAAAATAATATTTCTTGCCATAATAATTGATTGTTTAGGCATCCATATATGATATGAGATGATGTGAGATGTATGGGATTTCCTTACAAGCTTTTTTAAATTAAAATGTATGCACAAAATAGTCAGTGGTCATCTAATTATCATGTTGATATCCATTCGGTATCTATCATATTTCATGAACACCACTTAAGAAACAAAAATATATAAGAAAAGTGTGTATGAATGATGAAATGATTTTCTGCTATAAGGGTATTTTTGTGGTTTTCCATTAGACTCAAACACCCTAGTTGATTAATCAAAAGTTGTATAATGACTATATAGGAATCCTAGAAGATAAAAGTCTTTTTTAATATGACTAAGATATTAATTATCTCTGTTTGTGCAAATGAATATATTAGATAAAGCATAAGACTACCTCATTTCCAGATGGGATTCACTCAACCCATTGCTATAATGAGGATCACCACATGTTCATCACGATCTTATGTTTAGACTTAGTTGGACTAGACTACTAAGTGATACAATCCATCTAAAGCTAGCTCATTTATAAATTTCTTAGAACTACCCCATTGTCAGGCATGATTCATTCATCCCATTGTTGTAATGGGGACCACTTGATGGTTTTTTAATACTAACCATTCTAGGAATTTAGGCTCTTTACCCCTTCTTTTCTTTTCATTTATTGAGACACTTTTTCATGCTTAGTGATGAAAATCACTATTTATTTTTTTGTATTTTTTTTTCTTTTGAGCAAGGGATTTGTTTAGTGATGAAAATCACTATTTATTTTTCTCTTACTTTTTTTCGGGATTTTACTTATTTTGATGCAAGCAAGGGATTTCTTGGGTATGGGGAGCTTGTCCTTTTTTCAAAGATAAACATCGTAGACCATGTGCATCACAAGATGGTAAAGTAAAAACTTTTTGCTTAAGGTGACCAAGACCACTTTACAATGTTCATATTTTTCTTTTTCAAACTAGGATTTTTAATGTTTAAATTGTGATAAGATTTTGATATATGCAAGGTTCTATAAAAACTAAACCTTATCTTTTGAAAGTGAAGATAGCTTTCTAAAAAAATTGAAATCACTAGGTATGGTTGAATGACCAAAAACTCTAGTATATTCCTTATAACAATAGGAAGGGGTTATGTTGAAAAATATAATTACTCACAAGGATGATGATGAATGATGATGATTTTGTGGATGCATTGGCAAACAAACATGGTTTCATTTGTAGGATTGTAAACACAACCTATCTTAATGAAAGTTCAATGGATAAAAATACCTAATGCAATGCAATTAAATGAATGCATGTGCAAAATGTAAATGTAAATGTACATGTGTTTTTGTTTTTCATGTTTTGCATGTTTTTGGATTTTAAATATTTTTATTTGTTTGAATTTTGAATTTTTTATGATTTTTATTTTCTTTTATGTATAAAATACCTTTAGGTGAAGAAAATTGAGAGTTTCATGCTCTTAAACACCTTCTAGCAATGTTAGGATATAGGTCGCATGTCCAATCTTCTCTAAGATGATGTAAGGGTCTAACTAATTAGCTGTAAATTTGTCTTGCAGATGAGGCAGCGGGTTTGAGTTCTTTTGGTTCTCTTTGAGCATAATATCCCCAAATTTAAAGTCTCTTAGGTGGAATTTATTGTTATAAGCTCGTTTTAGATGATCTTGGTAAACAAAAAGATGCTCAAGGGCATTCACGTGACGTCCATTAAAAAGGGTCAGTTGATCAAGGTGAGCTTGTTGTGTGGTGTTTTCATCGATGAAATATTTCAATGCAATGTATAATATTGGAATTTCTAATTCCAAGGGCATGATGGCCTTAGTGCTATATACCGATAATAATTAAGTTGCCCCAATGGGATTTTGTATGCTAGTTCTATAAGCCCATAGTGAAAGAGGCAATTGTAGGTGCTAATCGTAACAATTTTCTTGTACAATTTTCTTCAAGATGGCTACTATTGTTTTGTTTGATGCCTTTGCTTGCCCATTTGCCTATGGATAATATGGTGTAGAAAAACTATGATTAATATTATATTTGTACATCAAAGCCTATACATATTTATTTTTAAATGAGGTACCATTATACAAGATTATTGACATCCCAAAATGACATATTATATTATGGAGTATAAACTTCACAATATGTTCTCTTGTCCTTGTATTTAAGGGGATCACTTCCACCCGTTTGGTAAAATACTTATTGGAAATTATGATAAATGTGTGTCGGCTTGACAATGAGGTAGATATATTACCAATTAGATCAAAATCCTAGTGAGAAAAAGGACAAGCCACCTGGATGGGCTATAATACCTACGATGGTAGGTGTGTAATATTAGCATGGTGTTGGTATTTAATGCATTTCCTGACATACGCGTAATAATCCTTATCCATGGTGGGCCAATAGTAACCCATTTGAAGGATGCACTTGATGATGGCCATGTCACTAAAATGGCCACTGCATGTACCATCATGAGCTTGTGAAATTACCCAAGTTGATTCTTTGGAATCAAGGTAACGAAGGAGAATTCCATCGTAGCCACGATGATACAATATTTCTCCTAATAAGACATAGTTGGTCCCTTTTTTATTAAATACTTTTTTGGTAGCATGCAACAATCCCTGCAGGATTATTTTGAGCTTAGGGAAATCATGTAATTGGGTTAACCAATCCTTATAAGCGATAAAATATACTGACTGAATGATATGTTCCTGTTGCAATTTGACTTGTACAAATGTAGATTGGGAAACAAAATTATGGTGAATTATAGTACCATTTTTCGCAGTACCTTGTGAGATCAAGGATCCCCAGGGCATATTTTCATAAAAGTCTCTAGCTCTATAGAACCATTGAGTGGTAATTTTACCCAATTGCAAAACCACTCACCCTTAATATTTTTATCACAAAACCCTCTCTTACAAAGAAGTTAAAACAAAACAACTTCTCCAAGGTTTCGTTATGTAAGCATTGCACATGTGTATTAGTAATCTTTGTGAATATGTGTTAAATAAGTGCTAGAAATACCTTAGTGATTTGCAAGTAATTGTTAACAAGGGGCCTGTGTTGGTTTATTTTATCATGCTATACTAATGATTGTTCATGAAACTTAAAGAAAGTGAATGTAAATGTGATTGGCCCTCATATGACCATGATGTAAAACCTTAGTTCATTTTATCTTGAAGGATTTTAGATAGTTTTTATCTTCTTTAGATTAAGTGGATTTTAAACAAGTTTTTATCTTGCATTAAACCCTACTTTAATCATGAAATAGAATATTAAAATCTATCTCTAAATTGGAAACTTAAATGATGAAAGGATTCACTTGATGTTGCTTTGAACATAAAGAAATGCCAATAGCCTTTGATATAATAAATAAATTACCCCTCTTTAATGAAATTAATTTTCATAAAGAGATGACAATTTATTGCTTTAAAATAATGGCCTTAAAATGTCATTATAAATTATCCCTCTTTAATGAAATCATAATTTTCATAAAGAAGGAATAATTTAATGCTTTAAAACAATAGCCTTTGATATAATGTGTAAATTACCTCTCTTTAATAAAATAAGAATTTTCATAAAGAGAAGTCAATTTATAAATCTAGAAATAATGGCCTATGGAATGCCATATAGACTACCCCCTTTAATGAAATTGCAATTTTTATAAATGGAAGTTCATTTATGCTTGCGAATAAAAATGCATAGCTGAAAAAATATGATTTACCTTCAAAATGTGAAAAATGTAAAATTCTAAAATTATAAAATTCCCATAAAACAACAATTTTCAATAATTTTTATAAATTTGAAATGGCTTCGGAATGGGTTCAAAATTGTTTCGAATGAAATATTGAAGCTCATTCTTCACACCCATGTATTTATTTTTGGCATTTTATTTTATTTTTATTTTTTATTTTAATCGCCGAAGTATTAAAAAAATCTACAAAAAGAAGGGTTAGAAAAATAAAAATAAAAATCTGAAAATAAAACAAATACTGCAACTCAAAAATTCTCCATAGACCCTGCAAGCATTAATATTCTGCATAAAAACCAGCATTAGTGTTACCCGAATTCACATAGTCAAACAGTTAATGAGGTGTAATATTCTAAGGAAATTGTGCAATATACGGAAAATAAGATAAAGTTAACCACAAACATTCATTAAAACTTGAATTATCTCCATTATATTGGAAAAATATATCTTCAACATCACTCATACAAGTGCAAAAAAATATGCCCCAATTGGCCATCATGTGGTGAAAAACAATCTAGTGGTATGGCAAAATTCCAGCATCTGACCTCCAAAAAGATCTTGTCCTGCGTCTTCATTTCATTTGCATATTTAAAACACCTGAATCTCTTCATTTGGCTCCTAAGTGACTCTCGACTCTCCTTTTATGGAAATACCCTTCACTTTCATTTCCAATCGTTTCTTTACATTGAGGTTTTTCCCTTTTTTTTACTTGCTTTCCACATTTTAATTTTTATGTATGTACCTGCATAAAAAACAACAATTGAATTAGATTTTTATTAAAAATAAAATAACAAAATTAACCTATACTAAAAAGCATAAAGTTAAACTATTAAAAAAAAACATTAAAACTAAACTATATTAAAAGTAAACTAAAGCCTAACAAAGCACCATGGCTTCATTCACTACACTTCTTTTTATTTATATTTTTATGGTTTTTATTTTATTTTACTTATATATATATATATATTTTTTAATTTTTTTTTTTTTTATACATATAATATATATAAATTATTTTGTTTTCTTTTTAAATTCAAAAGAAATATATATATATTTTTAATATTTTCTCTTTTTATTTATATTTTTTTTTTCCTTCTTTTTTTTAATTTTAAATTTTATTTAATTAATTTCAATTGTTTGAATTGGTTTAATTCAAAATATTAAAATGAACTAAAACAATAAAAACAAGAAAGAAGCTAGTCAACACGCTAGATAACTTAAAAGAAACTAAAATAATACTATAATCCACATCCAAACCTTGGAACATATATTGCAATCTAAATCAAAATTTCTTCTAACATCTAAAAACTGAAAAATAAAAAGGTGGGTCCCCAATTTTGGGGCTAGTTATCGAATGACCACAATAAGAACTATTTATGGTTAGGTTCTATATGAATCATGTGCACTGATTCTATATTATCTAGAGCCTCATGTAGCATCATAGATTGTGAAAGCATATTTACCTGAATGGTAGTGAAGTCAGTAGACAAATTATGAGGGATTAAGGATCCCAAATATGTCATAGTGTCTACAAATATATTGGATATTCGAGGGATTGCCTCGATATCATACCACTCCATTTGGGCTAATTAAGTATCCACAAGTTCCTTATATGCTTTCAAAATTGGACACCTACACTGATAAATCCCCTTAACTTGATTCACTATGAGAAGGGATTCACCAAAAATATTTAGTTTGTTGATCTTCATGGTGAGTATTGTTTGGAAATATAATATTAGGACCTCATATTCATCGTTGTTATTGGTTCAAGGGAAGTTGAGTTTAAATGAAAATGGCATTGGAGCACCTTGTGGTGTGAAAAACAAAATTCCTATGTCATTCGTTTGCTCACACTTTGAACCATTAAAGAACAAAGACATGCAAGCTTTGTTATATGGTTCTTCAGGTTCGGGTGACTCCAATAATGCAAAGATTACATTATTAGGTAATTCTATGACAATAGGACTATGATCTTAAAGAGGTGTCTATACTAGTTGATCAACTATGAATTTTTCTTTGACTAAATTTTGGCTGATGAATTCCAAATTGAATTCTATCAATAACATATCCACTTTGCAGTATGTGTATTATGATGTCCTGCTCATCATATACTATAAAGGATTTTTTTTTGATATGAAATACCTTGTATGACTCAACATGTAGTGGTGCAACATCTTAGTTGCAAAGACCACTGTTAAATATAGTTTTTCTACATATGCATTTCCTAGCTCGTAGCTAACTAAGGTGCAACTTATGTAATATATCACTTGCTCTTTATCTTGCATGTTCTTCTGGGCTAACATAGTTTCTAGTGCAAAGTTAGTAGAAGATATATACAACAAAAATGGTACATCTAACCTTGGTGGAACTGGTACTGGTGGCAATTCCAAGTATTGCTTGATCTCAACAAAGACTTTTTGGTAGTCTTCATCCCATTTAAATGGGACCCCCTTGTATAACAGTCGATTCATGGGTCAAAATGTTGAGCAAGGTGCAGCAAAAGCGGTGCAAAAGGATTGTAATTGTTGTCAACACAGACAGAGTGATGCAGTTGAAGCAGTTCAGAGGTCAGTCAGATCAAGTGCAAAAAATCTCAAGAAAAACAGAGGGGACCCGGATCCAGAAATTTGCAAAAAAAGACAAGGAAGAAAACTGTCGCGATATCGCGACATGTTTCCTGTCGCGATTTCGCGACATATCCGAGGAGAGAGAAAATGCATTGAAAACTGTCGCGATTTCGCGACATATCCGAGGAGAGAGAAAAAGCATGCCAAAATGTCACGATTTCGCGACATGTCTGAGGAGAGAGAAGATGCAAGGAAAAATGTCACGATTTCGCGACATGCTGGAAGGAACGAAGACAAATCGAGAAACTGTCGCGATTTCGCGACAAGTTTGAAGCAAAGGCACCAAGGATGAAAAATGTCACGATTTCGCGACATATGGGAGGAGAGAGAAAGTTGATGAAGAAGTTGTAGCGATTTCGCTACATATCTGAGTTTCGCCAGCATAAGCAAAGAAAAAGCACCAAGTAAGAAAAGCGTAGCGATTTCGCTACAAGCTTGAAACACTAAGAACAAAAGTGCAGCGACTTAGATACAGCTTCGAGTTGCAAGGCAGAAAGATGTAGCGATTTCGCTACATGGTCAAAGTGCAAGATAAAAAGGTGTAGCGATTTCGCTACAGGTTAAAAATGCATAATGCAGAGGTGTAGCGATTTCGCTACAGGTTAAAAATGCATAATGCAGAGGTGTAGCGATTTCGCTACAGGTTAAAAATGCATAATGCAGAGGTGTAGCGATTTCGCTACAGGTTGAAACAAAGAGAAAATAAGGTGTAGCGATGGCGCTACATGTTGGAACAGAGGGAAACTAAGGTGTAGCGATTTCGCTACTAGTCAAAAGTGTAGAACTGAAAGATGCAGCAATGATATTACAAGTCAAAATTTCATAAAAAAAGACAAGGTAAAAGCACAAGGCAAAAAGTTGTAGCGATTTCGCTACTGCATGGAGCAAAGAGTGTACCGAAGCCGAAAGCGTCGCGATTTTGCGACAAGCAGGATGATGACGTCAGCAAAACCAAAATGTGTCACGATTTCGCGATAGGGTGAACGAAAAGCTGCTGCAAGCGAAACGTCGTGATTTCGTGACATCTTTGAAGATGACGTCAGCAAGTCAAAAATTGTCACGATATCGCGACAAGTTGCTGGAAAAACCGTTGCAAGCCTGAAGCGTCGCGATTTCGTGACACCTTAGCGGATGACGTCAGCAAGACAGAAAATGTCACGATTTCACGACATGTTTCCAGAGAAGCCTCATGAAGCCAGAAACGTCGCGATTTCGCGACATCTTAGAGGATGACGTCGAAAAAACCAAAAATGTCGCGATATCGCGACAAGTTGCCAGAGAAGCCTCAGGAAGCCGAAAGTGTCGCGATATCGCGACAAAGTTGAGGATGACGTCAGCAAAGCGGAAAACGTCGCGATATCATGACAGGTAATGTTTTGGCGAGAAAAAGTCAAAGATACATGCATTGCGACAGGTGTCAAAAAGATGCCAGTTACGAAAAATTAACCAGAGTTAGATCTGCAGTTCCAAGTGACAGATGGTGAGATTGCAGAGGAGAAATTCATGCTGCAGTTAACTAAAGTTAAAATGTAAGTTACGAAGCATGTGCATTTAAGACACGAACGGCTGTTGCAGGGCCGTGACGAAGCATGACTGCGAAAGGTGGCAGACTCACAGGAAAGCGACGTTGTATCGAGAACTGATTGCAGTGACATTTGTCAGCTGCGTATATCATAAGGAATGGTTGATCATAGGAGATAAAAATACACAGTTTTTAACAGAGAAGACAGAGCAGTTTCGAAGAAACAATAGAGCATCGAAACGCGTAGAAGGGTTGTCAGTATTTGCAGAGGACTGTCAGAATATGCAGACTGTGCAGAGAAAAAGGCTGTCAGAACGTCAGAATGTCAGAAAGAAAGCGGCTAAAAGGCGGATCAGGTCAGAAGGATTTGACACGTCAATTACAGCCGAGAATGCAATAAAAAAATGGAGGGAAAAGTTAAACCGTTCAAACTCGAGCCGTTCGAAGAACTCAAGTATAAAAGGATCGAATTGGCATAGTGAGAAGGTTACTGCGACTGTGTTTTTATTGTGAATTTTAAAAGGTCTCAGTAAGCAAGGGTGCTGTAAGAAAACAGCCTTGGATAAAAACCTGCAATTCTATTGAAAATTCAAGAGAGAGGTTTTAGATTTGAAAAGAAGATATTGAGTTTCTAACAATTCTCTCTATGCTTCTGTGAGATTTTTGAATGTGCTATAGACCAGTAAGGGTCTTGCAAAAGAGAAGGCATTTTTATGTCCATTTTATCTAGCAAAATAGAAATCCAAGTTGGTGCTTGGAAAAAGGGGTTGGTGCTCCTATCTGTTGCAGCAGATAAATCAGGGGTTGGTGCTCCTTCCAGTGGGTGCTGGTAAACAATTGTAAATATTGAATCCTTGCAAAGACTGGATTTGGATTGAAGTCCAAACAGTCATTCTTTGAGGAGTAGCCACATCGGTGAACCTCGTAAAATTCTGTGTTGTGTGATGCTCTTGTGTGATACTTGCATTATTTAGTTTCAAGCTTGCATCATTAGTTTTAAAAGTTGCAGATTTAAGTTTTTAAGTAGTTACACTGATTCACCCCCCCTCTCAGTGTCATTGTGAGAATATCAATTGGTATCAGAGCCAGGCACCTGCACAAGCTTAATCAGCTAAGGTGTTCTTGGGAGATATACAATGGCCGGTGGTGAAGGTTTTTCTTCCAACAAAGCTCCTCTGTTCGATGGAACAAACTATTCCTTCTGGAGGCTCAGAATGCAGACCTATCTCTGTGCATTGGGTTATGACATTTGGGAATCTGTCGAAAATGGATACACCACTCCCACTGTTCCTCCAACAGATGCGGCTGAAAAGAAAAAGTTTGAGAACAACTCGAAAGCCAAGAATGCGATTATGTGTGGATTGGTCGACAGTGAGTTGATACGCATCATGAACTGCAAATCTGCTAAAGACATATGGGACAAACTGCAAAGCATTCATGAAGGAGACAGCAAAATCAAGGAAGCTAAGCTGCAAACACATCGTGCCCAGTTCGAAGCTTTAAAGATGACCGATGATGAAAACATAGAAGCTTACATGCTGAGAGTAAACGAGAATCATCAATGCAATAAGAGGACTGGGAGAAGAAATGGAAGATGCGATTGTTGTGAAGAAGGTACGAGAACTCTCAACAAAAGGTTTGATGCAAAGGTTTTTGCCATAGAAGAAGCAAAAGATTTAAATTTTTTTAGTATGGATGAAATGCATGGTTCTCTAACGACTTATGAAATGAGGATTGGACAAACTAAGCCCTCCGACAGAGAAGCGACCTTCCAAGCACGAGAAAAATGTAAAATCTAAACAAGAGTCAGAGGAAGAAGAATCTGCAGATGAAAATGAAGCAAATTTTGTTAGGAAATTAGTAAAGGGAAAAGGAAAGTACAGAGGTAAGTTGTCGTTCAAATGTTTTAACTGTGGAGGCATCGGGCACTTTGCCGCAAAATGCCCAATGAAGGAGAAAAATAAAAATGATGAAGGAACATATCCAGAAAGAAATGTCTGGAAAAAGAAACCGCAGTTTAGAAAAAGAAGCTTCAAGAAGAAGAGTTTCATTTCCCAGAATATCGATTCTTCTGAAGACAGTTCCAGTGAGGAATCAGAAGAAGAAACTGGTGAAGCCCTATTCATGGCTTTTGAAGAACAAACAACTGAGAAAACACAGGAGTGTGAAGAGAAATTAGAAGATGAGGCTGAGATAGATCTGGAAGGTGAGTTAATTGCTGCTCTTGAAGAGTTAAGTGCAGAAAGGAAAAGAAATAAAAAGATTACAAGAAAATTTGAGGAGGCCAGCAATGTAATAATAAGTTTGAAAGTACAAACTAAAGAATACAAGAAAAGGTCTGAAGATGTTGAAGCTCAGTTGACCGTGAAAATAAATGAGAGCAATAAACTGGAAGAAGAAATAGTTGGATTAAGGCTGCCTAGAAGAAATGAATCGAAAACTGAGCTGTCATCAAAAATTTGAAGACAGTTCTGAGAAACTGAACAAAATGTTGAATAATCAAAGGCCCACTGGTATCAAGTTTGGCTTGGGCTTTGATGAAGGAGAAACCTCAAAGGACTCAAAGGCTGTAACAGTAGATCCAGTAAATAATAAAGACAAGATTAGAGTTGATCAAGATAAACCGTATCATGCAAAAGAAAACAACAAATCCAAGCTCGAAAGGAGTGCTGCAAATGATGGATTCACCAAAGTCTCTCATCAAAGAAGAAGAAGACCCATGGCTCCTACCTCCACATGGCAACATCCATTTCCCAGGTACACTCGTTCCTTTTACGGTTATTGTTTTAAGTGCAATGCATATGGTCATAAAATTTCTAGTTGTAGATATAATATAGAACAAAGAAATTTCACTAGCGAGAAATAATTTTTCACCTCTGATAGATTATGCTGTAGAATGTTATAACTGCCGTAACTTCGGCCATATTGCAAGAAATTGTCGTAGCTCTTTTGCAGGAAATAAATACCAGGGAAGAAAGTTTCGATCAACTGGATCAACACAGAACAGAAAATTTCCCGAAAAACTGTCACAGCACAATGAAAGGGAGAAGGTGAAGAAAGTAACCAGATCTGCTTGTCAAAACTCAGGTGGAAAGAAAAGGGACAACCGAAGAAAGACAAAGAATCCCTGATCGTTCAAACAGCTCTCAAAGCACAGAATAAATCTGCTCCCTGGATTCTAGACAGTGGATGCTCCAGTCACATGACAGGAGACAAACAAAAGTTTGATAAGCTGCAGACATACGAAGGTGGTTCTGTGAAATTCGAAAACAATGATGGAGCAAAGATAGTGGGTAAAGGATCAGTTAAGTTAAGTGACGGTAAAATCAACTCTAAGGAAGTTCTTTTTGTGGTAGGACTGAAACATAACCTACTGAGTGTAAGTCAGATTTGTGACAGAGGTCATGAAGTAATTTTCAAGAAGGAAGGCTGTGAAGTAAGAAAGACAACAAATGGAAAGTTAATAGCCACTGGACTGAGAACTTCTGGAAATTTGTATACTCTCTCGGAGACTTCAGAGGGAGCTTGCTTAGTTGGACAGGAAGAAGAAAACTGGCTGTGGCATAAAAGACTCGGTCACATAAGCTTTGATAATCTGGTAAAAATCAGCTCGAAAAAAGCAGTAAGAGACATACCCACTATTGGCAAACCATCAAACAACATTTGTGAGTCGTGCCAAAAGGGGAAGCAAACCAGATCTACCTTCAAAGCAAAAGAGTACTTCACAAGCAAGCCACTAGAACTGATTCACACTGATTTGTGTGGTCCCATGAGGACAGAAAGCATAAATGGATACAAATATTTTATGCTTGTGTATTGATGATTTTTCCAGAATGACATGGGTACTCTTTCTGAAACAGAAGTCAGAAGCCTTTGAAATGTTTAAAACCTTCAAAAATCTTGTTGAAAATCAATCTGGAAAAAGAATTAAATGTTTGAGATCTGATAGAGGAGGAGAGTTTATTTCTAATGAGTTTGCTGAATTCTGTGAAAAACATGGAATAAGAAGACAGTTTCTCGAGCAGCAAGAACACCTCAACATAATGGGGTAGTTGAAAGAAAGAACAAAACTGTGTAGGAAATGGCAAGAACCATGTTAACAGAGAGCAAAATTGTTGACAGATTATGGAAAGAGGCAGTTCATACTGCAGTCTACATTCAGAATAGATGTATGTTGAGGCCGCATGAAAACAAAACACCATATGAACTGTGGTTTGGCAAAAAGGCTACAGCAAAGTACTTCAAAGTGTTCGGCAGCAAGTGTTACATTAAAAGAACTGAAAGCAATCTTGGCAAGTTTGAAGACAGAGCTGATGAAGGAATATTCCTTGGGTACTCAACTAAAAGCAAAGCCTATACATGCTACAACAAAAGACTTAAGAAAATAGTGGAGAGTGCGGATGTGAAGGTTGATGAAGGCAGGAAACAAGAAATCAGCAATAATGAAAACTACCCAACCTATGAAGAATTTATTGAAGAAGATGAAGATCAAGAAAAAGAAGAGAGACAGAAATCAGATTCAGAGGACTTAGAAAGAGATGAAAATAGAAAATACAGAACAGGCAGTTGGCAGAAAAATCATCCCAAAGAGCAGATTATTGGGGACCCTACAGTTGGCATTCAGACAAGAAGAAGAGTAGTAAATAACTATTCTCTGTTATCCAATATTGAGCCCAAGAATATTATTGAAGCAAGCACGGATGAAAGCTGGATGGAAGCAGTAAATGAAGAACTAGATCAAATTGAGAAAAACAAAACCTGGGAATTAGTACCAAGGCCTGAAAATAAAAACATAATTGGCACTAAATGGATATTTAGAAACAAACTGAATGAAGATGGACAGGTGGTAAGGAATAAAGCAAGATTAGTCTGTAAGGGATATGCCCAAGTTGAGGGGATTGATTTTGAAGAAACTTTTGCACCCGTGGCCAGACTTGAAGCAATAAGACTATTTTTGGCTTTAGCTGTTCATAAGAATTTCAAGGTTTATCGGATGGATGTAAAATCAGCATTTCCGAATGGAAATCTTGAAGAAGAAGTATATATTGAACAGACTGATGGTTTTCAACTTTGTGATAATCCTGACTTTGTTTGCAAGCTGAAGAAAGCTTTGTATGGCTTGAAACAAGCACCTAGAGCTTGGTATGCAAGACTGGACAGCTATCTCACTAAGCAAGGATTCAAGAAAGGTATGGTGGATAGCAATTTATATGTGAAAACTGAAAATGGCAATTTCATTGTTCTTGTTGTTTATGTAGATGATATAATTTTTGGAAGTAGCAATGATGAATCATGCAAAGACATAGCAAACAAAATGCAGGAGTTTGAAATGTCTATGATAGGTGAACTTTCATATTTCCTTGGATTACAAGTTAATCAAACAGAAAAAGGAATTTTTATCTCTCAAATTAAATATGTGAAAGAAATGCTGAAAAAGTTCACTATGGAAGATAGTAAACCAGTGAGCACCCCCATGACAACAAGCTGCAAGTTGAGCAAGGATGATAAATCTCCGGATGTTGATCAAACAATGTACAGATCAATGATTGGGAGCCTGTTGTATTTGATGACCACTAGACCGGATATCTTACAAGCTGTTTGCATGGTTGCAAGATTTCAGGCTAGCCCAAAAGAGACTCATGTGACAGCAGTGAAAAGGATTTTTAGGTATCTCAAAGGTACTATGGAGTATGGGCTGTGGTATCCAAAAGGAAAAGACTTCACTCTCTTTGCATACTCTGATGCTGATTGGGCAGGATGCATTGATGACAGAAAAAGCACAAGTGGAGGAGCATTCTTTCTTGGAAACAAATTGGTTGCATGGCACAGTAAGAAGCAAGAATCAGTCTCTTTATCCACAGTCGAGGCCGAATACATTGCAGCTACTACATGCTGTACACAAATACTATGGATGAGACAAACATTGAAAGATCTAGGCATTCACTTCAATGAGCCCATTTCAGTCAAATGTGACAACACTAGTGCAATCAACATTTCAAAGAATCCGGTAATGCATTCCCGCACCAAACATATTGCAATCCGGTATCACTTCTTGAAGGATAAGGTTGCAGAAGGAGAGGTCAGATTGGAGTTTGTTCCCACTACAGAGCAAGTAGCAGACATATTCACCAAACCTTTACCAAAGGAAGTATTTGAATACCTTCGGAAGAAGTTGGGAGTAGTCACACTTCCCAAGCACTGACTAGCTATGGGAAATACATTCTCAGGGGGAGCATTCAAGTTATTTATGCCTGAGAATGTTGTGCATAGACTCAGGGGGAGTCTGCAGCAGCCCTTTGGCATTATTGGCAAAGGGGGAGAAGAATTTGAGCAAGGCTACAAAGTGTTGCCAACAATTCCAAAGGGGGAGATTGTTGAGCAAGGTGCAGCAAAAGCAGTGCAAAAGGATTGTAATTGTTGTCAACACAGACAGAGTGATGCAATTGAAGCAGTTCAGAGGTCAGTCAGATCAAGTGCAGAAAATCTCAAGAAAAACAGAGGGGACCCAGATCCAGAAATTTGCAGAAAAAGACAAGGAAGAAAACTGTCGCGATTTCGCGACATATCCGAGGAGAGAGAAAATGCATTGAAAACTGTCGCGATTTCGCGACATATCCGAGGAGAGAGAAAATGCATTGAAAAATGTCACGATTTCGCGACATGCTGGAAGGAACGAAGACAAATCGAGAAACTGTCGCGATTTCGCGACAAGTTTGAAGCAAAGGCACCAAGGATGAAAAATGTCACGATTTCGCGACATATGGGAGGAGAGAGAAAGTTGATGAAGAAGTTGTAGCGATTTCGCTACATATCTGAGTTTCGCCAACATAAGCAAAGAAAAAGCACCAAGTAAGAAAAGCGTAGCGATTTCGCTACAAGCTTGAAACACTAAGAACAAAAGTGCAGCGACTTAGATACAGCTTCGAGTTGCAAGGCAGAAAGATGTAGCGATTTCGCTACATGGTCAAAGTGCAAGATAAAAAGGTGTAGCGATTTCGCTACAAGTTAAAAATGCATAATTCCGAGGTGTAGCGATTTCGCTACAGGTTAAAAATGCATAATGCGAGAGGTGTAGCGATTTCGCTACGAGTTAAAAATGCATAATGCGAGAGGTGTAGCGATTTCGCTACAGGTTGAAACAAAGAGAAAATAAGGTGTAGCGATGGCGCTACATGTTGGAACAGAGGGAAACTAAGGTGTAGCGATTTCGCTACTAGTCAAAAGTGTAGAACTGAAAGATGCAGCAATGATATTACAAGTCAAAATTTCATGAAAAAAGACAAGGTAAAAGCACAAGGCAAAAAGTTGTAGCGATTTCGCTACTGCATGGAGCAAAGAGTGTACGGAAGCCGAAAGTGTCACGATTTCGCGACAAGCAGGATGATGACGTCAGCAAAACCAAAATGTGTCACGATTTCGTGATAGGGTGAACGAAAAGCTGCTGCAAGCCAAAAACATCGCGATTTCGTGACATCTTTGAAGATGACGTCAGCAAGTCAAAAATGTGTCGCGATTTCGCGACATGTTGCTGGAAAAGCCGTTGCAAGCTTGAAGCGTCACGATTTCGCGACACCTTAGCGGATGACGTCAGCAAGACAGAAAATGTCGCGATTTCGCGACATGTTTCCAGAGAAGCCTCATGAAGCCGAAACGTCACGATTTCGCGACATCTTAGAGGATGACGTCGACAAGACAGAAAATGTCGCGATATCGCGACAAGTTGCCAGAGAAGCCTCAGGAAGCCGAAAGTGTCGCGATATCGCGACAAAGTTGAGGATGACATCAGCAAAGCGGAAAACGTCGCGATATCGCGACAGGTAATGTTTTGGCGGGAAAAAGTCAAAGATACATGCATTGCGACAGGTGTCAAAAAGACGCCAGTTACGAAAAATTAACCAGAGTTAGATCTGCAGTTCCAAGTGACAGATGGTGAGATTGCAGAGGAGAAATTCATGTTGCAGTTAACTAAAGTTAAAATGTAAGTTACGAAGCATGTGCATTTAAGAAAAGAACGGCTGTTGCAGGGCCGTGATACAGCATGACTGCGAAAGGTGGCAGACTCACAGGAAAGCGACGTTGCATCGAGAACTGATTGCAGTGACATTTGTCAGCTGCGTATATCATAAGGAATGGTTGATCATAGGAGATAAAAATACACAGTTTTTAACAGAGAAGACAGAGCAGTTTCGAAGAAACAATAGAGCATCGAAACGCGTAGAAGGGTTGTCAGTATTTGCAGAGGACTGTCAGAATATGCAGACTGTGCAGAGAAAAAGGCTGTCAGAACGTCAGAATGTCAGAAAGAAAGCGGCTAAAAGGCGGATCAGGTCAGAAGGATTTGACACGTCAATTACAGTCGAGAATGCAATAAAAAAAATGGAGGGAAAAGTTAAACCGTTCAAACTCGAGCCGTTCGAAGAACTCAAGTATAAAAGGATCGAATTGGCATAGTGAGAAGGTTACTGCGATCGTGTTTTTATTGTGAATTTTAAAAGGTCTCAGTAAGCAAGGGTGTTGTAAGAAAACAGCCTTGGATAAAAACCTGCAATTCTATTGAAAATTCAAGAGAGAGGTTTTAGATTTGAAAAGAAGATATTGAGTTTCTAACAATTTTCTCTATGCTTCTGTGAGATTTTTGAATGTGCTATAGACCGGTAAGGGTCTTGCAAAAGAGAAGGCATTTTTATGTCCATTTTATCTAGCAAAATAGAAATCCAAGTTGGTGCTTGGAAAAAGGGGTTGGTGCTCCTATCTGTTGCAGCAGATAAATCAGGGGTTGGTGCTCCTTCCAGTGGGTGCTGGTAAACAATTGTAAATATTGAATCCTTGCAAAGACTGGATTTGGATTGAAGTCCAAACGAGTCATTCTTTGAGGAGTAGCCACATCGGTGAACCTCGTAAAATTCTGTGTTGTGTGATGCTCTTGTGTGATACTTGCATTATTTAGTTTCAAGCTTGCATCATTAGTTTTAAAAGTTGCAGATTTAAGTTTTTAAGTAGTTACACTGATTCACCCCCCCCTCTCAGTGTCATTGTGAGAATATCACAAAATTTATCTAATAACTATGTAATGAAACACTTTATGGATCCTACCTTGCCTTATAGGCTTCTTAGCTCTTTGATATATTTGGGGGTACACATTTCTAGTATAGTTTTTACTTTCACTAGAACTACTTCGATCTCTCATTTAGAAATGATGAATCCTAAGAGTTTTTATGAAGTGACACCAAAGACATATTTCTTGGAATTCAAACTGACATTATGCTCTATTAGGTGATCGAATATTTTCCTAACAACCTCAGTGTGCTCTTCACGTAGTAATGACTTGGTCAGTGAGTCATAAATATAGTCTTCCTATATCTTGTGCATGTAGTCATGGAATATGTATGTCATAGCCCATTGATATGTGGCACTAGCATTTTTAAGGCCAAATGACATAACATTATATGCATAATGTCCTCCATGGAGTGGTAAAGGTAGTTTTATGTTGATCTTCAAGTTTAATTCAAATTTGGTTGTAACCAAAAAAAAATTCCATGAGTGAGAGCATTTCATGATATGTAGTTACATCTACAAGAGCATCTATATTTGGCAAAGGAAATGAATCCTTGGGTGTTACCTTATTGAGATCTCAAAAATCCATGCATATGCAGATTCTTCCATATGGTTTTCCTACAGGTACCATGTTTGATACCCACTCCAGATAGTCGATGGAAATGATGAACTCTACATCCAACAACTTTTGTAACTCAAATTTTGCCATCATGGTTGGATGCATATTCCTGAGTATTTGCTTGACTAGCTTTTTAGTGGGGTCCAATAAAATATTGTGAACAACTAATTTTGTATCTAGACCAGGGATGTCTTTATAGGTCCAAGCAAAGAGACTAGGTCTCTCTTTCAATAGAGGTATGAGGCTGGATCATTCCTCATGAGATAATATTTTTTAAATTTAACTTTTTATGGGATTCATGGGATCTATGCTTATATCAACTTTGAAATTTTCCTATTTGACATATGTGATCCCTCCTCGAGCTGGTGATACATAGGGATCAAATGGATTTCATCGAATAGGTTTATGGGTTCTACCATATTAGGGTTAACCTCAACATGATAAACATTATGGGTACAACCTAGTGCAAAATAGAATGGTTGTAGTATTTATTCACTAGGTAAGAAATCCTTGGGCTCTAGGGGTGAATTGATGTGATCAAAATCAATGGCCTCTAGATTGAGGTACAATGGTATTGAAGGGTCAGTTGGTTCGTGGAGTGGATTGGTCAGATCAATGGAGATCATGTTGATGGATAAAATAAAATCTCTAGGACCACATGGATGTGACTCACTACTTTTGGGTTTTTCCCCATGCTCTAGATGTGGCTTAGGAGTTATGGGAATTTTTTGATCTGGTATAGGGATAGATAAAACAATGGAATAATACAAATGAAGAAGTTATCAGATATTTGGAGGATCAAGAAAGACCAGGTGATAAATCTCCTATAAGTTCACTAGTCACCTCACAATAGGAGGACTTGGGAAGACTATATGATACACTTTCTCCATGTCTATAGGTTCCCTAAGATGATGTAAATATTGAGGCCCTAAGTAGGCCATCTTTATCTCATCGTCATATTCATCATCATCAAATACGTACTCACTATCATCTTCATCCCAGTTGTATTTTGCATCATCCTCTTTAGAAGTGGATTCTGATTTAGATATTTCTAGGGAGAGACCTAGATGGTAGATTATAGGAGGCTCTATTGTTACCATAGGCATAGGCCAATTGCTTCTCCATGAACATGAAGGTTTAGGGTGATAGGGATTCCAATAAATTTCCTCCCCTAAGCCTAGATTCAAATGATCTAGATATATGGCTAGTAATTCATCTTGGCCTCAAATATGATATCCCAAGCCAAACCTATCAGTCGATAGCTAGTACTATGGCTAATATGGAGATCTACGCCCTTGCTCAAATATGCCTAGTATGTAGCCATGCCAATGGTAATATTTAAAATACCTAAGGGTGAACTCTGGATTTGATAGATAATGAATATTTGACATGAACCATTCATCATCATCATCTTCCATGTGCGAGTGATCTAAAATTTTATCCAAGCCCTTGTAGATGAATTTAGTCTAGTTTTGTGGCACCCCCAATGGTACCATCATCCCAATAGAAATATAAGGATCTCAAGGCCTTATCATATCCTATGCAAACTTTAAAATGGGTATGAAAGTCACATTCTACACATATCCATTCATCCCAGTGTAAATTATAGCTACTTGTTCTTCCACTATCAAAGGATCTGATTGAGATTGTTTGAGAAACTCACATAATCATTGACCTCTTACCAATTGATCTTGAGTAGCTTTATCAAGATCAGAAGAAAATTGCACAAAGGCTTCCAACTCTACAGTTTGGGCTAACTCTAATTTTAATTTTCCAGCTACTTGTTTTATAGCTTTCATCTAAGTTGCGGATCCTACTCTGGATACAAAAATACCCACATAATGCCAGGTTTCATTCCGGTATTGAATAGATCCGCTGATAAGAAGATTTGTCCATCAGTAATGGAAATTACATTAGTAGGAATATAACCTGAGACATCTCCAGCTTGAGTCTCAACTATTGGTAAAGCAATTAAACTTCCTCCACCTAACTGAGAATTTAATTTAGCCCATTTCATTTGATATCTTTATTATATGATGAATCTACTAAGAAATTCATTCATTTCCTATTTTTTTTTGTTTACTAGTTGTCTCCATTTTTTTTGTGAAAATAATCCATCTTCTTAATGGGAAGAACAGACATTTTTTTATGATGAAAAAAAATATCTTTCACCTTGTTGCTAAAAAAATTTAGATTTCTCGTTCTTAGACCAATTTTATTTTGTTTCTCCAAACAGTTGAATCCAGTACCAACAAGTATCACCTATCCAAGAATAACATTTTCCTTCAACCCTTTCAACCAATAAATATGACCTTGAAGAGCAGATTTAGCTAAGACGTGAGCAGTTTCTTGAAAAATCACTTCTGATAGAAAATTTTGAGTATTCAAATATTCCTTTGTTATTCCCAATAAAATTATTCGATAGTTGATTGCCTCTTCTAGAGCATGATTCATTATTTGTGCTCATGATAATCCAATGATTTCTTCGAGCTCTTCGTGCCATTCTCTTAGAGTCATTATTTTTGCTCCATCGTATACAAAAATACGAATAAAAAAAAATTTGATTCATATGAAAGTGGTACTCAGCTAAACTAGGGTTAACCAAGTGAATTGTTACCTAAGGTGTGGATGATGCTATTGAGGAAGTAGGTGACACGGGTTGAGAAATCTCTTCTACTAAATGGTGTGAATCATCTTCGTCCATGGGACTTGGAATATCCATAGTTGCTATATTGGAAATCACCCTAGGCTCTTCTTTGACTAAAGGTACCTTTAGTTTTTGATCATATTTTGGTTTTGATGATGTTGCAAATTTTTTAGAGGCAATTGTTATCCTAGGGGTTGGTGGTGATGCCGATGTAGATGGATTGGCCCATACTAATTTTAACTTACTCTTTGTACATCTAATGGATGACGTAGGATGTATGTCTATATGAGTATATGGGAGGATTAAATCTCCCATTAAGTAAACCTAATTTACATATTTGAACGGTTCCTCATTTGATGGGACAACATGCACTTATCCCTCATGCACATACTTGATGCATTGGTGCAAGATCAAAGGGAAACAATGCATGTCCTTGATCCAAGGATGACCTAGAAGTATGTTGTATTGCATAGTGCCCTCTAAGATATGACACATCATGGAGATGTTTTTTAGCCCTCCATGAATAGGAAGGAATATTATCCCTACTATCGAGCACAATGCATCGTTGAATGCTCACAACATAAAAGTGGAGATGACAATATGCGACTTTGGATTATTAAGGTGTCCCAAGGCTTTGGTGGTTATTATATTTATTGATGGGTCTATATCAATCGATACCTACTTTAAAGGAGTGTGGTTAACACACGCAATGATATGTAGCGGTGGGTTTGCTATGGAAGTGGATATTGTTTAAATTTTATGATCATAAAATATGATTGCGGGATCCTGACACTATTGGACATGCCCCACAAAGTTTGTAAAGGCTTCAGTATTTTTGGGTTGAAGCTCTATGGATCTCAAAATTTCTATTAAGTTCTTTCTATGCCTAGGAGATTGTTGTATAAGCTCATATATTGATAAATTTACAAAGGTTATTTGTAGACTCTGAGTAAGTCTATTTTTTATTGTAACCATCGGTCTTATTGGTGGGCCTGTGAAGAACACAAGCTTATAATGAGGGGAGGTAAACATTATGAGATAAAAAATTTCACTTTTCAATCCAAATGATAACAAAAATAATATCAATGCAGTAAATGAAATAATGCACAAATCATCACACATATGAGAGACAAAAATTTAACGTGGTTCACCCAATGTGGGCTATATCCACATAGAAATATTGCTTATAAATTTCTCATCAAATTTCATGGGCACCAATCCACAGGATACACCAATCCCCTATTACAATGTTTATGGATACCAATCCAAAGGAGATACCAATCCCCTCTCAAGTTCTATGGATACCACTCAACTCTATTCTGGTTTTGTGAACACCACTCCATGGGAGACACCAATACTCTCTACTCTGGTTCTGTGGACACCAATCCACTTTGTTCTGGTTTTGTGGACACAAATCGATAGGAGACATAAATACCCTATGCTTTGGTTCTATGAATACCTCTCCACTCTATTTTAGTTTTGTGGACACCACTCCACTTTGTTCTGGTTTTGTGGACACCACTCCATAGGAGATACCAATCCTCTCTATTCTAGTTCTCGTTCTCAAATTTGCTCAAACTCTATCTTCAACTAAGCTCAAACTTTATCTTCAATTCAGCACAAAATAAATTCATAACCTACCCATAAAAATTACTCAAATCTACTTACTAAACCTACTCACATATGCTTACTAAACCTACTAAGATTTGCTCACAAAAGTGCTCAAAATTGCTCCAAAACTTACTCACAAATGTGATCAATAATCTGATCCAAAACTTGCTTATAAACATTGCTCATCTACCCCCAAATCTTGCATATAAAACAATGCTTATTTATTCCTCAATATGCTTTCCTCAATTAAAGCAATTCAGATATATTCTACCCAGAATTCATTTAACCTCTTGAACATATAGAGAATGATATGCACTAAAAAATGCCCAATATGTTCTTCAAATTCATTAAATTTGTCACTTTCACATGTCTCACATTTATTATATTTTAAATGTAGGTCTAGTCTAGCACTTGATAACTAACCTTGTAATTTTTTATTTTCACCTTTTCTTCCTTTTAGTAGATAGCTAAAAAAACCCTTTTCAATTAAATCCTTTCACATTATCCTTGCACTAGATGATACTTTGAATTGCTTTAAAACAACCCTTCTATTTGTGTGATACTATACTATTTTGCTTATTTCCACATTCACTTCAAAACCAATCACAATGCACAAGATTGTCCTTCTCATATACTCCCAAAATCAATCATGAATAATGCACAAATTTTCTCTCAAATATGATCTATAACCCTTGCACATTTACTCTCAATATCAATCAAAACCAATGCACATCAAATCAATCCTTATACCTACAACTATATGACATCAAAAATATTTTTCTAAAAAACCATCCTTGAGAAAGGAATTAAATCACCATACCTCTAAATCTACCTCAATAAGATAATGCACTCCAAATATTTCTTCAAATAATGATGTATCTCAATTCTATCTTCAACAATAATAATGCATCTCAAATCTATTTCAACAAATATAATGCATTCCAAACTTTTCAACAATAATAATGCATCTCAACTCTTTTCTCAACAAAGATAATGCATTCCAAATTTATAATCAACAATAATCATCCATTTATATTTTCAACAATAATAATCTGCCCCAACTATTGTAAGTGTGTATAAGGATACTTTTTAAGTAGCCTTATAAAAATCTAGTTTCAAGCCTCAGTGTGAAGCCATTTGTAAATTATCGAAAAATTGAGAACGTTGGCATGATTTTTTTGTTTAAAACTTCTCCTCCGTTTTTCCCGCCTCCCTTCTCTCCTACATTTCCGCCTTATCCCTCCACGCTTCCCTATTTCCCCTTATCTCTCCACCTCTTCCGTTATATTTTCCTCCACCCTCCTAGTCACCTATAAATACACTGCAATATTGCTTATTATAGATCGAAGGGAGCTATTTAAATTTTATTAATATTTATGTTGAATTTTTTTGGTCCACCTCATTCTCCATCTAACACTGGTATTAGAGTCAGAGCTGGGCGCTGTGCAAGGAGGGTACAAAAATCAAGGTGAGCTAGGAGTTGGGCACATTCATCAAGGCATACCTGAGGGTATGAATTTTTAGGCGGGTCATAGGGAGCTGAGCTGGTGTGGACGTTGATTGGTGGTATGTAGTTTGAGATGTAGATGTGGCAAAACCTGGGCATAGACTGGGCATGCATTTTGAGGCAACACATGGACAAATGACGTGGAGGACCCACAGCTCAAGGAGCTAACCTGGTAGCAGAGCTATCAAGTTGAAGTGGCGAGGAGTTGACACTTGGTAAAATTTGGTTGGTCTAATGTTGCGAGGTGATTGCAAGCGAGGACGCCACATGGAGAACAACGATTCATCGATAAGGGTAAAAGTTTGGTTTTGCAATTGCCCAAAGGTAATTGATTCATAATGCACGTCTTCGTGTTAATAAATCCCTCCGCACCCATTTCACAGTGCATGTGGGATAAAATGGAGGTTCATTTTAAAAAAAAATAAAAAATTATTGCGAGCTTTAAATTGTCATTATTTGCCCTTGATGTCCATCCGAAGCGCATAGCGGAGTTGGCAAAGGCGGACGAGTTGTTTGGCGGAGGTCTTTGGTTCGAAACCCACCGAGGCGCTAATATTTTTTTTCTTTTTCCTTGTTTCTTGGTGAAGAAGGGTATAAATAAAAGACTACCTGCCTTTGTTCCTGTCCGAAGGAGTAGATGGGTTGGTTGAACGTCCGCCGCAAAGACTTTACCTGGTGGCAATTCGGGGGATCAATTCCCCTCTACTCCAAAGAAAAAATAGAATTTTTTGTTAAAAAAAAGGTTTTGCAAGTTTTTTAAAGTTTTTTTTAATTTTTATTAAATTTTTTAATTAATTTAATAGTTTTAAAATTATATTCTTCAATTTTTTTTAAAATATAATTGTGTTTAAAAAATAATGAAGGATATAAAAAATTATTAAATTTTTTATGAAAACTTTATAAAAAAAATATTGAAAACTTTGAAAACTTTTTGGAAAGGGAAATTGGAAAACTTTTTTTTGAAGATCAAAATTTCTTGAGCACTTGAAAAATTGACATATGCAACTCAGCTAATTTCTTTTGCCATGATGAGTATATGATCTGATCAACCGGATGTTACCATGCCCTATGCTCTCTACTGAGGATAGAATCAACTGAGTCTTTTGATGAGCGGATTCGGAGAGATGGAATACATGTGGTATTCAGTCAATTGCAGAACTCAATAATAGCCCACTAGAGGAAGCATGATTTTGGATACGAGACTGACTCAGAGGAAAATATTTTTGGACAACGAGTGGAGTCTGATTTAGTTGCATTTGAACCTGATGAAAAATCTAGTGAGACCTATATCCTACGCTCTCTGAATCCTGAGCCAACAAAGCCTAAGCCAGCAGAGCCTAAGCCAAAAGAGCCTGAGCGTGCAAAGCCCGAGCTAGAAGTAGTACCTAAAATTATTGTCATTAGTGATGACGAGGATTCCATTGCAGACAATTTTGGACCTCCAGTACTGGGTGATCCACAACAAGAGGAATGTGAAATCAGTGAGAGAATTAAAAAATCTAGATTTGATTTGAATATGTAATTGCTTTGTACTTCCTATTTTAAGTCAAATCAAAGTTTGCTTTCAAGTAGTAGAAATGGACTCAAATTTAAATCTCTCAACTCCTAAATTTAAAGGTAGTGATTATGAATACTGGTCAATAAAGATGAAAACTATGTTGATTGGTAAAAGTTTATCAGAAATAGTTGAATAGGGTTACACAGAACCCTCTGCTGTTGACTAGTCTGCTTTAAGTGTTGTCGATATAAAATTTAAAAAAGAAGCCCAAAAAAATAATTCCTTTACCCTATACCATTTACAAGAAGCCCTAGATAAAAGTATATTTCCTAGAATAGCATCCTGTATAACAACTCAAGATGCTTGGAAAGATTTGAAGGAAAGCTTTCAAGGTAGTGATCAAGTAAAATAGGTCAGACTTCAAACTCTGAAAAGAGATTTTGAAAATCTCAGAATGCAAGAGAATGATAAAGTAGGAGACTACTGTGTGCGAGTCAAATATGTGGTAGATAAAATGGTCACTCTAGGAGAAGAAGTTAAACCTGAATGTGTAGTGAAGAAAGTGTTGTGAACACTTCTTCCTAAGTGGAATCATGTAGAAATTATTATTGAAGAGTCAAAATATTTGACTACACTTTCCTTTGATGCACTAACTCGTTATCTTCTTTCACATGAAGAAATATTGTAGGAATCTTCTTCCACTAGCCATAGAGGCAATGACAAAGACTTCGCTTCACAAGAAGGAAAAGGCCAAGGTAGAGGTTATGGCAGAGGTCAGCAAAGAGGAAGAGGCAGAAATAGTCCACGAGGTGGAACTCTAATTAGAGGAGGATCTTCAAATAGAGATGGAGGTCAAAATAGAGGTTGCCAGCAAAATAAAGAAAAGCATCCAGGTAGAGCTTCCTAAAGGAAAGAAGTGTGTTGGATGTAAGTGGGTCTTCAAGACCAAATTCAATGTTGATGGAAGCATTGAAAGGCACAAAGCAAGATTGGTTGCAAAAGTATTTATACAAAATTATGGTATTTATTATGAGGAGACATTTGCTGCTGGTTCTCGATAGGAGACCATCATAACAATTCTTTCTTTAGCTGCTCACAAGGGTTGGAAAATCCAACACATGGATGTGAAAAGTGCTTTTCTCAATGGGTACTTGACAGAGGAGGTGTATGTTGAGCAACCTCAAGGATTTCAAGAGCAAGGTAATGAGCACCTTGTTTACATACTGAAAAAGGCACTCTATGGCCTCAAGCAGTTATCACGAGCTTGGTACTCACACATTGATGGGTACTTTAAATATTTTGGGTTTACCAGAAGCAGAAATGAACCCACCCTTTACTACCTGAAGCAAGGTAATGACATCCTCATATTTTTATTGTATGTGGATGATATCATATTCATGGGTAGTAATAAAGAAATGAATATGGATTTCAAGAGCTCCATGATGAAGCAATTTGAGATGAAGGATCTCGACTTAATGCACTACTTCCTTGGAATGGAAGTCCATCAGATAGATATAGGGATCTTCATCTGTCGACATAAGTATGCTTGGGACATGATCAAAAAGTTTTCTATGGAGCATTGCAAACCAGTTGCAACTCCAGTTGGACATGAAATCCAATTACGTAAATATGATGGAGCACCAAAAGTTGACGTGACCACTTTCAAGAGCATGGTTGGGAGTTTGATGTTTCTCGCCAACACCAGACCCAATATTCAGTATGTTGTTTCTCTTGTATCTCGATTTATGGCTAGCCCATATGAACTACATTTGCAAGTAGCTAAGAGAATTCTTAGGTATGTGAAGGGTACATTGGATTTTGGAATCTGGTACCATAAGTGTAACACTATCAAGCTTGTAGGATTCAATGATAGTGATTGGGGAAGCAATATTGATGATAGAAAATCAACTTCAGTGAACTATTTTAGTCTGGTATTAGGACTAATAACATGGAGTTCCAAAAATAAAACTGTGGTAGCTTTATATTCTATAGAAGCTGAGTATATAGCAGTCACCTATGCTAGTACTCAAGACTTATGGCTAAGAAAAGTGTTGGAAGAGATTGGAGAACAACAAAGTGGTCCGAACAAGATTTACTGTGACAACATAAGTGCCATTCATTTGGCATACAATCTGATCCACCATATTAGAACGAAACATTTTGATATGAAGTATCACTTCATCCGAGACATGGTGGAGCATGAAATTGTTAAGCTTAATTTTTTTCACACTTTGGAGAATGTCGTAGATATCTTCACCAAAGCAATAGCTAAAGCTTAGTTTATAAATTTGAGATACTGTGTAGTCAGTCCTCTCAACTTTAAGGGAGAGAATGTTGCAAGTGTGAATAATGATACTTTTTAAGTAGCCTTATAAAAACCCAGTTTCAAGCCTCAGTGTGAAACCATTTGTAAATTGTCGGCAAATTGAGAACATCGGCATGATTTTTTTGTTTAAAACTTCTCCTCCATTTTTCCCGCCCCCCTTCTCTCCTACATTTCTGCATTATCCCTCCACGCTTCCCTATTTCTCTTTATCTCTCCATATCTTCTGTTATCTTTTCCTCCACCTTCCTAGTCACCTATAAATACACTGTAATGTTGCATTTTATAAATCGAAGGGAGCTATTTAAATTTTATTAAGATTTGTGTTGAATTTTTTTGGTCCACCTCATTCTCCATATAACAACAACTCTATCTCAACAAATATGATGCATTCCAAATCTGTCACTTTATTTTGATTTAAATATTAAATCAAAAACCTTTTAAACCCTTATTACTCCTTTCAAGACATGCATAGTAAAATTTATGAAAGCAAAAATAATTCCTTACGTTTTTGTTCTTTTGCTCTCTATTTGAATGTCTTTTGTTGGCATTGATAGCTTTCTTAGAAAAATTCCATCAGTACATCTCCACACTTATTCGAATCATTTGATTTTCTACCCTAGAACTAAATCTCTTCCTCGTGTACTCTTCTCTTTGCTAGAATAGCTCAATCAATAAATTTTTCCTGCACTCCTATGTCATCTATGAGAAAACCCTAACACACTACATGCAACATTTCACCTTCAGCAATCATGGCTTCTAGGTTTCTCTTGATCTTGTTCACTATTTCAATATTTTTATCCTTTTATAGCATTGGCTCCTTGAGCACAAACAAATAATTTATCTCCCACAAGTGAAGGTGCTTGCCTAAAATAATTCTCTCCCAGCACTCAAATGAATATACACTCTCTCCCATCAATTAAACGAAGACACACACTCTCTCCTAGAACTAAAACAAAGACACACTCTCTCTCCAAAAACTCAAATGAAGGCACACTCTCTCCCTATGCAAGTGAAGGTTCTCACACTCCAAATGAATAAAAGGTGCTCACTCTTTCCCCGTGTAAGCGAAGGCACTCACACTTCCAATGAACGAAAGGCACTAATTCTATTTCACAATTTTACTCACTCTCCAAGTGCATATGAAGGTACACTCTACAAATGAATTAATGCACTCATTTTCCAAACTTACTCTCCAAGCATAGACGAAGTCATACTCTATGAACGAACACTCTTACTCTTTCTCCAAAGGCAAAATCTACACACTCTATCAAATCACACTTAGCCATAATGTTAGAACCATATATATATCAAAAATAATTTTTTAATGAGAGGGTCAGCCCTCAAATTCAAATTTCCACTTCATATAAAATATTTAAATAATTGATTTAAATATTTAAACTTTTATATCTTAACCTTTACTTTAATATTTAATTTAAATATTAAAGTATATCCTACTGTTAATATTTACATATTAAATTTAAATATTAAAGTTCATACTTTTTCTTGCATACCTTTTGAAGATATATTTATCTTGTATAGTTTACTCCAACACATCATGATTTGCTTTTGATATCAATGACAACTGCAATTAACCAAAACAACCTTTGACATCGATGACAACTCAATTATTCCAATAGCCTAGTAATGGATTTTGTGCTAGCCTTTACTGAGGTAGAGCTAGGATACGAATGAGAGAAGTGGGTGGCTCCAGATGATTGTATCTCCTATTATTAGTAATAACATTAACCATACTGACAAATATTTGTGTAGGAGGATCTATTCGAACTTGGTTGACTTGACCCATATGGTTCCTTAGCGGTTCATGATTTGGTAGGGGATCTTTGAATATTCCCATATTTTGATTATCTGATGCCAAGGGATTTTCAATTAGTACTTGATCCTTGTGTATCATATTTTGTACCATGTGTTTGAACCTGTGGTACACTTTTATTTCATGGACCTTTTGTCTATGATATGGGTAGTAATGATCTTCCCTATACCCCTTCAACTTAGGGTAGTTAGGATGAAGTAGCTAGACTTCTATTAATTGCAAAACATTAGCCTCACACAACTGGTTAAAGATAGATGTCAAATATTTTGATAGTGGCATAAAATTGTAAGACGAGCAACGTTGGTTGTTTTTTCCCTGGTTTCTATTGCACTATTTATATTGTGTGGGATGTGGTTAATCCTGATAGTCCTATTATTGTTGGCTCTTATCCCATTTAGGAATGTTTCACATAACTTGGTTTACAAGCACAGGTTTGGTCTGATGTTGTTGATTTTACGTGTTCTTGTTGTTCCAATCCTTCTTGGTTTATATATTTAGATCTCCTTCTTCTAGCTTAATGTATTAAATCACTTTGGCTGGAACTAAAGCCTCCATGAATATTATGTATTGTTGCAGCTGAAGTAGCAGCGATATATATTTTACATAACATTTTTTTAATATTCGAGTAAGTTCCACTATGGGAATGGAGAATGGTAATTTTACCATTAGTCATATTCATATATTCCCATAATCCATGGCTGGATCCTCATAATATTTTTTTAAATTGGCTAGGTTGGATAGATTAGTCTTCTTATTAATTCCAAATGAAAAGCATGCAAGAAACATATTCACCAGTTTTTCAAAGTTGGTGATGCTATGCCTTGGTAACTTATTATACCATTCAAAGGTTTCACCTAAAATGATGATAACAAAAGTTATTAACATCAAGGCATCATCATTATGTAGTTGTAAACACACATTCATGAAGCTTGTTACATTTTACTGCATTTCTTCTTCACCCTTGAACTTATCTATTCTAGGAATTTTGAAATGCTTAGGATAAGAAAGACTTGGCACTGATGGACACAAGGGCTGATTATGAATCTTGCATAAGGTAGGTTTTTGGCCAACTTTTTCTTGTTTCTTAAGATACTTAATTCTCTTGGTAAGCACCTTATAGGCCTAATAAGAGATGATCTCTTTCTCCCAAAGGGATCTTCAGGATGCAGGCGAGTGTAAGTTCCTATTAGATCGATATGGTCGATTGTATTCATCAACCACATCTATAGATGATGGTTTAGGATATTGTTAATCCTAATCATCTAGATCTGATTCTTGGTACTCATCATGCTCAAGATAATTTTGTGCTTGGCACTATTGTTGCTTGGATGCATATTGTGATGTGTGGTGAATATTGTTGTCTAATTTCCTTGTGCATCTCTCTAGTTGAGAGATAGCACATATATAATTAGGTTGTTGATTATACTCACTAGTTAGATGTAGATCAACTCAAGCTAATCTATCCCCTCACTCTTCACACTCCTTTTGATAAATTATACGTTGCTCTCTTAAAAAATGTTCATATAAGCACTGGTGAAGCTACCTCTATCGTTGCACCTCTTCTCGTTCTAACTTATCTAAGTGCTCACGCTCTAATCACAAATCCTCTAATTGGTATTGGAGTATTTGCTCTCTTTTATCTGCACAAAGCCTATGTATCCAATTGGATCGATCCACTATATAGGGTCTTTGGATTTGCAACTCTCTATGAGGAGTTCTGGTAGCATGAGTCCTAATAGAAGGATCTACTATACTCGTTACTTTATTTGTAAAGGTTGCATTGATATTATGTTGAGATCTGTGGTCCATGCCCATATTTTTGGAAGGAAAGTTTGTGTTATGGGGGTGTTTTGAGTATTCACCCTGGACATAAGTATACCTAACTATGTCTTCACTATGCATAATCTCATAGTGAGAGTGAGTAGTAGAGGTGGCCCTATTCTTTGATATTATAAGAGCTTGATCTAGGTGATTAAGTTGGATTGTTATCCATGGTTGATCAAAAGATGTACTATTTACTCTAATACTAAGGAGATCTATTACATATCGTCCTTGCTTAGAATGGTTTGGAGCTCCTGTGGGTCTGCGGTTAGACACACCTCCTATAGTTTACCCCTCATTCGTAAAGTTTCATCTATTTCTATTTTATGATGGTGGGGGTATTGAATCACCCTTATTTCTATCACAAGAGCATCCTAGATT
Source organism: Wollemia nobilis (assembly GCA_028583015.1). Classification (NCBI taxonomy): domain Eukaryota; kingdom Viridiplantae; phylum Streptophyta; class Pinopsida; order Araucariales; family Araucariaceae; genus Wollemia; species Wollemia nobilis. Next base: position 197,780 of record JAQPPZ010000371.1, on the reverse strand, counting down.
TGGTTCTCTAGTTTGAGTTTCTTGATGATAACCCTTGTGATATGAGTTGTCACCTCTCATACTAGTTGAGCATTATTCAGGAGCATTTTTTATGGGTGGCTCAAGTATTATTTATGTTAGGTAGAGCATTGGTTTCTACCTTAGTCATAGACCGAGGGTGGTGGCCTCGTGTGTTGACCATAGCCTTATGAAATTATCTCTTGTGTAAGTTTTAAGAAGCATATAAAGTATACAAGGTGATTATATCATTTAATTTTTCTTTGTGTTTCCTAAAAATTGTTGTGTGATTTGGATTTGTTGTGGATACAATCTAAACTCTTATCGTATTTGAAATAGTTGATGTAATTATTATATTGTTAAAGGCCTTCACATGTATTCTCACACACACCAGAATATTGGGATGACATCCATATTAAATGAGGTAGCATAGGTACTATCTATCCTTATCTAAAAGACCGTAGTCAGCTATAAACCCTTCGAAGAGGATTGCATGCTGCTTTCGAAGAGGTCAGACTTGGCCATGGACGAGTGCAAAAGAAAACTTCTCAATCAACAAACCAAACAAGTGGTAATGACATCCACTATTGGTCTTGATCAATCGATTGGATATGAACACCCAAATTGATCGATGTTATGCTTAGGTCTTTGTGTGCATTGTGTTCATTTTAACTTACATGAAAAGAAATATGCATCACTCAACATTCGATGACTTTTCCACTATATGCATAAAAAAGTATGTTTCATTTTCAAAAATGCAATGTGAATTTAAAAATGGGTTAGCCTTTGAGCAGGCTTTAAGGAAGCACACCTAAAAAAAAACCTAAATAGGGGTCATTCCTATGAATAAAAAGCAACAGACTTAGCCGTTATACATAGAAGAAGTTAAGATTCTAGTTTCTAGCTTCTAGGGTGGCTAGCATTAGCGATAGTTGTTCCCAGCAATGACTAAAGCAAATACAAGAGATTTAAAATTTTATCCTTAGCTTTCCCTATGTGTTGTAATTAATCCTATATTTGATGTTCAAACACACAGAGAAAATATAGAAACTAGAAAAATACAAAGAGGACTACTTACCTGTGAATCCTCATCCAAAGAAGAACTAGGTTGCTGACTATTTTACTATGTTTTCCCCTAGACATTTTTTATTAAAGCGACTGCAATGCTAGCAGCTGAAGCTGATGGTGGATGATATTGCTAGCCACTATCACTTAGAGTGGTTGTACCTATATTAAGGAACACATAGATTTATCATTTAACAATATTAAAAATAGGTCATTGTCATCGTGATCACCACTTGTAAAGGCCTAAAAATAATACATCTAAGATAATTGCAACATTACCCGGTGTTGTAGGTGAGTTGGAGAGGAGAGGGCAATCCTCCAAGGGAGGTCCCAGGTTCAAATATCCACCCTACCAAAAATCTGAATTGGGTATCTAAAATCCAATTGATAATGTTGGTGCGGGCAGGGGTCGGGTGCGACCCTGGAGTGACTTTGACGGTGTAGTACCCCCCTGTTCGTGGTCTCTCAGACTAAGGCAAATCTGCAAGGGGTTTTTCGCTAAAAAAAAAAAGATAATTGCAACATGCTAACAAATTTAAAGCAATGAAACACATATAAACAAATGAATTGACAAAAATAAATGCATCATTTGTATGAATCAATTTTAAAGCTCTGTTACATATTCGTCCCTTCTAGGGATACTAAATTTTATATATGATTACAATCATTGAGACCCAAAACATGTGTGATGTATTCTACAAGCTCTTTAAACCTCCACCAATTTGCATATGAATGGTTTATCAAGCCATATATACTTCTTGATATCAATATATTGGATATTTATGGCCTTTAATCCATTATTTTCCCTATCACCTGAACACAAAGAAACTAAACATATCAATAACATTGTAAGCCTCTCGAAATGAGGCTAGTTTCATGAAATATGCAAATAAGGAAAGGATGCATGAAAATACATAAAGGAGTGCAAAGATGCTTACAAAAATAGAAATTAACCATGCAAATGTAGTAAAGATAGCTAATATATGTTAGATAAAGAAAAATAAATGTAAATAATAGTAAATCTATAGCTAAAATAAAGAAAATAAAATATCAAACCCTATCTAATATCACTTAGAGCAGCTGGATCTACTAGCCTCTATCAACATCAGTGGTTGTGCCTATGGGATTCTATTGAAAATAGTGGTAGTGGGGAAAGTATTATACTCCTTAAATCATGGCTTGATGATGCTCAATTTCTCTACTAAATTTATGTTCAGTGGTTGCTTCTGTCTCAGAATATAGATTTGTGGTGGATTATCTCATATTCGAGGTGAATTGATGAATAATAGCAAAATTGCTCCTCAAGACTTTGGAAGCTCCATTGATGCATGGATAGTTGTCATACTAGAATTTAAAAACACTTCGCTACACCTCAAGGGATGCAAATTAACTCTCCAATATGATAGGGATTCGCTATAATGAATTTGGAATAAACATAGGGATGCATTAAATAGACTTCCCCAAGTCCTCACCTTGGCTTCTCAAGGAAGCCAATATCAAGAACCAGCTGGTATGGGTAATTTACGGTGATGTTTCTAGAAGCTTCACAAATAAAATTCATCCAAGAACTATTGCAAATTGGTTAAATGCAACTAATTTTTCTTAGCTTGGGGAGCTCAAGTTAGTTATAGGTCTAGCTTCTCTCACTTAGTGTAGCTAGGGGTAAGTTTCTCTTATTCATTGTCAACACGTGCAACTAGCTCTTAGTCACTCTGATCATTAGTGGTTGGGATCATAGCTGCTGACATTGTTAGAAACTAGAGATGCATAGGACTAGGCTACAGTAAATAAATGGTTAGAACCATTGTTGAATCTTAGAAAGTTCCAAGATCATTCATATGGTCTGTAAATGTGCCCATATGATTAGTCTCCTAAACATGACATGTTTTATGTGTCTACAAGACCAATATCAGCTTATGGATGAGCTAGCTTTAGGTGGCTTGTATTACTTAATAGTCTAGTCCAAATACCTCCAAACTTAGTATTATGATAAACATATGGTAATCCTCATTACAATAATGTGTTGAATGGAACCCGCCTAGAAATGAGGTAGTATTATGCCTCATCTAATATATTCATTTGCACACACAGAGATAACAAATATCCTGGTGTTCTTAACAAGCTTATATCTTTCAAGAGTCTTGTGTAGTCATTACACAACTATTAATTAATCAACTAGGGTGTTTGAGTCTCATGGAAAACCTCAAAAAATCCCCTATAGTAACAAATCATTTCATCAATCATACATAGTTTTTCTTATGAAATTGTGTTTATTAAGGGGTTTTCATAGAATAGGATAGATACAAGACGTATATCAACAATGATATTTAGACAACCACTGACTATTTTATACATATATTTTAGTTTATAGAAGTTTCTAGGGAAATCCCATACATCTCACATAATATCATATCACATATGGATGTTTAAATGATTAATTCTTATGATAATAGATACCATTTTCATTCATGATTTTCATACATTCTATGGTGTCTGCCATTAGTTTTATAAATACACATTAGATTCATTCATTATATTTTAAGTAATTAAAGCATATAGGTACATTTGCATTAGACCATCATTGCTAAATTAATGCATTACATACACATTATATTCACCATATCATATAACATATATTAAATGCATACAAAATGTAAAAAAAAATTAAACATGCATTTAACATTCACTATTGCATCCATATAAGCATACATAGCAGTGCATCCACACATATAGATCATTGCATATAATCATACATATATCATCTAGCTAGTGCATGTGATCATTACATCACATACATATATCATAATCACATCAAAATATAGGTATTGCATCGAGTAATGCATCCATAAATCATAACACATAGCGCATCAAATGGTCTAAAATCTCCAAGTTGTGGATCAAACAAAAATTTTAATATATAAACTAGCATATTATTAGTATTATACTTCCCCCAATCATCAATAAACCAATCAAGCAACGCAGGATAAAATCAAGGTATCATGCCTTCCTAATCAGGAACATAATTCAATCCCATAATCAATTAATAATCAATTTCTAGGTTTCCAAAAGGTTGAGCCCTTTACCTTGCATAATCATAATCAAATGCCAGGTTCAAAAGGTTGCATCCTTTCATAAAAGGTTGTCCCCTTTACCTTGTAAAAGCATAATCAATTTTTAGGTTTCCAAAAGGTTAATCCCTTTGCCTTGCATAAGCATAATTAATTACTAGTTTTCTAAAAATTTAAGTCCTTTGCATTGCATAATCATAATCAACTACTTGGTTTCCAAAATTTTGCACCCTTTGCCTCGCTATCTCAATTTCATTATACTCCAAATATGCCCTAGTTATTTGGTCAATCCCAAAAGGCTCCAAAGATGTTTAGTTTCCTTTGGTCAAATCCCAAAATACTCCAAAGATGCCCTAGTTCTTTGGTCAATCCCAAAAGGCTCCAAATATGTTTAGTTTCCTTTGGTCAAATCCCAAAAAGCTCCAAAGATGCCCTAGTTCTTTGGTCAATCCCAAAGGGCTCCAAATATGTTTAGTTTCATTTGGTCAAATCCCAAAAGTCTCCAAATATACCTTAGTTATTTTTTTCAATCCCAAAAGACTCCAAAGATGCCCTAGTCCTTTGGTCAATCTCAAAGACTCCAAATATGCCTAATTACCTTTGGTCAAATTGCTAGTGCACCTTGTACCCAGTTATTTACTATATACACTTGGTGATTGCAATGAATTGCAGTCCATGCAATCCAAAAAGATGAGTCAATTACCATAAGTCCACTTGAACCAAATTATTCATTGATGACCTGGAATATTTTCACTTCAATACCCAAGAAGGCCATTGTGGTTGGACTTGTTGAGTGGTATTTTCACCCAGTTGTGAAAACACACTCTCCGATAGGATTTGGGTTCTAAATCCTCTGCTTGCAAAGAAATTAAACAAGTAACTTCTCCAAGGTTCTTGTTATGTTAGCATTTTGCATCTGTGTATTAATAATCTCAAATAAATATATTCAATTAAAATGCTTGGAACACCTTAGTGGTTGCAAGTAACTGAAAACAAGGGGCACTGTGGTTTATTTTACTATGAAACTTTAATGACTATTCATTGAACCCAAATAAAGCAAATGTGATTTGGTCCTTAAATAACCATGTTGTAACTTCAAAATGAAATTTAATGAAATGCCATAAAATGAAGGAATTATTTTATGGATTTTGAAGTTTTTTAATTTTTTTATTTTATTTTAATGCTTGAAAAAAATAAAATTGGAACTTCTGAAAAATAAAGTGCAGCAAAAAGAAAATAAAATGCAAAAGAAAAAGAAATTAAAATTGCATTCAGTTTGATGCTATCTCGTCCTGGCAAAACCGAAGATGTGAGGTTTCCATGCATGCAACCTAACCTATTGGACCTGCAAACACGCAGAATCCCGATAAGCTAAGTGCTGATTCAAAGGGTTTTGAAATAAAATTCAGATTTCGAACATTCGCCTAATGCAAACCACAAAAGTGGCAATTAACATTATCTATAAATCCGAAATCTAAAAAATGAAAGAATGAACATTAAATCTATAGCATGCACAGAAGATCTCCTTCTTTCTTGCCCACAAGATACAAATTTCTAAACAGTCCTGCATTAAAAATAAATCATGTTACAATAGCAGAATCTCTGGTTTTCTAAAAACCAAAAAAAGGGGAAGAAAAACACTCCCAAGCAGGCCTAGAATGGCTTCTTGCCTTAGGCACTACAACTCTGCCCGTAGCGGTTTTCGACCCTTTTTCTGGTTTTGAGAAAACCAGAGATTTTGCTATTGTGCTCCATAGGAACGAGGTGTTCATTTTATTTCTTCTATGAAATTTCATCTAATCATCGAATATAGTGATTCATCACATGCTTAAATTGAATTAATATCATCTTGATCTCCTAAGAAGGCCATTGCTTCCAAACTACTCCTCGGGATAGAGATGTACAATTACTCTTAATGGTTGAAATCACAAATATAATAGGACCTTCCCTAAATAATATTAATCATCTTGCACTGCCCAAATCAGTCATCTTGGTCAACTGACTCGTTGATTTCATCCCTTGCCATTTTCCTCATAAACTCATCAATTAAGGGGGTAGCCATAATCATAATATTCATAATTAAAATAAAAAATTAAACACTTAATCATGTTAATTGTGTTTCTTCACGAATCATTGCCAAAAATAATCATGCTCCTTATTGGGGTAGAAAATAAGTAAATTAATTAAATAAATGTTTAGCATTTTTGAAGCATAAATGAAGGTCCTTGCCTCTTCATGACTGAACAATGTCCAAGATCAAGTAGGTTTGAAGTGAAAGGTTGTACTTGAATCAAGTTATTTAACTTATTGGAGATAATTATTGAGAGATGCATACTCATTCCATGATTAAGGCATCTAACGTTGACTAGATCAATGAACATCAATAAACCTACAATATGGCTTTAGGTTGTCTATTTTTGTTCAATGTTGTGTTTTCCCACAATGCATCCCAAAAAAGGGATACTACTCATGTGTTTTCATGTTGAGGAGACTACTCATGTGGATACATTTTCAGACCATGTGACTCACCTTGGACATTTCCAAGACCTAGCAGTGGTTCTAATTACTCAATCAAGGTAATCTAGTCATATTCAACCTTATTTGTTGATGTCATCAATGATGGCCACCATCATCACTAACATTGAGAGTGGCCATGGACTGGTCACTGACTTTGATAACGATTATGGTCAAAGCTATGCTTATCGATAGAAACCAAGCATGTAACAAAATTCTTGAGCCAAGCAGAATTTATTACCAGCAATGGTTTCTTGAGTGGTTATGCCTATGAAGCTTCCATAAGCATAGCTCCAACTGCCCAAGCCCAATATATTCTTGATCTTGGCTTCCTAGAGAAGCTAGGATGAGAATTTTTGGAGTCTACTTGAGACCCCAAAAATAAGAGAGAAGTCTAGATAATTCATGAGCTTTTTTCCATAATGAAGTACTGTTGAATTGTAACTAGAGAGAGAAATATCTCATAAGCATCCAAGTGCTATAAAATTTACATTGTAAGCTGCATTCATGACCATGGATCACATTAGATTTTGAAGAGTCACTTCTACCATTATCCAACTATCAATTTACCACCAATTTTGAGCAAATTTCCACCCTAAGTCATTCTTCAAGAACACACGAAGAACGTCATTAGATTTAGCATTATAACTAATCATAATCAGGCAAAAAATACATAGAGCAACGCCTCTTTCTTATGGTTTCTATTTTTAACAGTGACCCATAGGTGCAGCTACCAACGTCGATAACAACTAATCAATTTTGATACCTTGAGTGATAGCGGTTATCGAATGATGTATCATTTCTTGTGTTTTAGCTATTAGATTAGTCATTAGTTGTATTTATTTGATTTCTACCATATATTAATAAATTTACGTTCAATATTTCTATTTTTATTTTAGTATTTTCATGCATTTTATCATTACTTTACGTATTTGCTTTATACATTGAGATATCATGAAATAGCCTCATTTTGAGAGGCTTTACTCTTCCTATTGATGCTTTGTAGGTTTCCTTGTATGCAGGTTACATGCCTTATCAGGAGTATATCATCTTAATTAGCATAATAAAGTGGAGGTCACTAAAGAAACCCTCCAGAATTAGTTCATGGGGATTCTAAGGATCTATTGAAGACACCTATCATTTGAATTATTGATTGTAATATGTATCAAATTGGTTAATCCCTAAGAGGGATATCTTTTAACCTTGATGTAAAGAATGATTTGTAAATATAAATAAAGAAGGGTACCATTTATTTTATATATTTATCTTTACATTGGTTATATGATGTTATCTTGTCAATTTGATTTCATACTTCTTTAGGTGTTAGATTTTTAGCAATATTTTAGGAAGGTCTTATCCATTTATATAATATATTTTAAATAGGTCATTGCATTAGCAACTTCTAACTTGGGTACCTGTAGGTCAAAATGACTACACTAAGGAGAATGAAGAGACTTCCAATTTTTTTGCTAAGTACGTAAAATAGTTATGATTTCATGATTGGCCTAGTTTTCATGAGCCAAGAGCTAGAAGGAGTTGAAGGTAAGAAAATAGTCATGATTTTGTGACTAGCCTAGTTTTACTAGGCCGAGAGTGAGAAGGACTTGAAGGTGAGAAAATAGTCATGATTTTGTGGTCGGCCTAGTTTTCGTGGATCGAGATCTAGAAAGAGCCTAGAGGTTGAAAATAGTCATGATTTCACAACTGGCCTAGTTTTTGTTGGTCAAGATCTAGAAGGAGATGAAGATAATAAAATAGTCTTAATTTCATGATTGACCTGTTTTCGTGAGCCAAGAGCTAGACAGATCCTATAGGTAAACAATAGTCACAATTTCATGATCGGCCTAGTTTTCACGAGTCAAGAGATAGAAAGATCCTGGAGGAAGAAAATAGTTGTGATTTTGTGACCAATCTAGTTTTAGCGGGCCAAGATCCAGAAAGCTCATGTAGGTATAAAATAGTCATGATTTCACGATTGACATAGTTTTGTGGGCCGAGATCCAAAAGGATTTGAATGTGAGAAAACATATGTGATTTTGCAATCGGCCTAGTTTTCATGGGCCAAGATCCAAAAAGAGCCTAGAGGTATAAAATAGTCATGATTTCATGATCGGCCTAGTTTTCGTGGATCGAGAGCTAGGAGCTTAAGGTAAGAAAATAATCATGATTTTGTGATCAGCCTAGTTTTCGTAGGTCGTTAGCCAAAGATAAAGGAATGGAAGATAATTGGGGTATGAAATTTCCAAGAAGATTGATGTGAATGTGCAGTAACAAAATAATCCTAACTATTTGCTATTGAAAAATCCATTGCTCTATTCCTCCTTGATCCAATAGGTGTTGTGTAGCATCTTACCAGAATGGGCCAGTTTCCATGATGTTGTAACAAACTTTAGTTTTTCTGTTGTAAGAATATGTATATATATAGGATGAACGACTCTAATTAAGGGTTGGCTCTTGGATGTTTACAAGGCAAATTCTATACACTTATGAAAGTAATAAAGATAAAATTCTCATTTTGGCTTCTGGTTCAATGGTGTGTAATAATTTATGTATGATTTAAAACATATATATAAGATACATTGAAAGTGAATCGCTTTAATTTTATCTCTGGATTTCTACTCTTTAGTTTCACTAGTTATGGAGCTAACAATTCTAGTGATTTTATGATTTATTTAATCACCATCAAATAATTAGTTATTTTTATTGAGTGTTTTAAAGAATGTATATCTACAAAAATTGTGTGCATTTCCTTGTTGTTGTCTATCCTATACCTTTTAAACATTTCTAGCAATAACTATATTTCCATTTCTTTATACACTTTACTCTTTCTATTTTCCTACAACTAAGAAAGGAACCATCCTTATATAGAGATTGAGTCAGGTAATCTTGGTCTTAAACCTGATCATTAAATATTGGAAAAGTCTTGGGTGCAAACATAACCAAAGTCATATTTTGCACCAATAGTTTTTTGCGCGCCCTGTGGGACCCAATACCACTATCTACATAGACCAAAGTTACCGTGGTTGTCTTTGTCCTATGAATTTTTATAAATCACCTGGCGACTCCATATGAAAGTTCAAACCTAAGAAAATCCTTATCTATTTGTTGGTTAAATACAAAAATATATGAAAACCAGATCTAAAACAAAAAAATCTAAAGAACCCATTTAGTTCTTTGAGTTACATCTTGGTAGTCTTAGAGCTAATCCTATGCTAGTTGCTCGATCAACCTCTTATTCTACCGTTAACAGAAGATCAAAAATCCTTCCCCTATAGCTCTCCCTAGTACTGCTACTAGTGGACCTTCAAACATAGTCACTCTCACTACTGCACTACTAGCCAATGTGGTAGTTATAATGGCCATAAATAAATCCAATTTGCCCTACCCTAAATGGAATCATTTAGGCCCTTTGAATCTGTTTGTTCAACATCAAATATCTAAAACAGCTTTGAAAGCATTGCCTAAATATGATGGCATAGACAAAACAACTTATGAGCATTTCTAAGATGTAGCTTCGCTAGCAGTAATACATAATATTATAGAGGAAGATATAATGATAAGGTTGTTCATCATATCTCTAAAAGGAAAAATGCTCTCCTGGTATAAAGATATAATGGTATAAAGCTCTTCCTAATTAGACTTTAACCACATGGCCTCAACTTATCGATAAATTGGTAGAATAATTCAACCAACAGGTTGATCCATTCTGTCTACTCAATCAGTTCACTATCATTCTGAAACACCTTCAGGAAGAGATAGTTCATTTCAACATCATATTTAGTCATACTTGTAAGAGGGTACCTTATGGGTTGAGACTGATAAATGAATAAATAATGTATTACTACATGAGAGCATTCAAATCAGATATAAGCATGCCCATAAGACAGTCTTAGGTATTCATGTTCCCCCAAAAAATTCAATAAGCTATGAAAGCATAAAAGGATCTCATCACTATTGGAAGGCTCCCATAAAAAATTATGATGCCTATATTTCCAAACATCCAAAAAGCCTCTAGTACTAACTTTCCATGTCCTTCAATTTCTAATGTAGATCTCCCTATGTGGACTGGAGAACCTTCTATCCCAGTAATACAATAACCTCTTGCCCCTCTGCCCTTACCCATTATTATTGCAATCCCTACACCATTCGTTGTACCAACTCGTGACCCTCAATTTTTAGTCTTATTGGACATATTGTCATTCATGAAAAATATGGCTAATGAGATGACCTCAATGAATAGAAGATAAGTTGAAAGGAATTTTCAACCAAGGATATTTCCACAGGTTACAAGAGATCAAACTTCCATGAGTGGTAGGAACAAAGAGATATCAAACATGGATTATGCTAATAATGATAATGAACCTGCCAAATCCTTAGTAAAATCAAATTTTTGGTGTTCTACATGCAACGATCCACACGATGAAAATTTGTGTATGATTCTTCTACATTGTGTCCAAAAAATAGTGGTTGAGAAAGCAAAAAAGGCTAATAAAGTACAAGTAAATATTATTAGGGAATAAAACCACAATCTCATGATACCTTTAGTAGAGCAAGTAGTTTTTCTAACCATATTAGGGAAGAAACCCCTGCAGGTATATCCCCAAGAGTTGAATTCCTTGAAAGTACCTTCACTTGTGAGAAACTAAGTTAAAAAATGGTCTCCCATGAAAAGGTACCCTAAAGCCTAGGTCAAAAAGAAATAGAGATGTGCAAGGAAGCCCCCCTACATAAAGATATTTAAACCCAAGAGCAAGCAAGGGATAAGTTGAGATACCCCTCATTGACTAAATGTTATAGAATAGATGCAACTCAGGGGTATAGGAACATGTATGACACCTTTGCAAAAGAAAAAGAGAAAAGTGTTGATCCACTTCCTTTCAACATAGTGGAAGAAATTAAGAAGACTCCTTCTAAATAAAGTGTGTATGACACATTGCAATTTTTAGGATAAATCAACTTATTACAAGAATCTCTGAGGTCCATTAAAAACAAAAGTATGACTCTAGCTCACTTGAATTCAACTCAAGCTGGTTTGACATATGCTACCAAAAGAATAGATCTCCTCCTTTCTATTTGTATTTACGGATGGATGGATGGGTGGTACACAATTACATTATAGACTCAGGAGTTGCAACTACTATAATACCATAAGATGTGTGTGACATCATAAATATGGAATAAATTATAAGTAGACCAGGTTTTTTATAATTATATGAAACTCCGGTCAAAAATGTAGTGTGATAAAATAGGTTCCTATAGTTCTACATAAATGCCTCAACTTATAGTTATACAAGAGGTTCTTGTAGTGGATTTGGAACCTTATTTTGGTATGTGTCTATCTAGATAATTCACAACTAAATTTTGAGGATATTTATCCATGGATTACTCACACATGGAAATCCCATTCAAAGGAAAACAAGTCAAGATATTCAATGAAAAACCATCAACCTTCCATATCAAAATAATTGAAGAATAAGGAAAAAATGCCACTACAATAAATATAATGACTAAAGAGATGGAATATTTGAACCTAATGGAAGAAGCTCTAGATGTACGATAAGCAGAAGACCAGTTCTCCCTCCAAGACTTCAATGCTATGATTGAAATAAAAATTAGAAGTTATTCGATTATGAATCCTGAGAAAGTTATTCCCATCCATTCACACAAGGTAGATCGCTCTACCAACCAAATTTGGAAACTTTTCTTTGATGGTGCTAGATGTAAAAATATATTTGGGAATGGTATAGTCCTAATTTATCCAACAGGTGATGAAAAGGTCTTCTCCTATCAGTTAACTTGGAGTTGTACCAACAATGCAACTAAATATGGGGTGCTTTGTTTGGGTCTTAAGAAATTTGAGATACTGGGGATCAAAAAGCTATATATTTATGAATATTCATAACTGATAGTAAACCATGTCACAAAGAGACGTGTTAGTAAGAAACACTACCTTAAATATTATAGAAATAAAGTATGAGATCTACTTGAAGCTTTTGAAGCTTTGAACATTAAAGTAATCCCTAGAGAAAAATACCCATGCTGATCTATTGACATTGGTAGGTGCCAATTTCTGCCCCATAAATAATGTCATCCAAAAGTTTAAAATGGTTAGAATTTATATAGGCCTTATATGCCATACATAGACACCTTTTGGCAGATATTTAAAAGTGATGACCAGATATTGGACTTTTTGATCCACAAGATGAATTGTTCAAGTGATAGGGCATTAAAAGATGAAGGTATGATCCAACTGAAAAACATTCATATCTCTAAAGGGTTGATTAATATTGAAATCTTGTTTGACAAAAATTATAGGTTAACTAGTTACAAGATGAAGGCTGATAAACATAGATTTAAATAATTTCAATTGGAACTAAAAAAGTTTATCAAAGTGGGAGTAAAATGTACAAAAGAAGAATTTAATCAAATCCAGAGACTATGCAAAAAATTCCTCGATATCATAGCTTAAACTTATGGTGATTTCAAAGTATACTCAAAAGAAACCATTCACAATACCATTGAGCTCAAAGAGGGTGTAAAACCCTTTTGGCAAAGACAAAGGCCAGTGAACCCAAAAATCAAAGCTTTGATGAAACAAGAACTATTGAAGTTACTTGAAGCAAATATTTTCTACCTTATCAAACATTATACTTGTATGGCTAACTTGAGTCCATTCAGAAATAAAATTGGAGACATCAAGCTATTTGTATACTTCACAAACCTTAATATATTTTCACTGAAATATCACTACCCTCTCCCATAAATAGATCAGGTTCTACATACCGTGGTAGGGGTAAAATTTTTGCTACTAGATGGATTTTCTAGATACAAACAGGTATGGGTCAAGGATGGATATCAATATAAAATCGCATTCACTACCAAGTGGAGAAAATTTTATTGCTAGATGATGCCTTTTGGATTGTCCAATGTAGGAGCAACATTTTAGAGGGCAATGGATGTAGCCTTTGGAGAACTAGTCAGCAAGATCATAGTTATTTACCTATATGATATGACAATATTCTCCCACTACAAGGAATAACATGTTGAACACCACATGGAGATTTTCAAGAAATATAGAGAGTTTGATATATCATTAAATCCAAGGAATTCTATATTTGTTGTGCAAGAGAAAATCCTGTTGGGTCATGTTATTTATGAATTTAGGTTGGCCACAGATCCTAATAGGGTAAAAAAATTACTAGAGCTTCTCTTACCCCCAAAAAATAAAGGCTTGCAACCCTTCTTCGGGTAGATCAATTTCATGTGCAAATTCATAGCAGATTTCATGCCAATTGTAAAGCCTATTATTGAGTTGTTAAAGAAAGATGTTGAGTTAAAATGGAACGACTTATGAAAAATGCTTTCAAAATAATAAAAGAATAGATAGCCCAAGCACCTATTATGATCAACCCAGATTACTCTAAAGGATTCATTTTATATGTTGTAGGTGAACAAGAGAGTTACACTACAATTCTTACTCAGAAGGGGAAAAAATGAAGAAAGGTCCATCACCTTCCTAATTCAAACCATGCAATAACATGAAGAAAAATATAACTTCATCAAAAAACAAGTTTATGGAATCATGAAATTATTGAAAAATTTTAGACATTTCCTTTTACAAAGAAGGACCATTGTGTATGTAGTTCATCCTTATGTCAAAAAATTCATCATACAGGGAGATCTTGGAAAGAAAAGAGTTGGTTGGGTATCAAAGATACAATAATACAATGTTGAAATTCACCCAACCAAGCTGGTGAGAGCCAGCTCCTTATGTCAACAACTGGCCAAGCTAGATTCAACAAAGTATATAGCTTGCCAAGTACAAGAAACAATCACAGGGGATGATAAAACCTTAGAAATCATTGATTGGGCTAATGAATTGATCATATATTTTCAGATTAGAAAATGCTTAGTAGGTTTAAATACTTCACAAATAAGAAGATACAAGATCCAAGCTTTGAAGTATACCTTACTACCTAAGGTACTGTACAGAAAAAATGTGGATGGTGTATTACTATGATGCATAAAATATGACCAAAAGTAGAAGTTTTTGGAAGAGTTTCATGCAGGTTTATCAGGTGGAAACTATTCAGGAATAACACTTGCTTTGAAAATAATCCATACAGGTTTCTATTGGCCATCTATTTTCTTAGACGTATTCAAAGTAACTAGAAATTATGAAGAATTTCAGAGATATGTTTGGAGGAATATAAATGCTTCTATGCTCTTAAAACCTATTCAGGTTGAAGAGCACTTCCAGTAGTGGGGCTTTGATTTTATTGGGATAATAGAACCTAACTCATCTACTGGACATAAATATATTCTTACTACCACTGACTACTTCACCAAGTGGGTTGAAGAAGTACCTACTAAGAAGGTCGATCAAGAAGTTGTGATAGAATTTATTGAGATTTTAATAACAAGATTTGGTATCCTTGATGCATTGGTCATATATAATGGCTCATCCTTCATAGGTGCTAAAATGATTTATTTTACTAGTAAATATGATATCTATTTGAAGACTTCTTCAAATTACTATCCCTAAGGAAATGGGTTAGCAGAATCAACGAATAAGAACCTACTTAGGATTTTAAAGTGAAATATAAGAGACAACGAGATGAGTTGGAATTATCTAATAAATCAGGTATTATGGGATGATATGATCACAATAAATAAATCCATCAACATATAGCCTAATTAGTTGGTCTATGGTAAAGAATTTGTACTCCTTGTACACATGGAAATACTTGCTTTAAAATTGCTCAATCAAAATGGCATGGAAGAAGTAGAACCAATGGAAAATAGGTTGACATAACTCTTATAGCTAGAAGAATAGAAAGAACAAGCTTACAATCATTATCGGAAACACATGAAAGAGATAAAGAAATGGTTTGACAAAAAGGCTACTCTTAGAAACTTGAAAGTGGGAGACTTGGTTCTAAGGTGAAATGAAAAAAGTGAAACCCTAAAATCATCAGAAAGTTGATGCTTTCTCGGAAGGACCTTTCAATATATTCATAGAAAAACAACTGAATTCCTTATAGATGAAAGATGAACAGGACCATATACAACCTATCCCTGTTAACATCTTCCACCTAAAGCTATATTTCAAGTAAGCTACAAAATTTTCCCCACCCCTTGTATTATATGTATATAATGTATCTTGCTAAAAGGTCACGATTTCATGACCAGCCTTATTTTTGTGGGCTAAAAACTAGAATAATGCAAAAAAGTGAAAGGGGTTGTGATATCATGACACAATGGCACCTACAGGTCATATCTTGTAAAAAAGTCACAATTTCACGACAAACCTTGATCTCATAGGCTGAAATCAAAACATGAACCAAGGGGAATGAATATTCATGACTTCATGACATTATGGTACTCTAAGGCCAGTTCTTGAAAAATGGTCATGATTTCATGATATTATGGCAGGTCGAGGCCACTTATTACAAAATGGTTATGATTTCATAATATTATGGAACTTTGAGGCCACTTCTTGCAAAATGGTCATGATTTCATGACTAGCCTCATTCTCATGGGCCAAACGTAGGAGATAAGTTAGAAAGAGAAAGAGTTGCAATTTTGTGACATAAGGGTATTCCTTGATCAAAGTCAAACAGTGATGCGTTTTTCTTTGGCAGGAAAATTAGTTTTTGAAAATATAAGCATACTCCTTTCAAAGTACAACTGTGTAAAGTTATTGGTCTGGTGAGAGGTGACACAAAGTTATTGGTATGGAAAAGGGTGACATGAAGTTATTGGTATGGTGAAGGGTGATGTGAAGCTATTGGCCTAAAATAAAGGCAACACATAACGATTGAATTTTAATAGGTAGCACACAAAATAATACCTAAGAAACATTGAAAATTTATTCACAGAACATGCACCACCTACCACAATTACTACATTATGCCATAAACCATGCATGCACTACTTATTTATGTTGAAGAAACATATTTTATCGCACACCTACTTTTTTAAATATTTACTATACAAATCATTATGCAATTCCACTTAAAACATCAACTTCACATAAATACTTCGAGATAATTTTTGTAGCAAATCCTTGATAA
Organism: Wollemia nobilis; assembly: GCA_028583015.1. Taxonomy (NCBI): domain Eukaryota; kingdom Viridiplantae; phylum Streptophyta; class Pinopsida; order Araucariales; family Araucariaceae; genus Wollemia; species Wollemia nobilis. Next base: position 181,060 of record JAQPPZ010000371.1, on the reverse strand, counting down.
AAATGCATGGTAGGATCCTCTTTAGCATTTGTAAAAACTTGTTAGACAGGATATAAGAAGATCAAGTTTACATATATAGATGCCAAAATAATAGATACAATAATCACTTGGAAAAATCCAAAGAATATTCAAAAATACGTAGAGGCCAAAGTAGCTAAAGGTGTGACTCCATCATCCCAAACACTTTTTATTTTCATTCTTTAATATTTTGGTATGTCTACACTCCCGTCCACCCCTACCCTGAACTAATTAGAGCCATGGTAAAATTTTATGACACCAAGCAAAGAATAGTTAGGAATTACAAGGAGGAGGTATTTTTACTCTAGATCCTGATGTTATCATGTGTCTTCAACATCAACAAAATTATTGCCTTGAAAACCATACCATTTGACCTAGTTAGATAGGGTAAATTTATACCCCAACCCATAATATCAATATTTTTCTACAATCATAATTGTTGGAACTTCCTACTAGAGGAAATCTGCCATAAACACCTGTATCCCTATAAAAATTCAAGAACAAGGAGTTGTTTTCTATGTTAGATATGGTGGTGGGACTAAAATCAAATACAAAAGTACATGGGTGGAATATTTTGGTAGCTCAGTGCCTCTCAAATCCCAAATTCTATGACATCTCTATCATAGATGAGAACATATTATTAATTTTCTTTGATTGGGCATCTTATCTATTCCAATAGGTACATGAAGGATTGTCCAAGATGTAGAAAGGATCTCATGTATTTTTTAGTTTTTCATCAAATCTAGTATGGATATTTTTCATTTTTTTGGCAAAGAATTTTCCTTTCATAGCTACAAAAAAGGTAGACAAAAAGGGGAAAACTATACCAATGTATGAAAGGATGATCATACTATCAAAGGTAGAGTTGTACTATTATTTTAATGAGGAATTTCTAGGGATAGCTTTGAAAATCATGTACAAAGAAGAATACAGACTCCCCTAGAAGGTGCAGGATGTTTTACAACACCCCCATGCAAAAGAAGGTTACTGGTTCATTTTGACATAGGGGGTGGTCATTAGACTATATGGGTTTATAGGAAACCTTTCTTACTCATGTACCATGTTACTGATCTTTTTTTTTTCCTTGGAGTATGTGAGGCAGAGATATAATAAATTAATTATAAGTTTGGTATAGGGATTGGAAAAACTGGTACACACCCTATACCTTTTCAATTTGAATGTATAGTTGTGTCTAAAAAAGGGTATCATGAGTAGATCACCCGAGCCATAAAAACCTAAAGTTAGTATAAATTCCATAGAGGTGGAGATATGATCCCCTCGATAAGTTTATAGAAATGCAAGCTTATTTGAACAAAATACCCTTCAAATATTTTCATCTATTTGCTAGAGAAATTAACAAACAAGGCAGGAATAATAAATAAAACGAAGCACTGGAATGGCATGTAGAACAAATGTATTTGTTGCCCCATGGAATGATTTCTATTAGAATGTGATGTATTATAACCCCATTGAAAATCCAAAATATGTGTTGAAAGACAAATATATAAAGAGAATGCAGAAGAAGGGGCCAGAATGGACACCAATAATTTTTTTGGCTTGGTGGATGATGAGGGTACAAATTAATATGACCACTTCCAAGTGGGGATTGAAGAATGACAATGAATTTTCCCCTTAGTATGACCAGCACTATGCCACATAGTTGAAAAATCTTGCAGATAAGGTTCCACCAAGTGTTAATGGCCCCCCAAAGGAGAATCCACCTACCACTAGAAAGGAGAAAGCAAGCCATGATAAAGGAAAAGGGATTTTTACTAAGAAATATGAAGCCCCTAAGAAATCACATCTTAAATTCATTCCCCCTTCTACATCTAACATAGATTTTGATGACGATCGACCTCTTATATTCATAAAAAGTAAATCCTAGTTAGTGGCAGTAGGGAAGCAAATGAAAAGCAGGCAAGGAGAAACAAATACTCCAAAACAGGGGGTGTAGAAGAAAATGTAAAATATTCCCCTAAAAATCATGATGTTCCTTCTTTGAAATTAAAGAAATCAACTAAAGGATTAGTTCCTACTGAAGGATTAGTTATTATCGAAGGACTAGTTTTTGCTCAAGAGCCACCTAGTACTGGAGATACAAATCCATCAAAGTCATCAGTAATTCTAGATATTATTTCTATTCCCTATAATTAATCTTCTTCTCAATCCCAATGAAAATCCCCATTTCATTATGCCCAAGAAGGTGACGTGTCATCTCTCTTCAACAAAAAACCTCTACCATCATGATCACCGCTTGCATATCAAACCCAATTCAATACCAAAGTATCCTCAATTTCTCCCATAGTTCCTCTCATAGGACCATTGAATGTGGATTCCACTTTGGTCACCATCCCTTCTCCCATGCTACCCATTTCACTAACTTTCAATCCATCCATGCTTCATATTTTGAGAATCACCCCACCATATCCAAGCTCAAAAAGCTAAATAAATCCAACTCGAATGCCTCATATTTGTGGAAATATTGCTTCACTCAAGCCTCCAAGAACATAGCCCATACCCAAGAAGTAGTGGCTTTGGATACCCTCACTATGCAATAATCAATAATGAAGATGATACCATTGGTAAAGAAACCTGAAGGTAAAATAACACTGGAGGATTACCAATATGAGATAGTCATTGAAGACATCACTCATCTACCTATGCAATATGAATAGGGAAAGACCCAGACTCACTTAGAGACCATATACTTGAATGCAGAATATTTCAAAGAAAAATACTTCAGAGTTGAAGAGGTAAGGAAATATTTGGAAGCATCACTAAAAGATTAGACTATTTAAAAGGCTCTAAAGAATGAATCTACGAAGTGGGAATAAAGGTTCAATGAAAAATCAAGTATAAATAAGAAGAGAAAGGCTACTGAATATATTTAGGTTTTGAGTAAACAAGTGGAATATCTCTAGAAATATATCTAAGAAGGAATGAAAAAAATTAGTGGTTTATCCAAAGAAAATGCCAGAGCAGTTAGAAAGGAGATGTTCCATTGTATATAGAAAATAGGCTTGAAGATGCGGCCTACATTACTATACCTAGCCAAGATCAAGGATAATTTGAGTTAGGTGGAGGATGAGTTCACTGCATTCATAACCTTCTTATAGGTAAGGTTATTTGTGGCAAAAAAGATACAAGCTCTAGATGAAAGTGCACATAAAAGGATTAGAAATAGATCCCAATATGAAGCTTGGTCCTAAGCCAAAAAACTGCTAAAAGTTTCTTTAGAAGATACAGGCTAGTGACGAAAATGTTAGTATTACAATGACACTGAGATGGGGGGGTGAATCAGTGTAGCCATTTTAAACATAAATCTTCAACTCTTAAAGCCGAAACAATGAAAACTTAAAACCAAATAAAGCAAGTATAACAAGAGAACATCACACAACACAAGATGTACCGAGGTTCACTGATTTGGCTAATCCTCAAAATTACTGTTTGGAATCCCATCCAAATCTAGCCTTTGCAAAGCACCAACTTTACAATCAATTTACCAGCACCCACTGGAAGGAGCACCAACCCCTAATTTATCTGCACCAATAGAAAGGAGCACCAACCCCTAATTTATCTACACCAACAAAAAGGAGCACCAACCCATGATTTATCTACGCCAACAGAAAGGAGCACCAACCGCTGATTTACCAGCACCAACTGGAAGGACCATCAACCCCTGATGCGAAGCACCAACTTGGACTTCAATTTTGAAACTAGAAGATTGACATAAAAATGCCTTCACTTTTACAAGACCTTGACTGGTATATAGCTTACCCAACCTCTCTCACAATTCACGAAACACACACCTTCAGCTCATACTAAAATTCTCCACAAAACCCTCCTTTTATAACAATATTTTCTCTTTGTAACTCCTTTTGTAACTTCCATATTCTCACATGCAACTTATTAATAGTAACGGCTCTTTGTTTGGGCTTCGAAATGTTTCTCTTTCCAACTCTTGGTCTTCATCTGATGACATTCAGTATAACCACCACTCGATGATTTCACTCCGTAACGACCCCTGTAACCGCCGTACTGACTTTTGTTCACTGTCACACTTCTTATTTTAGCTGCCTGATTTCACTCTGTAACGGCCCCTGTAACTATCGTACTGACTTCCGTTCACTGTCACATTTCTTATTTTAGCTGCCTGATTTCACTCTGTAATGGCCCCTGTAACTATCGTAGTGACTTTCGTTCACTGTCACACTTCTTATTTTAGCTGCCTGATTTCACTCTGTAACGGCCCCTGTAACTGTCATAGTGACTTCCGTTCACTGTCACACTTCTTATTTTAGCTACATGATTTCACTCTGTAACGGCCCCTGTAACTGCCGTATTGACTTTCGTTTACTATCACATTTCTTATTTCAGTTGGGTTCTTCTTCTTGCATCGCGAAAATGCAACATGTTACGAAATCATGACACTTCTGCATCTTTGACCTCTTTTGTTGCTTTTGGTCATGAAAATACATGTCGCGATATCACGACACTTTTGCCTCCTTGCTCCTTTTCTTGGATTTTTCCCGCAAAAATACAACATGTCGTGATATCGCGACACTTTCACCTTCTTACTATTTCTCTTCTCTTTTGGTCGCGAAAATGTGACATGTCGCGATATCACGACAATGTTTACTTCTTACTCTTTCTCTTCTCTTTTGGTTGTGAAAATGTGACATGTCACGATATCGCGACACTTTTTCCTTCTTGCTCAACATGTCGTGAAATCGTGACACTTTTTCCTTCTTGCTCAACATGTCGCGATATCGCGACACTTTTTCCTTCTTGCTTAACATGTCGCGATATCATGACACTTTTTCTTTCTTGCTCAACATGTTGCGATATTGCGACACTTTTTCTTCTTGCTCAACATGTCATGATATCGCGACACTTTTTCTTTCTTGCTCAACATGTCGCGATATCGTGACACTTTTTCTTTCTTGTTGTATTTTGCTTTTCCTTTGATCTTTAGCATATGGGCCACTTCGGTCTTCTTGGAAAATATGCAAAAAGGTGCATCAGCTATTTTTTTGTAGTTAGTCACTTTTTGACTAACATCCTCATAAGCATTTAACATCACTGTACATACTCTGAATAACCTCTGAACTCCTATCCACTGCATCAACCGATCTATCTGACTGTGTTGACAACAATGACAATATTGTCGCTACACCTTGCTCAACAATCTCCCCATTTGGAATTGTTGGCAACACACGTGCAATTTCCTGTAACTCTTCTCCCCCTTTGAAAATAATATCAAAGGGCTGCTGCAAACTCCCCCTGATTCCATGCACAACATTATCAAGTAAAAATTATTACACTTAGAAAAAATCACAAACATGAGCAAAAAGATAAATAAATACACAAATGCTCCCCCTAAGAATGTGGTCCAGATAGCTAGTCAATTCTTGGGAAGCATGACCACTCCCAATTTATTGCGAAGGTACTCAAAGACTTCCTTGGGCAATGATTTTGTGAAGATATCTGCTACTTGCTATGTAGTTGGAACAAAATCCAACTTAACCGCACCTTCCGCAACTTTCTCCTTCAAAAAGTGATACCGGATAGCAATATGTTTTGTGTGAGAATGCATAACCAGATTCTTTGAGATGTTAATGGCACTGGTGTTATCACACTTAATTAAAATTGGCTCACTAAAGTTAATACCAAGATCTTTCAGGGTTTGTTTCATCCATAATACCTACGTACAACACGTTGTCGCTGTAATATATTCTGTCTCTACTATGGATAGGGAGACTAACTCTTGTTTCTTACTGTGCCATGCGACCAACCTGTCTCCAAGATAGAATGCACCTCCACTGGTACTCTTTCTGTCATCTACACATCCTACCCAATCTGCATCTGAATACGCAATAAGGGTGAAGTCCTTACCTTTCATATACCATAACCCATACTCCATAGTACCCTTGAGGTACCAAAGAATCCTCTTCACTGTTGTCACATGAGTCTCCTTGGGACTAACCTGAAATTGTGCTACCATGCATACTACCTTCAAAATATCTGGTCTGGTAGCTGTCAAATATAGTAAGGTCCCAATCATAGATCTGTACATGGTTTGATCAACATGTGGAGATTTGTCATCCTTGAATATTTGTACTCAATTTGTATTGATGTAACTTCCTACTCATGTAGCCGCTTTGAATGCAATAATAAAATGTGAGCTTTCTGATTTTGCATGCGAATTAAATATTTTCACCAAAGTGTCATAATAGATCTAACAATCTTCACATCAATATGTAGTACAAATACACACTGCTTTTATTGAAACACATATATGCAGCTAGGGCAACATTCTTTTACTAAACCAAATTATCTGAACTGTTATAATCCATAACTTTGAACAAAGGCAGTAAGAACCATAGCAATACTACTAGTGGTGACAACTCTCAATTTAATCACCACCCTTCACAACACCTCCACAAACAACTACATGAACTGAAACACACTTTGACAACTATACGACAACTCCACCTGACTACTTGCCTTTCATCCTCAGATAACCAAAAAAATACGTAGGAGCATTAAAATAAAACTTTAAGATTGCTCCCCCTGAGGATGTGCTACCTGGAGTTGCTTAGTGCAATAGATGAGTAGTCTCCTTCAGTACAAGGAGACACGATTTCATTTCTTCTTTCTTTCTCCAAACTTTCTTGAACTTGGGCTTGAGTTTTTCAACTACATCCCTATTTTGAACCTTTTCATGAACTTGAACATTTCTCTTGGGTGGTTGTCTCTTGTGCATCCTTGATGGATGATTATTTTCCTTTCTTTTATGCACATGATTTATTCCCTGTCTGTGTTGCATTCTTTGCTTTTTATGAAATCTATTTTCTTGCCTTAGATTAGATACAAAAGTGCTTGGACAAAACCTTGCTATGTGCCCATGACCATTACATTTAAAACATTGCACATGGTGTTCAATCAGAAAGGCAGATGTATTTCTACCAGCATAACTCTTTGATTTATTATTCAATCCACAATAAATTGCCTTGTGACCATAATGGTTGCATCTAAAACAATAGCCATTAAAAGCATTATTATGAATAGAGTGAGAGTGATAGAACCTCTTTTGTTGTGGTTGCTTTGCTATATATCTCCTTTGATATTTTCTTCCTTTTGAAGATTCAACTTCAAACTTTTCTTGCTTCGATCCTTCAATAATGGACTTCTTCTTCTCTGCATATTTGGAAGATGAAGGTTGTTCAACTTCACATCCAAGACCAAGATTAACCATGGAGCTTCTTTGTTGCCTTATCATTTCATCTAGCAACTCTGTGCTCTTCTCAAATTTGAGATTTGTATTGGCCTCTTCTAGTTGTTTCTTCAATAAAACAATCTCTTCTTCTTGTTTGTAGCAAACAATATCTTTCTCATTGATCTATGACCTGAGAGTTTCTTTAATCCTTTTGGACTCTTCTACTTGCAGCTTTAGATCACTAATAACTTTGTTAGATCCCTCTTCACGTTTGCTACATACATCGACTTCATCATCCAGGTGTGACTTCAAGGCTTCTTCTATTTTCTTGGCTTTATGAATTTGTAAGAAGAGATATCCCCATATTCTTCCAACTTCTTGGACAGTATTTTGTTCTTTTTCCTTTCTATATTCAACTCTTCAAGTGCGGCGATCAACTCACCTTCTAGATCTATTTCAATATCAAGGTTTTCATCACATAGTTCAGAATTCACTCCTACCTTTTCTAGTTCAATTTTCTCTTCCATAGGAACTGAAACTGACTGGGATGCCTTATTGGAGGAGGATCTATTCTTCTTACCCATTGCATACTAATCCAAGATCAACCCTAGCTGATTTAATATAAGAAGGGAACTTGGATCTGATACCAATTGTTAGTATTTCAATGACACTGAGAGGGGGGGTGAATCAGTGTAGCTATTTTAAACTTAAATATTCAACTCTTAAAGACGAAACAATGAAAACTTAAAACAAAATAAAGCAAGTATAACAAGAGAACATCACACAACACAAGATGTACCAAGGTTCACTGATTTGGCTAATCCTAAAAATTACTGTTTGGACTCCCATCCAAATCTAGCCTTTACAAAGCACCAACTTTATAATCAATTTACTAGAACCCACTGGAAGGAGCACCAACCCCTGATTTATCTACACCAACAAAAAGGAGCACCAACCCCTGATTTATCTGCACCAACAGAAAGGAGCACCAACCCCTGATTTATCTACACCAATAGAAAGGAGCACCAACCCCTGATTTACTAGCACCAACTGGAAGAAGCACCAACCCCTGATGCCAAGCACCAACTTGGAATTGAATTTTGAAACTAGAAGATTGACATAAAAATACCTTCACTTTTACAAGACCCTGACTAGTCTATAGCTTACCCAACCTCTCTCACAATTCATGAAACACACACCTTCAGCTCATACTAAATTCTCCACGCAACCCTCATTTTATAACAATATTTTATCTTTGTAACTCCTTTTGTAACTTCCATATTCTCACATGCAACTTATTAATAGTAACTCCTTCTTTTGTAACTTCCATATTCTCACATGCAACTTATTAATAGTAACTCCTTCTTTTGTAACTTCCATATTCTCACATGCAACTTATTAATAGTTTTGGCTCTTTGTTTGGGCTTCAAAATGTTTCTCTTTCCAACTATTGGTCTTCATCTGATGACGTTCAGTATAACCACCGCTCGATGATTTCACTTCGTAACGGCCCCTGTAACCATCGTACTGACTTCCGTTCACTGTCACACTTCTTATTTTAGCTGCCTGATTTCACTCTATAATGGCCCCTATAACCGTCGTAATGACTTCCGTTCATTGTCACACTTCTTATTTTAGCTGCCTGATTTCACTCTGTAATAGCCCCTATAACTGTCATAGTGACTTTCGTTCACTATCACACTTCTTATTTTAGCTGCCTGATTTCACTCTGTAACTGCCATAGTGACTTTCATTCACTGTCACACTTCTTATTTTAGCTACCTGACTTCACTTTGTAACGGCCCCTGTAACTGCCATACTGACTTCCATTTACTGTCACATTTCTTATTTCAGTTGGGTTCTTCTTCTTTGCATCACGAAAATACGACATGTTGCAAAATCGTGACACTTTTGCCTCTTTGACCTCTTTTGTTGTTTTTGGTCACAAAAATGCATGTCGTGATGTCGTGACACTTTCTCCTCCTTGCTCTTTTTCTTGGCTTTTGCCCGCAAAAATACATGTCGTGATATCGCGACACTTTCACCTTCTTACTCTTTCTCTTATCTTTTGGTCATGAAAATGCGACATGTCGTGATATCACGACACTTTTTACTTCTTACTCTTTCTCTTCTCTTTTGGTCACGAAAATGTGACATGTCGTGATATCGTGGCACTTTTTCCTTCTTGCTCTACATGTCATGAAATTGTGACACTTTTTCCTTCTTGCTCAACATGTCGCGATATCGCGACACTTTTTCCTTCTTGCTCAACATGTCACGATATCGTGACACTTTTTCTTTCTTGCTCAACATGTCGCGATATTGCGACACTTTTTCCTTCTTGCTCAACATGTCGTGATATCGTGACACTTTTTCTTTCTTTCTCAACATGTCGCGATTTCACGACACTTTTTATTTGTTGCTATATTTTGCTTTTCCTTTGATATTTAGCATATGGGCCACTTCGGTCTTCTTGGAAAATATGCAAAAAGGTGCTTCAGCTATTTTTTTGTAGTTAGTCACTTTTTGACTAACATCCTCAAAAGAATTTAACATCACTTTATGTACTCTGAATAACCTCTGAACTCCCGTCCACTGCATCAACTGATCTATCTGACTGTGTTGAGAACAATGACAATACTGTCGCTGCACCTTGCTCAACAGAAAAGTGCTAAGATAATCCAAGAACTTTAAATAGAGGTTAAGTGAATTTTAAAACATTTAAGTATAACAAAAAATTATGGTCTACAAATCTTCTAGGATTAAGACTCAAACATCTTGGAAGAATATGGAATTAAAGCTTCCTGTAAAGCTTTTATGGAAGATGAAACATAGATAGATAGCTAGGAGGATCCCATTCAAGAATATTAGATATTTAGAATGGCTCAAGATCTTATTTAGATCAACTCTTTCTTACACGAGTTGTTTTTAAGATCAAAGGTTTTGTCTTATGACAAGGTTGAATAATTGGAGTATTTATATCTGATGTTCATGGAAACCTCTAATACAAATGAAGAAACTTGGAAACGTGCCTGTTCTGCTTACAATGAAGTTGTCCAGAAGTTAGAAAAATAAAAGGAAGCCAAAAGGACCGAATCAAGCAATCAAGTAGAAAGAGAAGTAAGGAGATCAAACGAAGAAGATATCCCAAAATAATAGTTGCAAGAAACACAAAATCTTGCTCTATATCCCTTCCCCTTATTTATTTATTTTTTTGTTATTTTTAATATGATGCCCAGTGGATAAAGGCTTTAGATTATGATATTATGCCAGTATTATTCCCTAGGATATTCCAATATTGTAGGTCAAAGTGACTACACTAAGGAGAATGAAGAGAGTTCAATTTTTTTTGCTAAGTATAGAAAACAATCACGATTTTGTGATCGACCCAGTTTTTTTAGACTGAGAGCCAAAAGGAGTTGAAGATGAGAAAATAGTCATGATTTCATGACCAACCTAGTTTTCACAATTTGATAGCCAGAAGGAGTTGAAGGCAAGAAAATAGTCGTGATTTCATGATCGACATAGTTTTTGAGGGCCAAGAGAAAGAAAGAGCCTAGAGGTAGAAAATCATTGTAATTTCACGATCGGCCTAGTTTTCATGGGCGAAGAGCCAAAAGGATATCAAGGAAAAAAAATAGTCATGATTTCATGAATGATGTAGTTTTCATGGACCAAGATCAAGAAATATCCTGGAGGAAGAAAATAGTCATGATTTCATGATCAGCCTGGTTTTGGTGGGCCAAGAGCCAGAAATATTTTGGAGGTAGAAAATAGTTATGATTTCACAATAAACCTAGTTTTCGTAGATTGAGATACAGAAAGATCTTGGAAGCAGAAAATAGTTTTAATTTCACGATCAATCTAGTTTTTGTGAGCCAAGAGCTAGAAGGAGCTGAAGGCAAGAAAATAATCATAATTTCATGACCAGTCTAGTTTTCATGGATCAAGAGCTAGAAAGAGCCTAGAGGTAGATATTAGTCATGATTTCGTGATAGACCTAGTTTTCACGGATCGAGAGCCAAAAGGAGCTAAAGGCAAGAAAATAATCACAATTTCATGATCAACCTAGTTTTCATTGGTTGTTAGCTCAATATAAAGGAATGGAAGACAATTGGGCCATGACGTCTCCAAGAAGATCGATGTGAACATGCAGTAATAGAATAATCCTAATTATTTTCTGTTGAAAACTCCACTACTATGTTCCTCCTTGGTCCAATAGGTGTTGTGTAGCATCTCACCAGAATGTAGCACCTTATCATCTGATACCAATGGCTTCAACAAAAATGCTTATAAGACAAGGTTTTAATAACAAATTTTTATTCTAGAAAACCTTGAAGCTTTAAATCAACACACTCAATAAGGAAGCCCTAATAAAATCCTTTTCACTCCAAACTTATTTTCTAGAAAACCAACCAATCAACTTAATTAAGGAAGAATGTGCTCATACCTTTTTCATGATGATGAAGGAACTTCAAATGTCTTCCACAACCACAAACGCTTCTTTGCTAAGGTCAAATAAGTTATAAAATAAACTCTCACAAAGATATAGTGCAAATGTCAAACCTCATATACACCTTATCAATCCATTTTAAGAAAAGCATTCATATTAAAAAATGATTGACCAAGTACACCTTATGATCTCCCTATAATAACAACAATATCACCTTCAACAAAAATATTCTCTCAGAATAATCAATTTTCAATTTATCCTTTTGATAAATCAACCATGTAAAAATAACTTTATGTAAAAATAAAGTTTACCCCTTATCCCTCCTTTTAATCAACAATTAAAATTTAAATTAAGCCCTTTTAATTTTAACCCCTTATAACTCCTTTAAGATATTTTTCAAACTTAGGCTTGATAAAAATTAAAATTAAAATATTTACCTTCACCTTGGGTGAGATTCGAACCTTCAATTGCCACTTCCTCATACGTCCTAGCCGTAGCCTTGACTATTGTGAGCGCTAGATGCTCATTTAACACCAATCGATCACAACGTGCTCCTTAACCCTTGCTGGTGCCAAGTAAAAAATAAATTGCATTCTTCCCATGCCAAAACAATCCACCGTGATTCGAACACAGGTCTCACATTGCCCAAGTGCCTTAACTCCCAGCCAAGTGCCACTAGGCCATGCCGTCTAGTTGGATTGGGGTTCTCCTCCTATGGAAACTTCAACCTTCTTGTTGGTGCTAAAGCCAATTTCGTCTTCTTTCCTTCTGCAACCTTCGATTACAAATTGCATGATTTAGAATATATTTCGAACACACTTGAAACTACCATTAAGGCATGTATTAATATACAATGCCTCCCCTTTCCTTGGACGTTGGCACATTTAATTTTTAAATAATTAATTTATAAATTATTTAAATTCTTTAGAATTTAAATCTTATAAATTAATATTTAATTCCTTTAGGTTTTATTAAGGCTTAAAGCCTTCTCTGAATATACCACCTTGTATAAGTAATATTTATTTATAAAATTTAAATTCGAATTGAATTTAAATATTTTATAAAATAAATATTAAAACCCCTTTTAGATTTTCAAAAAGCTTCCTTGTGTTTTTATGAAAAAACTTTTATTGTGCTCATCCATGGTTTTAGTAAAAACCAACCTTCATATGCTTCCACATAATATTAAAAATATTATGAAGTTCTTTTGCCATTAACCTTTGCATTGTTCCTTGACATATTCCTTTACATCAATGATGACTTAGTTTCTTGCCATCACTGACAACTTGACTCAAAATATCCAACAATCTCCCCCTTTGTTATTAATAGTAACCCAAATTCTTTTTATCAAAAACCTGACCTTTCCTTTGTTTTTCTCCCCTTGGGACATTGCTCCCCCTAGCTCAATGCTATCTCCTCTTTACTCAAATACGAAATTTCTCCTCTTACTCAAAACCCTCCCCCTTTGACATCAATGTCAAAGGGTCATATTTGGGGCTCGGGGCTAAGAATGAGCCTCTTAGCTTAGTCCCTCCCCCAAATCCTCTTGAGGTGGTTAATTCAGGGGTGGAAGTATTTCTACTCCTAGAAAGTATTGTTCTTTACCTTTATCCTCTTTTCTTCTTATCTGATCCTTCTTATTCCTCTAATTGTTTCTTTCCATGTCCATGTTCCTGTCCATGTCTATTTTCTTGTTCCTGTTCATATCCATGTTCATATTCTTGTTCCTATTCATACTTGATTTTGGAATGTCTGCTCTACACCACTTTGTTGTGTGACCATAATTATTGCACTTATAACACTTAATGTTATTATTCCTTGGATGTGCAAATGTCTTAGGATTTCTCCTAGTGAAGCCATATCCTCTTCTATAATGAACCTTGCAATTCATTGCCTTGTGACCAAACTAATTACATGAGTAGCAATACCCATTGAAAAGCTATATGTTCACATATTCATGTCTTTCATGTGTCCTGCACTATAAAGCCATGTGCCAAAACCTTTGACATGAAAAACATCTTCCATTGAAGTTTCCTTCTATTGACCTCATTGGTCTCTTAGTCTCTCTTGACCTATTCTGATTGTTGTTCCATCTGTATCTTCTTTGTGAATTGTTCCTATTCTTGTTGAAATTTTTGTTGTCCAACTCATCCTCAGATGTCTCACTTTATTTTACATTATCTTCTTTTGAAGTGTCTTCATCTAAATTTTCTTCTCCTCTAGATATTGAGCTTGACTTTCATTCCCATTTCTTTTGTCCTTGTTCAAATCCAAGACCTTTTTTTCTTGATGTAGGATTTTGTATCTTGATGAACTTATCCAAGTTATTCAATCTATTTTTGAACCCTTTTAGCTTGACTTTGGAGTCTTATAAATATTCCCTTAGTAGTGCAACTTCTTGTGCTAACTTTTCACATTCTAAGATATTTGCTTCTAACTTATCCTTGAACTTCTTTGTATTAGCCTTTGATTTTTCTAGATCCTCTATAAGCATCCTTCTATCTTCATCACATTCTTGAAACTGAATTTTAAGTTTAGAGTTTTGCTTTCTTACCTTCTTCATTGTGTCAAGGGCATATATAAGTTCTCCCTTGAGATCATATCCATATTTATCTAAATATTCCTCTATTTTTTTGCCTTTGTCCACATCTTCATTTTCTTTTGACTTGTCTTATATAGGATCACCTTCTCCTTCTTCTAGTGCCATTATAATATTCTCTTGTAGTCCTTAAAGTGTATCTTCATATTCATCATCATTAAAATTAAATCCATTTCTTGTACAACTATCTTAAAAATTTCTAAAGTTACCACATATAAAACACTTGAGAATTTTTAGAGTCCTTTTCTTAACTTGTTCTTTTTATTAAATCATAAATAGGACTTCATCTCTATCATTATTCGAAAAACTAGCATCACTATCACTTGAGTACTTAATTGCCTTATCCACATAATATATTGTTAAACTTACAACGACACTGAGAGGGGGGGTGAATTAGTGTAGCTAATTAATTCTTAAATCTGTAATTATTAATCCTGAAGTAATGCAAACTTAAAAATAGATATAGCAATTATAACAAGAGAGCATCACACAACACAAGATTTTAACGAGGTTCACCAATGTGGCTACTCCTCAAAAATTGACTGCTTGGACTCCCATCCAAATCCAGCCTTAGCAATGCAATAAATTTTACAATAAATTTACCAGCACCTACTGGAAGGAGCACCAACCCCTGATTTATCTGCACCAACAAAAAGGAGCACCAACCCCTGTTTTACCAACACCAACTGGAAGGAGCACCAACCCCTGATTTATCTGCACCAACAGAAAGGAGCACCAACTCCAGATGCCAAGCAGCAACTTGGACTACAAATCTAAATCTATAAATGTTACAGAAAAATACCTTTGCTTTCACAGGACCCTGATAGGTCTACAACTTACTGTTCCCAAGACAATCGTATCTGTTGTAATGCTGTAGCTGGACTTAGTGATCGACTTCGCCTTTTATGCACTCTACTTTCTTTGCACACACACTTCGCACACTCTGCACTATTACAGCCGAATGATCATCTCTACCCTTTGTGCTCTCTGCTCTCTATGCACTTTCACTTTGCACTTAGCTCGATTCGACACGACTCGCTCACTCTGCGCACTTCGGGTGAATATCGCACACTTTGATCGATACCTCAAAACTCCAAACAACCCTCCTTTTATACAAGAAATCTCATGATGAAAAATTCAATCTTAGTCAGCTGTAAAAACCCTAATCTTAGTTGGATGAGATCACACTAGTTAACCCTAATATTCGTCGGCTGATTGAACTACGTCGGCTTCTACTCATGAAGATGTTCAGGTTAACCTTCTTTTCTTGCGCTCTTTTGACCTGTCGTGAAATCGTGACATTTTGTAGCTTCTTTTGCTACTGACGCCACGAAAATACATCATGTCGTGATATCGTGACACTTTTGTCTCCGTACGCTTTCTTTAATCTTATGTTGTGATATCTTGACACTTTTTCCTTCATGAGCTTCACTTTAGCTTCTGTCGTGATATTGTAACACTTCTGCCTTCGTCAACTTCTTCTTCACTTCTGTCACGATATCACGACACTTCTGCCTTCGTCGACTTCCTTTCTGCTTTTGTCACAAAATCATGACACTTATGTATTTGAAGTCTTCCTCTCTGCTTTTGTCATGAAATCATGACACTTCTGCTTCTGAAGACTTGTTTCCTGCTTTTGTCACAAAATTGTGACACTTTATCTTCCAGAGACTTGTTTCCTGCTTTTATCGTGAAATCGCAACACTTTATCTTCCAGAGACTTGTTTCCTGCTTTTGTCGTGAAATCACAACACTTCTGCTTCCGAAGTCTTACTCTCTGTTTTTGTCATGAAATTGTGACACTTTCTGCTTATGTACGCTTTCTCTACAACTCGTCGTGAAATCGTGACATTTTCTGCATTCGTACTTTTTTTTGTCTTTCGCTTGCAAAAATAGAACATGTCATGAAATTGTGACAGTTCTCACTTCGAACTCTTCTTTCTATAGCATGTCGCGAAATCACGATAGTTCTCACTTCGAACTCTTCCTTCTATAGCATGTCGTGAAATCATGACAGTTCTCACTTCGAACTCTTCTTTCTACAGCATGTCACGAAATCATGACAGTTCTCACTTCGAACTCTTTCCTCTACAGTATGTCATGAAAACGTGACAGTTCTCACTTCGAACTCTTTTCTCTGCAGCATGTCGCGAAATCGCGACCAATATTCCTATTTTGTGCTTTCTCTTCAAACATGTCACGAAAACGTGACAGTTTTCCTTCCTTGCACTTTTTCTTTCAACATGTCGTGAAATCGTGACAGTTTTCCCTGCCTGTGCCTCTGCTTCAAACATGACACAAAATCGTGACAGTTTTTCCACTTGCTTTCTTTTCTTCCAACATGTCGTGAAATTGTGACAGTTTTTCCTGTTGTTTCTCTCTCCTCCAATATGTTGTGAAATCATGACATTTTTCCCTGTAGTTTCTCTCTCCTCCAATATGTCGCAAAATCGTGACATTTTTCCCTACAGTTTCTCTGTTTCCTGAATATGTTGCGATATCGCGACACTTTTCTTACTTGTCTTTTTCTTTGATTCTTTGCACATGGGCCACTTAGATCTTCTGGGAAACACACTGTACATATTTTGAATGACTTCTGAACTTCTAATCAGTTGCATCATCTGATCTATCTGACTGTGTTGACAACAATGAAAATACTATTGCTGCACCTTGCTCAACATATATCCTCTTTTTCTTTGAAAGAACTTCTCTCCTTATTTGCTTTGTCCATATTTGCTTTTATTTTGGTGCCTGTATCTTTCTGATTCCCTATTTTTTTTATCCTATTTTTCTTCACCATTGTTATTCTTAGCTTCTTGAAAATCTATTGCATAATGACCATACTTTCCACAATTGAAACATTTAACATATTTTAGATATATATATCTTTTATAATCCTTATCTCTTCTACCATAATTAGCTTCTTAATCACTGGATGACTCATTGCTTGATTCTGACTTCTTACCCTTTGTCTTTTTTATTGCTTTGAAGGTTGCTTCCTTCTAGGGAATAGGTTCTTTTGTTCTTAACTCAAAAGCTGTAAGAATACCAAGCAACATATCTCTTGTAAAATAATCACCATCCTTTGAATCTTCTATAGTAGAAATATTTTCATTCAATATTTTTGTAAGAGATCTTAAGACCTTATCACAAACATATGATTCATCAACCTTCATTCCAAGTCCTTGCATAGAATTAAAAAACTCATCATTTCAAAGTAGATAAGTACTAATGTTTTCATCATATTTCATTCTTAACTCTTCAAACTATCCTTTGATATTTCGTATCTTTGCTTTCTTGACACCTTTATCTCCTTCATATATATTTTGCAACTTATCCCACATTCCTTTTGCATCTTGATAGTGCATAACTTTTATAGACTTTGTTCTATGCAAACCTCTCAAAAGTGCATTCATTGCTTTTGAATTGTAATGTTGTAGAAGCTTATATTCTTTATTTGTAGGTGGATCAACTGGTGATATATTTCCATTTTCAACTACTTTCCAGACCTCATTACCAAGTGCCTTTAGATAGATCTTCATTATCAAACTCTAATATACATAATCACTTCCATCAAATACTAGTACTAAATTGTCTGATGATCCATTCTTAGAATCCATTGTGTTCTTGTAAGCTTTTCCTTCAAGCTATTAAACTCTTTTGAAGGAACTCGCTCTGATACCAATTGAATAACATAAGCTTATATTGATAAGGGGGTGAACAATATAAGACCACTTTTAACTTTTCTTTCCCAATCAATATTATGCAATTTAAATATAGCAATATCAATAGTAGTAATCAAAGCAATACAAAAATTACCACACACAATAGAGACACCATAATTTTTGTGGTTCATCCAATGTGGGATACTCCACAGAGAAAATATTTTACTAAAATTTTCTCAATCAATCTCTTGGGAATCCTTTTCCTATTACAATATTTGTGGACCTCTATCCAAAGGAGACACAATCCTCTAAATCAAGTTCATGGATATCTATCCATAGGAGACACCAATATCCTAAGGTGATCCTCTAGCATACCTCTACCTCCACTACCTATAGCAAATGGAACTCTATCCATAGAATACACTTGTATTCCCTACTCTAGTTGGATATCTCTGTCCTCAAATATATCACCTCCAAAGCTTTTTTGAAATCTATACTAAACACAGTCCATTGGTCTAGCACAAATATTACCTCAATCTATGTCTCTGGTCTGGCACAAATCTATCCTCAAATCTGCACCAAAATCTATCCTCAAATATGTACTAAACATAGTCCTTCGGTCTACCACAAATCTATCCTCAATATCTATCCTCAAGCCTTAACTCAAAGCTTGACTCAATCTCAAATCAACTCTGTTGGATATTCCCCAAACCTTAACTCAAGGTTTGAACAAATCAATCAATCAAATCTGATCTCAAGCCTTCTCAAAGACTTATCTCAAATTTACCTTGTAATATTCCACAAAAGCTCACACCAGTATATCCATAAATCCTCTCTAGAACTTGTCCAATCTACTCAATAAGTCCTCTCAAGAACTTATCCAAATCTGCTCAATAAGTCCTCTCAAGAACTTATCCAAATCTGCTCAATAAGTCCTCACAAGAACTTATTCAAATATGCTCTCAATTTGTATTGTAAGCTTCCACAAAAGCTTACTCAAATATATCCACAAGTATTATAAAATAATTGCCTCAAATATGCTCAAAAATTCCACTCTATAATTTTTCCAATTTGCTCAATAAGTCCTCACAATAACTTATCCAAATTTACTCTCAATCTGTATTGTAAGCTTCCACAAAATATTACTCAAATTTGTCCACAAGTCTTCTCAAAGACTTGTCTCAAATCTGCTCAACAAGTCCACTCTAGAACTTGTCCAATCTCATAGAAACATAAAGAGAATTTTTAGAGACTCAATATGTTCTATACTCATCACAATGCTCAATCACTTTTAATCACTCTTTCCAAAACATACGAAGAATTGTTAGAGAGTCAATATGCTTCAACTCAATCACTTTATCAATTCAATTCATAATATAGAATTGTTTGTTTTTGGAACTTGAAAAATCAGTTCACACATCCACTTGACTAGGCTCAACCAACTCTACTCAACCAATCACTCAATAAAATAATTCTTTCTCACAAACCCTAGTCCAAGCATATGATCACTCACTCAAAATGTTTCCAAAAATGATCAACAATAAATCTCACATAACAATTATACTCATGTTCTCTTAAAACACTAGTTCAAGTTCTTTGCTCAACTTACTTCAACAACAATGCTTATAAAACAACTCTCACATAACAATGATACTCATGTTATTTTCAAACCCTAGTTCAAGTTCTTCACACAACCAATGGCTTCAACAACAATGCTTATAAAAAAACTCTCACATAACAATGATACTCATGTTCTTTTCAAACCCTAGTTGTTGGCAATTTTGGGTTTGAGATCCTAGCTCCTTGTCTATGAGTTGTCATTGATGTCAAAAGGAAATGGCATTAATGTTAAGAGGATGTGTTGGCTTCAAAGGTGAAAGATTCCAAGAGAATATTTTTAAGAGAATCCGGAGAGATTCCATTGGATAAGGTTTTTGGATAGGGTTTTTATTAAAACCAAGTTAAATGGTTTTTATTAAAACCAATGGAGGTTCTCTTTATTATTTAATTATTATTTAAAACCCTTCAAGGTTTTAATTAATTAATTATTTAATTAATTAAGGGAGAAATTATTTTTAATTTATTAAAAATATTTAAAGGTTTTTAAACCTTTTTTATTCTTAATTTATTAAAATTAATTAAGGGTTTTTAAACCCTTTAGAAAGCAATTTCGATTAAATTCGAAATTACGTTTCTCTGCCGCTGACGTGTTCTAAAGTCCACGATTGGACTATAAATATGGGAAGGATCCTAAGGTTTAAATCCTCTTGAGAATTTCGAATGCATTAATTTTTGGCTGCGATCGATGCTCTGTTGACGCCGCGGAAGAAGAGAGCTTGCGTTTTGAAAAACTTACGAAGTGCTTGTTCGTTGAAGTGGTAGGAAGTCTGTCTTAGACTTCGTTAGCCCCTTGTGGGCTAGTGGCAGCATAGGCTGCGTTTGGGCTTTGCGTAGGCGGAGGTCTGCGTTTCGATTCCCACGGAGGGAGCTGTGCATGGATTAAGTCACGTTTTTGTTAAAACGTATTTTGTTCCGCATTTTTGGATTCGTCAAAGGCAGCCATTCGCGATTTTCGGTTCGTCAAGGGCAGCCATTCCACGATTTTTGGATTCTTCAAGGGCAGCCATTCTAAGGTGTGATTAATTTCTTGATATAATTTTTGGCATTGTTTAGCATTGTTTAAAAGACATAGGAGAAATAAGGGGATATTTCTTTGGTTGTATTTTTGAGATTAGTCTTTTGCTATGCTAAAGTTTAAAATGGAGATATAAGGTGTAAGTTTTGGTTGTTGTGTTTTTTGACTTCTTTGGTGGTTGTTTTCAAAAGAAGAGAAGCTAAAAGGTGTATTAAGGAAAGTTTTTATATATGCTCATTTATCTTGGTTCTAACCCTAACTTGGTTGGAAGTTTGAGGGTTGTGTGTGGTGACAGATTTAAGGGTCAAGTTTCTTCTACTCCAATAAGGTATGGGCACATTCTTCTTATGAGTATGATTGGTGTATGTTTTCTGAAATAAGGTTGGAGTGAAAAGGTTTTCAACTAGGTTTTCTTTGATTGGGTGTAAATCCTATTTTCTGGTTTGTTGAAGACTACTTATGCATTGTTATCCTTAAGGAGAGTTTTTGATGAATGCATAATTTTTGGTTTGAGATAGTGGAAGCTTTGTGCACTAGGGTTTGTATTTGTGAGTCAAGCTACTTGCATTGAGTTGGTGGAACCCTTGGTTGGTTGTTTTGAGTTTGATGGTTGAGTTGCTTCCATAGAGGTTGTTTGATCAAGTTATTGCTTTACTTGATTCATGATATTGGGCTTACTCCATTGAGTTGATTTGAGCAAGTTATTCTTTGCATTTGGTGATATTGTGTTGGTGGCTATTTTGTTCAAATATCTTTGGAGGGAAAAGGATTTCTACTTGTTTCCTTTTCTTGTGATGATTGGTTGAATGCTTCAAGGTTAATGTTGAGTTGAATGATGTTGGTTAAACCTTGTCTATAAGCATTGTTGTTAAAGCCCTAATTGGTTGAGAAAAGATATTGGTTGTGGAAAGAACATGAGTATCATTGTTATATGAGATATTGCTTGTTTGGCAATTGTTGGGTTGTGTTTCATGTTCTTGAGAAAAGCATACTACATCTATCTTATTCTTTTGAGATTGTGATTGAGTTGAGATTGAGATTGGGAGTTAAGTATAGAACATATTGAGTCTCTAATAATATTGAGTCTCTAACAATTCTCTTTATGCTTCTATGAGGTTGATGAATCACATTGGGTCTCTAACAATTCTCTTTGTGGGTTCATGCTAAGCAAGTTTTTCTTGGTGAACTTGTGAGCTATTTTGGACAGGTTCGGTGGGGACTTGTGAGCAGGTTTTGGACAGGTTCCATTGGGGACTTGTGAGCAGGTTTTGGACAAGTTCCGTTGGGGACTTGTGAGCAGGTTTTGGACAGGTTTCGGTGGGGACTTGTGAGCAGATTTGGACAGGTCCTAGCAGAGGACTTGTGAGCTGAGATTGAAAGTTCTATCAGAGAACTTGAGGATAGAGGTACATTGGTTCTATCAAAGAACCTGAGGACAGATTTGGCAAGTCTTTGAGAAGGCTTGTGGACAGAGGATTGATTTGTTCAAGAGTTGGACAGATCTGACAGACAGAGGAAGACTTGTACTAGACCGACTGACTGTGTTTGGTACAAGTTGTTGAGCTACTGTGGACGTGATCATAGAAGGCAGAGGTCTCTTAGGCTAAGCATTGAGGACAGGAGGTCTTCGGTGGAAAGGAGTTCCACGTGTTGGCAAGAGGTAGAGACAGTTGATCTTCTGAGGGATCATATCCAGAGCAGAGGGGAAGGTATCTCCTTTGAGGCGAGGCTCATAAACATTGTAATTGGGAAGGATTCCCAAAAGAACTTTGAGATAACTTTTAGAGAAAAGTTTTGTGGACGTAGCCCAAGCATTTTGGGTGAACCACGTTAAAAATGGGTCTTCAATGTGTGATGCTCTCTGTCTTGATTAATGTTGTGTTGATGCCACTGCTATCTAAAGTTAAAATTACTAATTGTTTAAGTCTTATACTATTCACCCCCCCTCTCAGTATAAGTCCATGTTCTTCAATTGGTATCAGAGCAGGTCTCTCCAGAAAGAGCCTAATAGCTTGGAGAAGGATCTATCAGAGGAACATACAGATTCAGAAAGAGATGAAGAGTTTGAGTTCGATCTCAAAGGTGAATTCTTCTTGGCTTTGAGAAAGCTTGAGAAATTCAGGGAAGAGAATTCTGCTCTCTAGCATCAATGTCAGGAAGAAGAGATAGCAAGATCAGAATTGTCTCAAAGTGTTATAGACTTCAAAATTCTAGCTGAAGAAGGGAAGAAGATTGAACAGGTTCTGACAGAGGTTCTCAAAGGAAAGGAAGCTGATTGCGAGAAACTAGAAGAAGAGGTTATGTCTCTTAGAGTGAAGTTGGAACAACTGGCTCTCAGACAGAATACTCCGTGTGAAAAGCAAAATAAGGATGGTATCACCATTCAAGAAATAGGGTCTTCAAGCAAGATCAATTTTCATCCTGAAGAGCGGTGGATTCCAGTTGGTCACAAGAAGGACAATCATCCAAAGCATCAAAACAGGTTACAAAATACTTTCCATGGCTATTGTTTTTCTTGCAAGAAATTTGGTCACAAAGCTATGTATTGCAATAAGTCTTTGAATAGCCATAGTAAGGAAAATGTTAATTCTTTTGCACCTCTTATGAATAAAGATGTCATGTGTTACAAGTGCAATAATTTTGGGCATATAGCAAGGATGTGCAGTTTGGATAGATCTAGCCTTGAGTTCACTAAAAAGAAAAATGAGATCAAATCTAAGTCAATGATAGCTCAAACTACTTTTCATGCTCTAGACAAAGTAGAGAAATGGTATCTTGATAGTGGTTGTTCAAAACATATGACTGGCGAAAAGGAAAAGTTTTTGATCTTAAAAGAAACAAACAGAGGAACAGTTAGTTTTGGAGATAACAGGTCAGCTAAAATCTGTGGTAAGGGGACTCTTAGTTTGGATGGGAAATCCAAAACAGAAAATGTGCTTTATGTAGAAGGCCTAAGACATAATCTTCTAAGTGTGAGTCAACTTTGTGATCAAGGACACATAGTATCTTTCTTTTCAGATAGATGTGAGATAAGTAAAGAAAAAAATGGAAAACTCATTGCTAGTGCTACAAGGACTCCAAACAATCTTTACATGCTAAGTGAGATAAAAAAGGAAAAGTGTTTTCTAACTCAAGAAGATGAGAGTTGGTTATGGCATAAAATATTGGGGCATTTGAGCTTTGATAATCTTGTCAATATTAGTAACAAGGAAGCGGTTAGAGACTTGCCCAAAATAAAAAGGCCCCATAACATCATTTGTGGTCCTTGTCAACATGGAAAATAGACCAGAACCAGTTTCAAATCAAAAGGGTATACTTCTTCAAAACCATTGGATCTTATTCATACTGATTTATGTGGCCCTACTAGAACTCAGAGCATTCAGGGAGAAAGCTACTTCATGCTGTTTATAGATGATTATTCTAGAATGACTTGGGTTACTTTTCTCAAAGAAAAATCTGAAGCTTTTGAAAAATTTAAAGCTTTCAAAGAAATGATTGAAAATGAGACTGACAAGAGAATCAAATGCTTAAGATCAGATAGAGGAGGAGAGTTCACTTCAAATGAATTTGTGGAATACTGTGAGCAACAAGGAATCAAAAGAGAATATTCAACAACAAGAACTCCTCAACAAAATGGAGTAGTTGAAAGGAAAAACAGAACTATTGAAAATATGGCTAGAGCTATGTTAAATGAGTCAAAACTTTCAGATGGTTTTTGGAAAGAGGCAATCAAGACAATGAGTCTACATTATCACCAGGGCCCAACTTAGAGTCAACCATCATAAAACTCCTTATGAGTTGTGGAAAGGAAGACCAGCAATAGTAAAATACTTCAAAGTGTTTGGAAGTAAGTGCTTCATCGAAGGGAAGATCAGAATTTGGGTAAGTTTGATCCTAGGTGTGATGAGGGAATCTTTCTTGGATATTCCAGCAAAAGCAAGGCCTACAGATGCTTCAACAAAAGAACCCATACAGTTGTAGAGAGCATAAATGTAACAGTTGATGAAAAGACAGGGATAAGAGAACCAGTCAAGGAACTCAGTGATGAAATTTGTCAAGAAGAATTCAGAGAGGTTTCGGATGAAGAAGAGGAAAGTCAACAACCGCTTCCCAAAACTCCTTCACGATATGTTCAGAAACATCATCCCAAATATTTGATCATTGGTGATCCAAATAGGAGGCAAACAAGAAGAAGAGTCATTCCCTCACATGATTCTACAAATGTTTCATTATTATCTCAAATTGAGCCAAAAGATTTCAATGAAGCATGTGCAGATAAGTTTTGGGTAAAAGCAATGGATGAAGAGCTAAATCAAATAGAGAAAAGTGAAACTTGGGAATTGGTTCCAAGACCTAAGGACAAGAATGTCATTGGCACAAAATGGATATTCAGAAATAAACTAAATGAGGTTGGAAAGATTGTCAAAAACAAAGCTAGGTTAGTCTGCAAAGGTTATGCTCAAGTAGAAGGTGTTGATTTCGAAGAGACGTTTGCTCCTGTTGCTCGTCTTGAAGCTATCAGAATGTTTTTGGCCCTTTCAAGCTTCAAATCATTCAAGGTATATCAAATGGATGTAAAATCAGCTTTTCTAAATGGGGTGTTGGAAGAAGAAGTCTACATAGAACAGCCAAAAGGAGTGTCTCTCTCAGAACACTCAGACTATGTGTGCAAACTAAAAAAGGCCTTGTATGGGTTAAAGCAAGCACCTAGGGCTTGGTACTCAAGACTTGACAGGTATCTTCATGAGCAAGGCTTCAGGAAAGGTGTGGCAGATAGCAATTTGTATATTAAGGATGAAGGTGATAATATGCTGATTATAGTTGTCTATGTTGATGATATTATCTTTGGGGGAAATAATACTCAGATGTGCAAAGTTTTTGCTAACACCATGCAGAAGGAATTTGAGATGTCTATGATTGGAGAGCTGTCATTCTTTTTAGGTCTTCAGATTGCTCAATCAAAAGATGGTATATTTCTCTCTCAAGGAAAGTATATCAAAGAAATGTTGAAGAAATTTGGGATGATGGACAACAAACCAATGTGTACTCCAATGATTACAGGGTGCAAGATGAGTAAAGATGATGATTCTCCAATGGCAGATCAGAGGTTGTACAGATCTATGATTGGCAGTTTATTATATGTTACAGCTACCAGACCAGATATCATGCAGGCAGTTGGGTTAGTAGCAAGATTTCAGGCAGCTCCTAAAGATTCTCATGTTATAGCAGTTAAGAGGATATTCAGATATCTGAAGGGCACTATGGACTTTGGGCTTTGGTATCCCAAAGGTGATGATTTCACCCTCACAGCTTATACAGATGCAGATTGGGCAGGCAGTATTGATGACAAGAAAAGCACTAGTGGTGGAGCATTCTTTCTGGGAAAGAGTTTGGTTTCGTGGCTAAGTAAGAAACAACCTTTAGTTTCCTTATCTAAAGCAGAGGCTGAATACATAGCAACAGTGGCTGGGTGTACACAAGTTTTATGGATGAAAACCACCTTGGAGGATTTCAAAGTCAAGCATGAACAACCCATCTCCATACTTTGTGATAATACAAGTGCCATAAGTATTTCCAAAAATCCGGTAATGCACTCAAGGACAAAGCATATTTCCATCAAGTATCACTTTCTAAGGGAGAAAGTGCAAGACAAGCAGGTCAAGGTAGAGTATGTGTCTACTAAAGAGCAGATTGCAGATATCTTCACCAAACCTCTTCCAAGAGATATGTTTGAGTATCTAAGGGAGAAATTGGGAGTTGTACTCCCACCCCAAAATTAATCACCTCATCAGGAGGTGGGGGAGGGACTAAGCTAAGAAGCTCATTCTTAGTTCCGAGCCCCAAAGGTGACCCTTTGCCATTGATGACAAAGGGGGAGAGATTTGAGTAAGGGGGAGAGCCTCAAGACAGGGGGAGTTATTTATGTTGAGTTTTTGTTGTTGAGAAGCATGGTTTGCCATCAATGACAAAGGGGGAGATTGTTGGCAATTTTGGGTTTGAGATCCTAGCTCCTTGTCTATGAGTTGTCATTGATGTCAAAAGGAAATGGCATTAATGTTAAGAGGATGTGTTGGCTTCAAAGGTGAAAGATTCCAAGAGAATATTTTTAAGAGAATCCGGAGAGATTCCATTGGATAAGGTTTTTGGATAGGGTTTTTATTAAAACCAAGTTAAATGGTTTTTATTAAAACCAATGGAGGTTCTCTTTATTATTTAATTATTATTTAAAACCCTTCAAGGTTTTAATTAATTAATTATTTAATTAATTAAGGGAGAAATTATTTTTAATTTATTAAAAATATTTAAAGGTTTTTAAACCTTTTTTATTCTTAATTTATTAAAATTAATTAAGGGTTTTTAAACCCTTTAGAAAGCAATTTCGATTAAATTCAAAATTACGTTTCCTTGCAGCTGACGTGTTCTAAAGTCCACGATTGGACTATAAATATGGGAAGGATCCTAAGGTTTATTCCTCTTGAGAATTTTGAATGCATTAATTTTTGGGTGCGCGATCGATGCTCGTTGACGCCGCGGAAGAAGAGAGCTCGTGTTTGAAAAACTTACGAAGTGCTTGTTCGTTGAAGTGGTAGGAAGCCTGTCTTAGACTTCGTTAGCCCCTTGTGGGCTAGTGGCAGCATAGGCTGCATTTGGGCTTTGCGTAGGCGGAGGTCTACGTTTCGATTCCTGCAGAGGGAGTTGTGCATGGATTAAGTCACGTTTTTGTTAAAACGTATTTTGTGCCACATTTTTCGGATTCGTCAAAGGTAGCCATTCCTCGATTTTCGGATTTCAAGGGTAGCCATTTCACGATTTTTGGATTCTTCAAGGGCAACCATTCTAAGGTGTGATTAATTTCTTGATATAATTTTTGGCATTGTTTAGCATTGTTTAAAAGACATAGGAGAAATAAGGGGATATTTCTTTGGTTGTATTTTTGAGATTAGTCTTTTGCTATGCTAAAGTTTAAAATGGAGATATAAGGTGTAAGTTTTGGTTGTTGTGTTTTTGACTTCTTTGGTGGTTGTTTTCAAAAGAAGAGAAGCTAAAAGGTGTATTAAGGAAAGTTTTATATATGCTCATTTATCTTGGTTCTAACCCTAACTTGGTTGGAAGTTTGAGGGTTGTGTGTGGTGACAGCTTTAAGGGTCAAGTTTCTTCTACTCCAATAAGGTATGGGCACATTCTTCTTATGAGTATGATTGGTGTATGTTTTCTGAAATAAGGTTGGAGTGAAAAGGTTTTCAACTAGGTTTTCTTTGATTGGGTGTAAATCCTATTTTCTGGTTTGTTGAAGACTACTTATGCATTGTTATCCTTAAGGAGAGTTTTTGATGAATGCATAATTTCTGGTTTGAGATAGTGGAAGCTTTGTGCACTAGGGTTTGTATTTGTGAGTCAAGCTACTTGCATTGAGTTGGTGGAACCCTTGGTTGGCTGTTTTGAGTTTGATGGTTGAGTTGCTTCCATAGAGGTTGTTTGATCAAGTTATTGCTTTACTTGATTCATGATATTGGGCTTACTCCATTGAGTTGATTTGAGCAAGTTATTCTTTGCATTTGGTGATATTGTGTTGGTGGCTATTTTGTTCAAATATCTTTGGAGGGAAAAGGATTTCTACTTGTTTCCTTTTCTTGTGATGATTGGTTGAATGCTTCAAGGTTAATGTTGAGTTGAATGATATTGGTTAAACCTTGTCTATAAGCATTGTTGTTAAAGCCCTAATTGGTTGAGAAAAGATATTGGTTGTGGAAAGAACATGAGTATCATTGTTATATGAGATATTGCTTGTTTGGCAATTGTTGGGTTGTGTTTCATGTTCTTGAGAAAAGCATACTACATCTATCTTATTCTTTTGAGATTGTGATTGAGTTGAGATTGAGATTGGTTGAGTTAAGTATAGAACATATTGAGTCTCTAACAATTCTCTTTATGCTTCTATGAGGTTGATGAATCACATTGGGTCTCTAACAATTCTCTTTGTGGGTTCATGCTAAGCAAGTTTTTCTTGGTGAACTTGTGAGCAGGTTTTGGACAGGTTCCGTTGGGGACTTGTGAGCAGGTTTTGGACAGGTTCCGTTGGGGACTTGTGAGCAGGTTTTGGACAGGTTTCGGTGGGGACTTGTGAGCAGATTTGGACAGGTCCTAGCAGAGGACTTGTGAGCTGAGATTGAAAGTTCTATCAGAGAACTTGAGGACAGAGGTACATTGGTTCTATCAGAGAACCTGAGGATAGATTTGGCAAGTCTTTGAGAAGGCTTGTGGATAGAGGATTGATTTGTTCAAGAGTTGGACAGATCTGACAGATAGAGGAAGACTTGTACTAGACCGACTGACTGTGTTTGGTACAGGTTGCTGAGCTGCTATGGACGTGATCATAGAAGGCAGAGGTCTCTTAGGCTAAGCATTGAGGACAGGAGGTCTTCGGTGGAAAGGAGTTCCACGTGCTGGCAAGAGGTAGAGACAGTTGATCTTCTGAGGGATCATATCCAGAGTAGAGGGGAAGGTATCTCCTTTGAGCAGAGGCTCATAAACATTGTAATTGGGAAGGATTCCC
This sequence comes from Wollemia nobilis, assembly GCA_028583015.1. Taxonomy (NCBI): domain Eukaryota; kingdom Viridiplantae; phylum Streptophyta; class Pinopsida; order Araucariales; family Araucariaceae; genus Wollemia; species Wollemia nobilis. The sequence goes on along the minus strand of JAQPPZ010000371.1, from coordinate 151,917 downwards.
AAAAAGAACTTTGAGATAACTTTTAGAGAAAAGTTTTGTGGACGTAGCCCAAGCATTTTGGGTGAACCACGTTAAAAATGGGTCTTCAATGTGTGATGCTCTCTGTCTTGATTAATGTTGTGTTGATGCCACTGCTATCTAAAGTTAAAATTACTAATTGTTTAAGTCTTATACTGTTCACCCCCCTCTCAATATAAGTCCATGTTCTTCAATTGGTATCAAAGCAGGTCTCTCCAGAAAGAGCCTAACAGCTTGGAGAAGGATCTATCAGAGGAACATACAGATTCAGAAAGAGATGAAGAGTTTGAGTTCGATCTCAAAGGTGAATTCTTCTTGGCTTTGAGAAAGCTTGAGAAATTCAGGGAAGAGAATTCTGCTCTCCAGCATCAATGTCAGGAAGAAGAGATAGCAAGATCAGAATTGTCTCAAAGTGTTATAGACTTCAAAATTCTAGCTGAAGAAGGGAAGAAGATTGAACAGGTTCTGACAGAGGTTCTCAAAGGAAAGGAAGCTGATTGCGAGAAACTAGAAGAAGAGGTTATGTCTCTTAGAGTGAAGTTGGAACAGCTGGCTCTCAGACAGAATACTCCATGTGAAAAGCAAAATAAGGATGGTATCACCATTCAAGAAATAGGGTCTTCAAGCAAGATCAATTTTCATCCTGAAGAGCGGTGGATTCCAGTTGGTCACAAGAAGGACAATCATCCAAAGCATCAAAACAGGTTACAAAATACTTTCCATGGCTATTGTTTTTCTTGCAAGAAATTTGGTCACAAAGCTATGTATTGCAATAAGTCTTTGAATAGCCATAGTAAGGAAAATGTTAATTCTTTTGCACCTCTTATGAATAAAGATGTCATGTGTTACAAGTGCAATAATTTTGGGCATATAGCAAGGATGTGCAGTTTGGATAGATCTAGCCTTGAGTTCACTAAAAAGAAAAATGAGATCAAATCTAAGTCAATGATAGCTCAAACTGCTTTTCATGCTCTAGACAAAGTAGAGAAATGGTATCTTGATAGTGGTTGTTCAAAACATATGACTGGCGAAAAGGAAAAGTTTTTGATCTTAAAAGAAACAAACAGAGGAACAGTTAGTTTTGGAGATAACAGTTCAGCTAAAATCTGTGGTAAGGGGACTCTTAGTTTGGATGGGAAATCCAAAACAGAAAATGTGCTTTATGTAGAAGGCCTAAGACATAATCTTCTAAGTGTGAGTCAACTTTGTGATCAAGGACACATAGTATCTTTCTTTTCAGATAGATGTGAGATAAGTAAAGAAAAAAATGGAAAACTCATTGCTAGTGCTACAAGGACTCCAAACAATCTTTACATGCTAAGTGAGATAAAAAAGGAAAAGTGTTTTCTAACTCAAGAAGATGAGAGTTGGTTATGGCATAAAATATTGGGGCATTTGAGCTTTGATAATCTTGTCAATATTAGTAACAAGGAAGCAGTTAGAGACTTGCCCAAAATAAAAAGGCCCCATAACATCATTTGTGGTCCTTGTCAACATGGAAAACAGACCAGAACCAGTTTCAAATCAAAAGGGTATACTTCTTCAAAACCATTGGATCTTATTCATACTGATTTATGTGGCCCTACTAGAACTCAGAGCATTTAGGGAGAAAGCTACTTCATGTTGTTTATAGATGATTATTCTAGAATGACTTGGGTTACTTTTCTCAAAGAAAAATCTGAAGCTTTTGAAAAATTTAAAGCTTTCAAAGAAATGATTGAAAATGAGACCGACAAGAGAATCAAATTCTTAATATCGGATAGAGGAGGAGAATTCACTTCTAATGAATTTGTGGAATACTATGAGCAACAAGGAATCAAAAGAGAATATTCAGCAACAAGAACTCCTCAACAAAATGGAGTAGTTGAAAGGAAAAATAGAACTATTGAAAATATGGCTAGAGCTATGTTAAATGAGTCAAAACTTTCAGATGGTTTTTGGAAAGAGGCAGTTAGTACAACAGTCTACATTATCACCAGGGCCCAACTTAGAGTCAACCATCATAAAACTCCTTATGAGTTGTGGAAAGGAAGACCAGCTACAGTAAAATACTTCAAAGTGTTTGGAAGTAAGTGCTTCATCGAAGGGAAGATCAGAATTTGGGTAAGTTTGATCCTAGGTGTGATGAGGGAATCTTTCTTGGATATTCCAGCAGAAGCAAGGCCTACAGATGCTTCAACAAAAGAACCCATACAGTTGTAGAGAGCATAAATGTAACAGTTGATGAAAAGACAGGGATAAGAGAACCAGTCAAGGAACTCAGTGATGAAATTTGTCAAGAAGAATTCAGAGAGGTTTCAGATGAAGAAGAGGAAAGTCAACAACTGCTTCCCAAAACTCCTTCACGATATGTTCAGAAACATCATCCCAAATATTTGATCATTGGTGATCCAAATAGGAGGCAAACAAGAAGAAGAGTCATTCCCTCACATGATTCTACAAATGTTTCATTATTATCTCAAATTGAGCCAAAATATTTCAATGAAGCATGTGCAGATAAGTTTTGGGTAAAAGCAATGGATGAAGAGCTAAATCAAATAGAGAAAAGTGAAACTTGGGAATTGGTTCCAAGACCTAAGGACAAGAATGTCATTGGCACAAAATGGATATTCAAAAATAAACTCAATGAGGTTGGAAAGATTGTCAAAAACAAAGCTAGGTTAGTCCGCAAAGGTTATGCTCAAGTAGAAGGTGTTGATTTCGAAGAGACGTTTGCTCCTGTTGCTCGTCTTGAAGCTATCAGAATGTTTTTGGCCCTTTCAAGCTTCAAATCATTCAAGGTATATCAAATGGATGTAAAATCAGCTTTTCTAAATGGGGTGTTGGAAGAAGAAGTCTACATAGAACAGCCAAAAGGAGTGTCTCTCTCAGAACAGTCAGACTATGTGTGCAAACTAAAAAAGGCCTTGTATGGGTTAAAGCAAGCACCTAGGGCTTGGTACTCAAGACTTGACAGGTATCTTCATGAGCAAGGCTTCAGGAAAGGTGTGGCAGATAGCAATTTGTATATTAAGGATGAAGGTGATAATATGCTGATTATAGTTGTCTATGTTGATGATATTATCTTTGGGGGAAATAATACTCAGATGTGCAAAGTTTTTGCTAACACCATGCGGAAGGAATTTGAGATGTCTATGATTGGAGAGCTGTCATTCTTTTTAGGTCTTCAGATTGCTCAATCAAAAGATGGTATATTTCTCTCTCAAGGAAAGTATATCAAAGAAATGTTGAAGAAATTTGGGATGATGGACAGCAAACCAATGTGTACTCCAATGATTACAGGGTGCAAGATGAGTAAAGATGATGATTCTCCAGTGGCAGATCAGAGGTTGTACAGATCTATGATTGGCAGTTTATTATATGTTACAGCTACCAGACCAGATATCATGCAGGCAGTTGGGTTAGTAGCAAGATTTCAGGCAGCTCCTAAAGATTCTCATGTTATAGCAGTTAAGAGGATATTCAGATATCCGAAGGGCACTATGGACTTTGGGCTTTGGTATCCCAAAGGTGATGATTTCACCCTCACAACTTATACAGATGCAGATTGGGCAGGCAGTATTGATGACAGGAAAAGCACTAGTGGTGGAGCATTCTTTCTGGGAAAGAGTTTGGTTTCGTGGCTAAGTAAGAAACAACCTTCAGTTTCCTTATCTACAGCAGAGGCTGAATACATAGCAGCAGTGGCTAGGTGTACACAGGTTTTATGGATGAAAACCACCTTGGAGGATTTCAAAGTCAAGCATGAACAACCCATCTCCATACTTTGTGATAATACAAGTGCCATAAGTATTTCCAAAAATCTGGTAATGCACTCAAGGACAAAGCATATTTCCATCAAGTATCACTTTCTAAGGGAGAAAGTGCAAGACAAGCAGGTCAAGGTAGAGTATGTGTCTACTAAAGAGCAGATTGCAGATATCTTCACCAAACCTCTTCCAAGAGATATGTTTGAGTATCTAAGGGAGAAATTGGGAGTTGTACTCCCACCCCAGAATTAATCACCTCATCAGGAGGTGGGGGAGGGACTAAGCTAAGAAGCTCATTCTTAGTTCCGAGCCCCAAAGGTGACCCTTTGCCATTGATGACAAAGGGGAGAGATTTATTTGAGTAAGGGGGAGAGCCTCAAGACAGGGGGAGTTGTTTATGTTGAGTTTTTGTTGTTGAGAAGCATGGTTTGCCATCAATGACAAAGGGGGAGATTGTTGGCAATTTTGGGTTTGAGATCCTAGCTCCTTGTCTATGAGTTGTCATTGATGTCAAAAGGAAATGGCATTAATGTTAAGAGGATGTGTTGGCTTCAAAGGTGAAAGATTCCAAGAGAATATTTTTAAGAGAATCCGGAGAGATTCCATTGGATAAGGTTTTTGGATAGGGTTTTTATTAAAACCAAGTTAAATGGTTTTTATTAAAACCAATGGAGGTTCTCTTTATTATTTAATTATTATTTAAAACCCTTCAAGGTTTTAATTAATTAATTATTTAATTAATTAAGGGAGAAATTATTTTTAATTTATTAAAAATATTTAAAGGTTTTTAAACCTTTTTTATTCTTAATTTATTAAAATTAATTAAGGGTTTTTAAACCCTTTAGAAAGCAATTTCGATTAAATTCGAAATTACGTTTCTCTACCACCGACGTGTTCTAAAGTCCACGATTGGACTATAAATATGGGAAGGATCCTAAGGTTTAATCCCTCTTGAGAATTTTGAATGCATTAATTTTTGGCTGCGATCGATGCTCTGTTGACGCCGCGGAAGAAGAGAGCTCGCGTTTGAAAAACCTTCGAAGTGCTTGATCGTTGAAGTGGTAGGAAGTCTGTCTTGGACTTCGTTAGCCCCTTGTGGGCTAGTGGCAGCGTAGGCTGCGTTTGGGCTTTGCGTAGGCGGAGGTCTACGTTTCGATTCCCGCGGAGGGAGTTGTGCATGGATTAAGTCACGTTTTTGTTAAAACGTATTTTTGTGCCATTTTTTGGATTCGTCAAGGCAGCCATTCCACGATTTTTGGATTCGTCAAGGGCAGCCATTCCACGATTTTCGGATTCTTCAAGGGCAGCCATTCTAAGGTGTGATTAATTTCTTGATATAATTTTTGGCATTGTTTAGCATTGTTTAAAAGACATAGGAGAAATAAGGGGATATTTCTTTGGTTGTATTTTTGAGATTAGTCTTTTGCTATGCTAAAGTTTAAAATGGAGATATAAGGTGTAAGTTTTGGTTGTTGTGTTTTTGACTTCTTTGGTGGTTGTTTTCAAAAGAAGAGAAGCTAAAAGGTGTATTAAGGAAAGTTTTTATATGCTCATTTATCTTGGTTCTAACCCTAACTTGGTTGGAAGTTTGAGGGTTGTGTGTGGTGACAACTTTAAGGGTCAAGTTTCTTCTACTCCAATAAGGTATGGGCACATTCTTCTTATGAGTATGATTGGTGTATGTTTTCTGAAATAAGGTTGGAGTGAAAAGGTTTTCAACTAGGTTTTCTTTGATTGGGTGTAAATCCTATTTTATGGTTTGTTGAAGACTACTTATGCATTGTTATCCTTAAGGAGAGTTTTTGATGAATGCATAATTTCTGGTTTGAGATAGTGGAAGCTTTGTGCACTAGGGTTTGTGAGTCAAGCTACTTGCATTGAGTTGGTGGAACCCTTGGTTGGCTGTTTTGAGTTTGATGGTTGAGTTGCTTCCATAGAGGTTGTTTGATCAAGTTATTGCTTTACTTGATTCATGATATTGGGCTTACTCCATTGAGTTGATTTGAGCAAGTTATTCTTTGCATTTGGTGATATTGTGTTGGTGGCTGTTTTGTTCAAATATCTTTGGAGGGAAAAGGATTTCTACTTGTTTCCTTTTCTTGTGATGATTGGTTGAATGCTTCAAGGTTAATGTTGAGTTGAATGATATTGGTTAAACCTTGTCTATAAGCATTGTTGTTAAAGCCCTAATTGGTTGAGAAAAATATATTGGTTGTGGAAAGAACATGAGTATCATTGTTATATGAGATATTGCTTGTTTGGCAATTGTTGGGTTGTGTTTCATGTTCTTGAGAAAAGCATACTACATCTATCTTATTCTTTTGAGATTGTGATTGAGTTGAGATTGAGATTGGGAGTTAAGTATAGAACATATTGAGTCTCTAACAATTCTCTTTATGCTTCTATGAGGTTGATGAATCACATTGGGTCTCTAACAATTCTCTTTGTGGGTTCATGCTAAGCAAGTTTTTCTTGGTGAACTTGTGAGCTGTTTTGGACAGGTTCCGTTGGGGACTTGTGAGCAGGTTTTGGACAGGTTCCATTGGGGACTTGTGAGCAGGTTTTGGACAGGTTTCGTTGGGGACTTGTGAGCAGGTTTTGGACAGGTTCCGGTGGGGACTTGTGAGCAGATTTGGACAGGTCCTAGCAGAGGACTTGTGAGCTGAGATTGAAAGTTCTATCAGAGAACTTGAGGACAGAGGTACATTGGTTCTATGAGAGAACCTGAGGATAGATTTGGCAAGTCTTTGAGAAGGCTTGTGGATAGAGGATTGATTTGTTCAAGAGTTGGACAGATCTGACAGACAGAGGAAGACTTGTACTAGACCGACTGACTGTGTTTGGTACAGGTTGCTGAGCTGCTATGGACGTGATCATAGAAGGCAGAGGTCTCTTAGGCTAAGCATTGAGGACAGGAGGTCTTCGGTGGAAAGGAGTTCCACGTGTTGGAAAGAGGTAGAGACAGTTGATCTTCCGAGGGATCATATCCAGAGTAGAGGGGAAGGTATCTCCTGGAAGTACCTCCTTTGGGCCGAGGCTCATAAACATTGTATTTGGGAAGGTTTCCCAAAAGAACTTTGAGATAACTTTTAGAGAAAAGTTTTGTGGACGTAGCCCAAGCATTTTGGGTGAACCACGTTAAAAATGGGTCTTCAATGTGTGATGCTCTCTGTCTTGATTAATGTTGTGTTGATGCCACTGCTATCTAAAGTTAAAATTACTAATTGTTTAAGTCTTATACTGTTCACCCCCCCCTCTCAGTATAAGTCCATGTTCTTCACTAGTTCAAGTTCTTCACACAACCAATGGCTTTAACAACAATGCTTATAAAACAAGGTTTTAATAACAACTCTATTCCAGAAAACCTTGAAGCATAAACTCAACACACTCAATAAGAAAACCCTAATCAAATCCTTTTCACTCCAATCTTATTTTCCAAAAAACTAGCCAATCAACTTAATAAAGTAATAGGGTGCTCATACTGTTTTCTTGATGATGAATGAACTTCAAATATCTACCACAACCACAAACACTTCTTTGCCAAGATCAAGAAGTTAGAAAATAAACTCTCACAAAGATACAATGCAAATGTCAAACCACATATACACCTTATCACTCCATTTTAAGGAAAGCATTCATATAAGAAAATTATTGACCAAGTACACCTTATGATCTCCCTATAACAACAATATCACCTTCAACAAAAAGGTTCTTTCAAAATAATCAATCTTCAATTTACCCTTTTGATAAATCAACCATGTAAAAATAACTTTATGTAAAAATAAAATTTACCCCTTATCTCTTTTTTTAATCAGCAATTAGAACTTAAACTAAGCCCTTTTAACTTTAACCCCTTATAACTCCTTTAAAATATATTTAAGACTTATGATTAATAAAATTAAGATTAAAATGTTTACCTCCACCTTGGGTGAGACTCGAACCTTTGATTTCCACCTCCTCTTGCATCCTAGCCATAACCTCGACTACCATGAGTGCTAGGTGCTCGTTTAGCACCAATCGAGCACCACGTGTTCCTTAACCCTTGCTGTCACAAACTAAAAATAAATCGTGTGCTTCCCACACTAAAATGATCTATCATGATTCAAACACAGGTATCACATTGCCCAAGCGCCTTAACTCCCAACCAAGTTCTACTAGGCCACGTTGCCTAGTTGTATGGGGGTTCTCCTCCTATGGAAACTTCAACCTTCTCATTGGTGCTAAAACCAATTTTGTCTTCTTTCCTTCTGCAGCCTTCGATTACGAATTGCATGATTTAGAATATATTTTGAACACCTTTGAAACTACCATTAAGGCATGTATTAATATACAATGCCTCCCCTTTCCTTGGATGTCGACACATTTTTATTTTTCACTTTAACCTTAGATGTCGGTGCATTTCGTTTTTAAATAATTAATTTATAAATTATTTAAATTCTTTAGAATTTAAATCTTATAAATTAATATTTAATTCCTTTGGGTTTTATTAAGGCTTAAAGCCTTATATGAATATACCACATTGTATAAGTAATATTTATTTATAAAATTTAAATTCAAATTGAATTTAAATATTTTATAAAATAAATATTAAAACATCTTTTAGCTTTTAAAAAATCTTCCTTGGGTTTTTATGAAAAACCTTTTATTTTGCTCATCCATGGTTTTAATAAAAACCAACCTTCATATGCTTCCACATAATATTAAAAATATTATGAAGTTATTTTTCCATTAACCTTTGCATTGTTCCTTGACATATTCCTTGACATCAATGATGACTTCATTCCTTGACATCAATAACAGCTTGACTCAAAATGTCCAACATAATTACTGAAGAAGAAGATAATTATGTCCAACCAAAAATTTCTATAGGACAACTGATAAATAACAAATTTATAGCTGGCAGATGATGAACTGATAGTTGGCAAAGAAGACTTGGAAACTCCAATTAAGATTCCTCAAATCCAATATGTCAATCACACCTAATCCTTTTCAAATAGGAGTTGAAAATTGAGGATAAAACTATCTCATCCTAACAGGAAAGAAAATTTGTTAGATTCCTTCTTACATTGAGTAATATATTGTTAGATTTATTTTAGAGTGTAATCTAATTTGGTTTAGGTTGTTAGAACTGATAAAAAATAGAAATAAGAGGTTGCCTATAAATCAGGTATCCTAAATTGTAAAAGAAGTTCAAGATTTCTAGAGCATAAAAATAGGAAATTAATCTATTCATTTTCAAATGTTTTCATTGTAAGACATTTTTACCTAAGGAATTCTAACATTAATAAAGTATCATTTTGATTAAAATTGTTCTTATTTATATGCTGAAATTATTATTTTCTATAATTATGTTGATTTATGTTTTGTAGTTAATTAGTAATTAATTGTTGGAACAAATTCAATTGTAGGTTATCTAGGTAGGGCCCGCCTTGTTTCAGCAGAGTGTCTTGAATTTTTATCCCTACATAATAGTAATTAGGCTATAGGTGATTTCTATTTCTTTCTACGGTAGCTATACAGTTTTTCAGTAATTTCTAATTCCTAGATTTTAGATGTAGAGAAAGAAACCACTTAACTATATAAAATTCTTTTATTGGCTTATACAGAGAAATACCTCTTTTAAACATGTAATATTTATTTAAAAATTAAAGTGAAAAGCTTAGGCCCATCACTTTTGACATAATTGTTTGGGAAAGAGGTGCCACAATGTTGGGAATTATTTTTGTTAAGGATTTTCAATGTTAAAATATCTTGAGGGGCTAAGGGGTTCTCTAAATCAACAACTTAAGAGCTCATGCTGCATAAGAAGAATTGTTCATTTCTTAGGATGAGGAGCAATTTTGAAAGTCATGTTCTATAGGTAGTTTTTTTTTAACAATTATTTATTTTCATGAATTTGATTTATAATTATTTATTTTTGTAATGTTGATTATTTTTCAAATTTTTATATCTAATGTATTTTATTTATGAATACTAATTTATTTGAGTAAAACGTATGATTGAATGAATTTCCAATATGATAATCATGGTAGATACATTGTTATAAATTCCAACCCCAAACCTAAATTATTGGGTACTATCCAGTCTAAAGAAAGGATACCTAGTGAAGAGGATATTGGTGCTTCTACAATAGACCAACATCCCACATTTGCAGCTACTAAAAACCAAGCCCTTGTTACTACTATTGTTTTATCAAAACAACATAATACAACTATAGATACTCAAAATTCACACATTGCTACTTCTCCCATCATCACAGCTCATCAATTTACAAACCCCATAAAATTTACATATATTAGACTGAAAACACTATTAATTAATCAAAATAATTATTCATATACTATTCATAAGCTTTGTTTGGACCACTTAATCCCTTTTATAAGGTTAACTCTAGGTCCTCATGTATTGAGGATACTTAAGCGTAATTTATTATTATTAATCCTAAGTTAGTATATCATTATTTTATTATATTTTATTGCATTGTAATAATTTTTTTGATATAGTATGTACATGTAGGGTTTGTTTAAACTGTAGCTTGGATTGTCTTCTAGTAGTTTGATGTGTTGTTTGCTGAAGAACACAAGCTTATACTGAGAGTGGGGGTAAACAGTATAAGACCACTTTTTACTTTTATTTCCCAAATAGTATTAATAAATATAATAAATGGCAATATCAATAGCAATAACCAAAGCAATGCACAAATCATCACATAAAATAGAGACACATATTTAACGTGGTTCACCCAAATATGGCTACCTCCACAGAGAAAATATTTCTTCTAAATATTTCTCAAATAATCTCATGGGAATATTTTCCCTATTACAATTTTTATGGACCTCAGTCAAAAGGAGATGCTGATCCCCTAAATATGGTTTATGGATCTCTATCCACAGGATAACTCCTCCTCTACTCTGGCTGGTGATCCTCTAGAAGACACTACCTCCACTACACTGACTATGGATCTCTCTCCACTTGAAGACTCTTATCCTCACTCAGAAGACCTGTCCTCAATATCCTATATAATGGATCTATATCCAATAGAGTCTCTGTCCTCTCTGCTCTATCAACTCTAAATATCTCTCAATACTATACTAAACACAGTCCAGTTGGTCTAGCACAACTCTACTGAATCTCTTGTAGTAAATATAATACATTTGGTCTAGCATAAATATGCTCAATATCTTGCACTAAAAATAGTTTATTCGGTCTAGCACAACTCTACTCAATATCTTTCACTAAACAAAGTTCATTCGGTCTAGCACAAATTTGCTCAATATCTTGCGCTAAACATAGTTCATTAGGTCTAGCACAAATATGCTCAATAGGTCCACTCACAACCTACTCAAATCTACTCAACAGTCCACACAGAACCTATCCAAATATGCTCAATAGGTCCACTCAAAACTTGTCAAAATCTGCTCAATAGGTCCACACAGATCTGTCCAAATCTGCTCAATAGGTCCACACAGAACCTATCCAAATCTGCTCAACAAGTTCACACAGAAATTGTCCAAATCTGCTCAATAAGTTCACATAGAACCTGTCCAAATCTGCTTAACAGGTCCACACAAAACCTGTCCAAAATTTGGTCAATAGGTCCACATAGAACTTCTCCAAATCTTCTCAACAGGTCCACACAAAACCTGTCCAAATATTCTCAACAAGTCCACACAGAACCTATCCAAATATGCTCAACAAGTTCACATAGAACTTGTCCAAATATGCTCAACAAGTTTACATAGAACTTGTCCAAATATTCTCAACAAGATCACACAGAACTTATCCAAATCTACTCAATAAGTCCTCTCTAGGACTTGCTCAAATCTACTCAATAAGTCATCTCTAGGACTTGCTCAAATATGTATTGTAAGCTTCCACAAAAACTCACACAAAATTAGTCCACAAGTCTTCTCAAATACTTGCCTCAAATATGCTTAACAAGTCCACACAGAACTTGTCCAATCTCATAGAAACATAAATAGAATTGTTAGAGACTCAATATGTTCTATACTCAATACTCAATCACTTTCTCAACTCAATCTCATAGAAGCATAAAGAGAATTGTTAGAGACTCAATATGTTCTATACTCAATGCTCAATCACTTTATCAACTCAATATCATAGAAGCATAAAGAGAATTTTTAGAGACTCAATATGTTCTATACTCAATGCTCAATCACTTTCTCAACTCAATCTCATAGAAGCATAAAGAGAATTGTTAGAGACTCAATATGTTCTATTCTCAAAACTCAATCTCAACTTAAATCAGAATATAGAATAGTTTATTTCATGGAACTTGAACAACCACTTCACACATTCACTTGACTAGGCTCAATAAAATCTACTCAACCAATCACTTCAAGAAACAACCCTTTATCACAAAACCTAGTCCACACATATATACTTCAACTCAAAATGTATCCAACAATAATCAACAAAAAATATCACATAACAATGATACTCATGTTCTTTTCTAACTCAAGTTCAAGTTCATTGCATAAAAAATCACTTCAAAAACCATGCTTATTAAACATTCTTCACATAACAATGATACTCATGATCTTTCCAAACCCTAACTCAGGTTTTTTAAACAATAAATGGCTTCAACAACTATGCTTATAAAACAAGATTTTAATCACAACTCTTAATTCAGAAAAACTTGAAGCATTAAATCAAATCACTTTCAAAAAGGAAACCCTAATCAAATCCTTTTCACTCCAAACAATCAAGCAAATCAACCAACTCAATAAAGAAGAATTTTCCCATACCTTTTTCTTGAAGAGGAGTTGATCTCACAAATCTACCACACTCACAAATTTCTCTTTTCCAATCTCAATAAGGGTTAGAGGATAATTTTATTCAACAAAGCATATCACAAAAATAATATCAAAATTACACCTTATCACTCCAACTTGGATAATAATCAATATCCTAACAATAGTCACAAAAACCCTTAATTCAAAATAACATACCATTCATAAAGTCTTTACCTTTCAATATTTCATAATTTCAATTTTAAGACTTTAAATAAATAAAAACAAAATTCTCCTTATAACTCCTAAAAGTAATTCTCAACTACCACACTTTATTACAAAGCAACCTTTCCAAATTTCAACCATCAAACACCTTATACCTCCAACTTAGGTATTCAATAAAATAAAATATAAAAATGTTACCTTTGCCTATCAAACACCTTATACCTCCAACTTAGGTATTCAATAAAATAAAATATAAAAATGTTACCTTTGCCTTTGGAGAGTTTCGAACTCTCAACACAGCCCACACAAACATCTTTCCCATTGTGCAAACCACCACACAAGCTACACACTCGTTGGAGAGGAATAAGCACCACGTGCTTCAAAATGTTATGCCTTCCTTGCCTTGCAAAAAGGTGTGCCTTACGTTTGGTGCTTTCAACACACCCACCAAAGCACTTCCACCGAGATTTGAACTCTATCCTCTTGCACACAAAATGTAAGCTTGCAACCCACTTGCCACTAGGCCAAGGTGCCTTGTTGGCTTCCAACTAATCAACACTTTTTATTTTGTTTCCTTTCACCGTCAAGAAAAATATGAAATTCACACATTCGTTTCACGAGCTCTGCATTAATGTGTATGCTATTATTTTTTTCCAATCGAGCAAGGATAATTTTAATGTCCTTTTGCCATAGGTTTAAATACTAATTTTTCCTCATTTTCTTAGAACGTCGGTGCTTCAAAACGTAATTAACCCTCATGACGTCGACGAGCATTATCAAGGCCTTTGGTATTAAACCCAAGCTTTGGGTTTATTAAAATATTTTTTGACTTTATAAAACCCACTTTTGCCTTTTAAAACATTATAATAAAAATTATAAATATTTTATTTGGGTTTTCACCATGGCACATTTTAATATTATAATAACCATTATTATAATATTAACCTTCGATAATGTACCTTTAATATTTATTTATAAAATTTAAACATACTGAATTTAAATAATTTATAAAATAAATATTACAACTCATTTTTAACTTTTGTCTTTTGCACTGTTTCACTTGATCTTTGGCCTTCTTTATGAATATCAAATAACCATATTTGTCCCCTTTATTTTATGTTGAAATCTTTTGTATTAATGCTGACTTCATCTGGTGACATCAATGACAACTTTAACTTAGTAACTCAAAATATTCAACAATCTCCCCCTTTGTCATTGATGGCAACCCATATCTTTTTACTGAAACCTGACCTTCCTTTTTCTTCTGCTCCCCCTGGGACATTGCTCCCCTTGACTCAATGCTCTCTCAAATACCAAATCTCTCCCAATATCAAAACTCTCCCCAATACAAAAATCATACAAACCTCTCCCCCTTTGACATCAATGGAAAAGGGTCACCTTTGAGGCTCGGGCCTAAGAATGAGCCTCTTAGATTAGCCCCCCCTCCACATCCTCATGAGGTGGTTAATTCTAGGGTGGGAATATTTCTACTCCTTGAAAGCACTATTATTTACCTTTATATTTTTCCATTATTTTCTAAGTTTTATGAACCCTCTAACTATTTTTGTTCTCATTCATGTTCTTGTTCTTGTTCTCATCCATGTTCCTATTCCTATTCATGTTGTTATTTCTATTCATATTCATGTTATTGTTCATGTTCTTGGTTTTGTTCATATTCATGTTCCTGTTTCTGTTCATACCTATTTCTAGAATATTTATTCTACACCATCTTGTTGTGTGATCATCATTATTGCACTTATAACACTTAATGTTATTATTCCTTGGAGGTGCAAATCTCTTAGTATTTCCCCTAGTGAAGCCATATATTCTTCTATCATGAACCCTGCAATCCATTTCCTTGTGACCAAAATCATTACATGAGTAGCTATGCCCATGTAAAAGCTATCCTTTCCCATATTCATATATTTCATGTATATTGCATTGTGAAGCCATGTGCCCAAACTTGTGACATAAAAAACATCTTCCATTGAAGCTTCCTTGTCTTGACCTCATTGGTCTCTTAGTATCTTCTACTTATTTCCTGTTCCATATGTTCCTTACTTGTACATTGTTACTTTATATTATCCAACTTATCCTTGGAAGTCTCACTTTCTCTTTTACTTACTTATTTTTTATGGTGTTTGAGCTTGAATCTCCTTTTTTCGCTTCCTGTTTCCCTTGTTCTTCTTTAGAACTAAGTCATGTTATGGTGACTGATGACCTTTGTGCATTGATAGTCCTTTCCAAGGTCTTTGAATTTTCCTTAAACTTGTGTAGCTTATCCTTAGAACCATTTACTTCTATCCTTAGTGAAACTATCTCATGCTCTAATCTTTCACACTCTAGATATTTTATTTTTAATTTTTTGGCCATACCTTCCTCAATTTTTCTTTTCTTTTCAACTTTAATTTTGAATTTAGTGAGTTCCTATAGAAACCTTGATTTTTCTTTATCATATTCTTGAGATTGAACCCTTAATTCTGAGTTCTCCCTTTTTAATTCCCCAAGAGTAATCATAAGCATTTCACATTATATCTATTTTACCCATAATGTAAGACTCTTGTTATCACTTAGAAGACCTATCCTCAATGTCCTAGCTGATGGATATATATCCACTGGAGTCTCTATCCTCTCTGCTCTATCACCTCCAAAGCTCTATTTTAATACTATACTAAATATAGTCCAATCAATTTAGCATAGCTATGCTTAATCTCTTGCACTAAACATAGTACATTCGGTCTAGCATAAATTTGCTCAATCTCTTGCACTAGACATAGTTCATTCAGTCTAGCATAACTCTTATCAATCTCTTGCAATATATACAGTTCATTCGTTCTAGCACAAATTTGCTCAATCTCTTACACTAAACATAGTTCATTAGGTCTAGCACAAATTTTCTCAATAGGTCTACTCAGAACCTACTAAAATCTGCTCAACATGTCCACATAGAACCTATCCAAATCTTCTCAATAGGTCCACTCAGAACCTATCCAAATATGCTCAATAGGTCCACATATAACCTATCCAAATCTACTCAACAGGTCCACACAGAACCTATCAAAATCTGTTCAACAAGTTCACATAGAACTTGTCAAAATCTTCTCAACAAGTTCACATAGAACCTGTATAAATCTGCTCAATAGGTCCACATAGAACCTGTCCAAATCTGCTCAACAGGTCCACACAGAACCCATCCAAATCTGCTCAACAGGTCCACACAGAACCCATCCAAATCTGCTCAACAGGTCCACACAAAACCTATCCAAATATGCTCAACAAGTCCAAATCTGCTCAACAGGTCCACACAGAACCCATCCAAATATGCTCAACAAGTCCACATAGAACTGTAGACACCAAAATAGCACCAATCCGATTATGTGACTACAAACACTGATCGCATTGAAACACACAGCCACCAGGGCAGCTCCCATAGGTTAAACAGTGGTCCTAACCACTCCCATAGCAGTTTTGGAAGGTTAGAGGTCAATTTGGCACCTTTCAGGCACCCTACTCTCTGCTCGTCTCACCCGGGGATGATTAAAAATTGGTATTTATCCCACCCTAGTACGATTAACAGTATTTGCTCCTGGGTGGGGTGAATTGCAGGTTTGACGAGAAAAAAGTCAAATCTTGAAAAATGGTAGCTCAGATCAGCCACTTGATGCCTACTTCCTTGCATGCGAGTGTAGATGAGCATTTTTGAGTGTTAGAGGCTGTTACAAGGGCAGTCATGAAGTCCTAAATCAGGAGGGAATCTCCTCCCTCCTAGGAAGGCATGATTGCCAAGTGGTGCCTCTGCATGCTCATCCAAAGAGACCTTCAGGTCTATAAAATGGTGAGTCTCCTCACTCCAAAATGGAGGACAGAGAGGGAGAATTTTGAGCAATGAAGTGGTGCCATTTTACTACCTCACATTCCCTTTTGATTTGTGCCTTTCACATCCTTGATCTCTTTTGCAAGGGAGGTCATTGGGTGACTATTGGAAGCGCAAATACGGACCCCAAAACCCGACATCTGGTCACATTGTCCTACCAAATTTGTTGACAACACTCAATAAGGAGTTTTGGACCAATTCCAAGTGGATTGGTGCTGAAACAGAGCCTCAAACGGTGGGCGCCTTGCCCGTGGGCGCCCCCCGCACTACTGTAGGTCTAATCATCCCACCCCATAACTATTAGGAATATGTGGTAGATTTTCTTTCTGTTCTTTTTGCATTATATTACATGTTGCTTAAATAGGTTGTAGTTCAAATTTCATCTTGTTTTGATCAACTTTGACCATGTTTCTATTATTTCTTGCCTCTACTAACATGCAGGTAGCGTCGTAAAAATATCGGTGACAGAGGCTGAATTGGAGAAATCTAACCTTCTGGGTATTCCCAAAATACCCCCATTTACCTAACCCCCAACTTTGTAGGTCATTTGGAGCCTCCGAGATAGGACATTTTGGGCAGTGCCTTTTAACGTTTTGTTGCAGGTTTATTCGTCCCGCCCTGGGGTGAATAGAAATCCACGATGAATTTTTTGACTGTTCCAATTGCAGTGCCCCTCTGGTAATGTTTTCATGCTTCTGTAAAACTTTCAGATCATTTTGATTCATTTTACTTATCATTTTATTCAATTTTATGCATGCATCCTTCATGGGCTTTAGAGATCAAATGCTTCATTTTATCTACAGGTGCTACTAACTGTTTGCTATTTCTTTGAACACAGGATCTCGACATTGGAGGAGTGGCAAGGAGTGAAGATTCATCAACGCAAGTGGTGATGACATTTTGGTCCGCCCATTTTACATGTGGGCACGCGGAAGAAGGATTCCTAATACATGATTGTAAATGAAGCAATGTTAACGCTCCTAGCCCCTGAAAAGGGAGGAGACGTCTTGTAATCGAGATTTAAAGAGTATTAATAAAAGGGTTGTGGATTATATACTTGCTTTTGTCTTGTTCCAATTCATTCATTTTCCTTCCTTTTATGCAATTTCAATTTCTAGGACTTTAGCGTTAGCTTTTGCCTCGCATGCATCGCAATTAGTGTTTCCTTTTCGCTTCCGTATCCTCATGCTTTCAGTGGAGATCAACGGTGGGACTCTATCATCTATTTTTAAAGATAAAAAATCTGATCAAAAGTTGTTTTTTTTTGCTTGCAGGTACAACTTTTCAAATGCTGGACTACTGTTCGTTCTAGTCTGTGGCGAATACAAGACTATAATTCGTCTGATCCAGGGACGAATGAGAATTCATCTCACCCTATGACGAATTCTGTTCTGGTATTCGTCTCACCTTGGGACAAATAGCCCTCTATTCAGTTTCAGAGCCGAAAGTCAGAGGCATCCAATTTGGGCGGAGTAAAGGTAGGGGTTCTCAACAGTCTCTGTGAAATTTTTGTTTCTAGTTTTCTGTTTTTGCTTATCTGCTTGCTTAGGGAAAGTTGTTGCTGCATGTTTAATTTTCCTTAATAAAAATAATCCCACACACATCACGTGGAAATTTTAAAACCAAGGAGCTGGTCGTAAAACCCCAGCCCTTGATCGAGACCAATGATGGATTTCATCACCACCTTGGCTTGAATTTTACATCCATTACCTCGATCACTACTATTGCTAGACGTAAATCCTAACGAAAGTTGACCGAGTGTAGCTGGGGTGATTCCCAGTGCACGAGGATAAATCTTCTATGGTAGGTGTCATAAATAGGGTGATCCCCCTTCTGTACCGCCTATGTTCCACATACCATCTGCTCTCACATACCTATAGTTTCCCTCACATAAGGGCGGGTATATAGAGAGGTTGGTATATCGGCCTGGAAATGGTATATCGAAGGGGCGACCATTTTTGGGAGTCATAAGAGTCGTCATGCTGCATTTAAACATTCTTTACAAAAGCTTTCAAACACAAAAAACAAAAAAATCAAAACACACTAAACCAGGTTTAGGGCACACTCTAATTTTTAAACGAGATAATCATTGCTTTGTGTGTGTGTGATCATTTCTGCTTAGTGCAATATAAAAATCATAAAAAGATAAAAAAAATAAAAAAATCTATGCATCTTGTAGAGAGGCACCACCATGGTATTCACTTGTAGCCAAGCCCAATCACGGGCAAAAGCTACGGAGAGTGTACAGGGGGGGACAAGTCACCTCCGCTACAGCCCCAAGGACTTGGTCATTCCACCTTGGTGGCCCAACACACACAATAGTCCACTTTGTGCCTTGATGGAATGAGGCTATAGGGGCACCCCTTCGAGGGGCACGCCCACTCAGCACAACCCCTTTCGTGAAGAGTCCATACATGTGGCACTTAATATATATGGGAAAGCTCCCTTAGATGCCCAATATGAGTGGCCACCGCATGATGAAGTGCTAGGGCAACGTAGGGTCCAATGGGAGGGGCCACATGATCACACCATCCCTCCTTTACCCCCTCTGGTTGTCAAAAACAATAGGACAAATCCAAAGCACAAGGCTCTTCAGGCGGGGCGAGCCAACTCTGCCCGTCCCTTTCTTACTTATGAAAGGGAGAACGAGGAAGACCCTTACCTTCCTCAAGAGCAATATATAGCGCGGGAGCAATGCACCTCCGCACCTGCTATATATCAGGGTCACCCACTAAGGCCAGAGCCTCGGGTGAATTCCACCAACCTCGACAGAGGGAAGAACCCTATAGAAATCTCGAATCCCCAAGACTAAAACAGATGCATAGGAGAGGTTTCTAGGCCTCCTAGACTCAAGACGATAGAGCAAATTGACCTGGCATTTGCCAGACATGTCACCCGCCAAGCGTAGATCACACAGCTTGAGCAAGACCAACAACAGCTAGAGCATTTATATCGCCTTAGGAAAGAGCGTATTCGGTGCCAAATAGATGAGCTGCTCTGCACCACTATTCTTGAGAGGGTTCCAACCCCCCAAACATAGAGGACAGAAAGGTACAAGAGGCACAATCCCTTAGTGCAAGACAGGTCTCCCAGACCTTGCCAAGCGCTACCTCCGAGACCCCCTAGACCTGAGCGGGAGGCCACTCCCAGGAACAACGATGGGTACCCTCCATGGGCACCCACCCCTGTTCATAGGTATCACTCGAGAACTCCTCAAGAAGCTTATGAGGAGTATGAGCAAGAAGAAGATAGGGCTGAAACGCCCTATCAAGGCAGAGGGGCTGCTATTCGGCCACATCTCTATAGGCCTCAAGTTCCCTGCAACCCACAATGGGAACAAGTTACAGAGGAATAAATCAAGTCCTCTGATGCATATAAAGCACTGTTAGAGCGCTTGGAGTCTGTGGAAACCAAAAATTTTGGGCCCCAAAAGCCCACTTTATGACAACTCCGCAGTCACCCTGTGCATCCGTATGTGTCGGCACCCCCTTACCCCGAACATTTTAAACTGCCTCAATTGATGACCTTTAGAGGGGAAGAGGATGCTCAAGAGCATGTGACTAGGTTCCTGAGCCAATGCTTTGGCATTCAGGACAATGATGCTTTGTTGTTAAGAACATTGATCCCACGTTCGTAGGCGCTGCCTCGAACTGGTTCACTCAGTTGCCAAAACATAGCATCTACAATTTAGATCAGCTAGTGGACGCGTTCCTCGAATGCTTCACCTTCAACACCAAGAAGAAGGCATCACTAAGCGATCTGGCCAGCCTCAAGCAGTATGAGGAAGAAACCATGGCGGCATATGGGAATCGATGGAGGGCGCTGCTTTTTAAGTTGCCCTACCTTCCTCCTATGTCTGACCTTATTCAGATGTTCTCAAAGAGTTGTTTGAGATCGATCTCCATGCTATTGCAACTGCAGCAATATGCCACCTTGGAAGAAGCCCTGGCTCAAGCCAGAATCATCAAGGAGATCAAAATTCAGGATGGCAAGATTGCCAAGCCTAAGAAAAAAGAGTGGTCTAAGAACAACAAGACAGGGACCACGCAATCAAAACCCGCTACGGTTAATCAGGTTGCAATCAATGTCCCTAAGCCTACACAAGCAACGCAGCCTCAAAAGGCTAACTATCAGGTGGTTCCTCTCAACACCTATGAAAGAGAGAATTAGAGGCAGGACCAGAATCAGTAGCGTCGCCCTCGGTGATAGTTCACACCATATACAGAGTTGAAAGACTCCCTGTTTAACCTCTTGTCCATGGCAAAATTGATCAACCTACCAGAGGTTCAACCTGTAGACCCCAATGCGTCGAAACCAAAGGGTTATAGGGAAGAATTGTATTATAGGTTTCTGAAAGCACGAGATTCCAGATGAAAGAAATACTAATTACGATGTATCCAAAATCAAACACGCCTAAGTCCTAAAATGTGAAATGCATGAAATGAAAGAGACGAATGGAACGCAGATAAAAGAAAATGGAGAAATCACAACCCTTTTATTTAACTTCTCTTAATCTCGGTTACAAATATGCCTCCTCCATTTTCAGGGGCTAGGAGCGTTAAATGAATTTGGTTACAATCAAGATTTAGTCTTCTTCCTTCCGCGTGCCCACATTTGAAATGGATGGGCCAAAGTGTTGTCGTCGCTTGTGTTTCTGAATCCTTAACCTTTGTTGCTCCTCCTGTGATCAAAGAAACAACAAAGGCATTAGTAGCACTTGCTGCAAATAGGAAACGTTTTGTTCTCTAAAATTAATGAAATATGCATGTAAAATATTAGCTAAACCAGTGAATGAAATGACTCCAAATGACCTGCACATTTGACAGAGACCAAAAAACATTTCCAGAGGGCCACTGCCATTGAAACAGTCGGGCAATTCACATTCAACTGCAATTCGTCCCTGGGCAGGATGAATTCGACTGTAATTCGTCCCCGGGTAGGACGAATTCGACTGTGATGAAAAGCCGATGTGATGTCGTCCAAATGTTGCATCTCGGGATCTCCAAATGACCTACAAACATAGGGGTTAGCTAATTGGGGGCATTTTGGGATGACCCAGATGGTCGGATTCTCCCAATTTGACCTCCATCAGCGGAAATTTTGTGTCTCTACCTGCAAGTTAGTAGGACAACAAAAGCAATGAGAACATGATGAAATCTGATCAAAACATTATGAAATCGAATATATGAATTATCTAGACAGCATAAAAGGAAATGAAAGATGAAAAAATGACAAAAGAACAAATTAGAATGAAACTTAAAAAGTGTGGGGTGCCCGAGTGGGCCGCCCACCGTTGGAACTTGATTTTGGCACCAATCCACTTGGGATGGGCCCAAAATATCTTGGGATGGGTTGTCATAGAATTTGTGGATCAAATGTGGTCAAATGTAGGGTTTTGGTTTTGGATTCACACTTCCAATAACCACCCAATGACCTCCCTTGCGAAAGAGATCAAGGATGTGGAAGAGATGAATCAAAAGGGTAACAACTTGGTATCAAATCCGACAGCACTTCGTTGCTTGAAAATGCCTCCAACTCCTCCTTTTGGGTGGGAAAATTCCACCATTTTATAGACCCATGGGGTCTCTTTGGAGAGGCATGCATAAGCGTCATGTGGCGGTCATAGGCGCCATGTGGCGGTCATGCCTTCCCATGAGAGAGGAAAGTCCTCCATGACTTGGGCTTTCATGATTGCCCTTGTGACAGTCCTCTAACGACCCATCTGCCCACCTACACACGCGTGCAAGGTAGGAGTCATTAATTGACTGTCTTCGGCTGCCACTTGGCACCATTCTTCTTTTTGCTCGTTAAACCTAGAATTCGTCCTGACCAAAGACGAATTCAGAATTCGTCCCTGGGTGAGACGGATCCTAGTTAGAATTCGTCCTTGGGTGGGACGAATACTGAGCAAAGTGCCTGAATGTGCCAAATTGCCTTTTGACCTTCCAAAATTGCTACAAAAGTGGTTAGGACCACTGTTTAACCTCTGAGGGCTGCCCTGGGGGCTATGTGTGTCAAAGCAATCAGTGTTTGCAGTCACATAATCGGATTGGTGTTGTTTTGGTGTCTACAAATGCCCCTTTTTGGGATGCGTTGTGCATGGCACAGCGCCAAGCAAAAATAGATAACCAAAGCACTAATGATTAGGGTTTCTTGGTAACCTAACCAAATTTTGATGCCCCAAGTATGGAAAGGGCATGTATTCTTGAATCCTTGCTTCTGACGAGCTAAGGAATTTGATTTCAAGTATTAACCTATTTTGGTGAGGTGTGACTTGAGCTTGGACATTGATCAGTCATGAATAGGCAAAGGGCGCAACCTTTTGTCCATAGGGGAACCTTGTGTTCATGCTTCGGGAATGCCAAGTGTTTGATCAATTTGTGATTATTGCTTGTTTGCTGCCCCAAGCAGGAGCGTAATTGTCTTTGTCAATGATTCTTTGAATGCATGACATTTTCCTTAATTGGGTGTGTGCTTGTTGATTTGTGACTAAGTGTGACTACCCCATCAAGTGATGAATCGATGAGGGAATGAACTTCATGAGAAAAGCGACGAGTCGCTTGACCCAAGATGACTTGTGCAAAGGTGCCTTCAAAGATTTAGCATTAAGCATGTGCAATTTTTCCAACATTTAGACCTATTTTTGGTGGGTTTTAACCCTTTTTGTGATGCCACAATGGGGTGAAATCATTGAAAACCCGTCTTCCCGTGGAGCGGTCCGGCTATGGTAGCCTTCTTGGGGAAGTAGGAGAGTGAAAATTTGAGCCCCGACATCGATTTTCTATGCCAAGAGGTTAAGTGCAAGAGCACTTGTATCCGGCAATGCTTATTGCTGTTTGTTTGTGTTGCATTTTTTTTTTGTTGTTTTTATTGTTTTTGATTGTTTGTTGTTTTATTTTTGTTTTGAGTGGGTTTTGACCCTTTTGTGACGTCGTTTGGGGGGTGAAATTGTCGAAAATTCATCTTCCCATGGAGCGGTCCGGCTATGGTAGCCTTCTTAGGGAGTAGGATAGTGACAATGTAGACCTCGACATCAGTTTTGCTATGCCAAGAGGTTAAGTGCAAGAGCACTTGTGTCTGGCAATGTTTATTGTTGTTTGTTTGTGTTGCATTTTTTGTTGTTTTTGTTATTTTTGTTGGTTTTTTTTTTTTGCTTTGTATATATGTCATAATTTCATGTTATGCATAATGATTGATGTTGATGGATGCATGCTACTTTATATTGATGTATGCATATGGTATGATAAATGTGAATGTTGTTGATTTATATGATAGGTAATGGAATGGATGAAATGATTTGTTGATAACCTTGCATTGGCACCATAGACTATACAGGACTTATGGCTTTGTGTACTGGGTGATTACTGTGGTAAATTCTTTTGTGTGTATACATGTGATTTTTGATGGTATTGTAAAGATGAAAAGTAGCACAGTTTGGTTTAGAAATGTAGCTAAGGTTTTCTGAGACTCAGACGATTTTAACTCACTAGCCATGACTGTACTTTATCTTACAAGACTTTTGAACAAGGTATGAATCGGACTTGTTTTTGATCAAGTTATTTCACATCCCTGTGTGTGCAAATGAGTTCATTTATGTGGTATTTTTCAGGATACCGCCAGTGCCAGATGGGATTTCAACCGAACCTATACTGAGGATCACCTAATTAGCTCCACTAACTCCTTTATTGTATTTAGTCATATTAATCTACGGTGCTATCTAGGATACCATAAGCTAGCTCATCCACATGCAAACATTGATCTGTACACAAGTTAATGTGACAGATATATCATCATGCAGGAAGTTTACCGCTAGTGACCGATAGGCTATCAACCAAACCAGTACTGAGGCTTGCCTCATGACCTGTCAAAATGCTAAGAGTTCCAGGGATTCAAGTTCGACTCCCTTCTTTTATTCAATTGTATTGGGATACTTGCTCCTTTGTAGTGATAAAATAACTGTTTATTTTTGTTTTATTTTTATTTTATTTTGAGCAAGGGATTTGGATATGGAGTGACGAGAATCACTATTGTATGTGCTTTTTGATGTATGCACTATGGGATGTCAAATTTTGGTGTTTTGACTTTTGCAAATTTTTGATGTTTTGCAACTATTGAGAACTTTGGGATTCTTAGGGAATTGGGTAGGGAGGATGCTTGTCCTTTTTCCAAATCTTAGCATTCTTTGGGTCATTCGCACAAGGGGATGAGCAAGATAGCCGTTTCGCTTATGGTGACCTGGATTGCTTTGCAGGTTTCATATTTCGTTCACACAACTTGGGAATTTTTATGTGTTTTAATTTGTGTTGGGATGCTACGTAACAAGGCGTATTTCAAGTATGACTCTACCTTTGTAAAATATTTCTGACTGTGTACAGTTTTGGCTAGAAATTTAACGACATCTAAATGACGAAAACTCTAGATACATTAAATGACAACCTAACTTATGATATAGTGACTCTATGTATGGTGTTGTTTTTACGATATTGTATGGAAAATGTGAAAAATGGTATGCTTGCTAAGTAATGACAGTCTATGGTGCCTTTGACTTCTATGATCAACAAATGTGTGATATATGGATGTAATGGTTAATGTATCTATTATGTAGTGCTTTGATTGATGAAGTATGCATGAGAATGAGATGCAGATTTCTTTTTGAGATTTTGATGGTTTTTGTTGTTTTTGAATTTTCTTGATGGTGACCAAAGGATTTCGAGAATCCTTTGGGGCCTTTTTGGGGTGACCAAGTGATTGCAATAACCCTTGGAGATTTTGGGGTGACCAAGTGATTGCGATAATCCTTGGAGCTTTTGGGGTGACCAAGTGATTGCGATAATCCTTGGAGCTTTTGGGGTGACCAAGTGATTACGATAATCCTTGGAGCTTTTGGGGTGACCAAGTGATTGCGATAATCCTTGGAGCTTTTGGGGTGACCAAGTGATTGCGATAATCCTTGGAGCTTTTTGAGGTGACCAAGTGATTGTGATAATCCTTGGAGCTTTTGGGGTGACCAAGTGATTGCGATAATCCTTGGAGCTTTTGGGGTGACCAAGTGATTGCGATAATCCTTGGAGTTTTTTGGGTTTTGACCAAGCGATTGCAAAAATCCTTGGAGCTTTTTGGTTTGGACTATGGCTCTTCAGGGGATAGAGGTACCCCCAACTTGATGGTCTTTGTGCTCCAGATCTGGCTCTAGAGGTATGGGCACGAATGGATCGTCCCTATGTGCGGAGAGGAGGACAGGGTCCGCCCACGACACTGATGTTGCTATGATATATCTTGGTGGAAGTTGATATTTTTATGCCCAAAGTGGTGGATGTAATGCTTGGTCCCACTGCGGTGGGTTAACATGCCACTCATGCCCTAGTATTATGTTTATCTGTTGAAGTGCTACATCGATATTTATGGGATGTCGATGTTGTCGCATGTGATTGCTATGGGCGATCTCTGTTTTATCCTCATCTTCGACCAGCGAGTACAGCTCATCAAAATCTGGAGATTATGATACATGGAGGACTGCATCATCAGGTAGCCCTATGGTTGGGGGTTGATCCTCTTTGAAAGGAGCCTCATGTAAGTTGGGCCTTGGGAGCTCTAAAATCTTGGTCTCTACCAACTTGAAGTGCTCTAGCGCTTTGCATGTATCAGGGGATTTGAGCTCCTCCTCTTTGGTTGGTTCTTGTTGAGGAACTTGGGGCCTATGGAGGGGTGGCCAGATAGCACCCCCCATGCCTTGGTAGGGTATTTCATCCCGCTCTCCTCCTTGCTCAGATTCTTTAGAGGCTTCTTGAGGAATTTCTAAGGGTGGCCCATAAACCTGGGTGGATGTCTAAGGAAGGCGCCCATCATTGGTTATAGGAGTGGCCTCCCGCTCATGTCTAGGAGGCATCGGGGGCGATGCTTGATGAGGTCATGGAGACTTGTCTCGCACCCGGGGGTTGTGCCTCTCATAATGTTTTGTCTTATGCATGTGAGGGGTTGGAGTCCTCTCCTGCATAGTGTGTTGGAACAACTCATCCTTCTGGCGCTGAAGGCACTCTTTTTTAATATGGTACAGTTTCTCTAACTATAGTCGCTCTCACTCAAGTTGCCTGAGTTGCACCCGACGGGTGACATGTTCGGAAAATTCTAAGATAGTTGGTCCTATCGCCTCATGTCTAGAAGGCCTAGATTCCTCTCCTAGATATCTATCTCGGTCGTAGTGATCCAAGATATCTGTTGGAGGTAGTGGCATTTATCTAAGGCTCTGGCCTCAGTGTGTGACCATGGTATCTAGTAGGTGCCGAGGCGTATTGCTCCTGCGTTGTATGTTTTTCCCGAGGAATGCGATGGTCTTCCTCGTATTCCCTTTCATGGGTGTGAAAGGGGCGGGCGGAGTTAGCTCACCCTGTGTGGAGAGCCCTGCGCTTTGGGTTTTGTATTTCAGTTCTAACAATGATGGGAGGCAAAGGAGAGATGCCATAATCACATTGTCTCTCCTCATGGGCACTGTGCCTCTCTAGCGCTTCTTTGCATGGTGTCCACTCATATCTAGCCTCTAAAGGTGGTTTTATATTTACGTTGAGTGCCACACGTAAAGGTTCTTCCCGAAAGGGGCTATTTTGAATGGGCGTATCCCCCAGAGGGGTGTCCCTATAATTCCACCTAAACATGGAATGATGTGGATTCTCTTGTGGCCCAGACCGCCAAGGTGGTATGGCCAAGTCTTCAGGGCTAAAGCGAAGGCGACTTGTGCCCTCTCCTTGTGCACCTTCCAGAGCTTCTGCCCTTGATTGGGCTTGGCTATGGGTGTACACCATTGTGGTGCCCTTCTACAAGCTAAGCAAATTTTTATCTTTTTGTTTATGATTTTTGATCTTTTTGTTACACTAAGCAGAAATGAACACACACATACACAAACGGTGATTATCTCTTTTAAAGATTGATGGTGTGTCCTAGACTGGTTTTAGCACGTTTTGATGATTTTGTTTTGTTTTTTTGAAAGTTTTGAAGAACATTTAAATGCATAATGTTGGCTCATATGACTCCCATAGATGGTCGCCCCTTCAATATACCAACCAAGCCGATATACCAACCTCTCTATATACCCACCCTTACGAGAGGGAGACTATAGGTACGTGAGAGCAGATGGTACGTGGTACATAGGCGATACAAAAGGGGGATTGTCTTATTAATGAAACCTACCATAGAAGACTTATCCTCGTGCGCTGGGAATCACCCCAGCACTTTCGTCAGGATTTATGCCTAACAACAGTGACAATCGGGGAAATGGATGCAAAATCAAGCCAAGGTGGTGATGAAATCCACCGATGGTCTTGATCAAGGGCTAGGGTTTTACGACCAGCTCCTTGGTTTAAAAATGTTGCGTGAAGTGTGTGTGATTCTTTTTATTAAAAAATGAAACAAGCAGAAACAACTTTCCCTAAGAAGGCAAAATTAACAAAAAACAAAAATAGAAAAATAGAAAAAAATAGGAATAGTTTTAAAACCCTTACCTTTCTCTGCCTAAACTTGCTGTTTCTGATCCTCGGCTCTAAAAATTTACAGACATGAAATTCGTCCCCGGGTGAGAAGAATTACGATGCAGAGTCCGTCCTTGTCCGAGATGAATTAGAATTCGTCTCAGGGTCAGACGAATTGCAGTAAAGTAATTGCCACAGGCAAAGACGAATAACAGTCAAAAATTGAAAAAGGTACTTGTAAGCACAAAAACACAAGTTTTAATCAGTTTTTGTGATATCAAAATTTAGGGGACAGAGTCCCACCATGATTGCCACTGAAAGCATGAGATTCCGGATGAAAGAAATACTAATTGCGATGTATTCAAAATCAAACACGCTTAAATCCTAAAATGTGAAATGCATGAAATGAAAGAGATGAATGGAACAGAGATAAAAGAAAATGGAGAAAGCACAGCCCTTTTATTTAACTCTCTTAATCTCGGTTACAAATATGCCTCCTCCTTTTTTAGTGGCTAGGAGCGTTAAATGAATTTCGATTACAATTCAAGATTTAGTCTTCTTCCTTCCGCGTGCCCACATTTGAAATGGATGGGCCAAAGTGTTGTCGTCGCTTGTGTTTATGAATCCTTAACCTTTGCTGCTCCTCCTGTGATCAAAGAAACAACAAAGGTGTTAGTAGCACCTGTTGCAAATAGGAAACGTTTTGTTCTCTAAAATTAATGAAATATGCATGTAAAATATTAGCTAAACCGATGAATGAAATGACTCCAAATGACCTGAACATTTGACAGAGACCAAAAAACATTACCTGAGGGCCACTGCCATTGAAACAGTTGGGCAATTCACATTCAACTGCAATTCGTCCCTGGGCAGGATGAATTCGACTGTAATTCGTCCTCGGGTAGGACGAATTCGACTGTGATGAAAAGCCGAAGTGATGTCGTCCAAATGTCATGTCTCGGGATCTCCAAATGACCTACAAACATAGGGGTTAGCTAATTGGGGGCATTTTGGGACGACCCAGATGGTTGGATTCTCCAAATTTGACCTCCATCAGTAGGAATTTGGTGTCGCTACCTGCAAGTTAGTAGGACAACAAAAGTGATGAGAACATGATGAAATCTGATCAAAACATTATGAAATCGAATATATGAATTATCTAGACAGCATAAAATGAAATGAAAGATGAAAAAATGACAAAAGAAAAAATTAGAATGAAACTTAAAAAGTGCGGGGAGCCCGAGTGGGCCGCCCACCATTGGAACTTGATTTTGGCACCAATCCACTTGGGATGGGCCCAAAATCTCTTGGGATGGGTTGTCATCGAATTTGTGGATCAAATGTGGTCAAATGTAGGGTTTTGGTTTTGGATTCACACTTCCAATAACCACACAATGACCTCCCTTGCGAAAGAGATCAAGGATGTGGAAGAGATGAATCAAAAGGGTAACAACTTGGTATCAAATCTGGTAGCACTTCGTTGCTTGAAAATGCCTCCAACTCCTCCTTTTGGGTGGGAAAAGTCCACCATTTTATAGACCCAGGGGGTATCTTTGGAGAGGCATGCATAAGCGCCATGTGGTGGTCATAGGCGCCATGTGGCGATCATGCCTTCCCATGAGAGAGGAAAGTCCTCCATGACTTGGGCTTTCATGATTGCCCTTGTGACAGTCCTCTAACGACCCATCTACCCACCTACACACGCGTGCAAGGTAGGAGTCATTAATTGACTGTATTCGGCTACCACTTGGTGCCATTCTTCTTTTTTCTCGTTAAACCTGGAATTCGTCCTGACCAAAGATGAATTCAGAATTCGTCCCTGGGTGAGACGGATCCCAGTTAGAATTCGTCCTTGGGTGGGACGAATACTGAGCAAAGTGCCTGAATGTGCCAAATTGCCTTTTGACCTTCCAAAATTGCTACAAAAGTGGTTAGGACCACTTTTTAACCTCTGAGGGCTGCCCTGGGGGCTATGTGTTTCAAAGCGATCAGTGTTTACAGTCACATAATCAGATTGGTGCTGTTTTGGTGTCTACAGTTTCACCGACAGAGGGGACATGATCTCAATACATGTTGGAAGTTCAGAGGCTTGGTGCAAGACTTAATTGAAAATAAGACCTTAGCGGTGGATAATCCCATGGAACTGGGCAACCAATAGATGGAGGTCTTCAAAGACCCCTTGCTTGCCCATGATGCATCGACAAAAAACCTCCAAGTCAATGAAGTAACACAGAACTTCCCAATGCAGGGGTATGTCAGAATGATAAGTATAGTGACTTGAAATAGGAGGTATCCGAGCACAGCTGCCACCACGACAACTGCAGGAGAGGTGCCAAAAACATCACAACAACAATAACACTCTACGCAACCTCCTCCACCTAAACCTGTGGTCACGATTCGGACCAAGCTTACCCAAAGCTTGAGGACCACATCGGCTAGGCTCTCCATCTATGAGCTAATTCAATAATCACCGCCCCATTGGGAAGCTCTAATGGAGATATTAAAAGCCATCGAGTTGCAGCCCCATGAGGCCAATTCCTTCAACAACTTCATGGGGCATGTCAAAAGATGCACTGAGCCAGTCATCACCTTCAGAGAGGACAAATTAAAGTTAGTGACTAGCGACATGGCGGATCCACCACTGCACGTTATCGCGTGGGTCAACGGGATCCCATACAAGAGAGTATTGGTAGACACTGGTTCATCCAGTAATATCATTACAACAACAGCTTTGAAGCACCTAAAGTTGCCCTCATCTCACATAGTGGCATCCACCTACACATTGCAAGCATTCAATGATGCAATATTCTTGACAGTAGGCACAATTTTCCTACCCATCCAGGTGGGACAAAAGACAATTCCTACATTGTGCCACATATTGGAGGGTGATATTGCCTATAACATCTTGTTAGGCCGGCCATGGATTAGGGACATGAAGTGTGTCCCTTCAATAGCTCATCAGTGCGTGAAGTATACATTTGAAGGGCAAGTGCATGTGGTCCTGGTGGACCTAGAACCTTTCAAGTACTGCAACATAGTGCAACTGATGTCACAGTTGACCCTTTCATCAACACACTTGGAATTCCAATTGAATCCATCCAAACAGGGTCTGATTCTGCAGGAATCCCCACTATCAAGTCCACCAGCTCCCCAGTCGGGTCCATATTCATCGGTTGGTCCTTCACCAATGACACCACCTATGGTGGCCCCAATGAAGGACAAGGGAAAGAAACTAGTGGAAGAAGTACCGCCCTCAGTCTCAACCATCTCCATCGAGGAGATGCCTAGTAGAATGGAAGTCGAGGTGCCTAGTCCACCCGACATGGAGTGGACTCAAGAAGAATTCCATCCCCCCCCCCCCCCAATCGCAAAACTAGACAAAATTTGTGTATTGGGGCCTTGATCATGGTATTGAACCACACATGCAAGAGGAAAAAGATGAAGAGCCTTTCACAAAAGATGTCAATTATTTGTCTAACCTAGAATTCACTTTAAGATATCTTGGCCAATGTAATTGGCATGGATATGGGTTAGGCAGATATGAACAAGGAGTGCGGGTACTATGCCAACCAAGGTATCAAATGTTGTACGACAAATCAGGAGTGGGGTTTAACCACCCCCTACCCCTTGACATCTTGGTGGAGAATATGCAAGGCCTAGAGATAGGCAACAAGGATGGAATGGCATTATATCCATATGCCAACCCTAATATGACATATACATTGGGGGACTATCTCCCATTGTTGACAACCAACCTTGTTGGCCTTAACAACCCTTTCCTTTCGCTTGAGAGAGGAGAAAGTTCAAAGACTCGCCCATAAGAGGGGTATAGACAAAGCCAAGAAGAATATTCTGAAGATGATTTAGCATATGAAATAGAGCCATGGGACCATTTCGAATCAGATAGTAATCATTCATAGGTGGTCCCCATGGATGATTATCAAGAAAGTCTCTTGACAATATTCCCTTTGGATGCTCCCATTGAGCAAGTGCCACTTCAGGAGAATCAGGTCCCCCCATAGAGAGCGAAACAACCCCATTGGGACCATGTCAATTTGCTCGAGCAAGGTGAGCCTAACATGTCGCATACATCTGTCAGAGCTAACGAAGGTCTTTGGATCTCTGACAATGATTATGAAGACAAAACTGAGATGGAATATCTCAATCATGTGCGACAGCAGCATCACCCTGTTGACATTGAAGAAATGTTTCAACAACTAGGCATAAGGCCAGGGCCTGAGTGGCGCATAAACCCAGCCCAGTGGAACCAAGTGTTGAATTCGCCACTTTGGGCATACCGAGAGCAACTTTCACCGAGAGACCCCATAGCAATATCAGTGTCGAGGGCAGACCCTATCCTCATATCCACACATAGGGCCAATCCATTCGTGCCAATCCCTCTAGATCCAAATCCAGAGTATAGAGGTCATAAAAGAAGTTTGAGATACAACACCTGTAGTAATGGAGACCAAAATCATCTCATCAACATGATATCCATTGACTTAACCGCCCCCATCCATAATCCAACCGATCCAGCATGACCATTGCATCTAGAACTAGATGCCATAGGCTGGGATCATGCTAATTTGCCCCCATCGCCATCAGAGTACTGGAATTTCGGTGAGATGCTTCATTTCACCCCTGGGCCAACTCAAGATATCTTCCATGCTGAAGAGGAACTCGAGGTTCCCAATGCAGATCTCAATTTAGCAAATGATATCCACTTGATCTCGACTCCACATCAGTTGGAGGACAGGTCGCACATGTCAGTTGAGTAGACAACTGACGTAGACATCGGCTCAGATCTAGTGAATCCATAGATCATCAAGCTAGGGGTAAGCCTATCCCCCGAAGATCAAGCCGACTACATTGCCCTTCTTAAAGAAAAGAAGGAGGTTTTTGCATGGTCCTACAAAGATATGTCGGGGCTAGTCACGCATAACCTAACGCTTGATTCGACAGTCAAGCCTGTAAAGCAAAAACTATGTAAGATGCACCCAACAATGGCCTTGATGGTCAAAGATGAATTGTAGAAGCTGTTGGATGCACAGTTTGTCATCTGCATGGATTACCCACCATGGTTTTCCAACATGGTGCCCATCAAGAAGCCTGACGGGAGGATTCACATATGCACTGATTTTCGAGATCTAAACAAAGCAAGTCCTAAGGATGATTTTCCCTTACCAAGCATCGACGCATTGGTAGATGCTACAGTGGGTCATGAAATGCTCTCCCTAATGGATGGTTTCTCGGGATACAATCAAATTCGTATCAATCTCGAGGACCAACTAAAAATGGTGTTCACAACGCCTTGGGGAACATTTTGTTATAAGGTCATGCCTTTTGGCCTTAAAAATGTTGGCGCCACCTACCAACGCACCATGACATACATCTTCCATGATTACATGCACAAAATTTTTGAGGATTACATGGATGATTTGTTGGCCAAGTCCCTCTTATTCCTAGATCATCTCGATGACCTAAGCAAGATCCTCGATCGCCTCATAGAACACAAAGTCAAACTAAACCCCAAGAAGTGCGTATTTGGCATCACATCTGGAAAGCTCTTGGGTTTCATAGTCTCCAAATGAGGAATCGAGGTGGACCCAAACAAAGTCAAGGCAATCCTTGAAATGCTCCCCCCAACTACCATCAAGCAGTTTAGAAGCCTGCAGGGAAAGGTCACGTCAATCAAGCGCTTTATAGCGCAGTTATCTGACAAGTGCCGACCCATGAATAAATTATTGCACAAGGGGGTAGAATTCCACTAGGATGATGAGTGTCAGTCAGCCTTTGATGACATAAAACAATACTTGGCTTCGCCGCCAGTATTGGCACCGCCTAGACCAGGAGTGTCATTCTACTTATACATCTCAGCTACTAAGGTCACATTGGGTGCCATGCTAGCCTAGAATAATGAACTTCATAAAGAATAGGCTACTTACTATCTTAGCCGCACCCTGGTCAGTTACAAACTTAACTATGCATACATCGAGAAGCTCTGCTTGGCAGTGATGTTTGCTACCAAAAAGCTATGCCATTACATGTTGAGCAACATGACGTATGTTGTGTCTAAGGAGAATCCATTGTGATACATGATGAGTCATACTTATCATAGTAGCCGCACGAAAAATGGATCATGTTGTTGATGAAGTTTGACATAGAATTCATTGGACAAAAATCCATCAAAGGTCAAGTCATCGTCGATCAACTAGCAGAGGATCCTCTTGAAGATGATTAGCCTCTGACCGTAGAACTACCCGATGATGGGGTCTTCCATGTCTTAGAATTTCTAGATTCTGATGAGCCTGAGTCACAGGCTGACATAACCCTATTCTTTGATGGTTCTAAATGTGAGCAAGGAGGTGGCATGGGAATTGTATTCTTCACATCGCAAGGGGCCCCAATCCCCTTGTCATTTAAACTTGATTTCTCGTGCACCAATAACAACGCCGAATATGAAGCCTTGCTCATAGGTCTTCAAACAACAATCACCATGAACATCAAATGCTTGAACATCTTTGGTGATTCGCTGTTAATAGTCAACCAAGTGAAAGGGGTATTCCAATGTAAATGCCCAGTTCTATAGGCCTACAAAGCCCTTGTGGAAAAATTCCTGGCAAAGCTTGAATGGTACAACATCGAGGCACTCCCTCGATCATCGAATCATTTTGCGGACACTATGGCCTCCTTGGGGTCACTAATCCCGCAAGACCTTTCTGGTGATATGACAACTATTCAAGTCAAAACACTATCACAATCCATGATGGAGCGTGCAAGCTCTGACTCAATGCTAGGAGTCCACTTGATCCAGATTGAACCATCTCCGGATAAGTTCACTCGAATCCTTGATCATTTGAATCATGCCAACTGGGGGTCCTTATTCTCCCCTACTCCCCTTAATAGAAACACAATGCTATTCTTGCAGATTATTTCCCGCTCAACTTTTGCTAGGGATGAACTTCAAGAGGGATTGGTTGTTCATGCCATTGAGGTTTTGAATCAGCAGGATTGGTATTCACCCATCAGAGATTACCTCAAGCTAGGTAACCTCCCACTTGGATTGTCATAGGCTACAAATAGATCATTTAAATAGAGAGCGGCAAAACATGTCTTGTTAGGAGACATTTTGTACCATCATAGCTATGAGGGAATCCTCCTTCGTTGCTTGGACCAGTAGGAGTCCACTTGGGTGATCACCCAAGCGCACGATGGTACCTACGGTGGCCACTTCAGCGGTATGGCCATCACAAAGCGCATTCTTTGCATGGGATACTATTGGCCATATTTAGAGCAAGATTGTTGCGCTTATGTAAGGAAGTGCATGAAATGTCAACACCACGCTAATTTGACACATGTACCTTCTCAGGCCTTGCAGCCGATCCAATCGACTTGGCCCTTTTTGCAGTGGGGCTTAGATCTAATCGAAAATATCTCCCCTACATCGTCAGGCCATCACACGTTCATCATAACGGCCACAGAGTATTTTACCAAGTGGGTGGAAGCAATTCCGCTTACCTCTACGATAGGAACCCGCATCGTAGAGTTTATTTTGCACAACATCATATGTCATTTTGGTATTCCATCCAAGATAATCTCGGATAATGGGACGTCCTTCAAGAACAAAGACGTGCATGCTTTGACCACAAAGTACAATATTTAGCATAGTTTTTCAAAACCCTATTATCGATAGGAA
Source organism: Wollemia nobilis (assembly GCA_028583015.1). Taxonomy (NCBI): domain Eukaryota; kingdom Viridiplantae; phylum Streptophyta; class Pinopsida; order Araucariales; family Araucariaceae; genus Wollemia; species Wollemia nobilis. The sequence continues at coordinate 116,143 of JAQPPZ010000371.1, read as the reverse complement.
AATGGGAAAGTAGAGGCATCGAACAAAATGCTAGTTGCCATCCTCAAAAAGATAGTCATAGATAGTCATAAGGATTGGCACATACAGATCCCACTTGCCCTATGGGCTTATCGCACTAGCATTCGAACACCCACTGGGGCAACTCTATTTTATTTGGTGTATGGCTCTGAGGCAGTCATGCCTCTTGAGTTGGAGATTCCTTCCCTGCGCATATCAATGCAAGAGTTCATCGATGATGACACTGCACGGCAAACCCGGTTAGACCAGCTTATGTTGCTTGATGAACGATGTGTCAATGCTCTCGAGCATTTGCGTATCTACCAAGAGTGACTTAAGAGTGCATACAACATGAAGGTTCACCTTAGGGACTTTTAGGTTGGTGACCTGGTCTTAAAAGAGAACCAACATAATCCTAACTTGCCACCCCATCTAAGGGACAAGTTTGCGGCAAACTGGTTAGGACTTGGAACATACCGGCTAGCCTCTCTTGATGGAATCAAGGAACTAGAACCCTTGAACATCAGTCATTTGAGGCCATTCCATATCTAAGAGAGCCATAGCCCAAACCAAAATGCCCCAAAGGTGCCCATAATCCCTTTGGTCAAACCAAAAAGCTCCAAGGATTCCCACAATCGCTTGGTCAATCCCAAAAATGCTCCAAAGGTACCCATAATCCCTTTGGTCAAACCAAAAAGCTCCAAGGATTCCCACAATCACTTGGTCAATCCCAAAAAAACCCCAAAGGTGCCCATAATCCCTTTGGTCAAACCAAAAAGCTCCAAGGATTCCCATAATCGCTTGGTCAATCCCAAAAAATCTCCAAAGGTGCCCATAATCCCTTTGGTCAAACCAAAAAGCTCCAAGGATTCCCACAATCGCTTGGTCAATCCCAAAAATGCCCCAAAGGTGCCCATAATCCCTTTGGTCAAACCAAAAAGCTCCAAGGATTCCCACAATCGCTTGGTCAATCCCAAAAAGGCCCCAAAGGTGCCCATAATCCCTTTGGTCAAAACCAAAAATCTCCAAGGATTCCCACAATCACTTGGTCAATCCCAAAAATGCCCCAAAGGTGCCCATAAACCCTTTGGTCAGACCCAAAAGTTCCAAGGATTCTCGCAATCACTTGGTCATCATAAAAAAAAATTCAAAACAAAAAACAACAAAATCATCCAAAGTACAAAAAAAAAAAAAAAAAATCTGCATCTCATTCTCATGCATACTTCATCAATCAAAAATACAAAAAAATAGCTGCATTAAGCATCACATCCATACATTGCATATTTGTTGGTCATACGGCTCAAAGGCACCATAGACTGTCATTACTTGGCAAACCCACCATCTTTCACATTTTCCATTTTGAAAACAATACAGCAAAAATAAACGCCATTCACCATTTCGCCATATCATAAATCAGTTGTCATCTAAATGTATCTAGAGGTTCGTCATTCAGCTGTCTTTAGATTTCTAGCCAAGAACTGTACAAAGTCAGATAGATTTTACAAAGGTAGAGTCATACTTGAAATACACCTTGTTACGTAGCATCCCATCACAAGTTAAAACACATAAAACAATTCCCAAGTTGTGTAAACGAAAGATGAAACCTGCAAAGCAATCCAGGATACCATACAATGAAAAGGTTATCTTGCTCATCCCCCTGTGCGAATGACCCCAAGAATGCTGAGAGTTGGAAAAAGGACAAGAATCTTCCCTACCCAATTCCCCAAGAATCCCAAGTTCTCAAAAAGTTGCAAAACATCAAAAATTTGCAAAAGTCAATACTCCAAAAATTGACATCAAATCCCACAAAGTGCATACATCAAAAAGCACAAGCAATAGTGATTCTCATCACTCCGTATTTCAAATCCCTTGCTCAAAAGAAAAAACAAAAATAAATAGTGATTTTCATCACTATAAAAGAGAAAGTATCCCAATACAAATGAAGAAAAGAAGGGAGTCGAACTTGAATCCTTGGAACTCTCAGCATTCAAAAGGTCATGAGGCGAACCTCAGTACCAGTTTGGTGGATAGCCTATCGGTCACTGGTGGCAAAACCTCCCACATGACGATATATCTATCACATTTATTTGTGTGAAGATCAATGTTTGCATGTGGATGAGCTAGCTTATGGTATCCTAGATCGCAAAACAGATTAATCTAACTAAATACAACAAAGGAGTTAGTGGAGCTAATTAGGTGATCCTCAGTACAGGTTTGGTTGAAATCCTATCTGGCACTGGCGGTATCCTGACAAATACCACATAAAAAAACTCAATTACACACACAGGGATGTGAAATAACTTGGTCAAAAACAAGCACGATTCATACCTTGTTCAAAAATCTTGTAAGATAACAGTACAGTCTTGGCTAGTTAGTTAAAACATCTGAGTCTCATAAAAACTTAGCTACATTCTATGCCAACCGTTGTATATAATCCATTCTTACATCACCATCAAAAAAAAAAAAAGAAGAAAAAAAAACAACACACATACATAAAAGTCATTTACCACAACAATCGCCCTGTACACAAAGCCATAAGTCCTGAACAGTCTATGGTGCCAACGCCAAGTTATAAACAAATCATTTCATCCATTCCATTCCATATCATATAACTTAGCAACATTCACATTTATCACACCATATGCATCCAGTAAAGTAAATTCACATGCATCCATCAACATCAAACAATGTGCATAAAATCGAAACACGACAAAGTGTGTAAACACAATAAAGTCATATGTATATATATATCATCAAAAATGCCTATAGGCTACAATAACCGGTCCTCTAACCCCACACTCACAAAGAAAAAACTCCAAAAACCCCCTTGCCTAGGGCATCGGCCACCATGATCATGTAGGATCGGTGCGACGGGAACTACCCCCCGTGGTGTGGGTCCTCTAGGACCTCTCAGGGCGGCTATTGCTCGTCCCTGCATCATGCCTACTAGAGCTTCCCTCATCCAGTCGCCTACACCGAGAGGATGCTGACTGCTCAGTATCGCTCCCTCTCGAGCGACGTGACGATACACCTAGAGAAAGTGTAGGGACTTCCCCACCAAGGCGGATAATCTCCTCCTCCAGATCATACCGATGCCGCAACAAGTCCCTCTCCCACTGACAGTTTCTCGCAAGATTATTCCGTAGGCACTCCAACTCTCATGCAACATTTGTATCCCCATCTCGATGGAGGAATGCAACCAATGCGTTCTCCTGCTCTGCCAGCTACATACGGAAGAGATCCCTCTCCTATAGCGCATCCCCGAGATCCTCATCACATCTTCAGAGTAGCCCCGTAAATGGCACAGTCTCTTGCAGCTCCTCCCCGAGCTCCTTATCCCATATCCAAAGCAACCCTGCCAATCGTGCAACCTCCTGCAGCGCCTCCCCGAACTCCTCATCTTGCATCTGAAGCAATGCCACCAATCGCACATTCTTAGCGCGCAACCTCGCCTTCGTATCCTCTGAAACGGTAGCCTGCTCTGGCTCCCACTTCTCGGGGACATCCTAATCCTCTGGCTGATCCGAAAACCCAAAATCCTCCCCTACATCATCCACCTCTACCATATCAACATCCTCCAAGGGAGCTCCCCAACCCTCTCCTGGTGCCTCTGCACCCTCCTCGCCTGCTACTGCTGCATCATCTCCTCCTAGCGGCCCCTCTCCTCACCATCATTGTAGTGTCCACCACTGCTCATACTTAGTCATCACCCCAAACATGGACAACACCAGGGGTGTTAATAACCATGTCTGGCTCCTCCCCCAGCGAATCGATGATCGGCAAAGCAAGGTCCCTCTCGTCCCCTCGGTGCTGATAGATCAACGACTCACCAGGAAACCCTTGGTGAACCCTAAACTGTCGTGTCACCTAGACATATGGGAAGTACTCCTGCTCAGTCCCATGCCGCCCGATCAGCCACCTCCCCTTCCGAACCCGTCGGAGCCACTCCCCAACCTTAGGCCATGTGGGATAATCCCGGTATGGCCTCCAAACTACATCTCCCAAAGTAAGCCACATAAAGGTCTCGGTGTAGTGACCAATGTCACCTGCCCACCGCTGGATATGTCCCCTCTTGTCTGATCAGTACCACAAAGCTACATACCCTATGTCGCTATCAACCATCTCCACCCGAGTTGCTGATGGTAACCCCAGCGACCGATCCACAACTATGTGCTACCATGCCCAGCTCTACAACAGATAGCTACAGCCAATCCCCTTTCGCCCTCGGTAGCGGACCTCATACAACTCATCATAGAGTTATGCTAATAGTGTCTAACCCCACCTCATGATCAGGGGCTCCATAATCGGGCACTCCACCAGTCGGAACACCACCTCCAGCAGGTTCCAAGGGAACCTCGTGCCTGAGGAGTCCGATAGTAGCATGCTGGAAATGAGACTCATCAGAAATGTGTGCCTCACTCCCAACACGCCCTGCTCATACCACCATCGAACCAAAATACCACCAATCTGACAGTCATTCTCCACCCTCTCCATCGAGCTCTCCACACCCACCTCCTCTCCGTGCCCAAAGCAGTGTGTCAACACTGCTGTCCTCTGGTCCCGGGGCGTCGTCCTAATAGGAAGCCCGTCTATCAGAATTTGAAGAATCCGATAGACATCCTCCAGTGTCACTGTCATCTCCCCTATTGGGAGATGGAAGGTGTTAGTCCGCACATCCCATAAGCTGACCAGGGCCGTCAGATAGGCCCGATCCCCCACCATCGGCTCTAATCGAGCCACGTGATTGAGCCCCAAGGCATCAAGCCACTCCTAGTCCTACACTGTCAAAGCCTCTCGGGCGTCAGAGAAGACAGTCGGCACACGGTACCGGCTCTTCACCACCTGCACATCATAGAAAGCACAAAAACATTAAAAACAAGCACGAAAAGCATAATGTACATCAATAACATACATTCACAACAATGTACAACTAAGCAAAAACAGTTCAAAATTAGCAATAAAAAAATAACAAAAAAACAATTTTTAGTACCTACAGTTTTCCTAAAACTGTACAGTTTAAACTGACAGACAATAAACAAAAACAAAAAAAAATAAAAATAGTCAACCTAGGGTTTACATCCTAGTTAAACTGACAAAAACAATTAAAAACAAAAAAATGAATGACAGTTTTTTAACCTAGGGTTTCCAACTAAGTTTTAAAAACTGGCAAAGTTTAACCTAGAAAATTTTCTTTACCCTAGGGTTTTGCGTTCAGTGTATTCTAGGGTTTTAGTTTCACCTAGGGTTTCAGTTTAACATTAGTGTTTTTGTTTAACCTAGGGTACTAGTTCCAGTTTTGTTGAGTCTTTTAGCCCAGAGTTTAATTTTATTTTAAAAAATAAAAAAACAAATTTCAAAATTACGTCTATTAACCTAGGGTTGTCATTTTAATCCAAGAGCATAAAACAAAAAGAACAAAATCAATTCATTCATTATTTACGGTGTCATTTTAAAAGTCTAAAAACAAAAGAAACAAATTGCGATTTTAAACCGTTAAAAACAAAAACAAAATAAAAGAGGCAGTGCACTCACCGGTCTCACTTCGGATCCTCCGCTAGATGACCCGGTTCATGTGCTCATGGTGTCAGGAAAAATTTCAGCAGCGCTTCGCTTCGCAGACTTGACCTCCTCCTCCTCAGAGCTCCAAAACGCCAAAAAAATCAAATGCAAATGAGCCCAAACCCTGGTTTTGGCCCTTAAATAGGTTTTTAGGCCTGTATTCGTTCCTTCCTGGGATGAGCACTCTAGTTAGTGCTCATTCCACCCTGGGAAGAATTCTAAACTAGTATTCGTCCCACCCTGGGACGATTACAGAGCAAGAAAATAAAAAAAACAGCAAAAATAGCAAGAAATACACCAAAAAAATGCAATAAAGTTGCCGAAGGAGAGTGCCTTTGCACTTGACATTCTTGGCATGCAAAACTGATGTCGGGGTCACAAATTGTCACTATCCTACTCCCTAATAAGGCTTCCATAGTCGGACCGCTCCCCGAGAGGACGGATTTTTCGCCAATTTCACCCCGAAAAAGCGTCACAAAAATGGTCAAAACCAACCAAAAATAGCAATAAAATTGCCGAACAAAGGCGCCTCCGCGCCTGACATTCTTGGCATGCAAAACTGATTTCGGGGTCACAAATTGTCACTATCCTACTCCCTAAGAAGGCTTCCATAGCTGGACCGCTCCCCGGGAGGATGGATTTTTACCAATTTCAACCCCAAATGGTGTCACAAAATGGGATAAAACCCACCAAAAATAGGTCCAAATGTTGGGAAATTGCAGAAGCATTACAAGAAAAACATCTGAAGGCACCCTCACCTAAGTCATCTTGGGTCAAGTGACTCGTCACTTTTCTCATGAAGGTCATTCCCTCATCGACTCGTCGCTTGAGGGGGTAGTCACACTTAGTCACCAACCAACAAATACACACCCAATCAAGGCAATGACATGCATTTAAAGAATCATTGGCAAAAGACAATCATGCCCCTGCTTGGGGTAGCAAACAAGCAATAATCACAAGCTGATCAAACACTTGGAATTCGTGAATCATGAACTCAAGGTTCCCATAGACAAAAGGTTGCACCCTTTGCCTATTCATGACTGATCAATGTCCAAGCTCAAGTCACACCTCACCAAAATAGGTTAACACTTGAAATTAAGTTCCTTCGCTCGTCAGAAGCAAGGATTCAAGAATGCATGCCCTTTCCATACTTGGGGCATCAAAAGCTAGTTAGGTTACTGAGAAACCCTAATCATTAGTGCTTTGGTTATCTATTTTTGCTCAGCGTTGCGCCATGCATAGCGCATCCCAAAAAGGGGTATCTGTAGACACCAAAACAACACCAATCCAATTATGTGACTGCAAACACTGATCGCATTGACACACACAACCCCCAAGGCAGCCCTCAGAGGTTAAATAGTGGTCCTAACCACTCTCATAGCAGTTTTGGAAGGTCAGAGGTCAATTTGGCACCTTTCAGGCACCCTGCTCTCTACTCGTCTCACCCAAGGACGATTACAAACTGGTATTCGTCCCACCCTGGGACGATTAGCAGTATTCACTCCTGGGTGGGGCGAATTGCAGGTTTGATGGGAAAAAAGTCAAATCTTGACAAATGGCAGCTCAGATCAGCCACTTAATGCCTCCTTCCTTGCATGCGAGTGTAGGTGAGCATTTTTGAGCGTTAGAGGCTATTACAAGGGTAGTCATGAAGTCCTAAATCATGAGGGAATCTCCTCCCTCCTAGGAAGGCATGATTTCCAAGTGGCACCTCTGCATGCTCATCCAAAGAGACCGTCAGGTCTATAAAATGGTGAGTCTCCTCACCCCAAAAGGGAGGACATAGAGGGAGCATTTTGAGCAACGAAGTGCTGTAGTTTTACTACCTCACATTCCCTTTTGATTTGTCCCTTTCACATCCTTGATCTCTTTTGCAAGGGAGGTCATTGGGTGAATAATGGAAGCACAAATACGGACCCCAAAACCCGAAATCTGGTCACATTGTCCTACCAAATTTGTCGACATCACTCAATAAGAGGTTTTGGACCTGTTGGCATTTTTGCCACATTGTTTCAATTTATGATTATTCATGCAATAAGGGTTGAAGTTCTCACTCTTCTCTGTGTTTCTATGAGTTTTGATGCAAAACAGCTAAGTCTGAAGACTGTCGTGATATCATGACCAAAAAATCATGGAGAGTCCGAGTTCAAAATAGTCGCGATATCGTGCATGTCGCATTTTTGTGGGTTCATGGAGGAGAGAGAAGCTAAGCCGGGATATTTCATGATTTCGCGACGTGTTATGAAATCATGGTCAACCTAGTCAACGGAAGCAGTGCAGCGAAACCATCGCGATATCGCGACTGTCGCGTTTTCACGACTCGTGATGGAAAAAGGGGCAGAACAACAAAACTGTAGCAAAATTGAGACAGAAATGATCACAAGTGCTAGAGTAGAAAAAACCGTCGCGATATCGCGACTGTCGCATTTTCACGACTGTCGATAGTCATGCAGCAGAGTAAGAGAAAAGGTCGCGAAATCGTGACATAACTAAACGAAGGGAGCAGAACAATGGAAATGGTAGCAATTTCGTGCTAGAATAATGAACAAGGCACAAAATGCGAAAGTCATAGCAATATCGCTACGTGTTGCATGGTCGTGGCAAAGTTGGAACAAAAGGCATAAGGCATGAAACATGTCGCATTTTCGCGACATTATTTGCGATAAGCTCCAGCAACAAGAAAAGGTAGCGATGTCACGACGTGAAAGTGGCTACGAAAGAAAAAGCAAGAAAGTGTTGCATTTTCGCAGGTTGGAAGCTGGACCGTACAAGGTGGATGAACATTGTCATGAAATCATGACATGTCGCGTTTTCGTGACTTGGATTTTCATGGCAGCAGAGCAGGAAAGAAGCAGGATGGTACGGAACGTCGCGATATCGCGACGGTCGCGTTTTTGCGACCTAAGGTGCCGAAGGAGAATGAAGAGCCGAACATGTAGCGATTTTGCGACATGGTTGGTTTTGGCGGCAAGAAATAGCAAAAGTGTATGGAGTAGAAAAACGTCACAATTTCATGACTTTTCGCGACCTGTTTCAGTTTCGCGCTAGGAAGAGGTTTAACGGCCCGATAATGCATTACGATTTCCAAGGATTAAATGCTTTCTAGAATTAAATGTTTTGCTGCTTTCCAATGCGAATAAGGTAGAAGAATGTGCACAAGCCATCAGAATTTAAGACGCCTTCATTATTTAAAGCTATTGTTCATGATTTTTCTAACGGTTCGAGCATATTTTCAAGGAAGACCATTTAATGAAGACAACGGGTTCCTTATTTCATTTAATTTCTGGTTTCTCCAAGGCTGCATTATGCGGATCATTTCCTTGTTTCCGCTACACATTTTGTAGATCTCGAGGAGGTCGGTTTCATGTTTTTAATGTTGTAAGAGGCAAGGCCTCTATAAATATCAATGTAGATCTCCGAAAGAGGGTTCGAGAGAGATACTTTTGCTGAAATCTTTCCAAGTACTTTGCATGAATATAAGACATTTGGCCTCTGGTTTTGCAAGCAATTTTCTATGTATTTACCCTTCTGTTATATGAATTCCTAATTTGCGCTCGTATTTCTTATCTGCTGTCGAATTTGAATTTTGCATCTGAGTTCAAATATTGCTAGTGAGGAAATGAGTTATGGAATGTGATCTTGGAGGTTTTTTTTTCTGTGCATGATTGTGAGTTAATTACATCATTATATTCTATTATATGCTGTTGACATACTTAGAGTTATCTGCTGTTAATCTTTCTCGATCTGATAAATTCAGCCTACGGCTATATTTCTCGTTTCTTTCTGCACATTTTATAATTTCTTTCCTGCAAATTTAGTCTTTATAAAGTTTAGATATAGTAAGGGAACCAGCCCGCTCTGGAGATTGGTCTGGGAGACATTTCTTTCTCTCGGCCTTTCAATGTTGGCCGGGTCTAGGTCGCATTTCATAGAAAATCCTTTCCTGTGGCAGATTCGTGACCAACAGTTTTTAGCACGCCCAATGGGACAGACTGTTGCTGTCGTAGAAAAATCCATAGTTTTGGTCCCAGATTCATAAACCCAATTGCGCGTAATAGTTTTCCTAGTATTAAGGTTTAATGTTCGCCTTCGTACTATTAAGCTAGAATATTTGGTGACTCTACTATTTTTTTCCCAAAAATCTCTGACCGTGGATATAGTGAAAGCTGTGCTTCATGATCATGAGATTGAAGTCCAAGAAAATTGAAAATTTTGTTGAGTTTTTTGAAATTGACAGTACAAAAATAGGTGAACACTCTAGGTTGGTTTCCTCCCAACTTACACCATCTGCCATATCTACACAAGTTCCTGGTATTGTTACTAGTCTTCCATCTTCCCAGTCACATACACTAGTTCCAATGGCCCAGTATCCTCAACCCAGGCAGTTTTTAACATGGAATAGTTTAGGAGCCTTGAATTTGTATGCTCAGAATCCAGTTCCCCAGGCCACTTTGAAAGCCTTGCCAACCTATGATGGTACTAGCAAGATGACATATGAACATATTCATGATGTAGCTTCCTTGGCAGCTATCCATGATATAACAGAAGAGGATGTGATGGTGAAGTTATTACTGTTGTCCTTGAGAGGGAAGTTGTTGTACTGGTATAGATCTCTACAACCTGGCACGATTGCATCTTGGGATCAGTTGGGAGAACTGTTAATTGAGAAATTTCATGAACAGGCTGATCCATTTTCGTTGCTGCATCAGTTCAACGTAATTCAGTGGCACCCGCAAGAATCAATAGCAGATTTCAATGTTCACTTTACCAGAAGCTGGTAGCGAGTGCCTGAAGGTCTTCGGCCTACCCATGAACAAGCTACGTTCTATTATCTTCGAGCGTTCAATACAGACATTGGCTTGGCGATCAGGAAGTCAAATGTGATGACTTTCCCGAAACTGTTCGAACAAGCACAAAATGCGGAGGTAGATTTAATTGCAATTGGTTGGCTTCCTCCAAAGGTAACAATGCCCATTTTACCTGATATTCCATAACATCTTTATCCTAGTTCATTTTTGCAATCTGTCTTCTATGTACCCTGTTCCATCATGGAGTTTAAATTCACCCCAGATTGCACCTATCCCAGTTCCTCAGCTCCTTACTCCTACAAATCCTCAGTTGCCTGCACCAAGCAGTCTTCATTTCCCCACTTCCACTTCATACCCAACATTACCGGTGCCGCTAGTACCTTTGCCCTTACCAGCACCTTCTATGCCTATAAATCCTGATCCTTATGCGACACTCTTGCAAGAAGTAAAATACGCCAATTATACGATAAGAGCAATGGGTAATAATATTACATTGATCGAACGAAAGCAGGCTAAACGAGATTTCCAGCCAAGGAGATTTCAGCCTTCGCCAATTACTAGAGAGCATGCTACTGCAATGAGTAAAGCACCCGAGAAGAACCTGATAGTTTTAACAAATGAAGATGCAGCTCTAGAAAAAAGAACATATTGGTGTTCAACATGCAATGACCCACATGGTGAAGACACTTGCATGGTTCACCTGAATTATGTGCAGACATTGGCTGCTAGCTCTACGGGAGGGCAAGTCAACATGATCTCTGAGGTAGATCATAACTTAATGGTTTCAGCTGAAGAACAAGTTTTGGTTCTCACAAGAACTGGAAGGAAGCCTGTTACAGTGGATCCTACTAAAATAGAGCCATTAAAAGTGCTGACTAATTTGAAAAAGCAAGTAAAAATTCTTGTGTCAGTATCAAAGCCAGATGGGCCCATTTTACCCAAAGATCCAATTGAGGGAACTTCCGCTTCACAGTCGAGAATGGAAACAGTGGAACAAGCAAGAGAAAAGCTGAAGTATCCTTCATTGACTAAAAGGCTGAGGGTGGAGGCCACACAGCAGTATCGAAGCAAATTTGATCCTCCTGCTGAAAAGAAGGAATCTACAGCTGCTGCATACAACATTGTGGAAGAATTGAAGAAGATCCCAGCTAAGGTTAGTCTTTATGATTGACTTCAATTGCCTAGTCAGGTAGATTTGTTGTAGGAATATTTGAAGTCTATGAAGGATAGTGAGAAGAGCCCTACCCAGATAATTTATGCTCAAGCATTAACCACTTCAGTCACTGGCAAGAACAGACCACCTCCATTTTATCTGTCACTTCACATGGAGGGCTAGATCGTGCATAATTGCATGATTGATTCAAGCGCCGCTACAACTGTCATGCCTAAGGCAGTTTGCGAAGTTATGGGTATGGAATACACTCGAAGTAGTCTTGGTGTCTTGCAGTCGGATGGAACTCCTGTGAAAATATTGGGTGTGATCAAGGATGTCCCCATCGTTTTGCATAGTATGCCTCAGATTACAGTTATTCAAGAGATTGTTGTAGTAGAACTGGAACCGTATTTCAGTATGTGCTTATCCAGAGAATTTACAGCTAAAATGGGAGGATACCTTTCACTGGATTATTCTCATTTGGAGATCCCTTTTAAAGGAAAAAGAATTCGGATTCATAATGAGAAGCCTTCCTCTTTTCATATTGAAAGGTTGGATGAAGCAGGAAATACCAGTCAGTCTGTCAACATGCTCACCAAGGAGGTAGAAGGTTCTGATTTGATGAATCAGGTTTTGGATGAGCCGCAATTGGAAGACGAGTTTTCGATGCTTGATTTTAATGCTATGCTGGAGACCGAAATTGGTTGTTATTTGATCATAAAGCCCGAAGAAGTTGCAATGGAAGTACCCCTTATTCAAGATAGTCAGAGCTTTGTCCCCGATCAATTATGGAAGCTGTATTTCGATGGGGCTAGATGCAAAAAAGGTGCAGGAGCAGGTATTGTTCTGATTTCTCCTTCTGGTTTGCAAAGAACATATTCATACCGTTTGACTTGGAATTGTACTAACAATGCTGCTGAGTATGAAGCATTATGCTTAGGTTTGAAAAAGGCAAAAAAATTAGGTATTGCACAGCTACAGATTTTCGGGGATTCTGAGTTGATCGTAAATCAAGTAACAAACAGGTGTATTTCAAAGCAGCATTACCTCAAAGCATACCGCAACAAAGTGTGGGACCTGTTCGAGTCTTTCATAGCTCTGAGTATTCAAGCTATTTCACGAGAGCTGAAAAAGCATGCAGATCTTCTAGCATCTCTTGGAGCAAATTTTTTGCCAATTGAATAGGTAGTGAAGAAACTGAAAACAGTCAGAATGGTATACAGGCCTAGCGTCCTAGATAAATATACTTTTTGGTAGGTCTTTGAGAGCGATGAGCAGATCGTTAATTTTTTTATTCAAGAAGCTGCCACTTTCAAAGGAAGAACTTTGGAGCATGAAGAAACCGATGGTTTGATTCAGTTACGAAATAATCATATTCTGAAAGGTCTTATCACTCTCGAAAGATTGTTTGATCAACATGATCGATCTAAGAAACATCGTATTGAGATTGACAAGAAAGAGTATATGGAGCTGCAATTGGAACCCGATAAAGTGATTAAAATTGGGACTGATACTACTCCTGATGAGCTACAAGAAATCCAGCAACTGTGTCAAGAATTTTTTGATATTGTGGCTTGGAGTTATGAAGATCTGAAGGGATATGACAAACAGATTATTCAGCATACCATTGAATTGGAAGAAGGAGTCAAACCCTTTAGACAAAAGCAGAGACCAGTAAACCCCAAAATTGAGATGCTCATGAAAGCTAAACTTATGAAAATGTTGCAGGCTAAAATTATATACCTGGTTAAGCACTCAACCTGGGTTGCTAATCTAGTTCCAATTCGAAAGAAAAATGGAGACATAAGATTATGTGTAGATTTTCGGAACCTGAATTGTGCATCTCTGAAAGATCACTATCCTCTACCTCGCATTGATCAGATTCTCCATGTTGTTGCTGGTGCCCAGCAGTTCTCACTGCTAGATGGTTTTTTAGGATATAATCAGATTTGGGTTTGGGATGAAGACCAGTTCAAGACAACATTCACAACTAAGTGGGGCACTTTTGCGTATCAATGTATGCCGTTTGGATTGTCCAATGCTGGGGCCACATTTCAGACAGCCATGGATATTGCCTTTGAGGAATTATTGAACAAAATCATTGTCATTTATCTTAATGATATGACTATTTTTTCACATAAACGGGAAGATCACTGTTCTCATCTGAGGCAGATTTTTGAAAAATGTAGAGAGTTTGGTATTTCCATTAATCCAAAGAAGTCAATTTTTGCAGTGAAGGAAGGTAAAATCTTGGGGCATGTCATTTCAGAAGAGGGTTTGGCAATTGATCCATCTCGGGCTGAAGCATTGAAGAAGCTGTCTTTGCCTGCCAATAAGAAGGAGCTGCAGTCTTTCTTCGGGTAGATTAATTTTATCAGGAAGTTCATTTCAGAATTTGCTCAGGTCGTTAAGCCTATGATTGAGTTGTTAAAGAAGGATGCAGAATTTAAATGGACGACTCAGCGGAGGGAGACATTCCAGGAGATCAAATACCGAATTGCGCAGGCTCCTATATTAATTAATCTTGATTATTCGAAAGATTTTATTCTGTATGCAGTTGGAGAAGATGAAAGCTATGCTGTAGTACTCACACAGAAATGAGATGATGGGAATGAAAGGCCCATTGCTTTCCTTAGTCAGGTTATTTTACCTCATGAAGGAAGGTATAATTTCATTGAAAAATAGGTATATGCTGTTATGAAGTCCCTTAAGGAATTAAAACATTTTATATCTCAGAGTAGGACAGTGGTCTATGTTATACACCCCGATGTCAGAAATTTCATAATTCAGGGTGAAATGGGTGATAAACGCACTGGTTGGATCACTAAAATTCAAGAATTTGATGTTGAGATTCATCCGACCAAGTTGGTGCGAGGTAAGGCTTTATGCCAGCATTTAGCAAAAACTGCTGCGTCTGGGATTGTTGATGATTGAATAGATGATCTTATTGAAGACAGGAATCAGAGTAACTTCCTAGCACCAGAGAAGGATTGGGCTGATGATCTGGTTAATTATTTCACAACTGGCAGATGCCCGTCACAGTTAAATGCCTCACAACGAAGAAGGTTTCGTTTGCAAGCTCTCAGGTATGCGCTGTTGCCTGAAGGATTATTTTTCAAGAATATTGATGGTGTTCTTCTACAGTGTGTCCAGGAATCAAAAAAGTCAAAAATCCTGGAAGAGTTTCATTTTGGCATGTCAGGTGGACACTATGCAGGTAGGCCTATGGCTTTGAAAATTATTCGGGCTGGATACTATTGGCAAACTTTGTTCTCAGATGCTTTCAAGGTTGCCCAAGCATGTGACAACTGTCAGAGGTATATAGGAAGGGTTAGAAATGCATCATTGCCTTTGCATCCAATTCAGGTTGAAGCACCATTTCAGCAGTGGGGACTATATTTCATTGGGATCATTGATCCAAATTCTTCAGCTGGACATAAATATATTTTGACAGCTATGGATTATTTCACGAGATGGTCCGAGGCAATTCCAACTAAGGTAGCAAATCAGCATGTGGTGGTCTCTTTTGTTGAGGGATTAATTACGCGTTTTGGCGTACCTGATGCTATTATTATAGATAATGGGACCCCATTCATTGGAGCTAAACTGGAAAAATTTGCAAACAGGTATGGTGTTTTATTGAAGACATCCTCGAACTATTACCCCTAGGGGAATGGCTTGGCGGAGTCTACCAATAAAAACTTACTGCGCATTCTGAAAAGGACCTTGGGGAATAACAAGAGATCATGGCACCTTTTGTTGAATCAAGCTTTATGGGCTGATAGGATTTCAATTAAGAAATCTATTAAAACCTCACCATATGCCCTGGTATATGGGAAAGAGGCAAGGATGCCTGTTCATCTAGAATTTCTAGTATTACAGCAGTTTTAGGAATTTCCATATGATGATAGAAGTATGGATTCCATGGATATGCGGTTGGCTCAGTTGTTACAGTTGGATGAGCAACATTCCCTAGCTTATGAGGAGTTTGCGAAGCATACACAGGCAGTTTTGAAATGGTTTTAGAAAGGTTCAGTTAATCATTCTATCAAGGTGGGCGATTTGGTCCTGAAATGGAATGAAAGAAAAGTTAAGCCGGGAATGCACAAGAAGTTTGATGCTCTATGGGAGGGTCCTTTCCGCATTATTAGTGCTGGTGTAGCAAATTCGTTTTATCTAGAGGATTCGGATGGTAACCCTCTTCCCATTTTAGTAAATGGATTTCATCTGAAAGCCTATGTTCCATGAAGCATTGGTCCAGTTTTACCCTGTACAGTTTTTTTGCTTTTATAAATAGCTGATCTAAAGAAAAAACAAAAAAAATAAAAAAAAAGTATTGTGAATTTCCTCCGTTAACGTCAGCTCTTTTTGCATGCGAGCCTGCAGGTGCATTTATTTCTTTCTTTTTTCTTCTTCTTCCCCAACAGATAGCGGATTTTGTCAATTTCTTCCTTCCCCTCCCTTACTTTTATTCCCTTCTTCATTCATTTCTTACTCCTTTTTCTTCTGTCGTCTGTAAATTAAGTCACGGCTGTTGTTTCTTTTCCCCCTTCTAATATTCCCGCTTCTTTATTTCCCTTTTCTTCTAATCCCTATTTTCTTTTCAGTATTCATCTGCAGTTCATATCACATTTTCACTCTCATTTTCCTTCATTTCATTCTTCGCTTTCCCTTTCATAGCAGTTGGTAGCATAGTAGCACTCTATTGTTGTATCTACCGCATCACTTCCTTCACTCCACCATTCCATCATTTACCATTTCCATTCCATAGTCTTCACTCCATTCATTCCGTTCATTTCCATTTCATAAACTCCAATGCTTTCATAACTATCATGAAGATCCTTTTACAGCACCTGGTGAACTAAGCCAAATACAGATTTATTTGAGTTTTTAGTCAGCAAAAGTTGTTGCAGCAATCTACCGAGATGTCTCCTTGTAGCCAGCTTTCTGTTGTTCTTAGTTTTCTTGACTCTTTTGTCCAATGGATTAAGGCCTGAGGTTCGTGCATACAGCAGAACTGGATACCCCGCGAGCCGCCAAGAATGTTGGCATTTTTGCCACATTGTTTCAATTTATGATTATTCATGCAATAAGGGTTGAAGTTCTCACTCTTCTCTGTGTTTCTACGAGTTTTGATGCAAAACAGCTAAGTTTGAATACTGTCACGATATCGTGACCAAAACAGGAAAGGATTTTCTACGAAATGCGCCCTAGACCCGGCCAACATTGAAAGGCCGAGAGAAAGAAATGTCTCCCAGACCAATATCCAGAGCGGGCTGGTTCCCTTACTATATCTAAAATTTATAAAGACTAAAGTTGCAAGAAAGAAATTATAAAATGTGCAGAAAGAAACGGGAAATATAGCTGTAGGCCGAATTTATCAGATCGAGAAATATTAACAGCAGATAACTCTAAGTATGTCAACAACATATAACAGAAGATAATGACGTAATTAACTCACAATCATGCGTAGAAAAAAAAACCTCCAAGATCACATTCCAAAACTCATTTCCTCACTAGCAATATTCGAACTCTGATGTAGAATTCAAATTCGGCAGCAGATAAGAAATACGAGCACAAATTAGGAATGCATCTAACAGAAGGGTAAATACATAGAAAATTGCTTGCAAAACTAGAGGCCAAATGTCTTATATTCATGCAAAGTCTTTGGAAATATTTCAGCAAAAGTATCTCTCTCAACCCCTCTTTCAGAGATCTACATTGATATTTATAGAGGCCTTGCCTCTTACAACATTAAAAACATGAAACTGACCTCCTCGAGATCTACAAAATGTGTAGCGGAAACAAGGAAATGATCCACGTAATGCAGCCTTGGAGAAACCAAAAATTAAATGAAATAAGGAACCTGTTGTCTTCATTAAATGGTCTTCCTTGAAAATATGCTCGAACCGTTAGAAAAATCATGAACAATAGCTTTAAATAATGAAGGCGTCTTAAATTCTGATGGCTTGTGCACATTCTTCTACATTATTCGCATTGGAAAGCAGAAAAACATTTAATTCTGGAAAGCATTTAATCCTTGGAAATTGCAATGCATTATCAGGCTGTTAAACCTCTTCCTGGCGCGAAACTAAAACAGGTCGCGAAAACGCGACGCATCGCGAAATCGTGACATTTTTCTACTCCGTACGCTTTTGCTATTTACAGCCACGAAAACCAACCATGTCGCAAAATCGCTACATGTCTGGCTCTTCATTCTCCTTCGGCACCTTAGGTCACAAAAACGTGACCGTCGCGATATCGCGACGTTCCGTACCATCCTGCTTCTTTCCTGCTCTGCTGCCGCAAAAATCCAAAAAGTCACGAAAACGTGACATGTCGCGATTTCGTGACAATGTTCATCCGCCTTGTACGGTACAGCTTCCAACCTGTGAAAATGTAACACTTTCTTGCTTTTTCTTTTGTAGCCACTTTTTGTCGCGACATCGCTACCTTTTCTTGCTGTTGGAGCTTATTGCAAATAATGTCACGAAAATGCGAAATGTTTCATGCCTTATGCCTTTTGTTCCAACTTTGCCGCGACCACGCAACACGTAGCAATATCGCTATGACTTTCGCATTTTGTGCCTTGTTCATTATTCTGGCACAAAATCGCTACCGTTTCCATTGTTTTGCTCCTTCGCTTAGTTATGTCGCGATTTCGTGACCTTTTCTCTTACTCTGCTGCATGACTATCGATAGTCGCAAAAATGCGACAGTCGCGATATCGCGACGGTTTTTGCTACTCTAGCACTTGTGATTGTTTCTGTCATGATTTCGCTATCGTTTTGTTGTTCTAACCCTTTTGCCATCGTGAGTCGTGAAAACACGACAGTCGCGATATTGCGACGGTTTTGCTGCACTGCTTCCGTTGACTAGGTTGACCGTGATTTCGGAACACGTCGTGAAATCGTGACATATCTCGGATTAGCTTCTCTCTCCTCCATGAACCCACAAAAATGTGACATGCGCGATATCGCGACTATTTTGAACTCGGACTCTCCATGCTATTTTGGTCGCGATATCGCGACAGTCTTCAGACTTAGCTATTTTGCATCAAAACTCGTAGAAACACAGAGAAGAGTGAGAACTTCAACCCTTATTGCATGAATAATCATAAATTGAAACAATGTGGCAAAAATGCCAACAGGACCAATTTCAAGTGGATTGGTGCCGAAACAGAGCCTCAAACGGTGGGCGCCTTGCCTGTGGGTGCCCCTCGCACTGCTGTAGGTCTAATCGTCCCACCCCGAAATGATTAGGAATCTGTTGTAGATTTGCTTTCTGTTCTTTTTGCATTAGATTACATGTTGCTTAAATAGGTTGCAGTTCAAATTTCATCTTGTTTTGATCACTTTTGACCATGTTTCTATTATTTCTCGCCTCTACTAACATGCAGGTAGCGTCATCAAAATCTCAGTGACAGAGGCCAAACTGGAGAAATCTGACCTTCTGGGTCTTCCCAAAATACCCCCATTTACCTAACCCCCAACCTTGCAGGTCATTTGGAGCCTCTAGGATAGGACATTTTGGGTAGTGCCTTTTAACATTTTGTTATAGGTTTATTCGTCCCGCCCCAGGGCGAATAGAAATCCACAGTGAATTTTATAACTGTTCCAATTACAGTGCCCTTCTGGTAATGTTTTCATGCTTCTGTAAAACTTTCAGATCATTTTGATTTATTTTGCTTATCGTTTTATTCAATCTTATGCATGCATCCTTCATGGGCTTTGGAGATCAAATGCTTCATTTTGTCTATAGGTGCTACTAACTGTTTTCTGTTTCTTTGAACACAAGATCTCGACATTGGAGGAGTGGCAAGGAGTGAATATTCATCAATGTAAGCAGCGACAACATTTTGGTCCGCCCATTTTACATGTGGGCACGGGGAAGAAGGATTTCTAATACATGATTGTAAACGAAGCAATGTTAATGCTCCTAGCCCCTGAAAAGGGAGGAGACGTCTTGTAACCGAGATTTAAAGAGTATTAATAAAAGGGTTGTGCATTCTATACTTGCTTTTGTCTCATTTCAATTCGTTCATTTTCCTTCCTTTTATGCAATTTCAATTTCTAGGACTTTAGCGTTAGCTTTTGCCTCGCATGCATCACAATTAGTGTTTCCTTTTCGCTTCCGTATCCTCGTGCTTTCAAGAACCTGTCCAAATTTTCTCAAAAAGTCCACACAAAACCTTTCCAAATTTTCTCAACAAGTTCACACAAAACTTATCCAAATATTCTCAACAAGTTCACACAAAACTTGTCTAAATTTGCTCAGCAAGCTCATGCAGAACATGTCCAAATTTGCTCAATAAGTCCTCTCTAGGACTTGCTCAAATATTCTCAATAAGTCCTCTCTTGGACTTGCTCAAATATTTATTGTAAGCTTCAGTACAAATTCACACAAAATCAAGCCACAAATCTTCTCAAAGACTTACCTCAAATCTGCTTAACAAGTCCACACAGAACTTGTCCAATCTCATAGAAACATAAAGAGAATTATTAGAGACTCAATATGTTCTATACTCAATACTCAATCACTTTCTCAACTCAATCTCATAGAAGCAGAAAGAGGTAATTGTTAGAGAATCAATATGTTTCATACTCAATACTCAATTACTTTCCCAACTCAATCTCATAGAAGCATAAAGAGAATTTTTAGAGACTCAATATGTTCTATACTCAATACTCAATCACTTTCTCAACTCAATCTCATAGAAGCATAAAGAGAATTTTTAGAGACTCAGTATGTTCTATTCTCAAAACTCAATATTAACTCAAATCAGAATATAGAATAGTTTGTTTCATGGAACTTGAAAAACCACTTCACACATTCACTTGACTAGGCTCAATCAACTCTACTCAATCAATCACTTCAAGAAACAACCCTTTCTCACAAACCCTAGTCCAAGCATATATACTTCAACTCAAAATGTATCCAACAATACTCAACAACAAATCTCACATAACAATGATACTCATGTTCTTTTCTAACTCAAGTTCAAGTTCATTGCATAACAACTCACTACAACAACCATGCTTATAAAATATTCTTCACATAACAATGATACTCCTGATCTTTCCAAACCCTAACTCAGGTTTTTCACACATTTAATGGCTTCAACAACTATGCTTATAAAATAAGATTTTAATCACAAATTTTAATTTAGAAAACCTTGAAGCATTAAATCAAATCACTTTCGAAAAGGAAACCCTAATCAAATCCTTTTCACTCTAAAATTAATTTTCAATCAAGCCAATCAACCAACTCAATAAAGAAGAATTTTTCCCATACCTTTTCTTGAAGAGGAGTTGATATCACAAATCTGCCACACTCACAAATTTCTCCTTTCCAATATCAATAAGGGTTAGAGGATAATTTTCTTCAACAAAAAATATCACAAAAATAATATCAAAATTACACCTTATCACTCCAACTTGGATAATAATCAATATCCTCACAATAGTCACAAAAACCCTTAATTCAAAATAACATACCATTCACAAAGTCTTAACCTTTCAATATTCCACAATTAAAATTTTAAGACTTTAAAGAAATAAAAACATAATTCTCCTTATAACTCCTAAAATTAATTCTCAACTACCACACTTTATTACAAAGCAACCTTTCCAAATTTCAACCATCAAACACCTTATACCTCCAACTTAGGTATTCAATAAAATAAAATATAAAAATGTTACCTTTGCCTTTGGAGAGTTTCAAACTGTCAACTCAGCCCACACAAACATATTTCCCATGGCGCAAACCACCACACGAGCTACATGCTAGTTGGAGAGGAAGAAGCACCATGTGCTTCAAAACATTATGCCTTCATTGCCTTGCAAAAAGGAGCACCTTATGTTTGGTGCTTTCAACACACCCACCAAAGTGATTCCATAGAGATTCGAACGTTGTCCTCTTGCAAACAAAATGTAAGCTTGCAGCCCACTTACTACTAGACCAAAGTGCCTTGTTGGATTCCAACTGATCAAAATTTTTATTTTGTTTCCTTTCACTGTCAAGACAAACACGAAATTCACACATTCGTTTCACGAGCTTTGCATTAATTCGTATGCTATTCTTTTTCCAATCGAGCAAGGATAATTTTAATGTTCTTTGGGCATAGGTTTAAATACTAATTTTTCCTCCTTTGCTTAGAACGTCGACGCTTCAAAACGTAATTAACCCTCATGACGTCGACGAGGATTATCAAGGCCTTTGGTCTTAAACCCAACCTTTGGGTTTATTAAAATATTTTTTGACTTTATAAAACCCACTTTTGCCTTTTAAAACATTATAATAAAAATTATAAATGTTTTATTTGGGTTTTCACCATGGCACATTTTAATATTATAATAACCATTATTATAATATTAACGTTCGATAATGTACCTTTAATATTTATTTATAAAATTAAAATTCATACTGAATTTAAATAATTTATAAAATAAATATTACAACTCCTTTTTAACTTCTGTCTTTTGCACTGTTTCACTTGATGTTTGGTATTCTTTCTGGATATCAAATAACCATATTTGTACCCTTTATTTCCTACTAAAATATTTTGTATTAATGCTTAATTCATCTGGTGACATCAATGACAAATTTGACTTAGTAACTCAAAATGTCCAACATTTGCAATCTAAGCTATTGTAGCAGATTACCTTTGCTGAGCATGTTTGTTGCAAGATGTTGTAACCCTCAACCATAATTTTTGTTCACACTCTATATATATTAAGTGTATTGTATTGAATAATATTAGTTTCACTTTTGGTTTCTATATCATTGGTAATCAAATCCTAAGGAAAGATTGGTCCTAGGTTGATGCTTGCATGAATTTTGTTGACGCTAGTTGCAATATTCTATGAAGCTCTCGAGGTGACAACGAGTAGACTTTTCCCCTGCACCTATTTTATTGATGAAATTTCATAGGGTTAACCTAGATGGATAACCTCCTTTGCCTTGCTTACAAGTAGATTTTTTATTTTCTGGAGATCGGATATGGGTTCGTAGCATTTGCAGCAGTGAGCTCGACAGTTTTCAACGTGAAGAAATATTTCACGTGGAGAGAAAATTTTTGGTTTTTCCATATTTCAATTTTTTTTAGGTGTCACTTTTAGGGTTTCGACATCGATGTCTCTCTTCCCAGTGACGACGTTCCCCCTAGTGTATTTTTGATGTGTTTCACTGAAGAGAATTTGGTTACTATCATGATATTATTTCCAATAATAGTTGTGCAATTTTGAAGATGAAATTTTTGTGAACACATTTTGCCATTTTCAAGATGGATAAATATTGAAAACAATCATAGGATTTTACTGGGTTCAGTTTCTATCAGACGTACCATAAAAACCTTATTCTTTTAAGGTTTTTAATGCATTATTTCCATGAATTCCAAAAAACTTCATCACGCTATTATCTCTTCTTTCGTCACACCAATCAACTCCACTACCACAAGATATATCTCTAGTGTTCGCATATGAAATTTCAATGAATAGACATAATTATAACCCTATATTTGTGCAAAATCACTCGATATTCAACAAAACCTTTCTCGATGTACATTTTCACTCTTTTGATGATAAAAATCTTGTCTGTCCTAAGGTTTTAAATAAATTATTCATCACTATTGAATTTTTCTCAATGTTTCACAAATTCTTTGGTGCTTTTAGCAATAACAAATATGAAGAATTATTCATCTTCCTAATATTTTGTGTGTTGTTGATTAATTTCATCGCCGATGAAGATTTTTGTTGCCACTTCTTTGCTCCATCGATGACCACAACGAGGGAAAGTGTAAGTTTTAAACTGCGCTTTATCCCACATTGGTCGTGTTGGGGCAAATTTGTGCTTTATAAGTGGCAACACTTGTACAGTGGAAGGTCTAGCTTATTGGGCACACTGCACCGCTCGTGCATACACAGGTAGCAATTGGCGGTGCATTAGTCGAGATGTTGGTAGTTGACTTTCACAGACTCATTGAATTTGGTCATAGTTTGATCGATTAACCTATAAACCATGTTGACCATTGAATCTAGCTAGTTGACCACCCTGTTTGATCCACAAAATTTTGCTGCAAAGAATTTTAGTGACTTTGGAGGTGAATTTTTCTCTAATTTTGCAAAAAAAAATCACTCATTTGTTTTATAAAAATTACTCATTTTTATCCCAAAATGTTGCAATTTTGCCATAGGGATATATTTTTTAGAGTTTTAAGTGCATTTTGTGCTTGTGAAATTGGAAAAAGAGTTGAATTTTGTATCACTAAAATTCATTCTAAATTTGAACAAAATTTGTGATTTGGTCAATATTTTTACAAAAATTCATTCTAAATTTGAACAAAATTTGTGATTTGGTCAATATTTTTTGCAAAACCTATACTGACACACACTATAAAAAAATGGTAAATAATATTGCATTTTTTTGGGCTCTAGCTCTCAGTATGTTGTGTGCCATTTCATTGCCGATACCTCAATGGATCAATTTTTTATGTCAAGAGGTACTTCAGGATTATGAATTGTAGACTTTGGTTGCTTCCCTATCCACTGAGCCTACTTCATGTCTAGGCTACACTTGGGATGGCTAGGATCTACGTTACCACCAACGCCTTGTTGTTCCCCACAAGTCCTCACTACAAGAACTTCTCATGACAGAATTTCATGCTACTCCATCTGTTGGCCATTTAGGATTTCTCAAAACATATGAACGACTCAAGCACACTTTTTTTCGAAAGGGTATGAAAAAGGATATTCATGAATTTGTGGCAGCTTGTGATATCAGTCAGTGGATGAAAGGTGAAAAAATGTGTTCTCCAGGTACTCTTCAACCCTTGCCCATTCCTGACTAGGTTTGGACATATATTTCTATGGATTTTATTGAAGGCTTACCTAAGTCAGGCAAAAAATCTGTTATCTTCATGGTAGTGGATCGTATTTCGAAGTATGCTCACTTTTTCCCCTCTCCCATCCTTACACAACCTCCACCGTTGCCCAAATTTTCCTTGATTATATCTTTCACCTTCATGGTCTACCCTCTTCCATCGTGTCTGATCATGATCCAACCTTCACTAGTCACTTTTGGCAAGAATTGTTTAAGTTGTAGGGGAATCAGCTCAAGATGAGTTTAGTGTATCATCTACAAACATATGGCTATACGGAGATCATCAAAAAATATTTGGAAACCTACCTTCATTACTTTTCCTCAGATCATCCTACGTACTGGGCGAGATGACTTTCTTTGGTCGAGTGGTGGTACAATACTTCCTATCACATAGCCACCAAGGTTACCCCTTTTGAGGCGGTTTATGGGTGCCCTCCATCGATGTCTTCCTCATACATTCTAGGTACCTCCAAGGTCCATGCAGTCGAAACTACTCACATTCAGCATGTTGATGTCCTTCATCAATTGAAGCTAAATTTTGAGGTAGCCTAGAATCAAATGCACCAATAGGATGATCAAAACCATTCTGAGCATAGTTTTGAGGTGGGTGATATGGTTTTTCTTCGCTTGCAACCATATAAATAGTTGTCCCTCTAGCTTTGTAGATACCATAAGCTTACTGCAAAGTACTATGGTCCCTATCAAGTGTTACAACGGATTGGTGCCACAACCTAAAAATTGGCCCTTCCACCTACATCCAAGCTCCATCCTATTTTTCATGTTTCTACTCTCAAAAATATGGTGGAAAATCAGGTATAGGTTCAATCTGCACTCCCAGAGTTAGATGAAGAAGGTTCTATATTGCTTGAACCCGAACAAATGTTGGATCATCGTACTCACACTCTTCGTAATTGTACCATTATTGAAGTCCTTATTCAATGGTGTGGACTCCAACCGAAATATGCTACATGGGAATCTCTCCATCAGCTCCAACACCAGTTTCCTCACCTTCAACTTTGAGGATAAAGCTTTTTGAAGGGGAAGGACATGTTAGGATCTCATTATAACGTTATTTTATAATTCTAATTATTATGTAATGACCCACTTCCAACGTGGGGGATCCCATATATAATGTTATTTTGTAATGTACATGGCATGATATGCTCCTAAGAATCTGGGGCTATTTGATGTAATCAATATCAAGATTGTAACCGAAATTTGGTAGAATATTCTAGCTCGATTAGGATTTTTCATGTAAGCCAACTCTTGAGCCTAGGGTTAGGGTTTGCATGAAGTATTTCTTTAAAAAACTATGAAGCCATGTACGAATCATATTTTTGCAAGTTAATGAAATATTGAAGGAGGTTTCCCCCTCAAAGAGGCTTGCAATTCTAAGTTATTTGTGAGATTGTTTCAATTCTATAATTACTTTCTGCATAGTATTATTCTGTTATTGCATGTATTTCAGTTATCTTTCAATATTTTGTGTGTGAGCTTTATTTCACTAGTAGGTTCCTAACAATTGAATTCAGGAATCTGAATATTTTTTCTTCAATTGGAAACTCTTTAGGAATATTTATGATGATTGTTGATTATACTCAAATATTTGAACATATTATTTATGCTCAAATTTATTTTTAATGTATTTTGACAAACCCTACCTAAAAATATCACTTTATAATTTGGGGAGGACACTTGGGAGCAAGTAGTGGACTATGAGAACATTCCTTTTCATTGTAGAATTTGCCATGAATATGGTCATTTGGCTAGTGTTTGACCAAATAAAATTCCATATCAAAAGAAAGAAGATTATATTTAGTAGGTTTCCAAATGCCTAAGAAGAACACTAAAATAAAATCAATTATGAAGGATCAATCAAAGTTATCTACTAATATGTTTGAAATTATTTCCACAAATGAGGTCCCAAGTGAGGAAGAGGAAATAATGGAAAAATAAATATTAGAAACACAATTTAAATATAAAAGGAAGAACTCAGAGATAAACCAACAAATAAAAGGTTTTCAACAGAAAAAAGAAGAAGAAAATATTCATAAGAAATACAATCTTTTAAATGGTAAAACTTCAAATAATACAGGTCCCAATATAGACTCTGTTGAACCTTCTGGTAATATTTTGATTGTGTACAAGCATTATTTAAGGCTAGAAGCCATCTAATATTCAAATGGAGTAAGTCAAGAAACAGGAAAAAAATAGAAGATGGATTCTAATAAAAATGTAGTTCGCAATACTAATCAATATCATATGGTAAAAGAAGGTGAAAATCTTGTAGAGGAAGGTAAGATTAATGCCCTTCCCAAATTTTTTAGCCCTGGTATTAATAAATATCATCACTTGAAGTATTAGAGGACTCAAAGGGAGTCTTTTAAAACAAAATAAAATTATAAGAATGATTCAGATAAATCATCCACATCTTGTTTTCCTTCAAGAAATGAAGATGTCAATGGAGGATATGGAATCAATTGCTAGTAAAATTTGGCCAGCTAGGAAAGTGGTTTCCATCAGTTCCCAAGGGATTTCTAGTGGCATTGCTTGCATTTGGGACCCAAAAGAGGTAGTTATTCACCATATGGTTGGCAGTTGGGGTTTTTTGGCTACAGCTATTCAAATAAGACATTTCAACCAAATTATGCTCTACATTATTGTTTATGCTTCAACTAATTTGGAGGAAAATATAAGACATTGGAAGAATATTACATATATTTTCTCTCATTTTCCTAAATCTTGGATCTTGATCGGAGGATATTTCAATACCATCCTCTAGATGATAAAATGGGGGTAAATAGAAATTTGGACAGAAGCACTGACCTCATGAGCGAATATATTACAAACCTTCATCTTTTGGACATCCAGCCAGATAATGGCCTAATGAATTGGTCTAACAGAAAGCAAGTCTTAGCTTGTATAATGGAGAGATTGGATAGGTTCTTGCTCTTTGACAATTTCTTAATCCATGGTCACATTCCTAAAGTGAATACTCTTAACAATGCTGGTTCGAATCACTGGCATGTCATGGTGGAAATGTGAAAACCAATGTGAGTAACTCTCTTTTTGAATTTTAGTGAATGTGGCTTAGAGATATTTCCTTTAAACCTTGAGTGCAATAATTGTGGAAGGAAGGTAAACTTAGATATGGGACTAAGATGTTCTATTTTTCCAAAATATTGCAATACATTAAATCCAAAATCAAGACTTGAAATTGGAAGGAGTTTGGGGATGTTCATAAAAAAAAATATGAAGTTATTGTTAAACTTGAGAATTTGAATAAGAAAATCCATTTAGATGGCCTCACATAGAGTACAAGTGTAGATGAAATTAAAATCATAGCTCAGTTAGAGGAATGGGAAAAAAGAGAAGAACTCTTATGGAAGCAAAAATCTAGAATTCAATGGCTCAATGAAGATGATCGAAACACAAATTTCTTCCACAAATATCTTCTACCTCAAAGATCTCACAACTTTATTTCTTCCCTGAAATCATATTCCGAAGATGTTGTCTATACTTGGGATGGCATGAAATCTATTGTTGTCAATTACTTTTCCAATATTTTCTTGCTATTCCTCTTGACTTGGCTTCTCAATAAAATATTCTTCAAGCAATCCCTTATCTTATCACTTCAGAGGAGAACTCTATTTTGACTTCTCATATTACTATCAATGAGCTTAAATGGGTAGTTTTAAAATTCAAAAAGGAAAAACCTTAGGTCCTGATTGTTTTCCCATTGAGTTCTACCAAGAGTTTTGGGATATCCTTCATGCTGATTTATTAGAGGTGGTGAAAGAAGCCAGGAAAGCCAAAGAAATTTATTACTCTTGTTCCTAGAGCTCAAGAGGCTGAACATATCTTATCTTTTAGACCTATTGTTTTATGTAATTTTCTTCTCAAAATTATTACTAAGATCATGGCAGAAAGGTTGAAGCCTCTTTTACATAAGATTATTTCACCTGAACAAGGGGGTTATGTAGAAGGGCGTCAAATAGTTTATGATATAGTTCTTGCTCAATAAGCCATCTATTCCATGGATATGCAAAAATATCCTTCCATGTTCATTCGGTTAGAATTATCCAAAGCTTATGATAGAGTGGATTGGAACTTCCTTATCAACTTTTTGAGGCAATTTGGTTTCTCTCAGGATTGGATGGATTGGATTATGGGATATATATCTTCAATTTTCTACTTAGTTCTTATCAATGTCAGGCCTTCTCATTTGTTCCTAGCTTCCAAAGGTATTAGGCAAGGTGACCCCCTATCCCCTTATTTATTCATCATTATTGTTAAATGCTTAAGTAAGGCTATAACCAAAAATAAAGAAGACAAAATCCTTGAGGGAGTTACCATTTCTCATGGAGCTAGACCTATCTCTCATATTCAATTTGTTGATGACTCTACTATTTTAGAGAAAGCTACAATTAAGAAAGCTTCTACTATTAATGAAATCATTAGCTATTTTTCTAAGGGTACTAGGCAATTGATCAACAAAGACAAATCTAAAGTCATTTTATTTCACTGCTTTGTCAGATAGGAATCCATGGTCTTGGATAAATTATGATATAAGAAGACCTCCTTTCCAATCACTTATTTAGGTATTCCCATAAATATTCGAAGACAGAAAAATATTGGAATTGGTTGTTAGAAAAAGTCAAGAAGAAAGTTGGAAAGTGGACCAATAGGTGGCTTTATTCTAGGGGTAGAATCACCTTGGTAAAAATAGTCCTTCAGGATATTCCTATTTATTTTTCTACCGTGTTGAATATCCCAAATGTTGTTCTTAGAGAACTAGATCAAATCAGTCATCGGTTCATCTGGAGTGGTACTAAGAACAAAATAAAATGGGCCTTGGTGAAATGGGACACTTTATATCTTCCTAAGAATGAAGGAGGGTTAGGATTCCAAAATTCTATTTATAACAACAAAGCTTTAGCTGCTAAATTATATTGGAGGATTTTGCATAACCCGAATGCTCTTTGGGCCAAGAATCTTCGTGCTAAATATGCTGAGAAAAAAAATCATGAAGACCTTGTTCGCTATCAATTGCCTTCCAAAGGTTCTTCCATTTTAGCAGTTCTTAATACTGGTGAGGATTTGATAAATAAAAAATTATTTTGGATCATTCATAATGGTCAACGGGTAAATTTTTGGATATATTCTTGCGATGGTCACAAGCCTTTAATAACTCAGTTTCCCAATTGGAGGTCTTGCATGGAGGAGCTTCACCGAGATAACTAGATAAAGGTGACTAATTATTGTTGGTACCATAATGGTAATTCAAAGGTTGGTAGATATTGGATCCCTATTGAGGATTGGCCTATTCAAATCCCAAAAAGATAAAGATAAGATATCCAATATGAGATCTCTCTCTTGGTTCCATGGTAAAGATTATTTTGGATGGAAGAACACTAGTAAGGGTGAGTATTCAGTTGCTCAAGGTTATTTGACCTTATACCATAATAATCCCAACTAAACGTCTGACATATTTTCTTATTTGTGGGCTCAAAAGCTCTCGTATAAGGTAAGGTTCTTTACTTAGATTTTATTGCATCGTAGGGTTCTTACTAGGGAGCATCTTATGAAGCATGGTTTTCATGGCCCTTTTAAATATGTAGAGAGAATGTGGAAAATCTCAGCCATCTTTAGTGTACTTTAGCATCTGAGCGTTGGAGAAGAATGCCCACTTTACTTGGCTTACAATGGTACCAATCAAATTTTTAATCAAGAAAGGAAGGATACTCACTATATCTGGAAAAATATCATTGCCAACTTGGTTGAATCAATCATTTAGCTCCTTAGTAACCCCTACAACTCCCACCAAAGATGGGGTCAAGTGATGCAAAGATTGAAGATTAACTCTTCTAAGAGAAACTATCTTGAAGGGAATGTGACTAATTACAAGATGGATAGAACAAGAAATTGGCAACCTCCTCAAGGATTTTGGAAAAGTCAATATTGATGGAGCCTCTAGAGGGAACCCTAGAAAAGCTAGTATGGGAGAAATTGGTGGACTTTTAGATGGATCCCTAGTTTTTACTTTTGCTAAGAATTTGGATATTCTATCCAATAACCTTTCTGAGGGGTATGGTATCCTTAGAGGCCTTCAAGAGGCTACTACGGTTGGATGGGAAAAGGTACTAGTTGAGTTTGAATCTCAACTCGTGATTAATATTTTGAAGACTCCTTCTAAGAATCATAAGGTTGATTGGAGAATAAAAAGAAACATTGAGAAGATTCAATTAATCAAAATGAGATTTTTGAAAGTTGATTACAATCATGTGGTCAAAGATTATAACAAGAACACTGATGCTTTAGCTAATTGGGATTTGGAAAATGGTGATCTTAGTTGCTACGACCACCCTCCTAGATGGTGGGCTTCACAAATAAGGGAAGTTCTTCTTTCTATCATTTATTTGGATCGCTCAAGTTCTTGAGGTACCTAGTTTCTTCTTGCTTTATTTTTGCTTTTCTTTGGTTCGATCAGGGTATTTTAGTTCCCTATTTCAAACTAATATTTCTTTTGTTTCATTTGTTGATTCTTGCCTTAATAGTCTTTTGGTCTAGAAAGGTCATTGTTGTGTTCTATTTTTTTCTTTTTTCTTTTCTATTTATGTGTGTGCTCATTTTTATTTTATTTTGTTTTTGTGTTGTTTTTTGTTGTTTTTGTGTTTTTTTGTTGTTGTTCTTGTGTTTTTGTTGTTCTTGTGTTTGTGTTTCTATATGTTTGTGTTAATTGGTGTTTTTGTGTTTTTGTGTGTGAGTGTTTTCTATGTTTTTATTATTCTCTATTGTCTATTGATTGTGTTCATTTTTTTATTACTTTCTAGGTTTTGTTTTTTTCATGTTTTTGTCAGTTGTCTTTGTAGCATTCTGTTGTTTTTTGTTATGTTGTTCTTACGTTTTCTCAGTGTGGTTCGTGTTTTTTTTTTTTGTGTGTGTTTGCTTGTGTTTTATCTTTTTGACACACTCAAAGAGCAAGTTTTTTATTTTTTGTTTTTTAATATTTTTGTATGTTTGTGTTTTTTTTGGCTGTGTGTTTGCTTGTGCTTTATCTTTTTGACACACTCAAGGAACATGTTTTTTATTTTTTATTTTTTTAATCTTTTTGTGTGTTTGTGTTTGTGTGCTCTTGTTTTTTTGTTGATTCAGGTTTACTCCTAGAGTATGTCAAAGGTGGTAGGCCAGGTGCAAGCCCTAGGTGATTTTGGCGGAAGAGATACCCCTGCCTCATTGTATCTTACCCGAAAATAACATCCCTTTTAAAATATTTTCCAAAAAAAATATTTTTATTATAAAATAATTGTTTTTTAATAATTTTTATAAACCGAATTTAAACCAAAATCTTGACTGTCTGAAATTGGAACGGACTCGTATCGACCGACTTGTCTCATTTAAATAACACCAAAGTAATTTTACAACCCACGATCTCATAAAGTAGAACAGGAAAAAAATCGAAACAAGAATCCTCTCCCTTGTTAATTTAGTCTAGTCAAGCTTGCTTTCTTATCCGACAAAAATGGGCTCTGAATGTATCTCAGACGAAGCGAATACAATTTCCGCTTTGCCCGAGCACATACTCGAGACCGTACTTGCATGTCTTCCATTCAATTCTGTGGCACCTTCTCGTCCTGTAAAGAGTGGAATGTTATGTTATACAAGTTTAATGGTATATTCTATGATTGGAATTTCGTTCCACGTTAATACCTATCTATTTATCTGATGAAATCTTAACTCTTTGGACTCAACAGCCACAACATAAATCCGAACAGTGGCTGGTTTTCCATGCGAATAGTTATTGTGTGGCACCAGAACATGGTTGAACATTCCGCTTTCCTCCTCCAACAATTCATTCCCTCTTTACACTTACAAAGGATCAGCCCCACGCCTCGGTCTCTTCTTATTGCGCAAATACGCTGCTGCTCGTTCTTCTTTGGAGTGGAGATTCTGCGTCTACAATCCTATTACACAGACGTCTTTTGAATTTCCTGCAATGAATCCCACATCCTTCAACAATCACGTGGCTACATACATTGTAGAGGGAAACCAAAAAGAGTCTTACAAAGTAGTAGTGATTGTGCGCAACAGAGAGAATGGATACGATGTTGAAATGTACGATTCTTTTGAGAAGTCCTGGAAATTGGCAGGGAATCTATCTTTGCCTAGATATTCAACCCTGATTCACAGTCAGATAGTTTTATGGAATAATTTTCATTTTTTGTTGGTAGTGGAACCTCTAGATGGCTTGGGCGTTAGGATCTGCGATATGAACGATTTCAGCACCATGACCTTTGTGCCACATCCTTTACCTGGTGGGAATCCTATGGCTAGGCTTGTTGCACCCATTGTGAATCCATTGAAGTTGAGTGATGTTGCTATTTATTAGCTGAGTGATGTTGTTATTTATCAGTTGAAGTCTCCAGAGAATCCCAGGGCTTCAGACTGGAGCGAAATTGAGAGGATGCCTTCTTTAATGCTTCAAACTTTGGGTCCAGACTGGATTTGGGATCACTGTGAATGCATAGGGGCAGAGGATTATTTGTGCTTCAAGATAAGGTGTACTAGTCTTGATGTTATTGTGTATGATTTATTTGAGAATTCTTGGGATCTCCTTCCCAGATGCCCCACAACGGATAGAGATGTGATCATGTGTAGTTTCGCCTTCGACCCCAATCCATGTTTCAAGTTAGGGCGTTAACCCATATTTTGTTTTGACAATGGATTTTCTATCGGATATTTCTTGAGTTGTTCTGGGATTATATAGAAATTTGATGTGTTTTCTTTATTAAATTTGAATTTGATGCGTTTTATTTTATGAAATTTGAATTTGATGAGTGTTTTATTTATTAAATTTGGTATGTTTGCATCAATCTAGGAAAGAAAATAAAAGTAAACTTATGTAACGAGAAAAGAAAAAAATTGAATGCTATAAAGAGTATAATCGTATTGGGCGGTGATGGGTTATTTACTTTTTGGTGTAACTCTTTTAATACATACTATAAGTATGACATACTGTAAATCAATTATAACATTACCAACATCATTTTGATTTGTTTATTATGATTATAAAGTATTATTAAAACAAAATTATATTAATTTTTAGATATCTAATTTTATGATTTTTTTAGTTAATATATGTGTTTTGGTTAAACTGATACAAAATTTTAAGAGCTCTAATATATAGACTGATACAATTCTTGATATATTATAACTATTGTGATAACCCAAATTTTTAAAAATAAAAAAATCATATTAATTTTCAAATACAAAATAATGTGTTTGGTTGTTTTGCTTCCAACGAACAAATGTGTTCCTTTGAAACTGATACAAAATTTTTAGACCGTGTAACAGATAAATTAATACAATTCATGATATATTATAACTGTTATGCTAACCCAATTTTTTTTAAAATTTAAACAAAATTGAATTCAACTTATATAAAACTAAATATGCTGTCTCAAGGACTGAACTAAATTAAAATTTATATTAAAAAAAATAGAATACATTATATTTCTTTACCTAATTTTTAGAGATCTAACTTTTACAATAAATATGTTGTCATTAGTTTTTCAAAGATATTAAATATCCCAACTTTTTTTTTAATATTTGTAATTCTTTATATCAACCTAATGGTATTATTTATATTGTTAACAAGGTAAAGTCCACGGTGGTTAATGATTGAAAAATAAATTATCTTTACGTTTTGTTAAACTATTATTTGAAATTAAATTATCTTTTATACCCATGGGAAAGTGGTAATGATACCAAAATTATTTGCACGAGGTACTTCCAATTTCTTAGGATGGCCTCGTGATGTCAAGGTTCCTCACATTGACATGTCCACCTTTGAAAATGCTGATCCTTGAGGATGGTTGGGCAAAATGGAAGTGTAGATACCTAAAGTGTGTCATGTTGAGGAGACTACTCATTTGGACACCTTTTCAAGCTATGTGACTCCCCTTGGGCCTTTCCAAGACCTAGTAGTGCTTCTAACCATTCAGTCATGGCAATCTAGTCCTATTCAACCTTAGTCATTGATGTCATCAGTGGCGACCACCACCGCCACTAATGGTGAGAGTAGTCGTGGGCTGACCACTGATGTTGATAGTGGCCATGGTCAGAGTTGTGCCTATAAATAGTGGTTAAGCCTATAACAAACTCGAGCTACCCAAGCTGAGTAAAATCCATTACTAGTAATAGTTTCTTGAGCAGTTGCGCTTGCAAAGCTTCTAGAAGTGTCACTCCAATTGCTCTAATCCAATAGATTCTTGATATTGGCTTCTTGGAGAAGCTAGGATGAGAATTTTTGGAGTCTAATTAAGGTCCCAAAAATAAGAGAGAAATTTAGGTAATTTTTGAGCCTTTTGCCATAACGAAGTGCTGTCAAACTGTAACCAAAGATAAATCCCTCATAAGCATCCAAGTGTTATCAAATTTACATCAGAAGCTACATTAATGGCTATGGATCACATTGGAGTTTGAAGAGTCACTTATACCATTATCCAATTATCAATTTATCACCAATTTTGAGCCAATTTTTATCCTAAGTTTTTCCTCAAGAACACACCAATAATGTCATTATATTCAACATTAGAATTGATCGTCATCAGGCTAGGAATACAAATAACAGAGCCTCTTTCCTATGACCACTATTTTTAACAACGTCCCATAGGTGCAGCCACTAACATTGACAACAACTAACAAAGTCCACCGTCTTGAGAAACAGTGGCTACTGGATGATGTATCATTTCTTGTGTTTTAGCCATTAGATTAGTCATTAGCTACATTTATTTGATTTCTACCATATATTAACAATTTTACAGTCAATATTTATGTTTTCATTTTAGTATTTTCATGTATTTTATCATTACTTTATGTATTTTCTTTATACTTTGTAATATCATGAAATAGCCTCATCTTGAGATGCTTTACTCTTGCTATAGATGCTTTGTAGATTTTATTGTGTGCAAGTTATAGGTCTTATTGGGAGTATATCGTCTTCAAGATCATCTTCATTATAATCATAAAGTGGAGATCACTAAAGAAACCCTCTAGAATTAGTTTATGTGGATTCTAAGGATATATTGAAGATACCTATAAGTTGAATTATTGATTGCAATATGTGTCGAATTGTTTAATACCTTTGAGGGATATCTTGTAACCTTGATGTAAATAATGATTTACAAATATAAATAAATAAGGGTACCATTTCTTTATCTCTTTTTATTTGCATTGGTTATATGATGTTATCTTGTCAATTAGATTTTATACTTCTTTAGGTGTTATATTTTTAGTAATATTTTGATGGTAATCACCATGGGACTCACTCTCTTCTGCTACTGATTGAGTTTTCTTATTTTTATTACAGGTACATCCCTCTAAGCGATAGCAACTAGCATCGTCATCGCTCTCATCATTAGTGGTTATGAGAAAAATACATAAAATCAAAATGGCAACAACTTATTCAGACTAATGCTACCCCTGTAAGTGGTTCTAGCCTATTTTTCTACTATATTTTGTTGAAATTATCCAAAATAAAAGATAATTACAAAATATAGAGAGAATTAGAAGGTAAATTTGTAGTATTCGCTTTGTTTTTTATCAATCGCTATTGGGAACAACAACCTCTGCTATCTGTCACCTAGAATCCAGTGGTTATGGTTTTAACTGCTCTGAGTTATAGCAACTATGATTGTGTATCACTTTTCATAGAGGTAACTATTGTTAAATTTGAGTGTAGGGTTTTTCTATTTGTAGCCTACTAAAAGGATATTGCATTTTAGCTCTGCATTGCATTTTTAAAAGTAAAACATATTTTACATACATTGTTTCTGAATTTAAAATATTATTTACACACATGTAGAGAAAAATCATGGCTTGCTATATTATGCATTTTTTATTTCGTAAAATGAACAATGCACACCTCATGTTTCAAGTTTAAATATCATTTGAGTTGGGCTCTAACATCCAACCAATTTATCGAGACCTATGATGGACTTCATCACCACCTGGTTGGCTTGGATATTGAGATTTTGTAAACTCAACCATGGCTAAGGTTGATCTAAGAACTATCAAAGCTTGTGGAAAATAGCATGCATTTCTCTTTTGAGAGTGTATAGCTGACCACAGCTAATTGGGTAAGGATTTATAGTACCTATGCTCACTCATCGAATATGGGTTTCATATCCATACCATAGTGGGTTTCATCACCTGGACTTCATCACCAGGTGTATGTGTGAGAGCCTATAGGTAAAATCCTTTTAAATAATTTAGAGTTACATCAACAATATCAAATATGATAAGAGCAAAATCAAATTTCCAACACATTATAATACACAAGATAATTTTTTAGGAAACAAAAACCAATCCTTAAAGGAGATAATCATTTTGTCTACTTTGTTTGTTTATTTGATGTTCATGTAATCAACATAAGATCCCACCATTTGATTTAGGACCAAACCTTAAAACAAAATGCTACTTTTTATTCTACATATATCAAATAAAAAATCATGCAAATCAAAGCTATAGTAAAGAAGTTATGTTCGTTTTATGATTACTATATTTTGAGTATTTTTTCGACCAAAAATAGGGAAAAACTACACTAAAAAAGTCATAAAAAGCCCTAGCCAAATCCAAAAATCACCAAATTTATTTTGATGTCTTATTTATCCCCTTGTTTATCTCTCAAAACATTTTGAGGACTAGCTCTATATTTTCTCAAAATTCCTCAGATTGGTCATTTTTCCACAGGCCTTGGTTGGCTAAATATTTTGATAATACAAATTTTGACTCAAAAAATACATTTTGGAGTCCTAGCCCATTGCAATAACCTCATCGCATTAATTTTTTTGATATATAACACCTAGAATGTTTTTTTGTAAGTCCAAATTTTTTTCAATATGGGTTTCCTTCAGTATTTGCTTAGTCAACACATCATGACAACTACATATAGCTGAGCTCAATCATGAGCCAGTGAAGCAAAAAACTTCATAAGAGGCAGTGAAAGCATTTTACATAGGCCTAAATATATCACCATTCCCGCATGATGCCCGAATAGTCATCGCAAAGCTAATCCTCTTGAGGATCTCATAATTCTTGCATGATGCCCTTATAGCCATCACATCCATTATGTTCTTGAGGATATCACTATTCCTACACGATGCCTTGATATTCATAATGAAGCCACTTCCTCATATAGGGGATCTACTCACTGAGATGATAATGTTGCTACACCCTCAATAGAAACTTATATATCTAAAACCCCCTGTAGTGAGATAGAAAGCCATTGGCCTTACATAGTGGATAACACGTATAAGCTACCTAGGTCTACTACTGGTCAAAAATAGCAACTACTCCAAGTTCAATTGGAGGATTTACATCATGAGAGAGAGTGCTTAAACCTTGAGCACACTAAAGAACATATATTACATCACAATATATTGTATGGTCACAAACAATATGAAGGATTTTCCAACAAAAGTTATACAAAGAAAAATCATGTAGGGTAGCTCCTTAAGAGGTACCATAACCTAGCATACATAGGAAACAAGTCAACATAAAGCGCATTGTGCATCATCAAGATTTATCTCCTAGAAAAACTAAAAATAATTCTCCTAGACAGACAAAAAAAACCCCTTGTTGTTGATAATGAACAAATAGACATGTTCAAATATCCCTTATCCAATCATGAGGCCAAGTAAGATCAAATGAATCATGTAAAAAAGGTGCATATATTCCAATCTAATGAGGATGTTATTAGCATGATAAATATCATGAAGAGGAGTAGGAAACTCCCTAACCAATCAACATCACTACCAAAGCCAATCAACGCTCAATATTTATCACAGTCTTAGTAGCAATTGAGTTCCATTCCACCATATAAGGACCCTAAGATTAATTTTTATGTCTACTTCTAGACTGTAAGTCTTTAATGATGTTGTATCTCCCAAAATTGGCACAACATTCCTCCCCATTCAGGTTGGATAAAATACTATACCTACATTGTGCTACATCTTAGAAGATTCAATACAATACAATATATTTCTTGGAAGTCCATGGATGATATCTATGGTGTTCATACCATCCATAGTGCATCAACATATTAAATACATTTATGAACGTAAGGTCCATGAAATTCAAGCTAACTGAGATTCATTCACATATTATAAATAGGTGGATTATCCATAGGAGCCTACTAAGTCACCCATGCATATGAATAATAAATATAATGATGTTATCTATATTCCAGGTGCAACCCCATGGTTCATAGTAAAGTTACCTTCACCACTGCCATCACCATTGGTTTTACCCACTATGAATCCATCTTTGGTTTCTCTAAGCAAGGAGATATCTATTTGTCATCTATATATGGGTCCTTTGGCACCCATATTCAACTCACCTCCATCAACTATCAGTTGCCATACATATCAATCAATTATGATGTAATTCACACCCCCATTAGTATTGCAGCCCATCCTAGATCACCTAGATATGATAGAATTGTAAATGGGTTGGCAAAATTAGGCTTTGCAATAAATCACGCACCATCTCATGAATATTTAGATACAAAACCAACCCACCTTTAAGACCAATCCACCTCCTGCATAATCATAGGAAGTGCCTTGATAAAATCAACCATAGATTTTACCACCCTAACTATATCATAATTATACATCTCTACCCAAACTGAAGGTATCAATTTTTAATCGATTATGTGAAGCAAAGACCATTACTTTTCCTGAGGTTCACCCTTTAGATCCAAACCATCACAAAACCAAAGGATATAGAGAGGATTTGCATGGCCTCTACCATTAATAAGAATACCATGATATTCAATCATGTTGTGGCTTTAGGAAATTAATACAAAACATGCTCGAGAGGAATAAATTTTACATTAATAATCCTCTCACTATCGAAAACCAATAAGTGATCATAATGAAAGGTACTTCACCTACACCAAAAAACTGAGGAGAGTCATCCAAGCAAATGATTGAGATACCTGTATCTCAACCACCACATCAAGTACCACCTTGGTGTCCTCTCCCTTGCCAAAAATATTCTTAGTGTACTTGGACTTCGTTATCTAAGCCCATGTCAACCATTTTTTAGAAATTACAAGAAGCTAAGGCTATCATTTTACCTGATATATGCCCTTTACACCTAAACAAAACTAAACCTAAGAGTTATAGGGAGTATCACTTCTAACTTTATCATATAATAAAGGGCCATAATATTCAAAGTTGTTATGGATTTAAAAGCATCATCCAAGACCTTATTGACAAGGAGGCCTCACTCATAGATGTTTCATCCACCTCAACTCCCCACCTTAGGTCATGCTTCATCTGAAGAGTTTTACTCAGCCTTATTTTAAAATAATAGTGCATAAACTAAATGATATGAAAGAAAAATAATAACTCACAATAAATCATGCACATACAACACACGAGATTTACCTTGGTTCACCCAATATGGGCTACTCCATCAAACAAGAGCAACATCTTCTTTGATATTATTTTTCACACCTTGCCTGTAATGGGACATTACAATCAATATAAAAGGAAAATCTTACAATCCTAAACCATAATGTGGTATTAGAATACCGTGGGCACAATACCATGGGCTAAAAATTCCCATATCCACCAACCATGGTAATTTCAAAAACCACTTCGCAAATCTCTCCAAAAAAAGGGAAATTTTTGGGGGAGGCTATGCCCCCCGAACCTCCTCGGGGGCTTCACCTCCAACCCGAGGGGGATTCATCCACATTATTCAATCTCGGGCCACTCAATAATGAGCAGGAACACCTAAACAAAAGCCTACTATATAGTACTTTCTCTACAAAGGATGATATACATCCAACATCATCGTCCCATTTGCAACCCCTAGGTTAGCTACATCGTCATAATATAAGCAAGCCATATCATTGGGTAGTCACATTTTTTATGACTACTTTGGCATTATTTCAAAAACTATATGATGCACATGCAATCATGTTATCATAAGTCAAACCAAGAACACCTAAGCTTGGGTTACACAATGCAAGCCTCTATTGTATCTATTATTGTATCAATGGGCATGACATTCATGACTATTATTCATTCAATATTGTGGTCAAAGTAATGGTAGATTAGAATGAGCTCTACATAGGTGGTTCACTTATTTTACCCCAGCAAAACAATGGCATTTCACAAAATCCCATGCCACGATAGGAAGAGTCAGTTTCCATCACTCCTAGCTAGGCCAACCACATTGCAACATGTAAAATGTATACTAGGGGTCTTCAATATGTCACACCTTCTCCACCATACATCACACATGATGAAGCAAATTGTAAATTCTAAAGGTATCACACCTTCCCTGCTTTCATAAATTATCACAACCACTTGAGATACCTAAGGTATCATACCTTACCCCTAAAAATCATCAAAAATAAATAAAAAATATTAAAATCCAAAAATAATTTAAAACATTTGAAAACACAAAAACACTTGCATTTTGCATATGCATTCATTAATTGCATTTCATTAGGTATCTTCATCCATTGAACTTGAATTAGGATAGGTTTTTTTTACAAACTTACAAATGACACCATGTTTGTATGCCAATCATGCATCCTTAAATCATCATCATTTATCATTCCTTGTGAGTAATTGTGTTTTTCAACACAACCTTTGAGTTTCTATCAAATGTATACTAGGTTTTTTTGGTCATTCAGCAATACCTATTTATCATTTCATATTTTTTAGAAAGCTCACTTGATTTTCAAAAAATGAGGTCTAGTTTTGATAGTACCTTGCATATCTCAAAATACCATCACATATTAAACATTAACAATCCTAGTTTGAACAAGGAAGGATGACACTGCAAAGTGGTCCTATTCCCCTTAAGTCAAAGTTTTTTATTGCTCATATTATTATGCAAATTGTTTAGAATGTTGATTATGAGAAAAAGAACAAGCTCCCCCCTACCCAAGAAATCCCTTACTTTAATACAAAATGAGTAAATTCCCAAAACAAAGAAAAGCAAAATAAATAGTAATTTTCATCACTAAGTAAATCCCTTGCTCCAAAAGGAAACAAAATATAAAATAAAATGTGGTTTTAATCACTAAGCATGAGCAAGTATCCCAAGCAATTAAAATAAAATAAGGGGGTAACGATCTTGAATCCTTGGAATATTCAGTATTCGACCACCATGGGGTGATTTTCATTACAGTAATGGGTTGAATGAAATCCACCTGGCAATGGAGTATCCTTACACATGGTGATATGTCTATCATATTAGTGACATTCTTTTGTACATACGTACAAAGCCCTAAAAAGCATACATATAAGGTAATTGTAATATGATAACAAATTTAAAGTAATGAAACACGTATAACCAAATTAATTGACAAAAAGAAATGCATCCTTTGTATTAATAAATTTCAAATCTTGGTTACATATTTTTCCCTCTTAGGGATGCCAAATTTTATACATGATTACAATTGTTGAACCACAAAACATAGGTGATGTATTCCACAAGCTCTTTAGAGCTCCACCAATTTGTTTATGAATGATTTATCAAGCCACCTCTACTTCTTGATGTCAAGATCTTGGATATTGATGGCCTTGGATCCTTGATTTTCCATATCACCTGCACACAAAGAAACTAAAACATGTCAATAGCATTGTAAACTTATCGAAATGAGGCTAGTTTCATGAAATATATAAATAATGAAAGGATGCATAAAAATACATAAATGAGTGTAAAGATGCTTACAACACTAGAAATAAACCATGCAAATGCAGTAAAGATAGCTAATCTATGTTAGATAAAGAAAAATAAATACAAAGAATAGTAAATATACAACTAAAATAAAGAAAATAAAATCTTAAACCCTATCCACTATAGCTCAAAGTAGTTGGCTCTGCTAGCCACTATCAACGTCAGTGGTTGTGCCTATGGGATGTTATTGATAATAGCAGTATTGGGAAAAGTATTCTAGTCCTTAAATATTGGCTTGATGATGCTCAATTTCTCTACTAAATTGATGTTAAATAGTCGCTTTTGTCTTAAAATATGGATTTTTGGTGTATTATCTCATATTCATGGTGAATTTATGAAGAATAGCAAACTTACTCCTCAAGCCACTGGAAGCTCCATTGATGCATGGAAAGTTGTCATACTATAATCGAACAACACTTTGCTACATCTCAAGGGATGCAAAGTCACTCTCAAATCTTATAGGGCTTCTCTGTAATGAATTTAGGATCAACATATCTCTTTTGATCAATTTTAGAGAGGCCTTAAATAAACTTCCTCAAGTCCACACCTTGGCTTCTTAATGAAGCTAGGATCAAGAACTAGCTGGTAAGGATTAGTTAGGATGAGTCTTTTCAAATATT
The DNA here is from genome assembly GCA_028583015.1 of Wollemia nobilis. Classification (NCBI taxonomy): domain Eukaryota; kingdom Viridiplantae; phylum Streptophyta; class Pinopsida; order Araucariales; family Araucariaceae; genus Wollemia; species Wollemia nobilis. The sequence continues at coordinate 73,358 of JAQPPZ010000371.1, read as the reverse complement.
CATAGACAAAAACCACCCAAGAACTATTGCAAATTGGTTAATTGCAATTAATTTTTCTCATCTCAAGAAGCCCATGTTGGTTACAGGGCTAGCCACTCTTACTCTATGTGGCTAGGGGTAAGTTGCCCTTAGCTGCTATGGACAAGTGTGGCTTGCTCTTAGCCACTCTAATAATTAGTGGCTAGGATCCTAGTTGCTAAACCGTTAGTGGATAAAGTTGCATAGGACTAGGATACCCTAAATAAGTGGTTAGAACCACTATTAGGCCTTGGAAATATCCAAGATCATTCATATGGTCTGCAAAGGTGCCCATATAAGTAGTCTCCTAAACATGATGTTTTTTAGGTGTCTATAGATACCCATTTTGGGATGTTTTGTGAGAAAACACAATGCTAAGCAAAAATAGATAACCTAAAGCTATATTATAGGTTGACTGGTGTTCATTGATTTGATCAATGTTAGATGCCCCAATTGTGTGAAGGGTGCATATCTCGAAATCATTACCTCCAATAAGTTAAGGAACTTGATTCAAGTACAACATTTTGCTTTAGGCTTACTTGTTACTGGACATTATTCAGTTTATGAAGAGGCGATGCCCATGATACTTCATGATTCAAGCATTTATTTAATTAATTTGCTTGTTTTCTATCCCAAGTAAGGGTATGATTGTCTTTAGCAATGATTCATGAGATGAACGCAACTTACATGATTGAGTGTTTATTTGTTGATTTTGATTATGAATGTTGTTATTATAACCACCCCTCAAGTGATGATTTGACGAGGAAAAATACAAGTGATTAAAGTGATGAGTCTCTTGACCAAGATGATTGATTTAGACGATTCAAGCTGATTAATTTTATTATGTGGCAAGTCCTATTACAACTATGATTTCAACCATTAATAGTAATTATACATCTTTATATCATGTATCAGTCTAGCTGCAATGGCCTTCTAAGGGAATTAAGATGATAGCAATTAAATTTTAGCATGTTATGAATCAGTATGTTCGATGACCTGATAAAAATTTCATAGAAGAAAGGAAATGAATACCTAATTCTCGTGGAGTAGCCCAACTACAATGGCCTTCTTGGAGATTGAAGTTAGGACATTTGTATTCATCAATGAATAATTTGGTTCAAATAACCTTATAGTAATTTAATCATCTTGTAATATTGCATAGAGTGCAAGTTCCTGCAATCACCAAGTTTATAGGGTAAATACCTAGATACAAGGTGCATTCGAAATTTTGCTTTATGTGATTTTTTTGTAAATTTTGTATTTTATGATTATTATGGACCGGGTGATATGCTTAATTATCCATTTTGAGGCTCCTCATGGTGAGAATTTAGGGGAATTTATCATTGTTTCCTAGTTACTATCGAATTCGGTGGCTAATAACTACAAATTCCATAGCCATTATCAATGTCAGTAGCTGGGGTTGCCCAAAGCTATACCCACTATCAAAGCGAGTTGTTGTTGAAAATGTAAAATATATAAGAAAATTAGGGTTTTTGCAGTTCATTATTTCTAGCTGGCTTGAGAGAATAGTAATCTCTAAGGAGAGGGAGAGAGAGTTTGATACAAAATGTTACTAATACTTACTTCGACCATGATGGTAGATTAGTTGGAGGCTTCTACGAGTGATAGACCTGGGGCTCCTAAGGTAGATTCATCATCTCTCACTCTAGTCATTTATGCACTTAAAACGAACCTCATTAAGTAATGAGTTTAAATGAACTTCATTACACCGTTGGTAATTAATCTCACCCTATAGTTAGTTTTACAATTAGGTTAGCTTAGGTGGGTTAGGGTAGGTTTTAATTTTTTAGATCTTTTGGAGTGGGAAATACCCTTCCAAGGGGTATTTTACGTAGCCACTATCGATGATGGTGACTCCCAATCTATCAAAGAGGGATCATTGTCATTGTGGGTGACTAGGTTCAAACCCCAATGTTCAAAAAAAGTAATTATTAGTGCTAGTTGTTGAAAATATTGACAGTGGCCATGGTGGTTGATTTCAATATGGGTGGCTAGGGAACCTTAGCAATTTTTTTTATTTTTTTGGTAATTTGAGGTTGATTATTCTCTTTAAATCTACAGACCTTGATAATATGGGCACAAAAGCCTAATCTACTGATCGAGCTACTACCCCAGTTAGGTGATGCATACTGGGAGTAGTTTGGGGTGATTGGCCTCAGTTATGTTGTTGATTATTGATGATTATATCATACTAGGCTTACTTGATAGCCCTAGTCCATCGATGGGATTATAGTACTAATACTTTTCATATTACCATGGGAGAGATGACAGTAATATTAGAGGATGTCTACCACATATTCAGGATCTTGATCGATGGTCGGGCCATCACTTCATCTCTAATGACAACTAGGGTAGCATTATTGCGGTATTGAGTGACATTGAGCATGGTAGGGTATCTATTGGGCATTGGTACAAGGCCAACATCTTCTTTTAGTGCCATGAAATACTCATGAACATTATCTATAATGTGCCACTACTAGATACTTCAGGCACTAGGTTCCCTTGGAATCTCTTAGATATGTTGCATGACATTTTAGAGAGAACCACCCAACAACCATTTATTATTGCATGGAGGAGCACCATTATAGCATAGATTTATAATGAGCTACATAGGATCATGTGACAAGGATGAGCATGAGTGGGATACAACTTGCTACTTCAAATTTTGGGGTGGGATCACATCCATATAGATAGACCTAGCGAATAGCCCTTGGGGATCATAATAGTAGTAGTAGTTACATAGTGTTATATTACATGATATCCATGGGAGGCAGAGATACGGTGGATTTGATATCATTTTGTGGATCTAGACCATTATAGTAGGTCACTGATAGGCTTATATGTAGGGCAAGTTATATGGAAACCTTACCTAGATTTCCCTGCATGGGAGGAAGTAGGTAGGTATCTGGCCTAGGTTAGGTGTGACAGATGGATCGTTGTGTGTCATATGGGGGTGAGTAAGTTCTTCTACTTATATCAAGTTCTTAGGTAATTTGGTCTTTGGAAGGATGTGCTAGAGGGGCCAGTCATATATCACTATCTAAAGGTAAACATATAGCTACCAGTATCACAAGTGACAAAGTTGATTGAGGAGGTTGATGCTACTATAGGTGACACTGGTGTAGCATATCTTATGAGTACCATAGAGTATGACACCCGATGGGTCACACAACTATGGAAGAGTGTGGTAGATTGAGGAAATATAGAGATGAGATCATTGTTGAGGGTGTATTTGATGATTCACATGAGTGATGAGTATGTCGTAGGATAGAGGGTGAGTGGGGATAGGTTGTAGGGTATGTGGAGGGGACACATGATGAGGATAAGGATGATAAGGATGCCCTAGAGGATGAGGAGTCTCCACTAAAATCTTAGGTACACAACCTATAGTCAGAGTTGTAGATAACATATAGGTAGATCATGAAGAGAGATACATATCTTACTACTATATAGAGTCAGCTGAGTGCACGATAGGAGCAATGATGGAGGTTTTATGAGGAGAGGACTCTTCTCTTAGCTCAGGTGGACTTGGCATAGGCCATGATAGATCAGGTTACTATGTAGAGGGATCTTATATAGGTACAATTAGATGCCAATAATACTAAGAGAGATGCTCTCAAGATACATATAGGGGCTACTCCTATTGGGTTAGGATAGATTTTAGTAGGATAGGCCATAGTAGATACACCTATTGTAGGATATGTAGCAAATTTTTAGGCTCAGGTGACTAGACTATACTGTCTGGTTAGCGAGTATGATGTTGAGTGAAATTCTGATGGTGCATATATTAGGTAGTTGTAGGGGTAGGTGGCCATGCTTGGTGGTACTCTACCTACATGGTCTACTACAAGAGAATCTCATAGGAATAAATTGAGTGATTTTAGATAGTCCTCAATGCACCCTACTCATCGGTCAAGTGTACGATTAGAGAGATCAATGGGAACTAGCTCAAGGAAGCCTCATAGAGATGGATATGAGGATGGAGGTTACTCATGGGGTGCAAGCCTTGTTTGATATATAATTATGATTGTATATTTTTTTAGTGTAAATTTTGAGGACCTACACAGTTGTAGCCTACAAGTATTTGTGTTTGAACCTCTATGTACTTTGTGACACTCACACACATATATATGATATTTTATTTATTGGCTCATTATGTGTATTATATCTTTGCTTTATATTTATGTGATGCAGTTATGGATGCAATGTTTATGATGCTTTTATTGTGCTATATGATGTGATGCACTAATGACATGCAATAGCTATATGATAGATGATGATTAGATCATGTGATCTAGATGCATAGATGTACTACTTTGTATACATATGTGAATGCAATGGTAGATGTTATATGCATGTTTTAATTTATTTCAATTATTTATGCATTTAATCTATATTAATATAATATAGTAAATGCAATATTTATGGACTACATTAATTACATGAGAATTTTCTAAGGCAAATGAACCTTTATGCTTTAATCACTTAAAACATAATAAATGAATGTAATATGTGTTTACAAAACTAATGCAGACACCATAGAATGTATGAAAATCATGTAAGAAAAAAATATTTCTTACCATAATAATTGATCATTTAGGCATTAATATGTGATATTAGATGATGTGAGATGTATGGGATTTCCTTATAATATTTTGTAAATTAAAAGGTATGCACAAAATATTCAGTGGTCATCTAAATATCTTTGCTAATATTTATCTGGTATCTATCCTATTTCATGAACACCACTTAAGAAATAAAAGGATATAGGAAAAGTGTGTATGAATGATGAAATTATTTTATGCTATAAAGGGACTTGTAAGGTTTTCCATGAGACTCAAACACCCTAGTTGATTAATAAAAAGTTGTATAATGACTATACAAAACTATTGGAAGATAATTTTTTTTGTTAAGATGACTAAGATACTCACTATCCCTATGTGTGTATATGAATATATTAGATAAATTATAAGACTACCTCATTTACAGGTAGGATTCATCCAGCCCATTGTTGTAATGAGGATCACCACATGTTCATCATGATCCTAAGTTTGAACTTAGTTGGACTAGAATACTAGGTGATACAAGCCATCTTAAGCTAGCTCATTTGTAAATTGTTTAGAACTACCCCATCAAAACTAGACCTTATATTTTAAAAGTGAAGATAAATTTATACAAAATTTGAGAAGATCACTAGCTATCGTTGAATGACTAAAAAACCCTAGTGTATTCCTTATAGAAATAAGAAAGGGTTGTATTGAAAAATATAATTACTCACAAGGATGATGATGAATGATGACGATTGTGTGGATGCATTGGCAAACAAATGTGGTGTCATCTATAGGATTGTAAAAACAACCTATCTGAATGTAAGTGCAATGGATGAAAATGACTTATGCAATGCAATTAAATGAATGCATGTGCAAAATGTAAATGCAAATGTGCATTTTTTTTTTTGTGTTTTGCATATTTTTGGATTTTTAATATTTTGATTTGTTTGAATTTTGAATTTTTTATGATTTTTTTTTCCTTTATGTATAAAATTCCTTTAGGTGAAGAATATTGAGAGGTTCAGGATCTTCAACACCTTATAGTGATGTTAGGCGATAGGTGCTAGGTCCAATATTCTCTAAGATAATGTAAGGACCTAACCAATTAGTCGTCAATTTGTCTCGCGAATGAGGTCACAGGTATGAGGTTTGTTTGTTCTCTTTGAGCATAATATCCTCAACTTTAAACTCTCTTAAGTGGAATTTATTATTATAAGCTTATTTCAGATGATATTGATAAACATGGATATGCTCAAGGGCATTCACGCGATGTTCATCAAGAAGGGTCAGTTGATCAAGGCGATCTTGTCGTGCGGTGTCCTCATCGATGAACCCTTTCAATGCAACATGTAATATTAGAATTTGTAATTCCAAGGGTATGATAGCCTCAACATCATATACGAATGAAAATGGGGTTGCCCAAATGGGCTTATGTATGTTAGTTCTATAAGCCCATAGTGCATGAGGTAATTGTAGGTGCCAATCCTTATGATTTTCTTATATATTTTTCTTCAAGATGGCTACTAATATTTTTTTTGAGGCCTCTACTTGACCATTTTCCTATGGATAATATGGTGTGGTAAAATTATACTTCAAATCCAACACATATTTGTTTTTAAATGAGGTACTATTATTCAAGATTATTTTGGACAGGATCCCAAAATGTCATATTATATTATAGAGTATAAACTCTATAATACGTACTCATATAGTTGTAGTTAAGGGATTCACTTCCACCCACTTGGTAAAATACTCAGTGGACATTATGATAAATGTGTGTTAGCTTGATAATGGGGAAGATATCTTACCAATTATATCAAAACCCCAATGAGAAAAAGGCCAAGCTGCTTGTATGGGCTATAAGTCCTATGATGATAGGTGTATAATATTAGTATGGTGTTGGCATTTGACACATTTCTTGACATATGCACAACAATCCTTATCCATATTGTGCCAATAGTAACCCATTCAAATGATGCACTTGATGATGACCATGTCATTGAAATGGCCACCGCATGTACCATCATGAGCTTGTGAAATAATCTAAGTTGATTCTTGGGAATCAAGGCAATTAAGGAGAATTCCATTGTAGCCACAATGATACAATATGTCTCCTAATAAGACATATTTGGTCACTTTTTACATAAATTCTATTTTGGTGGCATGCAAAAATCCTTGTGGGATTATTCCAAGCTTAATAAAATTATGTAATTGGGTTAACCAATCCTTATAAGCGACATATTTGACTGAATGAATGATATGTTTCCATTGCAATATGACTTGTATGAATTCATATTAGGAAACAAACCTATGGTGAATGATAGTACCATTATCCACAGGACCTTGTGAGATCAAGGATCCCCAAGGTGCCTTTTTTAAAAAGTCTCTAGCTCTATAGAATAATTCATGGTTAGGTTCTATATGAATCATGTGGACTGATTATTTATTATCTAGAGCCTTACGTAGCATAACAAATTGTGAAAGCATATTTACCTGAATGGTAGTGAAGTTAGCAAATGGATTCTGAGGGATTAAGGATCCCAAATATACCATAATGTCTACAAATCTATTAGATTTTTGAGGGATTTCCTTGATGTCATAGCACTCAAGTTGGGCTAATGAAGTGTCCACAAGTTCCTTAAATGCTTTTAGGATTGGACACCTACACTGATAAATCCCCTTAACTTGATTAAATATCATAAGGAAGTCACCAAAGATATTTAGCTTGCTGATATTCATGGTGAGAATTGTTTGGAGACCCAATATTAGGACCTCGTATTAAGTGTTGCTATTGATGCAAGGGAAGTTTATTTTAATTGACAAGGGAATTGGAGCATCTTGTGGTGTGAAAAACACAATCTCTATGCCACCCCCTTGCTCATATTTTGAACTTTTGAACAAAAAATACATATCAACTTTATTATCTAGTTCTTTATATTCGGGTGACATTGATAATGCAAATATTACATCATCATGTAATTCTATGACAAGAGGTGTATGACCCTAAAGAGGTGCCTATGCCAGTTGATCAACTATAAATTTTCCTTTAATTGACTTTTTGTTGATGAATTCTAGATTAAATTTTATCAATAGCGTAATCCACTTTGCAGTATGTGTATTATGATGTCCTGTTCATCATATACTATAAAGAATTTTGTTTTGATATGATATATGTTATATGACTCATCTTGTAGTGGCACAAATTCTTAGTTGAAAATACCATTGCTAGACATAGTTTTTCTATGTATGCATATCCTAAATCATAGCTAACTAAGGTGTGGTTTATGTAATATATCATGTGCTCTTTGTCTTGCATTTTCTTCTAGGCTAACATGGTTCCTAGTACAAACTTAATAACAAATATATAAAAAATATGACACATCTAACCTTGGTGGAGCTAGTACTGGTGGAATTTATAGGTGTTGCTTGATCTCAGTGAAGACTTTTTGGTAGTCTTCATCCTATTTAAATGGGACCCCTTGTGTAGTAGTCGATTCATGGATCGAAATTTATTGGATAACTACACAATGAAGCACTTTATAGATGCTACCTTTACCTATAGGCTTCTTAGCTCTTTGATATTTTTGGGGGAGATATTTATAGTATAGATTTTACTTTCACTAGATCTACTTCAATCCCTCATTTAGAAATTATGAATCCCAAGATTTTGTCTAAAGTGATAAAAAAGATATATTTCTTGGGTTCAACCTGACATTATGGTCTATCAAGCGATCAATGACTTTTATAAGGACCTCAACATGCTCTTCACACAGTAATGACTTGGCCAATATGTCATCAATGTAGTCTTCCTATATCATGTGCATGTAGTCATGGAAGATGTATGTCATAGCCCATTGATATGTGGCACTAGCATTTTTAAGACCAAATGGTATAAACTTATAGCATAATATCCCCCATGGAGTGGTAAAGATAGTTTTATGCTGATATTTAGGTTTAATTCAAATATGGTTGTAACAAAAAAAACCATCCATGAGTGAGAGCACTTAATTACCTAAAGTTACATCTATAAGAGCATCTATATTCAAAAACAAAAATGAATCCTTGGGTGTTACCTTGTTGAGGTCTCAAAAATCAATGCATATGCAGATTATTCCATATAATTTTTCAAAAGGTACCATGTTTGATACCCACTCTAGATAGTAGATTGAAATGATGAACTCTACATTCAATAGCTTTTGTAACTCATCCTTTACCATCAAGGCAACAGTTGGATGCATCTTCTTGACTTTTTTCTTGTCTATATTTTTAGTGTGATCCAATGAAACATTGTTAAAAACCAATTTTGGATCAAGAATCAGTATGTATTTATAGGTCCAAGCAAAGATATCAAGTATCTCTTTCAATAGAGGTATGATGTTGGATCATTTCTTAGGAGAAAATCTTTCTCTAAATTTAACTTTTTTTTTGGATTCATTTGATCTGCAATGATATCCACTTAAAAATTTTCCTCTATTGACATATGTGCTCCCTCATTGATCTGGTGAGGTGTAAGGATCAAATGGATTTCATAGGCTAGGTTTATAGGTTCTACCATATAAGGGTTAACCTTAGCATGATAGACATCATGGGAACAACCTTATACAAAATGGAATAGTTGTAGTATTTCTTCATTAGGTAAGAAATCCTTGGGCTCTAGGGGTGAATTCACATGTTCAAAATTAATGACCTCTATATTGAGGTAAAATGGTCTTTAAGGGTCGATTGAATTGTGGAGTGGAGTGGTTAGATCAATGGAGATCATGTTTATGGATAAAATAAAATCTCCAGGACCACATGGATGTGACTCACTACTTTTGGGTTGTCCCCCATGCTCTAGATGTGTCTTAGAAGGTTTGGGGATTTTTAGATCTGGTCTAGGGATAAATAAGACAATGGGATCATCTAACTAAAGTAACTATAAAAAAATTGGAGGATCAAGAAAGACCAGGTGATAATTCTCCTCTAAGTTCACTAGTCACCTCAGAATGGGAGGACCTAGAAATACTGTATGATACACTTCCTCCATGTCTATAGGTTCCCTAATATGATGTAAATATTAAGGCCATAATTAAACCATCTTAGTATCATCCTCATATTTATCATCATCAAATATGTACTTGCTATCATTTTCTTTTGATTTATATTTTACATCAACCTCTTCAGAAGTGGATTTTGATTTAGATATTTATAGGGAGAGACCTATATGATAGATTAGAGGAGGATCTACTGTTACCATGATCACAATCCAATTGCTCCTTCATGAACATGAAGGTTTCGGGTGGTATATATTCCAGTCAATGTCCTCTCCTAAGACTAGATTCAAATAGTCTAGAGATATAGCTAGTAATTCATCTTGGTCTCAAATATGATATCCCAGACCAAACCTATCAGTCTACAGTTGATACTATAGATGATATGGAGTTCTAAAAACTTGCTCAAATAATCCTAGTTTGTATCTATGCCAATGGTGACATTCAAAATACCTAAGGGTGAACTCTAGGTTTAGAAAATAATAAATATTTGTCGTGAAAGGTATATGATCATCATATTCCATGTACGAGCGATCTGAGATTTGATTGAAGTTCCCATAGATGAAGTTAGTCTAGTTTGGTGGTACACCTAGTAGTACCATCATCCCAATAGAAATCCAAGGATCTAAAGGCCTCCCATGTCTTGTGAAAAATCAATAATGGGTATGAATTTTATATTCTACAGAAGGTACTCAGCTAAACCAGGGTTAACCAAGTAAATTATTATCTAAGGTGCAAATGATGTTATTGATAAAGTAGGCAACATGGGTTGAGAAACCTCTTATACTAAATGGTGTGAATCATATTCATCCATGGGACTTGAAATATTCATAGTTTCAACATTGGGAATAATCCTAGGTTCTTCTTCTACTAAAGGTACCTTTATCTTCTGATCATCTTTTGGTTTTGATGATGTTGTAGGCTTTTTAGAGGAATTTGTTGTTCTAGGGGTTTATGGTGATGCTGATGTAGATGAAATGACCCATACTAATTTTGACTTAGTCTTTGGACCTCTAAAGGTTAATGGAGGATGTATGTCCAAATAAGTATATGGGAGGATGAAATATTCCATTAATTCAACCTTATTTATATATTTGAAGGGTTATTCATCTGATGGGATAATGTACACTTATCCCTCATGCACATACTTGATGCATTGGTGCAAGATCGAAGGGACATAGCGCATTTCCTTGATCCAAGGATGACCTAGAAGGATGTTGTAATTTACAACACCCTCTAAGACATGACACATCATGGGGATGGTTTTTAGCCCTACCTAAATAGGAAGGACTATTGCACCTACTATTGATCACAACACATCATTGAATGCTCACAACGTAAAAGTGGAGGTGACAATATGTGACTTTGGGAGATTAAGGTGTCCCAAGGCTTTGGTGGTTATTATATTGATTGATGACTTGTATCAATCAATACTTGCTTGAAAGGAATGTGGTTAACACATGCAATGATATGTAATGGTGGGTTCGCTATGGTAGTGGAGACTATTTTGGAGAGTATTTTTATTTCATGATCATATAATCTAATTATAGGATCCTAACACTACTGTAAATGACCCACAAAGTTTGTAAAGGCTTCAATACTTTTGGGTTGAAGCTCTATGGATATAAATTTTTTTATTAAGATCTCCCTATACCTAGGATATTTTTGTATAAGCTCTTATATTGAGAAATTTACTAATGTTATTTGTAGACTCTGAGTGAGACTATTTTTTATTGTAACCACTAGTATTGTTGGTGGGCCTATGAAGAACACAAGATTATACTAAGATGGGGGTGAACATTATAAAATAAAAAGTTTCAATTTTCAATCCAAATGATAACAACAATAATATAAATGTAGAAATGAAGCAATGAATAAATCATTACAAATATGAGACATAGATTTAATGTGGTTCACCCAATGTGGGCTACATCCATGAAGAAATATTGCTTATAAAATCTCAATAAATTTCATGGGTATCAACCCAAAGGATACACCAATCCCCTATTACAATGTTTGTGGATACCAATCCACAAGAGATACCAATCCCCTCTAAATTTCTATGGAAACCACTCCACTATGTTCTATTTTTATGGACACCACTCTATATGAGACACCAATACCCTCTGAATTGGTTTTGTGGACACCACTCCACTTTATTATGGTTTTTTAGATACCACTCCACTTTGTTCTAGTTTTGTGGACACCATTCCATATGAGACACCAATACCCTCTATTATGGTTCTTGTCCTCAACTTTACCCAAAATATATCTTCAACTCAGATCAAAATTTATCTTCAATTTTGAAAAAAACAACACCATAACATATTAATAAAACCTACTCAAATCTACTTACTAAACATGCTCACATATGCTTACTAAACCTGCTCACATCTACTCACAAAAGTTTTCAACACTGCTCAAAAAATTTCTCACAAATGTGATCAAATCAGATCCAAAACCTTTTTACAAAACGTTGCTCATATACCCCAAATATTGCATAGAAAATTATGCTCAACTATTCATCAATATTTTTTCCTCAACTAAAGCAATTCAGATATATTCTACCTAGAAATAGTTTAAACTCTTGAATATATAGAGAATTATATGCAATAAAAAATTCCCAATATGTTCTTCACATTCACTAAGTCTGTAACTTTCACATGTATCACATTTATTATATTTTAAAGGTAGCTCTATTCTAGTACTTGATAACTGATCTTGTAATTGCTAATTTTCACCTCTCCTTACTTTTAGTAGATAGCTGAAAATTCCCTTTTCAATTCAATCCTTTCACATTATCCTTGCACTAGATGCCACTTTGAATTGCTTTAAATAACACTTTTATGTTAGTCTTACAACGACACTGAGAGGGGGGGTGAATCAGTGAGGCATTTTAAAATTTAATTCTGCAACTCTTAATGCTGAAATAATGCAAACTTAAAAATAGATATAACAAGTATAACAAGAGAGCATCACACAACACAAGATTTTAATGAGGTTCACAAATGTGGCTACTCCTAAAAAATAATAGTTCTTGGACTACCATCCAAATCTAGCCTTTACAAAGCATCAACTTTAGAATCAATTTACCAGCACCCACTGGAAGGAGCACCAACCCCTTATTTATCTACACCAATAGAAAAGAGCACCAAACCCTGATTTACCAACACCTACTGGAAGGAGCACCAACCCCTGATGCCAAGCTGTAACCTGGACTTCAATTTGAATCTATAATTTTGACAGTAAAATACCTTTGCTTTTGCAAGACCCTGACTGGTCTTCTTCACATTTTTGCTCTCTGTGCACTCTGCTCTCTCTGTGCAATCACTTCACACACTCTGCTTCCTCTGCACATTCACTTTGCACAGTCTGCTTCGTTACAGTCGAACTTCATGATCGTATTCTTCCTTTGTGCACTCTGCTCTATTTTCAAATTTTGCACTTAGCACGATTCAACATGACTTGCTCTCTATGCACAACGACTATATTTCACACACATTCAACCACTCTTCAATTCTCCAAACAACCCTCCTTTTATAACAATATTTTCATGATGAAAACCCTAATCTTAGTCGGTTGTAAACCCTAATATTAGTCGGATGTAAAACCTAATCTTAGTCGACTGTAAACCCTAATTTTAGTCGGCTGTAATCCTTATAATTTTAGTTAGGTTCACCTTCTTGACTTGTGTATTTACAACCTATAACGAAATCATGACATTTCTGCCTCTGTAGCTTCTCTTGATGTTGTTTCTACGAAAACACATGTCACGATATCGCGATAATTTTGCCTTCGTATGCTTTCTCTATTCTTTATGTCACGATATCATGACACTTCTGCCTCCATAAACTTTATCTGTTCTTTTGTCGTGATATCGTGACACTTTATGCCTTCGTAGACTTCATATGTTATTTTTTCATGATATCACGACACTTCTGCCTTCGTAGACTTCATCTTCGCTTTTGCCGCGATATCACGACACTTATACCTTCGTAGACTTTGTCTTCATTTTTGTCGTGAAATTATGACACTTTTTGCTTCCATACTTAACCTTTTGCTTTTGTCACAAAATTGTGACACTTCTCCCTTCGAAGTCTTCTTCTCTACTTTTGTCGTGAAATCGCGACACTTCTACCTTCGAAGTCTTCAACTTAGATTTTGTCACGAAATCATGATATTTCTACCTTCGAACTCTTATTATCTATTTTTGTCATGAAATCATGACAGTTCTGCCTTCGAAGTCTTCAACTTAGCTTTTGTCACAAAATCGTGACACTTCTGCCTTCGAACTCTTCTTCTCTGCTTTTGTCACGAAATCATGACAGTTCTAACTTCAAGGTCTTGCTTTCAGCTTTTGTCGCAAAATTGTGATAGTTCTGCTTCTGTACGCATTCTTTTACAACCCATCACAAAATCACGACACTTCTCACTTCTCATTCTTTCTTCTGCAACACGTCACGAAATCGTGACACTTTTCACTTCTTACTCTTTTTTCTGCAACATGTCGCAAAATCACGACACTTTTCACTTCTTACTCTTTCTTCTGCAACATGTCGTGAAATCGTGACACTTTTCACTTCTTACTCTTTCTTCTGCAGCATGTCGCGAAATCGTGACACTTTTCACTTCTTACTCTTTCTTCTATAGCATGTCACGAAATCGCGACACTTTTTCTTTCTTACTCTTTCTTCTGCAGCATGTCGCGAAATCGCGACACTTTTGCTTTCTTTCTCTCTCTCTTCTGACTTGTCATGAAATCGCGACACTTTATCTTTCTTTCTATTTCTCTTCCAACATGTCACAAAATCGTGATGCGTTTTTCCACTTGCCTTTTTCTCTTCCAACATGTCACAAAATCGCGATAGTTTTTCCAGCTTGCCCTTTCTCTTCCAACATGTTGCGAAATCGCGACAGTTTTTCACTTGCCTTATTTTCTTACAATATGTCGTGAAATCACGACAGATTTTCCTGCTTTTTCTCTCTCTTCCAATAGGTCACGAAATTGCAATACTTCTTCCTGCTTTTTCTCTTTCTTCCAATATGTCGTGAAATCAAGATAGTTTTTCTTTCCTGCTGTATATGTCGTGATATCACGACACTTTTCTTATTTATCTTTTTCTTTGATCTTTTGCATATGGGCCACTTCGGTCTTCTTGGAAAATCACTGTACATACTCTGAATAACTTCTGAACTCCTGTCCACTGCATCTGAATAGCTTTTGAACTTCTTGTCCACTGCATCAACAGATCTATCTGACTGTGTTGACAACAACGACAATACTGTTGCTGCACATTGCTCAACATTTTATTTGTGTGAGACTATACTATTTTTCTTATTTCCACATTCAGTTCAAAATAAATCAAAATGCATAATATTTTCCTTCTCATATACTCCCAAAATCACTCATGAATAATGCATAAATTTGCTATCAAATATGATCTATAACCCTTGCACATTTACTCTAAATATCAATCAAAACCAATACATATCAAATCAATTCTTATACCTCCAACTATATGACATAAAAAATATTTTCCTCAAACAAAACCATCCTTGAGAAAGGAATTAAATCACCATACCTATAAATATACCTCAATAACATAATGCACTCCAAATTTTTCTTCAAATACTGATGTATCTCAATTCTTTATTCAACAATAATAATATATTTCAACAAGGCTAATGCATTCCAAATTTTTCAACAATAATAATGCATCTCAACTCTTTTCTCAACAAAGATAATGCATTCTAGATTTATCTTCAACAATAATCATGCATTTCTATTTTCAACAATAATAATGTGCCACAACTCTATCTCAGCAAAGATGATGCATTCCAAATCTATCACTTTATTTTTATTTAAATATTAAATCAAAAACCTTTTAAACCCTTATTACTCCTTTCAAGACATGCATAATAAAATTTATAAAAGCAAAAATAATTCCTTAAATTTGTGTTCTTTTACTCTCTGTTTGAATGTCTTTTTTTTGTGTTGATAGCTTTCTTATATAACTTCCACTATTCATTTGAATCAAGATAAATGAATCTACAAGTTAGGGAGGTATTTACTAACCTACAATGTCACATTCAGCAAAACTAAAAGGAAGTGGTTATTCCACAACACTAACTAGCAGAACACTCTTAAACAAAAGATAAAAGGAAGCTGCTAATAGGGTTATGGGTAAATCATGCTAATAAATCAGAAGTAAAAGGTACTAGAATTTATTTTCAAGTATTATAACTTTTGATTTATGCACATAAGGGAACTCAAGCCCGTTCATTTACTTAAGGTATGGAAATTCAATCTAACCAGCAGGTCCCTTGTTAATGGTCATTTGCAAATTACTGAGGTGTTCTTAGTTCCATATTGTAGATCAAAGTTTAAAGAGCCTTGGATAAATCTAATATTTATTTATAAGAGATGGTTTTACTAACGAAAATATTAACTCTAAGTGTGGTTTTACAATAGGGTAAAACTACCACTCAACAATACTTAGGCTTAATTTTTTAATATTAAGCCTAAGTATTTAATTATTTTATTATATTTTCATGCATTAAAATAAACATGTTGGCATAGTATACACACATAGTTTGGTTTGTTCGAACTATTACCTTAGATTATCTTCTGGCATTTTGATGTGTTGTTTGAAATCTAAGCTATTAGAGCGGATTATCCCTGCTGAGCATATTTATTGTAGGACATTGTAACCCTCCACTGTAATTTTTGTTCACACTCTGTATACATTATGTATATTGGCTTGAATAATATTAGCTTCACTTTTGGTTTTATTGAAAATTTTGAGTTAGTTGTGTTGTCATTGATGTCAAGAGTCAGTATCAGGAATTAGTGCATGACTTGGAAAAATAACGGTTAAAATATTTATATTTTAAGCCCAAGAAATTTGGTTAAGAGCTCCACATGATTGGTCAAAAGGATGGTTAAATACCCTAAAGAAAAGGCCTAAATAAAATAATATTATAATATTAAATGTGGTCAAAAAAGGTCTAAGGGTGAAAGAGGAAAACACCTAGGCCAAATGGAAATAATATTATAATACTTTATTATAATATTAAAAAATTAACTATGCCTAAGTCAATTTATAAATAATTTATAATATTTATATTATAAATTTATTTATAAAATAATATTGTTTATAACCCAAAGTTGGGTTGGGCACAAAAAAAAATTAATTTTTATTATCTCTACCGACGTGGGAGAGAGGGAGGCATATGGTATAAATACCATAGCACTTCCCCCCAAAAAGACAAGTCTCTAAATTTATTAATGCATGTGACTATTGAGTGGAGGTAAAATATATTCGTGAGCAAGCAAAGGACAAAGGCTATAATTTTCATTTACCCCCTAAATTTATGGAAGTCATAGCGATTAATATGGAAAGGCTAAACACCAACCAACAGTTTGGCTAGCAGTGAATCTAAGGTGTACAAAGAGTTTGGAACGTAGAGGTGTTGCGCTTTATTCCCACCAACGATGTTGGACAAAGATTGTTTTGGCTTTTGGATGGCAAGGAGGAGTCAAAGTACCCTATGCACGTTTGAATCCCATGTGAGCACTTAGCTCACGCGGTAAGGGAGCTGTGACTAAGGCACTACGGGAACTTTGACCAAGGATCAAATATCATGGGGAGTGCGCAAGGAAGTATTTAATTTTTTAATTAAATTTTGCATTAACTAAGGTCATTGGTGGCACTCAAAGTGCATAGTTTATTTTTGTGCTTGGACTATAGTGTGAAGAGGAAAATTATTAGCATGTGGGTCATTTGGATTTTATCAAAGTACTTAGGGAGTTAAAAGGTTAAGGCAAATATTTTTTACCTTAGACAAAGTGAGAAATATTTTATTGAATATTAAAAATATATTTCATTTTTTATAAATTTAATTATTTGAAAAATGCATTATTGATTGGGGAGACATAATTAGTGTTTGGATTACTTCATTCATTAGATTTTTGAAAGAAGTTATTGTGAAACTGAATGATTGAAGTCTTTAGTTGATAAAGTTTGGAGATAATAAGGTGTACTTGATTTTTTTTATTCTTGTAATGTTGAATTAATATTGAGAGGAATTTTGATATCTAACCATTGAGATTGGCAAAGAGAATGATTGTGTTGAGACAGGTTTTGAGGTCATTTCTCCATAAAGGAAAAGGTATCGACATTGTTGGGTTGAATGTTATCAATGTTAACTTCGAGTGAAAAGGTTTTTGTTTGATAAGCATTGTTGGAAATGTTGAGTGAGCCTTCATGCGCATAATTAGGTTTTATAAAACATCATGAGTATCATTGTGTAAAACTAACCAACATGAATTGTATTGAAATGAACATTATAAATAATACAATGAAATGTCGAATAAGCCCGGAGGTTATGGAACCACCCGAGGCTAAAATAGAACTTGTTATAACAAATAACAAGTTATGCCTAAATTATAATAAACACTAAGTATAATGTAATAACAATAATATGCTAACAAATGTACGCTAACATCCCCCCTTATTACATTATTTAGGTAATGATATAACTACTAGCTATATGAACATCCCCCCATACAACAATATTTGGGTAAAGTATATAACTGCCCCAATACAATGAAGAAGATGTTGATCTGCTGGTTCTTTGCTCTGTCACAGTGCTCTGGCTACTCCTAAGAAAAAAATGGGTCATTCCTCGCTTTGTCTTCACATCAAAAAATGTCCTTATGGTAATCACATCATCCAACCGAATTTGCATGGGTAACCAGCCACTGCAATCGCTAGGTGTAGTAGAATAGATCACTTCATACAAGGTTCATTCATTTACAATATGAATTTGCAAAAGATAAGGTAGCTAAGGTGTCGGTCAAAGCCAAAAATGCACCCTTATAAGTTCCCCCCTTCTTGTTGCAAAACATAGTGTAATTAATTTTTGAAGGAAGTGTGACTAAGGTGTCGGTCAAAGCCGAAAATGCACCCTTATAAGTTCCCCCCTTCTGGTTGCAAAACATAGTGTAATTAATTTTTGAAGGAAGTGTGACTAAGGTGTCGTTCAAAGCCAAAAATGCACCCTTATAAGTCATCTTCCCTATTTACAAAAATCAATGAAGAAAAGAAATGTATATCCCCCCTAAATTGCAAAAAAGTATGCAACTCAAGAGTGTTGTGAAGGATTTTACAAATATTGCCTCCTAGACAATTTTACATCACAAAAAGTCTCTCCTCTTGTTACAAGTACTTCAAACACCTATAGTTTGCTATTTATGAAGCCTAAAAGAGGTACAAGCACCCCTTATTGTAAGGTCTTCAAACAAAATACTTATGCTTTTTATGAAGCCTAAAAAGAGAGAGAGAGAGAATATGGTGTTTTTGCCCAAGGGACACATGTGTTTTCCCTCTACAAAACTGTTTTAGCAATTTAGCACTCCTTGTGCTATCTTTGAACCAAAAACAGAATCAGAATGAGACACTTCACTAGAAATATGGCTTCTGTGATGTGCCTTTAGCATTTTAGTTTTGCTTATTTTGAAACCAACACTGAATGGTGTCTTGGTTGTCATTTTTACAATTTGTGCAAAACTATGCTTTCTAGGCAATTTGATCAAAAAATTTCACCAATTTGTCCTTTCTTATTGTAAGTACTTCAAGCATGATTGCTATTACGAACTCTAAAAGAAAAGGTTTAATGTTGATGACTTGGACTTTTCTGATTGCCTTGAAAAGTTTTATTTCCCTCTTATCAAAACCTATGTTTGAAGGAAGAAAGGAATTATCCCCCTTTAGTGCAAAGGATTGCAACTTTTAAGGTTCTTTAAAAAAAACTTGTTCTTTCTTTTGATTACCCTAAAAGAGTATCAAAATATAATTCACTCAAACAGATATTTAATGGCACCTGCCTTAACTCCTTTCAAGAAGGATGAAAAGTTGGAGGAAATTAAGCCAAACAAATAAGAGTGAATTAGGGGTTTTGTTGATTTAGGAGAGAATATCAAGTAATTTTGGCTTTAAATCTATGCAAGGATTTACACAAATTTGTGAAATTTTGGGGTTTAGTGTGTTCTTGATTCTATGACTTATAATTGCAAAAGAAATAATGCAATAATCAAACAAGAATGCCCTCAAAATGCTTATCACCTAGGTGTCGGATGCAATTGAAAATGCACCTAATTTGCCAATAAAGGTGTCGAGTAAAATCGAAAAATGCACCTTTTAATTTTTGCAACAAAATGTGTGTTTTGTGTTGTGCAAAAAATGATATTTTTATGTCTCCTACTTTGTTTTCCAATTTTGCAAAAGAAGTACAATGATGTATTCTCCCCTGAATTTTGCAAAATTAACAATTTTGAGCACTCCTTATAAGACAAGTCGACACACGACCCATATTTGGAAGGCTTCCAGAACTAGTCGACACATGACTTAGTTTTTGATGGACCCAAGGTTACAATTTCTTCTCAATTTTTTGCAAAAAAGAATGTGCAATTTTATGTCTTATATCCCCCATTGGAGAAAACAAATGCACACTTTGCCTTTGAATATTACAAAATGTTAAGTCTCCTTGTTTTCAAATTTGCAATAAAGAATCAATTGTTTTGATTTTATCCTTCTTTGAAATGTGCAAAATAAACAAGGTGTTGAGAAGAGAGTAAGGGTTTTCTAATTTGCAAAGAAAATATAGGTGCTATTCCTTGTCTTATATCTCCCTTTTGTGGAGAAAACAAAAAACAAAAATCCTTCTTTGAATTTCAATATTGCAAAAAAAATCCCTTAAATTTCAATGCATAAATTTAACTTAATTTAATATAATTTAATTAATAAAAAAAAATTGATAGAAAAATCATCTAATTTGGTAAAAAAATGATTTTTATAGCAAAATAATTAATTTATTAATTAAAAAAACTAAGAAAAAATTAAATGCAAAAAAAAATTAATGTTTTACCTTGGGCGCCTTGCAAAAGTTCAATTTTTGGCCCCGTCGGGAGTCGAACTCCCGACCCCGCGGACGTAAGGGCTCCGACTGGCGCTCCTGCCAGTAGGGCTACGCTGCTCGACGGGAAGAGAAGGGAATATCCTTCCATTTGATCCCTTCTGCAGTGAGAAACGTCAAAAAAAAAATTTGGGTCCCCGCTGGGGATCGATCCCGTGACCCCGCGGGTGTTGGCCCTAACACTGGCTTCGTTGCCAGTCGGGCTACCTTGGCTGATCCGTCAGCCAAGGTGGGCCTTGTGTTGCTAAAGCACAATTGCGACATGATTTTTTTTAAAATCTGTGGGAATTATCCCACACGCAGTGTGATTTTGTGATCTCCTTGTTTAAAAAAGAGAATCCACCCCATTAAAAAGAGAATCCACCCCATTAAAAAATATTGCCTACGGGAAATCGTAGGCCTTTCGATGGAGTTTTGTTGCGCCAAGTGACGCGTGACTTGTCTGCCATGTGACACGTTCGGGTGGCGCATGGCGAGACTGCCACGTGTCACTGTGTTGTTGGTCCAGGTCCAATGGTTTTCCACCACGTCAGTGTCTCGAGATCTATGCTTGAGGTCGCGTCTGGCCACCACGTGTCACCAGATGAGTGGTCTGGTTTAGTGCCTCGGGATCCATGCCTGAGCATGCATGGGTGCTATCAAATTTAGGTCACCAATCCGGTCTTCGAAGATCAGAGGGCGCTCCTGCCCTCGTAGATCTCGATCTTTAGATCTGTGCCGGGGGTTTGCTGTCGGCCTGTCAGGTCTCACAGCAGAATGCTGTTGGACTTGCGGGCCTTCTCCCGAGGTCGGGCCAGAAAAAAAATCTTTGGTCATCGACAGGGGGCTACTCAGGTTTCGTGCCTACGGGTCACCGTACCTCGAGATCCGAGTCTATGGGACGCCGTCTCGAGATCCTCGAGAAGCGTGCCATGGAGTGCTGGAGGCCACCTTGGAAAGCATGCCTCAAAATAGTTGTGGGCCAACTCTAGCCATAAAATCCTTACCAAATGTCTCAGCTTAGTCAACCTCGGCTCTCAAGCTACGGATGAGCTCGGAGCAATCGAGCTCTGATACCATGTAAAACAAACCAACATGAATTGTATTGAAATGAACATTATAAATAATACATTGAATGCCCAAATAAGCCCGGAGGTTACGGAACCACCCGAGGCTGAAATAGAACTTGTTATAACAAATAACAAGTTATGCCTAAATTATAATAAACACTAAGTATAATGTAATAACAATAATATGCTAACAAATGTATGCTAACACATTGTTATGTGAAGTTGAGAACTATCTTGAACTAGGATTTGTGAAATATCATGAGTATCATTGTTATGTAAGATTGTTTGATAAGAATTGTTCAAAATATTTGAGTAAGCTTTCATATGCTTGATTAGGGTTTGTGAAAAGACCATGAGTATCATTGTTATATGAATTTAGAATCATCTTGAGTTAAGGTTGAGTTCCATAGTGTGATTTGTTGAAAGCATTGTGAAACACTTGTTTAGGGTGTATAAGCAAGTTGTGTTTCATTGAGTGATTTTTTGAGTGGAGTTGATTGAGCATAATTGATTGAAAGCATTGGAGTGATATTTCAAGTTCTTTGAAACAAATTGTTCTTTATTCGTAATTGTTTTAAAGAGAGTTTGGAAGTGATTGAGTTTTGTGTGAGAGTGAAACATATTGAGTATATAACCATTCTCTATATATTTTTGTTGTTAAAAAAGACATTTTGAAATTGATTAAGTATTGTTGTGAGTGTGAAATATATTGAGTCTAACCATTCTCTATAAGTTTCTATGATATTAAAACAATATTCTATGTGAAATTTGTTTGTGTGATTGAAAATTTTTTCTGTAATAGATTGAGTTGAGATGAGTAAGCTTTTGTGGAAGCTTACAATATAGATTTGAGACAAGTATTGATGAAGACTTGTTGAGAATATTGTGTTGGCAATTTTGGGTACATTGGGTACATTGCCTTTGCTCAAGTGTTGATGTTGTCATTGATGTCAAGAAGCGGAAGGGTTTTTGTGAAAACCAAGGCAGACAAAATAAAAGGTTTTATTTAAAACCATGGACAACAGATTTGAAATGGGTTTTTCTTAAAACCCAAGTTGGCTCTTCGTTTCGTTGAAAAAGGTGCCCCGGTGATGAAGATATTTAATTTTAAATATTTAGTTTAAATTTTATTTATTTAAAATTTAAATTAATATTTTAAAATTAAATTAAAGTATTAATGTTTGGAAATGCCGACGTGTTTGGTAATGCATCGAAGTACATATAAAATGTGGCAATGGAATTCATTAATGAGTGAATGTTAATGATATGAATCCTTGTGCAATTACGATTTCGTCGGAGCCCCTGCGCTAGCGAAGGAAGATGTCAAGCATGGTCCAATCGAAAGGGAGAAGGAGTTAAGTGATTGAGGAAGTGTGATTAAATATAATAAGAGTGAGCACTTCGAGGACGAATACGGAGTGACAGCAAAATTTCCTTGAAATAAAATCGAGCATGTGTTTGAATATCCAACGACGCGGAAGCGAATGAAAGGTCATGCAAAATTCCAAGATTAATATGATGCGACAACACCTGGGAATTGAAGAATGAACATGAGATTCGATTTTCTTTCGACGATGCGGCAGTATTGAAAATATGATCAATTTTGGGAGAAAAATAAATATATGATCATCTCCTTTCGATCCCATCCGACAGTTTGGAGGAGACGGTTGCTAGTCCGAGCGAAGGCGCTACTAACCCCGTGAGGTCTGGAGTTTTTGTTTGTTCGAAACGAAGGGGACTTTGGTAAAAGGTATGTCCGAACTACCACTTGAAGTTTAATTATTTTATTGTGACTATTTGATATAAAAGGAGGCTGAAAAGCTATAGGAAGGTGGAGCAAAAAGGTACAATAAGGAAATGACTATATTTGTGTAATATGTAGATAATATTGGAGTTATAAGGTTATGAAATGTTGTGATTTATTTTATTTTATGGTACAAGTGGTTTTAGGAGAGATAAGGAAGTTGTGCAATTAAAGACCTTGGTGATGATTATTGAAAAGTGGAGTAATGTTGATTATGTTGTGATCTACTAACCCTTGTGAAGATTGGCAAAAGAATTTTGTGATTGTGGCAGATTTCCAAAGGGGTTCCTTCACTTCAATAAGGTATGGGCACATTCTTCTTATGAGTATGATTGGTGTATGTTTTCCTGAAATAAGATTGGAGTGAAAAGGTATTCAACAAGGTTTCCTTTGGTTGGGTGTAAGTCCTAGTTTCTGGTTTGTTGAAGACTACTTATGCATTGTTATCATTGATGAGAGTTTTGGTGAATGCATAATTCTGGTTTGAGGTAGTGGAAGCATTGTGCACTAGGGTTTATGGTTGTGAGTCTTGATACTTGCTTTGAGTTGGTGAAACCCTTGGATGGTTGTGTTGAGGTTGATGGTTGAGTTGCTTCCATAGAGGTTGGTTGATCAAGTTATTGCTTTTACTTGAGTCATGATATTGGGCTTACTCCATTGAGTTGATTTGAACAAGTTATTCTTTGCATTTGGTGATATTGTGTTGGTGGCTGTTTTGTTCAAATATCTTTGGAGGGAAAAGGATTTCTACTTGTTTCCTTTTCTTGTGATGATTGGTTGAATGCTTCAAGGTTAATGTTGAGTTGAATGATGTTGGTTAAACCTTGTCTATGAGCATTGTTGTTGAAGCCCTAATTGGTTGAGAAAAGATATTGGTTGTTGGAAAGAACATGAGTATCATTGTTATATGAGATATTGCTTGGTTGGCAATTGTTGGGTTGTGTTTCATGTTCTTGAGAAAAGCATACTACATCTATCTTATTCTTTTGAGATTTGAGATTGAGTTGAGATTGAGATTGGGAGTTAAGTATAGAACATATTGAGTCTCTAACAATTCTCTTTATGCTTCTATGAGGTTGATGAATCATATTGAGTCTCTAACAATTCTCTTTATGCTTCTATGAGGTGGATGAATCACATTGGGTCTCTAACCATTCTCTTTGTGGGTTCATGCCAAGCAAGTGTTCTTGATGAGGACTTGTGAAGCTGAGGTTGATAGTTCTATCAGAGAACTTGAGGACAGAGGTGCATTGGTTCTATGAGAAGAACCTGAGGACAGATTTGTGCCAGATCGAAGGACTATGTTTGGTGCTGATCAAAGACAGAGGACGAGGACATTTGTGCTAGACCGAAGGACTGTGTTTAGTGCAAATTCGAGGACCAGCTTTGAGGTGATAGAGTTGAGGACAGAGGTCTCCAGCCAGAGCAGGGGAAGACAGGTGTCTTCTATGGATAGAGTTCCATTTGCTAAGGGCAGCAGAGGTAGAGGTTTTCTAGAGGATCACTAGCAGAGCAGAGGTAGGGGAAGGTATCTCCTTTGAGCAGAGGCTCATAAATTCAGATTGGGGGAAGGTTTCTCCTTTGAGCCGAGGCTCATAAACATTGTAATTGGGAAGGTTTCCCAAAGAACTTTGAGATAACTTTTAGAGAAAAGTTTTGTGGATGAACCATGTAAATTGTTGTGTCACTTTGTGGATGGTTTTGTGCATTGCTTTGATATTGCTTTGGATATATTGCTTTACTGTTTTGAAGTATAAAGGAAAAAGTAAAAAGAGGTCTTATACTGTTCACCCCCCCTCTCAGTATAAGCTTGTGTTCTTCAATTGGTATCAGAGCAGGTTCCTTCGAAAAGTTTAACAGACTTGAAGGAAAAGCTAGTAAAGAACACAATGGATCATTCAAGTGGCAATGCGACACCTATTCTTGATGGGTCAGATTTTGGTCTTTGGAGTGCAAGGATGAAGGTTCATCTAATGGCACTTGGGAATGAGGTTTGGGAAGTGATTGAAGATGAGTACACTATTCCTGAACATGGTCCTAATACTAAAGAAGAAAGGCTCCTACATCACAGCAATTCAAAAGCAATGAATGCAATCTTGAAAGGCTTACAGAAAGCAGATCTCACCAAAGTGATTCACCGCAAGACAGACTAGTGAAATGTGGAATCAGTTGAAGGTGGTTCATACAGGTGATACAAATGTCGAAAGGCCAAGTTGAGACACTTCAAAGGTATGTTTGAACAACTCAAGATGAATGATGATGAAAATATTAGTGACTACATGCTTCGTATGGATGAGGTTGTTAACTCCATGAAAGACTTAGGTCTTGAGCTTGCTGAAAATGATGTTTGTGATAAGATTTTAAGATCTCTTCCTAATAGATTTAGTGAAAATATTTCTGCTATTGAGGAAGCTAAAGATTTGGATAAGTTGAAAAAAGATGAGCTCCATAGTATACTTGCAGCATTTGAGTTAAGAACTCAAGTGAAGGTTGATGTCAAGAAGGAGGCAGATTTCAAGACTACCATGAATTCCAAAGGTAAACAACTTCAAGAGAGTGATGAGTTTTCCGGTGATGAAGAGGCATATTACAAGCAAGAAAGGCAAGTTCTTTAGAAAGCACAAAAATATGAAAAATGTGAGATGTTTCAATTGTGGAAAGTTTGGTCATTATGCTACTAACTGTATTGTTGCCAAGGATGAAAGTGATGAAGATAAACAGGATTGTAAGAGCAAGGATTCTGAAAGGCATAGGCATCAAAGGAAGAACAAAGATGAGCACAACAATAAAGGAAAGAGGTATTCTCACAAGCACAAGAAGAGCTTCTACCTAGACAAAGCAAGTAAGTGTTCTAGTAGTGATAGTGAAAGTTCTTCAAGTGATAATGAAAATGAGATATTGTTCATATCAGAAAAAGAGGAAGAACCAAAACATAGATTCATTATCATGAAATGTCTTAGATGTGGAAATTTTGGTCACCTTGAGGATGATTGCACAAATAATGAATTGGTTGTTAGTATGTATGAGGATGCTTCAGAAAATGATAAGGAAGATGCATGTATGGTTTTTGAAAAGGGTAGCACCTCTAGTGATAAGAAATCTGAAAAAGGCTTTGATGATTCTAAAAGCAAACATATAGAGGAAAGTGAAGTAGATCTTAAAGGTGAACTTATTAGTGCTCTTAGTGCTTTGAAAAAGGAAAGAAAGAAGAATGCTAGACTCAAGGATAAGTTAGATGAATGTTGTATGGAGAGAGATGAACTTATAGAAAGTCTTGATGTCTCTATGGCTAATGCACAAGAACTCAAGAATGAGTTAGAATCTAAGGTGCTTGAGTATAGTGAATTAGAACAGAAAATGGCTTCGTTGAAAGAGGAAAATAAAGAGTACAAGGATAAGCTGCATAGGTTTCAAGAAAGCTCCAAAAAGGTTAAGTCTCTCATCCAAAGTCAAAGAAATCCAACAGATAAAACAGGTCTTGGTTTTGTTAAGCCTCACAAGAAACAAGTTGGAGAGTCTAGTAAGAGATTCCAAAAGGAAGAGAGTTCTAATGAGGAAAGTATTTCAGATCATGAGTCCTTGAATGATAGATGCATAGAAATAGAAAACAGATTTCGGAATGAGAAGAAGGAGAAGTTTTCAGGACCTAAGAAGTCAAATAAAGGAAAGTTTCAAGGCAGATGTTTTGCTTGTCACAGGTTTGGTCACATGGCTGTACATTGCATGGCTCAGGTGAAGAAGGTAAATAACAGCTTCAGAAGTGGTGATTTCTTTTATGGGTATTGCTACTCTTGCAATCAGTTTGGGCACAAGGCGGTTCATTGCAAGGCAAACAACAGGAACAGGTTTAGTCAGAACAGGTGGATTCAAAGAACAGGTATGCCTCAAAGAAATAACATTGTTACTTGTTACAAGTGCAACAATGAAGGTCACATAGCTAGACAGTGTAGAGCTGAAATTCTAGAATACAGGAACAGGAACAGTGGCATGATCAGGTCCAAGGATCAGAAAAATGACAGAAACAGGAATATGGAAAAAGAGTTCAAGAGAAGGCCCGACAAGGAAGTTATAGACGCTGATGATGATCAGTGCCTAATGGGAGTTTTACTCCCACTCCAGAATTAATCACCTCATCAGGAGGTGGGGGAGGGACTAAGCTAAGAGGCTCATTCTTAGTCCCGAGCCCCAAAGGTGGCCCTTTGCCATTGATGACAAAGGGGGAGAGATATGAGTAAGGGGGAGAGCTTCAAGTGAAGAGGAAAGCTTCAAGTCGGGGGGAGCAAAACTTCAAAGAGAGTGATTTCAGTTTTGGCTCTTGAAGATGTGTTTTTAGTAAAGTTTTGCCATCAATGACAAAGGGGGAGATTGTTGGCAATTTTGGGTACATTGGGTACATTGCCTTTGCTCAAGTGTTGATGTTGTCATTGATGTCAAGAAGCGGAAGGGTTTTTGTGAAAACCAAGGCAGACAAAATAAAAGGTTTTATTTAAAACCATGGACAACAGATTTGAAATGGGTTTTTCTTAAAACCCAAGTTGGCTCTTCGTTTCGTTGAAAAAGGTGCCCCGGTGATGAAGATATTTAATTTTAAATATTTAGTTTAAATTTTATTTATTTAAAATTTAAATTAATATTTTAAAATTAAATTAAAGTATTAATGTTTGGAAATGCCGACGTGTTTGGTAATGCATCGAAGTACATATAAAAGGTGGCAATGGAATTCATTAATGAGTGAATGTTGATGATATGAATCCTTGTGCAATTACGATTTCGTCGGAGCCCCTGCGCTAGCGAAGGAAGATGTCAAGCATGGTCCAATCGAAAGGGAGAAGGAGTTAAGTGATTGAGGAAGTGTGATTAAATATAATAAGAGTGAGCACTTCGAGGACGAATACGGAGTGACAGCAAAATTTCCTTGAAATAAAATCGAGCATGTGTTTGAATATCCAATGACGTGGAAGCGAATGAAAGGTCATGCAAAATTCCAAGATTAATATGATGTGACAACACCTAGGAATTGAAGAATGAACATGAGATTCGATTTTCTTCCGACGATGCGGGATATTGAAAATATGATAAATTTTGGGAGAAAAATAAATATGTGATCATCTCCTTTCGATCCCATCCGAGTGGAGGAGACGGTTGCTAGTCAAGGAAGGCGCTACTAACCGTGAGGTCTGGAGTTTTGTTTGTTCGAAACGAAGGGGACTTTGGTAAAAGGTATGTTCGAACTACCACTTGAAGTTTAATTATTTTATTGTGACTATTTGATATAAAAGGGGTAGAAAAGTTATAGGAAGGTGGAGAAAAGGTATAATAAGGAAATGATTATATTTGTGTAATATGTAGATAATTGTGGGAGTTATAATGTTATGCAATGTTGTGATTTATTTTATTTTATGGTACAAGTGGTTTTAGGAGAGATAAGGAAGTTGTGCAATTAAAGACCTTGGTGATGATTATTGAAAAGTGGAGTAATGTTGATTATGTTGTGATCTACTAACCCTTGTGAAGATTGGCAAAAGAATTTTGTGATTGTGGCAGATTTCCAAAGGGGTTCCTTCACTTCAATAAGGTATGGGCACATTCTTCTTATGAGTATGATTGGTGTATGTTTTCCTGAAATAAGATTGGAGTGAAAAGGTATTCAACAAGGTTTCCTTTGGTTGGGTGTAAGTCCTAGTTTCTGGTTTGTTGAAGACTACTTATGCATTGTTATCATTGATGAGAGTTTTGGTGAATGCATAATTCTGGTTTGAGGTAGTGGAAGCATTGTGCACTAGGGTTTATGGTTGTGAGTCTTGATACTTGCTTTGAGTTGGTGAAACCCTTGGATGGCTGTGTTGAGGTTGATGGTTGAGTTGCTTCCATAGAGGTTGGTTGATCAAGTTATTGCTTTTACTTGATTCATGATATTGGGCTTACTCCATTGAGTTGATTTGAACAAGTTATTCTTTGCATTTGGTGATATTGTGTGGGTGGCTGTTTTGTTCAAATATCTTTGGAGGGAAAAGGATTTCTACTTGTTTCCTTTTCTTGTGATGATTGGTTGAATGCTTCAAGGTTAATGTTGAGTTGAATGATGTTGGTTAAACCTTGTCTATGAGCATTGTTGTTGAAGCCCTAATTGGTTGAGAAAAGATATTGGTTGTTGGAAAGAACATGAGTATCATTGTTATATGAGATATTGCTTGGTTGGCAATTGTTGGGTTGTGTTTCATGTTCTTGAGAAAAGCATACTACATCTATCTTATTCTTTTGAGATTTGAGATTGAGTTGAGATTGAGATTGGGAGTTAAGTATAGAACATATTGAGTCTCTAACAATTCTCTTTATGCTTCTATGAGGTTGATGAATCATATTGAGTCTCTAACAATTCTCTTTATGCTTCTATGAGGTGGATGAATCACATTGGGTCTCTAACCATTCTCTTTGTGGGTTCATGCCAAGCAAGTGTTCTTGATAAACTTGTGAGCAGAGTTGGACAGGTCTTAGCAGAGGACTTGTGAAGCTGAGGTTGATAGTTCTATCAGAGAACTTGAGGACAGAGGTGCATTGGTTCTATGAGAAGAACCTGAGGACAGATTTGTGCCAGACCGAAGGACTGTGTTTGGTGCTGATCAAAGATAGAGGACGAGGACATTTGTGCTAGACCGAAGGACTGTGTTTAGTGCAAATTCGAGGACCAGCTTTGAGGTGATAGAGTTGAGGACAGAGGTCTCCAACCAGAGCAGGGAAGACAGGTGTCTTCTGTGGATAGAGTTCCATTTGCTAAGGGCAGCGGAGGCGAGAGGTCTTCTAGAGGATCACCGACCAGAGCAGAGGTAGGGGAAGGTATCTCCTTTGAGCAGAGGCTCATAAATTCAGATTGGGGGAAGGTTTCTCCTTTGAGCCGAGGCTCATAAACATTGTAATTGGGAAGGTTTCCCAAAGAACTTTGAGATAACTTTTAGAGAAAAGTTTTGTGGATGAACCATGTAAATTGTTGTGTCACTTTGTGGATGGTTTTGTGCATTGCTTTGATATTGCTTTGGATATATTGCTTTACTGTTTTGAAGTATAAAGGAAAAAGTAAAAAGAGGTCTTATACTGTTCACCCCCCCTCTCAGTATAAGCTTGTGTTCTTCATATTGGATAATTTCTAGTGAGAACTTGTTATGCATATTTTAGACAAGTCTTGGTGAATACTTATTGAGCATATTGGACAAGTTCTACTGAGGACTTGTTGAGAAGATTTGATGTAAATCTTGGTGAAGACTTGTTGAACAGATTGGACAAGTTCTAGTGAGGACTTTTTGGATAGATTTGAGGTAAGTATTTGAGAAGAATTGAAGAGCTGAGTTGATTGATTGATTTGTTCAAACCTTGAGCTAAGGTTTGATATAGATCTAGAAAAGGTGATTTGTGATTGCATAAAGCTTTGTGTTAAGGTTTGAGGAAATATTTAAGGATAGGTTTTGGTGCATATTTGAGGATAGTCTTATGCCATAATAGAGATAGATATTGAGCATATTTTTGCTATACCAAAGGACTATGCTTAGTGTATATTTGAGATAGAGATTGAGTAGATTTGTGTTAGACTGAAGGACTATGTTTAGTACAGATTTGAGATAGAGTTGAGCAAGCTTTGGAGGTGACAAGTAGAGTATAATAGTCTCTAGTGTATAGATATCCATTACCCAGGACAGTGAGGACAAAGGTCTTCTGAGTGAGAATAGGATTTTTTAGTGGAGAGAGATCCACAAGCTAGAGCAGTAGAGGAAGTGGTCTTCTAGAGGATCACCAACTGCGAGTAGAGGAGAAGGAATTCTCCTATGGATAGATATCCATGAACTAATTGAGGGGATTGATGTCTCCTATGGATAGAGATCTAGGAAATTGATTAGGGGATTGGTGTCTCCTTTGGATAGATGTCCATAAATATTGTAATAGGTAAAGGATTTCTAAGAGATTTGTTGAGATAATTTTAGTAAAATATTTTCTCCGTGGAGTAGCCCATATTGGGTGAACCACATTAAATTGGTGTCTCTATTGTGTGTCATGATTTGTACATTACTTTGATTACTATTGTTGATATTACACTGATATTTATTAAAGAAAAAGTAAAAATTGGTCTTAAACTATTCACCCCCTCTCAGTATAAGCTTGTGTTCTTCAATTGGTATCAGAGTGGATTCCTTTGGAAGAGTTTAACAGCTTGAAGAAAAATCTCATAAGATAACATATGGATTCTTAGAATGGATCTTCAAGGAATTCAACACCATTATTCAATGGGAACAACTATGCACTTTGGAGTACGAGGATGAAGTTTCACCTAATGACACTTGGAAATGAAATATGGGAAGCAATTGAGAATGGATACATACCACCAACAACTCCACCTATAGATAATGATGGTAAGCTCCTACAACTAAGTAATTCAAATCCAATGAATGAAATTTTAAGGGGATTGCATGAAATAGAGTTTATAAAGGTTATGAATTGCACATTAGTAAAGTAAATTTGGGATAATTTGAAAGGTATATATGAGGGATAAAAGAAGGTAAAAAGGGTGAAATTCTAAATTTTCAAAAGAACATTTGAAGACCTAAAGATTAAGGATGAAGAAAAATATGATCATAAGAATAGGGAAACAGAAAAACATAGGTACCAAAAGAAAAGTAGGGATGGACAACGCAAGCAAGGGAAGAAGTTTTTCGAAAGGTATAAGAAGAGTTTTTATATAGATAAGGCAATTAAGAATTCTAATTATAGTGATGACAGGTCCTCAGGTAATAAAGAATAAGAAACTCTATTTATGATAGTATAAAAAAATATGTTAAAAAGAGAGGTCCAATGATTCTCAAGTGTTTTAGATGTGGTAACTTTGGTCATATTGAAGATAGTTGCACAAGGAATAGATTCAGTTTTAGTGATGATGAATATGGTGATACTCTTGAAGGACTAGAAGAAAGTCTTCTTATGGTAATAAAAGAATAAGGAAATGGTCTTATTGATGATGAATCAGAAAGGGATGAATATGATCCCAAAGGTAAAGAAATAGAGGAAGAATCAGAGAAAGGAGAAGTTGATATTGTAGGAGAGTTTATTTATGCCCTTGATGCATTAAGAAAGGAAATAAATTAGAACTCAAAACTCAATCTTCAATTTTAATAATATGATGAAGAGAAAGGGAAGCTTATAGAATATCTAACTAACTCAATATCTAATACAAGGATATTCGAAGAGAAGTTAGAAGAAAATATTTTAGAATGTAAAAAGTTAGATCATGAAGTAGCTTCACTAAGGAAGGAAGTAAAATAGTCTAGATATAAGCTACATAGGTTTTGGAGAAGGTAAAAGACCTTGGATAAGATTATCAAGGTACAAAAATCTTCATCAAACAAGACAGGTCTTGGTTTTGAACAGGTACAAAAAGAAAAAGGAGAGGATTCAATCCCAAGCTCCAAAGAAGAAGAAGATTCAAAAGAAGTGAGTGTAATAGAAATTGAGTCTTCTAAGAAATAGAAATTTCAACAAGGAAAGAAACAATGCACAAAGAAGGAACAAATGGAATAGGAAACAACACAGCGTAAAAGAGACTAAGAGACAAATGAGGTCAAGGCAAGGTAATTTCAATGAACGATGCTTCTCATATCATAGGTTTGGGCACAAGGCTAAATAATGCAGGATACATGAAATACAAGAATATGATAACTTCATAAACAAACATCTCTTTCAAGGGTATTGCTACTCTTGTAATCAGTTTGGTCACAAGGCAGTAAATTGTAGGGTTCATAACAAGAATGGGTATGAATTCACTAAGAGAAACCCCAAGACATTTACATATTTAAGGAATAACAACATTAAGTGTTATAAGTGCAATAATATTTGGCATATAGCCAAGTGGTGTAGAGGTGAACTTTTAAATACAAGTAGTAACAGTCAGAGGAATCAGCAGGATCAGTTGAGCAAGAAGGTATACAAAGGTAAAGATCAGTGTATGTTGGGAGTAGAGATAATCCCACCTAAAAATTAACCACCTAAAGAGAGGATGTGGGGGAGGGACTAAGATAAGAATATAATTCTTAGTCCCAAGCCCCAAAGGTGACCCTTTGCCATTGATGTCAAAGGGGGAGATATTTGAGTTAGGGGGAGAGCAATTTCTCAGGGGGAACAAAATAGAAAGAGGTAAAGGAAATGATAAAAGGTAAATGGGTTGCCATCAATTACAAAGGGAGATATTTTTTGAAATATGAGAAAGGTTTGTTGTCATTGATGTCAAGAGTCAGTTTCAGTGATGGGTATACAAGAATGTGGTATAGATCAAAATTCTAAAGACAAGCAGGAACATGAATATTTAGAGGAATAAAAAGGATTAGTTGAGGAATAAAGTATACAAAGGTAAATATCAGTGCATGTTGGGAGCGCAGATAATCCCACCCTAGAATTAACCACCTCAAGAGAAGGTGGGAGAGGGGCTAAGCTAAGAGTCTTGTTATTAGCACCAAGACCCAAATGTGGCCCTTTGCCATTGATGTCAAAGGGAGAGAGATTTGATTTTGGGGGAGATCATTCAATCAAGAGGAGTAGTTTATCAGAGGGAGAAATTTTGAAAGAAGAAAAATATTTGGTAAAAAGAAAAAGGGATTTCCAGCAATGAAAAAAGGGGAGATTGTTGGAAATTTTGGGTTAGTTCTGTTATCATTGATGTCAAGAGTTAGTGTTAGGAATCAATGCAGGACTTGGAAAAAGAAGGGTTAAAATATTTATATTTTAATTCCAAGTGATTTAGTTAAGAGTTCCACATGATTGGTCAAAAGGATGGTTAAATACCCTGAAGAAAAGGCCTAGAGGAAATAATACTATAATATTTATTATTATAATATTAAAGGCAGACAGAAAAGGTCTAAGGAAAAAAGAGGAAAAAACCTAGGCCCAATGGAAATAATATTATAATACTTTATTATATTATTTAAATTTTAATTATGCCTAAGGTAGTTTAAAAATAATTTATAATATGTATATTATAGATTTATTTATAAAATAATATTTTTTATAAACCAAAGTTGTGTTGGGCACCAAAAATATTTTAATTTTTATAATCTCCACCAACGTGGGAGAGAGGGAGGTATATGGTATAAATACCATAGCATTTCCCCCGAAAAAGACAAGTCTTCAAATTTATTAATACATGTGACTATTGAGTGTAGGTGAAATATATTTGCGAGCAAGCAAAGGACAAAGGCTATAATTTTCATTTACTCAGGAAATTTGTGGAAGTCAAAGTGATTGGACTGGCGACGAATTCAAGGTGTACAAAGAGTTTGGAATGCATATGTGATGTGTTCAATTTTTGTCAGTGATGTGGGACAAAGCCTTTTTGGCTTTTGGATGGCAAGGAGGAGTCAAAGTTCTCTAGGTGACTTTGACTCCTATGTGAGTGCTTGGTACATGTAGTAAGGGAGACACAGCTAAGGCATTATAGGCACTTTGACCAAGTATTGAATCTTGAAGGGAGCGCACAATGAGGTATTTAATTTTTTAATTAAATTTCACATTAACTAAGGTTGTTGGTGGCACTCAAACCGCATAATTTATTTTTGTGCTTGGACTATAGTGTGAAGAGGAAAATTATTAACATGTGGTTCATTTAGATTTTGTCAAAGTTATTAGGGAGTTAAAAGGGTAAGGCAATTAATTTTTACCTTAGAGAAAGTGAGAAATATTTTATTGAAGCTTAAAAATATATTGCATTGTTTTATAAAGTTAATTATTTAAAAAATGCAATATTGAGTAGGGATCCATAAGTAGTGTTTGCATTGCTTCATGCATTAAATTTCTTAAAGGGGTTATTGTGAAACTGAATTATTGAAGTCTTTATTTGATAAAGTTTGGAGATAATAAGATGTACTTGAGTTTTGTTAATATTGTAATGTTGAATTGATATTTTTTTTGGTATTGATAAAAAAAGGGGTTGAAGGGCCCCGAACCTTTACATAGAGCTCGAAAGATATACAAGAAAAAAATAAGAGAAGATCATACAAATGCAATATAACCCTATCTTAGTAAAACAAAAAAAACCTGGGCTAAACATGTTGATGGAGAAGCTGAAATAATATTCCTCCCACTATCCTTCTATTTAACGTAGCTGATGTAGTGCTCAATGTTGTACATAACTGATAAAAAAACATCTAACAATAATGTATTTTAGTGTGCTCAAATCCTTCATTACATGATCTCAATAAGTACTCTACTTTGGTCTACCCTCTTTATCTGCTAGCTTCATTATAAATTCTTATAATCTCTTCCAACTCCATGGGGTCATATGACAAGACCTTGAAATTCTCAGATTTAACTGCCATATTTATCATTTTATAAGTAGCTTTGTTTCCCTCTCTATAAATATGTTTAACTTGAATTTCTTCTAGGTTTCCAAAAATAATCCTCGCATATGTGATTATTTGGAAAATACTAGAATTATTTAACCCCCCTTTTTAATGGAAGTTATTATATTTTTGGAATCCCCCTCAAGAACAATTATCCTAAAACCCATATTCATTGCAATTCAAAGACCTATAAGCATTTTCCTTGCTTCATCTTGGTGATTTGTGGTAATTCATATATTCTCAACATATGTAGCCACTACCTGACTTCTGTCATTCCTAATGAGGCCCACACCACAAACATGACCCCAATTATCTTTTGCAGCTCCATCAAAGTTAATTTTTACCCAGTATTTGTGGGGACATTCCCATCTCGTATCTAGTCTCACCTTATTTATTTTTTCCATATTTAAGATATATTTTTCTCTAGAGAGGATCATTGCAATATTTTCCTGGCCAAAAATGTTTTTAATATAATCCTCCAATAGGGCTATTTTTATCCTAGCATAAACCTCAAATATTTCTCTAGTTTTATTTTTGAACACTCATCTGTTTATTTCCAACTAAATCCCCCAAAAAATATGTGGAATGCATTTTTGCCAAAAAATACTGCTTCCTAAGTACCACTATTCCCAAATCTTGATTAGAGAATTTGGAATGACCTAAGCAACATTAACTTCTCTCAATAACATATTTAGGAAATCATAAAAAAATCACAAGTTCCAAACAGGTGGTCCACACACTCATCCTCTTTGTTACATAAGACATAAACATTTGGAACCAGAATTCCTCTTTTGAACATATTATAGTTTATAAGCATCTTATTGAGAATAGAAATCTAAAAAAACATAGCAACTTTAGGGATGATGTTTAGCTTCCAAATTCTTTTAAGATCAGGTTTCTCCGAGGTTACTTTATCCAATATTATATATCCATCCTTCACTAAGTACTGGCCTTGCTGGTTTCTTCCCAAAATTATCTAATCCTTCTCTAAACCTCTACCTAAATAATAACTCCTTAGGAGGTTTTGCAGATCTTTACCCTTTGAGACTTGCATATCTTCTTGCATGATTTTCCACTCCTGAAAAAACACCCACCCTATGAATGTAACCATTAATTTTCTTACCATAGGTTATGGTTAAATGTTCTTTAATATCTTTGAACTTTATGTAGTTTGCTAAAGGCTCCTCTTGAACTAATATTGAGATGATATTGGGATGAATATTTTTGATATCTAACCATTGATATTGACAAAGAGGTTGATTGTGTTGAGACAAGTTTTGAGGTTAATTCTCCATCAAGAAAAAAGTATGGGTATATCTTCCTTGTGAGTGTAATATTGTTGGGTTGAATGTTATAAATGCTAAGGTGGAGTGAAAAGGTTTTTGTTTGATAAGCATTGTTGGAAATGTTGAGTAAGCCTTCATGTGCATAATTAGGGTTTGTGAAAGATCGTGAGTAGCATTGTTTTGTGAAGTTGAGAACTATCTTGAACTAGGGTTTGTGAAATATCATGATTATCATTGTTATGTGATATTGTTTGATAAGCATTGTCAAAAATATTTGAGTAAGATTTTATATGCTTGATTAGGGTTTGTGAAAATACCATGTGTATCATTGTTATGTGAATTTGGAATCATCTTGAGTTAAGATTGAGTTCCATAGTGTGAGTTGTTGAAAGTATTGTGAAACACTTATTTAGGGTGTATAAGCAAGTTGTGTTTCATTGAGTTATTTGTTGAGTGAAGTTGATTGAGAATAATTGATTAAAAGCATTGGAGTGATTGTTCAAGTTTTGTGAAACATATTATTCTTTATTCTTAATTGATTTGAAAAGAGTTTGGAAGTGATTGAGTTTTTTGTAAGAGTGAAACATATTGAGTCTCTAACCATTATCCATATGTTTCTATGGTTAAACAAGATGGTTTGAAAGTGATTAAGTATTGCAATGAGTGTGAAACATATTGAGTATCTAACCATTCTCTATATGTTTCTGTGAGATTAAAACAAGATTCTATGTAAAACTTATTTGTATGATTTAAAAGGTTTTCTGTAATAGCTTGAGTTGAGTTGAGTAAGATTATATGGAATCTTACAATGTAGATTTGAGACAAGCCTTGGTGAAGACTTATTGAGCAGATTGGACAAGTTCTAGTGAGGACTTGTTGAGGAGATTTGAGATAAGTCTTTATGAATACTTTTTGAACAAATTGGATAAGTTCTAGTGAGGATCTAGATAAATTTTAGGCAGGTCTTTGAGAAGACTTGAAGAATGAGTTGATTGATTGATTTGTTCAAAACTTGAGTTAAGGTTTGGGACAGATCTAGCAGAGGTGATTTGTGATTGGATCAAGCTTTGTGTTAAGGCTTGAGGATATATTTGAGGATACATTTAAGGATAGATTTTGGTGCAAATTTGAGGATAGGTTTGTGCCAGACTAGAGACAAATATTGAGCAAATTTATGCTAGATCAAAGGATTGTGTTTAGTATAGATTTGAGATAGATATTGAGTAGATTTATGCTAGACCGAAGGACTATGTTTAGTGCATATTTGAGATAAAGCTAAGAAAGCTTTGGAGGTGATAGAGTAGAGGATAGTAGTCTCCAATGGATAGATATATATTAGCTAGGGTAGTGAGGATATAGGTCTTTTGAGTGAGAACATGAGTCTTCAGTGGAGAGAGATCCACAAGCTAGAGTAGTGGAGGCAGTAGTCTTATAAAGGATCATCAGCCAGAGCAGAATATGAGTTATCTTATGTATAGAGATCCATGAACCAACTGAGGGGATTGGTGTCTCCTGTGGATAGATTTCCATAAACTTGATTAGGGGATTGGTGTCTCATTTGGATAGAGTTCCATAAACATTATAATAGGGAAAGAATTCCCAAGATATTTTTTGAAAAAATGTTAGTAAAATATTTTCTCCATGGAGTAGCCTATATTGGGTGAATCACGTTAAATTGGTGTCTCTATTGTGTGTGGTGATTTATGCATTGCTTTGATTACTGTTGTTGAAATTACATTGATGTATTGGATAATATTGTTTGAGTACATAAAATTAAAAAGTGGTCTTATATTGTTCACGCCCCTCTCAATTTAATCTTGTGTTCTTCAGGTTTCTATATCATCACGTGATCATCATCTTTTTCTAACCTTGGTTAAACACTAACCTTGTTTAAAGTCACCTAATAGCAAAAATTCACCTTGTGGTCAACCTAACTCATGGCCACCTCACCTAGTCTACTCGTTGACTATCTTAGGTGCCACCTCATCCATTTGATCTTGGTCTAACCTAGGGTTAACCTATGCAAAGTTAACCTTAACTCTTGCTCCCCACATCTCCCCATGAGCATTTAGGGCCTTAAATGACTTTTGGAGACTTTTGTGCCCCATAATATGTATCAAGGGTGAGTTACCCTCCACCTCACCCAAAAGTCAACAAATAACCTAGGATCAACCTATCCCTAGTCACAACTAACCCTTGCTCCATTTGAAATCCCCAAGTGCATTGAAATCCATATATAAATTTTGAATACTTTTGGGTTTCAAGGTATGAATATGGGATGAGTTATCTTCCACCTCATCCAAGTTAACTCTTAAATCAGGGTTAACCCTACCACAATTAGTATTTGACCCTTAATCCACTCCACATCCCCATGTTCATTCATGGCAAGTAGATGGATGAGGGATTCTCTCACCTAAATTCACTTATGAGGTATGTCATATCAAGGGAGACTTTGTA
The DNA here is from genome assembly GCA_028583015.1 of Wollemia nobilis. NCBI lineage: Eukaryota > Viridiplantae > Streptophyta > Pinopsida > Araucariales > Araucariaceae > Wollemia > Wollemia nobilis. The sequence continues at coordinate 33,798 of JAQPPZ010000371.1, read as the reverse complement.
AGGGATATCTCATAGAGGACAACATAGGGGATGTAATGATCCTCCTTGCACACTCATTTGATAGAAAATTAATTGATGATTTAAAACTTATATTTTTCCTAAAAATATGGTGATGCTAATGATTTGTGTATGCAGGACCAAGGATACTTATTTAACTAAAAGAATAATGTTGGTGGAAAAAAGGTAAGAAGGGGAAATGATGAGTCGACTCATGCTTCACAAAACATCATTTAGGTGTATTGCATAAGATTTGCATTATTGTATGAATCATGTTATGAGTGCTTCTTGCTTGTTAAAATAGAATAATGCATACAAAAATTAAGGTGGCAATGAAGATATTGCAAACATGGGAGCTACCTTCCTTCATTTAATTCATATGATGAATTGATAGAATAGCATATAGATATAATGAATATTAAATATGCTTTAATATATGTGAGAAATGATTTAAATAGGAATTATCGTTTTAAGCGAAGTGCATATGATTATTTCTTTAAAGATTGGATGTACAAGTAATCATGGTTTGGTTATGGTGGTAGTTTTGGTGCACATAATGATAACCTCAACTCTGCCCGCTTGGCACTTTACATGAAAGTTGTTTTAAGTTTGTTTCTTATATTTTCGAGAAAAGGGGGCTTCCGATGTGAACGTGAAGGAAAGCACCAGTTTAGTTTTTTTGTAAAAGGGGGTTTTTTCTATTGTTTTTTTTGAGGAGAATAGCATAATAAGGGATTAGATTGCTTATGTCATGTCTTACAGCTAAATTAGAGAAAATAAAACTTGGATAGCAAATCAAAATTTTACATTTAGTAGTGCATATTATCATATCAGGTTTTCTTTTATCCTTCCATATTTTAGATGGTTGTTTTTTTTGGAGGAATATTTTAAGTTTTTAGCTAGAAATAGTACAGAACATTTCTGGATATGACTTGAATGCATATTGTAAAATTATTTGAGAAAATAGTTTGTTATTTGGTTGCACTAGAATGATAAAGTTACGTTAGTCTTCCACTCAAGAAAATTCTCTAATAGCCAACAAGTGAAACTGCGGTTTCTGAAATATATTTGATTTGATTATTGTATGTTTCTCTTTAAAAGTTGTATGTTTACATTGGATGAATGTGTGGCTGAAATAACTTTACTGGAACATTGTTTGTAATAAAATTAAATGTATAGAGGTAGTGAATACTACACTACTGATTTTAGTGTAATGCACACGAAGGGAGAATTGATTATTGCTTGCTTGGTTGCTTGTGACTTGAAAATATGAAACAAGTATGATAATTTTTGTATAGCAACATAGAATGCATTACATGGAATACAAAGTCATAATATGATCTCCGCGAATGACTCATTGTTATTGGGAGTGTCACTAAGTTTATAGAAGAATTCAACGATGATTTGGTAACCAAATGTAAAATAAGAGAAGACATCTTATGGGTCCAAGTCGTAATCATGGAATTATGAGATAAAACTAAATTGCAAATCAACCAGAGTTAATGTAATTCTTGAAAGCTTTGTATCATTTATTTTTAACAAAATTGGTAATACTTCCCTTGCAGCTGCGAATGGGGAAGGGATAACATAATAAGAAGAGATATAATATTTAACTCATATTATAAGAGAGGTGCATAATTTATTTTTTAAGTCATTCATGGTTGTTGTCGTAATGGGCAAAATAATTACTCAAAGTGAATTGTAAACGTAATTTGGTTGCAACGGAAGTTTTGGTATGTGTTTTGAGCAAACGTTCATGTTGTAAATATCTATAAAAACTTTTGGTGTTTTCACTAGTTAAACCAATGCATTAATTTGTCCTATGATAAACTTATTTATATTTTAAATTGTTTCTTGGAAGAGTTTCCTGTAAGTGGGTTAAATATTCATTGTGAAATTTTAAACAATTAAATAAACCTTGTATCCCTTTATGTGTAAACTTGGAGCAATGGAAATCTGTAAAGTCAAATTATTATGTACCCATTTTTGAAAGAAAGGGATGACAGTGGCTAATAATTTTTCCATGGAAGGGTATGAACGTCTATAAGACACCATGACTGGAGAATAAACACCACTATCACTTGAATGAATTAGTTAAGTCTATATTTTTAATTGGTAAACAACCGTTAGAAAAGCTAAGTGGAGAGTACACTTACTTTAATTGTAGTAGTAAAATGTATTTTTAATTCATTCTTTATGTTACGTTGGGTTATAGTTTCCATCGAATTATGAGATTTTGGAGTGATTCACGTAAAGCTATAATGAAGGAATATCAACACTGAGCATATTGGTGAACCATATCTCTAAAATTCTAGACTTGATGACTGTGAGTAGTTAAACTGATAGAAGTCAACCTAAGCTTATTGCAATAGATATAGGTTACCTCTAGGAAAGAAGTGAAGCTGCAAAATGTAGCAGTTATATTAGTTGGTTAAGAGACTTATGTTAACCAAAGGAGTTATTTATAAAATAAACTAAGAACCCTAGAGAAAGTGAAACATCATATTTAGTATAAGTGTTGACCTAATTCTTAGTCAGTAATTTAATTTAAATTTTAGTAATAAGCTAGGCATGCGAGCTAATAATAATAATAATAATAATTAGAATTCTATCCAAAGAGAGCAAGGAAAGATAATGTATAGTGAAGACTTAACTTTGAGGATATAATTTCTATTGTAATATTTGATTAATGTTTAGCTTCAAGTTTATGGTGTGTTTACCTTTGAATTAGATGATTTAGTTATAAAATTAAATTCATGATAGACTTAAAACCTTTTATTTCCTTGAAGATGTTGAAAAATAATAGTCTGATTTTGAATACTTAGAACATCAAGATACACTAGGGAAATAAACTTGGTATCCCTTTGAATAACCACCACTACTTGAACATTATTATAAAGTAAGGATGAGTAAAAAAACATCCAAGGATGTGGAGATGCAGGTATGCACACAATAATATCTAATATTGTTGAGGTATAGGTAAGCACACAAGAGATTCCGAGAGCAACTATAGTATGACAGAATGTGACTAGATCAAAACTTATAATGGGGAGGTGGTATGGGTGTTGGAAATTTGAGTTATTTTATGTTGTAATTGATGTCACATGGATCACATTGAGTTTTGATGGCCAAAGCATTTCATAAATAAGCATTTATGATATTTTGGGAAGCATGGATATATACAGGGTTTTTGTGAATGCCAGGAAAAATAAAAGATTTAATTTAAAACCATGGATGGCAGAATTAAAATGGGTTTTTCTTAAAACCCAGGTTGGTCTTTCGTTTCGTCAAAAAAGGTGCCCCGGTGATGGAGATATTTAATTTTAAATATTTAGTTAAAATTTTAATTATTTAAAATTTTAATTTTAATTTTAAAATTAAAATTAAAGTCATCGTCGACGTCATAAAAACCATGTGCCATCAAAATGAAATTAATAATTAAAAGTGCCCACGTTTGTGAAATTAAAGGAAGGTTGCATATATAAATGCAAAGTCTTTCGTTTCAAAAGCCTAAGCATCGAACAAAGAGTAAATAAAGCGGATGCCCAAAAATCCTTCGATGTGATAGCATGGTCTAATGGTGAGCTTGGGAAATGTGGAGTTTTTATTTGCGATAGGGCATGCGTTCGATTCCCACCGGGTTTGATTTTCGTGGAGTTTTTATTTGCGACAGGGCATGCATTTGATTCCCACCAGGTTCGATTTTCGTGGAGTGTGGAAGAAGAGCATTTGGCCCACGTTTTTGGCATGAGCAAGGGCAGTGAAATATAGGGATAATTTGTGCTCTCTATCCTATGTGACCGGATAGCTCGCATGGTCTTTGGCACCGCGGTTGTGGTGTTGAGTGGGCAGTGACGAGGGTTCGATTCCCTCTAAGAGGCAAGTAACCGTTTTATTGAATATTTTTTTATTATTGCCTAATGTTGGAGGAATAAGGTGATTCTAAGGGAATAATGTTTGATTAAATTTTTTATTTACTTGGAAGACAAGATATAAGGGTTGAAATGCACTTTTCAAAAAAAGAGAAATTTCTAGTGTTTTTTTGTTTTAGAAGTATATCATATTATATATCATTGGAAAGCTTATTTCGAGGGCTATTTGATTAAATTACTTATATGTAGAAATAAGGTGTATGTAAAGAGATATTTATGTTTTTGTAAAGAGGTTCAAAGTGAAGGTTGTTTTGTTCTTTTTCAAAGTGTGTTGAGTGTGGCAGATTTCCAAAGGGGTGTTTTCATATTCATAAAAGGTATGGACACATTCTCCTATTGATTTTTTATGGTGGTTGATTTATGAAATATCATTGGAGACAAAAGGATTGATTATGGTTTCATTTTGGAAAGTGGTTGGTTGAATGCTTCAAGGTTTTCTGATTTGAGAGTTGTGTTTAAACCTTGTTTTATAAGCATAGTTTTTGAATCCCATTGGTTATGCAAAGAAATTGAGTTAGACAAGAATATGAGTATCATTGTTAAGTGAGATTTGTGGTTGAGCATTGTTGAAAACATTTGAGTTGGTTGATACATGATTGGACTAGGGCCTTTTGAGAAAGAGTTATCCCTTGTAATGATTGGTTGAGTTGATTTGATTGAGCCTATTCAAGTGATGTGTGAGGTGATTGTTCAAGTTCCATGAAAAAAACTATTTCATAATTCTGATTTGAGTTTATATTGAGTTTAGAACATATTGGGTCTCTAAAAATTCTCTTTATGGTTTTATAAGACTTGAGTTGAGTTGAGTTGAGATTGATTTGAGTTGAGATCATTGTGGATTATTGTTGTCATCCATTGTAGAATGCATTGCCATTCATTATTGAGTTCATCATTGAGCCATGCTTTGATAGATTTGTGGATAAGATTTGAGTACTACTTGAGCATGATTGATTGAGACTTTGAGAAGGCCTTTGGGATAGATTTTTGGACAGATTTGTGGCAGTGTTTGTGTATGATTGATTGAGCCTCGAGAAGACTTTAGGGACAGTTTTGGGATAGATTTATGGACATATTTGGACAAAATTTGGTCAAGTTCTTAGTGAGCATGTTGAGAATATTTGAACAAGTTCTTAGTGGGCTTGTTGAGAATATTTTAGGCAAGTTCTTAGTGAGCTTGTTGAGTAGTTTTGGGAAATTTCTTAGTGATCTTGTTGAGTAGTTTTGAGCATGTTATTAGTGATCTTGTTGAGCAGTTTTGGGCAAGTTCTTAGTGAGCTTGTTGAGAAATTTTGGGCAAGTTCTTAGTGAGATTGTTGATAAGTCTTGAGCAGGTTCTTGGTGAGCTTGTTGAAGCAATGCATTGCCTACCTGACCAGATTAGTGTGTTGCCTAGATAAGTAGATCAATGGATTGCCTATCTGAGTAGATCAATGTGTTGCCTAGTTGAGCAGATCAATAGATTACCTACCTAAGTAGATCAGTGTGTTTCCTACCTGTGAAGATTAGTGGATTACCTACTTGAGTAGATCAGTGTGTTGCCTAGCTAAGAAGATCAATGGATTGCCTATCTGAGAAGATCAGTGTGTTGCCTAGTTGGGCAGATTAGTGGATTGCATTCCTAAGAAGATTAGTATGTTGCCTAGCTGAGCGGATCAGTAGATATCCTACCTGATCAGATCAGTAAATTACCTACCTGAGTAGATCAGTGTATTGTCTATCTTTGAGCAGATCAAAGTAATCATTGTATTTGATAAGTATCCTTATTTCTTTGTGAAATATTATAAGGAGATTATCTTGTGGAGTACCCCATATTAGGGGAACCACGTTAAATCTTGTGTCTCAATTTTGTGTGGTGATTTATGCTCTTGCTTACTACTACTATCTGAGTTATTAATGTACACTACTGTATTTGGTTATTGTAATTAATGACATTAATTGATATTTATTTGGTAGATAAGCTACTATAACATTAATACTAGGCTTGGTAGTCAACCCCAAAGCCAATGTTAAGTGGTCCCTACCTCCTACGGGTTGGTTTAAGCTTAATTTTGATGGAGCGGCTAAGAAAATTTTTGGCAGAGCAGGCACTGGTAGCATTGTATGAGATCATAATGGAAATATGATGCTTGGATTTTTTGAATATTTGATAACAAGGACAAATAATGAAGTTGAAGCTAGAGCTATTTGGAGAGGCCTTCAAATGACTCAAGATTTAGAAGGCAATTTTATCGTAGAAGGAGACTCTATGAATGTTATAAATCTCCTAAATAATTGGAAAACACCTCCTTGGAGGATTAAAACAATTTTTGAAGAGGGTAGGATCATTTCCAGGGAAGACAGGACAAAAAATTCCAACATGTCTTTCGAGAAGCTAACAAAGTTGCATATAAGCTGGCCAATTTGGGTGTCGATGGTGACAAAATTTTCAAATGGGAACACAGTGTCCTGAGAAAAGTAGAGGAGCTCATTCAACAAGAATTCCAATAATGATAGTCAAATTTACCAAAATGGAAGGTATTGTAAGTTCAAAGGCTATGAGTATTCCTATCTTTTTTTTGAAATGGACTCAATAAAAATTATCCAAGCTGTCAGTATTGGTGGATGCTTCTTGGAAATACCACAAAGACTAATGGGAATAGTCAAAAATAGATAACATGGATCCTAGTCATCTTAGTAATTTGAGGTTGGTTGATAATCACAAGGTAGGAAAGAAACGGTAATATAAGACTTCGAACCAGAGCCACATGGACCACCAAATAGCCACCACCATAAATCTAGCCAGTAGGTTCACTTCTCCAAGGCTGATTGGCCAAGACGAGATGTGGTCCAAAATCATGTCATATACGGAAGAAATCAATTACCAAAGAATTATAAGAGTAACTGTTAATACAAATATTATGGGAGTTTTTTCAGTACTCTGCTATGTGTGTTTGTAGCTTTTTGTTTCTCCACTATTTCAAGGAAGGGATCTGTGTCTGTTTCTTTTTTTGTAATTATGATGCAGGTGTGTTTTCTCAAGGTATACCTAAAATGTTGTATGCGAAGTTTCTTTTTGATAATAGGCTACGTGCCTTATTGAATGTAATGGCTTTGGCGGCATGTAGATTATATATATATATATATATGATCCTTAGTAAGGACATGTTCATCAATAGTTTCTGGGCCAATTTTTGTAAAAGGTTTTGGTTCAACCTCTAAAACCCGGTATTAATGCTATAGTATCTTATCTACCAAAAAAATATTGGTTTGGAAAGAAAGTAAAAAGTGGGCACTATATTGTTCACCCCTCCCTCTGAGTATAATCTTGTGTTCTTCAATTGGTATCAGAGTTGGTTCCTTCGAAAATACTAATAGCTTGACGGCAGATTATACAAGAACATAGATGGATTTATAGAATGGATCATATACAAATAAGGAACCATTATTTTGAGGTAACAATTATGCTTTCTGGAGCATGAGAATGAAGAACTACTTGATATCATAAAGATCTGAGGTATGGCAGATGGTTGAAAATTAGTATAGGATTGAAGTTGATCCCAAGGCAGATACGACTATCAAGAAATTGGTTAAGATCAATGGAAGAGCAATGAATTGTATTTTGAGTGGGCTATGTGAGATAAATTTTACAAAGGTCATGGTATGTAATTCAAATAATGAGATGTGGACCAAGTTACGGAATACTTATGAAGGAGATTCCAAGGTAAAGTTGGAAAAACTACAAAATCATAGAAAAATATTTGAGGAATTAAAAATGGAAGATTCTGAAGATATTGCAAAGTTTTTACTTTGAGTTGATGAGATTACTAACACCATGAGAGGCCTAGGATTTGAGATGAAAGAATCAAAAAGTTACTCAAAAGGTTTTGAGATCACTTCCCATGAAGTATGATGCAAAGGTTTCAGCAATAGAAGAAACAATGGATATCAACAAGCTAACAATGGAAGAATTGTAAGGAACTCTCACAACTTATGAGACGAGGGTGAGTAAGCATTAGGTAACAATAAAAAAAATTGCATTCAAGGCTTCAGAGAAAAATAAAGGGAAATTTTCAGAGATATATAGAAGTTTAGATAATTATGAGGAAGCTAACTTCATCAAAAGGAATAAAGACTTAAGGAATTTTAGGGATATGAGGAAAGTCAGATGCTACAAGTGATCTGATATTGGTCACTATGCACACAAGTGTCCACATGAAGAAAATAGTGATGATGAAAAACAAGGTCACAGAAGAAAAGAATATGGAGAGCATAAGCATGACAAAGATGACAGATACAAGAAAAATAGGTATGAGAAGATGAAAAGCTTTTGTAAGGTAAAGAAATATTACTACATTGCAGAAGCAAGTGATAGCTCAAATCACAGTGATAGATATAAGTCATATGATGAAAAGGAAGAACATTTATTCCTAGGAATAGAAGGTGAAAGAGAACAATGCTTTGTGTGTGGTCAAAGAGATCACATATTAGGATAATGCAATGGTTTCAGTGATGGTGAAGATGAGATAACTCATCAAGAAAACAAGCATGGTCAAAGAAATCATGAGATTTTGTTTTCTATAGAAGATTATAATAATATCAGTGACAATGAAGACAAATAAGTCTCAGTTTTGGTAATAGAAAAAGAAGAGGATGAGCCAAGAAAAAAAAATCAGAAGTCAAAAGGCTAAAAGAAAAATATAGGAATATTGAAAACAAGATTCAAACAGATGTAAAAATTAGAGAAGAACTACTTCAGAGAATCAGTAATATTAGAGAAGAGCTTCAAAATGCAAAAAGGATAGAAGAAAGGATGAATGAATAACTAAGGGTAATAACGGCAAGACATGACACATTATATGAAAATGTTCAAAAAGGAGTGGAAAATTATTTAAAGTTGTATCCTATTTCCAATAAAAGTCACACTCAAAAGGAAAGGAAGTTCTAAAATATGAAAGCAAGGAAGCACCTAAGTATTATGAAGAAAGTTCCAAAGTTCCTGTGGATCCAAATATTCAGTTTGGTTCTTTTTTTGAGATAGGTGAATCAAGTTCAAAACGAAAAGAAATTCTTGAAGATGAAATAAAGTAAGAAACTAAGGAAGAGGATTTAGATACTATAAATAAGGTTCAAGGATGCAATGCATAGGTTGAAAATGATCTTAGGTATAATGGTCAATAAAAGTATGAGGAACCAAGGCATGAAAAAAAGGCTTTTCATGGACATTTTTTTTCTTGTAATGAATTTGGACACATGACTATACACTATAGGGTCTATGGATCAAATAATTTTAATTTTGCTAGAAGAAACTTCAAAGGAAGAAGGTATGGTTTTTAGGGACATTGATTTTTATGCAACAGGATTGGTCATAAAGATTTTTGGTGCAAACAAAATGAGCAACATGGTTTAGGTTTTAGAGCTACACAATTCAGAAGTCGTAGTCATAATGGTCATGAAAACAGAGCTTCACAATACAGGGTTCAGGAAAGGAATGGATATGGAAATTATTTCAATAAAGAATTCAGGAAATGGGAACCATACAAAGGCTACAATATCAAGTGTTTTAATTACAATAACTTTGGACATATTGCAAAATGGTGGACTCAATTCCAAACAGGTTCAAGGCAAGAAGGTAAAACAGGTTCTAGACAAGAAGATCAAGTAATTCATCAAGAGAAGGATATCAGAAAACCATGGAAGTAAGTTGATAAAGGAAAGAAACAATGTAATATGGGAGTCAAAGTACTCCCATCCCAAAATTAATCACCTCAAGAGAGAAGGTGCTGAGGGGGCTAAGCTTAAGAGTCATATCTTTTAGCCCCATAGGTGTACCTTTTGCCATTGATGTCAAATGGTAGAGATTTGAGAAATGGGGAGAGCATTGAGTTAGGGGGAGCAGCCTCCAAAGAGGTCATTGAGTTAGAGGGAGCAGCCTCCATAGAGAGCATTGAGTTAGGAGAGCAGCCTCCATAGAGAGCATTGATTTAGGGGGAGCAGCCTCCATAGAGAGTATTGAGTCAGGGGGAGTAGCTTTAATTCTTAGAAATGGTTTTTGGAGTGATTTTGGTTCTTGCATAAGAGGTGTTGCCATCAATGACAAAGGGAGATATTGTTGGCAATTTGAGTTATTTTATGTTGTCATTGATGTCACATGGATCACATTGAGTTTTGATGGCCAAAGCATTTCATAAATAAGCATTTATGATATTTTGGAGAGCATTGATATATACAAGGTTTTTGTGAAAACCAAGACAAGAAAAATAAAATATTTTATTTAAAACCATGGATGGCATATTTGAAATGGGTTTTTCTTAAAACTTGGGTTGACCTTTCGTTTCGTCGAAAAAGGTGCCCCGGTGATGGAGATATTTAATTTTAAATATTTAGTTTAAATTTTAATTATTTAAAATTTAAATTTAAATTTTAAAATTAAAATTTAAAGTCATTGCCGATGTATTTTCTATAGTAATAATGCTACGTTTGTGCGCATGGGTCATCGCACTTACATGGTCCCACACAAGTGTGCTCTTACGCGTGTGGTAGCACAATGCACTCACAAAAACCCCATAGGGTGAGTGCAAGATTAGTGTTGCCATGCATAGCACAATGCGCTCGTACGCGCCCCACAAGGCAAGGCTACGATGGAGTTCTCCTACATTGCTTAGGATAGTTATATTATTTTTATTGTGAATATTACAGACACAATATCCTATTGAATATTAGCTCATTAATATTATATAATTATAGTATCCCTTGGTTATTGTCTTATATTTCAATTAACTTAAATATCATAATTAGTATTTGCATTATGCTAGTAACAATTTGGTGATGAGAAATAAAATCCACCCATAAAACGAGTTTGATACCTTCCACAAAGGGTTCTAAAATTAAAATTTAAAGTCATTGCCGATGTATTTTCTATAGTAATTATGTTCCCTTATAATTACTATAATACTAAAATTTTAATTTAAAATTAAAATTAAGGTAATAACAATCATAACCAGCAAGAGTTAAAATTAGTCAAAAGAGGACTAATTTTAACTCTTGCTGGTTATGATTGTTATTACCTTAATTTTAATTTTAAATTAAAATTTTAGTATTATAGTAATTATGTTCCCTTATAATTACTATAATAGTTCATGTATTTTAATTTTAAATTTTTTTTTTTTTTTTTTTGGAAAAATTTTGAAAAAACTTGTATTAAAACAAAGATCAATTACAATATGGGAAGAGACTCTTCCCAGCCGAAATCAGAGAGAACACATGCTTACAATAGTAGAAGAAGATTTGCAATGGAGCCAAATCTCTTGAACCATTAACTAGCTAGTAGGGGGGTCGGCATGGTCAATTGATGCAACTTGTCATGAAATCGCGACACTATTTCCTTCTCCTTTGGCCGCGAAAATGCAACATGTCGCGATATCGCGACACTTTTCCCCTTTGGCCGCGAAAAAGTCAACATGTCGCGATATCGCGACATTTTTCTCCTTTGGCCGCGAAAATGCAACATGTCGCGATATCGCGACACTTTTCTCCTTTGGCCGCGAAAATGCAACATGTCGCGATATCGCGACACTTTTTCTCTCTTGGCCGCGATGTTGCAACATGTCGCGATATCGCGACACTTTTTCTCCTTTGGCCGCGACGAAGCAACATGTCGCGATATCGCGACACTTTTCTCCTTTGGCCGCGATGTTGCAACATGTCGCGATATCGTGACACTTTTTCTCCTTTGGCTGCGATGATGCAACATGTCGCGATATCGTGACACTTTTTCTCTCTTGGTCATGACGAAGCAACATGTCACGATATCGTGACACTTTTCTCCTTTGGCGTGATGATGCAACATGTCGCGATATCGCGACACCTTTTCTCCTTTGGCCGAAGATGCAACATGTCGTGATATCGCGACACTTTTTCTCCTTTGGTCGCGACGATGCAACATGTCACGATATCGTGACACTTTTTCTCCTTTGGTCGTGACGATGCAACATGTCGCGATATCGCGACACTTTTTCTCCTTTGGCCGCGACAATGCAACATGTCATGATATCGTGACACTTTTTCTCCTTTGGCCATGATGATGCAACATGTCGCGATATCGCGACACCTTTTCTCCTTGGCCGGATGAAGCAACATGTCATGATATCGTGACAACTTTTCTCCTTGGCCGTGACGAAGCAACATGTCATGATATCGTGACACCTTTCCTCCCTTGGCCGTGACAAAGCAACATGTCGCGATATCGTGACAACTTTCCTCCCTTGGCCGTGATGAAGCAACATGTCATGATATCGTGACAACTTTCCACCCTTGGCCGCGACGAAGCAACATGTCATGATAATCGTGACAACTTTCCTCCCTTGGCCGTGACGAAGCAACATGTCATGATATCATGACAACTTTCCACCCTTGGCCGATGAAGCAACATGTCGTGATATCGTGACAACTTTCCTCCCTTGGCCGTGATGAAGCAACATGTCATGATATCGTGACAACTTTCCTCCCTTGGCCAGACGAAGCAACATGTCGCGATATCGTGACAACTTTCCTCCTATGACCATGACGAAGCAACATGTCGCGATATCGCGACAACTTTCCTCCCTTGGCCGCGATGAAGCAACATGTCACGATATCATGACAACTTTCCTCCCTTGACCAGACGATGCAACATGTCATGATATCGTGACAACTTTCCTCCATGACCGTGATGACGCAACATGTCGCGATATCGCGACAACTTTCCTCCAGTGACCGCGACGACGCAACATGTCGCGATATCGCGACAACTTTCCTCTAGTGGCCGCGACGGCGCAACATGTCACGATATCGTGACAACTTTCCTCCCTTTGCTTTTTCTTTGATCATTGGCTCAAGGACCTTTCAAGACCCTGCCTAATCACCTCATCCTCAATAGCCATGTCACTGTGCAGCTGCACCCCTACCTCCTTCTCAGCACCCATCTTAGCCAAGAAGTCGGCCGCTTTGTTTAAATCTCTACTCACATAAATTGGAATCACATCATCTAATTCCTTCCATAATTCCTTAATTTGAGTGACAAGAATCCTCAACCTCCATGCTTTCAAAGCAAAGTTCCTCATGCAATCTAGAGCTCCAACCATTATTTGAGAATCTGATTCAAGTATTATCCTCCTGTGGCCCTGTTTAACTGCCCAAATAGAAGCAGATTTGATAGCTATGGCTTCTGCTTCATTGTTTGTGGCTCTTCCCAAGCCTTGCAGTTCCCAATAGAGCACTGATCCATCATGATTCCGGCAAACCACTCCAATTTCGGCACTACCCGGATTGCCCTTTGCAGCTCCATCAGTATTAATTTTAATCCAACCTTCTGGGGGTGGTTTCCAACTAGCTCTGTCCTGTCCCTCTTGCTCTTCAACTCCCTCTTCCATTGGCCCAGTAACAACCTGAGTTTCCTCTTTAGCATAGACGACAACAGTTTCTGTGACTTTGCTCCAGATGACCTGCCAAACTCCATCTAACGAGGAAAAAATTTCTCTAAAAATTCTAGCATTTCTCTCCAACCACACTTGCCACCAAATGAAGTTTAATCCAAGCTCCCAACCAATTCGAAGAGCTTTAGATTTAAATCTACCCCTCTTCCATCTTTCCCAGATATTAGTCCGATTCAAGTCACCATTAACTTGAATTTTATAATAAAAAAGCCATCGCTTCCAAATCTGACGCGTGAAAGGGCACTCAAACATCAGGTGATCAGTTGTTTCCTCGTTCTTGTAGCATAATACACATTGAGATGGACCGATGATTCCTCTACATCTGAGATTGTCAAAAGTGAGAATTCCGTTGTGCATAAACTGCCAGGCAAAAAAGTTTACTTTCGGCCAGCCCTTGGAGTGCCAAATCTTTCTCCAATCCTCTATCGGATATGAATGGGGGGGAGGCTCTGGGAGGATCTTGTCATATCCGTCCTTCACTGTATAGACACCAAGGCTCCCATAGCCCCAAGCTAATTCATCCTCCTCGTCTCTACCTGTGAGAAATATTTCTGTCAAGATTTTAGTCATGATGGGTGCCAACTCCGGAGGGATTGAAATTGGCCACTCCTCCAACTTCTTAAACTGCTTAAACTTATACTCCCCCAGCTGACTAGTGATGAAATAACTTTCAATTTGGACCCATCCCTTGGTTTCTATGGCTATTTTTATTGGTTGCAATTCAGGAAATTCAACAATGATGGGTGGGTATTGATCCCATGAATCTGTCCAGAAACGTGCCTTCTCCCCTCTCCCCACTTTCCAAAACAATCGATCTTTAACTACCTGAGATCCTAGCTTGAGAGCCTACCACACTAAGGATCCAGTACCATCCAAAGGGAAACGGCCCACCTCATTGGGGTTAACATGACCCAAATATTTACTAGTTAGGATTCTACTGAATAAGGAGGTTGGTTGGGAAATCCACCTCCAGTACAGCTTTCCAGCCAAAGCTTTATTATTTAACTTGGATCTTCTCAGTCCCAGCCCTCCTTTTACCTTGGGTTGGGTTACTTTATCCCAACCAACTAAGGCCCATTTCCTCTCTCCTTTTACTCCTTCCCATAAAAATCTTCTAGCCATCTTGTCCAGCTCTTTCCATATAGTATGTGGGGCAGCCAGGATAGAGAATTTATAAATTGGCATGGCCTGAATGACTGACTATAAAAAAGTTAATCTACCCCCATAGCTTAACCATTTGTGAGACCAATGATTCATTCTATCTTTGATACAATCCAAAAGATTCTTCCAGATATCTATTTTTAGTTTTTTAAAATGCAAAGGAACCCCCAAGTAAACCACTTGGGAGAGAAGTCCTTGTGAATCCCAAGATCTCTAGAACTCTGTCCTGGAGCCTTTGATCAAGATTGAGAAAGACCACTTTGGATTTTTTATCATTGATGACTTGGTTTGAAGCCCTAAGGTAGACATTAAGAGTATCTCTGATCACTCTTGCTTCCCTGAAGCTGGCCACTCCAACCAATCCTGTATCATCCACAAACTGTAGGTGAGTCAAAAATTCCTCACCCACCTTGATACCTGTTAGCAAACCTTGATGTCTTCTCCTCAAGAAAAGTCTACCTAATCCTTCAGCCAAAATGAGGAAAATATAGGGAGAGCAAGGGTCCCCTTGACGAAGGCCTCGAGTGGCTCCAAAAGGTTGCGAGGGAAGACCCTTGATTAACACTGAATAAGACGGAGTAGAAACACAACTCATGACCCATTCTATCCAGTCCTGAGAGAAACCAAAGGCTGCCATCATCTTTGACAAGAAACTCCACTCCACCCTATCATAAGCCTTTGACATATCTAATTTAATGAACATTCCTTTATTACCAGATTTTTGCATTGTATGGATTGCCTCCTGAGCAAGAACCACCCCATCCAAGATCTGCCTACCCTCTACAAAACCCCCTTGCTCTGAGGAGATAATGTTATGTAAAAGAGGTTTTAGCCGTTCAGCCATTACCTTTGTGATTATTTTATAAATCACATTGCATAAGGCAATAGGTCTATAATCTGAAATATGTACCCCCTCCTCCCCTTTTGGAATTAAAGTGATGAAGGTATGATTTAATGCCTTAAGCATTCTTTTATTACCTCTGGACTCCTCTATGACAGCCAAAACATCCTCCTCCAAAGTATCCCAAAAGGCCTGAAAAAACTCAATTGGAAAGCCATCTGGTCCTGGAGTTTTGCCGGTGCTCATTCCAAAGACCACATTCTTCAGTTCTTCTCTATCAATGGGTTTAAGAAGGGTCTGATTTTCTTCTTCAGAGATAACAGAGGGTATGACATCAATAACTTCGTTTTGAGCCTCTTCATCTTGCTCCATACTTTCCTTAAAAAGTTTAGAAAAATAATCCATTGAATGGGAATGCATACCAGGAAGAGTATCAAAGGAGTGTCCATTCTCATCTTGAAGATCTTCCATGTTATTCATCTGTCTCCTAGCACAGGTTGTCCGATGGAAAAATTTGGTATTTCTATCACCTTCTAATAACCAAGTGGTTCTTGCTCTCTGTTTCCAGTAGGTCTCCTCTTGGTTGTCAATGTCCTCAACCGCTTTACGCAAGGCATCATCCTCGGCTTTGAGCTGCTCTGTAATTGTTCCTTCCCTAAAGTGTTTTTGAACCTCATCCCATCTGGCCACCAAAGGAGCTCTTTGGAGCTGGAAGTCTGTCTTGTTAGCTCGCCTCCATTGTTTCAGTTGAGCTTTGACATAATGAAGTTGTTTGTGGAATCTAAACATTGTTGTCCCAAAAGGTGGACGACCTTCTTCCCACCACTGTGGAATTTTCTTTCGAAGATCCTCTTTTTGTAACCAAAAATTCTCAAATTTAAAAGGTTTGTGATGCTACCCTGTCATAATCCCTCCCTCCAACAAAATGGGAAAGTGATCTGAAACTGGACCCTCCAAAATCTGAAATTTTGTATTCCATTTTACAAATGCCTCCTCTGAAACCAGAAAATGGTCTAGCTTTACCTTCCTGCTATGTGGCTCCCTCCTCTTGTTAGTCCAAGTAAAGTTGGTTCCAGGGCCTTTAATATCCACTAAGTGAAAAGCCTGGACTTGGGCAATCAGAAGTCGATCCCCTGGGTCCAAAATTGGGGTTCCCCCTTCCTGATCTCTAGAAGATAATTTAGCATTAAAATCCCCAACAATAATCCAGTCTAAATCTTCCCTTGAGATCCTCATGTTATGCACAACTTTCCATTGAAGCCTCTGGCCATCAAGGTTTTGAGCCCCATAAAAATTTGTGATTAAAACATGTTCAACTGTGACATTATTCCTAAAATGAGATGTGAGAACACCCCTCCAAGCTATATGTTCTATTGCAGTCCATTCCAGAGAGTTCCAAAGAGTAACAATCCCCCCTGAGGCACCTTGGGCAGCCACATCCATATGACCAGCGCCCCTCCAAATTTTGTTAACTGTTTTACACATAAGATCTAACGACATTTTTGTCTCCTGGATAAGCAAAAAATCTGTTTTGCATTTTTCTAAGAGTCTTTGAACAGCAGATTGATGGGTTCTACTGTTTAAACCCCTAACATTCCATGATTGTATAATCATTGATAACCTTGAGAGCAGTAAGAATCAATTGGCCTCACCGATCCTCCAGTGATCAGTTTGTCTCCTTGAACTGCTAGCAGGTCCTTATTTGATTTTCTACCCACTCCTTGAGAGTTGCTATTTTTTGATCTCTTTTCCACCTGAGTTATCCCTAGAGTTGGCCTTTCTCTGTTCTTTTCTGCTATTCCCATGCTGACATCCTTGATTATTGGCTGCGCTTGGGTATGCACTATCAATGCCCCTGCACTCTCTGACTGCGGTAACTCAGTGTACTCAATTACCTGTTCTATGACGGTGGGAGATGAAGGAGAAGCTTGAGCGTGGATGTTATTATTTTCAGTATTCCCATCCACTCCTTCCATGACTTGATCCTCTTGGTCCACTAGTGTCTTAAATATTTCATACCTATTGGCTGGCTTGAGTTGTGTTTGCTCTTTACCATTTTTCTTTTGCTTTCTCCTTCTTTTGGGTTGTTCAAAGCCATCTCTCTGAACTTCTTTACCCTGAGGAGTATTGGTTGGTTCTTTGGTTAGAGTTGACTTACCCTCCCTGGGAAGATTTGGCATTCCTAGCGGGGCCTCCATTTTTGTGTTCAAATTATTTGGGCAAAACCGGGCCAAATGCCCGTATTTGTGGCAAACTCTGCATCTGAAGGGCAGAGCCTCATAATCTAGCTGTTGAATCCAAGATAGTCCTGCCAGTTCAAGTTCCACCTCTGTCGGTAGAGGCTGGCTAATATCCATTTCCACACAAATTCTTGCAAAAATAGTTGTGTTTCCTTCTATGGTGTCTTTGGAGACACCCAAATGTCTTCCAAGGGAGTTATCGATCATTTCCAAAACCTGCTCACCCCAAAACTCCATTGGAAGAGCATACAAATGGATCCAAACCGGGACAGCCATGGGTTCAATACGAGGATCGAAACCCACTCTCCAGGGTTGAACAAATAACCCTGCCGGACCATGGTTCCTCTTTTCTGATTCAAAAGCCCTATTTCTATCGGCCAGAGAAGAAAAACTAACAATGAAATACCCATTGCTAATAAACCATAAGGAGTACTCACCATGAGGCTCCCAGTTTTGCCTGACCCAGGAATGCAAGAAATTCAGGGTAGGGCGAATACCCATGAATTTATAGATCAGATCGTGATTGGCTCTATATAAGACTGTTTCTTCGACCATCCTTGGCTCGATGACAATCTTGGGCCTTGATTCAGACTGCGGAAGGCATCCATTGACTCGTTGGGTTGTTGATCTCTTTCCAGCGTTCTTGAAGAGCATATGAAGAGCATTTCTCTGTGCTTCGTCATTAGTAGATGGAGATTTATCTTTTAGCAAATCTGCAAAAGAGCTCTTTCTCCCTGTGAGAGGATCCGGAGGAGTCCCCATTGGACCCTCCTGGGGCAGCAGACTTGCCTTCAGATCCACAGTAACCAGAAAAACACTACGGCAACCCACCAGATGCCCTGGATTTTCCTTAGCTCCAGAAACCCTAGAACATCGCTTCCCGCCTCAGAGCTCCAACAAAAATCATAAAAAGGTGGTTGTAAAATTGGGACATTCAATTTCATCATCTTAAATTTAAAATTTTAAAATTAAAATTTAAAGTCATTGCCGATGTCATAAAAACACCTTAAAATTTAAATTCATTGCCTATGTCATAAAAACACCAACCCTCATCAAAAAAATAAGAGTTATGAAAATTTAACTTAAATATCATAATTAGTATTATAATATAAGAACCTTAAATTTAAAATTAAAATTTAAGAACTATTATAGTAATTATAAGGGAACATAATTACTATAATACTAAAATTTTAATTTAAAATTAAAATTAAGGTTATAACAATCATAACCAGCAAGAGTTAAAATTAGTCCTCTTTTTAAGAATACAAGGGTTGTTCCCTTATAATTACTATAATAGTTCATGTATTTTAATTTTAATTTTAAAATTAAAATTTAAAGTCATTGTCGATGTCATAAAAACACCAACCCTCATAAAATACATGAACTATTATAGTAATTATATATTAAAATACATGAACTATTATAGTAATTATAAGGGAGCATAATTACTATAATATTAAAATTTTAATTTAAAATTAAAATTAAGGTAATAACAATCATAACCAGCAAGAGTTAAAATTAGTCCTCTTTTTAAGAATACTATAATAGTTTAAAAGAGTTATTATAATAGTTCATAATATTGAATAATCCTAATTATGAGTTATTAGGATATAGGAGGTAGCTAATATTACTATAATAGTGACTTAATATCCTATTTAAGGATTTTAATATTCACATTAAAATCCTTTGTAATATAATTACTGGTTATTATTCATTTAAGAGTCATTATAATAGTAATTAGATAATAATATTTGTAGTTATTCCTTGCAAAAAAACAACCTTAAATTTTTATCGTATCCTCTATTATAGTAATTATGATATTTATTGTCAAAACACTATCGCAATCCGCGATGGAGCGTGCAAGATCTGACTTAACGCCAGGAATCCACTTGATCTAGATTTCTAAGAAAAAAGACACTCTTTTGTGTAAAAATAAGTTTTTAATTCCATTATTAAATATAATCACTTTTTAAAATTTTATTTAATTGTTTAAAAATACATTATTTAAGGTTCAATATTTGGAATCCAATGGGTGGTAGATTTGTATACCATACTTTGGAATAAAACTTGTCTAGTATTCATAAAACTTAGATATTAATCCTCTACTTTTAAGAAACATAAAGTCATTCTCAATCATCGTATCCTTGTAATCACTTCTAGAGTAGTACTTGCTACCTTGATAGCATTATGCTAGTCACATGCGCTATCTTATGCTAAGATTGCACCTTTGTCTTCCTGCTTAGGTTTGAAATTCCCTCCATTGCTTTCAATATAAATATTATATTTTTTGGAAAGGGATTGTATAAAATCCCTTTTCATAACGCTATCAAGGTAGCAAGTACTACTATAATACTAATTTAGGATTTCATTACTATTATAGAGTTAAAATTAGGGTTTTAAGGGTTGTATTATATTCCAAAGTATGGTATACAAATCTACCACCCATTGGATTCCAAATATTGAAGCTTAAATAATGTATTTTTAAACAATTAAATAAAATTTTAAAAAGTGATTATATTTAATAATGGAATTAAAAACTTATTTTTACACAAAAGAGTGTCTTTTTTCTTAGAAATCTAGATCAAGTGGATTCCTGGCGTTAAGTCAGAGCTTGCACGCTCCATCGCGGCCTGCTACCTTGATAGCGTTATGAAAATGGATTTTATAAAATCCCTTTCCAAAAAATATAATATTTATATTGAAAGCAATGGAGGGAATTTCAAACCTAAGCAGGAAGACAAAGGTGCATTCTTAGCATAAGATAGCGCATGTGACTAGCATAATGTTATCAAGGTAGCAAGTACTACTCTAGAAGTGATTACAAGGATACGATGATTGAGAATGACTTTATGTTTCTTAAAAGTAGAGGATTAATATCTAAGTTTTATGAATAGTAGACAAGTTTTTCAAAGATTAAAATTTACATAAGTGGAAATGGGGATTGAATTCAAATTACTCCTTGAATTTTATTCCAAAAGGATTTTTACTCATCATTTTATTTAATTTGGAAATCATGGATAGAATACTAGGTGGTGGACCATGGTTTAAGGAAAGAGGTGCATTATATTTAAGATCATGAAGTGAGAATTTATTTTATGGAGATAGAAGCTAGTAAAGGATTCCAATTTTCCAGTTACCCAAAACTGGAAAGCTTGGCAATCACTTTCTCATTTATTGGCTTAGAAGTCTGACTCCTTGAGACTTCCAAGCCAATAACTAATAGATACTATAATAGTTATGATAGGAAGTACACCTATCATAAAACCTAAATAAGGATATATCTATTATAATAGTTCATGTATTTTAATTATTTAAAATTTTGTAATTTTATTTATTTTATTATATTACTCTTCCTGGCTTTAAACTATATTTATTATAATTATTATAATAGTTCATGTATTTTAATTTTATGATCGGCAATGACATGAAATTATAATAGATGAAGGATGAAATGAATAGATATTGCATTAACTCCAGCCTGTACAACCCTTGCATTACATCACAGTGTGCGATACTGTGCAAAGTATCTCTTCCAAAACAATGTCTAGGAAAACATATCTACTCTTCCTACATGGTATGATATGTTAGATCTGCTTTGTCTATACTTGTGTCTCTTTGGTACCCAGTTAGAGGTGATGTGTCTCGGGTGGGTTATTTAACTCGGTTGGTATGATATTTATTTATCTTTATATATATATATATATATATATATATATATATATATATCCAATGAAACTCTAGTAACCAAAGTATGGTATACAAATCTACCACCCATTGGATTCCAAATCTTGAACCTTAAATAATATATTTTTTAAACAATTAAATAAAATTTTAAAAAGTTATTATATTTAATAATGGAATTAAAAACTTATTTTTACACAAAAGAGTGTCTTTTTTCTTAGAACTAGGGTTTAACAATGACTTTAAATTTTAAAATTAAACCATGCGCCATCAAAAGGAAATTAATAATTAAAAGTACCGACATTTGTGAAATTAAAGGAAGGTTGAATATATATATGCAAAGGCTTTTGTTTCAAAAGCCTAAGCATCGAACGAAGAGCACATAAACCGGATGCCCCAAAATCCTTCGATGTGACAGTGTGGTCAAACGGTGAGCTTGGGAAGCATGGAGTTCTTTTTATGATAGGGCATGTGTTCGTTTCCCATTGGGTTTGATTTTTGTGGAGTGTTTGTTTTGTGATAGGGCATGCGTTCAATTCCCACTGGGTTTGATTTTCGTCGAGTGTGGAAGAAGAGCATTTGGCCCACATATTTAGTGTGAGCAAGGGCAGTAAAATATAGGGAACATTTTTTCTCTCTATCCTATGTGAGCGGATAGCTCGCGTGGTCTTTGGTGCCACAGTTGTGGTGTTGAGTGGGCAGTGACAAGGGTTAGATTCCCTCTAAGAGGTAAGTAAATTTTTTATTTAATATTTTTTTATTATTGCCTAATGTTGGAGGAATAATGTGATGCTGAGGTTATAATGTTTGATAAAATTATTTATTTACTTGGAAGGCAATATATAAGGGTTGAAATACACTTTTAGAAAAAGAGAAATTTCTAGTGTTTTTCTGTTTTAGAAGTATATCATATTATATATCGTTGGAAATATTATTTTGATGGCTATTTTATTAACTTGCTTAGTGATGGGGGACAAAAAATTGCACCCTCACAAATCCAAATTTTCATTCATTAATCTAGAAATATTCATAGTAACAACCCGCAGGATTTACAAGAACTAGCGCACCACCACAGATTTCTCTACACTCTACGTGCAATCTCTAATCCTCCATCCTAACCTATTACAATGACTAGGTTTTTATAGAGGCCCCGACCCTCTAAAACATCATTTCACAAAATACGGAGCACAATATCCGATCCATGGCTCCACTCCGCACGGCTCCTGTCACCGTCGTCTGACCGCTGCTCTCTGTCATATTACTATGCATGACCCTTAATTTCCATTCCTCAACTAGTCATTTTCGTCTTTCCATACCTCTTCGCTATCTTGGCTTCCTGAAAAAATTTTCCCGCATGACTCTTGGTCTTCGCTCGCTTCTGCTGCACTTTGGTGCCACGTGTTGTTCCGTGCTACCATGTGTCACTCAATGACCCCATTCCGTAACGGTCCCTGTAATCACCGGTCTCCTTCGAGTCGTGAAGCAGCATGTCACGATATCACGACATTTTCTCCATCCTGTTCTTCCTCTTCCCTTTTGATCACGATATCGTGACATTTTGGCTTCCTCCTTTTCTCTCTCCTCCTTGGGTCGCGATATCGCGACATGTCGCGATATCATGACATCTTTCCTTTTCGCCCTTCTTTTCCTTTTCGGTCGTGATATCATGACATGTCACGATATCACAACATTTCTCTTCCTCGTTCCTCTTCTCCACTTCGGGTCACAAAATCGTGACATGTTGCGATTTCGTGAAATCTTCCCTTCCTGCTTTCTTTCGCTCTTTTGGGTCACGATTTCGTGACAGGTCGTGAAATAGTGACATCTTCTCGTTCCACCTTCTCTCTCTTCTTCGTGTTGTGAAATCGCGATATGTCACAAAATCGTGACATCTTCTCTTTTCGCCTCCTCTCGCTTCCTCCTGTCATGAAATCGTGACATATTCCTACCTTGCTTTCTTCTTTCGTCTTTGGGTCGTGATATCGTGGCATATTCCTACCTGGCTTCCTTCTTTTGTCTTCGGGTCGTGATATCATGACATGTCGCGATATCACGACATCTTCCTACCTGGCTTCCTTCTTTTGTCTTTGGGTCACGATATCGCGACATGTTACGAAATCACGACATCTTTCGTCCTCTGGCTCCTTCGCTCCCCTTCTAGTCGTGAAACTGTGACATGTCACGAAATCGTGACATCGTCCTCTTCTGCTCTTCATCCTACCTTTGGGTCGTGAAATTGTGACATCTTAGCTTTTGGCTTTCTTTTTCTTCCTCAGGTCGCAAAATCGTGACATGTCACGAAATCACGACATGTCACGAATTTGCGACATCTTTGCTTGCAACCTCTTCCTTCCTGTTTGGGTGACAAAATTGTGACATGTCACAAAATCGTGACATATTTGGCATCCTTGCATCTCCTATGAAACTTGTCGCGATATCGCGATAGCTTCTCCCCGCTGGCTTCTTTTCTCCACTTGTGTCA
This sequence comes from Wollemia nobilis, assembly GCA_028583015.1. NCBI lineage: Eukaryota > Viridiplantae > Streptophyta > Pinopsida > Araucariales > Araucariaceae > Wollemia > Wollemia nobilis. The sequence goes on along the minus strand of JAQPPZ010000371.1, from coordinate 10,015 downwards.
CGATATCGTGACACATTTTCTGTCACGATATCACGATAGCTTCTCCCCGCTGGCTTCTTTTCTCCACTTGTGTCACGATATCGCGACACATTTTTTGTTGTGATATTGCGATAGTTTTCCCCGTTGGTTCCTCTCTCCACTTTGTGCCACGATATCGTGACACTTTTTCTGTCGCGATATCGCGACATATTTTTCTCCTTGCCTTCTTCTTCTTCTTCGGTCACGATTTCACGACATGTCCCGATATCGCGACATCTTCCTTGCTGAGCCAAATTTTCAAAGATGGCTCTCCTGCCACTAGATGCTCTTGCATCAGACACCTGGGGTTAATGGAGAAGTGGCCTTCACTTCTGTGTTGTTCAGTCACCATCTTCTACAACATCTCCAAACGTGCACCTGCCTCTACAGCACGCTCAAACCCCGTCTCATGGCCAAAAATTTTTTTGCCTTCTACCAGATAGATTCTGGCACTGCTGCACACCTCCTCGTCTGTAGCCCGCTTAAACTCCATCTCCTGGCCAAAATAAAATTTGTCTTCTACCAGACAGATTCTAGCACTGTCACACACCTCCTTGTCTACAGCCCACTTAAACTTCGTCTCTTGGCCAAATTTTTTTTTGTCTTCTACAAGACAGATTCTGGCACTACCGCACACCTCCTTTTCTGCAGCCTTCAATGGCTTCACCTTCTGACACACTCCATCTTCTCTTCCACCAATTCTTTCTCCCTGACCTCTTCTTTTCTTCTTATCTTCAAGCCTTCTGTGCAACTCCTCTTGTAGGGCTTGCACTTGCCTCTGTAAAGCTCTTCTGCGTAGCTCCTCTTGCAGCACCTAAACTTACCTCTACAAAGTTCTAAAATCTTCCTCTGGTACCATATCTCTTACATCGCCATGATTTCTTCGTGGAGGCATTTTTCTTCACTTTTCTCACATAGCTTAACTGATCCTGGTGTAGCTGCCTCACTGTCGATGTTCTGCTCACATGCTCAAGAACCCTAAACTCTCTCCTCTCAGAATCCTCAACCAAAGATCTTGGCGCAAACTACCTCATGGCCGACGATCTGCTTGCGCATTCAAAACCTTCTAGCTCTGATACCACTTGATGGGGGACAGAAAATCACACCCTCACAAATCCAAATTTTCATTCATTAATCTGGAAATATTCACAGTAATAGCCCGTAGGCTTTACAAAAACTGGCACACCGCCACAGGTTTCTCTACACTCTACGTGCAATCTCTAATCCACCACCCTAACCTATTACAATGACTGGGTTTTTATAGAGGCCTCGACCCTCTGAAACATCATTTCATGAAATACGGAGCACAATATCCGATCCATGGCTCCACTTCGCATGGCTCCTATCACCGTCATCTGATCGCTGCTCTCTATCAGATTACTCTGCATGACCCTTCATTTACATTCCTCAATTGGTCATTTTCATCTTCCTGCACCGCTTCACTGTCATGGCTTCCCGAAACATTTTTCCCGCATGACTCTTAGTCTTCGCTCACTTTCGCTACACTTTGGTGCCACGTGTTGTTCCGTGATGCCATGTGTCACTCAATGACCCCCTTCTGTAATGGTCCCTATAACTGTCGGTCTCCTCTGAGTTGTGAAGCAGCATGTCGTGATATCGTGACATTTTCTCCATCATGTTCTTCCTCTTCCCTATCGATCGCGATATCGCGACATGTCGTGATATCATGACATTTTGGCTTCCTCCTTTTCTCTCTCCTTCTTGGGTCATGATATCGCGACATCTTTCTTTTTCACCCTTCCTTTTCATTTTCGGTCGCGATATCACGACATGTCATGATATTGCGACATTTCTCTTCCTCGTTCCTCTTATCCACTTCGGGTCACAAAATCGTGACATGTCACGATTTCACGACATCTTCCCTTCCTGCTTTATTTCTCTCTTCGGGTCACGATTTCGCGACAGGTCACGAAATCATGACATCTTCTCGTTCCGCATTCTCTCTATTCTTCCTGTCATGAAATCATGACATGTCATGAAATCGTGACATCTTCTCTTTCCACCTCATCTCGCTTCCTCCTGTCGCAAAATCGTGACATATTCCTGCCTTGCTTTCTTCTTCGTCTTCGGGTCGTGATATCGTGACATGTCATGGTATCGCGACATCTTCTTGCCTGGATTCCTTCTTTTGTCTTCGGGTCGCGATATCACGACATGTCGCAATATCACGACATCTTCCTACCTGGCTTCCTTCTTTTGTCTTCGGGTCACGATATCACATGTCATGAAATCATGATATCTTTCGTCCTCTGGTTCCTTCGCTCGCCTGTTGGTCACGAAATTGTGACATGTCGTGAAATTGCAACATCTTCCTCTTCTGCTCTTCATCCTGCATTCGGGTCGTGAAATCACATCTTAGCTTTTGGCTTTCTTTTTCTTCCTCAGGTCACGAAACCGCGACATGTCACGAAATCACGACATCTTTGCTTGCAGCCTCTTCCTTCTTGTTTGGGTCATGAAATCGTGACATCTTTGGCATCCTTGCCTCTCCTATGAAACTTGTCGTGATATCGTGACATCTTCTCCCCACTGGCTTCTTTTCTCCACTTGTGTCGCAATATCGCAACACATTTTTTGTTGCGATATCATGACAGTTTTGCCCGCTGGTTCCTCTCTCCACTTTGTGTCATGATATCGTGACACTTTTTCTATCGCGATATCACGACATATTTTTCTCCTTGCCTTCTTCTTCTTCTTCAGTCGTGATTTTGCAACATGTCGCGATATCGCGACATCTTCCTTCCTTAGACAAATTTTCAAATATGGCTCTCCTGCCACTGGATGCTCCTGCATAAGATGCCACTGGATGCTCTTGCATCACTTAGATGGAGAAATAAGGTGTATGTAAAGAGATATTTATTTTTTTGTAAATGGGTTAAAAGTGAAGGTTTTTTTGTTCTTTTCCAAAGTGTGTTGAGTCTAGCAGATTTCCAAAGGGGTTTCTTCATATTCATAAAGGGTATGGGCACATTCTCCTATTGATTATTTATGGTGGGTGATTTTTGAAATATCATTGGAGAGAAAAGGATTGATTGTGGTTTCCTTTTTGAAAGTGGTTGGTTGAATGCTTCAAGGTTTTCTGATTTGAGAGTTGTGTTTAAACCTTGTTTTATAAGCATAGTTGTTGAAGTCCATTGGTTATGCAAATAACTTGAGTTAGAAAAGAACATGAGTATCATTGTTATGTGATATTTATGGTTGAGCATTATTGGAAACATTTGAGTTGGTTGATACATGCTTGGACTAGGGTTTTGTGAGAAAGAGTTATCCCTTGTGATGATTGGTTGAGTTGAGTTGATTGAGCCTAGTCAAGTGATGTGTGAAGTGATTGTTCAAGTTCCATGAAAAAAACTATTCCATAATTCTGATTTGAGTTGAGATTGAGTTTAGAACATATTGAGTCTCTAACAATTCTCTTTATGGTTCTATAAGACTTGAGTTGAGTTGAGATTGATTTGAGTTGAGATCATTGTGGATCAATGTTGTCATCCATTGTAGAGTGCATTACCTTTAATTATTGAGTTCATTATTGAGCCTTGCCTTGATAGATTTGTCGATAATTTTTTAGCACTACTTGAGCATGATTGATTGAGACTTTGAGAAGGCCTTTGGGATAGACTTCTGGATATATTTGTGGTAGTTTTTGTGTATGATTGATTGAGCCTTAAGAAGGCTTTTGGGACAGTTTTGGGAAATATTTGTGGACATATTTTGATAGCATTTGGATAAGTTCTTAGTGAGCTTGTTGAGGAAATTTTAACAAGTTCTTAGTCAGCTTGTTGTGCAATTTTTGGGTAAGTTATTAGTGAGCTTATTGAGTATTTTTGGGCAAGTTCTTGCTGAGCTTGTTGAGCAGTTTTGGGAAAGTTCTTAGTGAGCTTGTTGAGAATGTTTGGGCAAGTTCTTAGTGAGCTTGTTGAGTAGTTTTAGGCAAGTTATTAGTAAGCTTGTTGAGAAATCTTGAGTAGGTTCTTGGTGATCTTGTTGAAGTAGTAGATTGCCTACCTGAGCAGATTAGTGTGTTTCCTAGTTGAGTAGATCAGTGGATTGCCTACTTGAGCAGATCACCGTGTTGCCTAGCTGAGCAGATTAGTGGATTGCCTACCTGAGTAGATCAGTGTATTGCCTAGCTGATCAGATCAGTGGATTGCCTACCTGATTAGATCAGTGTGTTGCCTAGCTGAGTAGACCAGTGGATTGCCTACCTGATCATATTAGTGTGTTTCCTATCTATGAAGATCAGTGGATTGCCTACCTAAGCATATTAGTGTGTTTCCTAGCTGAGTAGATCAGTGGATTGCCTATGTGAGCATATCAGTAGATTGCCTACCTGAGTAGATTAGTGTATTGCCTATATTTGAGTATATCAAAGTAATCATTGTATTGGATAAGGATCCTTATTTTTGTGTGAAATATTATAAGGAGATTATCTTACGGAGTACCCCACATTGAGGAAACCATGTTAAATCTTGTGTCTCAATTGTGTTTGGTGATTTGTGCTCTTGCTATCTGAGTTATTAATGCACACTACTATATTTGGTTATTGCAATTAAGGACATTAATTGATATTGGTTTGGAAATAAATTAAAAAGTGGGCGTTATACTGTTCACCCCCCCTCTCAATATAAGCTTGTGTTTTTCAATGGGATGCCACCCCTAGGTTACTTCTTGAATAATACTATGATAATTCCCATGTTTATTTTACTTAGTTGGATAAGCCATGTTATTTGGTATGGGACAAGTGATCATGAGTTATCAAGTTCAAGGTCAGGGTATTAACATGGCTCTAGTCAACTCCAAGGAGGGGAATCTTGACTAAAAACTAGGCGTAACATTTTTATTTCATATGGTTTAGAAAAAGTCGAATGTAAGTCAAACGTTTAGTATGATAAGGAATGGAGAAATAATCATACACTCTTTACATGTTATGGGACCTAAAGGATAACCTCTACTATAGATCAACCATAATGCCAAAAATAAAGGACGTAATGTGAAAATCAATTCCACATAAAGGCACCTTCAGGAAATTTGGTCATTTTTGTCCACTTGGGTGACAGTCTGCAACAATATTGAACCCAAAAGTGGTATGTTATGTCTATACTATTTAATGTCTATGTTAATAATTTATTGGGTGAAACAAATTTGCTATGAACCTAAAAGCATTCCTATGAACAAAACTATAGTTTAAAAATAAAAAAAAATACCCTCTTGTTAACGCTTGTTATTTTTAGTGGTGTAACCAAGTGAGTAGACTTGAGTTGTTACATATGATATTAGATAAAAAGAGATATTAATATGTGAAACTCTAATTGAATAATTAGTTAAGATTGGTTAGACCAATAAGAATTCATAAAATGATCTACTTATTTCACTTACAGGTTAAATGACATGAAAAAAGGTATGATGCCTCCACAATGCTTCCAACAAATACATTTATTTAAAGATTTTAGAATTAAAAGTATGATTCTCAAAGGAGTTTTTTCAACACACAAAGGACATGTGATCATTATAGAATAAATAGAAATACCATAATGAATTATTGACTTATTCCATTAAAAATGGATCACCTTCACAAGAGATGAACAAACAAAAAAATAGATCGTCCTTAGAATAAAAAATCAAATTTGGAGAAAGGCACATCAAAGTATCGTAGCTGAGGATTAAATTAAATAATAAGAAGAAAATAATCAAGAAGTTTAATAAAAATACCATGTGTTTGTCACTCAAGCATACTTGAGACAACATAAAAATGCTTGTATAACCCGAAACATATAACAAGTCGAGAAACTTTAAAACATCCAAATTAACATACAAGAAGAGTTCCTTAAATTGATAATTTCAAGCCAAGAAAACAACATGAGGCAAAACCATCTAAATACAAAGGGAACCATTACAATAACAATCCATGGAACACTATTAAGGCCAAGAGGTTCGATACATTATACAATGTAGATGGTAAGTTCAAAGTTTATTATTTTATACTCACTTTCTAAAATATAAAGAAAAATATTTGTGGGATGAATGTCCTATTGTGAATAAATATTTAAAATGGTATGGAATAGCTTGTAAACTAGATTTTATAGAAATAATATTATCTATATTTGCTATTCGAATAAGATATTCATACATTATCATCATAGCCTACGATATCATAAGATTATTATCAAGAAGTATACCAACACTACAATCAATCAAGATACTATTGATAATATGCACCATGATATCATCAAGATTGACAACATAGTTTGTGATAAATATGATTTTTTAAGATAATGATAACAACTATTGGAGTCTAATGGATCAAGTCTAAATACCATAGAGAAATTAACAAGTAGTTACATTTTATTTTGAGTATAAATAGTAGCAACTGTGGGATCATTCAAAAGGCGAAAAGAAGTATAAAAAATTGCTTAAGATTGCATTCAAAATATACATCTCATTATCATATTATAGATCTTATTATAAACGGAGAACATGGAAAGAATCCAAGATTTGATCACAATAAAAAGTATAAAAAGAGAAAGTAGAAATATAAGCCATACAAAAATTTCATTCCACCATATGCAAGATAAAAATTAGTGGGTAACAATTTCAATAAGTGGCATTGGATGCATGGTAACACTTGAAGGCATTTAAGAAACACACTTTGATGAGGCCAAAAATTGCCTCATTATTGATCATTTTAGAAATCCTTAACAGACCTTTTTGACATGTTTTGATGTTAATTCTACTGATGCAATACAATATTTACTACTATTTACATGTTTGAATGTTTAGAAGCATAATATTCTATTTTTACTAATTTTCTATATTTTCTACATAAGTTTTGTTTATAAATAATGATTTATTATGAAATGTGTTAGTGCAATCATGTGTGGGACATATAACATTCATATCATGCTCTCTGAAGTTGTCAAATGCAGAAAATAGCACTAAAAACAGGACAAACCTGCAAGTTGTGCAAAACTGTATTTTGACTGTTTTAACTTGGACAAATTCCAGCCAGATGTGCATGGCTTGGAATTTTGTCAAATTCAACTTAAAAGAGCGTGTGAATAGGTTGTTGAAAGAATTCCAAGTCTGATCCACAAAATGCTCGGAAAAAGAACCACATACTATGTTGAAAATAGGCATTCTGGCGCTGCTCCGAAACAATAGAGATACTACTCCGGAATGAACAAAGACTGCTCCGAAATAACATGACTGCTCCGGAATAATCGAAAAAGCATAATTTTGACTAGAACAGCTTAGGAAAGGCGACAAAATTGCAATAGAGTGTTAAGGATAGTTATGTGAATCTGTTGTGCACCTTTTTCAACGCAAAAGACCTCTAGTAAATGTACAACAAACATATTTCATTTATGTAACCATATTCTGCATTTTAGGAATGCAGTTTCAACAGCATTCCTAAAATGCCTAAAATTAGAATCATTCCACACCTGATTTAGTATTTTTGTAATATAAATAACCAACTCCCATCTGGGTTGAGCTAAGGAGAATTAGGATTGCAATTAGGATAATTCTGAATATTGTGAGAAATCAGATTTCTGTAGCAGTAACATGCAAATTTTTTTTGCATGTTTTTGATTCAATAAAAAGTGCAATTTTTATCAGTTTTGCTTTATGATTGGAGTGATTAAGTAGTAAACCAGAGATACTTCTTCACCTTCTTCTGAACCAGGGAGCAAGGGCCACTTCCAGGAGTAGAAGAAGGTTTTTCACCAGGTTTTCTTGTTTAAATCTGTCTGCATCTACAGCAGAATAAATAGGAAACCTGTCATTTTTCTTGCATTTCTTTATTTTGCTGAAATCATTTCTAGTTTCAGAGTTTGTAGTTTCATTATTATTTCTAAGTTATCATTTCTAAGTTTATTTTCAGTTATGTTCTTTTATTTTGCAAAGTTAGTTAGTTTACTTTCTGCAATTCTGAATTTCCTGTAACTTTCATTTCAGCAAGTTTAATTCAGTTTTTGAATGCATTTTCAGATTTAGCAAAAGTAAATAGGTTTCTTTGACAGTTATTTCATTTTTGCAATTTTATTTCAACAAGCGTAATCTAGTTTCCTTTCATTTCATAGGGTTTAGAGTGAAAGAAGAACCCCCAACAAACACTAACTGTTCTGCCAATAAAGCCATTTTCTGAATAGAATGTCTTAGGACACCTACCCGGATTGATAAATAATGATTAAATGATGAACTAAATGACACTCATCATTTTTGGCGCCGTTATTGGGGACACTGGTGTTGTTAGTCAAATTTAAGTAGGTCAAGAACTGTAGGCTGGATACAGAAAATAGTTCTTACAAATTTTACAGTCTGTTTAGTAAATGTGCATGAATGCATAGGCTGAGAGACAAGAGAGGGAGGTTTATTAGATCCAGTTCTGTGCCACCAAGGCGTTCTTCATGGTCAGGTGAAGAATTCCCTGTGTATGAAATCCCTGAAAGACTTAAGCAAGAAACACCAACTTCATCAACTGAACCTACTACAGGATTAGAGCAAGAGCTTTTTCAAGCACTTGTTGCTAGACATACCCCTAAGTCTGAATCATCTAAACAGTTCACATCAGGTTCAAGTCAAAAATCAACTATGGCAGCACCAGGAACACCACCAAGAACACCAGCTGGAACACCAGCAGGATCACCACAAGGGCATAATGCTGATCCTCCTGTAACTTTTGAATACCATATATAGTTGGATCCAGCCTTAGATGCTCCCATGAAAACTATTTCCCGATCTATATTGCCAATATTTAGGGGAACTGTTGTAGAAGATCCTGATCAGTTTTTATTTGAATTTAAAGTATTATGTCAGACTTATGACTACACAAACGATAATCAAAAATTGAAGTTGTTTCCATCTACCCTTAAGGATGCTGCCCTACGATGGTTCATGAGCAATCTTGAACCTAATTCAATTCATACTTGGGATGAAATGGAGTTTGCATTCCTGCATAAGTATCAAGACTATTGTAGAGTCCGAAACAGGAAAGATGAATTGTTTCGGATTAAACAAGAGGAAGATGAAAGTTTGGAAGATTATCTTGATCGTTTTGCCTTTGTTCAAAAGAGATGTGGTCCTGTGGAACCAGATTTTTTGAAACCTATCTTTTTAAGAGGCTTGCAGGATGAATCTAGGGAAGTCCTAGATTTAATGGGGAAAGGAGATATAGATCAACTTGATATTACTGATATTGTGGAATTATGTAGAAATTACTCCCGCACTCATCACCGTAGAAAGAAGAAAATTTTTGGAAATAGTGATATAAAGGAGTTAATGGAGGAAATGGCTAATCTAAAAACTGACATTCTTGTTCAGTTAAATACTACATTAGGGGACATAAATACAAAGAAAAATTCTACGCCTCCTTTAGCCATTTACTGTCCAAGATGCAGGGACAAACATGCTTTAAATGACTGTCCCTTAAACCGAACCTCCATCCCAGCTATTTGTGGAATCTGCTCAAAAGAGCACAATACTAATAAGTGTCATCTCTTGCCTCAAATTAAGAGAGTTCTGGAAACCCAAACAGAAGAACTTAATGCTATTGGGCAGAGGCAAGGTGGTAATTTTGCACAATATCCAAATGCTCCTCGTTTTCCTATGAGTTGGGGACAAAATCCCTGGAGTATGCCATGGGGGTATGCTGAACCACCTTCACAACCTTGGAATCAGCCTTGGTTATCTCCCCAAGATTGGGTACATCAACCCTAGAATCCTCCGAATTTTCCATGGACACAAAATCAACAATATGGGCAAAGATGGGGTCAACAATATCCCTCTTATCAAGGGCAGCAGAGGTATCAATAGCCAAACCAAAATATGCTGCCAGCCCCTAACCAAAATTTTTAGGGAAGGAATCCATTACAACAGAATCAGCCTGTTAAGCAACCACCACTCCCAGCTCAGCCTATGGCTAACCCGAATAATGCCAGACAAGCAGCCCCTTTTTATGGAGTTGAGTCTGAAGAAACTA